>OX411306.1:86799665-88104428 GCA_948150685.1 Rhaphigaster nebulosa | reverse complement strand
TTAACTTCGTTTCTATTCGATAAAATTGGAAGGAAAAAAAGCTTCTTGGTGAAATTAAAAAAAAAATCACAGACAAACGCAATATCTGCGAGGAAAATGGAACTAAATAATCAACTAAATAATATTTATGCTAAAATGACACCACTAGCACCTTCCTTTCATTAACTTTGCAACGGGATGCCGTTTTTATACCCTTGGTTCCCGGGCTGGTATCCGTATCTTAAAATAAATGAAATTAAATGAAATTTCATTTATTTTAAGAAATTGTTTTAAGATATTCTTTTCCATTTAAGATATTTTAAGATATTGTTTATATATACATATATAAATATATAAATGTATGTATGTTAATTTTCGAGTTTGCCTGTTTGTTCACTTTGAAACGTGCGATAGCTTTGCTGAATTAAAGTTTTAATACTTTATGTATATATATATATATACATATATATATATATATATATATATATATATATATATATATATATATATATATATATATATATATACATACATATATATATACATAAAATCAATAGTCACATTTTCCAATTCAATTGTAACTTTTTTCATTTTAATTGTAACCTTTTCCATTTCGATTGTAACCCTTTGCAAATCAATTGTCACCTTTTCCATTTCAAATTTATCTTTTTCCATTTCAATTGTAACCCAATCCAACATGAATTAATGCTATTTTATTTATTTTATTATTTTTTCGTTTATTAGGTTTTCAAGGGCACTGACTCCGAATTTCCTAACGGATTTTCGATCGCGCTTGCGCTTTTCGATTTTCCCTTGCTGTTGAAGTTTTCTATAATACAGAGATCACTTATTAGATTTTCGAGGGTTTTGATTTCATTTTTTGAATTTGATTTTAGATCGCGAATGAGCATTTCGCTTATCCGTTACTATTTAAATTTTCTATGATATAGGAATCGATTATTAGCTTTTCGAAGGTTTTGATTCCATTTTTTAAATAGGATTATTGATCGCGCATTTCGCTTTTCCGTTACTGTTGACATTGCTTTGGCAAAGGCATCGTTTATTATGTTTTCAATCACGATATTTTCGAATTTACTATCGGATTTTTGATCACACGTGCACATTTCGATTTACTGTTCATATTGAAATTTTCATTGTTTATAAGAACCGTTTATTAGATTTTCAAGGGTTCTCATTTGGTTTTTTACTGGGATATTTTATTGAACATGCTCATTTCGAATAACCATTACAATTGAACTTTTTATCGATGAAGTTATTGTTTATTAGATCTTATAGGACGATATACTCAACAAAATGTCAAATATAATTGTTATTAGAAATGCGTAAGCTCGATAAAAAATAATTTGTAATCGGAACCAGCGAAAACCTAATTAACTATTTCTATAACAGAAAACTTCAACAGTATCAGTTGGTCGAAAGGTGCTTGCGCCATCAAAAGCCCAATTTAAAAAATGGAATCAGAACCCTCGAAAACCTAATAAACGAGCCCTTTATCATAGCAAACCAATACCAAAGAATTTTGAAAAGTAATAACTAAGCAAAAATGTTCGTGGCCGAAAAAAATTTAGGTAATAAATTTAAGCATTATTAGCAACATCGAAATCCATATGAACAATCACCAAATCGAAGAAATCCATTCCTCTCCCCTTCAAATAAATAAAAAATAATAAATATTTAAAAACAAATTAACAATTTTTTCTCTCAAAAATTCTAACTCTTGAAATTAGTACTTAATATAAATTAAGAAATTAGCACTTAATACATGAAAAAAATGTGGGAAGAATATGTCGCAATTATTTTAAAAAGTCATTATTTTAACTAAAATAATAATATAAAAAAATAGAATTAATTCATGTCTGGTTGTGTTACAATTGAAGTGGAAAAGGTTATAATTGAAATGGAAAAAGTTACATTTGAATTGGAAAGAGTTACAATTGAAATGTAAGAGGTGATAATTGATTTGGAAAAGGTTACAATTGAAATGGAAAAAGTTATAATTGAAATGGAAAAGGTGACAATGACTTAGAAATGCTACAATTAGGCTCTAATTTCTCAGCAATTAGCTTTTGAACATAAAAAATATTAAAGTAAATAATAAATTGATAGTAACACAATGGGGTTTAGTAGCGAACTATTGTGTAAGAGGTAAAACTTAACAAAATTATAAAATCTTCAAAGAAGCCAAAATTAGATCTAATATGTCATGAACATATATTTTGAGTTTTGTATCTCCCATTTTCATTTAGGTACCTATAAAAGAATTCGATTAAAAATAAAAAATATTAGATACACAATAGTGGAAAAAACTGTTAATTTACTTTTCTTTTTATTAATTTTTTAGATCGAAAGACCGAGTCATATTAATCGCTCAGAAAATTTTAGTTCCACTCAAAACTAATGTTCTATGGTCACATGATTATTGATAAAAAAATGGAGATTATTTTTTAAGTACACACATTGAAGATTCATGCCAATACTGGTATGAATACATAATATATTATATTCCAGTCTGATTAATCTTGAGCAGCTGTTCTATAACAAATCATCTAGTATCTTCTACTAAGTTGGCGGACGTCATCGGGGTCGCGTGGCACGCAATTAGTCTTCTGATGAGATGTACTCCACCTCAATCTTTCAAACTTCGTGTTCTTAAAAACATCCGACTCACTGTGAAGAGAAGAAACATTTTGGCCCATAAGGAGTGCCTTTCATTGGATCCACGCTAGCCAAGTTGGATAAAGTATGATTAGGTGCTGAATTTGTTGAAAATCAAGAAGTCAATCCAAAATCTGTGAATCAATCACATACATAGTCAATATAATAATATAATTATATATATATATATATATATATATATATATATATATATATATATATAGAGAGAGAGAGAGAGAGATGTTGAACTGTTTTAATGTCGTTGGAGTGAGATGTGCAATCTCTGTCTGATTTATGTAATCATATATTTTTTATACGAGATGTCCGAATAGGCATTATTGTTCTGATGATCCTTGAGTTGGCAAAATATGTACTGGTTAGTTATTTACTGCTATTTGAGATAATCTATGCTTGATTTGGAAATCTTTATGCCAATCAATCGATACAAACAATCGATTGGCAGCCCCAATTTACGAACAGTGCTACCATTACTGTAGGTTTTTATTCGCTTTGTTTAACTAACTAACGATGCTGTAAGTTCAGAGACTTTAAGTCAGAGTTTCAGCATGTTGAAGTATTCGAATTAGAACTAAATGGAAATTGGTACTAAGTTTTGATGCGATGCTTAACCCTATAGCAGGTACTTGGAAATTGTTCAATCTGAGGAAGAATTGTGGAAGATCGCACAATCAGCAAATATTTCGAAGATTAAGAAACTATTATTCTACGGTTCTTGTTATTTTTTAATGAAATAATATAACTCTTGTGGTTGTATAGCTATATAGAAATACAAAAACAACTAAACGTTCCACAGGAAATGTCACAAGAGGAAATAATGCATGTAACATGGTAGAAAGGCCAAGGCAGATGTATAAGCCTTGTAAGTTTGCGTCAGCAGGAAGATGAGAGAGAGAGAGGGAGAGCAATAAGCACAACTAAAAGAAAATAACAAAGCGAGGGGAAACAAAAGCCTTTGGATTTATGATGGAGTGTGGACTGTCTTGTGGCCTCACCATCATAACACCTGCGAGTGTCGTCTTCGTTTTGGTTCTCGGTACGCCTTTTATAGGAACAATAAGCTGGCTCGTTGGGTCCGACCAGCCAATGCCTCTGCCCGAACCTAACAATTATAAACAGGGCTCATTAACATAGCGAGGCTCAGCCGGCTAAATTAGCAATTGGTTGTCTTCGGCAGCTGCGGAGTAATATGTTTTTTTTATGACGAAGCAAGTACATTATAGAGACTGGCATTGCAGAGCTCAAAAAGAAAACTCAATTTACAGATACCATCATTAAGTAAAATTAAACCAGTCATAAAACTTAACAAGTAACTGTAATAAATCAATTCATTAACACCTATAAGGCAACCTGAAGAATAATTACTACAATAACTACTTCTAATTATCTATAACGGCCTACTTTTTAAGTGCTCTTAGTGATAAAAGAAGATGCGAGTAGTACCAAGAAAAGAGCATTAATAGATAAATATAATGGGAATAAATAAAAGGTAGAGTGTATGAATAAATGTGTGGTATTAAGGAAATCAGTGGCTAATATGTGACTAAATACAAAACATAAATAAAATTAAAAATAAAGTTAAATCTCAAATTTATAAAATAAATAGTTCGCGTAGATAAGTAGGTATCCGTAGTATGTAGATAGGTAGGCTATCGTATATATTGCTAGAGGTCTATGGTGGGACACACCCACTTAAAGAGGATAAAAATGGGCTTGCTTCATATGACCCCTCGAACTACCGACATTAAATGGCATTATCAAACGGAGGCATATCAAACACACTATTCAGAACTCTTATCACAACAGGACGGCCATAGAGGTGGCAAACACATAAACACATAAATGCAACTAAGGTACAACTAACTAACTTTACTGACACAATACTGCTAATGAGCCCATCTCTAGAAACATTTAAACATGTAAATATTAACGACTCACAGTGGGTCAAACAGCGACTTTAGCACCAAAAAAATTAAAATTCTGAATATTTAAATGGAAATTGTTCGTTTCCAAACAAGACTAGTTAGTGACATTGGACCCGAGAGATTAGCCACGATGAATTTTAACTAATGATTCAGTAAGACGCGTTAAAACAAATACAATAAAGCCTTGAATTTTCTCTCATTCTTTGGTTATTCAGAAGTGATTACACATTTTCTGCTAAAAGCTACTGCAGTCATGTATGTATAAACATTTTTTTTTTATTTATTGTATATTAAAGTAAACTATAGTGGAAAACCGATTTAAAAAAAAAAAAAAAAAAAATTTTGGACACGATTGGCTGTCTTGTGGCTGTAATATTTATGATATAAATGTATTGCCTAATTTTTAATTCAAAGATCATCGGGAATATAAAAACAACTGTATTGAAAAAGTACATAAGAAAATAGTAAAGAAAGGTAAAACACCTGAAGATTTTAACTTTATTAAATTTTATATGACCTACTTCTAAAGTCGAGGCTGTATTGGATTATCGTGCTTGGCCAGCAACCCAGAATTCTTGAATCACAAGCGGTACCGATCCAAATCCGACTTGTGCGAGTTGCTTATTATATTTATAAACTAATTATATTGTAGAAAGCAAAAACTGAACAATAACAAAAAAAAATTACAAATGAGTGTACAAAAATTATTATGAGGATATTATTTAGGGATCCCAAAAAAGAACCTTGAGTCCCTCAAATATCGCTGAATAAATTACCAATAAAAGTGTTGCTAAATTTCCTGTTTTTGCAGATCAGCTGAATTTAACCTCCATTTTACTTCAGTGTGTGTCGAATCGCCTTAGAATAATATACTATCTCTACATCAGTTGTCTTTTTTAGACTCTTGATGTGAGATGTACTGCCTCTGGTCTGCTTTTATATAATCTTTTTTCGTTTTGATGATTGGTTGTTACTTGTATTTTGAGATTTTGTCATATAAGGAACATTACGGAAATAAGGCCTATAGGTCTATTTTCATTTGTTATTATGCATGAACCTTAAGGTAAATTATGAGTCCTAATTCTACTGGTATCTGAGCTAACTGAAACTAGATGGAGTTTAGTTATATTCTGTCATGTTTGTCTTCAGTTGTTTTATGAGTGTCATCGGACTTTTACACAAGTACTATTTACAGGTACCTATGTATTCATTTATTACTTTCCAAACAATTGTGATACATGTATTCAATACACTTTTTTAGCTTATTTATGTAATATGCTACATGTACACTAATTTCCCTCTACTAATGCTATCTTTTATATTTTTACGAAAATACATAACAAAAAACAGGTAAACCAGTAGTTCCAAGTTAGGGTAGTAAAGTTTATATATTTTAAACATTTTTTTCAATTATAACTCCTAATAAACATACCAACGGTCATTACATTACATATTAAATACTTGTTACAACAACAAAATAACATAGAATTAATAAAATCTCTACTATTTGTTGCTTTGTATCAAGAATATGTACGTACTTTGCTATGCCTATGAAGAATATGTAGAACTTAATCATGAATACATTTCAAAATGTGTGCCCTGAATGTGACATGTAGACTGTAGTTACGTATTTTTTATTATTGTGTTCAAGTCAATTTCATTTGCTGTAACTTTAATAGAATAAATACTTTGAATTATAATACAAATTAAAAGAGAAAAACGTTTACAAATTAAAAGAAGTGATTTTGTATAGTTTATTTAAAATGTGGATATCATTTTGATTTATTAAATAATCAACATTCTTTAAAATTTTTACTGCAATAAGCTCCCCGAGTGCTTTTTACAATGACATGTAAAATCAGTTTAACCCTTTATAACATATATATATATATATATATATATATATATATATAATAGGTGGGCCTATTATCGACCGACTAATGGGCCTTATTTGAGACTACTGCGCCTTAAGTTTTTTTGTTAAATTAAATTAGTTAATAATGTTAATTATTTAGCTTCGTAATAAAATAATAAGTGGTTAAAAAAACATTAAAATAAGGTGGGCCTTATTTGGATCATCTACCTCTTATTATGCCTCTGATTTCTTATATCCATATGACTTCCTCTATTTTTTATATACTCTTGGTATATACCTTAATGTTCTTTTCTTATGCTACTATTATTATGTTGAATTTTTTATACTGATTGTCAATAATTTTGCTTCCCCAAACATCGTCTCGTAGATTTGGTCCAAGATCAATTTCTAGAAAATTATCGCTAATTATCTTGGGATAGTTTCCTATTACTTTTCCTACTAGTCTGTGTGCTATATATATAAGTCCTCGTTTCTACGCTGTAGAAATATTTATTACAAATGGGAAATTCTGGTGGGACTGGTAACAAATCTTGAAAAAGAAAGAAAGATCGCAAAACCAACTGTTATCAATCGTATTCCTCACAGCTGAAATAATTGATAGGATTCAGGAAAAGTTACTGCAAATTACGAAAAATAGTATTTGGTTACTTCAAGGAGCATCAGACAATAGTTCAAGTAGTCGAGGAGGATCATTTAATTTTACCAAATATTTATTTTTACCCATAAAATTAACAAAAAATCATTGCAAAATATTTCTTAACATGCAATGTAAGTTGTTTTCTTTTAAATAACTCGTTCTAATAGTCAACAATTTTAACAGCGACCACTTAATTCTCCAGAATCAGTCACCAAAAGAAGCAGCTCTCAACAGCTACCTTGCATGGATAAGAGATCCAGGGATGAACTGATGCAATGAGTTATCTCTTTTTCAGGAAAAGGTTTAGTAGCTCTCTTTTTAGCGAACCTTGACAACCCTCTTACTCACCCTTTCCAATGGGTCATTACTTAGCCACTGAATCAGAGCTACTCTTTTATGTTTTTAGTGAATCAGTAAATCATGAAAAATATATCAATACCTAAGGAGTGAGAGATTCGTTCTGATCCGGCCTCCTAAAATCAATTTGTCTAAAATCCTCTCCGAATTGGCGGAGTAGAGCTACCAGAAATTAATATCATGCTGAATCTGCTTTCAAAATTTCAAACACAGTAATAACAACAATCATCAGGGTCCGATACAGGTAAAAATACAGAAGATCGATTATAGGCGGTCACAATACAGTACAGTGACCATGTGAAACAGAAGGAGCAGATATCGCTCACGAACTCACGTTTTGTCAGCACGAGCCTTACTTTCCGTTGAAACCGACGCACTTATTATTTAATTTCCTTTTTTTTTTTTACCGTTGTTTTGCACGTGATTGGGGTCGAGTGTTTTACGGTACACATCGATAACCACTAAAATTTTCAGGATGTGTTAGTGCATACAACTGACTCTCTCAGACTAAAATAATAAAAATCGTAATTTTTGACTATTTAGATTCTTCCTAATCTATAAGTCAACATATTCTGAAAATTGAACCAAGAATTGCATATATTATTTATTTTTGATTTATTGTATACATGCATCTACCCACAGAGGACCATTAAAAAACTGCGCGGAAAGTATCAACAATTTATTTACAGTCATACCTTATTTATAACCAAAAATTGAAATTATATCCTCGCAGAACACCTCGATAATCTTCAAATACAATAATAAACATCACGAATCAAAAAAATTTCACGATTCAAACGATAGATTAATTTCTCTAACTTCTATTTATATTATTCTAACAGATTTTAATAACAATCAATTTATTGTTAATTTCGTAGGATAAAGAATGCGCACAAATACTGAAATTTTCTGACAATTTGTGTTTGAAAATACCATCATTATTTAATACAACAATAGATTATTTTGTAATTCAGGAAAACTTAGTATAGAATATATTTGAATGTTTATTAATAAAAAAACTTTAAAAATACAAACGAACTTGACCCGATCTAAAAATATCTGAATATGATACTACAACAAAATAAATAACAAAATTTAACTTATGACAATTCCACGGAATTTGGTAGAAAAGAATTCAGGAATAATTAATGAATCAACGAATTAATAAAATATATCCATTTTTCTTCTATTGAATATATTAATGAGTAACATCCTCATAGACAAAAGCTGGGTAAGAGCGCACGCAGTACAGTGAATAGATTAATCCCGCTTGACAGAAATGCATTGCGGGTTTGCATTAGGAAGGAAATTTATTATCATTTTTTAAAAAATATTTTAACACCTATATGTTTTTGCATTTTTCAGTATGAATTTGAAGTACTTTCATAAATTATTTATAAAAAGTTTAATAAGTACATGAATAAAATATGAATACAATTTAATAATTGTGTTTCTTTTAAATAAAGGTGGCTTTACATTTTAATCACAAAACTCTGTAACATATAAATAATCCTCACAAAATTGGTAGATAAAAGAATTATTATTTCACGCAATTAAATGTTTATTATTTTAGAGTGAAATTTAAGGGCTCTTAAAATATGCCTCGATATTACATAGATACCTATACAAGAATAAGATTAAAAATACGTTGTCATCCTGTACAATATTATACAGGAAGACAACGCTTTTTTATTGTAATTCTTAAATTTAAAGATTTTATCTTGCTGAATTATTTATCAATTTCCTTGTATGCAAATATTCTTAATCAGGATTTACTGATTTAATCTATCTAAAATTTCAAATGTAAATAATTGTTAAGTAAGACTGCTTTTTTTCTGGAAATATCCCAGCATATCATTATAATGAAATTTTCATAATGAATGTTAGATATAAACCTTTTTTTTAATATATATTTCTCGTTCATTAACAACTTTATCTTTAACATTTTCAATCTAAATAACTTTGTAAAATCTTATCAAAAGCGGGATCGAGAGGCGGGGAAGGGCCTAAAAGTAAAAACAAAAATGTATAATGTATATAATTGCATATTTTGATCATTTAAATTAAAATATTAAATTAAAAAAAAAAAATAGAAAAAAAAACATTGATATGCAACACTGAAGATGGAATTCTATATTACAATCCTGGGTTCACTTTCAATGAAAAAACTACAGCTATACAAGTACAATGCTGCTCTCAATAATCGACTTCTTAGAATATGGATTTTTTCATTTCTCGGCTTTCCATCTCTCCTTCGAATATTAAGTCAATCATCGTAGTTCTACAAGTTCCACTTATCACAAAAATTAAAAAAAAAGAGCCCTAGTGGTAGGTAAATACCGACACAGTTGTGCAGCAGAAGTTGAAGGTTCCAACTTAATCAACAGATTGGAATTAATATCATCACTATGGTGGTATCAGTGATTTTTCTTTAATGAAAGACCCTGTCATCATCACTCTAACTAGTAAAATTGTAATGAATCATGACAAATTTAAATCTAAATTTAGAAAATATTTGAATTAAGAAAAAAATAAAACATTGACTTTTATTTAACCGGAGTTATCGATGACACAAAAGAATAAATACTGCAATGTGCGAGTCATGCCTGATCTATGACAACTATTATTTCCAAAATATTAATGATTCATCGTAATAGCAGTATTTCAAAGCAGACTGTTTCGAAAAACTAGATAAAGCATCGGCATAAATTAATCTTATCAAGTGAGCTCGGAAGGAGCGAAATGTCGAGGTAGAATTCACAATCGAGGCAAGAAGTTTTATCTTTTTTATGAGAGACCACTCCTAGCAGTATAAACTGACGCTAGCATTAATGTCCTCAAGATCATAAATAAAGTCATACAAAAAATAGTAGATTCCGTCGTCATGGATAAAATAATGATTTATCTGACTGAAAAACGAAAACCTTCTACTATATGATTATTACTTATTATTTATTACAACCAGCTCTATGTTGTAAATGTTTCTTTAGGTGAGAACTATTTCATAATGCAAATATTTAATGTAAATATTGAGTATTAAATATAGTAATTTAGATTAAAAGATATATACCAATATTAATCCCACTTACATTTATTAATAAAAACTTTATTATCCAGCCATTTTATTAGTAACGTTTCGGCCTTCTTTTTAACAACTTTTTGGCCAACTTAATACTATATGCTATAGTGTCACCTACGTCCGATAATAAAGTATTATATCCCTAAAGTATTAGTATTATATACTAAATGCAGTATTTGTTTTTAAATTTAAAATATGTTGAACTTTCACATTTTCTTTTTTTTTTTGGCGCATTCGTTTTCTTTTCTATCGAAGAATAATATTTAAAACAATTATTAATAGTTTAAAATCCATAACTTAAGTTAAAAATAATACTAAGTGCAAAAATTATTATATTCACAACAACTAAAACCTGGAAAATATTTCAATCGTACGAGTATTTTTCATTTCTTAATAAATCATAAAAACACAAAAATATTACATATTGAGGGCTACACTTGGCTATTAAAGCGCACTCCATAGCACTCTCAAGTATTAGGCTTATAATATTTCATAATCGTACGTAGGTGAGACAATAGTGCATAGTTTGATATACCATAAATAATATATATATATATATATATATATATATATATATATATATATATATATATATATATATTTTATAAAAGTTTGTTATAAAATGATTAGGTAATAAAGTTTTTATTATTAAATGTATGTGGGATTAATACTGATCTATTAACTTTTAATCTAAATTGATTTATTCTATCAAATAAATTAGAATCCCATTAGATAATGAACAACCAAAATATTGTTGTTGTTGATAACAAATATAATATTAACATTACTCTGACTTAAATATTTCATCGAAAGTAGCGATTACCATAACGGAAGTCATGGGGTGTACATTGATAAATTTATACATTCCTATAAATTCTCGGAAACTCATTGGCGTTCTTTTATCAACCCAATATTCAAAATTTGTGTGAATTTTATATATAAACAGGACATCGTTGTCAGATGTTCATACGAAATATCGTTCAGTTAATTTTAATAATAACTTTAATTACTGGAATGATAACTCTACTATTCATTATCAGGCATACTCATTAGCAATCGATTCATTCTTATTTCTTACATCACTTACAACTAAGAAATTATCCGCATGGTAAGGAACTAAATAATGATAACACTGTATCAAAAGCACGATGTACGAAGCCATTTAGTATAACATATAGTACGTAGCAAATAGACTTTGAAAATGATAAACCTTCTTACGCCGGCAACATAGCAACTATCATACGACAAGTATGAGCTGAGTTCACAGTATCACTTAAAAAAAGATACAAATGGCTAAAACTATGAAAAAATACCATTTAATTTTCTCAAATAATAATTAAGCGTCAATACGAATTTTTAAATCGAAGTATACATCGATAGTATACTAATATTCTAAAGGAAAAATCTCCCATTATTCGACTTTGCATTTAGCTTAATTTTTTCCAACTCTACTATGTTAGGGAAACTCAACTTTTGGTCTGCTAGATTTGAGAAATACCCATACGCTGTTCGGTTTGAGTGACGCGTTTGGCTCTTTTTTACTCCCGTTTTTTCCGATCGGACTAGTTGGTTTATTGAGTTTGACTGAGGTAATGGATTATGTGTAATTAGTCATATTCCAAATGATTAAGCAAAATCCTTCCACGGGAGTTCGAGATCCATTTTACAGACCGTCAGACATAAATTGCTAGTATTTTTTTCCGTCCATACTTATTTCCATCTTTACATATTTAAGTTCATACAAAAGATCTATTAACATAATTTACAGAAAACGAATCGATAACTTGATAAGATTGCTTAAAAGTTGCAATTAAAAATTCTGCAGGATTCGATTCTAGGGCCTTTAATTTTTTTTTTTTTCTAAAGTGGTTTTTACGCCTGTAAAGGGGTTCGTCCTCTGTTGAGGAAAACTAGGTAGCTAATTATATAAAAATATATCCAATGCTACGGTCTAAAAAAGGATATTAAGGATACTTGGAATTCACTATATCAGAACAACATATATTTCTTTTTGAATTTTACAGGCAAATGGTGTAGATAATAGGAACATTGCAAATTCCAATCGTTGTACATGAAATATAAATAAACGAGAAAAGGAAAAGTTCGAAATTAAAATAGTACCAAAGCCAATTAGAGGAAAAGATATATGCTGAAGAAAGAGAAAAACATTACAAGGGAATAAATGGTGAAACTGTAGGGTAAGGAAAAAAGGAAGTATCGGCCTACAGCTATTCCTCGGATAGGAGATGTAATCCACCCTCTGGTTCCAAGGCTACTCCAACCACCACCGTCTAATCGCAGCCATTTCCCACAGCTAATAGTCTTCTATACTACTATCGAATTATGCATCCAGATCATTCCCTCCATATCAGAAATATGTAGGAGTTAGGGATTGGTAAATTATTTGCCACTTCTATAAATTTGTTTTATTGAAAACTAATTTCGAATGTTATACATTCATCCTCAGTTCTAAGAGCACACAAAAAATTCATAATAAGCAATTCAAAATATAGTTGGTATTATTATACATATTAATCTAATTTAATATGTATAATAATACCAACTATATTTTGAATTGCTTATTATGAATTTTTTGTGTGCTCTTAGAACTGAGGATGAATGTATAACATTCGAAACTAGTTTTCAATAAAACAAATTTATAGAAGTGACAAATAATTTATCAATCCCTAATTGGATTGATCCTTCTATACCATCATGCTGATGTAAACTGATATATAGGAGTGCCTCAAATACTAGAGTTATGAACGATTATTTTTTCAGGATAAGGGGGTTCTACAATCACTTGTCTGTCGTCAGTTGAGTTCAGCATGTTCATTCCACTTGTTGCAAGGATAAATGATTCTCACATTTCGAGGTCGATACCCCTCTTCTCATTAATAATCTCGTTCTCAGATTGTCGTCTATTCTGCGAATGTAACCGAACCACTAGATTGTTGGCCTTAAACCAAGATTACTGAGTTAGTTCTTAGTCAAGTATATTCAGCAATTGCATTGATACGTGATTTAATGTAGATAACAGTTAAATTTTATTTCTTACTCACTATAATTAAAACAATAATGATATAATGCGATTAAATATATATATTATATCATATATGTATATATATATATATATATATATATATATATATATATATATATATATATACATATATGATATAATATATATATATATATATATATATATATATATAAAGAAAATATACATACAGAAAAAGTGAAGAATTATAAAAATAAAAATAGAGGACGGTATAAAAATAATGTAAATCTATTAATTCAATAAGGAAAAATGAATTTAAAAAAATAAAAAATATATAAATATAAAGATTAGGGAAACCTACGCCATATTTAAACTATCCTTTGTTTATTTATGTAATTCTTAGGTTTTTCTCTATCTGAATACAAACATGTATCAACAAACACATTTATTTATCTTCTCTAATTACAAACCTATTATTATCATCATCCATGTACCTTTAATATCGGAGTGAGTTTGGTCGACCTTAGATATACTTTAGGCAGAAGTTCGACGAGGGGTGCGGTCAAAGATTAACACATTAATAAGAAACAGATTTATTTTTTGCCAAAGTTTCGGGCAAAGTTTTAGGCCATCATCAGGGCAGAGAGGCGTGCAGTCGAGCGCCAACTCATCTAATCTAATCTTTCTAAGCACATGTACCTTTAATACTTGCTATTTAGGTATATATTTAGTTTTTTCTTTATGTCATATAATTTTTTTTGTCATTCTATGCGTTCTAATTCTGAACAAAGTCCTCATGATTGGTCCGATTTCATAAAAACTAAACTCAATATTTTTGATTTTTTAAATAACTTTAAATGAAAACCCTATAACTGAATGAAATTAAATAAAATTAAATGAAAACACTATAATTAAAATAAGTTTATATCTTAACAGTTTAGGCAAGACAATACTTTATAGTTTATTTCTCTGTTACTATGTTTTTGTTATTTCTTTAACTATTTTCGAGATTATTTTCTGTAAATAACGTTCAAAATTCAGTCATTTATTTTTTCCAACCCTCCAGACACTGTTTATTTACATACATACAATATAAAATAGTAATGACTAAAATAGTAATAATTAACTATTAATAACTATTTAGTCATGGAATCAACCAAAAAGTTATTGTATTATTTTACTTATAATGTGTTGATAGAATAATGGAATTACAACGGTAACTCTTCTTTCTTTGATTAAATGTTCCATATGGATGGGATAAAGAAAGTCCAAACTTATTAGCTGTCTTCAACGGCAGCTAACTGGTAAAGTAAATCATCAGCGTCTTCCTTATTTTAAGAGTGGTAGAATGTTCAATAGTGTGCCTTAGGCTCACAGATTAAGATAAAGAAATAAACATTCAGCCAAACGAAAATATCTCGATCAATTCAATTATTGATTAATTAACGAGTTTCGACTTACAAATGAAATTCTCGGAATCACAATTGCATTCGAGTGTAATATTTTGTTTAAATAGTTTTAAGAAGTCAAACTATTTTTAAAAGAAGTAGTTTTTCTATTTTGATTAAATGTTTTATTTAATTTTCGTTTCAAGTTTTTTTTTATTCCAGCACTAAAAGATTAGACTTTTGGGAAAAAGTTTGATGTCAGCGATGCCATCAACAGTCCAACGACTTAATTACAACATGCATAATTAACTTATTAGATGGCTGAATTTTAACTATTATAGATAAAATAATTAAATTAGATACATGAAAAATTTTAGCAACCTTTATTAATTGAAATACATTCCGAATTTTCCCTCCATTATCTGCAAGTGTTCCGGCCATGGCGCTGGTATAAGCTTATTGTTCTGGTCTCAGAGTATAGTTTCTGATGCTTAAACATTGGTAAGAATGTTTTGGTGGGCTAAATAACTGTTTTATAAAGTTATAGAAAAGAAGTGCCAGAATGAAAATGACAGGATAATTAGCCAAAGTGCACTAGGGTAAAAAATATTGTCAATTTTTGATAAAGTGATTTATCTAATAATTGACAGTTTAAACCTATCAAAGGTTCATTGAAATTTCTTTTTAATGATTAATATAGTATATTATTAAGGGAGTTATACTGATAATTATACTGTAGCCTATATTATACTTTAACCTACACCACTATACTTTATGAAATTATACTGTTAATAATAAAAGTACAGTGGAGCGTCAATTATCCGAACGTCAGTTATCCGAACGTTCGATTATCGGAACGGTTTTTTTTTTTTATGTGTGTGTTTTAATTTTAATTAATTTGATCATGTAAATTACTTATTGGTATTGTTAAAATAATTGTTATTTTGAATAAAATTATTTTTCCCAGAACGTATATAAAGGAAGCCATCCTTAATTATTTCTCAGAAACTGCTTCGTTAAATAGTATTTTTATCTGGTTCATAAGTGTGTGTGTGTTCAATGAACTTAGACGTTCAATACGTATTTGTTTACTTAGAACTGTATACCTAATTAGTTCATTGCATTTGTTTCTGTGAAACCCTTTCCGTTCATTTAGCTGGTTGTAGATAGCTTACTTTCAGTTTTAAACCGTTCTTTGTGAGGTGTATACCGCATTTGTGATCATTTTTTTTTTTAAATTAAAACATGTCAACAAAAAGAAAACGAGTGGTTCTTTCATTAAAAGATAAAATGGAAATTATTACGCGGCTGAAAAAAGGTGAATCGGGTCAGACATTAGCTAAAGAGTTCGGTGTTGGAAAATCAACGATAACCGGAATAAAAAAAAATTCTGATTCAATCACCAGGTACGCACATAATCTTGAAAGTGAGGCGGGCAGTTCAAACCGTAAAACTATGAAAAAAGCGAAAATTGAATTGGTGGAGAAGATGCTGTCGGTTTTTGCAAAAACGGTCTTATGAGCAGCCCATATATATATATATATATATATATATATATATATATATATATATATATATATATATATATATGTATGTATGTGTTTGTGTGTGTGTGTGCGAATACGTGAATTTCGATTATCCGAAGTTTTGATTATAAGAACCGCCACTGACAACATAGTTCGGATAATTGACGCTCTACTGTACATACCCAACGGATTCCTATGACGTTTTTTAGTCATAATGCCAAAATATCGGAGGAATTACTAAATTAAAAATGTCCATAGATATCTCATGAAATAATTAATGCGTAGGAATCAGTAATAAACGATTTATAGGTATCAGTTGAGGTCACAAGAAATGAAAAACGTAAAAGTGTCAAAGGATTGTCCCTCACAAACGTGATAATGAAGCTTGGCCAAATCTGTATTTTTTTTATGTATTTGGACACATAAAGCGGAAGTCTCGTTGACAATGACCAATTCTATCCTACCATACATTCAAACCTAACATACCTCTACCCCTGTAAATATGAATTTGAGATAAAATAGGACCAAATGACAATGAATATTCCTATAAAAAAGATCAGGACTGACAACACATACATTCTTGTACGTAATGAAATGAACGAACGCAAGCTGACTCACGCAAATGATTGTTCAACACAATCCTCACGATATCATCGAAAATTACATAAACATACTAGAATTCATAAACAGGTACCACATACGAAACAGCTAAAATCAGTTGAACTAGGTACCATAATATTTATTTGATTGTATAATAATGGGACCTTGCATATCTGTTTATCTTTTCGAAATTGAAGGCCTTGGTCATGCATCACCCGTTTTTAAAGAAAAACATAAACTAGAAAAAATATTCACAACACAAAATTTCGTTTTAAATCATCCTTCAACCCCGAAGTTGAGTATGATCGGCTCATGCTATGAGTTGTGTTGTCGAGTTTAGAAATGAGCCTGTGAAGTTATATCTTTAAAGAGAACATTTGACCTTTCAATACCGGCATAAAAGCTAAAACGCGAGCTCGGCTAAGTAAGAAGCTATCAGCAGAATTACTCCCAATTACAGTACTGCACTAGGATGTAAGGGATAAGGAAGGATAACTCGGACAGACCCCGTTTAGGACATTACATAAGCCAGCGAACCAAGCAGTTGCTGGCGGGGCGTGCCTCGGCCAATAGCAATAAATTCAAGTCGAGGCAAAAAAGGAAGCGGACCCAAAACCACGATTCCTGATAAAGAAGACAATACTCGGTTAAATCGGTTACTTTAAAAATAAACTTAAATAAAAAAAAAAATAAAAGTCTATCCCGACTATCTTCGCAACGCCATCACTTTCCACAGCATTGCCTTAATTACATGTTTATGCCTAAGTCTCTTTTTATTACACAAGCTGCATTCCGTCCCTATCTACCTAGCCAAACATTATCCTTTACCAGTATAAATAAGAACATCCAATCAGAAAAGAATGGAAATCATGTTTTAGAATACTTAATGAAATCAATTAGACTACTATACCTACTTCAGAATTTTAAACTGCTTTTCACAATTACATCATCAATTTAAAACTTCGATAGCTTAGTATAATTCAGAGTAAATTTTTAGGCATCTATTGTAGAATCAATAAAATGTGTGCACCTTGATTTAATTTGATAGGCAGAATAAGTTATATACCAAATTTTAGAGAAAAAAAATATTGAATTTACTAATTAACTAACTTACATTTTTGAAGTATGGTATTACTTTTATTTCATTTACTTGCCTAAAAATGTTATTTCACGTGACTATTAAATGATAGGAATCAGCAATTTCCTCCTTATTTAATCAAAATTCCTAATTATACTTTAATCCAATTTCCTAATTATAGTTTAATCCAATTAGGGATAAAATAAATATTTTTAAAAAAACTTTAAATCGATTTAAAATCATTTTAAAATTATTTGTAATGCCTTCAGATCGATTAAAAGCACTTTTTTTAAAAATTATTTATTATATATTTTATTTTATTTTAGTGAGGGTATTAGCGATGCCTTAATAAACGCAGTGAGGTGTCTGTAGAGTGAGGATTCGGCACTCGCTTATCTGAACTTTTTTCGGCGTCCAAGGGTCTAAAGCAGAGATGCATTATGTCCCCAACCCTGTTTAAAATTTATGTGCAACAGGCAGTAAAGTAGTGGAGTGCGCGTTGGAAAGGAAAAGGCATAGACATCAATGGACATATGCTAGTCTCGCTTTTCTTTGCCAACGATCAAGCAGTGGTCGCATATAGCAGGGATGGCCTGGAAGAAGTCAGCAGACATAATATTTTTTCTTATTTGTGTGTTTATTAATCGCACCGCTTTCCAAGAATCTCCTACAAAAAAAAAAAAAGAAAGAACGTTTTGTGATAAAATCTTTTATCTGATAAAATGTGATAAAAACTGTAAACATGTTTAATATATAATTTCCGATAAAAATTTCAAAACTTCAATTTTTGAAAATTGAAGATAAAAGATGAAGAAGAACGCACATAACAAGGTTGATTTTTTGAAATATTCGTAAAAATTATGATTGCTGTAATATAGTTTACAGCATATATATATATATATATATATATATATATATATATATATATATATATATATATATATATTACAATTTATAATATATATGTGTGTGTATATGTATATAGCGACCAGGGTCGCCAAGCGGGTTAAGGCACTTGCAAGCTTGCAATAGGTAATCAAAGTTAAGCAACGTCGAGCGTGGTTAGTACTTGAATGGACGATTGCACGAATTGGGTGACCACCTACCGGGGAATGCCACGCAGCCCCGATTATCTCCCTATCCGGATGTGTGAGGCCCGTCAAACTGCTGGAGGCAACTGACACATACCGGGCATAGGAGGGATGACCTTACCCCGTGTACCTAAATTGTGAATCGCATTGTGGTTTTCCAGGGAGGCAAACAAGCGTCCGAAGGTTTGATCCAGGGACGGTATGCTTCGAGAAAAGAAATATAGGTTCTCGTGCGCCTACTGAACCCGACCAGCCATAATCCGTGGATCTAGACCGATTTGTCAATGTACTTGAACTGTCCTTGAAAGAATATGGAGCTATGGGTAGCCTGCTGCTGCACCATGGAAATCATGGTTCGCAGCAACGTGAGGTTGAGGATCCCCTTCAGGCTGTCTGCTCCCACAAGCAATAAATGTATGTATACAGAATACATCTAATGGCCAAAGATTTTCATGGTCTATAGTGCCAACTGAAAAAAAAAAAATATATATAATAGTTATTAGATTTAGTATATATACACATTTTTTTTTTTCATTTGTGTATTTTATTTAGTATTGCAATATATTAATTTCTGTGATTATCGTGTTACTTTAACTTTTCCACGTTACATCTACTTTCTCGATATTTATTTATTTTGCTATCACGCTGTTTTTATGCTCCTCATATATTTTTTGTAGCTTGAAGAAGAACATCAACCCAGCAAAACGTCTAAACATATTCAGACAGTAATAAATGTATTACGAATTTTATTTTTCGTTTAGCATTATCTTCGAGTTAAAAAAATGCTTTTTTAGTCCGATAAATCCTATCATCAATTTTTGATATTAAATCTTTCCTTTCGGTGTCGGATAACGAAAGATTGAAGTAATAGACCGTTACAGGCCGAGAATATCTGCGAAGGAGTGGATGTTCCGGCCACTATACGAAAGGTGCACTGACCACCACAGCCACGTGGGTAATAAATCTTCCAAAACGGTACCGTTACCCAAGCTCTGACTCACCTCTTCTTTCTTTAACAATTACATCTCTCTCAGTCATCAAGCCAAGTGTCTAGCTTATTTATTATTTACATACAGTAATAAAATGTTGTAAAAGACAGAATATTAATTTAATGAATGAATGAACAACCTGTACAATAGAAAAACTACTATTGTACGGGTTGTTCACTTTCCCTTACCTATATATGAAAATTTTCGAATTCAACGGAAATAACATGCTAGCTCAAAAACGAGAAGTCGTACGAAACTGAAACTAAGTATTTAAGGTAAGTATATCCATGAGGCGTTAAGTGTTAGAAGTGCTACTTTATATAATCGATTTTATACTTTTTTACAGTTTTCTCGCAAACGATTTCCAAGAAACTTCCAAGCCTGAATTATTCTTCCTAATGCCCTTTAACTTTTTATATAGGTACACATCACCGAGGAAATGCAGGGAAAAAAGTTATGATGAAAAGAATATTTATTTAACGCATAACTTAAAAAGTATACAATTTATAGTAAATTATGAATAGAATTGTATGAAAGGCAATTAAATTATCTAAACCAATATTAGCAAAGATACAGCGCATCGGACTAACCGGAAGTGGCAATTATATCATGGATTTTAGAATTTTCTCGTAAACGTTTCTAATGATTTTGATGAAACTTGTCTAATGCATTCTTCTTAAAGCCCTTTAACTTTTCAAGTATGTAGTAGATCAACGAGAAAATGGAGGGGAAAAAACTTATAGCGAAAAGAAAATCATATTGCGCATAACTCAAAAAAGTAAGTATTTTATGGTAGATTATGTAATAAATCATATGAAAGATTTATTAAGACTACAAGACCCTATATGGATAACAGAGCGCATCCGAAGCGACCCATCCGCCAATCTGTAGTCAACAATAGACTCTGTACTAATGTAACGTGAAAATCTGGTGTGGTACGCGCATCGCTCAACTTTTCCTTACCGTCGTATAATAATATCTTTTTAATATATTTTAAAGAGTTCACATAAACAATACTTGAAATAAACTGTTTTTTAAACAATTTTAATACAACAATTCTATGTACAACAATGTACATTACCTATATATTTTAAGTTTGTGAAGTTGTAAATATATTTTAAAAATTTCGGTTTAGTTTCGATGGAAACATGGATAATTTAATTACCTTTCATACAATTCCATACATAATTTGCCATAAAATGTAGTATGCATTTAAAAGTATTTTTAAGCTATGCGCTAATAAAATATTCTTTTCCTCATAACATTTTTCCCTGCATTTCCTCGGTGATGTACTACATAAATGAAAAGTTAAAGGACTTTATGAAGTCAATAATATTCAATAATTTAGTATAAATTATAATAAATAATAATTACAATAAATTATAATTACTAAATTAAATTTAGTAATAATTCAGTCAATAATTTAGGCAAGTTTTATCCAGATCGTTAGAGCGGTTTTCGAAAAAATTGTAAAAAAGTATACCTACCTTAAATAAGTAATTTCAGTATCGTGCAATTTTTCGTTTTTGAGCTAGGCTGTTCACATACACACAGACCATTTTACGAGACTTGGCTATTTAGACTCAGGGTACCTTAAAACGTGTATTTCCGTTGAAAACTCGAATTCGAAAATTTTCACGATCGCAATACTTCCCCTTACTATATACTTCGTGTATAGGTAAGAGAAAGTAAAAATACAAAAGTAGAAATTAACTTAACAATTTCTACTTTTACGTTATTTAATGAAAAAAATATGTTTCCATGGAAACTAAACTGAAACTTTTAAAATATATTTTCAGCATCACAAATATACAGGTAGTGTACAGAATGGTTGTACTAAAATCGTTTAAAAAACTATTTTATTATACTTTTGTGGGAGAAGTTGTGAAGAAGTGAATGCTGCTGAGTTTATTTCAAGTATTATTTATGCGAACTCTTTAAAATTATGTTAAAAAGATAATTATTATTGGGCGGTAAGGAAAAGTTGTGTGATGCGCGCACCGCACTAGATTTTTTTGCTTAACTCCAATTTTAAAGTAGATTTGTACAGTGACATCATTGGTCTCCTTATACTGTATAAGTATAAAATATAAAATATCATAGATACATTATAAGGATTTTCTAATTAATTATTTTGTTTTAATCTTACCAATTTTTCATATATGCCAATCATTTTGACGGGACTAAGCACTATATTGAAACTGTTCTTAACCTGAACTTAAACCAGCATTACAATTTAATTTTTTTTTTTCTATACAAGACTAACGTCTATTTTTGTATTTTATGAACAATCATATGAACAGTTAATTTATGAATACAATACATACAAAATAAAAAAGGATTTATACAGGGATGACTAAGGCGTGAAATTATGAAGAGCTTTTTAGTCATAGTGTTCACATCTTTTTAACGGGAATCCACTTATGAATAATAATAGTAACAGTAACCTATTAAGATGCTAAATTTCAGAGAATTTTGTAGCAACTTCTTTTTCTACTTTATTGATTAAATTAACAACGTTTCGGATAGAACTAGTCTATTTTCAAGTCTGCATTATATCTTCACTGCTTATTTATTATCTAATTCAAATCTGGATTATTGTCAATGCTATTTCTCATATAAATTATTTATTTTATGTGACCATTGCGTCCTTTCAAATTGCTTCCCTTGTTCCCTGACCCTGTGGTATGTTTGTGTCTGCGTGTATTTTTTTGTTTGTGTGTGTATAGGAAAAAGGTTATGAAGAAAAAAAAGTTATATTTGAGCACATATTTTATGGTAATTTTGTATATCATTTGAATGGTAATTTAATTTCCTATAGAACCATTACTAGCAAAGATACAGCATATTGAACTTTAGACCGCATTTTCTATCATTAGCCAAAATACAGTAAACAATTTCTATAAAGGACTTTGCATCCAAAGCTGTAAGGAAAGTCGTGTGAGTGGACGCACCAGATATTTTTTTTCATATGCGGAAGATTAATCATTGAGGAGATCCTTTTAAGAGGAGAGTTTAAGGATGGAGATGGATAAGTAATTTCAAAACGAGGAAGCACGAATGATATAAACATTTTAAATATAAACATTTCTGTGGAGAGGGTTGAGACTCTGTGCTTAAAAGGTGCATGGAAGAACGCAAGGTGAGATCAGGAACATAGCTTTTTCTGGTTCTTAAGAATTGAAATAAGAAGGCAATAAGGAAGTATTGACGTCGGAAATTACGATAAAGCCAGCAATTACATAATCACCTTCATCCCTTCTCTTGCTTACAAGATAGTCCCCTATACACCAAGCATCCGTAGTCGAAGCGAGTGAGGATGAGGGAGAATACTAGAAGATGACGGGGGAATGTTTCAGGGAAATGAAACAAGGAATATTAGACAGCTCTTAAATATTGAGATGTACGTTATTTTCGGTGATTGGGAAATATAATTACTCCAAGTTAGATATTGATCAAATGGAAACTCCGATTTTTGTTTTTAGAGAGTTTTGGAACCTAATAGGAAACATGTTGAGGTAAAGCAATGTATGGCATGGGATGGCTTTGAACCGATGAACCGGCTTTCTTTACAGAAGCCCAACTGTTAATGCTGTCAAAGTCAGACTGAAGCTGACGAGATGTCTGGAGCAATTCGGTTATCTGTCATATTACGAATGGTAGATAAAGTTCGGTAGGCCATTTATATGGATGGAAAATAAGGTGGATGAGAGAGAAAATCTCCGAGGAAAAGTGTTTTTATTTACGTACTATGCTTACGTAATAGTGCTTTTGTAATTAATCATATTTTAGATTGAAATACGCCCAAAGAGGCCTTAATTGGTGCATTTAAATAATTAATTTGTATTTACTATTTAATTTAATGCTGTCTGAATAGTTAGAACTGTTATATTTGGGCCCAATGTCATAATAACTGTTAAATATCAGCAATTAAATAAAGTAAATAAAAATAAAAATTGAATGGGTTTCAACTTATCAAAAGATAAGTTGGTTTTGCACATCTTACATTGACAACATTGAAAAAATACCGGTTTCTTCTAGAGGCTAAAGCAACAATATATAATTCTGACATCAACGTTATTTATACATTAAAGCCTGTTTCTATAATTTATATTTTCCCAAAATAGCCAGGACGGAGTTAAGCAAAGTAGTCGAGATCGGGTACGCTAATGATCTCGATGACCTGTCCCTCGATGGCCATCGCATGGAATGGCGGATGACATGGAAGGCAGTGGGCACCGCAACCAGGGGAAACAAAGCGAGGAGCCTTCCTCCCCCGGACCAATAACAACGGGCAGAAATAAATGAACATGAGCTAAACCAGTTGGCCTCATGGCCGCAGACAGCGTGGGCAGATTTAGCCATACGGATCGGCCATTACAGTTCGTTTTTTTCTTACTTAAACACTGCTCGATAAATCTTATGAGTCATTTTCAACGAGGCCTGCAGACATTTGCAGCGTAATGCGACCATTCTGCAGCATCACGTAGTACCTTATTGGCAAGACTGTCATAAACAATCCGTTGTGAGATTTGATTTGAATTACAGGAATGAAATTTTAATTGGCATTATAAATTTATTGCAGCTAAAGGCATCAGATTATTTCATTTTCTAATCCTAATGTATGTTTGGTAAATGTAAATGAAAAACAAGAAATAAAGTAATTGAGAGGTTTTTACATCAGTAAAAATTTGATACCAAGTACAAGAAGTATATTTAAAATATACTTAATTTCATCACACAATGCAAAAACACACATTACAAACTATCAAAACTATCAAAAAATTTCTGCATGAATACTACGAGGTTATGTCCTTTTCTGTCGTCCAGAGGGAATATCAGAATCTTGGAGAACAAAATTACAAATTTGCTTTGCTTCAGCACTTTATGCCTACCTACTTTCTTGTACTTGCAATATAGAGTACCGATTTAATCCTCCCAATTCGAAATTCTGTGAACAGATAATACCCCGTATTACGCTCCATACGTTCTCTATCATTCTCAAAACTCAAAAGCATGTCCCGGCATCAGAACTTCTAAATTTTCATTAAAACCTGCCTGTGCACTAAATCGGACACCCTGTGTGGAATACCTGCTGTGCAATATTGGAAAAACGTGTTTACCTTTAGACTGTAGCGCAGATACGGCTTTAACGATTTTGACGAAATTTGCCTAAAGTTTACTACTTAAACTATTCATATGCATGGTAAACTATATTCCCGAGAAAAATTAGAAAAAAAATTATGAAGAAAATAAAACTTCGATCGCGCATAACTCAAAAAGTATAGGTTTTCGAAAGATCAATATAAGCTCATTCAAAAGGTAATTTAATTTCCTACAAAACAAAAAAAAAAAATCCCATCGGTGTAGTATTAGTAGAGATACAGCATTCTTAACATTGTACACCTGTTATTCTCCCTGTATTCTACACATGATCCTATGGACACTGGCTCACCTTAGTTTAGTTTTTGACAAATCAAAAATATGCATTTCGCGGGAAATTCCAGATGCCTATTTGAATAATAATTTGATTGTCTTGAAAACTAAACATAAACCAAAAAAAAAAATATATATATATATATATATATATATATATGTATATATATATATTTAATCGGACTAGGGAAGACAAGAGAAGATATAACAAGCATTTTTTGTATTTTACTTTAACCCAAAGCGCAAGGAAAACCGTGAAAGTCGGTCTGGGACACACCAGATATTTTATCCAGTTGTTACAGTAATGCCATTTATATTTTATTTATAGTGTTATGTTTATATTTGCAACCAATTTATATAAGATTTGATTATACATTTTGTAAAATAGTATAAATGCTGTACCTATGCTCTTGAATATGAAATGAATTTCAAGAGGAAATAAAAGTAAGGTTAATACAAGATATACTTATTATTTTATCTGTCACAAAATTACTTTGATCGCGTTTACTGTTCAAAAACAGTTCTGTACGGATGCGAAATGTGGCAGCACATGTTAGGGGAAAGAAAATGAGGCCTTGTGGTTTTTGAAAATAAAGAAGAAGAAGGATAAACCGAATGGAGAATTGGGATATGCCGTGCAGCCTTTAGGCCTTTATATTATTGTTATAAGTGTGTACGAAAAATAGCCAATCGTAATCAAATTGATCTATTTAATAAAGAGATAATATAAAGCTATGAAAAGATTAAGTCATCAAGCAAAATGGAGCCCATTTTTTTGTTTGTAAGGACTAACCGCGAAAACTGCAGAACCGATCTTTACCAAATTTTGACTATATCATCTTCATGGTTCCTAGATATCGATATACAGGCTACGGCAAAAGCCGAAAAGCCACTTCTTCCCTCGTGTGTAGCGCTCAGAAGATTTTAATGAAACTTGCTTAAAATCATCTCCGTAAAGACCTTCAACTATCCATAGATGAACTTCATCCACGAGAAAAAAAAAAAAAAAATTATAAATTTTTCGCTTATTAAATTCCAAACAAAACAAAAAAAATCATCGAAATCAGAACATTATTAGCAAAGATACAGCGCATTGAACATTCTAGCCATGTTATTATTTTTCTTCCATTATAGATAGGAAAAACTGCAGGATATACGGGTGCTGCTCAATAACGAAAGTATTGTAATTACTAATCAATGTATGAGTTTTCAACGTTGCAGAGTCTGCTGAGTAAAATATATACACATAAATATTTTTATTATTATGATTCTAATTTGTTTATTTTTATATGTAAGCAAGAATTGTTATATTTTTTTTTGTTTGTACAATATATTTATTCTTAAGGGACTTCGTCCCAGAATAAAGTTTTCTTTCTAATCTATTCTATTCTCTCTTTATCTCCCTCTCTCTCTCTTTCTCACCCCCTCTCACTCTCTCTCTCTCTCTCTCTCTATATATATATATATATATATATATATATATATATATCTATATATATATTTTGAAACAATTAATATGATAATGATAATCCTGTAAATGTTATATGTACTAGCTGACCCGGGAATGCTTCGCTTTGCTTGATTTATACTCAAATCAAGCAAAGCGAAGCTTTGTCGGGTCAGGTAGTATATATAACACTTATTTCAAAAATAAGTTTGTATATTTAACGTAGTTTTTCAAGCTTGCTTCTTGTGGAAAAACTATTGATCTATTTATGTTTCATTATGCTAAATATTAAATATGTTATATTTAAATGGATCATTTATGTTTCATTCTCTACCAATTTTCACTATCATTATCAGTTCCAGATTAAAGTAAAGGGACGATGACAACCATCAACAGTTTTTCGCTCTTAAATCTAATAAAATACATAATGTAATTCTTTCAAAAGCCATATTATTTTATCAAATTAATCTAAGAGTTGTGTGCTAACGAAGAAAAAGACAAGCAACACACCTTTGATTGCAGATGAATGTGCGGGAAAGAGCAGGTGCAACGAGGTAGGGAGGAATGGAAGAAGATAGGGGGAACGGGTAAAAACCTAACTATCACCCAACATTCCTCGTTAATAACTCCCGCTGTGGGAACTGCACCGGAAAACTTCAAAAGAAATAAAGAAAAACAATCTCCGTTATCGGGAATCGGCCTTTGAATACCACCACAAATAGTTTATGTGCAACATGGCTTAGGACACTGTTTCAACGAAGAAGGGGGTACATTATGAAAGGTCACATAGCTTCTAGTTTACCTTAACGTCTTAACATGAATGTCGCTTGAAGGGTAATCCAGTAGACTAATACAGAACCTGACAGAACTCTTATGCTAAAAGAAGAATCATAAGAAGCTGAATGAGAGATCTGTCCAACATTCTTGTTGAGAAAACAAGTAAATTCAAAATATATGACGAATGTAAAAAAAGGTTGGTGTTCTCCTCTTTTAGTTGCTTTAAAAAAAAAAAGAAAAAAAAAGCTGTTTGTTTAATACATCCTCAGCAACAGACATACTAAGGTTTAAAAAATTACGGAATGATAGACTAACCATTATTATAAAAGATGCTGTGAATAGGCAAACATGCTAAGGAAGAACTTTGCGGGCGAAGAATTTACAGTCTAGGAGAGAATTCTACAGAACATCAGACAACTACCTTGAATATATACCATCTTGAATTTTTTTTCTCAACATTTTGACATTTTTAACATTCGTGCAATAATTCGGAAGTTGATCGTTATTTCAATAAAAAAAAAAAATATTGCTTGTCACAGGCCCAATACAAGGTTCTTCCATAAGTTGTTTACCTATAGAACACCACAATCGTAACAAGATAGTCTTAAGCCTGTCCAAAAAAAAATTATATTTAGTTCATTATTTGGAAGATCTCTTTAAAGATATATATTTGATAATACGTATTTTTGGTTTAAGGAAACCAAACTAAGCTAAGGAGCTTCATACACATTTTTTTTTATATATAAAAGAAAGTGAATATCTGTTAACAGAAGAATAAATAAAGGAAGTACTACGAGCTTCACGAGTTACAGACCATACAAGCTGTATGGACTGCTGGGTATAAGGTCATTAACGTTCCCTGTGGATGAAAAATTACCGCATAATGACCCTTGTGGATTGCAGATTTCCATTCACTACATGGAGAATTGGAGAGGCAGTATATAACACAAGGGATGACCGAAATATACCATATAGCGATTACATTCCCATTGTGGTTGCAGCATGATCTTAAATCCCATATAAACTGAAGCATACAAAAAAAATTTAGCATAGAATCAAAAATTTCTACTAAAAATTATCAGTAATCAAATCATACCACCACATACCATAAACTTTAGGCTACATTTAAATTTAAAGTTTCAACTGATGCTCCATTTGTTTATATCATTTAAGTGCACTATTTTCCATTTGCGGTTTCTGATTGCTCTAACGATAAGGGTTAATGAACGACTTATCGAAGCTGAGAAACCTGCCTTATACACCTGATGACCGGACCATTTGTTTTCATTAATTCGTATTAAACTGGTAGACTTACTTCGCTAATGAAGATGACAAATCGTAGATTAAGCCATCGGATTCAGATAAGGATAATGACTCATTAAAGTTCCAACTTAATAACAGACAACCGTCATCCGCCAACAACTACTTGTGAAAATTAGTTACGTATTTGTATTCTGATTAAATATTATTGAATGGTGAACTGACAATATTTATAAATAAAATAAGAAAATCTAAAATTATTATTAACAGCAAAGAAAAACACAACACGCCATCTTCACTGTTCCTGAGCATCGACACTGATCTTGGTACATTTTCTGACGAGTCAACTAAATATCGGAAATAACTTTGTTTAATTGTTGTATACGATTTGTTTTAAGTGTGGATCAAAGGCGTATAAATTATTACTTGGTTTTTCATTATATTTAATTATTAATGTTTAAACATTCAAACAAATTATCAGGTCACCACTGATTTTCAAAACTCTCTTAAGGAAAGGAGGAAGGCAAAATATATGAAAACTAACTGACCCGACAATGCATCGCTGATGCTTGATTTGAGCATATTAATAGATTAAATAAACACAATCGAAACTTTTATATAAATTACTGTATGTAGTAGATGTAATATTAAAAAATCGAATTAATTGAAGTTTAAAATATAATTAGTTCACCCATTCAAGAGATAATCGTGACACAAAAAGTTATTCGCAAAATCCTCAATTTTGTTATCACATTATTTACCCAGACATTTTAAGATATTGCAATAGTTATTTATATGCATGGAAAGAAGAAACTCACCTCTGTCTAAAGAGTCCAAGAACATCGGTATCGGATGTACTGAAGAAGACATACAGAGCTTCATATTGAAATGTAATTTCGAAGCTTTGAAAATTTGAGCACTATCGCAAATGAATTTTTTTGTTCTCATATTTTAAAACTTATGGTTTTTTGGAGTTCTGAATCAATATCTTCCATACATTTTGGTGTGAAAACATCTATTTTATTAAATAATTTAACGACATTTTAAAATTTGTTTGACAAAAATCAGTTATTTTTTAATGCTTATATTTTTCCTTTGATTATTTATTATATTTGGCGCTACTGCCTCTGTAGGGTATAAGCCTCATCACAGATTGCATGCCTGGCTGTTCTATCAGCCGCAACCGCTCTCCATCCCCTCACTCCAAGTTGTCCCAGGTCCGCCTCAACATCGTCTCATCATCTCACTCTAGGACCTCCACGTCTTCGGATACCGCCTGGCTTTTCAAAAAGCAGCTTCCTTGGTAGACGATTTTCTTCCATACGCTCCACATGCCCGAGCCACCTTAGCCTGTTCTTTTATATAACACTTACTATATCCGGTTCTCAAATCTTCATTCTTTCTAATTTTCCACTGTCCTTCAGAGTGGATTGGCCCATATATGTTTCTGAGCATTTTTCATTTCCAGGCACGTAGTATTTTCTCCATCTCCTTTGTCAAGACCCATGTCTCACTGCCATAGGTGACTGACTGTTGGGCGATGGGCGAATCATTGTCTTGTAGATGATAACCTTGGCTCTCCCAGGAAGATCTTTGTAATTTAAAACTTTATGAATTGCAAAAAAACAACGATTTCCTGATGCAATTCTGGCCTCCATCTCTTTATATATTACCAGCGCTCCAAGATATTTGAAAGCCCTACAAACAGGGAAGTTATGACCATTGATACTAATCGTATGCGGTTGTTTCGGTGTAGGGTTATAGATGCTCTTCATATATTCCTTCTTCTTCTCGTTGATCTCGAGACTTCTTCTGTTTGCTTCTCGCTCCATCTCTTTCAACGCGCCTGCAGTGTTCTGGCTATCAGGTGGTCATCATCGGCATAGGCTAATACCTGGTGTATCTGTCTTAGATAGTGCCTCCCGATTGGTTCTTATTCCTCGTACTGTTTCCTCCATGGAAAAATTAAAAAGAATTGCCGACAGAGGATCTCCTTGCCTAAGTCCATTATTGACTGGAAACTCCTGTCCCAATGTGCTCTGTGATTTGATCCTGCATTTAGAATTGGTCATCGTCAAATTAACCAGACCTATTAACTTTTTGGAGACTCCAAAACTTCTTAAATCTTGCAAAAGGTTTACCCTATTAACGCGGTCATAGGCTTGCTGGAAATAGATGAAGAGGTGATGAAGAGTGACATCAAATTCATGCGCCTTTTCCAAAAGCTGTCTCAGGACAGCTTTTGGAAAAGGACGATAGAACTTTGTAGGCTACATTAATTAGGGTTATGCCTCTGTAATTTTCGCACTATAGTCTGTCTCCCTTCTTATGTATGTGGCATAAAAGAGCTGTAGTCCAATTCATCGGTATTTTTCATTTATCCAGACTTCGAAAATTACTTCGTACAATTCGTCGAGTACTGCTCTTCCGCCGTACTTCAGCAGTTCTACTGGTTTACAGTCGACCCCCGGAGCTTTATAATGCTTAAGGCTATGAAGTACTTCCCAAACCTCCTCCATCTCAGGTGGTGTTTCCAGATTGTCGTCATTGCCATTTTCTAGTATCCGATTCAAGTTGAAATCCTGCTGTATTATATCTTCGTTAATTTCTTCTTCCTTGTTCAGTAGTCCCTGGAAATGTCTCGTTCATCTGTACATGACATCGTCCCTGTTCGTCTGAATATAGCCTTTTTCGTCCTTCATAAGGTTATGTCGTGGTTTGTATCCCTGTCTGATCTGTCGTATCCCTCAAAAGAAACCTCGCACATCCTTATTTTCATATTGGCATTTTACGAGCTCATATTTCTCTCTATCGTAGTCTCTTCTTTTACGTCGCCAAAGGATAGTAGCCAATTTCCTCTTATTACTATAAAGATAGTAAGACTGCCTCGTCATCTTTTTCGGATAGTCCACCCAGTCTTCATTTCTTTCCTGCATTAATCTGATGCAGTCCTCATCGAACAACTCTGTCCTTTCTTGTTCCTGTCGGTAGCCAAGAACCTCCTCAGCAGATGATCTTATTATTCTTATAATTCAATGTTTGGTCGTCTGGTACTTGTACGTCATACTGGTACGTGATTGTCGTCCGTATCATCACGACATTCAGAGATTTTCTTGTTGATGCTATCCTTATATGCCTGCCTAACTTATTCATTCTTGAATTTAATGAAATTGTACATTGAAATTTTTCCTTTGGTATAAATTGAAAAACATATGTTTTACTGGTAAATCCATGTCGATATCATTTTTCAAACTCGCGATATAAAAACAAGCAGCTTTGGCGTGTTTTATTCTATTTTTTTCTCAACTCCTTGATCATCTATATAATCAACGAAAAATGTATACTTTTCGAGTTACAAACAAATAAAATATTCTTTATTTATTTCTGGGGCAAGCAGTTCATGGATGGGTAGCTAAAGGGATTTAAGGATAAGACTTCAGGCAAGTTTCATTCAAATCATCTGAACCGTTTAGGTCATTACTTTAGGGAAGTAGTGATTTTTCAGCTTATTGCACAGGCGCAATAAAGATATCGGTAGATTTAATTATTGCTAAACCATCTTGGGGCCATGAAGATGATGTAGTTAAAATTTGGTAAAGAGAGTTTCAGTAGTTTCCGTGGATAGTGATTAAAAACGAAAAACGGTCAGTCCTTTTAGTATGATAGTATGGTATAAAAGTATGGTATTTTGTGTGTGTGTGTATATATATACACATATATATATATATATATATATATATATATATACATACAAAAGCGGAAATTAACTAAATAATTTTTACTTTCACATTACTTAATGAAAAGAAAATGTTTCCATGAAAACTAAACCAGAAACTTTTAAAATATATTTGCAACTTGACAAAGTTAAAATATATAGGTAGTGTACAGAATTATTGTACTAAAATTGCTTAAAAAACTGCTTTATTGTACTGAAGTGGGAGGAGAAGTGAAGAAGTGAATGCTGCTGAGTTTATTAGAAGCAGTGTTTATGTGAAATCTTTAAAATTATATTAAAAATATAATTATTATAGGACGGTAAGGGAAAGTTGTGTGATGTGCGTACCGCACCAGATTTTTTAAAATTAAAAATAACAATATTTACCTAGGCACTTAAAAAAAATTATATACGTTAAATATTTTAAATTTTAAACACTACTCAATTTGGTTTTATTACTAAAGATCTTTTAGACACAAGTACTAAAAAAAAATTCAGGATATGTAACAAGAGCCAATGTTACTCAAAAAATAAATTTAAAAGTGACTGATTTTGAGAAAATGTTCATTCTATTATCAGGTAGTAGTATAGGTATTCTGCCTCCCCTTAATATAAATGAATGGAAAAATAATTATTCTTAGATGTATCAATTAATTATTTTTATTTTTAATTTAAGGAGTGGAAGGGAAAACTCCAAGGTTACAATAAGCACTGGTTGAACGAATTACGTTATTGCGTGCTACAAAACTGGTCTAAGCAGTCCTATTCTTCCATACTTCAGTTTCTTCTACTTATTTTTTTTTTTTTTTTGTGAGTCAAGGCTTTTTCATGCCAGCTAACGGACGGGTTCCTTTAATCTTCTGGAAGCTATTAAGTGAATCTCGTAAGCTATAATCTGAATAAGTACTTCCCTCTCGAAGTGTGGACAGCAAAATCATGAAATTGGAGCATGATTTTCAGGTTTAACTGAAATAGAGAGTTTACGCGAAGTACGTAACAACAGTACTGCCGTACTTACTTAATTTCCAATGTTACATAAAATTATCGTTGTATTTCATTTACATTGCCTTTGGTTTAGACCAAAACATAAAGTCAATTATTTCATTGTGTAAACTGTAAAGTATCGAATGTAAAAATACGTATTTTCATATTCTTTGCATTACAAATCCTAGAGGGATGATCTAGAGATGACGCACCCTTATAATTCCTCTGGGTAAAGCATCGAAAATATCTTTTCAATTGTTTACTTTTAGTACAAATACATAGATAGATAGATTAAAAGCTTTATTGAAAATAAATTTACATCCAAACAAACAACCAAATTCTCTAACAAGCCTTTGTTGACATGGTATAATACCGTCTGTCAAGAGTTGCCTTTATATATATACAATTGTTATACAATAAGAAACAGCTCACATACATCCTTTTGTTAATAATTTCTTAAGTAAATACATTACATATCAATTTAATAACAAAGAGCATCCAATTTATAATTAATTTATTTTTAATCAATTTATTAATAATTTATCTTTAATACACTTGGTTTTTTATTTATTTTGTGATTTTTATTTATATATAGGAGAAGAATATTATGTGTTGTACTGCCGAATCAATAACATTCTGTAGCCATAAGCTGATATGTGGTACTGGTATAAACTGTTCCAATCCTTACCATTTAATAAGTCTGTTAGTTCATGACGACTTAGTAATTTTTTCTTAAAATACTTGGCCCTATATTCTTGTAAAATCCGACAAACAGCCACGTAGTTGTATAAATCCTCAATTGCATTTAAATTACAAAGAGTACACAATCTTTATTCCTCACTCCTATTGTTAAGATGAACCAATTGTCCTCGGAGCCTTAAAATTACCTTAATAAAATTCATTTTATTCCCATCTAGCATGTAATGCCTGTCACCTAAGTCACTGTTTAACTCCTTATAAAGATCATGGAAATTAGATACTTTGGCTTTCTCCATCATATCCGGCTTAAAATTATTTTTTAATTTATCCAAAATAAGTGAAATTATTTCATTGCTTTCATATTCTAATGGAATATTTATTCTGTTACAAAGTTCGTAGTTTTCTTTATGCCAAAATATTTTCTTTTTAATTATTTCCTTAGCTAGAATTTTAGGCAGCCTCGTATCTGGCAAAGAAAGAACCCTTTATATATATATTAAATGTAAATATAAACAATGAAAGAATATTGGATTTAAATTAGATTCCAGATACTTGGGTAGACAAATGGTTGTGCCAACCGTAAAGTATCGAATGTGCATTATAGTACAAATACATAATGCACATTCGATATTTTACGGTTGGCACAACCATTTGTCTACCCAAGTATAACATAGGACTGCAAAGATTGAATCGTCTGTGGCATAATTTACAAAGAAAAAGAAAAGAGGCAAAACGGTAAAGAAAAAACATAATTATAATTTGCTAAATCGGAGTTCCGAGTTTTCTAATAACTATGCAAATCGATAGGTGATAAAGTCTCGCTTGCCAGTAAAGACGTCATTATGCTGTCAAAAAGTTTTAAATCAATTAGTAACTTCTATTTTATCGTAAAATAAAGACATATTGATATTTATTATTATTATTATTAATACAGAGGAGTACATAACCTATCGTCACTTCGAAACGTTTAGATAATTTATATTCAATGTTCGATCCTCAGAACGCTCCAAGAAATTCTGACTTCAGATGAAGCATACCAGTTTTAAAATTATTATGTTTCACGAAATTATAATCCCTTATATAATTCATCAATTTTATTCAACCATTTATAACAATGTTTCGGACTTATCTTCAATTTATCTTATTTTCAAATTATCTTTATCAGCCACTTTCACATCAATATTTGTCAGATATAAAACATTATTATCCCATTACTCCTTATAAGCATAAGAAGAATCTTATTTGTCCATAATAATTCTTTCCATTTCTCATTTCTTACTGCTGTGGTCATCAGATATCATACAAATTTTTTACATAAAGCTGGCGGATAAAGATAACTTGAAAATGGGCAAAGATAAGCCCAAAAACTTGTTATAAATGGTAGAATAAAATTGATTTAGAAGCTTTCCAGAAACCAAGAAGTTCGAATATCCATAAAAAAACAGAGTACAGAGGTCAAGCAGGGTGATTCTCTCTATGTGTTGCAGTTGGCCAAAGTGAAAGGGTGTGTTCAGTGTGTGTTCCTCATATTCACGTTTATGTGGAGAAAACTATTAAAACTTCTGAATGAGTCTCAAATCTCACATCAACAATTTTCATAAGGGTATATAGGAATTTTGTAAAATATATTATATTTCAGGAAAATTATTATCCCAAATATGCTTCTTAAAATTTTATTCAACGCATTGTTAACGACAATGTTGGGCTCGCCTTTGCCCATTTTCAAGTTATCTTCAACAAAATATTGCACATCAATTATAATCCTTACAAAAATTTCAATTATTCAAATTATCATTAAATATATACACAAGAATTTAATAAATAAAACCATTCTATGTACTTGTTATATTATTCATACCTTTATACAGTCATGTTTGAATGAGAATTTGCAAAACCAATAGTCAAATGTTATAAACTTCTCATCTATTACTATTACTTTTTATCTGCCAGTTCTACATCAATTTTTCATCTTTTATATTACAAAAGTTACACGTTTGACAAATTATTCTTTAATAAGAGTGTCAAGACTAAACAATACTATTTTAGATAAAATAGTCTATCATTTGGGCCGGACTTATTAAAAAAAAATAAGAAAGATTTCCGCCTAGAAGACTAATGAAGTACTAAAAGATTATTTTTCTTGGCATCAAGTTAACGAAAACGAAGAGGCAAAGAACAAATTGCTAAACTGGCTTCGAGAGCTTCTTATTTCTCCCCATCTTTCTGCTACTTCTAGCGTAGACGGAGTCAGTCCGTTCGGTCTCGACACATCCTCTTTATTTGAGAGAGAGTTTTCCCTCTATTTGCTCCTATCCTCATAGAGAATTCTCTGGCGCCCTCGAGGCCTACTACCCAGCGGGCGGGCTTCCATAACTTTTCTGGGTGCACATTCTTCATCCATGCGATTGACATTGCCGAACCACTTGAGCTGTCGCTTTTCAAGGGAGGTCTTTAGTTCAAACGTCTGCAACTCTTCCCTTATTCTCTGATTTCGCAAGCGGTTTCTTCTAGTGTTTTAATTTGCGCAGTTATTTCGTTTCTGCTCCCCTGGTCCGACTGATGTGTTTGTATGTATGAGCCAACTTTCACTTCTATATGAAAGCTTTGGGAGGTAAACTGCATTGTATATGTGAAGCTTTGTTGCTTTCCCTAAATCCCGGCGGCCAACTATACTATTACAGATATGGTAATATATTAGGTTTGTCTTATTTATTCTATTTCCAATTTCTTCGTCTGCTATACCAGATGTCTACTGCTAATGATGGTTCCACAGTAGAGAAAGTGGTCCACTACTTCAAGAGCCTCACAAAACATACAAACATGCCTGGACACAACAAGAACTTTACTTTTGGCAGTATTTATTGTCATGCCTTTTTTGAAGGAGCTCCTCTTTCCATTCAATAAGTGCTTTCTGTAGCCTTTCCTTAGATTTAGCGAGAAGAACAATGTCGTCAGCGTATAGAAGGATCTGGACAAGGAGATTTCGAGATGATGGTAAAGAATTCTTCGCTGAGGGTATAAGAACATTTGTAAGGAAATGAGACAATTGCATGCAAATTAGTGGAGATTACTCGGAAAAATAAACAAATTTTATTGATTTAATAAACCATTTTTGAAGTATGGTATTATGTCTGTTTAATTGCTGAATAGTTAGTGTATGCACGTTCTTCACTTCATGTCAAATTTTTAAACCACTAAATTCAATAATTGTTTATGATTACTGAGACATAATGAAAAAATCAGAGATTGTTCGAGCTCACATCTGAATTAAACTTTTTGACATTTGTATAAGAACAATCTATTATAAGAAAGTAATTTATAGGCCTCCCCGGGCAATCCTTCATTTCTGATGACCCCTATTCACGGTCATAAATCAAAGATTGATAGCATTCTACGCTAAATTTAATAGCAATGAATCAAATCGAAGCTGTATTTTTTAATGGATATTTTAAACTAACTACCTATTTATATGATTTTTTAGACTAGGTATATGAGAATCTATCGTGTCTTTGTATTCCCTTCGGTCCATAATAAACATATATCCATCTGAACTAGAAAATTAAATGAACTAATGATATTAAATGGTAAATTATGATATAATACCAAGCGCACTGAATTTAATAACAGTGTATTCATAATAACTAATCTCTCATAGATTAAAAAAGGGCCACAATAAATTCCCCCAAAAAAAAAAAAAATGTATAGCAAAAATTTCTACAAATTTTACAAAATTATATAATGTGATGCTTAAAAAATGAAAATTTTTTATTTTTACTTATTTTCGAATCATTAAAATTTATTTATATGCATCAAATGTGAATACCATCGTCTATAAAATATTTTAATATATACAACTACTGGAAACATCTGCTCAACATTTAAATTTCTTCAATGTTTTATCTAAAAGTAGTTATTAGTTGACCAGTAGGGTCAAATTAGTGATAAGGCATTCTCTTTAAAAATCGTTGAAAAATAACTTTTTTTCCTATATTTTTCATTATTAAACATCGGATCATACCAATAAAGTTAAGGTACAAACTATTAAGACGAATAAAAATAATTATTGAAAGTACTTACTTAAAAATCCTCAACGCTATTTTATTAGAAGAAACCGGAGTTGTGAATATTAATTTATAACAAATATTGAACTATTTTTATGTAGATTAATCTATGCTTTTATCTAAAAATAAATAATCATGGCTTAACATGGTCCAGTTAATGTCCCTTGGAAAAAATAGGCTATTCACTGCACACGAACAATGTTGTTAAATTCATTATAAATATTAATTAGTTAACTTTATATTAATTACTAGTTTTTCAATGCTTAGCTTTTAGTTGTGGTTTCGTTTTCGAATTTCAGCCTTAAACCTGTAATGTTGTCTCCTCTAATCCAATCAACGTAAGTTGACTAGAGTTTATTGACGTTGATAGAAAATCTGATATAAGATTTTATTGATGAAAACTGTTGGATTTAATTTAGCTTCTTATGATTGGTTATGAACTGATTTGTCGTGATAATAACTGATTTGGTAAACGTGATTTAATTCGATACCCGTGATAAAATATACATACCAAACTTAAAAAAATTAATTGTTTTTAATAATGGTGAAATAGTAATGATTTTTGTGCTAAAGTTTTAAGCATATTTTGGCAAAATTATATGTTTGGCATAATTGACCATGTTTCACAGTAATTGATATTCGGTAGTTACTGCATGTTGTGGTTGAGAATGTACGGGCATAACAATAAAGATTAATTATTCTCTCTTATTTATTTAATGTATATTATATATATATATATATATATATATATATATATATATATATATATACTTATATTTTTTTTAAAGATTCATTATAAACATCTCAGTCAACATAAATTTTAAAATTTAATACAAATGTTCTAAATGCAGGTTGTACAAAGTACGTTATCGGTAAAATAATGATATAAATGAGTAAAATTATAATATATTAAGTTGCTATGGCTTAAATATAAACCTTTTTATTATAGGTAGGTAACTCGCGTGAAATATTCAGCCGAAATGATGTAACCGCCAGAATAATGTATAGTTGCGTTACAGTCGTCATTGTATCATAAAAATGTCTTATACTTATTTTTATTACTATTTAAAAAATATTAGCTCATGATAAGTGTCTCCTTCCTCAACTACCTGTTCTCATTAATTATTAATAGAAGCAAATAAATTGGCATAATATATACAATGTTTACACAGTGGGTTAGAATTTGCTTGTTCTTCTAGACAATATGCAATGGAAAGTACACTGAGATCAGGTCCGCCCAGCTCCCACTGAACTGCGTGGGGCGAGTCCCATATACGACACCAAGCCAATAATTCTCTTATGTCTTCTAAGGCTGTTCACTTATGCGTAGGAAATATCAGCTTAAAAATTAACATAACTCCTTCTTTCTAACCGCATTCACTCTCTTCAGATTGTAGGATAGTTCCCTCTCAATAAAACATACGCTAATGCTCTTTTCTTATTTGCCTTGCACTCTCAATGATAATTTATTAAATTATAATCTGTTATCTGGAGGGGTATCCACACATTAGAATGTAAGACAAAGCTAAGACCTCAGCTGTATAGGTTATGTAAAAAAACTTTTGTTTAAACTAAATAAAATAATTACAATATATCGTTTGTGTGTATTCGATTGAATCATAAGAAAAAGATAAATTCAAAATAGGATCATAAGTCCATTCAAGAATAAGCAACAGCTCGAAAGCTAAGGATAGGGATATCAACAATCGGTCGGTAATAACCGACATAAAAATCGGAGAAAAACCACTTGAAAATAAATTTCGTAAAAAAAAGGAATAAATCTATTGTGAAAAAAATACGAAATAAATATCCTACCTTCTCAACGAGTCAAGAATAAATGACACTATAAAAGGTACAGAATAATATCATTCTATTGTAGAAAAGTCAAAGCATACTAGAAACCACTGCACTAATGCTATAATTAACCTTAAATTATAATTCAATTTGAATTTTACAATTCATAATACAGTCAGCGGGTTAATTTAATCAGATTCCGAAAACAATGCATTAATTGATTATTCAGTGGCGTACGCAGGGAGAAGGCGAGAGATATCCCCCCTCTGAAATGTACGAAAAAAATAAAGTTTTTTTATTTTAAGTAAATTTTCAACAATAATTTTTTATCTAATTTTCATTCTTATCCTTAAAGCTTCTTCTTATTAAATCCTTCCCCTCCCTCGAAAAAAATCCCTTTGATCATTCTTAGATGGTTCCTCCCTACTTTAGATGACCAAGGAAGTATAATTTCAACCCATTCGAAGACTGGATTGATACTATTGAGCCATGAGAGTATATGCCTCCTACGGGTCAGGTAAAATGCATATATTAAGTTTACAGTATAGTATTCAGATGCCATGTTAATGTCTACCACCAAAGACATGCCTATCATCATCCTTTCTTGAAAGTATCATAATCATGTCCTGTAAATGATTTCGCTATAGTGTACGATTCCTTGAGTTCAATAGCACGCATTTTTTTTGATCCGCAATAAGTTCGCAAGTGCTCAGGAAAACGCAAAGTTCTGTGATAAAGTTTATACATTTCGTCATTGCCGCCGTGAAACTTCCAATGTCAAGAAAAATCAGTTATGTTTTAGTGTGTTCTTTTGATTCTAATAAATAAGTTTGCTACATAAGTCCCAAAATATATCTATAATAAATTATTTTATAAATATTACTAAAATACTATCTAAAAAAACAAAAAACATATGTGTTACAAAAAATTAAGATAACCTTTCTAACAGCAGGAGGTTACTTGATTGTGAGCCACTGGGTATAAATAATCAAATTAACATAAAAAAAACAACAAAAATAAACAAACACAACTATATGAATGAACACATAAAATGCAATGCACACATAAAATAAATACAAAGATAGTGATCCCGTGGCCAAAGCAGTTTGAATGCATGAGTGGTTTCATCGATCGGTGTCCAACGCAACCACTCCGCTACAATGTGATTTTGATTTTACTTAGGAGACGAAATATTGTTTCTACCATTTTTCATCTCCGAAGTGCTGTTGAAAAGGACTTAGTGCAACTGTTACTGATAGAAATCATCCAAGAGACACACCCAAGATAATCTTTACAAAGGTGGTTTTACATTTTCCTACCAGGTTGAAATGTTTATAATTAATTTATAAAATTATATTTCATAACCTTGTTTATAAAACAGTTTTAGGTTTACATGAAAATACAAATATTTAAATAATTTTTTTTTAAATTGAAACACGGTTCCTTTAGCTAACAGACTCAAGAAGAAATACCTTCGAAGCTCTATTGAACTTAAATGGATCTTGAGTTCTGGAACATGTAGGTATTTATATAGTATAGATTAAATGATTTACAATTGTAAAAAAAAAAAAAAGTAAAAAAATATATTTATTACAATGTTCAGAAAAACGTATGATTCTCAAATGAAGTTTATACATTTGTTTTTATATTGATGAAATTACTTCATATCATTTATGATTACTGATATCATTTACTTGATATCCGTTGACCATTTTTTTTTTTTTTTTTTTACTTTAATGGACATGAGTGAATTTATACTTTAATAAACAGAGAGATTTTCGAAAGCTACAAGTTTTCAAAGTAATATAAATCCGAATATATGGACATTCTTAACATAGATAATATAGGTAAACGCATGGAAATGCAAATTGATGTAATAACTGACATTGGTTCCTTCCATTGAAATGATGAATAGAGACATTTAAGTATAAACTAATTTTCCAATACTGAAACTTAGTTGTTTTAGGTTAGTCACAGGCTCAAGACCAAATGCCTGAGGGTAATCCATTGAGATTATGTGGATCTAGAGTTCTTGAACACGTGTATATGACGGATTATTCTGGAAATGGGCATTTTGTGTCCAACGTTTCTGGTATGACTCACATCAACATATTTTGGCCGGATTAATTTCTATGACTTAAAATATGTCAAAGGTTACTACTGTATTCATTTTTTAATCTTGAAATACCTAAACATCATTATTTTTAAAAACGCCAAATTCTCAATCCTTTGGCCTGTCCGAGATCGCGCGTTCAGCTTTTTTCGACTTTCAGCAGCCTGTGTAAGGACAATGACACGTCTAGTTTAGATTTTGCATGATGATATTTGTACCAGTTTTGAAAGCCTTTTAAGACATCGAAAGGAAAATCTTCTAATGCCAATACACTTGTTATCCACGACTCTTTTTATTTCTGTCCCACAATCCAATTCTTATCTCTATGTCAAAGTTTGAATTTCCTGCCAGAGTGTTATACTTGTTAAGTGCATTATTGTTCCTAGCCAGGCAACGCAGGAAGTTGCCGCCTAACGCCTTTCCACTATTTTTGTTGCATTAATTAAAAAACAGTAACCTTAGAGCCGAATTACGGCAATTCGTGGTGTAACTATTCATTCTTCTTATTCCTTTATGGCAAGTATACAACGTCATCGTGAAAGTATGTTTCAAATTTGTTATTATTTTATCTTTTTCTGATGAATGGCCTAGCAATCTACAGACAAAGCTTGTTTTTTAAAAGCTAACAAGCTAAGTAAAACATAACTAAGATATCACATGTTTAAGCTGAAATATATATTTCTCTGTTTCATCATCACTTCAATAATAACAAAAAAAAATGGGATTTTCTACTAAAACCCAGGGTCATAACAAACTTCTGCAGCCCCAATTAATATTAGATCTCAGGTTTGTGGAGAATGGGGGAGGGCTTACTTATATTAAAAGCATCTTATTTGAAAAATGACTGGTGATTACATGAAGCAACTTTTAGACAGGCCAAGTGCTAATCAGCTGTTTTAACAGTTTTTAAGGAGCAAACCCCAAATTTCAAGCAATTTAATAATTAAGTGTTAGTGAAAATGCCAAGATACGATTCAGGTGAAACAAACACCGAATAAGTAACGTTTTATTCAATGAAATTCTAGCATTCGAAATGCCTAGTTTTGGAAGAATCACCTATGTGTGTATAGATTACATGGTGTGAAAAAAACCCAAAATAACATTTAGATATTCTTTACTTGAAGATCTGATCTTTGTTACATAATAAATCACTAACATCATCATTCTAACATAATTTTGGACTGAACACATGCAACCTATTTAAAAACATGTCGTTATTAACGCCAGAACGAGCTTCATAACGATTAGGAGACGTTTGGAGGAGGCAGTGTAAGCGGGAACAAGACTGGAGCTGGAGCCATAAGAGAACAGGTTTCTCGTGGAGATCCCGCCAATACCGTTATATTTATATCTTCCTTTCTTTTTATTTTCTTGATCCTTACTTCCCTTATTCAATAATTCTTCGAGAAAGAAAATAAGTCGGAATCACATCAATGTTAGAAGTGATAAATAGAATAGTTGAAGCAGTTAAACTATAATTCACCTTAAACTCAACGAATGTTAAATGATAAATATTACAATGTTAATAAATGTTACAAATCACAAAAAAAAAATATTTATTAAGAAAGTATTAAATACTTTATATGCTCAGTGGTAGGTGCTAAAATACAAAGACTAACTACAAAATCTACATACACAACAAGAGTAACTCAAGAAAAACAATATTTTTTTATATTCGTTTGATAAATTGATATTCGGTGTAAAATTATAAGGCTTAAGAAGACAGTTTCTACATGAAAGAAAAGATCATAGAAAGGAAAACATGTTCGAACGACCTTCGATTGGTGTTGGTTCCACAACTGCAGCTGTAGACACGGCAAAAAGCCAGTGATAAAGAAGGCACAGTCAATTGTAAAGTAGCATCAGTACAATTCACATAAATAAATCTTAAATCATTTATTTATATCTAAGTAATGTAATTAAAACAAATTAAAGAAATTGTATTGGGCTCGAAATAGACTGGGAACGCCATTGAATCAGTATCAATAAAATTATAAAACATGAGTTACTTCCAAAAAATAAGTTATCTACGTTCTGACAGAAAAGAGACATTATAACAATTCCGTGATTCAAATCACACCCTGGCCAAAATAAAATAAAAAATATAAGAGAAAACAAATACGAGTAATATTGTAGAACAGAAATCATGAAGTGGCAAAAGAACAGGCGAAAACTCAAAGTATGTTGATAATTTCTGAAATTATATAGAAATTGCATGACATATCACTGAATTCGAATCTCGAAGCCTTTTATTAATGTTTTCTCAGTGGAAAACATTAACCAAGGTTTAAAAGAAAAAATCCCAAACGTAGCAGTACGAAATATGAAAAGCAACAATGGTTCAAGGAAAATAAGTTTTCTACTTGAATAAAACTAAAAAATACTTAATATTAACCCTGATATACCAGACATTCCGGAAGTAGAAATTGCTATCAGCTAATTCAAAAGAAGAAGGTACATATAGATGGATTACTATAACAAATTGTTCAGAATGGGGAAAAACCTCTCACTGTAAATCAATTAGAATTGAATTTCTCCAATGAACTGAAAAGAGATAATCCAGAGGCCCTAATAATCAAAAGGATTCCTAAACTAGACTGCCACAATTAAAACAGATGGAAACGGACAGATGGAATAGAGAAGAACGAAAATAACAAAATTAAAGCTCGCTGGAAACATTTCAAGTGGATGTTTCAAAAACCGAGAGTTGCTGCGTTATAACATTTACATTTTAACTTGACCCAGTCGCTTGAAACTGAATGTATTTTATTGTTCCGGTAGTAGTCCATACAATGTTCGATCTAACTGTTTATGTTACTTGAAGTTTACTTATTGTTGATAGTAGTGAAGTAGGCAGGGAGGGAGAGGAGATTAGGGTGATATACCCTCCCCTCCCCTCGTAATGTACGAAAAAATATAATTTTCATACCCATCAACATAAGATTTATATTTTGAGTAATATTTTTGGTAATTTTAACAATAGCTTCCAATTTTCATATCCTTGAAACTTCCGCCTAATTTGGATATTATAGACATTTAAGTGACTATTTGCCTTCTTTTTATTAAGTCCTCCTTCCCCCGAAAAAAAAATTAAAATACTTTCCCGAAAAAATATTCTGCGTACGCCCCTGATTGATAGCGTTGCAAGAATCGTGACTTGCAAGGAAGGCGGAATAATATATAAACATTAGAGTTGGTACATAATGATATGATATAAAAAGTTACTAACTTGTTGATTTAAAGACCAATAATTAAGAAAAGAACATCTACTGCCAATTCAAACTTCGAGGTAACTAAGCTAGTTAAATGAATAAGCAAAGCCCGCGAGCAATAATCTCTGCACAGGAAGTGCAATTTGAGCAAGAAGTTATTTTATTGCGCTTAAACAAACCTTTAGAACGACTAATAGCTCATACCTAATTTCAAAGCGTACCGAGAGAAGAATAAATGATTCCTATTTCATTTACGATCTCTACACTAATAATGTTACAGAAGGCCTATTTTTGTCGTCTAATACGATGGAAAATAATGATTCCAAGTCGAGAAGACAATGAGTTTCCACTAGGATTTTTAATTTCGCTGCAATTACAAGGTATCTGTTATAACTATCAGATATTTTTCACGTTGAAAGTTTGATGCTGTCAAGTTTTTTATTATATCATTAATTAAATCCGTGAGAATGACAAAGATTACTGATAAATCCAATATTGGACATTTAGGAAAAAACATTTTTTATATTTTGAAACCAGTAGAACTAGCTATTTAGTATAAGAACAGTACGCTATCAACATTCGTAGGCTCTAAACCAAGTAATTGTTAGCGATCCAGCGCATAACCGAATCGTGAATTGTGAATATCTCGAAAAAATGATTTGGGACAGGTAACTGTTGTCATTCTCACCGATTCAATTGTTCAGGCTAATTTCTGTATTTAAATAATAAGACCCATGATACTAACAGTGGCGAATCCAGTAATTTTCTGAGGGAGGGAAGGACGCACATGGGTACTACGTGAATTCCATTCACCAATATTAAGGATCATCAATCCTTCCTTCCCCTCCCCTCTTCCGCGTAGCTAATTTCTAACACTAAATGCTTTGGTTAATCAATTGAGAAGAAGTTTTTCTACATCAAGCCATATATGTTGAAAAGGAACCATGTTATTTCATCAAAACAAAAAAAAATTGTAAATAATTAATAATTAACTAATGAGAAACCCAAAAGTTGCATATCGAACCCCATTAAGAGCAATCAATCCTTCCATACTACCCCCTGGCGAACTACTTACATGGAAGTCCAACCTTCAGGAGCAGACTTGATATTATCATACCGTCTCCGTTTTGGTAAAATAAAGAAAGCAACGGATATTTCTGGAAAAATAAAATTAAGCGTTATTCTTACTTTAACGTAAGGGGAAAACTTATCTGTAAATAAATTCTAGATAGTTAAATAGACAGATAAATCCATGCTTTCTTATTTCTGTGATGTAGGAACGAACTAATAAATTTTACGACAGGAAAACAACTAGTGTTTGCAATTTTTAATTGTAACCTATTGCCCTTGAGTGTGGCAGATTGTATTATTTTTCAATAAAAACTTTAATCAATCAAAATTTGTAACTGTATTTTATCTTAAAATTCTTTTAAGACCCCCAGTAGCTATTTTTATCTCTTATTTCTCTAACTATTTTATGTATTGATGAACAACTTATAGAAGAATATTTTAGAGCGCACATGCCTAACAATAACCTTTTGTTATTGAAACAACCAACATACGAATTAGTGTACGCGACTGAAAGAATGTAAAACAATTAAAATATTTAAAAAAATTCAAGATGGTATGTTTGACAAATTATGTTGAGGGAGAAGGCTTTCCTCCTCCTTTAGTCTAATCTCTCGGCCTTTGCTCCACCCACAAGGTTCTACATTTAGTTTGCCTTTGGATCCTAATATTTTATTTTACTTACTTACTTAATCGATTCCTCTTTTATCGCTGAGCAGTGTGAGGTGCCTCCTTATAGAACCTGATCCAAGAATCTCTGTACTATGCAAGCTACCTTCTCGTTCTCCAGTATATACTGTATATATAGTATGTATACTGTATGTATAGTATATCGTCGCATTCTTTTTGTTAAACCTCATAAGATATAATACAGATATAGCTATATAAAAATAAATCAGTATGATTTTGATTTTTCTTATTCCTCAAATTTGTTTATACTTTTTCTTTTAGTTTATTTGTTTGTGATCTGGCAGTTTAGTTTAAATGAAAAAATAATCTTTACTCTAGGACCCATTGTTCTCTAGGAATGTTAAAAATGTATAATTGAAACAATTCATAGTTGCTGGGTACACTAATTTTAATTATTCATAGATCAATCGGATGCTTATTCAAGTATCTTCTGAGCTTATGTTTTAAAGTGTAACTTAAAAAAGTATTAACCGAAATGATGATACCGTTTGAATTGAGTGAAGTTAGCCAACGGGCAAGAAATTGACAATTAGCATTTCAAACAGGTTAGGAGGAAAGCTTTCTATTATAGCTACTCCCGGCTCATTAGGTGAATCATATTCTGGGATGCATAATTAAAGTACATTCCTTCACAGCTTTACTATCCATTAAGTGTAATTACAACGGATTTAAGGCGCTCCTTCATACTGCAAGGCAGCAGTAACTGATTTAAATTAATGGCTCAAGTAGTCATGGTCTATCTTAGACAGCGGAGATAAATGCAATTGTAAATGTATTTCCGGGATAAATAATAATGAATGGATAAATCATAAATAATTATATACATCAAATAAAAATTAAAATTTTAAAAACGTTAATTTTATATAGTTAATAGATTTTCAGCAAGCAGCTAAAATTTCTAAAAATCGAGAAACGGTGTTTTCCCATCGGAACACTGATGTTGACGAACAGTTGGCGCACAACCTGACTTGAGTTAAAATTCTGAAAAGATGAGTAATACCTGTATTTAATTACACGTTTCTTGAGTTAGATTTCAAATATTAGTAGTTTATAATCATGATAGATAGGTTAAGATTGAAAATATGGAGTCATGTCGTAACGGGACAATTCCGCACAGGATGAGATGGGTGAAATTGCTCCTTATAGTTTCGGATGAACTCCTGTCAAAAACAGACATCGGAACATCAACTGATAATTATTCCGTCTGCCTCCTCTGTGGAGAGTTTTGAAAATACAATGAGCATTCGATGCGCGCATTGCAATGGATGGGTACATTCCCTGTGGAGTGAATCTAGTGAGGAGTGAAACTTGAGTCCATTTTGTTCATGTTTTAATTTGACAGGAAAAGAACTTATGGTTTTTAGGCCTATATCTGGCATTTCATAATAGCGATAAGCCGAACGTTCGGTTCGATTGCGTGATTCACTCTGCCGGATCGATGCTTGGTGACATTATCCAGCGATTGTTTCCAGTTGTTAGTATTTGTCAGTTGTTATTGTTAGCATAAAGGTTCGGTTTGTGTTTTTTTTTAGTCCATTATTGGTTATATTTTACATTATTGGTATTTACAGTTTTAGTTTTCTCCTCACTGTGCTTCACAAACATAATCATAAAATACTTTATTTCACCTTTTCAAAACAATCATTATAGGATTAAATACTAGAGGGCAAATGAGTGTAGTATCGAATTTAAGGTGTTTAAATAAATTCGAATTTGTTCAATTGTTTTATTTTTACCCCGTTTTTGCCGTTTTATATGTTTTACAGTAATGTCCTTTATATTATATAGTATAACTTGCAATTACTTTATATGGGAAATTGCTTGCATGATAACATTTTCATAAAATGCCTGTATAAATTTAAATAGATTTAATTTTACAAATAAACCAACAACTTGGTAGTGGATTAAGGATTTGACAAAATGAAATGATTCTCTATTCGATTTGAGTTCAGAAAGATAAAAACAAATCATTTAGCTTAAGTGCACGCCATTACCCCGCTCTCTCACACACCATATAAACCGAGGAAACACCATAAAGATAAATAGAATGTATGCTTTCTTTTAAAACTTAAATCTAGCATTCAAAATTTAATTGGTTACGAAATAAATGGAATCAAAATGGCGCCATACATAAAAATAGCTAAGTGCGAGCAAGAATCAAGCATGTGTATATGCTAAGTGAAATAAGGTCCAGTTATAATGTACATGTTCAGACGGATAAGACGAAATGGCAACTTTGAGCACCAATTTAAACGTCGTTTGGTAAAGTTGGGACTATAAAATATTTAGGTTGGTTTAGGCGTTACATGATGTGATATCTTGAGCCAGGGAAGACGAGAAGGGTCCCGTGGGAATGACCAACGATGCGTAAGGTCCCAACATAGCACTCCCATTGTTGTTTATTGTCTTTTGTCATTGAAAGAATTTCCGACTATAACAAATATTTTCAGAATTAACAAATATTAGAAGAAAGTACAGTAAAATTAAAAATGTGCCCCATGCTAGTCCCTAAATTAAAAATGACAATTACAAGTTGTTAGATTAGGTTAGCTCTTACAGCAGGTTGCAGCTAATCAGATCGCAACCGGCAAAGGTTTACTTAAAAAAAGAAATAAGTTCCAGATACACTTGGTTTTGTAAACACTACATTTCCTGGATTCGCGTAGGCGACTTGGACTTATTCATCCAAACATTCGCACAATACCAAGTGATTCGTAAATGGAATGTTAATCACTATAGCAGACAGTCCACCAAGTTATATTAGCAGTCAAGATTAGGTATGAACAAAATATTGCAAGACAAGTACAAAAACATTATATATTGATGTTCAGAAAAAATAGTAATTAATTGTAATATGAGGATTATATTATTAGTGGTTCTTATTGCATTGCTCATAGGTTACAGAATAGTTTGGACGGGGACGCATTTCTTTATATGTTATGAAAGATTTGCATACTTTGTATAGGCGTCATCATCCTTGGAGCATTTGTAACTCTGTAAACATGACTTACTTACAGAGAAGTAGCATGCAGTTTATTTAAAGGCTGCTAAGTTAGCAGTTGAACAACATTAAAATTTAAAAATAAAAATATTCGGGATTAATATTTAGATCGAGACTAGAAAGAAGAAAGCGTTTCAATTTAATTACCTTTTAACTATTTTATTAGGATAACTTATTTCTAATTAGTAACCCGTTACCTGTTAATGTTATCATGAATGTGTGTTTTATTATTATTATTAACACATTAATAATGAGAGAAAAAAGTGATAAAAACAACGATTAGGATAAATTAAGCTTTGAGTCCCAGAAATGGCAATAAACAGCCAGCCAGCGCTTCGCTAATTCAAGCATCATCAGAAGTGAAAAAGGTTAGATCATATATAGCAGAGATAGCACATCTTATTTCAACAACCTATAAAATATTAATGAAATAAATATATCATTGAAAAACAGTTCTTTGGGCTGTCCATTTTTTAACAATTTAGCATTATTATACATTTGTATCCAACTTTTCTTGCTTTACCTAGAGGTGTAGATAAATACGTCCTAGACCCAATGTAAGGGGAGTTACATAGTTTTAAAAGAACTGCAGGTCCATTTTAATTCGAAGGGAGACACGTGTCCAAACTGCTCTCCTGTGAAGATAGGGAAATGTGAAGTGTCCTTTACCTCCGAAGTATAGATACTTTAAGTATATATTTAACAGCTTTGGAATGATGTGCTTTCTCTATTTGGTCAGTCTGTCTTAGCTCTGTTCTGCATTTATGTAATTTTATGATTTTCAGTCCTCAAGTTATGTTCATACGATTCGAATTCAGATTCGACATCGCATACGTATAAACAAATTGTATCAGTATAAATCTAGATATAATTTAATACAAATTTACAGAATTGTTCTGAAGAAACGCAAACGTGAATTAGTTTGACTAATAAAAATATCTGATGTGGAACACACAACTTGTACGCCTAATAAACTATAAGTCGGTGGCTCAAAAGTGATCCAGAATTTGGTTACTAGTTTTCGAAGATTGCAGTTTCTCAAAAACGACACACGGCATCGTGACATCCATCTATTGACACACACACACACACACACACACACGTACTCTTGTTTCTGGAGGTCTCATTGCGTTATTTTATGTCGTTTTCTTTCAGTAGGTAAATTAGTTTCCCAGAAATTTTTTCGTGTTCCGTGACAACATTAGAACTGCCAATGTCACTAGATAAAGCATTGGGAATCGACAGTTTCGACTTTTTAAGCGGAAGAACCCATTTAACTTAAATCTTATTATCCTGCTGCAGACTTGTTTATCTCACGAAATGGATAGGAAAAGAGTATTTTACTCATACTCTTAACACTTTAAACAAGTAATAAAAATGTTTAATCGGAGTTGAAAAAAAAAATCGCGTTTGTAACATTTATTACCAAAACATATGATCTCTCTATTCAATTTTAATATAATGACTTCCTTTTACGAAGAAAAGGAAGTATTATAATCGCGAAAATTTTCGGTTTTCAGATTTCAACGGAAATATCCATTTTGACCATCCCTGAATCCATTTTGACTAGTTTCGTCGTGGCGTCTGTACGTACGTTCGTACGTGTGTATCTCGCATAACTCAAAACCGGTTAGCCGTAGAAAGTTAAAATTTCATATTTAGAATTATTATATAATGTAGTTGTGAACCTCCCTTTTTGATCACTGCATGATTACCGGAAGTGGTACGTTGCTTGAAGGTCATTACTGATTTTTATCAAAAATTATATTAAAATATTATTCAAAACTTCTCAAATTCGGTATTTTAAGACTCACATATTAATATAAACAACATAATAAATTTTGGTAAACATTGACAAATCGGAAGTTGTACTTTACATGAAGGTCATATTAGACTTTCATCAAGAAGTATATTAAATGGCTGAAATTGAAGATCCGAAAGGAGTACTTTACTTGAAGGTCATAAGAAACGTGCATCAAAAGGTATATTGAAATTTATTACAGAGATCATATGTTTCGGCGATAAAGGTTCTAAACGCAATTTTTTTTCCATTCTAATTAAATAATTTTATTAATTTTTTTAGTTGTTACAATTTATTGTAAAATACTGGTTTTTCACTCCATTTGTGAGATGAACAAGTCTGCAGCAGGAAAATAAGATATAAGTTAAGTGGGATTTTTCCGCTTAAAATGTCGAAACTGTCGATTTCCAATGCTTTATCTAGTGATATTGACAGTTTAAATGTTGTCACGAAACACGAAGAAATCTCTTGGAAATTTCAGTTATCATGAGACCTTCAGAAACAAGTGTGTGTGTGTGCGTGCGTGCGTGCGTGCGTGCGTTCGTGCGTGCATGCGTTTTTGAGATTCTGCAATCTTCGGAAACTAGTAATCAAATTCAGGATTACTTTTTGAGCCAGCGATTTATACTTTAATAGGCGTACAAGGAAGTAATGTGTTGTGCGCATCAGATATTATTTTATATAAGTTTATTATGACCTTCAAGTAAAGTACCCTTAATGGCTCACCAATTTTAACCAAAATGTAGTAAATACATTCATATTGCTATAAAAGTCCTATTTACCAAATTTGAGATGCTTTACACTTTAATTTAATATAATTTTTGATGAAAGTCTAACATGACCTTTAAGTAAAGTACCACTTCCGGTCAGCCTATGGTAACTAAAATTTATTATGTTTTTTATATTAATATGAAAGTCTCATATACTTAATTTGAGAAGTTTTGTATTATATTTTAATATAATTTTTGATGAAAATTAATAATGACCTTCAAGTAAAGTACCACTTCCGGTAATCATGTGACGACCAAAAATAAAGGGTTTCAACTAGATTTTACAAAAACCATTAATACAAAATTTCAACTTTCTACGGCTAACCGTTTTTGAGTTATGCGAGATACACGCGGAACGTACGTACGTACAGACGCCACGACGAAACTAGTCAAAATGGATTCAGGGATGGTCAAAATGGATATTTCTTTTGAAAACTGAAAACCGAAAATTTTCGCGATTACAATACTTCCTTCACTTCGTATAAGGAAGTAAAAATATATGACGGATGTCCAGAAAATTAACTAAGATTGAAAATGACTCAATATAAGATAATATAGATATAAAATATAAGATAATATAAGATATAAGATTGAAAATGAATATTAAAATAGATGCTAAAACACTTACCATAATACCTTCAGTACTTTTATTATGGTTTTTAGTACATCTGACAGCATATATGATATGAATTGTCAGGGCACTTTGAATAAAAACGAAAGGGACATGACGTTGTCAACAGTGGCTAAAAACTTTAGTGTTACCATTAAATTTATTTCTCTTATTATTATTATTTTTTATCCGATTATTTAAATTAATATTTTTTTCGATTAATTTTATTTTTTTATTCAAATTTTTTTTTCATTCTAATAATTATATTTATTTGATTATTGATTGAAAAATGATGAATAGATTTGTTCACTGAATAATAGAATAACGAAAAAAAATGTGTTATTCATTATTCATGAACAAAATATAAATTTTATTCTTTATTTATTACTTTTCTCTGAATAAAACTGATTAGTACCGATGCGCTTAACTAAACTCGAACAGTGTGGGCAAGGAAAGCCGCATGCGATGTAGCATCTAACAGTATCCTAATAGTAATTAACACCTTGTCTAAAAGATACTATTTGATTCCAGATATTTCTTCCAAAAGAAAAATAATTTCGATACCATTAAAATATTTATTTTTAAGATTCAAAAACTATAATTACTTCAACCTAAACAAAAACAACTCCAGAAAAAGAAAATATTCTGATTGGTATGGTTCCGAAGCAATACAGTTACCTATTTATTATTTCAAGGTTTTAAAGACAATACCAGAACAAACGGAATCATTTTTTTTCCCCAGCATTGGCACGATACAATCACAATGGTAAAGGAAACTAAACAACAGAAGGAAGCGATCGAGTTATTGAGGTAACCTAAATGACAATAACAGACGAAATATTGAAAAATACGAAACTTGTAAATAAGAAACGATGAAACAATACTACTAAGAGAATAAACAGTTGCCGGTAGGATAGAGTCGATTCACAAGCTGTTTATACCTAAAAAGGTAATATTTCATTAGATATTACATTTCAAATAATTAACGGAGAAACTTCAGTCAAACCAAAATGATTATTATACCAAGATGGCTGTGCCCCGCGGTTTCACTTGCGTTAAATTTGGATTAACTCCTAAAATACAAAATAAGCTTTAAAATAATAACCTTTAATATGTTGTTCAGTCTCATTTGTTATAGACATTTTTAAGGAACAGGATCAAAACGACAATAAATTTTTACAAACGGCAATAAAGTTTCACATAAATAAGCTTCATGTCTTCGCACTTTTTATTTTTCCTTCCCTACCATTTTATTTATATAATAACGCTTTCAATACAATGATTTCACTCTTATTAAAAAATTTGTGTAATCAAATTGATTCCAGGGCTATGAAGTTGCCATGGCAACGGCATACACGCAAGTTGCACACATATTCTATTATCAAATTATTCATGGTTACTAGCAGCAATGGGTCGTAGCGTGATGCTATAAAAACTAAAGCCTCACTCAATAAACGGTCTTAACGCAATGTTTTTTTTTTTCAAATCGGACTAGTTTCTAAAATTAGCGCTTTCAAACTCACAAACTCTTTAGCTATATAATAATATAGCTTTAGGAACATCTGACCTCAGAAAATTCTTGTTAAGACCCATATCATGACGCAATATTTTTTATTTCTATTTTTATCCACAACTGCCGCATTCAAAATTGGTTATCAGCAGATTGCCGTTCGGCAATATTACAAATGGCATGAAGAAGAACGACTCTAATTGGTATCTCTTCCCAGTATTGATTTACTTATCTTATTTTAAACTGGGAGTATGTCATCTGAAATTTAGACATACTCAATGACTTAAGTTTATTCAGTGACTGAGGTTTTCTCTTAATATGTGGACCCCTTGTCAAATATTCACTATCAAATATTAGTCCGAGATATTGTTCTCTGTATGAAAACGGGAGGGTACGTTTAATACCTGAGAGTAAAAATTGACGTGTTTAAGACACCATGATTCAGTTGAATCTTCCATAGTTCACAAATAGTCGCCGTAATTAAGGTGGATCATGTGCTGTCTGACGAAGCCACAATGTATTAGAGTTATACAGAAATTTATCTTACTAATCAGAAGTGACAATTGCCGCAGAACATGTTAATTCCTCCCTAAGTTTTTATTATTGCATTCTTGTGCAGGAAAAATATACAAAACAAACAACGAAATGTATACAATCATGAAGCTTCGGTCGTAACTTCGTCGTGGTAGTAGGAATCGAGATTTGCAGATCCGCCCAAATTTCGGGGGGACAACATGGAGGAGTCGAAATGGGAGGCGGGATATTTCGCAATATAATTTGCACAAAGTAAGCCAGGTGAGGTGTTGTTTCTTATATTTTTTTTGTTTTTAAATCAACTCTCATAATTTTGAGACACAGTCAATAATTTAGAAGTTATTACTGATTTTAGATTTTAAAAAATACAAAGCATTACCTTTTGTGGCTGAACTATATATAAAGAGTACGGCAAGTCATATTTAAATAGGTGATACAAGGCTCAAGTGCTTATGGACCCAACGAAAAAGTTCATATCGACCCATGTTCGAATTCTACACGGAAATTTAAGTGTTTTACTTTTTTTAACTTAGACATGTTTTTATTTTTTTAATTGGAATCGATAACTCAAAAACTATTCAAGCAAAGTTCCTATTGAACCTTCGTAAAGAAGTCAAAGTTTCCTTTAAGAAAGATGGTTCGTTTTAACTAAATCCATTAACAAAATTATTTAAAATATTTTTTTAGTAAAGCATTGCTTTATGGTATTTTACAAAGAAGCTTTTTATCTTGTATTTCCGTGCTATTTTGTTGACTATTTAATAAAGTGAATTAAGTACATTTCATTCCTGAAACACTTCTTTGTCGGGAAGACCTAATGCCCAATAAAAGAAGAAGCTTTCTCCGTGGTGCGGTATCTGTAGCCCAATAGGGGAATTGAGTAAAGCATTCACAAGTAAAGAGTGATTTAAAAAAAGTATTAATAAAAGTTGTCGCTATTGGTCCGCCCGAAAGTCCCCTTAAAATAGATTAATAATTAGTAATAATAAGCCCAACCATATTTCTATAGGGGAATTTTGTCTTATTTACGATGGTGCAAATGGAACTGAATTATCTTGAATAATTTTTGAGCCATCACTTCCTATTCAACAAAAAACGTGATTTACTTAAAATAGTTTAAAAAAAAATTCCTGTTTTTTTGAGCTTATGCAGGCTACGGGTGGATGTGAACTTTTTTGTTGCTCTTGAGATCTAGTATCATCTCTTTAAATATTCACCGTGAATTAAAGGACACTGTATATAGTTGAGCCACAAAATATGATTTTTCTGTATTTTTTAACCTAAAATCAGTAATAACTTGCAAAGCCTAAAGCCTCAATAAACGGTCTAACGCAAAAAGATTTTGCAAATCGAATGGGTAGTTACCTGAAATTAACGCGTAAAATAACACAAGAAAAAACAAAGTCTCCAGTTTTATATATTAGTATAGATACCATAATAATAAAATATATTAAAATATCTGACGTGGACACCGCATTAAACTAGTTTTCGAAGCATTAGTAATAGCGGTATCTCAAAAACAACAAAAAAAAAACTCTTTCAACTACAGTACCACTTTCTGCTATCCAATTTTAATGAAATCTAATATATTATTTATATTGATAAAAAAGTCTTATGTACTAAATTCGAGATGTTTTGCATAATATCACGTACAGTCGTCACGAAAAAATTATTCAAAATCGATTCAGGGATGGTCAAAAGTGATATTTCCGTTGAAATCGGAAAACAGAAAATTTTCGAGATTACAATTCTTTCTTTTCTGCCTACAAGGCAGTAAAAAAAGGTATATATCTAATTTAATATAAATAGGCTTTGAATAAAAAAAAAGTAATATACATTTTTCCAGCATCCAAGTGGTTTCAGATGTTGCACAGAAAGTCAAGAGTTTTGCACAGAAAGTCAATTAGTTTCGACTAATGTAAGCATTTTAGTTTGGCATATTAAAAAATATGCCAATCATATTAAAAAATAAATTGGATATATATATATATATATATAAAACATATGATGGAATAAAAACTTTAAAATCTCACCTGCTAAACTAAATAAACTTGCTAAAATATGGAAAAAAATATCATGATCAATATGGCAATTATTCATTTTAAACTTTAATGTCTGAAAGGTAAAATAAATTTGGATTTATGGAAATTTTACAACTGTTTTGTTCGCACAGGAAATGCTTTTATGATTTTGGAAATGGTCTATTAAATAGCCGACAGGCCTTTCTCTAGGGAACGGTCTACATTCCCAGGTCCTCGGCTTGAGGTCGCCTCTAAAGACCATGTAAATTGTTCTAATTTGTCATTAATTTTGGAGCAATGTTTATTTACTATTTATGAACGAACATTTTTCTCAATATTTTGAGTATTTCAATTTTTCTTTTGCCTTAATGTTTCTACAAAAGGATAATGAAATTTTAATTCTGAACCCTAATACCTAAATAATGCGTACCAACAAAGTTTTAAAATTGCGTTTAGTGAAAGAACTCATTAATAATTTAATTTCACTTTGAGAATTTTTTTAGTTCAGTTCTACTGTTGGAGCTGAAAGTACAAAAGAACATTTTGATGACCCACACTTTCGATTTAAATTCAGTGGTAGGAGATTCAATGGGTCTTTTTTACAAAAGGCAAACATTTCATAGAAACCAGTAATAATGATATATTTAATAACAGTCGTTATTGTATCTGTAAGAAACATGTGCTTTATTGCTATATAAATTAGATTATATTAAAGTAAGACATTTTTTATGTAGAAAAGGAATACAAGTTTTTTTTTTTTTTGTTTTTTATAAACAATTACAAAAACAAGTTAAAGGGGAGGCCAATAATATACAATCACTAGTTGTATATTTAAACTGTAGACAAAATTATTTCAATAATGAAATAAAACCTTTACGAACCAATGTTTAATTGCTAGGTAACTGTGATTTTAAAAAGTAATCATCTAATATTTTCTATGAAATATAATTGTTGTAAAAAAGACCTGATTCGGTTGAAATGTTATAAGTACCGATTAGACTCAAACACGAAAAAAAAAATGAATAAATAATTATATTGTAATATTCCATCAAAGGATTGAGTACATTGAGTACTTGAATCTTCCATGTTAAAGTAGACCAAAAATTAATTCAATGGTGAGCGTCTTAATCCTTACCTAAAATGTAGAAAATACTACGAACAAATTTTGTCTTCAATAGTTGCATTACTTCAGTGGTTTTCAATAATTATAAGGATATTTAATGGAGGAAAAATTTACAGGCATGAACTATTGGTGTTATCGGCACCGAACCTCTTGGTTCGTTTTTATTATTATTAATGATATTTAAAAATAACTAAAGTATCACTAAGATATACAAACAAAAAGAACCTTATCTCAAACAGAGTAAAGTTGATGCTTAAAGAAACTGTGATATTTATAATATTAAATCTAGTAACATAATCAGCAATAAAATACATTAAATGAATTTATATAATGTTTGAAAAGATAAAACTTTAAATTTATAGAGGATCTGATGTATATAAAATTAATTGCTAAATTCAGTGAAGGAATGTTATTCTGCCTTGAAAAGATTCTAGAGTAGGCTGAAGACACTGTACCGAAGCTGCTGGAGTTTCTAAAGAAAATTAAAGTTAATAACTGTATATAATTCAATGTAATTTTAACATTGGCTATGAAGCACACTTTACTCGGTCAATATTGTAACACTACTATTGGCGCGTGTGATAAATAGGGTATCCCAGATAATCTGTCCCCCAATTTAAATTCTCAAATATTTAGAAAATCAGTATGAAATTTGGGGGATCCCAATTGGGTAACATGAAGTCAGTTTGAGGCAAGTTGCAGACTTGGTAAACTACCGGAGTATACCTCCTGCGACTCAAACTCTTGAATTTTCGATGAGATGGGGTAATATTTTTTTACTGATTCTGATAGTAGATGAAATTCTAATACGATTCATATCGGACACTTTATTGATCGGATGTGCCCGGATGATACTAATCGAAAAAACAAAACAATTTTTATAAGAAGATACAAATTTCTGAGGATAGAATTTTTTTTTTTTTAGAAAACTATTCAAGCAAACATTGTATAGAATTAAAATCACTTTGAAATGAGTCTACTTTCATTACATTGCGCTATGTATTAGAGTGGCAATAATAAATAAGAGAACGGAAAGTAAAAAGAAAAAAGATTGATTTAAACAATATTCCGGTTATTTGTTTGATTAATGCATTTTTATGATCCAATAATCATAAAAAATACAAGTAATAATAAAAATCATGCAATAAAGTTTTTATTACAATACATAATAGCTTCATAAACAGAATCATTTAAAAGCAATTTTAATTCTCCGCAATGCCCACTTGAATGGTTTTCAATAAAACAAAAATGCTTTTATTCACAGAAATTCGGAACTTAGTATAAAAATTGTTTTGTTTTTTTATTAGTGACATTAGGGCACATCGGATCAAAAAGTGTCCGATAAGAATTCGTTTTAAAATTTCATTTGCTATCAAAATCCATAAAAAAAATATCATCCCATCCCACTGGAAATTCTAGAATTTAATGGGAGGGAAAGGTTATCTGTGACACCTTGAATATACTACGTTAAATAATAATGCTTTAATAATATTGACTATATAAGGCGGGCTTTAGGTGTAGAGGCAAAAAAAAAAATGTTAAATACTGATTAAAAAAAATGTTACTGCACAATAATTATTGTCTACTGTTAAACACGATTTATTATTATAATTATTATTTTTTTTTTTTTGAAATAGTGTTTTATCTGACAACCGCCAATGACGGGGGTAACCATTAAAGGAACGATTCTAAAGCTCGGTAAAATTTATGAAGCTGTTTCGAAAAGGCAAAAAGAAATTCTCAGCCCGCCATTATCTTGATTTGTGAATAAACTGGCTGGAAAGAGGCATCAGGTCTTGCTTCTTTCTGACCAAGGTATTTCAACAGCAACGCCGTTCCTAACTTTTTAGAATATCGTTCAATAAAGAATATTTGTAAGTGGGTTTTTTGTTTTATCCAGAGCAAAATGAGAACCTCTTTGAGTAGATTAAAAAAAAAAATGAACTAAGGTGAGAAAAAAAAAATCGTTTGGGGATATTGAGTTCCACAAGGCATCAGCATAATAAATAATAATAAAAACAACAAAAATTAACAAAGAATTAAAATGTGTAAAATTGTTCAAAAAATATAAAAAGATAAATAAATATAAAATATAATATATTTCAGTATGGCTGATACCCGCGCAATGTTAAACCAAAACCTCCTCAATCAAGATATATCTTCAGATCGAAATACTTGTGAAAATTCTAATAAGGATAGGGATCAATTGCACATCCTATTTAAAGAGTGAGTAATTTATTTAAAGGTATTTTTATTTAATACTCGGATCTAGAATACCATAAATAATGAAAACGGATTAATCTGCAGGATAATTAAAACTCTAAATACTTGGCGACACATGTATATGTTTGAAGTGTTCAACTAGAATCATACGCATCATATTTACATGGACCGTTCAAGGAAAACGTTAAAAACCAAGATATTCAAAATATTCTGTTTATCGACTGCATTTAAAAAAAAAAATGTACAGATTTAATCTATTCAAGATATGGCAACAGTATGAAGCGCATCTGAAAATATCCTTGAAGGTGACACCTCTACTATCACCTGTTGAGAGCTGATAGGAGCATTCCTGCGTAAAATTTACCATCGTCTCATAATAAACTAATGATAAGAGAGACAGGGTTAATCGAACCGAAGAATAGTAAATTGCTTCAAGACAAATGTTATTATTCGGTAACGAATAATAGAATTATATGCTTTGATTCAATGGCTTCGGGATCTAACACTGTTTCGTGAAACAGAATTAGTTTTAAAACGTTCGGAGCAATCGGAATCTAGTAGTACCTATTAGCTCTTACCTAAAATGTGTTTCTGAGAAAAAACTATGAAGTCGATCCAGCAACATTACGATGGCTGTCATATTTTGGCAGAAAAGGACTATAGTGTAAGGCGCAACAATATGGATAAGCATAACATAGACATAGTGAAAGATAGAACAATCTTGATAACATTATAAGCAAAGTTGTGCTTTAGTCTTGCAATCTAATCGATATCAACAAACTCTATCATCAACAGTGACTATACTCAGCAGAGATAGTGGACTGGAATCAGAGATTACAATAATAACGTATTCTTTATAAAGGACAAGAAAAAATAGGAATTTAAAAATATAATAAATAAGCCTGGTATGAAAACGTTCAAAAAGTTATTGCAGAGAAAATCTGTAAAAGAGAAAGTCTTCCTTTACCCAACAGTGTTATGCGCTGGTTCCAATCCTTCCTCTCAGATCGGATGCAGTATGTAGTCGTTCCAGAACAACCTCCATCCAAGACACGGTCCCTCTCCTCTGGTGTCCCTGAGGACTTCTCTTTGTCTCCGACCCTGTTTGCTATTTATATTAATTACCTTCCCCTTCTTATCCATCACTTCCAATACCATATCTATGCTGACGATTTCCAAATATACCTGTCCTTCACGCCTTCCGACCTATTACTAGACATCAAAAGACTCCAAGAGGACTTGAATCGAATAAGTCACTGGTCTGTTGCTAACAAGCTGAAGTTGAATGTAGAGAAGACAGAGGCAGTTGTAATAGGTTCTCATCACCTCCTTAAAACTGTTCCTCACGTCCCAACCTTTTTCCTCAATAATAATCTCATTGAGTTCCATCCAACCATGAAAAACCTTGGAATCACCTTTGACCAAAATCTTTCCTGAAAAAACATGTTTCCAATATCTCCCGCCGTACCTTTTACACTTTAAGAGACTAAATTACCTCCGTCACCTATTTCCACTTGAGACCCGTAGACTCCTAGTTACTTCCTTAATATTCCCCCACTTTGATTACTATTGTGCGGTGTACGGGGGCGTCTCTGGGGACCTCGAGACAAAAATAAAACGTTTGATAAATTGCTTTGTACGATTCACCCTCGGGATCCCGAGGGACGCCTCTGTCTCCCGATATTACGAAGAGTTGAATGGCTTTACCATTCCTACCGTCGTAAGTATATCTTGGCATCCTTCATCTACCAAGTTATCCAATCCCACCGTCCATCCTACATCTTCGACCTCCTTCAATTCAAATCCCGTATTCATTCTCGTCATAACCGTTTTCGGCCTTGAGATTTATATACAGCGGTCCACCGATCCGCAGCTTTCGACAGATCTTTTTTTGTCCGATCCTCATCCTTATGGAATTCTATTCCTCCTTCCATTCGTCGCTCCAATACTCTTATCACCTTCAAATTCCGCTTATTCAATCACTTATTTTCCATCCAGTTCCAAAATACATTGTAAATAGATTTTCTCTTATTTCAATCAACATTTTTAAATATGTTACTTCATTTCTAATTTTGTCATATCTTATTAACATGAGAAGTTCGTGTGATTTTTGTTTTAAGAAGTAATCAATTAGATTATTAGCACCTAGTTCATATGCTAGAAGTGACTGCATTATGACTTGTTATAATTTTCATTTGTAGCTATTTATTGACTTTTCTTTTTCCTTTTTTAATTATCTGCTAACGCATATGTTCCTATATCATCTACTCTAAGGTCCTGAAGCTCACCTATCACTGTCTGTAATTGTTATTCTAAAGGGACTTGTCCCGGAATAGATGAAGAGTTTATTATTATTATTAAATAACAAGGATCTCTGTTTTGATCAAACACAGCTTTAAAACTTCAAATCCTCAGAATTCCTATGTATTATAATATTCTATTCTATCATGGAATGGGTTTGTATCATGGTGCAGAAAGAGGTTTACCAGAGGAGAAAATTAGAGCCAAAAATACGAATCTAATTTTATTTTAATTCCAGGAAAGTTTTGGATAGTGGTTCTAGGGAAGCAGGGATATTTATTATTATGTTATATTGACATCATTAAGTAAGCATTTTTCCTTTAATTAATTAAATAGCTTTCGATTTTTCAACTCCTAGAATTCCTTTGGAAGAAAATATGATTAACCTGGATGACAATAGAATTGGATTGAAGGGGACTGGGCCTCAAATTTCCAAAGGTTGCAACACACTTTCGCAAATGCCAATCCCATTTCCATCAAAGCCAACCAGGTATCGAAACCCTTGTGATGACATTTTAGGAAGTTGGTCCGGCGTTGCAGCAATTCCTGCCTCCGGCTCGATTGTTTACCTCTCGAAGAAACGATACGCTACTCGGAACAATGGTCTCCAATTAAGGGATCACCATTGTTGACTTTTGTAATTATATAAAAATTAATTAATAAAAATGTTCGCCATTTTATATTATGTTGCTAACAGTCAAGAGCCCAATGATGTACCACAGCTATTCTACACAAAATGACGTTTTGACCAAATTTCCTGTATTTGCCTCCACTGACCTAAAAAATTACGGTATCTTCACCATTTTTTTCTAAACATTGGGAATAATATCCTTTGTTACTGGAAATAATTTTTTGGTGTCATCTCACATCGGTTATACTTGAAATTTGATATAATAGCATCAAAATGTAAAGACCGTCACGCGTATTCGAGAGGGTGAGTGGTCTCTCGAACATGATATTGTTTGCATTTCAGCATATTTGCACTGGAAGTCTTCTTCAAACCGAAGTATATAGTCCTAAGCTGCAAAATTGAAGAAAGTCCCGTGTATGCAGTGGTTTGAATTATGAAATGGTTGGTGAAAGTTCAGTTTTCAAAATTAGATGCGACCGTCACACCATCTTTTTTAGTACTTTGAACTACCAGCAGATTGCTTTGGTGACGAATTTGAGAAAATTTCCATTTCGGCGTCAATCAGCCATTATGTGGGCGTAAGGAAAGACGCTTCCCATCTGTCCCAAGTGTTATTTTCATTTCTCCAGAACCAATTTTCATCAAGTAGATCATGATTTTTAGATACTTTACGTAAAGACCGACATACTTTGTTACACTGTTCCAGGCAATGTTTTCAAGTTACAAAAATTTTACTTGTGGGGCTCATGCAACATTAAGACCTCAACCAATGGTGGAGGGTGATTTAGCTTCTCTTGGCAGCGATATTGAAGTAATTTTGTAAAGACCGTCACGTTCAAAGATTTTTTTCTGTGTTTACTCCTGCGCTTTACTAAAAACGCGTTCCACAGCTCTCAAAAACTTTCCAAAAGAAACGTAGACAGTCCTGAATGTTTTGAAACTCACATTAGGATGAAGCCCAGTCGGATGAAAATTTGCCTCCTGACGCTACTGATCCTTATTCTTTCATGAAGAATATGAAGAGAGGACGGTGTGAGATTAAGATAATACGTAGAACATCCCGTGCTAGTCTAGAGATAGTTCCGAAAACTTTTTGAATCTTGAGAAGAAATCTTCGAAGGAAAATACCACAAACAGCACTAACACCAAATTACTCTTCTGGATCTAATGTTTCACCAGCTCACACTCTCGCCAAAGAAGAGTATCCCAAAGAGAAAACTCATTATATCGATAACACCCAGAATGAAGGCCCCAGCAGCTGAGTCTTTCAAGAAATGTTCGAATCACGACAAGAGTGTGCACGCTGAACTGATCACACCCGAAAACGTCATTTTGCGTAGAATAGCCCACCAATTCTAATAGAAAGATAAAGTTCCACTCCCTTCATCGTTTTTGTTTACATTCAAAGTTCATACTAAAATAAATGAATAAATAAAATATTAGTGTTCGGGTGAAGTTAAAATTACATAGAAAAGATCCGAAAGAAATTTCGTATCTAATTAATTATTGCTGTTTATTTTTTAAACTAAAAACGTTTGGATCAGGGTCCTTTCACCGTAACATTCATTCGTATCAGACCGTGGCGGCAGAGCGTGTTTAGGCCAGCATCTTACCATCTTCGGGTCATAAGCGACGTTGATTCGAATCCAGCCTAGAAGGTTTCACTTATATTTTGTGACTGATCCACGGAATAATTCTCGACTTCCTCATTCTAGCTAGCATAGGTTGGTAATCTGAGGAACGAATCTCCCATCTTGCCCTAATTTGAGTGCATACGGACTTCATACTCCAATAAACAATTTAACAATTTCCTTGACTACACAACTTACAAAATATTTTAATCATTTGGATATTAACACAAACAACTTCTGAAATTCGATTATATGGCATTTAATCCTCAATCTAATATTCTTAGACGGTATGAAGAAAATTTGAAACGTTTTCAGTTAAGTAAATTTTCCGGTTAACGGATTCAGCCAAAAAGTTGGTAGTGATGACAAATTTATGGACTAAGTAGAAAAGTTAATATCCGTTGCTAAATGAGTTTTAGGGTTGTTAGATTTTCATCAATAGTTGGAGATAAACAAAGATACATATTGTTCATAATTTTTCTTCGGTTCCATCGAGGTCAAAAACAGTGGTTCTCCAAGTACGCCACGAGGGTGTTGCGAAATTTTTAAATAATTAAAGTAAATTAACAATAAAAGTGTTGAATTAAATAATGAAACCGATTATAAAAATAATAATTTTTTTATTATAATACTATATTTCTATTTTATGTAATTCTATGGTTTATTAAATTTTGTGTGCAGCGAGAACACAAATTTTGAGAACCACTGTTCTAATTGTCAAGATTATGCATGCCCTCATATCAATATTTCATAAAAAAGAAAATGGAGACATTTAAATAAATAATTATACCTTTGACATGCTGAATATTTTGGAAAAACAGATTAGTACATTTATGAAGTTATATGTTTTTATTATTCCCTTTGGCAAACCAGATCATAGGCACAATGTTGATAGAAACCATTTTTATTTAATTTTTTCTACAGCTATTTGGTCTAAACTTTAATCATCCTTTTGATATCCTTATCAAGGAAGTTGTAATTTTGATGGATGTATTTATAGTTGGAACATTTTTTCCCAAAACCGTGCATCTACCTGTTTCAAATTGGTAGTTACCTACAACCAAAAGAGGATACCTCCATGTTTCTTTATAATTTTCAATTTATTTCAAATACACATTCCTACAAGAACTATATTCCTAAAGAGACGAGCCCAACATAAAGAAATAACATAAACAACATAAAGTCAGGCTTCTTTTTTCTATAAAAAGAAAGTTAAATAATCTTCAGGTTAATCACAGAATCAATATTAAATATATTTTAGGTGTAAATGTAACTTGTTGAAACATTACAATTTAAATTGTAAAATAAATAGTTAATTACTATTTTCATTAAGTTTTTCTATTTTTTAGATTATTATCTAAGAACCTTTCTTAATTTTCCTTAAGTTAAATCAAAGTAATTAATTTAATGCTTCGTTGCATTATCGAAGGCATTACGATATACCAGGCAGTTTCAGCTAACGAGCTGTAACAGCGGATTTTATAAAAAGCTTCTGTTTAAAGTGCAATAATAGACACAAAAAAAAAAAAAAATACTTTCACACTTTTAAACATTAGTTCTAGACATTAATCTTTTTTGTTTTTACTGTGAACATTAACTATTGCTGAGAATCTGAAACAAAGGATAGCATTGTATTTGTAATTCGGAAATGGTTTGGGTAGATCTAAGAAAATGGTTTACTAGTCAATGCCAGCAATCACATTAAACAATAAATTGTTTTCACTTTCACGTTTTAGCTCTTTGTGTGTGAAATTAATTCAAATCGAATAGCAGCTAACAACTGAAATAGAAACAACTATCCCAACTAATTTACAGTAAAGGCTAGCCATTTAGTCACCTCAAACTGCTTCAATGTTTGAAATTGTAACAATTTGATATTTAGCAAGTTCGATCAGGGCCACCCTTAGAAATGTCGGTCCATCGCCAGGTTTTAATTCGAGCCAAATATTGACTATGGTTTTTTTCAAATGTTTACAACTGACGTTAACTTATCAATATTATCAATAAATTATTCATTATCTCAGACAAGAGTAAGAGAGGGAAAAAATGTTTGTTTTATTGTTGAAAAGAAATACTTAAAAAATTGTGATGAGTCCTCCCAGCAGGTCCCTACCAAGGGTCGAGCCCTCCGAAAAATGTCGGACTTTCGGACATTGTGGACGGCCTTTAGTTCGAATATAGAAATAATCCGATATTTTTATATTTGTAATTTCATTATATTTGTTATTTTAATGAATGGATGAAACACAAATAGTTATCGACAATAAGCTCAATATGCGAAAGGTAAAACATACCGATTACTATTAATCACCTACAGAGTTTTGATTCAGGCTAGTCACCAATATAAGCCGTCACGAAATTTGGAACTTTGGACCCAGACTGTTATATCAAGAATTGCCAGAGAAATTATCTCTCTCTTTCCCCCATATATATATATATATATATATATATATATATATATATATATATATATATATATATAATTTTTTTATTTAAAAAATAAATACTAGTAGAAAAATATTAAGATGAAACTTCTACATATGAAGGAAAGTTTTAGAATTTTACAGTTGATCGAATCAGTTTACTATTCATGTCAAGGTAAAAGCAATACATTGAAGCTCCTTAGCGACTTCTAATTTTTTTTTGGTTTATTTTGTATATCACAATACAATACAACAAAGGAGCAGCGATTATGAAACAAGGTCACATGTAAAGTAATGTATTCAATTTGTAATACAAGCTTACACATAAAGAAAATTTAGAATATAATTTGAATACAGCAATAACGTTTGAATAGATTATGTGATTGTGTAAATCTGATAATATTGAATTGCTCCAAGTCACCATATCCGGAAAATAACAAATTTGAAAAAAAAAATATTATTAATACAAATGTTATTTTAGATCCATAAGCGGAATAACCACTAATTCATGTAAATAATGAAGAATTAGAACCGAAAATGTCCTGAATCACACTTGATGTTATATGATTCACAGATGTTAAAAGAATAAAATTAAATTTTGCTATTCACTGAACCAAATATTATACTAAATCTTACTGAAATTAACAAGGTGATGTTGATTGGTTATACCTGAAAAACTAACACATATTTCAGGGACTTGAAACTTCGTATTCTAATATTCTAACAATATTTTTCGTCTATTTTCTTGAATTTTCTATCTCATTAATTAATATAGTATTGTATCATAACATTATTTATTTTTATATTTCAGTAATTATAATTATTTTTAATAAAATTAAAATCTAAATGAAACAAAATAAATTTTCACTATATCGTATTGTATATACGATTTTCGCTAAAATTTAGGCATAACATCCTTTTATTTCATAACAGCCTTCTTGCCTTTGTATCCAGATTTTATTACATGATAAACAATAATATAAAAAAAAAGTTTTAATTAAATATTATTTTAATTGTTTTAAAGTTAATAAATAATTTTAAAATAATGTTGTGATTATAATTGTTTTGATTTAATTTTATTCTTTCACACAAGATAAATATTATTTCAAACTATCAAGGTCAGATATGATGCGTAATTTACCCTCATTACTTCCCTCTTTCATAAATATATTTACATTATCTTATTCCGTAGAGTATGTTAACCCTTTGATGTAAATATAATATAATATAACAGACTCACAGTCTTTGGAGGTGTAGAAGCGAAATATATTAATAAATGTTAATTGAGATGCACATTACTATTAAGTATTAAAACTTTCTTCATATTTCCATAAATAATACCGACTTTTGGGGAAATCGAAGTTGTGAAGTACTAATAACAGATATTTTTAAAAAATGAAAATTTATCAAAATTTATCACAATTATATTTCTTAAAAATGTAATATTTATCAAACTCCTAGAGATTTTTTAAATAAATCATTAAACAACTTTTTTTTCAGGTGTCCCTCATCGATTTCACCATGAGCGTCAAAAGGTTTAAACATTTTTCAGCAATTATTATTAATGGAAGGAATACGCATTATTTAATTTTGAAGTGTTTAAATATGGGTGAAATTGACTTTTAAAAATCGATCATTATGATTTGATAATGGTTATTCAGGAGTAGAGATTGTACGTAACAAATTACTTCAAAATAATGTACCTTTTCATGGCGATCTGAATTAAACAGTACGGAAGGAAGCCACAAGACGAGCCGTGTTTTATGAGAAAGTAGAAATGAAGGAGAGAATGTTTCTCACGGTGCCGGAAAATAAACAGACATTCTGTTGTGCTCCTAATTGTAAGTACGAGTTGGTAATTACCTCGCAACAGTACCTCGGCCCACTACGAGTTCTACATCGGCCCATCTCGGCCTTAGTAATTTAGCACAAATATTTTGCGGATTCCATCAACAAATCATGAGGCACGCACATCGTAATTACTAATTATTTTTTCTAATTAAAACGTGATAGGCTGGATAAATTAATGATTAACTACAAAGTCTGATATTGGTCTCTAAAATATTACAAATTAAATATTTCCTTTTATATTTATATTTTCGATAACATTGAAAATGGATAGATCCAACTGGAAACGGGATAAGAAAAGAGACTAAATTGGCTTTTCGTTAACTTGAGCTGAAAAATCAGAGAATGTGTTAAGACAAACTAAAATACAAATTTACGGCATGAAAGTAATGAGAAAGTCATCCTCATATACGCGAAATCTCACACGAGCGGATAAGAATATATATATTTTTTAATTTTATTAATTATATTACTCATGTATGTTCATACTTAAGAAAGAAATTCAAATAAAATTTTGCTGAGAAAATTCCTCTGATCTTATCTGGCAGTTCAACCTGCACTACAAACTCCAACTGCCAGAGAATGGTAAAGAACTACCAGCCTAAGACTGGTAAAAAACTCACCTCAGAATTCCAAAATAAGTAAATTGCATGAGAATATTGAACACCACTTAAAGGTATAAATTTTATTATCGTAAGATTATATCGGTAATACATACTTCAGCCGAAGTTACGTACGAACGTACGTTTTTATACATGTATAAATAAACTGTTAATAGCTCCTGTAGTCATTTAGGTAATAAAGTTAAGTACGTTAGCTAGGATTGGATAGGTGCTGCGGTTTTCATAATTTTTTAACTATTATAAACAAGATTTATTCGGATTATATAAAAAAAAAATAAAAAAGGATAAAACTAATTTGAAACCGTTCGCTACTTTTTTCAGCTACTCAATTTGTAAAAATCTGTAAATAACATTATTTTTTTATTTATCTCACTCATAAGTCTAGAAAAAGGAACTATGTGTTTAAAGTATGTTCTCCATGTTATTTCTTTTTTTTTTAAATTGTTTTTCAGCGCATATTCACGATCCTTGTACAATATGTTCCATCTTTACGCACACATTTGCAAATGAATTTTAGATTCACATGTAAGTGATTATATAAGATTTATGTGCTTGTGTACATAATAGTTTATATGTATTTTTGACGTTTTATGCAAGCAGGTCAAGATCGTGAACCCACTACTATTATTTTATGTGTACACGTATCCCGTTGAGAAGATCTAGCCTTTATAATTTTATTTTTTTAACTTCCAACCACTGAGATTTCTCTTTATATGATCCCTCAAAATATTAGAACACTTCATATACTAATTAAATAACAATTAAAACAAAAATAATACAGAAACTAAATTTCATCTCAGACGAACTAGAGTCAAACAAGTACTCGTCAGCCTATTCTTCCCAACACATCTCAGTGCTCCCACGGATTCATGGTCTGGTACCCTTCGTTCTTTCGAATAATAAATTAAACACCCACCAACGTGGCGAATTTAAAAATATCTCTATATATTTTTTTTTACCATTGAATTTGATTTATCTGTGTTAATGAAATGAAAAGCACACAACTAAGATTTGTAAAGGGAGATTGGGAAAAAAAATAAAAAAATTCTTCCTCATATTATGAGGAACAAGAGACATTCAGGTAGATAATTGTGTCGCTTCGTACTAAAAAAAGGTCTTGTTTGGTTAAGTCAATATGGGGAAAAAAAAATTAAAATTTGTTTCTAATAAAGATGCTTTTATAGCTTTACAATAAATCTCTGTATAACGAGGAAGGTAGATTGTTAATACCCGCTTAAAAAGGATGCACATTAATTACAAAAATTAGAAAATAACCAAAAGTCGATTTTTGCCAAGTTTGTAAAAAATTCAAGGCATGTTTAAGAATAATTTAATTCGGAGAAATTTTTCAAGCCTTTTTCATGAATCACATCTCAATCAAATGAATGAGTCTTTTTATCGGTATCATTTTATCGTATCTATGCAATATAGATCTCTCAATCAACAGATTACGTAAAGATAATTACTCCGTAGGATTAGTTAGCAATTACAAGGATTAAATTGATCAGTGAGATTGATGCAATAAAAAGTTAATGGTTTTCTTTGTAACAAATTGAATTTCAATACATTTCGATCATCCAATTTTATTCTCAAGATTGTATCCCGAAGCGGTGGATTGGAATGGAGGGAGGGAAAAAGATGTTTAGTTTTGATTACATGGTCATGTGAGGTCCTATACAAAAATTAAATTTGATTACATTTATTTGAAATCAATACCGATTGGAATTGTGTGAAAAAAAATGCAAATTATTGAGAAATTTTCGTAAATGATATTTTTCGAAAGGGAAATGAAGGGAATTAAGGTATATGGGTGACATGAGGGAAGTTTAGAGGAATCTCTCTTTCTTTATTTTTTTTTTCAAAAGAATGTACCCTTTGATCGTGAAATTAATAAAAAAAGGGTTTGACTAAACAAGGAAGCTATAATATGAGAAAAAACGTTTCATTAAATATGTAGGAGAAATCAATAATTAATGAAAGTTTATTGTGCCAAGAAATGTTTTTACATCAATTAAATAAAATCAATTTTTCATTTACGTCGCCTGGCAGAATATGGTCGAGGTGCGATTTCTTCCAGCTCTTCATCTGGAAAAATTGTAAAGATCAGTTTTTCCTTCTTCTTCGACCTCCATTTCCCAGTCATCTAGTTAAGTTTCAAGAAGTAAAGTGTCTTCCTCAGACAGCAAATTTGTGCCTGTGTGACCTTTACAGTCCGCACAAATGACTGAACATTTGATTCCAACTTTTTGCCAGGGGCAAGCAGTTCGGTATTCTTTCGTGCAAGAACCTGCAATGTTGTATAGCAGTTTTTGGGGCGCAGGTGGTTGGTCTTTGGCATTTGGAACTAGACAGTCTTTAATGCTCTTCCAGCCTCACAGCTGCGGATCAAGGAAGTTTCTTCTACACACTTGCAGCTGTAAGTACACCGACAGGGAATTCTACCGAGCAGCAGCCACGATTGGGGACACACCTAAAATTAATTTTTGAAAGTGCCTATGGAAAAGGGTATAACTTCACAGTGTATAAGTTCCCAATAAACTTGGCTTCTGTCTCAGCAACTTCATCAAGTTGCAGTTGTTCTATTGAAAATGGGTTCACTAATTTGACTCCCGATTCCGACCTGATTCATAAACTGATGAACCAAATTTAGTGTTAAAGAAGAGCAATAAACGCATAATTTAATGCCCTTTAATTTAGATCAGTGTAAAATTTTCTGCGCGATGAATCCTTATGGAGTTATAAAGCAAAAACTGAAAAAGTTCCAACATTGCGGGTTTTTTGGATCCCAAAAGTTCAGTTCTCCTCAGAAACCGTCGTAAACTTATATTAATTTTATTTGAGATGTCCAGAGTGGATTAAAATAATTTCCACCTTTGTCTGAATTAATTAGCACCAAACGTCTAATTTTACTGGACAGCTCCTATAGCAGGGGTAAAAAAAAAAAAAAAAAATGGACATTATTTAATTAGAAATCATTGAGCGATTCTCAGCTGATATCCATGGACAAAATTCGGTCCTCGGATTTTACATATTCAACTATTTCCAACGCCATAGAAAACTTAAAAGATAATATTACACTAGTTGTTTCAAGCATCCTCTCCTTCTGGTCAAGCACATTAAAAATCATCCACTAGTGCACCTAATGGATTTTGATCTAGCTTCTATCAATCTGAGGATATTCACTAAAGGGTTATTTATCTAGTTCATCCTCATACTTTTTAAACTCATTCTACGGCCGAACAATTCAGATTCAATTAAATATGACCTCTTCTTTTATTAAAAAACAAAACAAATAGGAGCTATTGAACGATTAACATTTACATCTGTGACGCTTATATAATGCCATTTAGTTGAACGATGCTTATGGGGTGTGACTAGGAGTAAACTGAAAGAGAGGTTGCACAACCAAGTGGAGGATCTGAGCCGTAAAATTAGTCAGCCAAACCAAATCGAGAGCACCTACGCAGTAATACATATACATTTTTTCTGGAGTATATTGCTGTCTCACTAAATGAGAGCTCTACTAACCGGTGATGTCATTTTCTAGCCCTTTCACGTTTCACTAGATTTAACATGCTGAGACTGAGTAATAATTTTGTTTCACTGTAAATCAATAATATATCAAAATCGATGAAGTGATACATCAGTTAAATAGGCATAATTCTTTTATAAGCATTACGATATAAAAGTTTTATCTTATAATAGGATGAGAGATTTCATATGTTTATATTTTAAGGATTATTTGTAAAAAACTCAAATGAAATATGGTCATTTAATAACATGAAACTATGGTTAATAACACATGGAATACCGGCTTGAGAATGACACAGACCTCATGCATGCTCTCTAGCGAGGTGCAAACCCGCTCTTTCAAGGCTCAGAACGGAATGATTCACTCACCGAGAGAATCGAGACTTCCTTTACTCTTACTAAAAGAGTAAAAAGCGATGACCGGTTAGGGGGATGGAGGCCATGATTCAGAGAAAGAACTAACTGATCACTCGTTAGAAAGAGATTTAGAATCTTTTCATGAGGAGGTAGTTTCTAATACCCCCAATTGTTCTATGACGATTGAATAGAGAAGAATGAAATCTTAAATATGAACTGGTGAGAATGATATTAGTGTGAGTCAAGTTTTCTATAATTCGAGGAAGTGAATATTTTGTAAATGCATTAATTAAATAATATACAAAACTCAGTTTCTTGAAATGGAGGAAATGTGACTCAGAACACTATCGTCCTCATCGGCTCATATCTTGGCATTCTTAAAATATGCTGTCTGGAATGTCGTACCTACAACATGTGGTGTACCTACAATCAAGTGAATATGAAACTTGATAACGAATCACTGAAACCCTCCTTATCATACATCCTTTTCCTTTTCCGATTATAGCTAACATTGTGCCATTCATAAACGAAAATGTAAATGTTCGTTAGCTCAAAATCTTAAATAAATTTTAACTATATCACCTTCATAGTTCCTGGATGATTTTACAATAATAAAATGTACAGATATAGGGATATTGACAGATATTAACATAGAGGCTGCAAAAAAGCCAATAAAACACTTTTTCTCTAGAATGCCAAAACGGCTCAGAAGATTTTAGTGAACTTAAAAGTTATGAGGAAAAAAATATTTCATTTGTCTATTACTCAAAAAGTTATAGAACTGAAAACATTTTCCGCTGATTATACGTATTATGCTCATTTTAAAGATAATTGATATATCTACAAAAAAAAAATTGAAATCAGACCATTATTAGCAAAGATGCATCAGTATATGATCATTATGGCCATGTTTTTATTTTCCTAACAGATCAGAGGAACTGCTGGGTATAAGTGCGTTGCAAGGTAAGGAAAGTGTAATCGGGCTAAATTTTCGATGTGCAGTTTTCAATGGTTCTACGCGTTACAGGGTCACCTGAGTGAAATAAAAATGTATGTTTGGCCATTGATTTCTCTGTGTCATGATTATCTATTGAACGGGTGAACAAATTCTATTTTGAACTTCAATTAACACCACATTTATATATACAATAATTAAACTTTCAATTGTGTTCATTTAATCTCTCTCTCTTTCTCTCTCTCTCTCTCTCTCTCTCTCTCTCTATATATATATATATATATATATATATATATATATATATATATATATATATTGCAGCTAGTTTGAAATATTAATGATACGGATATAAAATCAAACTTTTTAACCACAGCCATGCAGCTCTGTAGCTACTTTAGAGTAGCTACTTTTTTATCTACGAGGGCTGAAATACTTTTTATCTTTACCAAATTTTGATCGATTCGAAACATAAAACTCAGCCGGAAGACACGGATGACACCATTTGGGAGGATGATGTACAGTTGGCTGTTTCAGAGATGAAGCTGGGTAAATCAGCTGGAATTGATAAAGTAACACCGGAGCTTGTTGAACATGGGAAAGAGGAAATGGTTAATGTTTTGCAGTCTGTTCCAAAGAATTTAGATCGAAAAAAGAATACCCAAAGAATGGTAGGCATACCCATACACAAGAAAGGAAACCGAACTCTTTGCGACAATTGCAGGCCAATATATCTATCCTCGGTGGTTTGTGAGATTAAGGGATTTCGTTGAGGAGAGCCTGGAGGAAGAGCAATCAGCATTTCGACCATGTTAGGCAAACCCAGCATCACTGGACAGAAAATGAACAAAAACTGGGGAAAAATGTATATTTAGCATTCTTGGATTTGAAAGGTGCCTTTGTGTCTGTGCCCCGAGAAGAAATTTGGAAATCTCTGGCGAACAAAAGAATATCTAGTAACCTGATCAGTGCAATAAAGATACTGTACCAGGACCCAAAAGGTATTGACAGGCTCAACGGAAACACCAAAATCTTTCAGGTTATATAAGGGTGTTAAACAGGGAAACAGCCTTAGCCCACTCCTGTTTATTACTTTCATGGACGAGATATGGAAGTTCTGCAAAAGGAGAACGCCGAGAGCCATAGAAGGATATTGGAACCTCATGCCAATTCTGGTACAAGTGTTTATATATGCAGATGATGTTGTATTAGTAGCAAACACCCTCCAGAAACTGCAGGTAGCAATAACAAAATGGAGTAAAGAACTTCAATTGAGGAGAATGACTATGAACGCTGAGAAAAGCAAAGCTATGCTGATTCGAACTCATCCCTTCCAACCAGCATTATGGAACAGTAACTTGTAATGGGGAGCACATCTTCAATTTGTGGATGCGTACGAGTGCTTGGGAATAATTATATCCAGAGATGGGAAAGTAGATTATGAGGTACTACATAGAGTCAAAAAAGCAAACGGATTATACTCTCACAGATACGTTCCACAATTATAGGAAGGAAGGAAATAAGTAGTCAGACAAAGCTCCTCCCATTCAAAACTTTATTCCTAACAATTTTGCTCTATGAGTTGGACCGGAGATGAGGTTTCTGAGAAGGATCCAGGGGGAAACCGGAAGGGACCGAATTCGCAATGAAAGAACCGGGGAGAACTTAGGGGTGTCACCAGTTAGGGAGATTGTGGAGCAGCGCCAAGTTAAATGGTTTGGTTGCGTGAGTAGAATGGGGATAGTCGAAAGATCAAGTGGTTAATGGAGTTCAGACCAGAAGAAAAGAAGGAATGAAGCTCTGGCTGAAATGAACGATATGGTGAACAATCTGAAAATTGGAAAACTGAAGGCTAATCCTTATTATGGAGGTAGAGAAAGAAGAAGAAACATAAAAAACATTATCTGTCTTGATAATATATAAGATCATTCATTAGCCATTTCCTATTCAAGTATTATAAACGTATAATGTTGGCGATAATTAAAATTAAAATGTTTAATCAACCGGCATAAAGGCCATATCTTTACACACACACACACATATATATATATATATATATATATATATATATATATATATATATATATATATATATATATATTCATATATATGTGTGTGTGTGTGTGTGTAAAGATATGGCCTTTAAACCGGTTGATAATTATCGGTTATTGGATATAGATACCTTCCTAATTCACAGTCTTAAACCAGAACTGGTTTGATTACATGTACAGTAATTTTTCCGCATAGCGAAGATGACTACTAAGACTGCAGATTCTTGATCTTTAAAATGGTTCTTTAGAATATTTTTAGTGAAATAATAACCTGAATCTATCTATATTTATGTGTGAATGAATTCTTAAAGAAAACTAAGTACCTAATGAGCAGGCAATCGTTTTCATTTCCATGTGATCATTGGTAATACATTTTTCTTACTAATTAAACACATTGATAAATTAAAGTTTTAAAGAACTATTAATTTCTTTATTATTTTCATTTATAGAATACCTTCTCAATTTAATCCAGGAATTTATAAAAGAAAAATCGTTATGTTTGATTAAAAACTATGGAAATTTATTCTGTAAAATCTTTCACTTAAAAAAAAGATCCTATTGTGTACGCTCATTATTTTTGCAAACTTGTTATTAATTTATAGTTCTTTTATAGTCTTCATCGAATTCAGTTCAGTAGTTAAGAAAAAATAACATATTTTGAACCGATTGTTCAAGACCTTCATAATTGTTGGTATGAATACCTTTTTCCGGTGATTTAAATGAAAATACCAAAATCTTAAATGGCAATTTGTATTCGATATATCTGTATATCATATATTGTAGCTGTATATCATATAGATTTAAGGTTTTTTTTTGCGTTGGATCTAACTATGAGAAATAATTTGATCTGAAACATGAAACGATTAAATAAAAAGAAAATCCCAAAGGACAAAAACAACGTTGTCTGACAGAAAATCATACTCTCTTGTAAATAGTGGAAACTTCTATTTGTTTAACCTCATTATGTCAGAAAAAAAAGTGTACTACCACTACTTAGGGTTCAGTACTTGGTAAGAAAATACTGTTTCATAACAAACGCTTATACGGTACAAGGAAATTATGCCAGCATTCATGCTCAACCGCCAAGATTATCCCGCACTCCCATTCACTTTGTAGGGGCTGAGTGTGCCCAAGGAGATTCTCTTTCTTTTCAGGATTCACGCCCAACCGCCTGAATTAATTTCCACCCCCATTAAGAGAACAAGTTTTGGAACGAAGGATCCGTACTGCGCCTGTGCCCATCAGTTTGAGGTTAGTCAAAACTCGTGTTAGAACAGAACAGACCTGTGGTTAAATTAGTATATTACGATAAAGACAAAACTGTAGGACAATAGATATCTATAGGACAATCCATTTCTACACTGGTTGCTCGACCATGTCAAAAGAAAATCATATTTTGTTGGTCAATTTCTTGTTGTTTTGATAGTTCGAAAATAATTTTTAATCATTTTCATTGTAAACCTTGGCAAACGAAGGCCAAATGAAGCCAACACTCCTTAGTTTTAGTTTTTTAGAGTTCGCAAATATGTGCGGTTTTCTAAATTATTCAACACTCGATTGTCCTAAGCCTTTCAAATAAACCTAATTGTGTTCAGTTTATTCTGACCTACAAATTGACATCCGTTTTTCCTAGCTAATATGTTCCTCTTTATGCATTATATATTGCCAAAGTTATTACAGAATGAAGAAAATTCAGTTTTCGCCAGGTTCTTAAAGATGGGACAATTTTTCACTCTAAATTTTTTATAAACATATGAGTAGAAACATTATTTATAATATCAATATGGATACTGACTTAGAACTATAAGGATATAGTTCTAATAATCTTTTGAATGGAAGATTTTTAATTGCTATTTGCGGCTGCTTTTGTCCTTATTTCTTGAGTTTAGCCGTTTGAATCCCACTTTTATTTATTCAAAATTCAATTTTTACTTTATAAACATAAATTTGCATAGATACTGCTTTGTATGGCATAATACGATTCAGAAATAACTTAATCACGAAGTTGAACCCGTTATAGAGATAACTCCTTAGCCAACCGCCCATCTTTTGATTATTTCATCAATGTAACTCGATACAGAAAATAAAAGGCTCAGCCCTTGGTACCAGCCGCATGTATTGAATTTCCACAAGAATCGTGTAAAAATGACTCCTATCTTGAATCGGATGGCAGAGTCACGTTTGAGCTGTGAGCAGTTGGGGTAGAGGACTGGTGTTCCCTGCGTCCTCTCGCTTACACTCCCACCCTTTTCTGATTATAAATGTGAGTCTGGTTCACTCTTGGCGTCAGGAAATTATATAATTTGCACTAATTTTGGGATAGGATAGGCTCAGGTTTCTGAACTATCCTTTAAAGAAAAAAAGCAAAAAAAAAAAAAAAAAAAACGAAAATAAATAAAGAATTTATAATAAATCAAGTTCTTCAACCTAAGAAATGAAAACCAGTTCATTCTTCGAAGAACCTTCCATAAACCCCAAGACATTTTCACAAACTTCAATGCCTTAAAATCAGATATTAGTTAAAGCATTTGTAGCGTGTTTTATTTCGTATTAAAAAATTAACTTTTTTTCCGTAGCTAAAAGTAAAGTGCCACTTCTGGTGATCGTGTAGTGACCAAAAAGAAAGGTTCACAACGAGCTTTTACAGTAATCCAAAATACAAAATTTTAATTTTCTGTGGCTAACCGTTTTTGAGTTATGTGAGGTACGAACAAACGAACTTACGTACTGACGTCACGACAAAACTAGTCAAAATAGATTCAGGGATGGTCAAAATTTTATTTTATTTTAATGGACATTTCCGTTGAAATCTGAAAACCGAAAATTTTTGAGATTATAATCCTCCCTTTTACTGAGTACAGGAATAATAATAATAAATGCTGTGTTGTAAAATTTGACATTTACTTTTTTTTTAATTTTTATTATTTGATATTGATATTTATTATTTTATGGTATAATTAACTAAAGAAAATATCGAATAAAGGTTTAATTTAAAAATCTTAATTTTTCAGTTGATGCTATTTCAAGGTAGATATGCGAAATCACGATTTAACACTAAATAAACAAAAGTAAGAATTATAGCAACTTAGTAACAATTGATTCACAAATTATAAAGTGCTAAAAAATCTCTTCTTAAGGGGTTTAATGAACCTTTGACAGTTAGCTTGTTTCTAATTATGCTGGCTTCTCGGTGCATTGTGCCTAGCATCAATTTCTTGTACTACATTCGACACGGAACCGAGATTTCTGAACTTAGCTGCAACTGCGGGCCATGAACATAAACGCCAACATTATACGTTTATAATACTTGAATAGGAAATAGCTAATGAATGATCTTATATATAATCAAGACAGATAATGTTTTTTATGTTTCTTCTTCTTTCTCTATCTCCATAATCCAATAGGCGTTGAGGATTAGCCTCGGCCCATGTTTTCCAATTTTCGCGATCGTTCGCCATATCCTTCATTTCAGTCAGAGAACAGTCTCTTCCATTCCCAAGCCTGATGATATAACATTTCCACGTCAATTGTAAACTTTTCCGAACAATTGTCACCTTTTCCATTTCAATTGTAACTTTTTCAATTAGTTAGATCCAACGCAAAAAAAAACCCTTAAATCTATATGATATACAGATATATCGAATACAAATTGCCATTCAAGATTTTGGTATTTTCATTTTGATCACCGGAAAAAGGTATTCATACCAACAATTTTGAAGGTCTTGAAAAATCGGTTCAAAATATGTTTTTTTTTCTTAACTACTGAACTGAATTCGATGAAGATTTTAGACACCATTTTTACTATAAAAGAACTATAAATTAATAACAAGTTTGCAAAAATAATGAGTGTACACAATAGGATTTTTTTTTAAGTGAAAGATATTACAGAATAAATTTATGTAGTTTTTAATCAAACATAACGATTTTTCTTTTATAAATTCCTGGATTAAATTGAGAAGGTATTCTATAAATAAAAATAATAAAGAAATTCGGAATCTTTAAAATTTTAATTTATCAATGTGTTTAATTAGTAAGAAAAATGTATTACCAATGATCACATGGAAATGAAAACGATTGCCTGCTCATTAGGTACTTAGTTTTCTTTAAGAATTCATTCACACATAAATATAGATAGATTCAGGTTATTATTTCGCTAAAAATATTCTAAAGAAACATTTTAAAGATCAAGAATCTGCAGTCATTAGTAGTCATCTTCGCTATGCGGAAAATATAACTGTACATGTAATCAAACCAGTTCTGGTTTAAGACTGTGAATTAGGAAGGTATCTATATCCAATAACCGATAATCATCAACCGGTTTAAAGGCCATATCTTTACACAAACGCATATTTATATATATATATATATATATATATATATATATATATATATATATATATATGTATATATATTATTTTTTATTTTTCCTGTTGGCATGATAGATATTAAGATCAGCCGCGTGATGTGTTCTTCTTACAGAAATTTTTTTCGATAGCAGGAGCACAGACAGTCTGGATAGGGTCACCCAACCTCATGTTGCTATGAACCATGGTTTCTGTGGTGAAGCGGCAGGTTGTCCATATGCTCCATAACCAAGGCAAATCGGTCTAGATCCACCGAGGGTTGTGGCTGCGGGGTGAGGAGGTGCACCAGGACCAATGCGATTCTTTCCCCGAAACAGACTGTCCATGAACCAAATTTCCGGGCGGCTGTTCACTGTCAAGGTGGACAGGGTATTAGTTATCGCTCCTAAGTCCGGTCTTGGTGAGTAGTCTCCATTAAGCTGACGAGTCTCACATACTCTAAGAAGGGGAATAATCGGCCGGAGAACCTTGGGTTACGTGGCTTTCCCGGTTGGCAGTCACTCATCCAAGTACTAAACATGCTCGACGTGGCTTAATTTTGAATACCTATTGCAAGCGCATTATTTCTTATATATATATATATATATATATATATATATATATATATATATATATACAGGTTGACCCAGTGGGATAAGGCGCAATTTTTCCTTCTTTTTTTTTTTTTTTTCAGGTAAGGTGAAGGAAAATTTCCACACGTAAATTTTTTATTTATAACAGCATAAACCAGCCAAAAAAACTCCTTAGAAAGTTAAAATGATAATCACACAAAAATCAATTAATAATAACGAAATATTCCACTTATAGCACTTATAGAAAAAAAATAGGGGGAGGGAAATAACATAGGTGCGGATATAAATAACGAGTTATTGCGAATAATAAGTGTAAAATCGAATGAAGTAAACATCGTCTTCAAAATGCACCAGGTGTCGTGAGACCTCTCAATACTAACTTAAGCACGATTGATATCTCGCTGTTGTATTCCCGAGCGAACTGCTAGGAATCCCTTGGAGCGTTGTTTACATAATCTGTGCAGAAATGAGCTTTGTGGGCCATTGACCCCTGCTTTACGGTTAAAGGAGTGTTTATGCATAAGGTAGCATTAATTCACGAGATCGGTATTTGGTTTGTAAATGACAAGGAATGCATTAAGTTAGTAGTCCGATCACAATAAAGCACCCATGCTATTTATTAGCTATTACTGTAATTGCGGAGAGAAAATCGCTCCTTGGAATCTAATGCGGCTATTGCATTTCCCACCTCGGAGAAAGGTTACGGTATATTATTAATGTAAGTCTCGCACCTATTAGTATATTCAAAGCTTGACTACATGTTCGTGCGTAGTAATTAATTATTTAAAAACTAGCCGATGATCAAAACGCTTTTATACTACCGAAATATATTTAAAAAAATAAATAATAAACCTAAAAACGTCAGTCCCCTGCTTTTCCCTCTAGTGACTGCATTAGAAAGGCAAGTTTCCTATAAATTAGCAGAGCATATTTCACCGTTTCAGAGCAGAACCATCCTAACTCCTAACAGCTATTTCTGTTTGTTTTTTTATCACTTAAGATAGTTCAGACAACTGCGGATAAGATACAGAAGAAGCCAATCTCCATCTACAATACCTGAGCTAGAAAGTAAAAATTTGGTACATACATTCATATAATGAAACGATAAAGAAAAAAGCAACTTCTGCTCTAAAGCAGCGATTTCTATCTATTCAATTATTAATTTGTGTTTAGAATCGGTTGTAGATTCTAAAAAATATATTCAACTACATATTTAATTCAAAGATGCCAGGTTGAGTAAATTAGTATGTCTACAACAAAATGCGCCAATCCCCTGTCGTGCTATGTTAGTTGGTAAATGTCTACGAACAGAAACACAGTGGCAACAACATTGTTTTTGGAGAAGGATAGAAACTAGTAGCACAATCGCTGGTCAACTTGAATCCTATTGGTATTGATTACCGTCTGAAGAGAGGTAAGTTAGGAGGTGTCTTTTCATTGTCTCAGTCCTATGCACTTGTTAGTTTACTACCAAAACAATATTAGGATTCAAAAATAAATGTATTAAATTCTGATAAGTTATTTGATTTTTCTTATTTTTTGTTACATGGTAAAAATCTTGATGAAATTTTTATTTTGTCAGTCCGGTGCTAAAAATAATGATTAGAAATGAGTTCGTAACAGAGTCAGATTCAATATTTTGTAAACTCTTTTCTTTGCTATGATCAAATCTCTAATGAATTTTAAACAAATTAGTGGTTGTTTCCTTCGCCTAGTCCTTTGCTAAACTACCCAAAACCTTATTTAATGAGTCGCAAAAGTATGAAGAAATAAGAAATAGGGCAAACGAGAAATATCAAATTTAGTTTGCTACATTTATTACAGAAACGTAGAATTTAATCCCAGGACAATTTAAACCTTGATTCAAACCTTGACCATTACAATACCTACTAAAATGGTAAATAAAAATATTACTTTATTTTGTTATTACTGGGAGAGCCCATCAAAAGAACGGTTTTAAAAAATACTAAAATAACATTTATTTATTTATTCCACTTCGTTTCATTACAAAAATATAGGAAACCGATAGCTGTACAATCATTATAATTAAATATAATGACAATAAAAACAATAATACCCCATATTATTTAAGTTTATTAATCCCATAAATTTCAAATTACCTAATAAATGAAGTTATAAAAATGAAATTATCTGTTGTTTTTTTATGATTATTTTTGAGAATATTTAACGATTTTTGAGCGAATGCCTCAACCGATTTTTAAGTTTGATGGCTCAGATTACGCATTCCCGTGAATGTTTTGAAATAATATGAAATCAAAACAATGACAAAATATTTTGTTATATTTAAAGTATTCTCAACGTTCTGTGATGCTTCGTATCATACCATTTCCGAAGTCGGGTTATTTTTTTAAAAATTAAATATTGTTTTATTATTTTATAGATTTCAGTCAAAATCTAACTAAATATTTCAAATGTATAAAGTGTAATTGGAAAGAGGATTTTACTTTATTATTCGCTATTTCCAGATCGGCTTGGTGAGTGAGTTGGTGAAAATACCTTACTTGGGTATTTTAACAATTAAAAATATTTGTAACAGTCGGCAAAGTAGGATGGAAGGATTGTTTTATACAATAGGCATCCCCATCGACTCATGATGTTTATAATTATGGAAAAAGTTTAAATTTCTAAAATATATAAATAAGTAATAATAGTAATAATAAATTGAATTAAACAGATTAAAATATAATAATATCAGGAAAAATAAATATAGTACATGAGGTAATAGAATAAGAGAGAGAAAAAAAGAAAAACAAAGAAAGCGCTTTGAGTGAAGAAAGTGTCAGTTTTTCGCATCTCACAGTAATTTTTCGATGTAGCATATACTGATTATTAATAATTTACGTGAATACAATTATGATAGTGACAGTAAATATAGTATAGCTAACCCTATGAAAAATAGTATTGTATCGGCAATCCTATGATAAAGTACTAATTGGCTGGGACATATTTATAGTTTGTTGTGGAAGCACAGCTTGTAGGTCAAATTGTGTTATTATTGTAGGTCAAATTTGTACCTTGGTGCATATCTAAGATAATTGTTTGGTGTTTTGTGGCATAAGAAGGAGCATTAAAGATTCTAGGCTCAATTCAGTATTGGATAAGAATAGAGTTGATACTTGGTTTGAACGGTTTTGCTCAATATCTTATCTCTAATAGTCGTGTTGAGGAATTCCTAATTGAGGGGTAGTTATTTCTTTTCATTCTTCTAAGAGAGTAGTATATGAATCACTTCGAGTTGATTCAATCTAATTGCTGAATTGTCTGTTATACAGTGATAGGAGATTCAGATGAAAAATAAAATTATTGTCATGTTATAGAGTTGGAAGATACTCTTGTAAAAATGCGGTATTCAATCATGAAAAGGTTTTGGGTGAAAAGCACTTTTTATGAAAGGAACTAATTTCAAATCGTGTCTTTAAATTGAAGGAATTACTGTGTTTTTTTAATAACAAAGTTTGAAAATTTATGGTGTAAAATATAAATTTGTACTTTTACCAAAACTGCGCAATCATTTGAGGATTAGATAATTCCTACATAATTACGGCTTAATAGTATAAAGAAGAGAGCGAAGTTGATTTTTAAAAAATAATTAGAATTTAATAATGGGAAATGCAATAAAGTAAATAATATAGTATTCGTAAATTAGGTACAAATTAATAATTAAAGGGTTTGTCGATAAATGTTTAAACAGTTATAATTGCAAAACAAAACAACGTAATTTAGATATATAAATTAATATAAATAAAAGTCAGAATGCAGGATTACAATATTCATCAGTAAAATCAGAATAATCAAAGTCACTAATATGCACGCTAATTATGTCATTTATTAATTTTATATGAAAGTTGTGTTTTTAATACAATTTACTTACCTAAAAATAAAATCTTTGTTCATAGCTGAAGTCTGTCTAATAGGTTTGATAGATAGATAAATTAATTAGGATTAACTAATGAAGAATAACTGAGTATTGGCTGGAAACCAATATTTCTGATTAAAAATATTATAAATATAATCTAAAATTAATCATACTCAAAAACTCTTGAAAAAACAAAAAAGTTTCTAAAACAAATTCATTAATGCATCCCAACTAACTATCATCTCAAGCCTAAATGAATAAAAAAATCATTTTTAATTCTGTGAACTTGAGAACCAAGAAACTCAAGCGGTATGACCCGTGATAAACTAGGGCTGACATTTTTTGATGTATCCTTGAAAAGCCGATTTTCTATGGATGTAATAATGGTCTCGGACGTGGTATTCGAAGTAGTTAAAGTAACTAGTGCTTAAATAGTAAGTGAAGTATAAATATTAAGAATCTGGAACTTACTTACTTAATCCTCAATATATTAATTTATTTTATTTCCTCATTGTTGTGTATATATATATATATATATATATATATATATATATATATATATATATATATATAAAGTGATATTCAGCCAATTTAATTAATATTATATTAAGTGGCTTATCCAACCATCGGAAAACTCGTTAAACAAATCTTAAATTAATTAATTATAACTGTTTAATTATCTCCTGAATCTTGATCTATGGTTTAATGAGAGAATTCTCGGGTTTCGCTTAGTGACCGAACGTTTTTGAATGGAATGTGAAATGTTTGGCATATTAAATAATATCTATGAGAAAACGACTGCGAAAACAAAAATATGGCAAATGGAATAAAGTTAGTATTCACATTTACCTTTGTTTATAATACTATAGCACAAAATACTACCTAGAATGACCAAGAAATTTTTTTTTTATTTATTGAGAATATTAGTTAAGATCTTTGCTAAATATGCATTAGATAAATAATTAGTTAGTCGTAGCAATGTTTATTCCATAGTTTGTGCCTTTTATAGGATTTTTTTCACTTTCATATTCTCTCAGATTAGATTCCATATTAAATGGAATGTATTTATTCATTGATCATATACAACTCACTGGTTTCAAATTCAGATGAAGCAATGAATGATTAATGTGAATAGCATGAAGATGAAAGCAGTAGATTAGGCTGAATGCAAGAAAGTTACAATCTTCGACTGTATTTTAATCAAAATTTAGTCAGATTCAATGAATATATCAGGAGTAAACAAACAAAGCTTAGCTTATTTTACTGCTTAGGTTTAGTACCGCATCATGGATTACTTATTTACCAAATAAATAAAACAAAACTTAATAAGTAATTACTAGCGAATCCTATTGAGCTTAGAAGCCATATTGTTTGAATATTTTCCTGCCTAGCAGTACAGGAGAGTTTTTGTTTCAGAACAGTGAGAATGTTAAGGCACCAACTGGTTTTGTGAAGGTCAGTTACCGTTTCAGATGCGGTAGATACATCATTTTAGTTGAAATTTAAATTGCGTTTCCATAGAAACGTTGATGCGCTATCCATACCTATGTTTTTCGGTCATGTACCTATCGCATCATTCTGTCTATACAAGCACTATTCGAACCGCTAGTGAACTATCCTCAAACCAGCCACCGAATCTTAAATGATGACAATCCTATCACTGACCTGTTCTTCTTCTCCTTTGCCCTGACCGAGTGTCCCCTGCGGACGAAGGGAAGAGCCTTCCTCTCCATGTAGCACCACTCACACCCCCGGCACGACTGGACCCCGGGCCGTGCCCCCTCCGCCGCATCGGTGAAAGGGCATCCACGCCGGCCGCTACTCTAATTAGATCATTCGACCTCTCTGCTGCCTTACGGAGAAGCTATAGGACGTTAGTTTCTAGGTTCTTCATGTGATGTAGTCGAAAAGTGAAGGAGGATGAACTAATTTAAATGAATATGTCGGAATAGTGTGTGTGTTTTGTAAACTTTTCAAAACAAATATGTAATTCTCGTGGTTAAGTACCGTTCTCTATTACATCAAGGTAAAAATTGGAGATCAGGGAATAGCCTTGGTCCCTCACCTTCGTTCCTTACGATGTGTAGTACTAATGTTAAAGTATTAAAATATAGATTCAAAAAAAATTTTAATTTTTTTTTAATTCTTTACACAGCAACTAAGAACAACAAAATAATTTGTATATTCACATAGGACAGATAAAAAGCTGTCGGTAGGGATGGCAAAGAGCCATAAAACATTCATTAAAACCATGTTGGACTTAAATGTTTTTAAACATCGAAATATTTTCAGATTCTAGGATCGGAGATTTGATGTACTAATATTTCGGGAAATTATAAAAATAAAAACATAAATTATTTGTTTAATATCAAATTCCTTGAGAGAAAAAGTAAGAAAGAATTCACGAAAAAAAATTGCGATAATTTATCCTCTTTTTTTTCTTACCTTACCATACCCAGCGGCACCTCTTCCTATCTAGATTTACTGTACATGGTTAGAGATCCCTCATCCAGTACCTTTTCAGCCTTCTACGAGTGTTGTCAGGCATTTTGCTTGTGGCCATGTCCTGTATGAGTAAATTAGGACGCCCATAGAAGTTATCGTGAAATCGTTTGTAGTTTGTATGTGTTCGTTAACTATTGTCACATGAAGCTATTTATGCAAAGTAATGTTGCTAATGCATGAGGCTTTGGTTATAGTACAAAAAGTTTCTGACTGGAAAATTTGGTGTATACTTAAGTGTGTCTTTTTAGCTGTCCCGCATATCAGTGAATCGTAAGTCCAAATGGGCATTAGTAAATAAGCGTAAGTGTTTAATTTCTGTCGAAGTTCCAAGTTTAAACGAATTGAAAGAAGTGAGTGAAGTAGTTTTAGTCTTGGGTCTAGCGTTTTATTTTTATTCTTGATGTGTGAGTCCCATGTCAATCTTCTCACAAATGTCAGACCAAGGTATCGAATAGTGTTTGTCTGCGCAGTAAGTACATTGTCGAGGTATATTGAAGGGCAAGCTTCTTGTCGAAGAGTGGAACTAATGTGTATTCTTGTAGTAATAGATTATTCTTGGTTAAGTCGAATTTTTCAAAATTTTGTTAGGCGATGTTAAGTCTGCGAGACGTTTATAAAATTTTAATGTTTTGTTAAAAGTATTTCGTCTGCATGCATCGCTGTCAGAGTTTCAGATTTCGAGAGATAACAATGATAATTTAAAAATGATTGCCATACTGAATTATATAGCATGACAAAACATTAAATAGTAGTAAGTGAGACATGAGTAGGAATGGCAGACATCGAAGTTTTAATTGAAATAACATGTCTTTAAACACTTTAGGTGTTTAAACCAATAACTCCTGATTCCTTAAATATATACTTTTTTCTTTATATATCTTAATTTTAATCTATGAAAAGTAAATGCTTTTTTTAACCTCAAATATCTATGTATCATTTTTTTCAAAAGAATTCGACGTATTTAGTTTTTTCCCGATTTTCATAGCTATTATGCTGACATTAAAGACTGCATAATAGAAAAGCTCAATATTAAGCATTGGTGATAAATGATTTACAAAAAAAAAATTTTTTTGTCAATGCCAAGAAAATTAAATTTCTAAAAAATAAAAACCTGTTTAACAAACTATAACAGAAGATAGAATGAGAAATATAAAACATATATTGGCATTAAGTGTCCATCCGAAACATTACCTAAACTATAAGCCCTATGAGAGAATGCTTACTACGGGATGGTTCTCTATAGAAAACTAGTGAAAACCAATATTCGGAAGAAAATGGAAAAAAAAAAATTAATCTGAATTTCTTATTAACTAAGCCTAAATATACCTACATAAAGTCTTCCCATAAAGAGAATTCATGGCATGTGGATCTGCAGCGAGAAGCCCTTACAGTAGTATAACTTAAAGAAGTTTATTGGTAACTCTATCACACATATTACCAGCGTAATATGCTAATGTTGCCAAAACCCGTGTTGCTGAAAGGCACGCAAGAATGATTTAATAAGTCAAAAAAATATTTAATAATGATTTAGGCATATTAAATTGAAAACCATTTACTAAGAAAATGAGAGGGTATGAGATTGGAAGCAATCACTACCTCCTAACACTGGACAAACTATGGAATGAAGAAACTCCTCGAAAAAGGCATCAGAAAGGTATAAAGAAAATAATAAAGTCCTACAGGCTAAAAGAAGAAGAAATGTCCCGATACTTTCAAGAAGAAATAAATAGGATGGTACGAGATTCTGATCACCCATGGGATAGGGATGACATAGAGCTTCATAGATTTCTGCCAGGCCTACGATAGTCTTGATAGGAATGAACTGCTCAAAGTAATGAAAACTCTAGGGGTCCCAGAAAAACTAGAGCTGGTTATCATTCAAGAAAATCATCCTTGATGCTTCTAGACTGGTATGTGGAGGGAAAAGAGCGGTATCCAGCTTTAAAAGAAGTTCGTGTTGGACCGATGATGTGAAAAATAAGGTTCAAGAAAAAAAGAAATCATGGAGGGCAACCTATAGCAACCTCATAGCAACCTATGAAAGGTACAAGTAAAGAAGGAAGGATTCCAAGATGGCAGTTCTTCAAGCCAAACAAAAAGCATGGGAAGATTTTGGTAACAAATGGATTCAGAAACTCGAGAAATACACAGGATCTAATTTTCACTTTGAGGCAGATCATGGAGAAGTCCATCGAGAAAGGTAAAGAACTTTCTGTCTGCTTCGTGGATTTAAAAAAGGCATTTGGCAGAGTCAAAACGGAGGATATAGAGCGAGCTCTGTCGGAAAAGCAAGTCGATATTGGCACGCTTTTGGCAGTCAGGAGTCTCTACCGGAAAACAAGAAACATAAGGACTGGCAACCACACCTCCAAGGACTTTGAGACAACGCAGGGAATACGCCAGGGATGCAGCCTAAGTCACTTTTCATATTGGTGCTGGATAAGGTGCTGAAGAGAGCCAAACCCAGATTGCGGCGTTGAGCACGGAGAGAACGGCCAGGATAAGGAATGAGACGAGAGGAGACCGAAGAAGACCAAGAGGAAGACCACGGATAACCTGGGAAGAAGGCGTGCGGTAGGCGTACAGGAAGCGAGGGCTGGACTGGAGCAGGAGAGAATTGCTTCAAGAAAGGGGCATCCCCACACTACGTTGTGGTGAAGAGGGAAAGAATATGATGATGACCATTTATTAAGAGAGTGTCTAAATAACCATAATAAATGTATTTTCAGGATTGCGAAAATTCTAGAATTGATAAAACATTTTCAAAAAATAAAATAACTGTCATATTTCATGTTAATTCATAAATACTAAAAAAAAAATTTATGTTATTATGTCTATAACAATTACTTTGTAGTTGTTAGGATTGGTTACACTGAGATATAGCCTAACCCAGGATTGGCTACACTGAGATATAGCCTAACATACCTTCCCTCAGTGTATTAATTAGAATTAAATCATATTGCCGTGTGTTAATTATTGTAAAAATAAAAAACATTTATAATTGGGTTATTTTGAATACACACATGGCGCAGTCGTAAATCCAATCATGGAATTAATAAGCCTTTAACACTGAATGTTTACGGTGACAATCTCGCCGAAAATTATTGATAGTTCCGCCGAGAGGTCGAGGTGTACTTCGTTGCTACAGAAACAGGGAAGAAACCAAGAGAAGTCTAGGTAGCTAGACTAAAAAAATTATTGGGCTCTGAAGGCTTACAATTGTATGAACAACTCTCAATTCAAGCGATGAGACAATATTAGGAATATTGGATGTTTTAGAAAAACATTGCACGCCAAGACAAAATGAAACTGTGACTATTTTTAAGTTCTTCAATCGGAAGCAGGATTACATTGAGGCATTTGAGCGGTTTTTTACTGATTAAAAAACATTGATAGCTCCCTGTAAGTTAGGCGATCAAGAAAATAAGTTGTTTAGAGCAGAAATAGTTCTCGGGATCATCGAGAAAAACATCCAGGAAAGATTATTGAGAGAGGATTGTTCTTTAGAAAAAGCTATAGATTTTTATAAATCAGTCGAATTAGCGGAGGCCAACATGAAACTGATAACTGCGCGCCCGGGCACCGATACGGCTGAGACTTTTGAGGTTGTCACAACCATTGGGCAAACCTATGACCAAAGGTTCTTCAACACATCTAATGTCATCGGAAATTTCTTGAGGAATTTCATTTCTAATCTTTCTGAGTTGTGTGCACCTTTGGCATCATTATTGAAAAAATGAGACGGTTTGGCTTTGGTCTGATCAACACGATGATTCATTCAACAAATTAAAAACAATAATTTCAAAGATTACCTTGCTTGCTTCTTTTGATCCAACTAAAAAAGTAGAAATTCAAGCAGATTCAAGTAGCCATGCTTTAAGGTGCTCGTTAATACAAGAAAGAAAGCCAATTATATATGCCAGTAGAGCATTGGCCCCATGTGAACAAGCATATGCTCAAATTGAGAAAGAATTATTAGCTGTTACATTTGCTTTCTCAAAATTCCATAATTATGTTTACGGACACACTAATGCGATAGTATTCACTGATCATTCCCCTTTATCCCCAAAGCGTGGTACGTGTGCAACTAGCCTACCAAGTACAAGGACGTTTAAGGTGGTACGCTAGCAAGTAAAATAAGTTCTGGATATTTTTTAAAAATTATTATTCAATGTATCAATTATAAGACGAATAAACACGATCTACAATTAATAAAAATAATCTACGAGCATTACCGTACTAAAGACGAAAGCATACTGAACATTTTCCTTGGTTTACACCGCAACACATGTGTAGGGGTAATTGCTGAACTACTTTACTTCGGAGAGTTGAATAAATCAGTTTGCATCGTTGCGAACACATCCGCACTGAACGTGTTTATAATAATAGTGTTTAAAACTAACGAGAAAATGCACCGATGAAAATGATATTTTTATTGCTAATTGAGATGCAGCAAATCAATGCTTAGCAGTAAATGGTAAGAGTTTTTTGCGTGGATAAGGCTGTGCTTCAATGTCAACCTTCTCAGTCTTTACCGAATGTAAGTTTCTCATTTACCCACTTTTATTTAATGTCTAGCGATGGTTTCAGGATGTATCTGGAACGGATCGTGTGTTTCTATTCATTGATAGCCCTGACTTTATTTATGAGTAGGCCAGGACCTGGGATCCTGTCAGATCTTTTGCCTGGGAGGGCAGTTTAATTTCGCCGACCCTTCTTTCATCCCTCCTACAATAAAAGTCAACAATTTTATAACAGCGTTTTAGGAAATATTTTTATTTCGAAATAAATACATGACATTAACTCATTTTATTAACTGAATTGAAGTCAATATAGTAAAAAAGGGGAAACAAATAATTTTTACTTAAACTAAATATAAAATTTCGCTCGAAATATACCACACTATTAATTCTGCCACACGTGAAAACTGCTCTCTTTACTCCTCCCTTCTCTCCTAGTTCCGGTCCTGGTAGGTTTCCATTGCTTTGTTTTGCTTCGTGGATTTATTGTGACTTCGTTTATAATTTATAAGGTTAAAAATGAAGCGTAGAAACTACTAGTTATTTGCAGAATTTTTTATTTATTTTCAGTTTTCTTACAGTTGCTGTTGTTTTGTGAAATTGATAAACTTTTGATTTTAGACTTTTGACTTTATTTTCTTAAGCAAATTTACTGTAATATTTATAGGTACTGTTTTGTTTCTAAGATAAACTTTTGCAAATCAGTTTATATTTGATTATGAAGACGAACTTTAATACAAAAATAAGATCAGGTGGTGGTTCGTGCACCCAGCTACCTGAAAAGTTGAAGTGGTACGCCGTGGCATAAACTGCGTTAGGCCATAACGGTGTCGTTTTTACTTGCTTTGTGATATTAATTGTTTTATTGCTTTATAAAATAATACAATTCGGCCTTAAAAATTGTAGTCCTGGTGATGCCTTAATTTCGAAAAACATTAACAGGTTAGCATAGAAATTTGAAGCTTTTCGATTTTCCAAAAATAACCTAATCACAAAATTTGTCTTTCATATAAGTTGCACTCTCATTTTATATTTTCATGTTTTGAATGGAAAGCGAATCAATTCTACCTAGAAACTTACTGTAAAATTTCACAGACATCTGAAGAAAAAAAAAACAGACCTTCAAAGAACAAAACATTCTTAATAAATCTTGGTGAATTTATAATTCTAAAAAAATAACAATAAGTTACTGGAGCTAAGATGATGATTTGATCTTAACTGACACTAATCCGGCTGAAAATTTCACTAAATAGAACTGCATAACAGCTGCTTTGGAAAGGTTGCCTATTAAACCCGTTACCAATTGATTACATGATTCCCCATTGAACTTTGCCGAGTGAAGCCCTTTTCTAGGCTGCGGCTAAATGGTCACGTGAGGTCAAAAGTTGAAAAACGGGAGAAAAAAATATAAGTAACTAATACAACAGTTGATGAAACTAAGTACTTTTGTTGCTGCCTGATCCGCAGTTAGCAATGACAAATTATCCCAACTAATCCAATCTCTATTTCCAACAAACTCTATCTAAAAATAATACTTGTTAAAATTGACAATAACCTCTGTCAAAAATCATATAAAATAAGCATAGACCTAATAATAATAATAATCATATAAGCATAGACCTCACCTTACATTGTATTACATATCACATTAGAAGACAATACTTCCCACTTACCATACACCTCGTTATTCCCAGGAATCCCCAGGAAGGAATGTTATTATTTTCCGAACATTTTATGAAACATTATCTGATTTTTACATCGCAATCTTACCCTTAATTTATAGGTATACGGGTCATTTCACTTTAAATGTCCGATTTTGAGTTGGCGCTGCTCATTATTTTTTCCTAAATTCAAAATGCTCAGAAAACTGTCAAATGGATAAATTGGTAGCTTATACTCTCTATTAGAAGATCCAAATAATTTGTAGCGTTTTCTCAAGATTTAATTTTTTTTCAGTATTTTTTATTGGTATAAGTACTACTTAGGATCTCATGAATGTTACCAAAATTCATACATTATTTTTAGTGACCACAGTTCTTGTTACGGAAGCAATTGCAGTTTTCCAACTGCAATTGCTTCCGTGCTTAACAATATCCCATAATTAACCCCTCGTCCTTAATAATAGTTTTGTTCATAATACGGAATCAATCCAGAAGTGTTACCATTTTTATATCGATCTCATCAAAAATTCTTTGTAACTTTTACAAATAAGGAAAATGCCCCCTCAATTTCCACCAGTTGGTACCAGTAGGAGTCTGTCCTCAATATCTGATGATTTATGCTTTTAATTTTTCTCAAATAAGAGAGCATTTCACCATATTCCTTTCAGGAAGGGTCGGTTGAACAGTGACATTTATGAACTTTATTTTGTCAAATTAAATTTTAGGACAGATCATTCTCATCTTGATCACTGGATGATCCATTAGTGGACGTGCATTTAGCAACAAAAATCTTCGGACGACTTTAAAGTTTGCTGTTCTATTAGTCGTTACACGTAGATATGCCACAAAAATTAAATTAAGGAAAGTCGGAAAATCACCGATCATTTTATAATCTCTGTCAAAAAATTAAATGCGCATTTCCATCAAATAGAAGGTTTTGCAATTGTAATCAGAGACAAATCGTTCGGGCGATAAAATATTCCGGACAGCTGCTGTTTGTTTATTCCAATTTTTAATGAAAAAATTGCACCGAAAATTGTTCTTATAGAATGTATTTATAGTCTCCAGCAGATTAATTAGACGGTGTTTCTTAAATTCAGTGTAGCAGGGCTACACATGACTAGTTAATTCCACTTATTTCGTTTGCAGTAGCGGCTTTTACCAGCAGTAACACTCCTGGACGTTAACAACCCTGGAATTTCAGCTTGATTATGTTGACAGCAAGGTTAAGAAGGCCAGAAAAACGTGGATTTATTTTTAAGGCAATTGTATCTTAAAAAGTCTCTATTTCTCCAAAATCTTCATATCTTAATAACCGATTTTTAAAAACACATTTTTCACGATGTAGTTTTCAGAACAAATTTTCGGACTATAATTTTCCTATTACGGCACAAAGTTCTAAGAGGAGGAGAAAGTTTATCTTGCAGGTAGAATGGTTATACTCGTCGACTTGTGGCCAGGGGGAGGCAAGTTTTGCAATGTAAATCCACTCGAGATCACGAAGTCTTTGTCCCCTAGCCTTGTAGTATCTTGACCCATGGCTGCTTTGGCCAGTACAGTCTTTATTCAATATTAACTTTATGCATAGAGGATTCTAAGGGAAGAGTATTGTTTTCCAATTTTTCTTCTTTGTTGGTAAGAAAAAATGATTATGAAGACATAATAACTAGGAAGATTTTGCTGCTATTTTTTTCCAGTCAAAACAGGACAACGAAGATATTGTACTATCCATCTAAATTTGATTTCTGTAAGAAGTTCAACTATGTATCAGGCGCAATCGTACGCTTTCAATTACGATTTTAGTTTCGAAAATAGAAAAAAAAAGGTTAAAAGTTTCCATTTTTTAAAAATTCATCAGTAAAATGAAATGATAAATACTGAACTGTTCGAATACAATTTTTGAGAGTGGCTAGAGAAAATAAAATATAGGTAAGTAGGTATCAATGATACATCATCTTGGAGAAGTATTTATTTCAACTTTTATTGACACGCCTTACCGACTTTATAACCGAAATCATTAACGAGCGAATACACTGGTTAGCCTTTATTAGATCTAGAAAAGGCTTTTTACACCATTTGGCATTTTGGATTCATACATTAACTAATAATGTATATATTTCCCTATACTTGATTTATATCATTCACTCATTCATAAGAATGAATAGATGGATTCAAATCTACCTCTAACGTACTTCTAATATCTGATAGTCTTCGTAACAAGTATATTAAACACAAGTATTAAAATATATAGTATAACAAGTATAATATTTATTTATTATTTCTTTAATGGTACACTTACTCAGCCTGACTTTACAACAATGACGCGGCTGGGACGAGATACTGAGATATCATGTAGCCGTGCCCTGTTTTCAAAACATGGAAAAGGATCTAGGTTCAGGGATGTCCAGGTTGAGAGTAAATATGTGTACAAGATTTTTTGTGTTTCTATTCATTACTCTTAATTTTTATTTTATTCATTTACTAGTTATTATTATTTTCCCATTTCATAGTTATTAATTTATCTATATATTTGAGTTTATTATTAGAAGATCCCAAAGTCTGTCCCTTCAATAGGACATCCCACATCAACAGCCTAAAAAATACTTACTAAAAAGAAACAGTATACCACTAGAAAATATTTCAACACACATTTTTAAACTACTGAAGTGAGGTGTGCTTTCTCTGGCCTGCATTGTTTATGATTCTAGATTGACTGGTTTGTTGTTTACTTTTATTAGAGAGTCCCAAATTTTTGTTATGAAATCTTCGAATAATAATAACATAATAATAAACACTTTCACTTTTATGAGTTTTCTCTGATTAATTACGTTTCTTTCTCTCTTCAGTTACTTTTTATTTTGGTTCTTTTGTCTTGTATATAATTTTATTTTGAATGAATGTAGCCCAATAAGAAATATTATTTAATGTCTGCACTCAGTAAATTGTAATTTTTCTCTATAAATAGAATATTAACGGCACCAACAAGTTAAGGAACAAGTAAACTAAGTAAATAAGTCAATATTTGATTAAGTAAGGAGACCCAGAAACTTCTAAACCCAATCATCGAACGTTGTATAAATAAGTATAATGGAGCGACCTTTAAATGGGCTGTACTCAACAAAAATTCCAGACTAAATCCAGTCGGACTAGGTCCGGTTCCCAGCGCTGAAAGATTTGAAAATAAAAACTAACGAATATTATCCCATTCTAAGATATGTATATTTTTATATCCCCATGCTAATACATCAATACAATTATTTATTCCCTGGACTTGAGTCGAATTAGGAAAGACATCAAGGTATTTACTGTCTCCTCGTCATCCATTTTAGAACTCTGGTAATCAGAATTCCTTTCAGAGCTGTGATCATTTGTAGTTTTTTCAATCTAGGTTGTTGGCATTCGAGAACATTTTATACGCTTATCATTATATATTATTTATAAGGCTAACATACCGCCTCTCTAGCATCTCTGACAACAGACAATGAAGATAAAATATGTTAGCAGAAATTTTCACTCGACGTGATGAATACTGGAACAGGTCCCATCCACCTTTATCAGTATAATTTATAAGATATCTTTGTAAAAGAATAGCAATCTAGTCGTGAAAAAAATTATTCGAATTAAGGTTGAGAAAAATTAAGATTAACAAAATTCACAAGTATACAGTGCGACAACCATTAACAACAACATTATCGAACAACGATCCACGGATTTTTTTTTTCTTCTGGCTCTGTCCATTATTTATTAAAAAATCTACAATCTAAAACGCATTAAATTTTCAACAGAACCATTACACATTACTTGATTAATTTTGGATTATGTTTCTCCGATATGTAAATACTTACTTTAATATTCATATACAAGTGTCTAATAGAAACTTTAGAAATGATAAACTCCATAACTTGATCATAACAGCAGGAATAAAACTACTAATTTCATTTCAAAAAAAAAAATAAAGCTTAATCTATCTCCATCTATATCCAACTTATATAATCATATAAACATTACATGATCCATAAAATAATAGCTCTACGATATATGTTATAAAATATAAGAACAAATCTTTTACAAAAAATTTGCCACATGTTGTCATACTAACACTAAAGTACATACGATCTTCCAAAACCCTCATCATTCTCGGACGGAAAAGTATTTTTATAAACAACTATATGATAGACGTACCGACAAGAACAAATATAATTTGATATTTAATAAGGTGCTCAAGCTTTAGAAGATTTATTCATGGAGAAATGAAAAAAATTAGATCTAGGCGATGCAGGGCCGAAACGAGGATTTTTGCCAGAAATTTTGCCATCTCTTCTTTCCCTACCCTCTAATAAAAGCCAACAGTATTTTAGGGAATATATTTCGGAATAAATATCACATCTCGTAACATTAAATCATTCTATTGATTGAATCAAGGTTAAACCAATCAAAAAGCCGAAAAAGGAGCATTTTCTATTGTTAATCCAAATATAAAATTTCCCTCGAAATATGCCGCCGTGCAAGTGCCCCCACTCTAATTCCTGCTCCGGGGCAATAAACATCAATTCTCTAGACAAATTTGACAATCATTTAATAGCTTAGACCGCGCCAATTCACTATCTGGTAATCAGTCGTCGGGATGGATTAAATGAGCTCCTGAATGATCTTAGCGTTTTGTAAAGGCGCGTAAACAACACTAGGCCAACGTTGGGGACAACGCTGGGCCTCTCATCAACACCCACCGGGAACCAGCATTGGGACCAACGTTTCGTTTTACTGAATCACAGTTGCCTCTGAAATATCCAGGAAGCCACAACTATTTATTGTATTAATAATACTTATTATTATAGTCTGTTTTATAATAACGATTGGGACTGTATACGACTTCAATGGAAGTCTTGAGGCAAAAAAATAAAATAACAATTGTAATTAAGTTTAAGTGTATAATAATAGTATAAGTGTAATTTAATTATCAAAATCCGAAATAGGTATTCCTTTTTATTTTTTTTTAATTCACGATACAGTTACTGCATAATTTTTATTTTTAAGAGTAAAGCATAACTATTACGAATTTTTTTTTGTTAGATTACTGGATAATTATTTTTGGAGAAGTGTTAAATAAAAATTGTTTCTTATAAAAAAAATTCTAGTTTAATTTTAATTTCTTAAAACTTAAAAAAAAATTTTGAAGTTAGATGTATTCTGATTCTTGAAATATATCAATGAATTTTTAACTCTTGACAAAGAACTGATATTTGGTGACCCAACTGAATGATAGAAGCTCAAAGTAGATTCCTATTTTATTTGACATTAAAATATAATATCGTATTAATTAACGTTCCTAAATTTTGATATGTTTAAAGTTGGACTTCGAAATTTATTTATAATTCTAAAGGATAAACAATCCCAAGAAGCTGGTTTTTGATTAGTGATTTATTATTAGTTGTAAAATTTAGCACTTATTGTGTGAATATAATTATGGATATTTTTTTACTTTAAAAAATCTTTTTAATAATAATTTAACTGTTATATAAGAATTAAATTTCATAAGCAACATAAATTAAAATAAATCCAGTAACATAAACTTCATTCGAAACTTATATTTATATATTTAATTTGCATAAAATACTGCTAATTGAATACAATTGACGTCACTGAATATATACAAGTATACAAATGTATAGATTTTTTCTGATTCGTTCTCTAGTTGTTTTCGTTCTTTATGAAACAAATGCATTATTTAGAAGATTTTATTTTGACTCTAAATCTCGAATATTTTTGATCATTTTTTTTTTTTTTTTTTTAAGCAGTATTCATTTAAAGAATAATTCAAAAATGCAAGAAAATGATGATTAACGAGATAGAAGTTCTTAGAGCAATCGATGCCGTGCCCAGGATGGGGGGCTTATTTTTATGAAATGCAATTTATATTATCATCACAAGGAATATTAAGTAATACTGTTGAATTTTATTAAAGAAGAATTTTATTAGTCATATAAATATTTTATTTTACATATTTCGGATAAATAAAATTGTATTTTAAATTTAAATATAAAATTAAATTAAAATGTAATAACAATAAAATAAAATAAAATTTGAAATTTGAAATAACATAAATTAAATTTAAATATAAAATTGTATTTTAGTAATTAATTTATTACAATACATCCCAGGTCACAGAACAAAGAGAAATAAAAGCTTTCTTATAGTTTAATGAAGTTACTTTTGCTAAAAATACTAGTTCGAAGAGAGAGTTTCCACATCTCATGAATTTTTACAAAACTGGCGGTAAATTCCTCCTTATTCTGTAACAGACCTCAACTTCATTAACATGAAAATAATGCTTATTAAACAAAGAATTTTTTTTAAATTGGAGAATCAGTAGTCCAGTAGAAGGCTGATAAAAAAAATATTGAATAACCCCTGTCATTACAAAAAATAGAACTAAGCGTACTTTAGCCGCACGAAAGCTCTCTTTAAATGGTTTTAACAAATTAATGTACTTAGTTTTAATGAACATTTTATCTATTTTACGATGCTGCAATTGGAAATTACCTAATTTAAATTGTTTTTTTAATTATCGCTTCCTATTCAACAAAACAATATGGCAATCTTAAGATTACACAAAATATAAATTTGTTTCAATATAGTTATTTCTATATACTAAAATATAAGTATATATTTAAGTTTAAAATAAATAAAACATAGCAGTTTTTAAATAACTTGGACAAAAAAAGTGACAATGATAATTAAACTTTCTTGAGATAATGAAAACTTCTCTCTCTCCCCTCCAAAAAATGTATATTCACAAAACATAACTTTGATAATAGACAAAGTGAGTTCCGAAACGTCTTGAAAAAATGCAAAATAATAAAGTATGAATGTATTAATTAAAACAATAAAAAATAAATATAAACAAATTATTTTTAGCCTAACCTTGTCTCAGGCTTAATTTTTTATTTCACTTTTTCACATTTCATATAATAAAAAAATTCTTGGTATATTCTTTATTTTATTATTTTTTTTTCATCCTTGCAATTCACACTATTTAAATTACAAATGTTTTATAAATTATTATTCCTACTTGAGGACTATGGGTAGATTAAACAGATAAAGACAATTAATCAATTAGAGAATGTATTTTGTTAAATTTAATATCAATGCAAAACAAAAATAAAGATAAGCAGCAAAGAAAAAACTAGAATGGTCATATCACAATAGTCGTATGTATCAAGTTCCAAATTTAAGTTTAAAGTTATAAATTTGTAAATTTCAATAAATAAATAAGCTTTAAGTTCAAGCACAATAGACACATAAAAAAAATATTTATTTTCTTGTTATCAATTTAATACATTAATTATAATGAGGAAAACTCGAGAGATGCACTGTCGCCTGTCACAACAGGAAATTAAATACATAAACACTTGCTATACAGCCAAGCCAAAATCATGAGTAAAACAAAGAAGACTGCGCACTATCATCCTGTCTACACTAAGAGAGGGAGGAAACAACGGCCGTCCCCCCTCCCTCCCTACACTTTGATGTTTACAGCCAGGAGATGGAAACTCGGCCAAGGCCGGCTCTGATTTTTTTCAGTATACAATAAAATAATCTCAGTAAATAGAGCCGTTGGCTATCGATTGTTGGCTAAGAATTGTATGGTGTGAACGCGTTCTGGGTTGGTCCCTTTGGCGTTGGCCGTTGGATCTGATTTCTATTACGTCCACACTAGCCGAATAACAGTCAACGGAGTGGATTGGCCTTGGTCTTGGCCGAAATTTGACTAGTGTTTACGCGCCTTAAGAGGCTTCATGTTGCAAGTCAGTCTTAATAGTAGGAATTCTAATATTCTTTGGTAGTGCCTGAAGTTATTGGGATCTCGATAAGTGATAGTTTAAAATATATATAGTTTGTGACGTAGAATGGGGCGTCCATTATTTTTTGCAATAAATTCGATAAAAAGGACTCTTCATTATTCTTTGGATAATGAAGGTTTAGACAAAAACCAACAGTTCTATCCAGGATGTCCATATTGGGTTTAGTAAAAACAAAGATTTAATTTGTTTGATTTGATTTATGTTTGATTAAACATAATTTTGAAAATCTTCGTCAACCTGTAATCTGGGTAAAAGGTCACATCGTCCGGTTTAATTTAATGTGGTTCTACATTGCATTTGCTCTTTAAGGGGACTTTCTTTAGTCATTAAAATATTTTTGGAAGCAAGTCTTATGATGCAGAGTGAATATATGTTACGCACACTCCAAGAAAAAAAAAATCTCCTTCAAAATTTGAGATTTTACATTCCAAAATACATAAAATCCAAATATCGAAGAAAATAAAAAAAAAAACGGTCCGTCCGCCGTCCGTAGTTTTTCTCCGAAATTACTGAACCGTTATTCTTGAGATTTGGCACCAAAGTCACTGTTCACCTCAGAATGATTATTGGAACTCGACAATACAATCTCTCTTTTCGTTTCAAAATGGCGATCAATTATAGCGATTATCTCGTGAACTAGATACAATATTACTAGATACAATATTATTAGATATAATACTCGTAAAAAATAGATACAAAGAAAATGAATAATAACATACTTAAAGAAAATGTTACCATCTTTAATTTTGGGCACATTTTTCTGTATCACGCATTATTTTTGATAAATTAATGAAAAACCAAAGAAAGAGGATCCATTCTCCACTTCCACCAGCTTCTTGGGGTTCCTCTTCTTCTTTTTCCGCTGAAGTGCACCTTCAGCATTTTCCTACTGCTATCCTCGAACACTCTCATTGTACTGCAATCATCTTGTGGGACAAACACTAATTTTCAAAGGTCAAGTTTCATATGAGTGCCATTGGCCCATAATTTTAATTTCGTTGCTTTAGACAACAGTTGAGACTCGAGAAGTTTTAGCTTTACATTATAGGCTCCATTACCCGCTATTATTCTACAGTAAATTTCATTGCTGAACTTGGTAGATATGATCTATAAAGTTTTCTGCACACGTTCCTATGGAAACCGACTCAACTTTGCTTAATTCTTTAATAGCTCGAAAACGTTACATCTCTCGGAACATTCCAGATGCTCATCTGAAAGACAATCTAATTGTCTGGACTTTAAACCAAAGCGATAAAGAAAATCGTGTGTATGGACACTAGATATTTTTGAAACATGACTATTTGGAAATAAACCATTGTGTAATAATTTGCAGCGTTTTTATTTTTCACCTCGAAGCCTTACAGCAAGTTCATGAAGATAGTTTCGAAGAGTGGCAATAGTACATAAATATAAATTTAAACATTAAAAATATATAAACGATCGAGAAGGAGACTAAAATAAACCATTGATTTCTCCAACACTAGCGCTGACCTGCTCTGAGATAAAAATAACATTCAGCACATCTAATCAATAAATTAGGAGACCCAGTTACTTATCCGCGTTAACCATAAATGGCCCGGCATGAATATCGGCCAGTTTAATATACTTGATCAGTGATGTACAGTATATACTGCACGACTTTCCAATCTCCATTTCTCTATAGCTACATGGGCAGAGTAATGTTAGATTTAATTTAAATTACAGTACGATTACCGTTTAGGGTTGTGCAAGCAGTTACCCTCTATAGCTGAACGCTCGGTAATAAATATAGGCTATCATATCTCGATATGCAACTGATAAATTATATAGGGCACGGCGAAGATATGAATAGATGTTCGAATTTTAGGAGGAAATTTAATTGAGAACTCGAGTTTGAAAAAATCAATTTTCTTATTAACATTTCGTAGATACTTATTCATTCTAATGTTTTTCTTTAATTCCTTCTTTATAATTGTACAATATATAATCCTTAGGCTTAATGTAGATATACCAGTAAATATACCTCAGTTTATGAAAAAGATACAAAAAAAAAAGATACAAAAAAAAAAGATACAAATATTGTGTGCTTCACTATGCCAGTGGGGTTGGTGATTGGCTGCTGTGCGAGTAGAAAGCTGTGAAGAGCAAGTGCAATGTCGACCTTAAAGTGCCGAAATTTTCTGAATAAATATTCTTTTTATACATTCCCATTAACAAAATTTTGAAACAAAGGCTTAGAATTTTCTGGAGCATCACCCCCAATAATTTTTTCTACGAGTTACCACTGCTTAACATGCATGTTTATCACTACCGAATAAGAAGTTTAAACAAATTGAATACAAAAAAAAAAGAAGAGGGATAGAAAAGGTGATGGAGCATCATATCTTGTTTATAGTATTGATATGAATAGTCTCTTCAGTAAACCGAATTTAGAAAAGGTTCAGGCATTACTTCTCTGTGTTTGAAAAATAATGGCACTTCCTACGGTACGCAGATGTAAACATTTAAACATCAGAACTGTTGCAAGAAATGCTCATAATTTAAAAGCGCAATGGCGTTTTATGGAGCATCACAGGAAAATAAAAAGTTACCCACGAGTTGTAAACAACAAAACCTGGCTAACTTGTTATAAATTAGCTTGGATTTAATTAATGATAGATAGAGCAATGTTATAAATCAAGAGTATATCAACAGATGCCTCCAGAGCAGTATTAAATGCCAAAACAATGACAAATGTTCAGGAAAACTCAAACATTTGTGTCAAAATCAACCACAGTTTTTCTGTGTGTTTGTTTGAGTGTGTGTGTGTGTGTGTGTGTGTGTGGGTATGTAACAACTTTAGATTTATTCATTTTTTTGCATAGACAAGAATTGATACAGCAGTTACCAAGCATAATATTCTTGAGGTCCATGTGGTAATGTTTGTGCAGTTATTTACGAAATTCAAATTAATCCACTACGAAGATATCAAAAGGTAATGATTGTGTGACCGGTAAAAGTATATATATATATTTTACATAATCCTATCTATTTCGACCCCAAATAATTTTTGACACATCATTGACAACTACTAAAAACTTCGAACATGGAGATAAAGTCATGCATCCAACCTAAGAAAATAACGGTAACATACGTCAAATAGAATTAAGGCACGTGTCATGATTTGGGAGCAAAGATCGTCTGCCAGCTAAACGGCACCACTTGGTTGTTTGGCCAGAAGAACCGGCCTTGAAAATGGCCTGTATTCGATTTTTTAAAAATCTTATCATCCTAGCATATATTTGGGGAGTACTAATAATTCTGACACTCACACAAGACGGGGAAATGGCCTGTACAAAACCCTAGTGTTCCCCTGGTCCATCTGTCTCCAGCAACTGACAATTGAATCATTCTGTATAATTATTCAGGATATAATTATTGTCGGTAAATAATTTCTGAATAAATCAAAATTCTTGTCACAATACTTGAAAATTGTACTTTTTCAATTCCATCAACTTTGTAGCGATCAATGGAAGTTGAAAGTTCCCAACTTGAGGTCTTGATAGTGACGAACCTCAAAATGTTTAACAATTATTTAAACTATAAAATTTATCCACATATAACAAATGAATAAATGAAGTTAAAGTAATTTTTAGTATTTTTACTCCGTATCAAATTACTCAGGCAGTAAATTGCCATTTTATTTGAAATTGGCCTTACCAGTGAATTTTAATGACCCGTTGGCTATGCACGAAAGACGAGGGACCGTTTATATAAGAGAATTATATAAAGCAACTAAAATGAGGGTTGACAATGAACATATGAACTAATCAGAGGAACATTGCTTTGTAATTGGTGACATTACTACCATTACCATATGCGAAAACGTAGTTCACAATATTTTCTTTATGTGTATAAAAGCTTGCATCCAAACAAAAAAGACAGCATGAATAAAGAAAAGGGAGTAATTTGAAATCTATGAGAAACGGGAGTTTAAATAAAACTAGAGAGATATTGGAGCAATATTTAAAATTAAAGCACAAAGGGTTTTTTTTTATAGATGATATCCACCATAAGGACCATTGATTAGGTGTACATGCTCCCATGCCTTAAAGGCATTCTACGTGAATGATAATAAACGTTTTCGTAGTAATTTCAGTTTAAGTTTCTTCAAGATATACAAAACAAAATCCTCATGTGTTCAATATGACTTATTTTATTTTACATAACTTAGATTTTCTTCATCTTGGTTGTTTACTTATTTTGCTATTATTTAATTTGTCTATCTATTTATTTTTACTTGTAATGTACATATTTTTATTTCATTTTTTAAATTTTATTTATTTATTTATTTTTTCTTTTATCTTGTACATACGAGTATGGTATGAATGGATTCTTATACCCCTAATAATACTTACTGCCCTTGAGTGTGATAGCTTGTATTAAAAGATTTTAGTTATCAAAAAAAGTTTTATGCTCAATATTTTTTCTATCTTACGGCATCAAAACATATCTATATATATGTTATATATATATATATATATATATATATATATATATATATATATATATATATATATATAAGTTTTGATGCCGTAAGATAGAAAAAAATATTGAGCATAAAACTTTTTTTGATAACTAAAAGCTTTTAATACAAGCTATCACACTCAAGGGCAGTAAGTATTATTAGGAGTATAAGAATATATATATATATATATATATATATATATATATATATATATATATATATATATATAGATAGATAGAGAGAGAGAGAGTGAGAGGGAGAGAGAAGAGAGAACCTCTTTCTTATTTTGAAGCGGCTAAAAACTCAGTGCTCTAGTATTTGGGTCACAAAATATTATGTTCTAACTTCTAAACACATACACACTGTAGACCAACACCCATGTGTTGTCCCATGCTTTAATTCCGATTTCATTGTAAATCATACTTACAGACATGTACAAACTACGGTTTTATCCTAAACGTATCAGGCTTATAAGAATAAGTTCAGGAAGAGATACTGCTCGGCAATATTTGTACATCTTTTGTCTATTTTCTATTCATTAATAAATATAGGCTGTGGTTGTTTTTGATCAGATAAAAATACTACATATAGAAAAAAAAAAGTTATGCACATATTATATACAGTAACGAATTAGTGATATAATAGCCAACACAAAAACGACATTGGTGGTAATAGTATGGAATGCATAAACATCATAAAATAAAATACCAACCTACTCAGTAATATCGTTAATGGCAATGATGACTCACTAGCTCATTCAGCTGGCCAGAATGGTATAAAGATATTTTAACAAGAGCCTCTAAAGAACGACCCCCGGGAAGACGGACAATAGAGTGCCAGAAGGAGCTAAAGGAAATTGTAAAGAGGAAGAGGAGGATGGCTGAGGAGAAGCGGCCTTAAGAAAAGGAAAAAAAAAACTGGTTGGTCGCCTGTATGAAATTTTTATGCGTCAGCAATCCGCACGTCCAAGAGAACCACTAAATGTCGCCTTCCTACGTCCTCGCTCAACTGCCTCTGTACCCTGTTGGGATCCTTTCACCCAACCTCCACTCCTTCAAGGAATATACTGCCTTAGCATTCATTGCAGTCGTAGCCATAACCTTTTCACATATAGATGCTCCTCATCTTCACTCTGAGCCGTTCAACAGCCTTCCACATAAAATCCTTTGATTTCATTCATAGATAGAACGAATACAAGAATATAACAATTATATTACACTTGTATCGAGTAAAACTCAAAGAGGTTGTATAAATGATCTGATCTAATCTATTGATATCCAAAAATTCGTAATTGGAAGATAACGATCGGATTGCCAAATTTAACTATGCTGAAAGTAATTCTTACTAATCAAGTTACAAAGAGAAAGCATTGATAAAAAATCAAAAAAAAAATCGATGAAATATACATAAAATAAAAGTATTCTTGCTAAAAAAAAATTTCAATAGGGCCAGAGAGAACTTAACCTGATTTATACGAAATGAAAGCTTGTTCCACCTCTCATAATGAAGGTTCATGTTTTGTTCTACGTCGTTATGAAGCTTTATGATATGTTGTCTTTGCCATTTTTTATAAATCATCTTGTTTTTTTTTTTTATAATCTTACTGAGGACTTGGAGAGAATAATAATATTTTTCTACCCAGATAAATACGTGAAGGCAATAAACAACTGCTTGCAAAAATGATGGAAAAGACTTTAAAACCTTCAAATAATTTAATAAAATCTTTTTATAAACCTATAACAATAAACAAATGTTTAATAAAATGGCAGCATATATAGTTCTGACAAAAAAAACTTATACAGAAAAAAAGTCTTTTAATAAAAAATTATGAGATAATCATACAACTCCTTTGAAAAATTGCTGTAGAAATTAAAAATGACATACAGCATCCCACATTATTAGAAAATTCTATTTTAATAAAAAGCGACAGTATTAACTATTAACTACTGTTAAGGATTTTTCATTATCAGAGAGAAAATCAGCTATATATTAATCGCAAAAAAAAAAAAAAAAAAGAAAACTACGATAAAGTGCTTTAAAAGTTAAGGTTACATCACTCCCGCGTGACCTTCGCCCACTCCTTCACCTCGGTGACTATCTCGGTTCAAAATTTGACAAAAGGATGACTTAGGACCCACGTCTGTCTGAGTCCTAAAGAATGATTGGGCTTTTGAGGAAACACCTTCACACATTATGAAAGTGAGTCATAAACCGAGCGGAAACGATTCTTTTTGCAACAAGTGGGGTTGTATGAAAGCTGAAAGGGCATTATACATATATAGGATTAACCACTCCGATGCACCTGTAGGTAAACAGACCCTTCATGTCCTGATTGAAGAAACAATATATCTCGATTCGATTACGTTCTGCGCTTCATATGTGTCACATGCTATAAATATATATGTATATATATATATATATATATATATATATATATATATATATGTGTGTACTAAAACATACACACAATCTAATTACCATAGAAGGATTGATTGGACATGGAATAGCAATGAACAGTTATGAACGTAGGAAAAGTACACAAGAAAATTCTCAGGACGGACTAGGATACATATGTTTATTTTTTTAATTATTATTATTAGAAAAGTCTTTCTCAAAACAGCTTAAATTTACTTTGTGAATGCTAAAAATTAATCTTGTATTAATTATTCAATCATTTATATCATCGAATTCTATTTCGAGAATTTGACTTGTAGGGCTTGTCGAATATTAGTTTTAGAAAACTGCGTAGAGCACTTAAGTATAACAATTTATAGCATGTTTATAAAAGATAAAGCCGGTTAATATTAATTAGATATATTAAAGATTAAAAATTACAATATCATAAATATTTTATGATAGTAGCACTGAGTTACTAATTTGAGTTCAAGTCTATCATTATAGGACTTAAGAATTTATAGGAAATTAACGAGCTCTCCAAAACGTTTTTTGTATATTGGTATTAATCTATAAGACAAACAGAGGTTCCTTATTGTAAATACTTACTTGTAACAGGAGAGGACTAAAAATATTGGAAACGAAATCGAGTTCAACCATAAAAAATTACAGGGATAATCTATAAACCGAGAACTAGTTTAAGTGTTCTCAGAAGAAACCCAGGCACTGTAATATGTTTATAACGGTGTCTCTGATAACGACAGAGCATTTGCAACAAATAAAACTGCAAGGGCCTCGTCCCACAGAGAAACGGAGTAAGACAGAAATGCAGCAGACGTTAAAGAGGTCAGGTGAAATGACATGCCAATCAGAAAATTTAAAAAAAAAAATACGTAAAAGCATTAATTCTATGACTATAATAGTTCAGGGGTGTAAAAAATAGAATCACAACTTCAGTAAACTCTAGTTCTCATTCATATTATTGTTTATCGATTCAACGTGAATGTGTTTAGTAGAATTATCTGTTTTATTATTATTTAAGGAGTGGTAGCTGTTTTTTTTTTTTTTTTTTTTAACTTATGGTACGTTCTTCCATGATGAATTATTTTAATATGATATTCTAATATTTTTACTTTAAAGAAATGCATAATAATTTTCAAGAACACCAAAAAATTCAACAAACATTTTTGCAATTTACAATATTTTATAATATGTTTTTACTTTTTGTGTATTTAAATTTATAAGTTTCATAAAAAATACCCCCCTGAATTTTCATCAACAATTTCTCTGACGAAATCTTGAAAATAAATAAATAAAAATGCCTCCAATTTTGAAAACTTACAATAAGCACATGGCATTCATAAACATAGTTCTACATTTGTTTTTCAAATAGTGTTTATGTGACCTATTTAAAATTATGTTAAAAATATTATTATTTTAGGAGGCTAAGGAAAGTTATGTAATGCGCGCACCACACCAGATTTTTCATATTGAATTTGACCCAGAAAAAAAATCATCTGAAAAAGCTTCAGGGAAGAAGTTTTGCCACTTCAACGAAACAAAAACTGATTTTTATTTATTTTTTCCTAATTTCTCTCTCTTAAACGAAAGTATACCAAAACAAACAAAACTGAAAAATTACTTAAGTTTGATAATTATTTACTCTTGCTACTATCTTACAGAGGAGTGGACTTATAGTCCCTAATGAGGAATGGGTTTATGATAATAAGATAGACCACAGACCATATTGTTTATTAATTACTTTGCTCAAAAGATACAAAAAGATCAGATATAAAGAAGTCTGTTGCAGGCACCACATTCTGGTACGATGTTAAACCATAAATCTATCTATCATCAGCGGCGCAATAACTCATTGCTCAAGGCCTCTTGCATTTTTACAAGACCTCCACCTTAAACTTCCGAGTCGAATGAACCGGGCTATATTAGGTTCCTTGAAGAAGGCATACAAAATTCATTAGTGATCCTTCGACGCCATTCTTGACACTCCATGATTCCACCATAGATCGATCGGAGGATCTTCCTTTCATGAAATAACAAAGCCAACTCATTCGACTTGCTCAGTGTCCATGTCTCAAAGCTGTAGCTCAGGATTGGCCGGATTAAGGTTTCATAGAGTTGTACTTTTGTTGCTCTCGGAAGCAGGTAGCTTCGGAAATGATCACGTAAGCCGTAAAAGCATCTAATGGACTAGCCGATACGAGATCTAATTTCCTTGGAGACGTCGTTTTCCTCATCCACTTGACAGCCAAGGTATGATGGTATTGACCGGAAAGAACTCTACTTTTCCCTAGAAGAACTCGGGATACCGAATATTCGTTAAATTTCTCAAATTTGTAGTCCCCAATTCCTCGTTTGTTCTCCTGATATCATGTGCGTTATTTTCCCCTCATTTATTACTAATCCCATTCTTCTAGCAGCCTCAGCAAGGACAATGAATGCGTCGGACAGCCTGAAATGATCTTCCCATGATATCAATATCGTCGGCATATCCGAGCAGCTGAACTAATCGATTAAATATAATTCCACCCATTTGAATTTTTGAGCTCCTGACTACTTTCTCAAGGCCTATGTTAAAGAGAAGGCAGGCTAATGCATTTTCTTGGCGGGCACCTTGACCCGAGAAAAGTAGATCGGTTATTCCAGCTAGGATCCTTACATAACACTCTACGCCCTCCATCTCACACATCACATCCTCGAAAGCTTGTTGGGTATCCCGAGTTCTTCTAGGGCAAAGTAGAGTTCTTTCCGGTCGATACCATCATAGGCACTTTTAAAGTCTATGAATAAATGATGCTTACGGATGTTGAATTCCCTGCTCTTCTCCAGTACTTGTCGCAGAGTGAAGACCTGATCTACAGTTGACTTTACCTTTGCGAAAGCAGCATTGGTAAGGTTCTACAACTCTTTCAGTCAAGGGAAGCAGACGTTCAAAGAGTACAAGACAGAGAACCTTATATGCCACTGGTAGTAGTGATATCCCGCGATAGTTAATACACTCAAGCTGGTCTATCTTCTTGTGAATAGGGCAAATTAATATCTTGTACCAGCTCTGCGGCATCATTTCCTTCGCCAAAATAGTTATTAGAAGGCCTTAATCAGTTCCATTCCAGCATGTTTGAAGAGCTCCGCCGCATGGCTGTCATAGCCTGGTGCCTTATTATTTTTAAGTCTGGGTCATAATTTCTCTCAAAACTACAAATCGGTGGCTCAAAAAGAGATCCTTAATCACCATTTCGTTACTAGATTCCGAAACATTATCTCAAAAACGACGATTGGCGTAACGACGTCTATTATTCAGAGTTTTATTTTCTAAAACTTTCATTCATTGCTTTTATTTCTAAAATTAATGGAGAGCCATTTAAAAAATCTATTATGAACTTAAAGTACAACTTCCGGTTATCCAATTTTAACAAAAATCTGATGTGTTATTTATATTAACATACAAATTTTATACACTAAATTTAATAATTTGTACATTCAATATAATTTTTGATGAAAGCCTATTATGATCTGTAAGTTAAGTCCGGTGATCGTGCAATGGTGAGGATCATTCTGCGGTGAGGTGTGCCCTTGTTGCCGAATCTCAAGAAAATCGGTTAAGTAGTCTCGGAGAAAAGACGTGAACGGCGTAAGGCCAAATGGATATTTTTTTAATTAGATATTTGGGATCTACGTATCTTGTAACGTAAACCCTCAAATTTTGACCGGAGGATTAATTTTTTTTTTTTTGCTGGATTACTAATAATACCTTGTTTTGCTGATTTAGAACACCTTACATTTCCTCTCTATCTTTATAAATGGCCGAGTTATGGATTTATAAAAACTCTAATCGGCCTCCATTGTGAAACAAACAGATGGATGATAATTTTGAGTTAAGAGGATCAATATGGGGCGAGGTGTGGCCTTGTTGCCGAATCTCAAGAAAATCGTAATTTTGAGGGGAGGTTAAAAAAAAAAAATCATGGTCGATTACAAAGATCGATTATTGAAAATAATAAACCAATACACTTTTAACGATATTATTTTTATTCAAAATTACATTCATCACATCAATGCATTTCTTTTACGCTTTTTTTCATTCCTGCATTTCTTTTAAGATTTTTCATTCCTTGTTCAAAGAAACGTTTAGCTTTGAATAAATAAACTTGAAAAATTAAAATTATACCTAGTTTTCATATTGTTGTTAGAGAGAAGTCAGGTGAGTATGGTGGATGAGGTAGAATTTCAATTTTCAGACCACGTAATTTTTTAAAAGTTAACTGATAAATAAGTTACATTACGTGATTTAAAATTGAACTGTTACCACATCAACCATGTGTACCTGACTTGTTTCCAAATGACTACCATATTTCAGAGAGCTAGAGGTATATAAAAATATATATATATATATATATATATATATATATATATATATATATATTCCAAAATCAAAACGAGGAAAACTTTTCATTTCTTGATTTTATTGATTCAAAGACAACAAATTTCACCGAACAAGGGTTAACCTTGTTTCTGTCAACTGTGAAGCGCATTGTTCCATATTAAGTGAGTGGATATTTTTCATAAACTGTAGGATGGCTGCCAATATTAAACTTAAACATTATGTATTGTACTGTAATTAATTAATACTGTAATTATAAAGGAAGAATTAAAGAAAAAGGACACATTATATAGAAAATATCAACTGGCAATCGGGTTGCTCTGATTCTGCAGTTCCTATAAGCGAGCCGCCACTGTTATTCTGTTTTTCTTCCATTTCCCTTATACCCAAGGAACTGGTATTTCAGGTATTTCAGCACAATACTCACTATTAATTGTAATGCAGTAATTGACAAATTATTTTTTCATTCATTTTATATAGCAATATATATGATAAAATGTGGTATACATAAATAAAGTGTTAAAAATAAAATAAAAATCAAAGTTAAACTTAAATCTTTTCTCTTTTTTTTTTTAAGTTTTGAACAAACTTTAGAGTATGATGATGACTGATGATTAGAAATGATAGAAACAATAGTTCTATCTTCTGTTATTCAGAATATCTTTTAAAAGTTAAACATAAAAAAACAAAAAAAACTTAAAATTTCGGAGGGTATTTAGATTTTATTTTAACTTGTCTATACGAATTATTATTAAATGTCTTTAGAATACTTTGTAAAGATAGATTAATTTGAGAGGAAGATGACTGTACTGTTCCTATAACCTTATATTATATAGATGAATAAACATTCCAAGTCCAAATAAAACATTTTATATATTATGCTTTTGATATCATAACGAGAGCAAAAACTCAAAAACATATATTGAACTGTTTACGAGTGATATACTATCTCTATTTGGTTTATATGTATTAGACTGTTAAAGTGGGATGTACTACCTCAAGTCTATAATAAGATTTTCAGTCCCGATAATGTATTGACAAAAGTTTGACCAGTAAATTATTTACTGCTATTTCAAAGATTAAAGACTTTTTAATACTAAGCCAACTGCCGAAATTTTGTAAACATGCTGACATAAAAAAGTAAATAACTTTTACGGTATCGTGGAGTAGAATGTGGAAGTAGATAATTGTCAGAAGGCTGCGGTCGGAGAACTTGAGCAAGGGTCGGATCGTGACGGGGCCGGATCATCAGTATCTCCAGTTAGTCCATCGGCGTAGGGAATGTCGAAAATATTTGTCAAACCTAATTCTTCTCTATGTTGATTTCATTCCCATCATAACTACTAAGATTATCACACAGATGTGTAAATAGTAAAACACCAGGGCTAATGAATTATCAAATCGGTGAGCTAAAAAACAATATTTATTTAAAAAACAAATGACCAAGCAGATGTTGAACATTATGTTTTATGCTTTTTGACACGAGTACATAGTGTAAAATCAATCAGTCCTTAAAAGTAAAAATGTAAATTATTATGAAAATTTTAGAATCGATTGAGAATGTGCAGTTAATTTTTTTTTTAAACTAGTAATGTAAGTAAATATTAAAATAAATACGATAGTACATAAGCCTACTATCAATTAAGCAATCAGTAATGTTTAATGTTGTATCACTAAAATATGAACCATAATTCAGTTACATTACGAAAAATTTTATTCAAATAAAACTATCAGTATATAACAAGTATTTTTTTTACAAGGAGAGGATCCCACATGTGTCTCCTACATTTTGATTAAACTTTCTGAGGTGAACCTATGCCTAAAAATAATGGAATGTGCTGGAGATTACCGCCAAGGTGTCCCAGGAGCCCCGGAAAAAAAAATCTTAAAGTTTCTATGCGAAAACATTATATTTTTTTATCTGTTTTTAATGAATGTAGAAAAATAATTTTAGGACCAAAATATCTCTATTGCCAAATGGAATAATAAAAAAAACAACGCATAAAAATAGTGAATTTGGGGGAGAAACGTTAGTTTCCTCAAAAACCGAGATCAATTTTGATTTACCAATTCCAAAATGTGTTTATTCCTAATTTTTAGAATTACTCAAGTGAAATTCTGTATATACATCTCCGCCTCCACGTTAAAGTAACGAATTTGAAAAATCACATTTTTCGAATGCCTTATTTTCGTTACCTAATTTACCAGGAGCATATTTGCGAAATAAAATTCTATAAACACAGATCTCAGTAAGAGAAGTAAAAGGGATCAGAGAAGTAAAAAGGTACAGAGATAAAAAAAAAATTTCTAAAAGAATAAATTTTACTTATAACTTCTAATTTCTAAATAAGTTCATTATTTTGGGTCTCTGAAAAGTAGCTATATACAAATTCGTTTCTTAAACGTGGTGGTGATAAAATCATAAAGAAAATTAACAATAATAATAATTTTTAATTCTAACATTCCCTTTATGTTGCCAGTCGCATCTGGTGCGTAAATTGGTTGTAGTCATAATCATTCATCATGCTTGAAAAATAACTTATCAGAACAAAAACCACGTTTCACGACTCAAAATGATAATACAGTTAATATTTTTATTAATAGGTTGGGCGCAACTTTCCTCCAAACAAACTAAGTCAGTTGTTTGAGGAAACATACCATTATACAGAGTGATGTATAAAATATTTATTACAAGATTTTTTATTCAAATCATCTTAATCACAGGAAATATATATTCTTTAAGAATGTAAGTTATTAGATAGACAGCGGTTAAATTTTAATAATTTGCGCACTTGTTAAGAGAACTATTTTGCTAGAGAAGGAACGAGATTTGTTTCTTAAATTTAAGACTGGTGTAATAAACCAATAAAAAAAATTACCGGCCAACTGAGAGACCAAAGAATGGCATTAAATTATAATGTGGTCAGATGCGTGCGGCAATCTGCATGCGTGAACAGGCACAGGATTGCTATATACAAGTTTGAACTTGACTGAAAGTTTACCTTGAAAAGTTTCGACAACCCGATTCGATTGGCTTTCCATGCCATTGTGGCTTTTTCAGACACAACATGTTGCCCTGCGTTATTGATAGAGATTGCCAAACTGTGCCAAAACTTACCTTACAATGGTATTCCTTTCTGAATCCCATTAATTGAAATGTCGTGGAAGCTTGGAAGGATCATTGCTGGGGTTTACTGACAAAGATGGATCATAGGACAGGGATGAGCATCCGTTTTGGAAAGGTTTAATAAATGGAGATTAATAGATTAGATAATAGATTAATATAAGTGGTAAATATAATGCTTAAACGTAAAACTATATAATTTTAAATGGCGTTTTGATTTCATTAATTATGAAACGTAATTCATTATTTAATTAAAGTTAATTTACATTCTGTATAAAATGGCCTAATTACATCTGTACGTAGTTCCAAATATAAACTATCTTTATTATTAAATGAACTAATTACAAAAAAAAAGTATTTAAATATTTATTAAGCAATCTGATAATAAGAAATTCAGCAAAAAAAAAATCACATGCAGTAGGAGCTGAATTCTGCAGAGCTGCAGCGGCGTTAATATGAGAGATCTATTGTAGTCTGCCTTACAATGGACCTTCGTAAGCACATATCGTTTTCTTTTAACTGACTTGTCAGCTCAACACCATTTTAAATACCTCCTTTTATTATCATCAGATAATAATCATATTTTTAATAATTAACAGATGAAGAAAATAAGCTTAATGGTAAATATGCACAAAATGTATTAATAAATTGATAATAAGAATAAGCCGATTCAACATTTTCCTCACACATTTTAGCTTGTTCCGGTGATTTCAATTGTCCCAATTTCGAATTATCTGTCCAACTCCTTAATGGTGCATTTCTGTAATTTCAAACAAAAAGAGCTAAGTGCGCTCTAATTATAGTTCTATTGTAATCATATATATTATAAATATTATATTAATACCACTAATACTACTAGTTTTAAATACTGAACCGACGAAATGACCAGTAACGAATTCGGCCACACCAAATTGACGGTTTGGTTGTAAAAGATGCATCATCGTGTAATGCCTGTACATATTTTACATTTTGATCAAGATATGATAAAAAATATATCGATATATAATATCAATAATTACAGTATTATAAGAATGTTAAATAGCTTGATTAAGACTTTTTTTCAGAAAATAGCTCACTAATCGTTTTACGAAGATTCGATGGTTTTAAGATGAGAATGAAATGAACTTCATTACTTACAGCAAACCTACTTTAATTTTATCCTCGTTGAATTAAAATATACGTTTCTTAAAATAATATTGATAACATATTCAAATATCGATTTATTTTTCCATGTTATACCGTAACAAATAATGCATAGAGAGAAATGCTTTATTAAACATCAATACAGTCCAAATGCTAAAATACACAGCGTACTTACCAATCCTTAATTTGACTCATACCTTTAACACTTTTATTCCTTTTACCATTTAAACTATTCATCTACTGAGTGCATAGTATTTTAATCATTATTCCATTACATGATACATCTTTTTCTACCTTTTGTTTATTTTAATTTATCCAACTACCTTCTCATTTCTCCACAATTTCCCTTTCTAGTATCAATTAACCGTTTCCAACCTAGTAGACGATTTCTACATAATTGGAAAACTTATAGAACTAATCCAATATCAAAATTTGAACGCACACGTATACAGAACAAAAGCAAAGGCAGGAAAAAAAAATATATATATACAAATAAAAACCCAAAATGATATATAAATAAATATTACTACTGAATATAAATATTACTAGCACTTTTTTAATTGTAAACCCATAAAACAACAATTAGTTCTATAATAAAAGCTCTATGATACATTACCACTATTAGATATTTTATATACAGACCCTCACAGAATAATAGTGTTTGCTAACTAACATACGGACCCACTATAAGTTATTTCAAGATAAATTACAAGGACATACAAACTCAATCATTCAAGGCACGTCCATAGACATCACGTGCGACAATACTCGTAGAAGGCCGAATAAAAGCTGAATTAGGGACCGTCTAGATTAGTTAGAAACCTACATTCCCTTATGCCAATCAAATTTTACCGGGTTCCGCCGAAAAACCGGTTTTCCAATAGACTATAGCGCCAAAACGGCTCAAACGATATTGATGGAACTTGAAACAAACGAACGAACAACGACAAACAAACGAACTTGGGACTTGAGAAGAAATTTGATTAGTGCATAACTAAAAAAAGTATACATTTTTTATTTGATAATATAAATGAACTTTTGAAAAGTAATTAAATTCCCTAAAAAAAAATAAAAAAACAGAAATCATCGAAATCGGATCAGTGTTAGGGAAGATAAAGCGTATTGAACTTTGTACACTTTGTAAGTATTCTGTGGATGTTCCTATGAAAACCCGCATTTGCTTCTTATATAACCTGAAAACTATAAATTCACGGATCATTGCAGATGCTCATTAATAAAAAAAAGGGACTAATATTGGCGAAAGAATATCTTTAACAATCTAAATATAATAAGGTTCAAAAAGTGAGAATGACCAACTGCAAATACTGCCAATTCATCTTTCTAGTTTACTATTACAGCCAGGAGCTGAGACTACCTCAACTGGGACAAGAATAAGTAAATGTATGAGTAGAATATGAAGTAGTATGGAAGCAGTGATAGCCAAGTTTGGACTGGCAGCTTTGGAGTAAGGAAGTTTGGACTGGAATTGTGACAGTTCACTGCGTTGTTGTTGACAGCGCACTACTTAGCTGCCACTGTTCCAAGGCTATCAGTTTCAGCCTCATCGGTCCAGCGTGAGAAATCATTCATATCCTTGGTAAAAGTCTCGAACTGAGTACATATCACTGGAATAGATTGATAAACCCTAAATGTGGATCCACATCAACGCGAACAGTATTCGTGACTAATGTTCTGTAGCATTTTTCCCAGAAAATCAAATTTCACGAACGTTCACAAGAAATTTCTGAGTAAATAGAAGTTCGCGAAAAAAAAAAAAAAAGGAGTGTTCCATCTGGAGGCAGTAAACTTCAAAGGAAAGAAATGTTCGTAGCTCACTCATCCCCACTTTCGTCACCAACCCAAGAGAAATTTGACTTTTGCCATTGTTGAAGGAGATAAATTTAACTTACTGCATGCTAACAAACTTAAAATGATTATTAATTGTTGTTTTCTTTGTTCCTTTTAATAGCAAAGAATAATTATAAAAACATAAATAACACATTTACTTTTATTAGTTCCTTCACTCCATCACTTAGAGCCTCATGTATGTCTGGAACAAAATTGAATGTACTTTTTTTGGAGATCCTAAAGAGGTACATTTAACATTGTAATTAATCTCCTGTCGTCGAAACCCTTTGTGACCGCTAACTTTTCTGTAAGTGAAATGCTCTCTCTATAATGGAATCTTGACGAGATACTTTGTTCCCAATCAAATTGATAAAATAATCGAAATCCGATGGAGACATATTAATTCTTGTGAAGTTTTTATTCCCACTGCCATCTTCCATTTTAAAATTAAATATAATAGAAAGACGATTTTCTGATTGTTTTCACAAAACAGTTTTGACTCACCATCTTCTTTTACTTCCCCTTACCTATATATGAAAAATATATTAAGGGGAAGTATTGTGGAAATTTTCGAATTTGAGTTTTCAATGGAAATAAACGTTTTAAGGTCCCCTGAGTCCAAATAACCAAGTTTAACAAAAAGGTGTGTCTGTCTTTATGTTAACAGCCCAGCTCATAAATGAAAAGTCGTAAGAAACTGAAACTATGTATTTAAGGTAGGTATGTTCTTGGGATGTCACAGCACCTTTTTCGTCAAAATTGACTAACCGAAAGTGCCTCTTTATATCAAGGATTTTACACATTTTTACAATTTTCTCATAAACGGCTATAATCATTTTGATGCAATTTGCCTAAAGTCTTTTCCTTAAAGCCCATTAGCTTTTCATTTATGTAATACATCACTGAGGAAATGCAGAAAAAAAAGTTATGATGAAAAGAATATTTAATTTGCGTATAACTCATATGATTTCATTCATAACAAAGATAATTAAATTTAAAAAAAAAATCTAAATACAGCGTATCTTATGAGGACTACAAGACCCTATGTGGAAAGCCGAACGCGTCCGAAATATGCGACCTAACCACCTCTCTTCAGGCCGCCAACTTGTTGTCAACATACGCTCTGTAATAATAAAAATATTAGAAATGAACTTATTAATTCCCAATTTTATATTATTTAATGGTAATAAAATTAATTTCCATGTAAACTTATAAACTTATATTGTTAGCTTGACAAACCAAAAATATATAACGTACAGAATTTTCGTATTAAAATTATTTAAAAAACTAATTTATTGTACTTTTGTGAGAGGAGACTTAAAGGAGGAGACATTCTACAGAGTTTATTTAAAGTAGTATGAACAAGTGAATATGAAAAATAGAGTATGGATATTATAAAATAGATAATAAATAAGCGCGCACCGCACCAGACTTCTTCCTTATTGAAGACGCTTCCGCATCGATTAAGGTGGCCAAAGCACTGCACAAGAAAGATATCTTCCTCGCAGCTGGACATGATTGTTACTACGCTACTATCTGTGTTGTCACCTCATGGTGTGGTCACCGCTTGAAAATTTGAAGCAATAAAAGTTATGAACAATCTTCGCGTTGGTGTGGATTCGCCTTAATAGGAACAATCAAAAACAGTATAGTAGTGTCTAAACATCAAATCGGATTCTCTAATACTCTAATCTCATAGTTACTTCAGCACAAAGCTAGGGTATCTAACCAAAATTCTTACACTTATATACCAACGAGTAACCAGTTCACATACATGACAGACCATCACATTCAATATTTAACATTGTTGTTCAGATAAAAACATTATTATTATATTTTTCTTCTGATAAAAGTGATGGTCAAGATGGGCGGTTAAAGACGAACTACACCACGAGGAAAGCCGTGAAACAGGGAATGTCCTTATGTGGTTTTTGAAAAATCCGCGAGTGAACGCGGAGTGTTTGCCGGCCTGTAATTGGCAATGAGGCCGTGACTAGAATTGAATCCCACTCCTAGCCTTGCTATATAAGAAGCCGACAGAGACTCCCTTCCAGATCGGATTTTGCATCCGGATATTTTATAATGACTGGTTGCTCCTCTTGGTAGACTTGGTAATCAGGGAGGGAGCATCGCCTCGTCCATCTTGGTGAAGTGTCAAGCATAACACAGCTAGTGGAGTTGGGAAAATAAAAGGTCTTCGATGATGTCAGGCATAAAACCAGCCGCTTGTTTGTCTTTAATGATTTGTATCTATCTGATTTTTCCATTCAGCATGAATGCTTATCTAATTTTTCAAAAGGATTGTATATGAAATAGTTCCGGTGAAAGTATTCATGAATCTTTAACAAAATATAATAATACAATTTCTTTGGATGAAAATTAATTTGACTGTGCAAAGTGATCAAAACATGATTTGTATATAGGAGTCCAAACATTACATAATAAATGCATAACTACTTGGAAATTGAGATCTGAACATTTAAAAAGTTGTCTAATATTATAAAATAGATAATAAATAGCATAAGTAATAAAGCATTAAGTAATAACTTGAAAAGCCGCAAACTTATAACACTATGAAACCAAACAGGCTACAAATTGGAGGACCAATGAAGTCAAAAAATATTAAAAATAACATCCTAAAAAAGATATAAAACAAGGAAACCATGACGGAAACGAAATTTTGCAGAAAGCAGTGGATTGAAATACGTCATGTGATCCTGTAGTTTTTCTCCTAGCGGCCGTAGAAATAACTCTTAAGTCTTTAGCCTTTCTTACAAGTAGCCTAGTCTGTTGTGACTTCTGTGAAATCTAGTGCAAAAGACAGAAATATTTTTCTCGTACGAATGTCGATGTGATAGTTTAATGGTAAATAATAACGCTATAATTATACAGATTTTGTCTTTGATAAGGACACCGGAAGAAGATTTGAATTACATAAATTCACTATTAAAACAAATAAATTCACCGTACCGATTTGACCCTTCTGACAAGAAAGTATACAAAAAATCATGTTTTAGTGGTACTATGACTTGAAGAAAGAGATAATTGAATCCAATTACTTAACATTTACCGAAGTACAGAAAACATCCTAAGATTTTCAGTATAAAATGTTCAACAAATTACAATCATACAGAAATTGAGATAGAAATTACTAAGTTAATAGAATGAAGAAAATTACTAAACAGAAATTTGAATCTAAAGTTTGGCGTTTTTTAACATAATTACATTCATAAGAAGTGTAGAGAGAAAAATAGACCTGCAACAAAGGAACTGTAGAAATCTAACGATGTATATTGCTGTTTAAACAAATATAAATATAAACTGTGTAGTGTAATCACCTATTGAAAATCGTGAATATTTAATCTTTTTAAATGTTGATAAAAAAATATATATAATTGTATTTTTCTATGCAATTTCGTATTTCCTAATTATTTAAAAATGTTGTAAAGCTAATGTTTTAAAGATTAAAAAATCTAAAATAATAATGTGATGTGGAACAGCACTTCTTATATTAAGTTAGGCATTATAGATAAATTCGAAGAAAACTTCTATTAAAATATATAAAAATGGCTTTTTGAATACATCCTGGACCCAAATATAATTTTAAGTACTTACCTAATGCATTAATATTATTTATTAAAAATAGAAAAATAAAATCAAGGCATGTTTTGGGGCCAAGAATATTTCATAGCATGCTTAGCAACGTAACTGCAAATAATTTATAATTTGCTATTTTATTTACTGTGAATATTTTCGTTTTTATTGAAAATTAATCAATCTTTTACAAAGACTCATACTATTTTTCATTTCAATATTAAATATAATATTCAGAATTAGGTATTTCAGAATGATAATGATGAACAGTGTCGTATTAATATAATTATACGAATAGATTATTTTCATTTTAGAATTAGAAGAATAAAAACTGCAATTTTAAAACTGGAAATCACGATTTCCGATAAATCTTATTCAAAAAAATCATTAGGGTAGGATATCATCGGTAAAAGTGTGAATGAACGCAACTGTAAAATCCAAACTTTTCAAAAAGAGACAAAAAAGTTAAAAAATTAAATTTTCATTATTCAGTGGTAAGGCACTGTTTTACCATGCTCCCGGTCCCGGGTTCAATACCTAATTACTTATAAATAATTATTTATTCTGTTATCAGCCTAGGATCGACCCTGTGCCATCGGGAGACCCTCCTGGAGCTCACCCAGCCTCTATAAAGTGGGTTCCCTTAATTAGGGGAAAACCGTTGGCTTAGAAACAGTACGGTCCTTACCAAGTATTGAATCCAAGACTCTTCACAGGTTGCAGTGGTACAGATTTTTATTTTTTTATTTACTTTTTTTTTTATTTATCGGTATATTGAGGTGGTGTTTTTTTTTTGTTTTTTTTTTTTAAATAGAATGTACTAGCAAAGTGGTCTATTAGTGAGTAGGAAAAAATTGCTAATAATTTTTGTACATACAATTTACGTAAAAATAAAATAATGAAATAACTCAAAATGAAACTATTTCAATTAGACTTACGTGGTTTCACACTTTTTCCGACGATTGGTGAGGATAAAATAAAACCTATTAGTAACTCCAGGCATCAGCAGATGAGGACCTCGCAAGAACCAAGTAATTCTAAATCTTCATATAGCATTTTTGCATGTGGATAATATAGCTAACTGTTTCAATTGTTGCAATAACTGGGCATAAAACAACATTAATCTCTCATGTTTGGTATGTAATTTGAGAAAGACTACATCATAGGGATGTTGAAAAGATCGAATTTTTTAAATATATATATATATATATATATATATATATATATATATATATATATATATATATATATATATATATATATATAAATATATATATATATATATATATTTAAAAAATTCGATCTTTTCAATATATATATATATATATATATATATATATATATATATCGTCCCAGATATATCGATACCATAAAAACAACATTTTGATTATATCGTCCCAGAAATGTCGGCATTATAAAAAAATATCTTAATAATATCGGCGCAGAGAAATCGATATTATAAAAACAATATCTTAATTATATTGGCACAGAAATATTGATATTATAAAAACAAGATCTTAATTATATCAGTACAGAAATATCGATATGTGTGTAAAAGCTTAAAAATATCGAACTGCTATTTCGACAGACAAAATCTATAGATAGGATATATATCGATACCTTTTTTTTCGATATTCACATCTCTACTACATCATCGGCCAATAGAAGGTGCAAAAACCCGATACATATGAACGTCGTGTTTTGAAAAAATCTTAAGCGCCAAAAATTCGAAATTTAGGTTTCAATTGATTTTGGTATGTAACGCTCACCATATATTGAAAAAAAAAATTGGAAAAGGTCTAAAAATCGAATATTGATGTCATAAGCACCATAAAGTGCTAGAATCCTTTACAATATATATTGCAATTATTAACCTGATTTTCCCAGGTTATGTCTGGACTTATCGTCGATTAGTTCGATTAGATCGTCGATTAGTTCGTCGACGTCGATATGTCTGGACTTACTTTGTTACTGGCACTGATGTATGAATGCATAATACCTTTCTTCTTTAAAAGTTTAATCGGATAAGTTTGCTAATTTATTCAAATCCTAATGGTGGACTTACTTCTTATCTCCCTCAATCTGATTTTAATATTGATAGGGTCATCAAATAGTATCGGGTTAAATATTCCAAAGCTCTCTAGAAGTTTCCTCCGCTGCGTTCTCCAGTTATATTGCAAACTCAACCGGCTATTGCTATCAGCTTCAGCAACATTAAAAAGTATCGTTTGGGAAAGCAAGTAAATGTTCAGTATTTTTATTAGCCAGGTCAATGTCTGCTTTAAAACAAAATAGCCCCCAGATCTCACCAAAAATGTATTTGTCTGGACTTACCTGGTTCCTGCATCATGGCGGGGACATGAGCATTGAGGAATGCCAACTGTCACAACCGTGGCAATCGATGCTAGCATATACTGATACAAATTGCGATATTGATATTTTTCAAAATCACCAGTGTGGGGATGTAAAAAGCTATAAGGAGAGAGTATTAAAGTTATACATACGAATGTTGAATTCCTCGTTAATGGCTCATAAATTTGCTTATTAAGCATAATGCATTTTGTTAGTATGCTTTATTCTTGCACTGAGAATTTTCATGAGCATTGCAGCTCAACAGCTTGAGTTGTAAAAGGGGAAGGCTTTGCCGTATGAGTAAAAAGACGAAAGCTCGTATAAGTAAAACAGACAGAAGGGGATAACAAAAGAAGGCGATCAGAGTGCAGAGGAGCCAGTGCATGGGATGGATTGGACGGAGGCTAATAGAATTCGATTTGAGCCGTAGCCTAGGCTTTGTGCAAGAGGACTGGTCTCATTTGTCAATGTGTCAGCCGGCCTTGGTCGGGATCAACGCACTGACCCTTCCAGCGCAGGGATCTCCTACAGGCCATAGCTCAACCCGTTCAGTCGTGGCATTTAACTTTTTACCGTTGATAAAACACGATATCGAAAATATGAACGAGTATTTCTTATTCGTATCATTATTATTATTGATTAACTAACTGATATTCACGATTGCGATGGAGCAAATTAGGTGACTGTGAAGAAATTACTTTTGCTTCTCACATATCTTGTAAAAAAAAAAATCATTTCACATGATTTGATGCTTTTTTAGGGCGACTTTTTGACAAATAAAATTTGGTCGAAACTAATTATATAAGCAAAAGAATAAAAATGTTAAAAGGGAGGTGTATGGTGGGGCAAACAGAGAATTCAAAAAGAAACTTGACTAGAAGAGGCGTAATTGTTTCTCAGAGGTGGGGAGAGAGGAGATTTAATAAGAAAGCAAATAAAAAGCTTAATCAGTTGACATCCGCCTGATGGTATAGAAGGATCAATCTAATTAGGGATTAATAAATTATTTTCTACTTCTATAAATTTGTTTTATTGAAAACTAGTTTCGAATGTTAAATATTCATCCTCAGTTCAAGATTTAAATGGATTATATCGAACAGAAAAGTTAGAATTAAATAATTTATCAATCCCTAATAAGCTAAATGCCCATAATCGCCAAATAGGGGGGTAGGTTTTAAGAATAGACATGAAAATTGGATCAAAAATTATGGTTAAAAATTACTAAAAATATTACTTAAAATACAAACTTTTTTTCGTACATTTCGGGGAGAGCCTCTCTACGTACGCCACTGTAGACTAGTTAGTGACATTGAACCCGTGATATCAACCTCCAGCATTGTTTACACTAGGGATTCAATAAGACAAGTCAAAACTAAAATAATGAATCTTTGTATGTTCTCTCATTGCGTATTTACTAAGCAATAAAAGCAACAAAAATGGAGACTACTGAAGTTATGTAACTATGAAAACACAAATTTAGATTCATTGTGTATTAAAGTAAATTATAGCCTTACATTAATTTTGAAAGGGATCGAGAAATGGTTGTACACGATTGTATGCCTTGTAGTTGTTATACATATTTATATTTTAAATGTCAAGCCAAATTTTTAATTCAATAATTATCGGCTAAAACATGAGAATAGCAGGATTGTTTTTTCGAAAGGAAGTTTCGGACAACTAAAATACCCGAACCTGTTTGTTATTGAAATGGTTAGACTTAAAAAACAATTGAAGAAGAGAGGATATTGTCGAATGACGACAAACTGTGTTATCCGTGCTGATTTCATGTCGGATTGATAAACAAAAATTCATAAAATCTTAAATAGTGTTGCGATAATTATTGTAAAAAGGTGACAAATCGCTTCTCGTAATTGAAATATTTTCTACTCCCAAAATCGAGTATGGCTTACTAAAAATTTTGAAATTCCACAAGTAATGTTTCGTGATAAAGATAGGCCCAATAAAATTGGTTAATGAGTGTGTAGATTGCTCAAAATTAATTTTTCAACTCCAAAAAGGAAGATAAATAAGATAATTTAAATTTTTATATTTTCAACCTCTTTAATTTTTAGTGATTCTATATTTTTTATTTTAATGTGATTTAGATTTTTTTTTCATTAAAATTTAATTTTCTGTACTTCTTTATTAAGTAGTCAAAATAAGTATTCGTACACTTCGTTATTCGGGGTAAAAAAATGTTTAATAATTTATTGATGGATTTGATAACATATAGCATTATGTGATTTTGTATTTAGGATTGTTGTAAAATCTAGTTGTGAACCTCCCTTTTTGATTAAGCTTGATCACCGGAAGTGGTACTTTACTTGAAGGTCATAATTGATTTCCATCAAAAATTATATTAAAATACTATGCAAAACTTCTCAAATTTAGTATTTATAGCTTATATATTGATTTAAATAACATACTAGGTCTTGGTCTAAATTGGAAAACCGGAAGCGGTACTTTACTTGAAGGTCATAATAGATTTTCACCAAAAATTATATTAAAATATAATGTAAAACATCTAAAATTTGGTAAATAGGTCTTTTATATTGATATGAATGTATTTACTGCATCGTAGTTCAAATTTGTGAGCCAAAAAGGGTACTTTAATTGAAGGTCATAATAAGCTCACATCAAAGTTATATTTAAATTAAATAAATAAATCAATGTTTCGGTAATAAAGGTTACAAACGCTTCCAATCCTTTTCCAATCCAATTAAACATTTTTATTACTTGTTTTTAGTGTTAAAATTGAGTGCAAAATACTGGTTTTCCTCCCCATTTGTTTGTGTGTGTGTCAATAGATGGATGTCGCGACGCCGAGTGTCGTTTTTGGGATACTGCAATCTTCGGAATCTAGTATCCAAATTCAGAATCATTTTTTGAGGCACCGATTTATAGTTTTATAGGCGTACAAGGAAGTCATGTATTGTCAACATCAGATATTTTTTCTAGATGAAGGAAATTATAAACCCGTACAACCTAATTAACAACAAAAATTTTTAATTTATCCTGCAAAAAAGTATTCTAACATTATAATTGGGTTTACAATAAAGAGATTTTAAATAAAGGAAGGATAAGAAAAAGAAAAAAAAAGTATTCTTACAGTTGTAGTAATAATAACTTGTTAGTTTGTTCTCAGCTCATTGTTTTCACTTCATGCATAATCTCTTATTCAAATACAAATCCAAAATAGGTCGTACATCTAAATCATTAAGTTTTACCTGCAAAGATGAATAGTTCAATTTTTTCAGCATGGATCGAGTTATCGATGAACGCTGTGATCGTCTCATTCCAGCATGAAGTATATAATTAAAAACTTTAAAACCGGATCAGTGAAAGCCGAAAACTTTTTGTCAAAGCGAATGAATCACGTAAAACCTAGCGAAAAGCAGCCAAAAATCGGTTTATAGTACCTATTAATACATAGACATAATACATATTGTTTTACTACGTCTTTTTAATGTTAAATATTGTTTCTCAAGGTCTCCAATCAAATTGATGATTTAGAAATACACTGGGAAGTCAAAATTAAAAATTACTACCCTTTTATTGGACTATCTCTAAATCCTTTTTTATATAAAGCCGTTCATTTTCTATTAAAACACCGATTGCCCTTTAAACAAAAAATGTATGTACTTCTTTCTTGTTTTATAAAAATATTCGAACCATGAATTAAATACCATCTATAGGTTTCACTTGTTTTTATAACATTTCCTTCAACATGCCTTAAATAAGGTAAGGTACAGCTTCCTTAAGATGAATCTGACTACATATTCGTCACAAAAAAAAAAAAAAAAAAAAAAAAAAAAACCGATCTCCTTGACATAAATCCATCTTGTAGTGTCTGACACGTGAGTTAACAGATGACGGTTCTTCTTTGCAACCTATTAATAGGATGTGATGTGGAGTTTCACATCAACTTCGAAAGGATTTTATATCTAATTAACTTTTTTGTTTAAAAAAAAAATAGCGATTAATCTTTACAATATTGTAAAGAAATAAGAAGAGAAAGGCACGGAGAGCTGAAGCCATTATCAAAGTGAAGTATTGTCTAGGATTAAGAGAGCCATATTGTTATAAACAATGTATCTCTAATTAGAAAATTTAATAATCCATGGCACTTACCCTGGAGCTAGGAACAATACCTTTTGTAGGAAACAAAACCCTGATGGCTTATGGGAAAACTAAAATCATCTTTTCGCAAAAGAATGGTTTCATGGCAATGAGTACTCAACAGGTAAGTATTTCGTGAGGAAGAAACCATTAAAAATCCTCTTCCAAAGATTAATTCACAATCGGGAACCTTGTTTTTTAATTTTATACGGATTTTTCAGTGTGAAATGTAGGTTCGAAAATCAATTTTATGTACTTGTTTTAATCGTTACAGTTTATTTTTTCAAATTTGCGTTTAAACTTTGAAAACGGTTGGTTTAATTAGAAACTAAGTTTATGTAAAATGTCATGCTCCTGCACTGTTATATTATAAAAAATAGACCATAATAAAAAATAAAAAAAAATTTGTGACCAGACTGTAAATGTAAAATAATTATAGTTAATATCAAATCAATCTTATTTTATTGCCACTATTCTAAATATCCTTTCATTTTTTTTGGAGAAGGAGAAAGAAAAAAATTAAATACTCTTGCGTGGGTCATTCACTCTGCGTTGCTATCGTTTTTGTCTGACTGGAATCAACTAACAGGCTCAGGAGAAAAATAATAAACCAAAAAAAAATTCCGGGAAGTTACCGTTACAAACTATCAACTATGACATCTAAGATGTTGAGTGGATGTCGATATAATGAGGGTAGATTAGGAATGACTGGATAATCGCAGTGCTTTAAGTTTTATTAAGTATCAAGATGATAGAAGATGAAGAACACCCATAGTTAATATACGATATAGATTAAACTTTATTATGATATAAGATGGCGATATAGACTGTAAAGAATCATATAATAAATATTTAATATTCTATTGTACTTACAATAAATACTGTATTTACAAGAGTTTGTAATCATTAATGCATAAACAGTACGATTAAATATCTTTAAGAAATCAACAAACACAATTTCATTTCTCTATAAAGTTAAGTAAGGGTGTCTAAGAGAACTTTGAAATAAAAATAAAAAATCTTATGCAACGTAACAGAAAAAATAAAATTATAATTTTTTATGAATACGAAAAAAATGTAAATAAATGCATTTTCAAGTTCATTCATGGATGTAGATAGGATACTTATGTACTTCACGGTCGACAAATGTTGAGGTTATAATCAGACACCATAAGCTGATTCGTATTTATTTACAACTGAAAAGGATCCATTGGAGGTTTGTTTATCTTCTGAGCGAGCGTAGAGAGCGGAAGTCAACAGTTGTGGTAAATTAAAGCAGTAATGGTTTGATCTCGATAATTTATCCATACATCCATGAAATGTGAAATTAGGACTGATATGATAATAGTGGTTTTGTGACCAGCGATTTGATGAGGGAAACAAAGTGCACCGGTCACACATAATTTGGAATATGGTTTGAAATTATAAAGACTGGTTCATTAGATAATTGGATTTTTGAATGAGTGGAGTGGACTGTAGTTGTTTGAAGATGCGTATTAAAAAAAAGTAACAAGATTATTTTGATTGTCCAAGTAAAGTACAATATTGTTAGTCGGTTAATTAATATTGAATGATAATAAATTTAACTGTGTCAGAGTGGTTAGATAGCTAGACTGCACTGCCAGTCCCAAGCCCGGATAAAACAGGAGGGTTAGAGGTAGAGCCGACAACCCAATCTCTGTAAAAACTGTCACCGTTAAACAAGCTCAAAAACCAGGCCTCGGACATCGGACTGTCACACGGAAACGACACGGCGCAACGGAAAAGGTTTACAGATTTGGAACATGGAATGAGAGGATCTTAAATCGAGCAGGAGAACTCAAAGAGTTAACCGATGAGCTAAGCAGGATGAGGGTAGACATAGCAGCCATACAGGAAATCAGGTGGAAGAGAAGTGGGAATGTGCAAGGTAGAAACTATGGCATCTTTTACAGTGGTAGTACTGAAAAGCATGCATTTGGAACAGCCTTTGTAGTACCTTCAAGATTTAAATCAGCTGTCATGGATTTGCAGCCCATCAATGAGAGGCTTTGCAAATTAAGGATAAGGTGGGAAGAAATGCCATGTGATAAATGTACATGCACATACGGAGGAGAAGAGTGAGGAAGAAAAAGACATTTTCTATGATGAGCTGGACAGAGCACTAGCAGCCAGCCCTTCCTCTGATATGAAAATAGTGCTGGGAGACTTCAATGCTCAGGTTGGGAAAGAAATAATTTTTATACCTACCACAGGGAAAAATATTTGCACGCTAAAACAAATGAAAATGGAGTGCGAATGATAAATTTTGCTGCATCCAGAAGCTTGGTAGTGATGAGTACAATTTTCCCCCACAAAGATAAGCATAAACAAACGTGGCACTCGCCAAACGGAATATTCACCCAAATCGACCATGCGATAGTCTCTAATAGGCATTTTAATGAGGTCAATGATGTTAGATCATATCGAGGGGCAGATGTAAACTCTGACCATTTCCTTGTTATAGCAAAGACTGTGACCAGAATAACATATACGCAACAGGGACACCTCAACCAATCGAGCAAGTTGAGTAGAGATAAATTAAGGAATGAGGATAAAGGAGGCAATATAAAGAAAAGTTGGAAGAAAACATAAGGAGCATCCCTGCTGTAAGTGGTGACAAAGAGGTAGAAACTCAGTGGAAGGAGTTGAAGGAGTCAATCACTGGAGCAGCAAAGCAATATTGCCGAATAGAGAGGAAGCCTCCAAATAGATCTTGGTTTGATACAGAGTGCGATGAAGCCATCAAGGCTCGCAATATACTAAGAACCAAGTGGCTGGGTATGGACACACGGCAGAGTAGAAAAGATTTTCATGACGCTAGAGCCCACGCTAAAAGAATCATCAGATCTAAGAAAAGAAACTGGATGAATGACAAGGTTAGAGAAATAGAAGAAGCCAGAAGCAACAATGAGACTAGAAAATTCTACAAGGAGGTCCAGCAGCAGAAAACAGGCACTAGAAATAACAATCTGGTTTTAAGGGGTGAAAATGGACGCCTATTGGTCGCAGACGTAGAGCTGCAAGAACATTGGAAGAAATACTTTTAAACACTCCTGAGATCTGAGCATGAGTTTGAAGCCACGAAAGCAGTAAATTATGCGAGTGTTGGCGATAACGACGAAGATATCCCACCAGATAAAGAGGATATCGAAGCTATTGTGGAAAAGTTAAAAAGTAATAAGGCTTCTGGTCCAGATGGAATACATGCAGAATTCTTACAAGTGGCAAATAGGTCATTAGCTAGTGAGATGCATGGACTAATTTCACACATTTGGCAAGTAAAGAGGATGCCGAAAGAGTGGTCAGAAGCAACAGTCGTTCCACTCTCTAAAAACAAGGGGGATAGGAAGGACTGCAAGAAATATAGAGGCATAAGCCTGCTGAACACAGCGTACAAAATTTTCTCTACAGCTCTCTACAACCGCCTACTGCCATATGTGGAGCGTAAGCTGGGAGATTACCAAGGAGGTTTTAGATCTAACAGATCAACCATCGATCAAATCTTCTCCTTGCGACTGATGTGTGAGAAAATGAAAGAATTTCAAAACACTATGTGGCTACTGTTCATTGATTATAAGGCGGCATTTGATTCGGTTTTGACAGAGGAATTGTTCCAGGCAATGAAGGAGATGAATATTCCCTTAAAAATTATCAGACTCGTAATATGCACAATGAACGATACCAGCTGCAAAGTTAGAGTCAATGGCAAGTTAACCAGCGCATTTCAGGTAAACGATGGACTCAGGCAGGGTGATACTCTAGCTCCGCTACTTTTCAACATCATTCTTCAAACTATAGTACCAAGAGCCTATCTGGATGAGGGAGGTAATATCTTCTACAAAGGGACCCAATTATTAGCATATGCCGATGATGTGATGATAGCTGGAAGATCTCTTCTTAATGTCCAAGAGGCATTTCGGAAGCTGGAAAGGGAGGTCAGGAGATTTGGCCTAGAAATTAATGAAGAGAAGACATAAATTATGATCTTGAGGAAAAAGAAACCCATACGACCCCAGATGTGCTATACAATTGGAAACTACACATTCCAATGTGTTGCTAGTTTTAAGTATCTTGGTGCACAGTTTAATGAAGCATTGGATGAGGAGGAGGAGATCCAGGCACGCATTATCTCGGCCAATAAAACTTTTTTCTCTATAGCTCATCTTATGAGAAGTATATTAGTTAACCGCTTAACCAAGTTAAGGCTATATAAGCCCCTCATCAGACCAGTGGCCGCATATGCAAGTGAGACATGGGTACTAAAAAAATCAGCAGTTGAAAAGATCGACATCTTTGAGCGCAAAATATTAAGGCGCATTCTAGGACCTGTGAAAGAAAGTGGAGTATACCGTCTTGGAAAGAATAGAGAAGTATATTCCCTATATGACAATGTGAAGCTTTCCGACTAGATCAGAATACAACGTCTAAAGTGGTTGGGTCATCTCCATAGAATGGATGATGGCAGAACCGTCAAAGAGCTATATAAGGATTGTCCAGCAGGAGTGAGAGCTCGAGGGAGGCCACGAGGCAGATGGAAGGACAGCGTCTCAGAGGACCTTCGAAATCTTAACGTGTCTCTGAGACTTACTACGGACCGACAAGACTGGGCAAGAGTGATTGAGCAGGCCAAGAACCGCCTTGTGCGTCTGTCGCGCCTATGAAGAAGAAGATAATAAATTTAATTCTGGCTGATTTAAATTGGGTATTACTTAAGGAGTAGAAATCAAGAATAGGTTTGAAGCCTTGGAATCTTTAGATGAGGATCGCGAAGATGTAGACAAGCTATGGATCGGAATTAGGGATAATATTAAAGAGGTAAGTAATCTGTGTCTTGGAAAAAGGGACAATAAAAAGAATAAACCGTGGTTCGATAATGATTGTCTAAACTTGTGCGAAAAAAGAAGAGCCGCGAAACTAAAAGCTTTGAATAATCCAAGCGATAACAATGTTGCTAATTTCCGGGCCTTGATGAATGAAACGTCCAAATTCCTCAAAAATAAAAAACGAGAATATCTTAAAAACAAAATAATAGAGATAGAAACTAATAGAATTGAAAACAACGTAAGAGACATGTACAAGAGCATAAACAGATCGCGTAAACAGTTTGAACCAGCAATGAATGGAATTAGAGATGAAAATAACAATATCTTGGCCGATCCGGGGGACATTGTGAATAAATTTAAAAAACACTTTGAAAGTATTTTGAATTCGGGAAATAATAATCAATCTCCTCCTTCTGAATATCAGAGTGCTGAACCGTTAATTGAAGAACCGAGTAAGGAGGAAGTCGAAATAGCCATCGGAAAATTAAAATCTCATAAAGCAGCGGGAATCGACAACATTTCCAGTGAAATAATAAAAGCGTGCGGTGAAGCTGAAGTTTCTAAAATACATTTTTTGGTTAAAAAGATCTGGGAAAATGAAAAAATGCCCGAAGAATGGAAAGAATCTATACTTATTCCGATTCACAAAAAAGGTCCGAGGACGGAGTGTAATAACTATCGCGGAATATCACTCCTCCCGGTATGTTATAAAATATTCTCGTTGATCCTAACTAGTCGAATCACGGAATATGCCGAGGAAATTATCGGAGACTACGAATGTGGTTTTAGACGGAACCGATCAACTACCGATCAAATATTTTCCTTACGGCAAATATTAGAAAAAAATTAGAATTCAACGGTGTAGTTCATCAGCTTTTTGTGGATTTCAAAAAGGCTTATGATTCCATTGATCGCCGGAGACTGTATAACATTTTGATTGAGCAGGGAATACCGAAGAAGTTAGTAAATTTAGTAGGGATGTGCATGACCGAAACATTCAATAAAGTTAGAATAGGTAATTATTTTTCGGAAAAATTTGAAGTTCGCTCGGGGTTAAAACAAGGCGATTCCCTTTCACCTGTCCTATTTAATTTAGCATTAGAGTATGTCATTAGAAAGGTAATGCTTACCGAAAGGGGTTTAGATCTGGGTGGTAGAATATCCGTGCTGGGGTTTGCGGATGGTTTGGTATTATTAAGTGAGGACGCGGAAACTATAAAACTGAATACAGCAACGTTGATGACAGCTGGGAAAGAGGTTGGCCTCAAAATAAATACGGATAAGACGAAATATATGGTTAGCAATAGAAACAGAGGCGATTTTGAGGATATAGATATAGGAGAAAATAGGTTTGAACACGTTGAGAAATTTAAGTATTTGGGGTCTGTGATTACTAGAAAAAACGAAATTCAAGAGGAAATAAAGGCGCGGTTAAAGGCGGGAAATGCTTGTTATTTTTCGGTGTCAACATTACTTAGGTCGCGCATTTTGTCCAGAAACTTAAAACTTAGAATATACAAAACTATTATCTTGCCTACAGTTCTGTATGGGTGTGAAACGTGGCCGCTAACCTTGAAGGACGAACAACGCCTTAAGGTATTCGAGAATAAGGTACTGCGTAAAATATTTGGTCCGAAAAAGGATGAGTCAACTGGAGAGTTTAGAAGATTACACAACGCGGAATTGCAGAGCATGCACCCTGTTAATATAATCGAAGTGATATCATCGCGACGGTTGAAATGGACTTGCAAAGTTGTTGGGCTCAGTAACGAACGAATTCCTAAAAAGTTAATAAACGCTGAGCTGACTGGTAAACGTCCGAGGGGTAGACCGAAACGTAGGTGGGAGGATAGTATTAAGAGTGATCTAATGAATTTGGGTTTGGAAGGTAGTCGGTGGACCGAGATTTGTAGACAGCGATTAGTGGTATCGGCATCGAACCTCCGGGTTCGCTAAGCCTTTTTATTATTATTATTATTACTTAAGGAGTAGTAGCTTGGTGAAGTTACTTTGTTGGTCCTTTGATGATTAATTAAAATTGGTGTGCTGCCTGGCTCTTCATGTGCTTCTTCTCTTCCTTCATGTTCTCTCTCGGGGAGCGGGTGAATTCCTCTTAGTTTACTCGCTAATTGTGAGTAATTAAATCAGGAACAATAAAATTGGGTCATTTGGTAGTCCTACCTCACTCACAGGTCTGTGCAGAGCTTAGATGAACATGGATTTTCTTTTGGATTTGAGCATGAAGTACCAGCGACTTCTCTTAGATCCTAACTAAGAGAAGTTAGATCCTAACTTAGATCCTAACTCCATCCTATTTGTAATTTTAATTGTTCACGGAAGATCCCTGAACAGTAATAATAGTTGTATAAATTATAACACAATAAAGATCGGCCGAGAAATACGTTAGTACCGTAGATGGATTCGTAAAAGAGAATAGACAACCTACCAGGTTTACTCCATAATTTATCTCATCATTAATTATATCAAGCTTTTCGAGAGGGCTTCGCTAGAGTACAAAAAAAAGTGCACCTAGTAGGCTACAATAGCTTCCTCACTATTTCTACTGGGTACCTCAGGAAAAACAAATGCAAACAACGAATATGCAACAAAAAAGTAAAGAAAAACGGTACTGACGTAATTAACAGCCGACCATTATTGTGTTATAAACTACACTATTATTATTACTGCTTTAATTGGACCACAATTGTCGACTTCCGCTCGCTCAAAAAATAAACAAACCTCCAACGGATCCTTTTCAGTTAAGGTTCGGGCATAAATACGAATCAGTTAATGATGTCATTAATGTTACGGCCTCAACATATAGTCGACCGTGAAGTACCTAAGTACCAGAAAAACAAAATTAATGTTTTAATTGTTAATTTCGAAATGTTTTGGAAAAAAATTAATCTTAGTTCAAAATGGGCATGCCCGATCAATAATCTGAATTCAAAAACGGAATCAGAACCATCGAATACCCAAAAATGATAAATTAAATTAAATGATTGTTTTGAAATATTTAATATGTTCGACAGTAATCGAAATTAACAATTTCGAAACCCTAATGAATGATCATTAAATCGATTTAATGCATACCATCCTACTTAAAAAAAATAATAATAAATAATAGATATTTAAAAATTCAACTTTTTTTTTTTAAATCTTGTTTTATTTATTTTTATTTTTTTTAAATCTTTAAACCCAGTTTAAATTAACACTTATTACTAATTATGTAATAGACAAGAAAATACAGAAAGAATGTGCCAAAATTATTCCAAAAGTCATTATTAAACTTAATATAATTGTTTTATAAATATATACCTAATATTTATGAATTTGTAATTCAATTCCCATTACATTATCTTGAATTGTTAAGGGACATCATTTGCTAGTCTTTCCTCCAACTTTGGATCAAATCGAACGAGCCGTTTTTGACATATAGGTGTGTCAAGGAAAATTTAAATATAGACGTGAATTTATATGGAATCAATTCCGAAAATACCTGAAAATCTCATCAAAATCGGATTAACGGTAGTTAATATAAGGCTTTTTTATGCAATCCAATAAATCAGATAAGTCCGATATCACATAAGATAGGTCTAACATCCGATTTATCGGACTGTGTGAAAACGCCTTTATACGTCACATATATTTAACTACAGAAAGATGGGCAGACGCGAGACCAAATTTGTTCTTTGATGTCTTGAACTTTTCGGTTCTGAGAACATAATTTTTGTTCATTTCCTGCATGAATACGAAGCTTCCTTGTCTTTAGTAGTGAGAAAGCAATATCAGACGACAAGAGGAAATAATTTGCTTTTTTTAGCGATGTGTTTAGAAAAAGTATTTATTAGTATTCATAACCATTTGTAATTTTCATTATTTAAGACAAACACAGCAAGTACTTGTTTTAGCTGATTTATTAGCATGTTCCTAGCACATAAACAATGAATAAATAAAAAGTTTGTTCAATAAAAGGAATACTGGATCCACAATAGGGAAAAGGGGAAATTTCCTCTACCAAAATAATCACAGAGAAAAAAAAAAAAAAAACTACGGCTAATTTAAAATACACCTTCTAGTAGCAATACTCGTGAAAAACTGGAAATTAACCTTGGGTAACCTCGTAAGAAATAGCTTGTCGAAATTGTCAAATGCATTTATATAATTGTCAGTTGTAATTACATTTGTTATTAATTAAAAAAATAGTGTGTTAAACTTCTATCGTTTCATTTTTTTTTTAAACCTGGTGAAAACTCAAAATTTATTTATATGGTCCGGCATAGGCGCAGACTTTCCATTCTATTGGGGGAGGAGGGGCAGCGATCGCCCCCTTTAAGTCCCAGTAAGCATCAGTAGTGAACTGGAATCGTTGAGTTCAGGTTATTTCCCACTCTGTGTTTTCTGTTATTGCATACTATATAAACATGTAAATATGCATATAAATCATATATTTGTAGGGCCAAACTGCTCTGGTCAAAACAAATGTACCTGTAAATCGTTCTAGAGGGGCTTCAGTCCAATAATTTTATTTTTATTTTCATTTCACTCTGCAAACCCATCCAGGCCCTATTTCTTCTTGGCGTTGCTTACTGCATAAACGAAAGACGGGCTGATCTAGACTGATAGAATTCGATTCTACTTCAAATTTAATCTTACTTATAGGCCTTGACGTAGCCATATTAGACTTTTTCTATTTTCGAAATTGGTTTAAGTATAAATATTTTATTGGTTCGGATAGATTATTTATTATTGCTTTTTATTTCATTTTTTTTAAAAATGTTGTACCTAAAATTATTGAGGAAGGGTCTGAGAAGTAAGTGAACAGAAGCAAATAATAATCTTTCCGCCACTCATTTATTATTGGGAGAGGGAGGAGCGATTGCCCCTCTATGTCTGCGTGTATGAGGTCCAGTGGTTAAGTCGATGGACTCTTATAAATGGAATCGTTATCAAAATCAAAGTAATTTTAAATTGGTTCAAACGGTATCATTTGTCTTTGGATTATTAATTACTGAGATATCCTGTCAATCCCTCCTGAACTGGGACAAGACAACAAAATCGTAATTCTACACATCATACTTCCCATATGTTGGCGCCTCCAAGTAAAAATATATATAAACAATGAAAAAATTATGGCATAATCAGTCTGCTTTAGGAGTTTTACAAATTCCTGATACAAAGGCCGGAACAAGAGAGGAGGGGAGAGGGGCACTCATCCTGGAAGGTAGAATTTAGAGGGCGGTAAATTACAAGCGAAATTTTATTTTTAGGTAGGGTTACCAGGTTTTTAAAGTTCCAAAGTTGGACAGTACAGGACAAATTTATGGATTGGAATTAAATTTAATTTATTGGATGGCGATGTAGGACAAAGTAGGACATTTATGATTCTAATAACATAACTCTGTGATATTACTTATAAATTATATTAAATTATACAACACTTTATTATATATATATATATATATATATATATATATATATATATATAAATATTATATTATATTTAATTATATTATTATATTATATATTAATTATATTATATATATATATATATATATATATATATATATATATATATATATATATATATATATATATATATATATGTATATATATAGATTCAAAACTAATTATTCATTAACTATAAATTTGGAAAGGATATAGATTAACTAATATGCCTTTTCCAAATTTATATATTGGTTACTCTTGGCACATTTTAATGCAGATACATAACTTTTTATATTTTCAATCTTTTTGAGAATTCACAGTGATTAACCGAATTACTTTCCGACTTAAAATAACTACAGGAGTGTTTTAGCGTCTCTGTGAGTTCTGAAGGAACAAAACTATCAGAACCGCATAATATGAGATCTGGATAAAAATAGTGTGAAATATAGAGTGAACTGCTAACGAAAGTAGGACTCCGGTAACAAACGTAGGAAATAGGACAGTTCATACGAATTTTAGGCCTGCCAACCTTATTTTTAGGTCAAGTAAAAAATATTTGCTTCTGCTTCTTGATCTTAATTCCGTCAATGCTTATGCTAGGAGATGCTTATTTGTTATTTATTTCAAAATATACTACCTATAATACTATTATAAAACTGTTGACTCTTATTAGTAGAGGAAGGTAGAGGGAAGAAGTTCGGCCCTGCCCTAGCAGCTCTCCCTCTAAAAACTACCTGTGGATTAGTCCCTGAATAAAAGTACGTTTATTAATTTTTTTTTTATTTTGTTATGTAAAATCTTTATCAAATATTAAACCTCATTTTTATACTTATCAATAGAGCTCGGATTTCGTGCACTGAACAAACTGTAAAGCGTGCAATAAAAATGCCAAAAAGTGCAATAATGTGCAACGAAAAATAAAATTCTACCATTTACGTAGTTTATCTTTAAAAAAAAATCTACATAGTTTGTTTTATATCATAAATTACTATTTTTTCTTAATTAACTAGGTAGGTTGGAGCATAGTTATGTAAAATGTGAAAACCTCACGAGCTCTTATTAGGGTATTTTTGCTAGTTTTTGCACGATCATACGTGATTCACGCACAACACATTTTCTGCCAAAGAGTTTTTTATTGCCAACTGATAATTTTTTTTAATTTATCCAATATACTTTTCTTTTTTTTTATTCAGCTGAATAACATCTAAAAACTATAAAACAAAGTTAATCCATTTGCCTTATAACATTTGTAATGCAATGCAGTCCTTCATTAGCGATTTGCAACAAAAAAGAAATATATTTATTAAAAAATAATTTATACTTTGTTAGCAAAATTCAGCGCTTTCTTTCAGTAAATGTTGACTGACAAATACACCATGTGTCTACTAACAATATTATATTAAACATCAGAAGTATCTGTAAATAAAAATTAATCCAAATAAGTAACTGGGCAATGCATATGAAAATAGAGAACCTACTGATCAAAATTTATAAATAATCTTGAAAGCATTATCAGAACATCTTTGTTACATCCTAGTTTAGTCAATCAATTATAGTGCTAAAATATTAGGTGAAATGAATAAAACTGAGCATGTACTCTTTCCTCAAAAAACTGAGCAGGTGCTCTGGTTCGATGTGAATAAATAGAATTTACACAATGAAATACTTAGATATGCTATTATTATTTAATTATGGATTGATAAATTATTTTCCACTTCTATAAATTTGTTTTGATTGAAAACTAGTTTCAAATTTTATACATTCATCTTCAGTTTAATATGTATTGATATTGGACAATATTATCCTTATTATTATATAAAAAGCACCAGGTGTGAACAAAAGATGATAAGGGACGAACAGGTAGGTAGAAAGGTAACTGACCGGCGACGGCAGATGTCACCACAACTTTTATTCTCAGATATAAGGAATAAGTTAATTTAAAAACCTACCGAGAAGTGGGCAGTGTAACAAAGGCAAGAGGTGGTCTCGGAAGACTTAATCAATTTTAAGAAAACAGTCCCCCTTGGGTCCCGGCTAGCCTCCAGAAAAAGTGGAGGAGGCCTGGGAAGGGCGTAATTCGATTAGAGCTATACTAAGATATACTAATGATTTAAAGGAGATCGTCCACGTCGGAACTATACACAGAAATCCAAGAATTTCCTCCCTCTATAAAATTAGTCGGCCAATCACGATAAGGTTATCGCCCACTGCCGGGGATCTAACCAACCAACAACGTCTTTGACCTCCTCTTAGGAGAACAAGGAAGAAAGGGGGACCGGAGCGGAGAAGGCAACGGAAAAAGGGACTTCTGGGCTGATTGCTCTTAAGGGCTGAACTTGGAGAAGAACTGCTAGGGTCTTCCCTCTGAAGATGACAGTTGCTCTGGCTCTGGCTCCATCACTTAAGATATGAAGGAGAACTCGATGGAGAGATGCTGAAGGACCATCAACACCAATTATTACAGATAAGAGATTTATGTTAGAACAGTTAATGGCTAGGTCTAGTCTGAATCATTCCATGGTTAACAGTTTATTGTAACAGTTTATTGTAACAGTTTATTATGTTAATTTTGATGAATAAAGATAAATGTTAGGAAGGAGGTTGTTCTTTAGTAACCAGGCCCATTATTAATTTGGATATATTTCATTTAGTATGATAGCAATAAATTTGATTAGCATTATGGTTATTTGCATTATTATTAAACTTAGAAGTAGGAACATGGTCTTGGTTAATTATTAAATAATGGTAACCACAAATCAGACCCTTGGAAAGGTATCCAATTTAAAGGACAATACAAGTAATTCATATTGACTTATAACATGATTTTTTGGGATAATCATCCTCAATGATTGCCCAGTGGCATCTCTATATACAGACTAATATATTATCAGCAAAATATATATCAACTTAATATAGATGAAACATAGCAAGTTCAAGGTATTTATTAAAACCGATTTTCGTTCAAAAGTAATTTTCTTTATTATTGTTTTATTATTATTTTACATAGTGAATGGACAACAGGCTCCACAAATATGGATTGATTAGATTTTGAGTACCTGCTCACCTTTCAAGGTGAATAAAGTTTGAGAATGCATGCTATGTGAGCAGGCACTCGGTAAAATGTTGAACCTACGAAAGAGTAGTCGGCGTTTTACCAAGTACCTGGTGAGTATGGGCTCAGTTTTATTTACTTCATCTATTGACTATATGAGTAATAAGTTACCTATCAGAAGTAAGGAGAAAAAAGTGAAAATTGATTTAGGACATTTCATTTTTTAACCATAAGTGTCATTGTCGCTGATATTATTTAACATTAGTTTTATTTCTAATTGCTTTCAAAATTTTCAAATACTGAATAAGTTGGAAGCAATCAAAATGTTTCAAACTTTATTGAAACCTTATTCTTTCTATAAAGATCAGTAGCCAAATACTTGGTAAACATATGGAGAGTTGTTACGACGCCTTCGCAGAGACATCTTTGAGACTATTTTTTCTTGGGACAAAGTGCATAACTTCATTCATCAAATAGTGGCTGAAAAGAATGATCTTTCATCAATTTAGAATGTATTACGAGCAGCATGCTTAAATTTCGAATGGTAGAATTCGTTTCCCATAGTTCATCTAGATTTTAATGCTTTTCGCACTCACTGTACACTATTATGTACTAGAAAGATTTGATGAAATCCTCATTATAATACATCTGCCTCTGAATTCGAATTAAATTGCAATGTGAAATAACACAGAAAATAAAACATGAAGTCTTGTTTAACTTAATATTGAAAAATTTTAATTACAAAATTAATTATATAACTGGTTTCAAGATTAAAAAAATTCTTGCATTTCAAAATTATATAATCTAATAATAACTATACATAATATTACACACATCCAGAATGAAAGAGGCACAACTCAAAATTTCTAACATCAGAAATTTTAATAATTCATTCCTATCATCCCATAAAGGAGCCAGTATTCAAATATAAGGCCAAAGCAATAGACATAATAGGTGATCTACAAGCAACATATGTTAGAGGAAACACTGTAGACTTAACATGGGTCCAATCTTCCTTATAACAAAAACAAATTTTTTGTGTTGTGTCCCTTTAATTCTGGATGTGTGTTGTGTTAAATAGTTACATTCTAGTGTCATTGTTTTGAAAAACAATCCTAAAATAAGTATTTGCAAAAAAACTTAAGTTATGGACACTGATTTAGTTGGACTGTAAGAAAACGAATAAAAAAATCATTAAGACAAAGAAATTTAAAATAAACCTTAATACTTATAGTAAAAGCAATCTAAAATAGAAAAATATGATATAATATGAATAAGAATTGTCAACTTGTTTTCATAATATATCCAATGTTATAATAAATTCATTAATCCTTTAATTGATAAAAATATTGGTCATTTAATTTCAGAAACTTAATAAGGTGATTAATAAACAATAAATTACTATTAATATCATCTAAATCATGAATAATTATATTAATTTCCAAAAGTAGTATGAAGGAATTCAAACATTGATTAAGTAAGTACAAATAAATAGTGGTATTATATGTCTCTTATAGAAGATTATTATAATTAGAAATAAGTATAAAATAATTTCATAAAAATCTTTTTTTATGTTTCAATTTGTACTTAATATTGAAACAGATCTAACTTTTCAATTATTTCATTACAATGTCTTAAGTGTTATTTGCATCAAGAATTTAAAGTTTAAATGTTTTATTTTAAAGCATTAATAAGAATAAAATAGTTTTATCTCTATGAATCATGAAACTCCACTTCTCCTCCCCCACCTCAAAATTGCAACAATTATCATATTGGTAAAATATACTAAATTGAATTGGTTCTAAATGTTTATCTTAAAACTAGACAAAGGCAAGCTTATCGTAATTTCGTAATTTTTAGGGTTTGAGTTTTTGAACTTAATTGAGTTTTCAATATATTGTGCATCGATACCTAATTATGCGATGAAAACGTCATAATTACGATGTAAAAAACATTCCAAGAACATATCGAACATTTTACTTCAGATCGCCGATCGTTTGAGAGCCAAAAAATATTTTAATACCAACCTACTAAGCACATAAAAACTAAACCGTTTTGCTCTCTGTTTATAATTTAAATAGTTAAATAATAAATGAATAGTTTAAAATCGACACTTTTTTAATTATTAAAATCCCATTTTTTTCCCTTTCAACGAAGTTTTAGCGGCAAGATTTAAATCCTATAACCCGCGATATAAACAATTAGCCATTTGCAAAACCCGGTCAAGCTCTATCGGCGATGGTTATGGCCTTGAGAAGCTTAACTGGTAATACATATTTATTTATTAATTTATAGTTGTAATTTAGGAAATCATGTCTTACATACGGTTCATATTAAAGAGAATGATTAGGTATATAAGTTATCTGATGTCTGACAAACTAAAATGTATTTGAGTATCTAAAAATAAAAATGAGGTAAATTGGTTTGAATTTACCTGCTGCGATCATTAATTATTATTTGAAAAGTATTTTCAGAAAATATGTTCTGCATTATTTGTTATAATGATTTTCATACGTGTATAAACAATAATATGATCACTATATTTACTGTCTCAGATATATATATATATATATATATATATATATATATATATATATATATATATATATATATATATATATATATCAAACTTTAAAGATATATAGGCCTATGTAGCATTCAATACAAATAGATAACTAACTCAGTATATGACTTTCTGTTTAAAAAAAAAAAAATTGAAGCCATCAAAAATAAAATATTGGAAAGTAGTTAATCCTTTTAGAAAGGTATATATCAACTATGGAAAAAATATAGCGGGTACTAGGAAGAAAACCAAATTATATTTAAATTAGGAAACGATTAACGTATTTCATATGTTACATATTACATATTTATTTTCTCTTTTTAAAAGTAACTTTCTGAAGATACTTAAACATTTAACAGGTCGAATTCATATAAAAATTAAATTTTTTCTTTACATTTTTAGCTTTCTAATTATTCATATCAAACATAACGATTGGCAGTTTTAGTAAAAAAAAATTTCTAAATAGGATTTTCACCGTGTTCTCAGTTGGAAACAATGGCTCCTATCGATTTAGCTTTTTATTTTTATATATATTTTTTAAACTTGAGAAATACAGGAAAAAACAGAGAAGAAAAAGGTTTTAAAAAATTAATATATTATTGCAATATATACGAAACTATATTATTATATTATTATTATATTATTATATATACGAAAACTTATAAAAAGGCATATTTCACGTATTTTGAGATCCTCATTTTTAATTTCCATCCTTTAAAATATACTTAAAAAATAAATATCACCTGATGATCTGTAATTGTTTCTATTTGTCATTTAAATTCAATCATACAACACTATGGATTACTGACAGCATTATTTGATTGTTTGAAATCCCTTCCTCAACTTTCAAATTTTATTTGATCATACCATCATACCAATTGACAAATATAAGACTATATATAAATTGCGAAATTTGAGTAAAATTGTTTACAAACAAATCTAATCCATGAAATAATTATTAATAGTTTATAAACAAAAAGATCATTAAAGTATATTGATCATAAAAATCAGGTATAATTATTCTTCTTTTATTAATTGTATCCCAATATATGATATTTCCTATGCTAGATCCCTAATCATTTGCTGTTTACTTAAAGAATGTAATTTTTGTTGAACTTATTTCCAAGATGAATACATTTATTTTATTTCATCCCACTCTTTATTATTTTTTTCCTCAGTTGTGTTCAGCATTCTACCTACTCACGGAGGCGGATGTTTTCTTTTAGTCTTTTCTCCTCTTCAATTCTAGTATTGGTGAGTCCCCAATATTTTATATTATTTTAATTTGTGCCATACTCATGTGAGGCCATGATGGTTGAGCACTTTGGATTGAGGGTCCCAGAGTCCCCAGTTTGGAACACTATGGGTTCAGTTTCCATCTGGGTCTATACATATATGATTTTATACCGTATTTTGTTTGCACTAAATATTATCTTAATTTCTTGTGCCTATTGCTTATATTTTCATTATTTATGTGCTTATATGGATATATTACTTATTGTTAATTTCTTATTTATAACCTTGATGAAGGCCTGCCAAGTTGGTCAAAACATTGGCAAATACTAAATAACAGTTCAGCAGTAGGTAATAAACAGTTATTAAAACAGACAACCCTTTACAAAGCATATACTTTTCATGATGAAACTTATTTAATTCCGAGGTAGATTATCTCAACTTCTTTAGTACTATCTCTTTTTTTAAAGTTCAAGTGAGTTTGCAGGTGATTTGCATATCCAAGTAACTTGACCTAATAGGTGGTCTGATCAATGACTCTCTGTAGGAAATAGTAGAAATGCTGATATACTCTTCTTTTCAAATAAATGGAAATGATCCAAGTGCATTTATGTGAAAGCAAAGAAAGAAAGAAATAAAAGAAAATTTATGAATTCATTCAACTTATATACAGAAGTGACCTATTGACATAATTTGTTTCTACTATGTCCATTTTAGACATAGACCAACCGGAACTGAGCTATATAAGACTTCCACACTTTAAAACTGGAAGGGTAAAAACCTGCAAGTATACTGATAACAACACAGAAAATGTCTTAGAATTAATCATGTATGTGGTGATACTTAAATATTCTACTAACCTGGAGTACATGAAATGGCCTTAGATGACTACCCACACAATATTAGAAATATGTATTAAATGCTCTTCTGCAGTCACAGAGAACAGCAATATTCATTTGGAGCAGGATTGATGACAAGCTTTCATGTGGCCAGGTCGTAGTATCAGTCTCATAAGAGTGTGAAGAAGCTCAGTGTTCTTAATTGTCATTATGTCTGGGAAAACAGATAATGTTATGATAAAGGCCTCTTCCATCAGACCAACAGCTCATCCAATAGATCACCTGGTGAAGCATCATTAAATTTGTAATTTAACTTATATTTGGGGCATAAGTGACAGATTTGGATTAGCTTTGCTCAAATAATGTGTTCCTTTTGGCGACAAAGTTGTGTGATGAATATTGCTGATTTAATAAAGCTCAAAGAGTTCAAACAGTGAAATTCAGAAGTAATTGATCAAAAACAGAATCTATGACTAATCAGTAAGTAATTGAAAAATTGATAGAATGTTCTTCTGTTCAATCAATGCGTCACAATAAATAGGACCAGTTAAAGAATAGTTGAAAGTTATGGAAAAAAATTGACTTCATTTTAGAAAAACAAAAACTACATAAATTAGAGGATGTGAAGAAATTTGGGTCAGTATTTGAAGTATATTGTGACTCAAAGTGCCAAAGGCCATATGTCTAAAAACGGAATTTTCAAGGAGAGCAAGAAACTGATTTTTTTTTCTTGTGATTTGATCTATAATTATTTGATTTCTATTTTATTTTTGGTTCAGCAATATATTATTATATCAGAAATCAAATAATTGAAGTGTTTGCTACAAAAAGGAGATAGCTCCATTCCAGGGAATTTAAATGTAGGATCATGTGGGATAACTGTGCACTAAATTTTACAAAGTTCGATTTTACAAGGGTTTAAAATTTTTATTTTGAATCTGGATCTTTCCTATTTTTTTTTTTTTTAAATGTTCCTTAGACGTTTATGTAAATATTAAATTCAAGCCTATATTTCAACCACGTCCATTTTGATGAGATTGATAATTTAATTGAATAGTACTTAGAACGCACTTGTCCTGCCTTAAGCAGTAAGTGCTTACAAGTTATCTGGAAGACTCATTATTCAAGCAAAAGCAGTTTTGGGACATGTGTAAAATAGTTTGGTTTCCGGAGCGTTATTATACTGGTGTAATCATCGAAAAAAGTTTAAGCTTGTCTGAGATTCACGTTTTACAATTTTGATTGAGATATGAAATTGAAATTTGGAATATAATTGAATAACTGTATTGAAAAAAATAATTTTTGTCCGCTAGTACATAGTTGCCTCGACAAAATATGATTGTAAGGATAAATGTACACCAGGCACAATTGTCACACAACAAAGGTATGCACGTACCCCTACTCTCATGTTTTGCTGAATGACTGCTGACAAGCACTTGAAAAATAGAAAACTGTCGAGGAGAAATATAAATCACAAAACATTTTGAAGAACAGCTTCTGTAGGTTTCTCACCTCAAAAAAAAAAAATAAATAAAAAAAAAGCTTGCTGGTAGATAAACACCGATTCAGCTGTACTGAAATGACACAACTTTATCAATATCTTGGAAGTAATATTTTTACTACTTGTTATACTTCACCTTAGCAATGCTTCGTAGCTGATTTAGTCAGTGTTTAGACTTCATACTCCGTAAAGGACGGCTTTTACCAGTCGAGGGTTTGGATTTAATGAGACAATTACGCACTTACCCCACATCACCCCACTATTTTATGGCAAACAAAAATTTTTTTCATTTTAGCTTTCTCCTTTTTGCAGCAATACCTTCATTAATGTGTTAACTGCAAAAAGGACATAGCTCCATTCCGGGGAAGGTTGGACTTACAAGCACTATTTTGCGGCAAACAATTTTTTTTTTTTTCATTTGAGCTTTCTCTTTTTTGCAGAAAACCTTTCATTGGAGGGTTTGCTGCAAAAAAATTTGTATTTTGCCACTGAATAGTACATGTAAGTCCAAACTTCACAGGCCAGAGCTATCTCTTTTTTGCAGGAAAGCTTTCAATTATTGATCAATTTTCTGGCTCTCCTCAAAAATGCTGTTTTTAGACATATGACCTTCTGCACTTAAGCAACAATATTATTATTTTATTGATAATAAAATATTAATTATTTTATTGATAACCCCTCGACTGGAGGGGTTATTTCGAGATAATTGGTTATTTATTTTTATTAATTAATTATTTTATATTTTAATTTTATTTATTGTACTGGCATAGAAAGTGTTTAAATTATCTGCGTTAATCTGTTGATTGACAAATCTTTTTAGGTTTTTGGTTATAAAGATGGCTTATTTTTAGAAGTATGCTGCGTTAACCCGGTAGACAATTTAGATTTTGTAGTTTTCGACTTACAATTTTGTTTAATTACTTAATTTTATCTAAATTGGCTATTGGGTTATCGCAGCATACTTCTAAAAATAAGCATGAATTCGATTATAAGGGTGCATCTATTTTGCATAGGGAAAATAACATAAATAAACGAAGAATAATAGAGTCCATCTTTATAACCAAAAATCTAAAAAGATCCGTCAATCAACAAATGGATGTAGATAATTTAAACACTTTCTATGCCAGTACACTAAATAAAATTAAAATATAAAATAATTAATTAATAAAAATAAATAACCAATTATCTCAAAATAACTCCTCCAGTCAATACTTCATACCACAAACCAACCCCGCCGCTTATCTTTCTCCACACCATACGGATATATTGACTCAATAATGGTAATTTATATAACTTGAAAATTTTAATAAAATTTGCAGTAATAAATTTAAATAGATTAATGGTGTTGTAATATTTTACTATAGGAAGGAAGTAACAAAAAATGAAAAGAAATAATACATTGGTGACGTTTGTTTTTACATGTAAACAATAAAATGAAGTAAGTTTTACATGATAAGTATTTTGAATTGAAATAAATGTTTTTAATAATTACATAAGAAAGAAGATTTATAATGTTAATAAAAATCGACTAAACAAAAATGTTTTTTTCATTCTTGAGAATGGCCCAAGATGGCCAAAGATCGATATAATGTAAAATAAAATAAAAAGCTTGGTGACCAAATGACCTTTTTTGTCTCTAATTATGAATAAAATAAAATGGCAGCGAAAACTAATAAAATGACAAGAAGATTAATATTATTATTCATTATTTTAATTTATTGCCATATTTTCTGTTTAAATAATTGTTTTTCTTTTTTTGCAACCTAAAATATCGATGGTAGGCAATGAAAACCTAATAATTACTTGATTCCTCCTAAAGAGTTACAAGGTTTTCATTGCTTACTATCAATATGCTAAAATAATTATATCCTGTCTTTTGAATTCAAATACAATATTTCTCAGTGGAAGGTATTTGGAAAGCACACCTGAAAGGGAAAATTAATGTTATATATTTATGATAGGTTAGGTATCAAGTTTTTAAATTACTAATAGTCACAGGTATGAATTGTTTGACAAATGACAGTTTAAACTTGTCAATAGAAAATCTTGAGAATCAATTTAGTTATTTATTTGTATGCATCATATATACAAAAATAATACATGGACGGCTATTTTCTTATTTTAAAATATACACAATCATACGAACAATGATAAATTATCTATATTTATTTTCTTAATTTCTAGTTCTAACTTCTATATTCAGTTCAATTATGAATCTAATTTGAATACAGATTTTCTAGTATTATATTTATACACGTGGCAAATGCACCAAAAATAATTATTTTATTCTTTACCCTTACCCATTTATTCGTTCAAATGGGCATATGTACCTATTTCCTAAGTTCAAAGACTATAAATAATAATAAAGAAAACAATACATCAGTTCAATAGGACTGTTGTCATTTTCAGCCATTTGGGCTTATAAGATTGTTTACTGACAATTGGAATTATCAGATTTTATACATTGTTTATTTGATCACATTAAATTGATCTTATATTATTGGATTTAAAAAAAATAAGGATCCAGATATTTATATTTATTTTATTTTATTTTTTTTTGGTTTGAGAAAGTGACGTACAATAAACTGAATCGAATGGATCAATCTGAATACAATTTGACTATGTCAATTCAGTTCTTTTTTCCAATTACTTACTCTTTTTCAAAATTTTTTATTTTTTTATTTCAGCTTATAGTATAGATACAAAAATCATATTTACATTATTTTCCTTGATCATCATTTTCATTATAACAAAATAAGTGTATGTAACAATAATAATAATAATCACATTTTTTCACGACTTAAATATAAGTAAAAAGCTCCTACAACTAAAATATTATTTATATTTTATCATCTTACTCTATTACATCTGCATTCTCTTGCACATCAATATTAATACAATAATTTACCATGCATATGTTATCAACACAAATAAAATGCTCATTGTAGTTTTATATCATAGTTCAATCAGACATTTATTTGAAACAAATATAAAAATAAATGTTCTGACCATGTACATGGCACAACAGTACTTATTACACAGCCTTTTCACCAATGCAAACAACATCAAACAACTCCCACGACATTGTGCCAAGTTGCCTAACCTAATCTTACTATTATCAAATAAAATTAAAACAAATAAATACTTTTAAAATACAAATGTCTCGTAAATAAATAAAAGTCCGTTGTTATTTTAAATGATTTTCATCACTTTGATAATTGAATCCTTGCTATTTCAAGAACTTTGTATTCACCCTCCACAATGAAATTAAAATTCTTGGAATGGATTAAAAAATAAATATTTCTCCTCCACAGATTTATTGTTTTAATGTTTAATTAGCAGTCTTAAATTGATTTTTGAAAATATTACATCTTCCTTATTGATAAACATTATTATAAATATTTTTTTGTTTCTTTCGAATTTTGCTGGAATTATTTATATATGATTATTTTAAAATACCCTTACTTTCCCCATATTCTTATCTTATCAAAAAACAAAAATAATTACAGTTAAATAATCACAAACACTTACACAACAAATGGCTTTATGTACAGTGAGGTAAAGTATTACCAGAGTGAAAATGCACTCAAAACAGAGGTAACTTCCAGATCCAAAATTCTTCTTATTTTTTTCTTCATTTTGGAACTAAAATTCTACCTATATTTTGTTCCTAATTCCTTATTTATAAATACAATTGCTAGTTTTATACTAGCCTTAATAGAGAACTATTAAGAATACAACATAAATTCAATCATTTTAAAAACAATATTCCCTTTGAGCTGTTTGGCCTATCATTCCATTTCCAATAATTTTATTATTGACTACAGAGGTTTAAAAAATAACCCTACAGTCAATACATATAATTTGATCGCAAATAAATCAATGTTAATAAAATTGATCTAGTCTGTACATTAAATATTTACAAGATATTAAAACACTAATTTACAGAATTGGTACTCAAACTTAAAGTTTTATCACTGAATTTATTAAAGGAATTCTAAAGTTTTTAGGCAGTTGACACTAAACATATACCTCTCCTCTTCTTTGAGAAGTAGTACTAGTTTTCCTACTTCTATCTTCGCCACTAGATGGGCTTCCATTAGAGCTACCACAGCCGCTATCTTCTGTAATTTCTGTGATTTTTACACTTCCACTGCTGTTGTTTGTGGCTAAAATTCCGGGAAGTATTGGACCTGTAATAGCTACTGTTGGCTGAGTTACAGTTGCCACTGTTACTGGTTGTGTTATAAAACCTGCAGATTTCAAAGTCGGGGATAGAACAGCTTGTGCCAGGGCTGCTGTGCTTCCAGTTGAAGTTATAGTTGACTGGTTACCATCTGCTTCAGCAATCGGCAACAAAACCTAAAAAAAACAATAGAATATTGTAATTTTCTAAGCATTTTGTTAACTTTAATCTGGAATTACTAGGCAATCTTAAGAAATATTTTAAAAACAAATTCTATCCATAGCATTCATTTTCTAATCTCCTTTTTTTTCAGTCCTTTCGATGCCCCAACATTGGGATCAAAGGTGGTCTATAAAATATAATATATTTCTTCTTAAAGAATTTGTGTTAATAATATAATTAATATTTCTTTCCCATTGAATATATTTGTTTTACTTTTTTAATTTCATCACTGTATCTCAAAACCAACAATGCCTATGAAGCTACAACTTTTAATTGTGGTTCCTCTTATGCTCTAGATGTGCAATAAGGCTGGGCTTGAAAAAAATTGTAATCTAAGTGGTGGAAAAACAATTATAGCTAGAGCATAAAAAAAATTATTTTTCCAATAACTCAAAAACTATACATCTCATGGAAAATTGCAGGTACTCATTTGAAAGATAATTAAAATCTCTACAAAACAGAAGAGAAACCTGTTCAATTTTAATTTGTTTTGTTTTTAACATAATTCGAAAACTATACATTTCACATACTCGTTTAAAAGGGAGGTAATCAGTATAATAGAAATATACCACTCCACTCGCTGATTGATTTAGTAATCACTGTATCTCAAAAACGACAATGCCAGTTAAGTTCAAATTTATAACAATGGCTCTTCTTATGTTGTAGATTTACAATAAGGCGTGACTTGAAAAAATTGTACTCTAAGTGATTAAAAAACTTATTTCTGAAAGATAAAAAAACTTATTTCTAAAACCTAAAAAACATGGGTTTTTAACTTTTTTCAGGCGGAATGGTTCATCTATGCATGGGGAAAATCACATTTATGTTGCAAATGTGTTACAACGGTATGCAACGGTCCAATCCAAAAACCCCACACCAAATGGTACATGGAACAACTGTGTGTGAAATCCTATGTGGAGTGGTTGGAGTTCCATCGATCTTAAAATCCATCGCGTTATATCAAAATCCAATCACTCCAACCGACGGTGTTTGTGGAAAGCAGATGGAATGGAACAATGAGCTGAGCAGTTTTTCACAAAGTTTTTAGGCTGTACACTATACTAATAATAATGATAATTGTTTGTCGCCAAATACATTGTTGTTAAAATTTATGAAATTAATTGTATAAAATATTTTTAAAAATATTGATATGAATAGCTTATAATTTTGTTTATTTTTTTACTAATAAATATGTCAGAAAATACCTATAAATGTTAATTGTAGGCAAGTAAACATTTTTAGTCAATTTATAATTTATAATATCCATGAAATGTCCAATATTTTTTGGAGATGGGGTCATGATTAAATTATTTAATGTTTTTGCTATTGTAGAGCAACTATTTATAACCTCATTGATGCATGTTTACGTGAGAATAAATCACTACTTGTCAGTAAAAAAAATGGAACAATGGAGTAGAGTGATCGTCAGCAGGGCCCTTGTAATTGTCTTAACTTCAAGAACCTCAGCTGTTTCATTTCTGTTTTGCATGTTACATTTAAAGATGCCATGTGGAAGGAGGACGGTAGTGTTTCGGATATTGGAAAGATGTTTATGTTGCCATTCTGTTTTACTGGTGGTTCCCATTATATGCATGAAAGAACTCAAAATGCGATGACACATGTTTGTCACTATGGTCGTCCTGATTTACTTATCACATTTACATGTTACCCGAAATGTACTGAAATTGGAGATGTTATAAAATATAGACAAAAGCCTCATGGTAGATACGGTATAATAGCTCGAGTGTTTCATTTGAAAGTTAAAAAAAAAAAATTATGCATACTCTGACTGAAGATTCCATTTTCAGTCCAGTAAGTGTTACATATTTACTGTATAGTGGCAGAAGCAAGGCTTGCCTCATGCACACTCATTTTGTAACACTGAAAGAACTCTTAGGAAGCTGTTATATAAAAATTTTTTTAGGGCAGCTGGTGGGTGGTATGACCGTTTGACTCCTGGTGTTCGTCAAAAGGTAAATTGATATTTTTATTGTATGTGTTTTGTCATCACACATAATGATTGAAATATTTACTCATGGATATCTTCTCTTCATATGACACAATTATATTATTGCCATTGGATGTTAGAATGGTTAAGAATATTTATTGCTCACTTACTTGCATGATTTGTGGTGCATCGGTTAAAACAAAAGTGTTTTGTGCAGGTTGCGTACTGACATTGCCATTTCCCAAGTGGTTATTATTGTTGTTATGTGGGAATACAAGTTTATTATCCTTATCCACAACTTCTTTACCTACATCAGGAGTCGGTATTCTTGGCCTGTTTCTGTGTGCCATTGGAGGTATATTCACATTTAATTTACCTGGTCCTAGAAGCAAAAAATAAATTAAATTTAAAGTATTTTTAGAAAAATTAACGTTTTTTTCATCATAAATATATAATTCATTAGCTTCTTTTTCACTTAAGTTGCAGTTTAGTTACTATTAAGGACTTCTGAGTAATGAATTTAATTTTCTTTCATAATGAAAATAAATCAATTAATTTATTTTATCCTTTGAAATTTCTTCAAAACTTATGGATGGAATAAAATCAATAAAATTCTAATAAAAATACTTTTTATGAGATTGTATAAAGTAATCCTGTTTCTTTTATGAAATAAAGAAAGATTTCAGTAACATTTTCTAAGGAATAAATACATCTTTCAAAGAAGAACCTCTTAGCACAAATCCTGTTTATACCTTTCCTGTATAATACTTGAGAATTTCTATTAATAATCTTGTCAACTAATTTTTGTAAGCCCAAGAATATATATTAAATTTTTAAAACATATGTGTAAGTTCATGTGTCTCTTGAATTGCGTTGTTTCCTTCAGATAGTTTTTAAAGCTAATGTCTTTAAATAAAGCTGACTCCCTTCTTTCCAAGTTTAAACTAAATATCAACGATTTGAAACTTCATTGTGCTAAACTGTTAAAGACAATAACTAACTAGCTTCAACTGCTAGATTAGCAGATAAGCAGTCCTTAGATAATCTTAGATAAGCAGTCCCCGCAATGGCCTGCTGCTTTACTGGTTAGCATACTGTTATTTTTAAACAGTTATTTAAAAATTACAACTTACCTCTTCGAGTTGATTTTCTTCTTAGAAGTCGATCGTAAATAGACATTTTGTGGGTTGCAGGCTGATGGTTAGTAGGATTTGGCAGTGGTGGGAAGTGTCCAGACATAGGTAAGATTCCACCCTCATTTGGTGTGGCATAAACAGAATTGTGTCTTGATCTTGTCCCTCCAAAAAGACCAGAACTATAAGTGGTCGAAGAAGAGCGCCGTACAGAGCTCATTCTCTGCACCTGTCGCTGGAACCAATTCTTTCTTCTTTCAACTATCGGAGTGTCGACACTTTCCTGTGGGCACATTTCATTATTAAATACTTTATCTTATTAATTTGTGATTATTTATTTGTAATTTTCTTAACTTTTGGATTTGCAAACATATTTTATCTAATATGATATACACATTTGAAAATCAAGTAATCATAAGTAATTTTAAAAAAAATTTAAATATAATCGATAGAGTCAACTTTATTTTACTTCATAGATTAAAACTTTATTAAGATGGGACCCAAAAAATTTTAAATGCTATGTGGAGTTTTTTGGTATCATATTTGGAACATATTAAGATTAATACTGCAGATTCTCTTTCTACTTTCCTGAAAGATTTTGCAAACAGAAGCCAAGCTGTTATACAGGAATAATTTTCTCCTTACTTAGAACTTTAAATATTTAGGCAAAAAGAACCCTCTTCAAATTTTTTAAAAATCTGGTGTGGTGCAGACATCACACAACTTTCCTTTACCACTCTATAATAATAATCTTAAAGAGGCTTAATATAATTTTAAAGAGGCCACATAAACACTACTTGAAATAAATTCGGCAGACAGCACTTCTTCGTGCATTCTCTCACAAAAGTGCAATAAAGTAAGTAGTTTTTTAAACAATTTTAGTACAACGATTCTGTACACCATATATTTTTGGTTTGTCAAGCTGAAAACACATTTTAAAAGTTTTGGTTTAGTTTCTTTGGAAATTCCATTTAGTTTAGATGGAAACAGTTTGTTTCTATTAAATAATATAAAAGTAGAAATTGTTAAGTTAATTTTTACTCTTATATTATTACATTTGACAACAGGTTATCGGCATAGTGGGACGAGGTTCGGTCGCATCCTTCTCCTTTTAGACGCGTTCGGCTTTCCACCTAGGATTTCGTAGTTCTTTGAGATATCTTGTATCTTTACTAATTAATACTGGTCCGATTTAAATATTTTGTTTTTTTGTTTTTTTAGATATGTTAATTGCCTTTCATATGACTTTTTCTCTGCATTTTCTCGATGATGTACTAAATATTTGAAAAGTTAAAGTGTTTTAAAGATAAGACATTAATTAGGCAAATCGTTAACGCCGTTTACGGGAAAATTGTAAAAAAAAAAGTGTAAAATCGATGACATAATTGGCACTTTCGGTTAGTCGATTTTGATGAAAAAGTTGCTGCAACATTACAGGCGTGATACCTCAAATATGTAATATCACTTTCGTACAACTTTTCGTTTTTGAGCTAGGCTGTTCACATAAACACAGACATACATACCATTTTGCGAGACTAGGTTATTTGGACCCAGGTATAAAACGTATACGAGTATTTCCCTCGAAAACTCAAATTCGAAAATGTTCACGATCGCAATACTTCCTCTTATATATTTCATATATAACGATGATATATATATAATTTGGAATTGTTTCGTAGATTTAGAATTTCTTTCACTTTTTTAAACAAAATTTGTATTTTGTTTCTTTATCAAAGCTAAAGGATTATCAGATATTAATAAAATATTAATATAACAATTTTGTTTGTGCCCAGCGGTTATCTTCACCTAGCAAATGACAGGTTCAAAAACGGAATAAAAAAAGTTGTAAACATTTTCTTTACAATGTTGTTAAGAAAATAATTATCAGTTAGCTATCAAACAAAATAATGAGGATAACTACAATTAACTATAATAAGAGAATAACAATTACACGTGTGGAACAGACAAATTTATACAAATAACTGTGCATTATTATTGTATGTAAATATGAATTTCTTACTATTTCAATATCAAGAAAATTATCCTGCTACCAAGCAGAGGATACAGGGCGGAAACTAGAATTTTTGCTGCTCCTTATTTTATCTCTTCTCCAATGGAACTCAGCAGTATTTTAGATAATTTATTTCGAAATAAATATTATCACCTCATAACATTATATATTAACTCATTTTATTGGCTTAAGATCAAAACATTTAAAAATCACAAATAAATATTTTTTACTAAAATTAAAAATAAAATTTCTATCGGAAATGGCCGACCTTTGCTGCTGCCCGTGACCAGTGCACCACCCTTAGCCTTCCCTTGTTACGGCCCTCTGCGGGTAGATATACATTGTTGATAAAGGAATGGTTTACCCTAACTGAGTAACTAATTTGTTGAAGTATCTGATTCATCATAGACACTAGCCTCGGAACTTAGGAAATATTGGATGGTTATCAGGTTAGTATAACATGATAGCATAGGATGGGGAAGGAGCATAAATGAGTAGCACAGACATCAATAGCATTATAGAGCAATATAAATCAAACTGTACCGGAAAACCACGATGTGAACATGTAAAACAGTATAAATAAGTTCTATTATATAAATAAGTTATTTTTAAGTAATGGAGTGAGCAATATTGGGGATCTTGGCCTCGCTTGCCCCTTCGGTGCCGGCGTCTATGATCATAGATATACTCGTACCAAAAGTGAAGTTTTTAAAATATCGATATTTTTCGAATTGTTTAATTTGACAAACAGGCAATTTAGTCTGAGGGTATCGATGTTTATATAATCAGTAATAGGTTTTCTTATATTATTAAGCATGGACATACTATTTGAACTATAATTTACTTATAGGTAACTACGTAATAGCTACCTTCTAATGAATATTAACATTTCAGTTTCGAAGTTTAGTGACACCTTTTCAGGCACTTACCAACCACTACATACAATGGGAGAGTAAGTACAACTCCAAGAGGCTGCAGTTTACAAGAACAATTTGCTGAGGTTTCTTCAATTTTCTACCAGCAATTTAAACTTTCTTCTTCATCAAAGGGAAACAGGACTCTCACTGTCGTGTCATATCCTACAGCATTTCCGGGTCTCAGGCAAGAGGAGGAACATTTTTCTTTTCTTCATAGAGAGAGGTTTTGGAGACTGACTTCCTTGCTTATATAATTTCCAGGATGGTCCAGACTTGTTAATATCAAACTGAATTTTTTTGGAGAGCTTCGTGACGCCAAGTCCTTTACGAAAAGACTTTTGCTGAAATGTGTACTCCAGTGCTAAGGACCCAATTTTTTTGTTTTTCAAATTGTAATTTTTAAAATAATATTGTAAAACTGTTATAAATAATAGATACAATTAATAACTTGCAATGTTCTGATTAAATGATTTTTCGAGTCGCGAAATTGCGTTCCATGCTGTAAATGATTGAATAATTAATACATCGTTATATAAGAAAGTTTAAGCTCTTTAAGTATAAAATAATTCACCGGCAATTTAAGTGGAGCAAAACGTCCGTCCGAAGTTTTGAAGATAACGTCATAGTGAATTTTGCTAATTACTGAGATAAGTGTTTCGGATGCAGTTTATTCTTGGAGGGTGCAGTTTATTCTATTATATGAAGCCCTCCAAAAAGTTTTAGGATTTATTGAATTCACTTTTTACTGTCTGACTCCTAGACTATTCACCTGAGAAATCATGTTTCGTTGTCAGACCCGCCGTCAAGAGGGGAGATGCAGGAGGAGAGAGAACTAAATCCCCGGAATCCGGGCTTCTGGGGAGCATGATAAGAAGTCTAAAAAAATCAAAAAGTTTTTTCAACTAATATATACTATACAAAAAAAGAAAATAACATCACGTGCTTTTATCATATTCTGGTAGTGTAGTCTGATTTAAAAATCTGGTGCGGTGCGCGCATCACACAACTTTTTCTTACCAACCTATAATAATTATCTTTTTAATATAATTTTAAAAAGTTCACATAAACAATACTTGAAATAAACTCAGCAGCATTTACTTCTTCACATCTTCTCCCACTTAAGTACAATAAAACAGATGTTTAACCAATTTTATTGCAACAATTCTGTACACTACCTCTCTATTTTAAGTTTGTCAAGTTGAAAATATATTTTAAAAGTTTCGGTTAATTTTCTTCTAAATAATTAAGAAGTAGAAATCATTAAGTTAATTTCTGCTTTTGTATTCTTAAATTACATTATTACAGAGAGTATTGTTGACAACAGATCGGCGGATTGGTGGGAGGAGGTTCTCCTTTCGGATGCGCTCGGTTATCCATCTAGAGTCTTGTACTCCTCATAAGATAGGCTGTATCTTTGCTAATACTGGTCCGATTTTGATGGTTCTTTTTTTGTTTTTTAGATAATTTAATAACCGTTCATACAATTCTATACATAATTTACTATAAATTGTATGCTTTTTAAGTTAAGCGCAAATAAAATATTCTTTTCATCATAACTTTTTTCCCTGAATTTTTTCGTTGTCATGTATGTAGGATACATGAAAAGTTAAAGGCCTATAAGGATAAGACATTAGGAAAGTTTTATCAAAATCGTTAAACCCATTTTCGAGAAAATTGTAAAAAAGTATAAAATCCATGATATAATAGCTACTTCCTGTTAGTCCGATGCGCTGTATCTTTGCTAATATTGGTCCGATTTTGATGATTCTTTTATTGTTTTTTCGATAATTTAATTTCCTTTCATACAATTCTATACTTAATTTGCCATAAAATGAATGCTTTTTAAGTTATGCGCAAATAAAATATTCTTTTCATCATAACTTTTTTCTCTGCATTTCCTCTCTGATGTACTACATGAATGAAAAATTAAAGGCCTTTATGAAGAATAATTTAGGTAAGTTTCATCAAAATCGTTAGAGCCGTTTTCGATAAAATTATCAAATCGATTGTACAAAGTGGCATTTTCGGTTAGTCGATTTTGACGAAAAAGTTGCTTAACATGGCATGAATGTTATCTTAAATACGCAATTTCAGTATCGTACAAATTTTCGTTTTTGAGCTAGACTGTTCACAAGCACACATAAGAAAGAAACACAGACCATTTTGCGAGGCTTGGTTATTTGGACTCAGGGGACCCTAAAGTGTGTATTTCCGTTGAATACTCAAATTGGAAAATTTTCACGATCGTAATACTTCCCTTATTTATATAGTTAACGAAAAGTAAAAATATGTATTTTGTTTGTAGTCAGCGCTGGATTAAGCCAGGTAGAGGCCCCTAGGAAATGCAAATCTTGGGGCCCCTCTCCCCTTTTCAATTCTATGCATAAACAAAAATAACGGCACAATTAAGTAAAGTATAGAATTAATATCTGATTTGTGGTAGAGTCCATCACCCTGTTCCTGCTCACTGCAACACAGGTTTTGTAAGAATAAATCAAATGTAATCAATAGGTAAGTTAAATTTATACCAAATCCAATGTATCGATATTAAAGTATATCATTTAGTAAAGCAAAATTATTTATAGATAATGATATTGGTGGAATGTAAATTATTAAGTTTATTTAATGGTCGCAAATAAAGAAAATAAACTAATGTTACCACAATAATTTATTTTTCTATTAACTTTACTTTTAAACGTCACCATTATCAGTCAGAATATCGAATTAAAAATATTCAAATATTAACTCAGGTTTTCAAAGTATTAACTGCCCTATAATTAAGATATTTCTTCACTGATCTACATTTATCTGAATGCATTTACCACGTACGTAGTTTCGTCGATTTTCTCGAAGTAATTTTTCTACACAAATAAAATTCAACTTAAAAACAAGTCCTTAAAAATAAACTTGAAATCATTAAGTTTTAATTAAAACTACTTAAACTAATTTTTCTCAGAGTCTCTTGCCTATATGGTTAATCCCGGACTGTTTGCAGTTAAAAGAAGAAATAAAGTGTTGTCTGTTGACTCTAGGTTCCCTAGAACATTGGATTTTGACTCGACTATTCAAACATTCCCAGGATGAAGAGGTAAGAAAATTCTTTAATAAAGATAAGAGGCTAAAAGACCACGTCAGCATGATTCTGCAGGAAGCTGCAAAATAAGTCTCGATGCTAATATTTTTAGGAAGATACACTTTAATTAGCTAGAAGAACTTGTGAATTATTGGAATATATGGAATAAGAGATATTTAAACAAATCCAATTAATAATGTAAGTTTGCTCTGCTACCATAACCGCCAGTTAAAATACAAATAAATATTAACGAGTCACAGGTCTTAGACTTGCGTACTTGAAAATTCATTAGAAATTGTCATCTCACATTTTTGTTTTTTAACTTGTTGTCATTTAATAATTTTGACGACTGGAGAAGATAGTTGGCTGTTTAAGCTATTGTAAATTGGAGATAAAATAATATGATCGTGCAATATACCATTTAAGAATACCTAATGGTCAGGAATGCTTTAGAGAGTCCTTCATCTTTCAACTATTGTCAATAAATAGGCTCCTTGCTGGGATTGCAAGTTGTTCTTTTTTTTTTTGGAGCGGTGGTGATTTGTTTCCAGAATTCTCAGCTCAAATTATTTCTCAGATCTTGATTCGAGATGGAAAAACCCCCAGTCGTATTTAATTATAGAATACCGAAAACTTTAATTTTTTTCTAAATTGTCTGGGCTAAATTTGATGAACATTTGCACTAATGTTTGCATTTAAACATGAATATGAATGTCATGAAAACTCCGTAGCAAAAATAAAAATTAAATTATAAATTTTCAAAATGAAATTCAGAATGACAAATCAACAGCATTTATAGGTGTTTGAACGTTTAAATATATCTTGTAAAACAGTAGAAATTAATAATCAAATAAAAAATAAATATCAAAGGCTTTTTGAACTTGAAGGTTCGACGCCGATACCACGAATCACTGCATACCTACAAACTTTTCATCAACCACCGTCAAAACCCAAAACCGCAAGATCAACAACAGAATTTTCCCACTTAGATTCAAGTCTTTTCCTCGCGCGCTTACTAGTCCCAGCGCCAATTAACTTTTTAAGGATTCGTTCATATAATATATATGTATGTATATTTCCATTTTTCATTTATAGTTTATAATTATAATATCAGAGTTATTAATCATAGCGTTCACTTTTACTTGTTCCATTATTTTAGTATCTGATATATTTCTTTTCTAAACTTGTAATAACTGATTAAAAATTTAATTTTAAAAATCGAATCAGCAAGATATTGAATAGGCAATAAATAGTAACTTTCAGATATTCAAATAATAATTTTTATTAGATACAATGATAGATAATGTCTCTTTTGCCTTCACATTATTTTAAGGGTAAATACTATGCTTAAAACATTGGTTATCAAAATATATCTGAAACCACAGCGACTCCGTCGGCTGAATTGACCTCGATGGTTTCATGCGTATATAGATATAAGGCAATCGACCTTAAACAGATCATGCAAACCAGGAAACGATACAGCATAGTTGAAATTTCCGAAGGACTGAAGATAGTTATTATTTTCTACAATTTAATTATAACATCTCTGAAAGTTTAAACATACACATTAGTTACCATAAAAAATTAACAAAAATGTTTATAACAGAATTTTACCAACCAAGAAAAACTAAAGTTCCCACCTTAAATCTTATAAATTTTCGAATAAAATTTTTCAATCGTAGAATGTTTAAGTAACTCAGCTCATACTTATTTTCTTTTTTTAGTATGAAATTGGACTTTAAATAAAACGAGGCATATATAGTTTCTTAGGTGGTTTTATAATTACAAGAGATAATCTAATGAGAATATAGAGAACACTATAGGGAATTTTAATCCAGCATTATTTCTATGTTACTTGATTCTCATTTATGTTATCTATAGTTCAGTTACAACTCCCTCATCCTCAGTCCCTCTATCTCATCTAGTAATTCGCAGAGAATACAATTTTAAGTCCTCCAATTTTAAATTTAGTATTTTTGGTGTTACTGTTGATGTTTGTACGGAATACCGTAGGGTATTGACATATTATTTTTAATTGTAACGCACGACCTTCTTTGAGAGAAATCACCATTCGGGGTTCAAGTCAGTATCATCAAAAATTATTGAAAGCCTATATTGCTTTTGATTGATGATCATTGAATCGTTTATAAATAAGCCTTTTGCAATACACTCTCCATCTCTATAAAATCACAGTTTGAATTATATTCTACCAATCCTGTATTTTCAGAATCTTTTCCTTAGATGTGAATCAAAAGTTATTTATTTGTATCTTTCCTGGTAGGAAAAAATATCCACTAATTTATTACTTATAATACACTTACATAATCGGCGTATTCGTCTGGCTGTCCGACAGATTTCCTATGAGTCAGATTGGCATAGAGTGCCTCTGTTTGCTTCACTTTGTAGAATTCGGCAGATCCCTTGGGTTCGGTCTTCCGGTAGCATTCGGAGGCCAGAGTGTACGGTAAATCCCTCGGTACGACTTCGTCCCAATACTGGTCCTTCAGCAGTTCTGGGTGTTCCTCGTGCATCTCATCAACGATCATGTATGCGGCCTGAAATTACAGAAAAATAACTATTATGTACTTCTTGGAACTTTGACATTTAAAGAAATTATGGATTAAGAATGGTATAAAATGCGGTGAACTGAATTTATTAAGTATTCTGGTATCAAATGTAGTTTATTCTGACAATATATTTCTTTCAAAATTTCCAATAAAAAAGAATTGATAAAAGTTCTTGTAGCTATGATAAGATGGAAAAAGAAATATGAATATCCACAACAATGCCATTATCGAAGCGTCGATATTAACGACATATTGTTTTTTAAATGTTGAAATCCGCTTCTCTATAAAGATTAATTGTTTTTTTTTCAAAAAGGTATGAGAACAAATTAGGTATTCCTTTTTCATAGTAATGCCACCTTTTCTAATTTATCTTTGCAATTAAAGAAATCCTAGAGGCACCGCAATAACTAATAATTATATGGTAGTTTTTAGGTTTAACGCCGTTGAATATTTGAATGAAGAAAGCTTCTCATTAGGCTTGAAGGGTGTAGCGAGATTTATTCCTAGGCTCGGCTTGAAATAATTTGAATATTCTTACGGGAATCAAACCCGCTCCGCTTTCAGTTAACAGTTAAGATTATTCAGTATCCCTTTTCTTCATCAACATACTAAAGGTAAAAGATGTATATTAATCGCTAAGATTTTTTTTTTTGTGAAATCAATTTATCTGAATTATTCAATAAAAATATCTGATGTGGACGCCTATTAAACTATAAATCGGTGGTTTAAAAAGTGATCCTGACTTTGGTTACTAGTTCCCGAAGATAACAGTATATCAAAAACGACATTCTGTGCCACGACGTCCATCTATTGACACACACACATTAAGTACCACTTTCGGTTTTGCCAATTTTAACCAAAATCTATTATGTTATTTATATATATACATATGTATATATATATATATATATATATATATATATATATATATATATATATATATATATATATATATGTATATATATATATATATATATATATATATATATATATATATATATATATATATATATACATATGTATATATATATATATATATATATATATATATATATATATATATATATATATATATTATAATATATATATATTAATATTAAGTTTTGCACTATATTTTAATAAAATGTTTGATAAAAATCTATTATGATCTTCAAGGAAAGTGCCACTTCCGGTGATCATGTAGAGAACAAAAAGAAAGGTGCACAATTTCAAATGGTCAAAATGGAAATTTTCGTCGAAATCTGAAGCCGAAAATTTTCGCGATTACAATACTTCCTTTACTGCGTATAAGGAAGTAACGTAAAAAGTCTGATCATTTCTTGTTTGGCTTAGCTGCTCAACTGTTTACTTTCAAAGGTTAGTAGTACATATATCTTAACTTTAAAAAAAAAAACTTTGAAAAACTCCATGTTTCGACAAGAAAATCTTTCATGGCGAAAAATTGGGAGCTTAAAAATTTTTACTGAGAGCTTTGGCATGATAATTTTCTTTTAGAACTAGAAATATTTTTGAAAAAAAAATTAAATGAATGATCATTAGAGTTAACATTGATATACCTTTTTTATTACCTATCTATTGCAAAACTATTTGATCACTTTAAACGTGCAGCTAATTGATATTATTCCCAATAAATTTGCGATGTAACTATACTAACAGATAACTGATGTAACTGTACTAATTGATATTTGTAACATTACATAGATAAATTATTACCTACTCGATTTTAATTTAAAAAAAATAAATTTTGTTTATTATAGCAAACCCAAAAATAGAATATGGGATAGACATAATTAACTTCAGTCCAAATTTATTGTTGATTAGACAAATAGAATGGCATTAAAGTGACTAAATAAATGGCAGAAAATGAGGTTTTCTTATCCTCTTTGAAACCGACGTTTCACCGAGTTGTAGTTTCGATTTCTCGGTTTCACTTGCAGCCAATGAGGACAGTATCCGCCCGCTCATTCGAGAGAATAGTACTCTAGAGAGTACTACCTTATACGTAGTACATTCAGCAATTAACACTTTTTTTTTTTAACTTTGAAAACTGATCCCACTGAGGGATAAATTAAGTTGATTAAATCGCATCGCATGTTGTTTGCCTTTTACTAAATATATTTTAATCACAATAATTTACATAATTAGTTCAATTAATGATATCTTTCGTGTAACGTCATATACCTTTGAATATTAAGCATATTGAACCTTAAAGTTTTATTTAGTTTGTAGGTAATGATAAAACAGTTGAGAAATATTTCAATAAAATGTTTCAAAGCATTTTCAACAATGTTTAGTTGTATACTGCGGCTGCTTTAGAGTAAGAAACGTTGTTTCTATATATTTTTTTAATTGGGAGTCCATAAAATAAGCATCGCAGTTAAATGAATATAAAGATGATTGGTTGTTTACGATACAAGATAAATACTAATAATCAGTCATTATCCTCTATTTAAGGATCTATTATTATTTTATATAATTATATTTAAATAAGCATATATTATTAATATAAGTATTAAATATATGTCTGTATAATAAAAAACTTGCGTGCGTGAGTGCGTACATAGGTGTCCGTAACCGTTATCATGGCAACTTCACAATCGTTCATTGGGATAGCTTAATATTAACGTTTATTAACTATATTTTTCAGATTATTTTGTATTTTAGGAGGTAAATAACCTCTGTATTATCGTTGTATTTAATTATGTCTGTGCAGCTTCTATTTGCTGCAATCTGTTTTCTTTTCCTTTCCAATTCCTTTTTTTTTTACTGAAACAAATTGTTGAATAACTCAATAGCGTACTTAATTAATTATCGAATAACGAATCAAAAATATAAAAATTATTGTTTTTATATTATTGGAAGATTCCTAAGATTTTTATTACATATTGTAATCAATATTTTCAATAAATTATACAATATAACTAAATAGTCAAAAAACTAAAGTAGGATAGAAACATGAACATAAAAGAGAAATTATATAAAAATAAATATGCAATTTTTTTTTCTAAAATGAGTTATTTGGTTTAACCATGGAATCGACCCATTTAAAGACGATTTTAAAGTAAAGGTACGATATTTTTAACTGTAGATGTGAGATGTGCCAGGAGTGCCCACAGGGGGAGAGAGTTGCGATGCACGCTGCTAACAACAAAACTTTTTAAAAGCATATCATCTTCTTACATATATTTAACAGTTATTAATGGCTGTGAAACAATTTCGTTCTCTTCGATCAATATAAATGGATATTTTTGCTTCAAAACTTGAACTTAATTTTTTTAATTGTTCAATTTAATGGTTTCCAATTTATAGATATTAGTAAAGTTTTAGGATCTTGCGATGCCTTTAGAAAGCCTCTACTAACTTCGAGTTATAACGGAAGTCTTAGCTTCAACTAGTATAGACATTGTTAAGAAATCAACAATTTTAACGAACAGAAATATTATGCGTTAAGTAAAATTTTTAACCTGCTAGAAAAGATATCCTGAAGGAATCAAACAGCTCTGAAATGAACTTCTACATCATCGGCGAACATGTGCTGAAATCACGATCATGGCATCCTCAAATTAAAACGAGCTGAATTCTGCTCGAGACAGCAACAAAACAGCCGAATTAACTTCAGATTTTCAAAAATTATATTGAAAGGGATATATTATAACGAGTTAAACTTTACTACTGAAAGGTTCAAAACCTTGACTATTCGTCTCTGATTATGAAAAGTATAAAGAGTTGAATTCTGCTCCAGAAATCTACAAAACACATATCGTCCGACTTCAATTTTTTTTCTTCAAATCAGTGAAATTATAATTAGTGGAATTCTGCTCTAAAAATACGCAACACACTCAAATTTGCTTCCACTACTCATTGTTTTGAATAAAGGCGAAATTGCGTTAATTACCTATATTTCAGATATATTAGCTACAGTTCTCTAGAACCGGCCTCGCCCGAGGAAATTCCTGGGTATGCTCTTGCATATCATTAAAGTGAGAACGCTGCCTCTCTGAATTTGAACCATCCTCGTTGGGCCAACTCAGATTCGTAGTGTTCAAGAGGATAGCGTTCAAAGTCTCGTCCAAATTAATACAGTTTTAGAGTGTACCACCAGGTTCTGCAATGGATAGTGGTGGAGAAACGTGCGGAAGGGTTTGGTTCGAAGGGAACCAGAAATGATCTTATTAATTCCCAATGATTTGCTGAAGCTAGTGACGTGCAGGTGCACCAAAATCTGCTCAGGAAACTGCTGCTGCAGATAAACAGACCTTGGTTCTCGCAGAAATGTGTTGGTGGACAGAGAGAAATACGATATCGTCGACATGAACCTTCAGGCGAAACTAGTTTTCGACCTCTCTGGTCTTCAGCCTAATAACCCAGATCAAGAATCCTTGGAAGAGGAAGACCCTTCTGGAGAGAACATAGACCGAGAGATTACGAAGGATGGGAAAGCCTTTGCCCTCTACATAACTTCAAACAGAACTTTTTCAAATATATCTTGATCCCCTACGCCTAAGATGCGGCGTTCCGGAGACAGCTGAGCATGTAATCACGACCGGCATCGCATTTCAATTCTTAATGGCTAAGATGATGAGAATCGCTGGAATTTACGTCCTTGCTGAGAAAGAATTTCCTCGGTTGGTGAATGAAGAAAATTGTCTGTGGTTCGAGGAATTCATATATGGCTGGATACAACAGTGGGACTACTTCACTATAATCCAGGCAATAGAAATAGAAGAAACCAGTGACGGGAAGACCATCGATAGATGGAGGTCACCCTGCGTGGAAGATAAGAAGTCATGGATAAATGATCAGAAAATTGACAACAGTGCTAGACATAGCCGTAAAGGCGAGGTTGGGATGAAAATAAATTTTAAAAAAGTACATTGTCAAATAAACAATCTTGAATATTTTTTTAACATTTTGATTTGTTTAACATTCTTTGAATTGCGTGCATAATTCGTAAGTTGATCCTTATTTCAATAACAGAATGTTTAGGGGCATGCGCACTAAAAGTTTCTTCTATAAGTTGTTTATCTGTAACATTATCTTTTTCAAATCTAATTCCTAATCAAATAACCCACTAATTCCATCCTGGTTTATTCCTTCTGTTCTATATACAATAGATGACTCAGAGCATTACTCGAGTATGATGAAGGACAAGCCAGTAAATTTCAACTGACTACTTTAACTGAGATTTTAACTTTTTACAAACAAAATCTATAAATATAAGTGAGGGTAAAATTCATTACTTCAATTTTTTCACATCTTCCGATGGTCTTCCCGTTACTCGTATCTTCTATTTCCATCGGTTGATGGATGAAGAGAGTTTTACTATTGATTTTTAAACGTAAGAAAATAAAATAAGGAATCAGTTAAAACATATTTAGACTCTTCACTTAGTGAGTAACAATAACCATTGCTATCTCGATTTTAATAAAAAATGGAAGTAAAGAGTTTTGCATTTCACACCCTCAAGCTTATTTTCATCATTTGTCTTTATATTTTTCATCATTTTCCTTTTCATTTTGAATATAAAAATTTGTTTCGAAACCCGCTACAAGCACAATGTATTTACATAGGTACTATGCACTTTTCATGTATTTAATGTGTATTTCATGAAGTTGAATAGCATACATGGTCAAAAGTAGTGCACACATGGTCAAAACTTGGATAGTTTTTATGGAAATCGAACGTAAAGCCCGTGTAATCGCTTTTTGCCATTTTTTTATACTTCTTCAGCGCGCTCTAGCGGCTTAACGGTTTATCTTAAAGACATTATTTTTGGAAACATGGTGGTCTTATTTTTGAAAAACTAATATTTTCCGAGATATTGGCCAAAAAAAAATACAAAATTTTGAAGTCTTTTGTAAAAAAAACAAGGTTCCGGTCAAAATATCTATCATCAAAGCTCAATAAAGTGTTCAACTACACAAGAAACTGGAGCGAACCAAAATTTACGACTATAACTAAACTTTCCTCTATTATTCCACACACTGCATAATAATAACATGCGATTCATATTAAACAGTAGTTGTAATACGTTTAGAGGGGGGCTCGGTCCTCGACTAAGGGGGGAGGAATATGTCGTTGACTTAGGGTGAGGGCACGTCTGAGATGTGATATCTCTGGTGTGAATTTATGTGATGTTTGTCTGTTCTGATGATGCCTGAATTGGTAAAACATTGCTTGGTTATTTGTCTACTGTTTTGTTTCCAAAGCTTCAATCTAATAATAAAATTATTAGTTAAAGTGAAAATTTAATAGAAAAATCTTTTCCATAGTCATTATTATATTATAACTTTTGAATTTGAATAATAAAAAAAATACTGCTTATTTTTATATAATTTTTCATTTAAGTTTATGTACTCTTCAAGCTTTGTTCTTTCTGATTTAAATAATTTATTGTAAATATTGATTATTATTATCGTTCAGAAGGAGATGAGGAAATTCGTATGTGTAAAGAAGTAGCGAGCCCTCTATAATTGATAAATGGTAAAGCAATTTTAGAAATATTTTAATCGGCATTTAATTTTTTTCGAATAATGATACAGCGTTATAAGGAATATGTTATAATTATCAGTATAATATTGAAATCCGAGGCCTCTTGTTAAAAAACAATTTAAAAACAATAATTTTCACTAACTTAAGCATTTTAAGGTCGACATTACAAATTCTCGGAATGGTTTGTAAGGAAGTGATCTGACGGAGCGTATAATAGCAGGTTCTGGCGAGAGTGAGTTATAGGAGCAAGAGCTCGCCGAGGACAGGCTCTTATCGCTTCCGACAAAAGTAATTCATTAGTAATGAAGAACCGAGAGTAATTTCATGGCGGATCAGTCATGGCAATTATTTTGCTCTCTCGTCCTGGTAAATCGAGAAAAAATCTCTGAAATCCGAATTTTAATTCAAATTTTTATCCTCGAAGGATCACTCAAGAAGATTATTCACTAGTTACTGTGATTTGGACCTTTCAGTGCAGAATGTAATTTTGAACCAGAGTTTGGCAAAGTACGAAATAATGCCTCGTTTAAATTGCCTCGTAGCTCATTATGAAATGCGATTCAGCCTTGTTTTGAAGCTTATCTCAATCATAATAACGTCCATATCATATCCAACAATCTAATATGCGAAAATACGATTTTCATACTCGTCACTTTTAAACGCTGTAGTTGAGGCAGGCATTGTGACAAAGTCTTGCAATCCTAACTCCCAAAAGATACTAGGCGTCAATCTTTGGGGAGTCATTCAAGACTTTTCCACAATGCGCGCCTCAACTAGAGCGTTTCAAAGTGACGAATACGAAAATCGCATTTTTGTATGTTCGATAGTTGGACATGGTTGGAACTATATGTGTGGTACTTTTATACGAACTAACTACTTTATTTCAGAAACATCAACATGTAATGATAATTTATCACGAGGACTCATTTTCTAAATCCTAAAGGTTCGTTTAAACTAGCGAGTTTTTCACTTTCGAGAGTGGTAGATATTCTCAAGAGTAAAACTTTTACAGCTGATCTAAACGTCTCATTACAACTCTCGGAGTGTTCATCCTCCAACTCTCAGAGGCAAATACATTTGCAATTTTCGTTGAAGAGTATGTATACCATTTTCGAAAGTGAAAAGCTCGCTTGTGTAAATTCACCTTAAAGTGCAGTCACGTCAATAAGTACAATTTTGATTAGGCTCTTGTTTGAAGATTCCGAATCAAATTGTTAAGCCTCTCAAACCCCAGTAAATAACTGTTATTATTATTATTACACTGAGGGTTGAAAAGCCCTTCCTTAAGTCTTAAGTATTGCCTTATTTAGGTACTGTAATCTGTAGAAGGCAAGAGCTTCGCATTTACACAGGATGTGCTCAGCATTTTCTTCATCTTTTAGGCACTGACGACAAGCGATTGAAACTTCCACTAGTTTCATATTTTTGAGATGATATTTTAGCGGGCCAGTAAATAACTAACCATTCAATGTTTTGCCAATTCAAGCATCATCAGAACAGAAAATGATAAGATCACATAAATGCTGGCCAGAAATAGCAAATTTAATATCAACGGCCTAAATTAAATCAAATAGTGATAGCACATCTTTATTTTTAAAAACATGTTCGGCAAATATGAACATATTTTTAATTTCCATTTTGTGGTCGACCCACGTAATAAATTTAGAACTTATAACTCAGGCTAGATTAGGTTGGCGACCCCTCCTTCTTTCTCTAAGTTGCAGTACATAAGGGCGTCAAATCCTCTACAAATACATGGACATTTCCTTTTAAGAGGAAGTGCCTTCAAATATCTTTCTATAATTGAAATATTTAAATCAATTAATGTCAATCTCTACTGCCTATCTCTCAATTTGAGTATAAAAATACAATTTAAAAACATTGAGTCTTGTCTTGAATTTTGGTGTACCTGTCTGTTGGGTTTGACGTTCTCTTTTATATAAATTTTAGGTATGTATGTATATTTATATGTATTTTATATATATTTATGTATAGGCTGTAATCCCAAAAGGAAAAATATATGTCCTGAAATATATGATAAACTCTAAAAGATCCTTTTGGCAACGCGTTATACTCTTGTTCGTCGGAACCAATTATTGACGGTCTTTAGGTTCAACAAAAACCGGAACATATCCGGAAATGTATTCGAAAATTAAAACAACGCACTTTTGTAAGGTCGATCGAGCTGTGCTAGCAAAAGGAAGAGAACTCACCAGTTCTTTAGCGAGCATTGACATGTCCATCTCTTTAAAGCGGCGTGAAGCAGGCAGAAGGCCTGTAACGCTTCGGTAGGCACGAGAAGCAAGTGATCTCTGGCATTGAGATATGTAAAAAGACTTCGCTTAAATTAAACCGTTGAGACTCAAAGCAAAGTACGTAAAAACTTTACCATCTTGAGCTACCGTGGAAAATTTAAAAAAACTTCTACGCAGATGAGGATAAAAAAAACTCTTGCATAATGGAAATTGGCATGGAAATTGTGCAAAAATTGGCACATGTTTCATGTACATACATTCCACACTTTAAAAAAAATATATATATTTCAACATTATTTGAATATGTAATAACTACGTAAAAACCTACAACAGACTTGAATAAAATAAAATTTTTAACTTTTTTGGATTCCAAATTTTGAAACAATTTATGCAATCTATAGATAAATACTGGTTTTTATTGCTGGATATATTACGGTGGTTTCATGATTCGAAGATTCTAAATCAATAACAACTCAACAAATTACTAAACATTTATCCTTCTACTTGGTTTTTTTTTTTAATATTTTCGATTTATTATTTTCAATATTATTATTATTTATTATTTTTAATATTATTATTATTTTCAAGAAAAAATATATATCATTATGATTCCGGAACACTTTCATATTGTTGTCAGAATTATCTATTTGATTTTAATAAGCCAGTGTGTAATGATTTGCAATTAATTTCTTTGAATTTTCATCACGTCTTTAATAACTTTCCTTTGGCTGTATCAGATATACATTTCAAGATATTTTTGTTGTTGCAACATATATTTCTTTATATCAGTCTAAAATTGATATCATATACTAATTTCTACCTGATGACGTGGTTCATCATTATTTTGAATATTCTTCCATAGTTTATTTTATCTTCATTAAATTTCTGAAATAGCTGGAGACCCACAATATTGCTCTATTGGAATAAATGGAAATTTGTAGTATGTGTTACTGAAGATTAGATCTTCCTTTGAATGCATTCATTAATCCAAATTAAATAGTTTATTCAACCATTCGGGGTTTATACCCTATCTTCAGGACCTAATACTTAATATTTTGATTTATAAAATATTTTTTCAAATTTTCTTCTAATATTCATATCCATATTATTATTTCTTCCTATACTTCGTAAATTTTTATAATTTAAAACACTTGTTAAAATAGGAGTGTTTTTACAGGGTTATTAATTTTTGGAGGGAACCATATTTTTGCAGAGTTTCAATTAGGAGGGACTTTCACACCATCGCACCATGGAAAAAACGTGTGACAGACTGCAGCAAATCAAATTAACTACTATGAATAATCCTACTATTGCTTGTACCGTTTTAATAAAAAATAAATAATTTTATAAAAAAATAATCAATTTTAGCCAACAAATATGGCTAACTGATTTTTAAAATCACTGTCACACATACGTGTATGTGGTAGTTAGTGGTAAAGTTTTGAAGTTCGGTTGGCAATCCAATGGCACGAATGGTAATCCTGACTGACAGGCGCTAAAAAGTAATATAACGTTGTTTCTTTTTTTTTTTTTTTTTTGTTAAATGTTTTTTTTTTTTATAAATTGTATAAGCTACAAATTATATAGGTATCATTTGGAGGGTAAAGGCATGCGCCATCGCCATTTGCCTTCAAGATTGCTTGTCTGTGCATTGTCAAAATAGCAACGATTACACTTGGAAAACTTTCATTATTATATTACTTCTAGTAAAATATTGGAAGAAACTTATTCATTAAAGACTCTACAATTAGATCCTAATGAAAGATATTGAGACACTAATCATAGGATACTAAGATCTCTGTCAAGAAGTTAGCAGCTCCATTAGAATCCTTCTAGTTCTGAAGTATGATTCTAAGAGGTTGAGCTTGGAGAAATGTCTAAATGGCGACAAAGAATGGGCAGAGCTAGACAAATGGGTCAGCGACGTGATAATTATTTTACAGTTATGCTCGAGGCTCGGCCTGCCCAAATATCTGCGCCTATTGGTCCAATTTCCAGCTGATTGGGCTGGTTCGAATATCTGGCGCCATGCCGATGCAATCCTGTCAACTACCAATTACATATCATTTCAGCATATCTCCAATTTGATTGGATGATTATAACTTTCCTTCAGGCATCTGTTCGGAATTTCGGCTGTAGGCTCTCAAATTAGCAGAATATCTTGAGAAATTGAAGATAATTAATCAACCAGAGCAGAATTAAAACAGTTTTAATTGATGAACTAAAAAGTGGCTAATGCGTTAAAGCATCCTTACTTTATAGATACTAATTATTTAAAATATTTTAGATCTAAATTTCGATATCAAATAGAATCAAGAAATAAGAAATGCCGCGTAAACTGGGGTAAATGCTAGATAATGCAATATTATATTTTTAAACCAGAATAAATTTTTTTGGAATTATAAAATAACTCACGCATTTATTCTTACTTATTTTTAAATCATTACCTGACTGATTGGTTCCTATAAATTAGCACTTCCAAATGAATGACTCCATGTTAACGCGTAGAAAAAACATTTTCAATTAATATAAAAAGTCTGAATTTTAATGCTTTTATATCTTTAGGATTTAAGTGAACATATGAAGTATTAGCTTTATCAATCTTTCATTATTTTAGATTATATTAATTCTCATAAGTATGATGTATGTATGAAATAAAGAAAAAATACAATTCTTGGTTTATTTTTAGAAGGCTCCAAATTAAATATGCCCAAAATCTATCAGGGTAACATCTGATAACAAAACTTGTCAACACTTCTCCAAATATCAGCATCTTCGAGAATAATACGTACTTCTTACTTATACTAACAGTTCAAGTGGTCCAGGAATTCGTAAAATAAATTTCCATACATGGAGCTGCAACTTTATAATTTTAAAATGTATTGCTTAATATTTTTATATGTTTCTTTAACTTTAAGTTTAATTTATTTATTTTTTCTATTTATTATTTTGCTATTATTTAATTTATTTATATTTTCTGTAAATATGGGTTGAACGAATTATTCAATAACTACTACTGTTGCCCTTTATTGGGACAGAATGTACGATTACTCAATAAAAATAGTTCGATATAAACGAAAAACAAATTTTTATCTGTGAATTGATCTTAATGTTTGCGGATAGTTACAGGTTTTTAATAAGCTTTAACTTGAGAGACATGAGAATTCAATAGGAATTTGACTTAAATAATTTAATTAATGAAATAATATTATTATTTATGATACAATTTGGTTCAGACGGCCTATGAATCTTGTTTATCGCTCTGTGAGTCCGTATTTTCTACACTCTCAAATTATAAACGGATTACAACCACATTTTTAATATGTATATTTCAATGTTACTACATTATGTTCTTCAAGCGTGCTCAGTGAAAGGTGCGTAGCTCAGTACTAGTGGTTGTCCAGTGTTCGAAGACAAATGGCATCCAGTTCACAAGTCGAAGGTCTCGTATATTATCTAGCCTCGGAATTCTATTACTTCTAATCAGCTGGATAGACAATATTTTATTAACTATACATTGGAACTGTATTGACCAGTTATGCAATCTCTGTCTTATTAGGACGTTTATGATTTCAAATGCTTCCTCATAAGCATGTTTAGAATTGAAGAAAGAAGCTTTGATGTTCATTCTTCTTCTTTTCTTGGCACTACAACCCGCTAGCGAGTCATGGCCTCCGCCAACAGCAACCGCCAGGTGTCCCTATTTTTTGCTGCCAACATCCAGTCTCTCACTCCAATCTTCTTTGCATCGGTGTCCACACAGTCCCTCCATCGCAACTTGGGTCTTCCGACCACCATGAAGGATCTCAGTCAGAAGCTTCCTTGGTATCATATCGTCTCCCATTCTGGCAACATGGCCTGCCCATCTGAGTCGGGCTGCTTTTATAAATTTAACGACATCAGGGCCATCAAACAGGGCCATCCCAACATCGATGGGATGTCCATATCGATATTTTTCCTTAGATATTCGATATTATAATATCGATATTTGGTTTCCGATAATATCAGTAAATCGATATTTTATTCACGATATCATTGATAACACATTATAAAAATAATTTTGGATAGGACATATTTTCAGTTTAACCTGTCGTTTTCGAGATAGGTATTTGTGGAAAATCCAAGAAATGCACCACCCTCCTTTTTTTTTTGTTGTAATCAATCGAGAGGTAATACAAAACAAAACAAAATCCATCGAAATCGGATCAATATGAGCTGAGATATAGCATATTGAACTTTTTGACTAACTGCCTAGTGCAACATGAAATAAATATTAAGAAACTGGTTATCCTTATTCTGGTAATCCTTAACATAGAACATACAGACCAACAGCTCCCGCGAACGATCTGGATGGATAATTGCATTAGACTAAACAATAAGGAAAATATTTTTAGTGTTACCTTGATGTGCCTGTCGATGAGCCAGTTCAATTCGATGTCGTCATCGTCTTCGCCAAATGGGCCTATGAGTACTTCAGCAACCTTCAACCACCCGATGTAGAAACAAAACTGCAACAAGTACATTTCGTGATATCATTACTGGTACATGTTGACGAATAGCAATAATCATTTTTTTTTAACTAAAAGAGCCATTATTAAAGAAATCAAACTGTTCTTAAAATTACCTAATTTACACAAAAGTACATAGTTACTGAAACAATACTGAGACAAAAAAAAATCGAATACTAAATAATCTCAAATTATTTCTTTAAAAATAATTATAATAATCAAAAGAATACTTCTATTGTCATCGTTTTGTTAATTTTTAACTCTTTCAGTAGTAGAAAGAGACGTGGAGAACAGAATGGTGTCAGGCCGGATTTCCTAATTCTCAGAATGTTCACTTTCTCTGAGTACTCTTTAGAAAATCAATATTTTTACCAACCTTGCCCTAATTAGTAACCAATCCATTGGTTGCTCCCAGATTAAATCAGGATAATTATTGCCAATATATTAATAAGCCGAGTGGGTGTGACGTATGACTGGCATTGCTGAAGACACTATCAGACCGTGCTGTTTTTGGTTCATTCAGCCCTGAAATGAGAACCTGACACTAGTCAGTGAATAAATCGGGTTATTGGAGCACAGTTATGGTCACACTGTCCCTCATGAATACCTCAAGATGAATAATCATTCTCATTTATCAGTGCCTATTCATTGTATCTAACCAGGCTCTTTGATTTAGGTTTGACAGATTTATTTAATTTAGATAGTTATTAAAGAAGATATAATTATCAATAAAGAGAATTTTGTTTACCAATGACAGTAAAAAAAAAAAAAATTGCCAATTGAACCTATTTTGGGATATCTAATTTTTTAGTTTATCAGGGTTAATGTGCACTAAAATTCATCCTTATAATCCTGACAATAAAAAAACCAAAAAAAAAAACATAAGGTTTTTTTCTGAACAATGAATTCGATAACTGCATTTTAAAACCAAACAATCTCTACAATCTAAACAGTAATTTCGATTTATTTTTATTTTTAGTAATATTAATCTACATTACATGCTATTTTGTTAGTTAAATAGGATATTTAATTTAATTAAAATTTAAACTTTCTCCTACCTGAAGTACAGTAACTACAGGAAAATATATGTCAATGCTGTCAATGAAGTTTGCCCCTTCTGCTGGTTTGACGAATTGCTTCCCAATGAGTGCTGCGATGAAGTAAATATATACTGATAATGTCACAACCTATTGCCAACAAATTTTCATTAAGGATCTATAATAGAATCATGGAATCAATCATAAATTAAATATGATTCATTATTCTAAATTATTGTGCATTTATTTAAGTAGTTATTAATGTAATTTTTAAGATTCATTCAAAGCAAACCATTCATTGTAAAAAAATTTCAAATTTTAATTTTAATTTTAATATTTGTAAATTGTTGCTAGTGTGTATATTGTATATATTTAGTATATACTAAGTATAGTAGTATATACTTTATATACATTATATACATTAAGTATTCACTTATTTGTTGTTAATTTATCTGTTATTAATTATTACTATTATTTCTTGAAAGTCATTATGATAATTGCATGAATAAGTATAATTTAATGGCGACTATACTCATATCGTAAAGTAGGTGTAAAAAAACTATTTAAAAAATCAAAAAAGAACAAATAAACGGATTATTTAAATATATCATAATAAATGAAAGTTAAACCTAATTTAATCTTCTTGAAATTCTTTTTTTTTAACTCTATATCACTACTTGTGCTAAAACTGTTTTTATTACACACACACCTACACACATACCATATATATATATATATATATATATATATATATATATATATATATATATATATTTATATACACAATCCAATAAAATTCATTTGTTCTTTTATTATTTGAGTATATTGCAAAATTAAAAATAGCTTATTTGTATAATAAGTTTTCTGAGAATATATAACCATTTCTGTAAATTCTTTATCAATACACAAACTAGTTTAATAGTTTTGAGGTTGTGATTATCTGGTTTCTTAATTATGCAGGTATAAACTTATAAATTTGGATAAGAGCTATTAACAGTTATGGTAATATAGTTGCATTCTTGTATATTGCAAAAAATAGAAAATTACCTCACCTTAAAATTAAAATAGATTTCCATATGCAACTCATATGCTATGAAGAAAATCTATTCAATGGAACAATTTCTTCGATATGATACTTCTCCTTATTTTCAACATGAGTAGTTAATGAAAACGGACGTAACGTAGCTGGTCCATTATGCATCAATAGTACACCATGCAAGTAAAGCCTCGCGTAATGAATTACATCCCGTATATGAGACAAAGATTTTTCCAAAATCGGATAATTGCATGTTATGTTCATCACGAAACTCCTTAACGATGTACAATGTACGGATTTAATGGTTATGAAATACCACCAGAAGAAGCATTAGTGCGAAACATCATCTAGCACGGCTTGGATCAGTCATATCTATTAAGATCTCTCCCGAATATTTCAGGATTGTCAATGGTTCAGAGCTGGCATAAACTGTTCAGTAAAATTTCAGAACTACCTTAATGCGGTTTTTCAAATTTTTAAAAACGTATTTATTTATTATATAATAATAGAGTTTTGAACATCTTTGAACTTAATTAAAAGTAAAATATACCTCTATTGAAATTAGATATTAATTAATTAATTATTAATATTAAACTTTGCATTAGAGTACTTTGGAATGACAATAAAAAAGAAAATTATTGGAATGAAAAAAATGGCTTATATTACTACACATATTTTACATGGAGTAAGAGTATTAAAATGATTTAATACTAATGAGTTTTAATTTTGTGAGAGCGGCACTGCTGACAATGGAAGTTAGAGGACAAACTCTTGGCGGTCATTGGTACAGATGTTGTACCAATCTTTCTCTACCGGCTTTTCCATAGTGGTTGAGTCCTTATCGCATTTTTTCTAACGTCGCTGCCATCTAATTTTAAGATATTGAAAATCATAACTGTATTAAAAATACAACTAGTAAATGTTCTGTCCGATTCTGTCCGACATGGCAATGTTTCGTGAAGAAATTACGCGCTGTCACCACTAAAAGTTTTAATATACTTTAACAAATTGCCTCGTTAATGCATTTCCATTCATTCAAAAGCAACAAAGATAATAAAATATGAGAATATAGCTGATTAATAAAAGACTTTACCTTCGAATCCCACAAAACTTGAAAGTCTCGGCGAAAAACATTCTTCATTTGGAATAAACGAGTGGTCGATAACTATTGCCTGTTTGTTTATTTTAACTAAGAACTCAAATATTAATTAAATAACAATGTTAATGAATTTATTATCAGGACAAATCAAAGTTCATCACCTTCACCGACAGGCATAATACTTGCTCACTTGTTTTTTTTTTCGAAAAACAATTTATTCTACCGTCAATTTTCCTCTTAGAACTTAAATTCGATGAAGTATAACTAAAAATAATAACCATTTAACTGCAAACGAGCTCAAACATTAAAAGATTAGTTCCGATAACACGAAAGACCATAGAATTGAAATTGTAGAAAATTATGACCTATAATCAATGAAATAGAAATTTCTAGAAAACCAAATTTTATAAAACATGCAAAATTGAATTTATTTTAATAAATGTCTTAGAATAAAAGTAATAAGCAGTGATAGAACCTTTCAACTTTTTATATTTATTTATATGTATAAGATAAGAGGTGGTGGAAAACTCAATTTTACTATTTCCAGAATGAAATTGTATTATTTGTGTCATTGGGTTATAAATTGCTGAGATATCATGTCAATCCCTCCTTAGGTAGGATAAGACAACACAATCACATAATTCTACATATCATCCTTCCTATATCCTGTAATAAATTTGTACTGCAAATTAAAAATGGTAGTGGCCACGAAGGAGGAATATATACAAACATTAAAAAATACCCAAAAAGTCAATGATTTAGTAATCTGTATTCTAGTGCTGAAATTTTCTTGTTATCTATATCCAACTCGATGCGCTTCAATTTGCTCTGAAAGGTTTGCTCCAATGTGCTTTCTGAAAACATTTATAGTTTTGGTATGCAAACTCTGCGATGCTTGAAGCATATTAGCATATATATCTGTAGATGATGACTGCTAAAATGTAAACAGAGCAAGTCCTTCAGAAGAGGAAACATTCGAATGGATATTATCTGAACTGAGTAGTTTTTACAACATCGTGAACTAAGGCAATGAAGGAAATTGATTGCGAATTATGTACAGCATGAAGATCTCTGCGTTGGGAATTAACCTGGAAACAGTTCAAGTTCGCTTAGTGCAGCTGATTTCCATTTCTTAGGAGATAGACACACCGTGGCGGTCCGGACCGGTTGTTGGTGTCACTGCCTTACCCTGGCCTCTACCTGACCTTTAGGGCTCTACCTCTTCGGGGGCCGTCATCGACATTGTCTAGGGTAAATCAGTCGATCTTTAGGGAGTATTCTGAAATATTAAGAGTAATGAAAAGTGGTGATTTGAAAAAAAAAAAAAAAATGAAAACTGATGAACAAGTGAACTCTCTTGAATTTGATGAATGAATTCTCAATGCTTTCATTTAAAACAGAATATCGCTGGTTAAGAAGTGCTACTTCACAACATAAATTCAGTAAAATAAACTTCCTGTGAGAAATCATATTCACATTATTTATTATTGTATAAGATTTCACTGAAAACATTATTGTATTTTGCTATGCCTCCTTATGGTCATGAAAAATAGACCTCTTGGATGATTTTTAGATAAATTGCGTGCTAAGTGTTTTTTTTTTACTTTTCGAATTACATCCTAATAGAAAAAAAATAAAATTATATATATATATATATATATATATATTCTATAAAATATAGATGGCTAATAAGTGATATCTCGTATCTTCCGAAAAAAACAAAACAAATTTCTTTCAAAACAGATCGCGAAACTTATACGCTTCCGAAATGAGACCTGTTATATGGAAGGGAGACCACTATTTGTAAAAATAGAGTGTAGAGATATCTAGTATCTAATGAACAATAAACTTTTTTGGTGATAACTCGTATTATCAATAACTGAGAACAGTCGTGAAACTGAAAAACATTATTGTATTTTGATATGCCTCCTCGGGGTCGTGAAAAATAAGTTGGACAACAAAGGATAAACAACAACTTGGACAATTTTTAGATGAATTGGGGTTTAAACAGTTTTTTATCCCAACTGCAAAGTAGTCGTTTTACATTTTGAAGGAATCACTTTTTGCCATCGATATAATGCGAGATTCGGACAAAATTTTATCGCCGTATTTGCTTTAAACATATCCTGCTAATGTGAAAATGCCCTCAAAAATGAATTACATTTTTGCAATATAAGAAATATTGATTTTTTTTTTTCTCTCTATGAAAATTGTTTTCTATTCTTTCATTCTTTTCTTTTTTGATAGTTTGAAGTGATATTCCAAAATTCAGTTGGTCCGTTTGTTTCTTCGTAAATAGGCAATAAATATTTGGGATTCTGATCGGTTATGAAAATTTTAATAGTTGAACAGATCTGAATTGAATTTAACGATATTATTCTGCAACAACTACGTATACAATTACCTTGGAATAATATAACAACGAAGCTGATATGTCTTGCCTGAAGATGATCTAAATAAAACTATGTCAAAAGAGAAAACAATGTGAAGGTTGGAACCATATTGCTTAAATCGGAATTGGCAATTTTTACTAACCTATTAAACCTTTCAGCAGAAAGCTATACCGTACTTCTTATGTTGATAAAATTCAATATTGGATTAAATTTTAAATAAAAAAATGTATATCTGTAGCTTAGACTTATAAGTTGTTTGTTTTATAATACATAGATATTGTTCGATAATTGATGTGTTGTGACTCATTTGTTAATTATTATGGGAAAAAATGTTATGTGAGTATAAAAGGTATATTCGGTACTGACCTCTAAATGATTTCAACAAACAGATAGTGCACCATAATGATGTTTATTTGAATGGCATTTGACCAAGAAAGTTCAAGCACCTCTCGTTTTTAACTACTAAACATAAGAGATATGCAGAGACAAATTCACTTTCGTGAATAACACAATAAGTTTCGATAAAAAATCAACGGAGTTTAGGTACAGGCGAAACATATCCATAACGACAAATTGAGCCAACATGTAGCAAAAAGTTAAAATCCAATGAAATATTTATTACCGGTTTAAAATTAGTAATGTTTCAATTTTATACTATTTTATTCAATTATATACTTAAATTTATTAATGGCGTCATAACTTCGTTCTCCCAAAACTCTTAGCCTGAGTATATATTTTTCAGAGTAAAATTCAATGTTGAAAAAGCCTTAGAGTTTATACCGAACATAGTTGAGTTCATTGTTTTTATTTTTACGATTTCAATGAAATATCGTTGTTTTTTCCTCTAAAAACTATTGAATAGCTATAAAAAAAACAACTAATTTTTTAATACAAAGTTCGTAAAATATTTGAAAAAAAAAATGGTTTGGGATTTTTTAATGTTTATCCAAAACGTTGGATTGGTTTTCATATTCTTGATTTTTTTACCAGATTCCAGCGTAGTTGTTTAGTATTTTTAAACTTAAATTCAATAGAAAAGAAAGTTATTAGAAAGTTTAAATTGAAATTACTTTATTATAGTTGCTTATAAGTAATTGAGAAACAATGAGCGTAAAGCGAACCAAAGGTTTATAAAGTTGAACTGTTTAATATTAGTATAGTTACGTAATATGGAACCTATGGGGGTTACTCGAATCCAAAACTATAAAAGTAGCGGGAACGTGGTTAAGTGCCTCAGGGCCCAAGCTCAGTAGGAGAGATTGGGACTCATGTCTGTGTTTTGATGACAAGAAACCTAGGTGTAATTATTTTATTTATTTTTTCGTCCCAAGTAATCCCCTAATCGTCCCAAGTTACGGCACTTGAAATATGAGATAGACAATCAAAAGTATAGAAAGTGATAATTGTCGTGAATATTCAATTTTAGCTGCTATTGCTTTGCTATTGTTTTTTCTTTATATGCTGCAATGATTTTCAATCATTATGATTTATTTTTCAAAAATTGTATTATAGGAAATCAACTTGAGGAAGAACCTTTTATTGTGCTTGCGCCCAACAATAACATTTTGTTATTGAAATAACAGCCAACGTACAAATTAGTGCTCGAGATTGAAAGAATGTAATATTTTTTCTACTTTCAGAATGTAATCGTGCTTAAAATATCTAAAGGCAAACAGCTTAATTGTAACTCAATTGGACAAATAATACTTGACATAGTTGCTCTCCATGAGATAAGATGGACCGGATAAGTGTCATTCAGTAGAAAATATCACACCATGTTCTACAGCTGCAATCAGAGAGGTCATACCTATGGAACGGGATTCATCATCAGCAAGAAATTCGCCACAGCGTTGACTGGATTTAAAGCGGTAGACCCCCGGATATGATACCTATGTATGAGAGGCAGATTCCATAATTTTAGCCTCATTAGCATACATTTCCCAACAGAACCCACAGAGGAGGTGATTAAGGATAAGTTTTATGCCAAACTGGAAAAATGCCTAGATGAATGTCCAAGATTCGACATAAAAATAGTTGTTGGAGATTCCAACGTCCAAATTGGGAAAGAGAAGGAGTTTAAACCAGTTATCGGCATGAAGAGTCCAACAGCATACATGAAGAGTCCAATGACAACGGACTAAGAATGGTCAATCTTGCTGCATCGAAAGGTATGGTTTTAGGAAGTACACTCTTTCCTCATAAAAAGATCCATCTGGCAACATGCGCGTTCTAATGATGGTATCACTACAAATCAAATTGACCTTGTACTTATGAGTGCCAGACACATCTCCAGTCTAATGGACTATCGTGTGTACCGAGGCGCCAACGCAGACTCAGACCACTTTCTTGCTGTGGCTAGAATAAGGGCCAGGATCTCCCTTGTGTTCTCCCCAGTGTTGTCCCCCGTGTTCGAGGAACACGGCAAAGAAAGTATGACACTGACAAGCTGAAGGACCCAGATATGCGTATAAGATTCTCCACGATCGTGTATGAAAGAGTAAGAGTGCTGGAGAGCTTGAAGACCCTAATGATCATTGGACCGGATGCCAAAATCTGATGGCCTAAGTGACCCAAGAGATACTAGGAGTGGATGTACATAAAAGGAGCCCGCCATGGTTTGATGAAGAGTGCCGTGCTGCTAATATGGAAAATAACAGAATTTACAGACTTATAGTCCAACGACGTTACACTAGGGGAGCTTTAGCGGAATACCGCACAAAGAGACGTGAGGAGAAGTACCTCATGCTAAGAAGGACGAAAAGAGCCTGGGAAAACCAGAAGCTGGAAGAAACAGAAAAAATGAGAAGTTTTAACGAAGTAAGAAAGTTCTTCCAGCAAGTGAACAATGGCCGCAAACCCTTCAAGCCGAGAGTTAGCACCTGCAAGGACCAGAATGGAAACATATCAATGGTAAAGAAGGAGGTGCTTAACAGATGGAAGGATCACTATGGCTCCAAAAGAGAATTTTAGCCGCCAACAGAAGCTACTTTGGATTGCTTAGATACTCCGCAGCCGAATCATCACAAGGACCACTAAACTCCGCCTATGCAAGACCTTAGTTAAGCCAGTACTTGTATATGGCTCTGAAAGCTGGACAATCCCAAAGGCTCAGGAATAAGCACTCCTCTGTTTTGAAAGGCGCATTCTGAGGAAGATCTTTGGAGCAGTACGGATCAGCAATCAATGGAGGGAACACACTAATGCAGATCTAAAAGAATTTTATGGTGAAGCTGACATAGCTAAATTCATCAGGATCGGGTGGCTGCGATGGGCTGGACATATTTTCAGGATGAGGCCTGATGAAATATCCAGAAAACTTCTAGAAGTACGTCTCTGAGAGAACTATAAGAGTTGGCAGACCCAAACTACGGTGGGCTGATGGTGTGGCAGCCGACGCGTGGAACCTCTTAAACCTCCGTAACTGGAGAGCAGCAGCAGAGAACAGAGAAGACTGGCGGACAATGTTGCAGGCGGCACTGACTCTTCGTGAGTTGTAGCGCCATCGAGGAAGGAAGGAAACAACTTAAGAGGAGATCGTTGTGGGCGGAGCTTAGGCCGGGAGGTTACGCTCAAGAAGGAAAAAAATCATCGCTGTCTACATAACTTCGGACAGCTACCATGTCAAATACATTTATCGTTGGATTCTTTTTTTTTTTTTTTTTTTTAAATTTGGATTTGCTTTACATTCTTCCAATCTCGGTCACCAATATTGAATATCCACGACAATTATCATTTTCTATCATAAATTTTCATTATATAGTTATAAGTACCGTAAATTGTAGCAACTTAGGACTAGTAGAGGGTTAATTGGGCCGAAAAAAAAAATTACACTTATGTTCCTTGTCATGAAAATATAGACATAATTCCCAAGTTCTCCAACAGGTAGCAGTATCTAGATAGATCCTGAGAGATTTTACTACGTTCCCGCTACTTTTTTAGTTTTGGATTCAAGTAACCCTTTGGGATCCAAATTACGGAGTGTAACCTCGCGGCCTAAGCTTCATCCACAAGGTTCGCCCTTAAATTGTTTGCATACAGATATACTAAGCACGATTACATTATGAAAGTAGAAATAGGTTAGAAAAAGTATTGGTTTGCTATTTTTCTTCTGAAATCTGAACATTAAAACAATTAAGCATATATGTTATTTCATTATTTCATGTTCTCAGCAGTGGAATATTTATATCACACATTAAAATCCTTTTAGATATTGCGAAAAGTTCGCTTGTTGAGTACACACTTAAAACATTTTAAAACCTGGAAAAATGCAAACAGAAAACTTAATGATTAGAAGGATCTCGTTTAAGCCAAAAGGAAATTAATTGTATCCAGTATTGCATCAGTACCAAGTTAACACGTAACAGCCGGACTTGTTGCTTTCTTAAGGCACATTAAACCTATAAGGTACCCACAAGACGCCGGATAATGATAGAGTCTAAGAATATCTCTCTCCGCATTTCTCTTCCAGGAATCCGATTCCTATTTTCAAATGGTCATCGACGTTGGGTATTCCCCATTATCCTTGACGATATAAGATCCAGCGATATTCGCCTAACATTTAAGTATGAGGAGTGGTCTGGCTAAAAATATAATCCAATTAAATTAAATAATAATAAAACTGACAAATTTAGTAAACTTATATTGCATTAATGATGACAGTTCTGTAATTCGGTGGTTGGTGAACGTGATTTTTTTCATTATTAAAATATTTTCTGTATTCTGAAGTGAACATGAAAAAAAAAATCGTACAGAGGCTGTTTCTACCACACACCCGCGTTCCTTTAAAGGCGAAGAATTACCTAAAAGTGCAAGTTATGAATATTGAAAAGAGGAATATATAATTATAAAATAACAATCTCGTGAATTAAGATCCAGTTTTAAGCGTGTACTCAACAAGCGAACTTTTCGCAATATCTAAAATCATTTTAATGTGTGATATAAATATTCTACTGCTGAGAATATGAAATAGCATATATGCTTAATTGTTTTAATGTTCAGATTTCAGAAGAAAAATAGCAAACCAACACTTTTTCTAACCTATTTCTACTTTCATAATATAATCGTGCTTAGTATATCTCATAGGCAAACAATTTAAGAGAGAACCTTGTGGATGAATCTTAGGCCGGGAGGTTACACTCCGTAACTTAGATCCTAAGGGGTTACTTGAATCTAAAGAATGAGAAACCGCAATGATGTCCGTGTCAAAGTTCTTAATCAGCTTTGACAGACTGTAACCTATCTAATTTTGTAAATCTTTAGTATATTAATGCAACATGAGCAGTTTTGTTTGCTTAGATAATTTGATGATCTGTATTATTTTTAGCATTTTTGTTTGTTTTAATAAAAAATTACCGCATTATTTTTGGTGTCTTTTGAAGCCCCTTTTTCACGAATTATAATATACAACATGAGAACAATAGACAAAAATAATTTGAGGATTCTGTAATTTTCCTTTAGCAACAATGAAGGTCATCGGTTGAAATAATTGGCGAATATTCCGCCGTTGTGGAGACGGTATACCATCAATTACAGTACCATCCATTCCCCTCGAGGCCGCACTAAATTGCTATTTCATGCAGGCTTCATCAAGGAACTTATCAAATTGATTATTGAGATTAACTTTTGAGAATTCAGTTTTATATCGTTTTTTGTATAATAAAAATTGAAAATATCACAAAAATATCAGAATCTATTTTTTAAAAAGGTCAAGTAAATATAGATTAATTATTGGTTTGAATCATTATTACAGTCAGTCAGTCACGGTTCATTATTACTTAGGTCCGTTTCGCCTCTATTATACTTTACATATATTAGCACATCATCCGGTTGAACAGGATATTTATAAATGTATAATGCTGCTCTATACATTTTTTTTTTCTAGCACTTTTATTTATGAATCCGCACCTGCCAATTATCTGCAATTAACAACAATCAACAGATGGACTGGCTTAATAATCAGATTAAAAAAAAAAAAAACTTGATAGGAATGAAGATGTATCTATTTAAATTTTTATTTTAAAGGCCTATCAGAGCAGTGGCGTAAGCAAGGAGGGAGATTGGAGGATATATTTCCCCCTCCCGAAATGTACTAAAGAACATAAAGTTTGTATTTTAAGTAATATTCATAATTTTAACAATAATTTTTGATCTAATTTTCATGCTTACTCTTAAAACTTACTTGCAATTTGGCGATTATAGACATTTAGTTGATCACCAGCCTTTTCTTATGAAATTTCTTCCCCTCGAAAAAATTGAAATACCCTCCGGAAAAAAAAAAAAAATCAATGTACGCCCTTGTATAAGAGTACCGAGAACAAGTGAATGAAATATTTTAAAGTTCATTATTCTTTTAGTTTTATACTAGAAAGTAAAATTGCCAATACCCCCATTACCAAGAGGCATAATAAATAATTTATTGTTATTTTACCTCGCCGAGCCTATGAGGCACTTGTGAATTTGTGTTAGGAGATCATGTGACGCAATGAAGGCTAGAAAACTGAGGTACTTTCACCCCTAATTATAGCAGGCAGAGGTAATACGCGGTGTTTAACCTCCGCTTTAAACCCGAGCTTTAAATGACTTTTAGGGTTTCTAAAATAAAAAATTCCAATCTTGTTTTCTCTGATTCCCTCCTTGAATTTAAGGCTTAACGACTTTTAATCGCCGTGGTAGTAAATTAAGAACTGGCTGTATCGAGAGTTTTCCCTCTCTGATAACTGTCCTTAACTTTCTGCCGACAAGTTCTAATGTAATCGGATCTAGTAAGTGCCATGTAGTTATTTTTCAATCATTAATAGATTAGTTTGAAGGAGTAATAAGTCGAAAATAGCTGATAAATACCTGTGGCCGGTTAATACGTGTAACAACAGCTGATAAGGTTATGGATGGTATGTCTATACGTTTTTTTTTTATCTCTGTCAAAGATTTGTGTTACATATCGTCGGATTGAAGTTAAAAGTGATAAACTGCATTTTGGTGAAAAGTTTGTTGCTATTTACCATTGGCTGAACTAAATTTGCACTTGAGTATTGACTAGATTGTAAAATTCTCAATAATTAACTAATATTTGTTCAGGCACAGTCAATTAGTAAATAATTTTCATCTTCTCAAAAATGCGGTTGATCACTTTTACCTCCAACCAATAATTTGTTCAGGTGAGTTCAAGATTTAATTTGTCAATAATGTATTGTCTCCTTAAATTATACAATATTACTCTTCCATGTCAGTACCTATCAACAATAACATTTATAGGTATATCTCTGTTTTTCAAATCCTCCCTTCGAGCTATGATAATGATATTTAAAAATTACTATTTTAGTCGTCAAATTAAACGGAGATATTCATTTACAGAGAAGTTTTCATACAAATGACTCGGAAGTCCAAAATAACTGAGGGTTTCATTAGACTGATTAATTGTTAATACTTAATCAGAAATAATGGGCAAATGACCAAATGAATCGAACTTTCTAATTCAAATGGTTGCCGAAACTTTCAATATTCACGTCCTGTAATCTTCCCTTTGTGGCGTCATTGATTTCATTATGTTTCTGATATATATAAGAAGAAGGTAGGCACCATGAATGCCTAACCAATAGGACGCCTTCCTGGTTATGGTTTCAAAACTGATTCTGATGGACGCCATGTTATCGATCCAATTTAGCATCTTGGCTATTCGTATGACGTGCTTTATAAACGGAGGGTCTTGGCCTGGCTTTGAGTTGACAGTAAATAACACTCGGGCAATTCTTGAGAAAGTTGACCTCTGTCACTGAGTCTAATTCGGCGAAAATTATTTATAACGTCGTAAAACGGGAATACTTTCTATTCGAGTCGAGAGTTTATAAATAGAATAGAATTGCAATGAGGTAAAACATATTCCTGCGAATGGCTTTAAAAAAAAAATAATAAAATGGCTCGTGTTATTAAGCTTTTGCAATAATAATCAAAGAACAATGGAGAGTACGAACTATCTAGGAAAAGTTCCACCATTATCCATTGCGATCTGAGCATTTGTCTTTTGTCAGTTTTAAATTTAAAGTTCACAGTTGTTATATAACTCCTCAGGTTCAGTAATGATAACCGCTGATGATATTGATTGGTTAAATCACATAAAAATAACCTAATAGCACAGTCTGTGAAAGCCTAGACTTAAGTAAAAAGTTCGTTAGCAATAAAAAAATTCGACATTATATTTCTGTTGTAGCCAAACAAATTTTAAATGTTTATAATTTTGATGAATCTGAAGATTCGCTTCTTAGACAGTTAATTACCTTGATTTCTCGCCAGGATATTTTGGTTATATCAGTGTGTAATAGCATATTTTCATCAATCTTGATAGTTTCTAATATTCTGACGAGTGATAGAAAGACGGGTTTAGAACCACTGGGATGACAAAATGATGAATGATTACTGTTGATCGTTACACTGAGAAATTCAGAAATTGATCAGAGGAGAGAAAGCTATATCTAAAGATTTGAGGAGAAGATGGATAGGATATATAAGCTGCTAAATACATAAATCTTGTATAATAATACAGGATATGCTTAAATAAAAGTGTAAATGGCATGATGTATCTCTTATCATAACGTCGCTAATTTTCTAATTCATTACAACGCCATGATTATGAAGTACAGAGAATCTTTGAAAAAAGAATGAAACATTAAAAAAACAAAGTTATTTTTTACTGTTTCATTAAGTTTTGTATGCCAATAAACAAGAAATATCGATTGTTAGTTGACATATGCATGATGGTATAGAAGGATCAATCTAATTAGGGATTGATAAATTATTTGCCACTGCTCTCAATTTGTTTTATTGAAAACTAATTTCGAATGTTATACATTCATCCTCAGTTCTAAAAACACAAAAAAAATTCAAAAATAAGCAGTTCGAAATATAGTTTGGCATTATTATATATATTAAATTAAATGTAATATAAATCAGTAGTATAAAACATTTATGAATTATGAATTTAATTAAGACAAGAAATCAAATACATGTTGGTACTCACCAAGATTTAAATGGATTATATCAAACAGAAAAGTTTGTACTGGTTTCTTCTCGCATTGAACTAGGTAGGTAGGATGTTTATAATAGAAGTGGCAACAAACAAACAAATTTATAGAAGAGGCAAATAATTTATCAATCCCTAATAATACCGATTGTTGCATATTTGCGTTTGGATTTTATTTTTCGAATATGAAATATCGCATGTTTTTCTAAGGCGTTTTGCTAGTCTAAGGCGTTAAAGTCTCCTCATGTGAGCGTTGAAATCGCTCAGAAACTGCGGAGACAGTTAAAAAATGGTTCGTCAGGTATCATACAAGATGTTTAGGATACAATTAATCAAAGAGTGTTTCAACTGCTAATCCTTCAAGCTGCCTATCTAGACTTTTAGTGGCCCACGCATATTGGTGCCTACTTATCTTAGATCGTGCCTCTTATCGGAGATTTAGTAGCAAACTGCTTCCTCGTCAGTAACTGATTGTTTAAAAGCTAGAATTAACATTCATTCGTTAATGACTGAAAACAATAATTTATTTCATATTACATTAACACATATAGATAACTACCTAATGTTTTATTATATAAAACTATATAATTTACGTAAATAAATTCATTTTCTATGTTGACCAGAGCAAAATAGGTATTTATCCCCCAAAAAAAATTTATAGCATTCTGAACAAACCATAAAACATAGATAGCGTTACCTGAAAACGATCATAATATTTATTTATTGGCATGTAATTTTGTAATAAATTGAAATGTAACCTATAAATTCATATAAAAGGTTAGTGAAAGTCTTTAAATGTGCCTATCAAAAACGTTTAGGTTACCCAAATTGCAATACCTCATTTCACTTCGTTATAAATGGCTATTTATAAAGTTTTCAAGCTCTACCTATATACTACATTTGAAATTGGCTTTATTTCTATTTTCATAAAAAGCAAGAGTAATTTATTATTATTTTAGTATGATGATGGAATTTATTTTGGTACTGAATTTAAATTATAGTCTACATGGTCATTCGTTTGTCCTGTGAGGCTATGAAGTCCTAAAACCGGTTAAACAAGCAATAGAAGACGGGATAGTAGGAGTCCTTTTATTGTTTTATTTTCACTTAGTATTAATACTTTTGGTTCCTAATAACTCTTGACAGTATATATTTTATTTCGTAATAACGATTTTAAAGGATAATTAGTTTTATGTGTAACGTTTACTTAATCTATACATTACTTTATTTTATATTTTTTATTGAATTCAACGTTCTTATGTACTCTAGGTGGGGATGATGGGCAATCATACAAGTTAACAACCTTTCAAGTAAGATTTTGAAGGTCTAGACATTTTAAAAAGGAAGAAGCAAGCTCTGAACTAATTAATTGATGAAGTAGAAATCTGTATGAATTTTAGCAATTTTCATACTTGCTTCCTTACTACCGAAGCTTTATATTCCATGCAGGAAGGGGAAAAAAAATTGGTATCCTCAGAATGGAAAATTTTCCGTCACGTTTTACTTTTTAGACATGAAAGCGCAAATTTAGTTTCGCGTCTATCTGTCTGTCTGTAATCCAATCCACGTGACGGGCATGACACATACAATCCTTCATCATCAATATACTGATAAAATTTTTTGGATTGGTATCTGTGTGGTCTAATATCAATTTTATCAAATTCCATCTTCTATCTTCTATCTGCGCAATCGTGGACGCACCTATAATATTTCTAAAACGGCTCATCCCGCAGACTTTAACGACTCAAACGACTAATCATTGATGTTGAAATATAGGGTTCATATATTAGGTAGCTATGCAACCAAATGAAGTGGTGAGCAAGTTATATTGGCCTACTTGGCAGACTTTTTTTTCCGTTCCCACAAAGGATGATAATATTGATTTTAAATATGAAAGGCATTGTTTTTCATAAAAAATGTGTTTATAAAAACCGTAAGCAAGGGGGATAGGTAATGCTGAAGAAGAAAATTAGCAAAAACATTAATTTTCTTAAAATTACAAAACATGACGGCTGTAATTACAAATGTTGGAACAAAACACACTACTTCCTTACAGAGCACTGAACCCCATGTCCCTCTTTTATAGGTAATAGTGGTAAAAATTTCATAACACGATGGTATTTGTAGATGTCTATTATTTTACGAGCGGGTTGAACAAACTGGTCAGCGAATTCTCCGAATTGGTTGAGATGTTGCATATTAAACAGTGTCCTTGTGACACCATGAAAGTAAGCCGCCTCGAAGCCTGTGTGACATTAAATATAATGAACGGGAATTCATAACACATTCATTCGGGTTAGGACTCAGTGTAAATTCTGAGAGATTTTTTTTTTTCATTGTATACTTAGTTCGCACAACTAGAAATAAAAATAAAGCAAAGTTTTATATGCTTTTGTTTCATTTCATCTTAAATTAAACATTTCTATTTTTTTATAACTATTTCGATTGCAACAAGCTTGATAATTAGTAGGATGGCTCGTTTTTCATAGAGGTGCCAAATCACAACAATACTAATTTTTACTTGAAATTTTCGTTAAGTGGCTTATAGTATCTCAGCAGGTTGGATGGAAGGTGAAGTAATTCAAAAATATTTATTAATGATGAAAATTTCGAATCTTTTGAAACCTAGATATTAATTCTGAGGAAAGAGGAAATTAAGGAAAGATATTAATTCCGCGGAGAGTGAGTAGTATTATTTATTAGGGATAACTTAATATGGTAAAGGATTAATAAAATAAATCTGGTAATTGGAGGGATATATAAATAAATAACGAAAAACGTAGATAGTCAATTCTATTTGGTTAGCTGATATTGATAATGATTTTGTTATTATCAGTCATTTTGAAGCATGAATAGGCGAAACGTTGACCAATTAGTTTTAAACTGCTTTAGAGACTTTTTTATTCATTTTTTTTGTAATTTCCAACAGCAGCTTGAGTCAATATATGATTTTGCACAGAGAAAAGTATTTTTCGAAGGCTTTTTTTGAAATAGATTAAGAATGTTAATCATGAATAAAGCTAGAAAGAAGAGGTCATAAATTGTGAAAATTACAGCTTTATTAAATCACTAAACCTGAACCTCTTTGATGTGTTTCATAGATGTGACCTCTAAGTACTTGCTTTATCATTCCAGAGTTCATCATTTGGAACAATTCGGGAAGAAACAAATGTGGCACAAATGAATGGCAGTTGTTAAGTCGAACAATTTTTTAATGGAAGCATGATCACAGATATGCATAGCATGAAATTGAGGCTTGGCATTACCCCCTACTAAGATGCAAGACCATTTCATACTCATTGAGGGCATACCGAAATTAGTTTCATTGTTAAAGTCATACCGAAATTTTTGATGATTCAGTTTGAAACAGAACCCATCGGGAACTTTTAAAATTGTTCTAAATGATTGAATATTATAATTATAATTATAATTTTACTACCTCGGAATAGTTGCTTTGTGAAGCAGATAAAGTTAAATTAAATCCAGGAATAAAATAATCCTTGACTTAGCATTCTACCATTTTGCAATTAAAAAAAAAGAGATTTGTATATAGTTATACCATTATTACAAACATAAACATAGCAAAGCTGTTGATAAATATAACTACTGTTGCTGCAAGCTCTATTGTTGCAGATTGTATAGCAGTGAAATATCAGCGAAGATGCGATAACAGCATTCCGAATCATGTTAAGCACTCACCCTCTTAGCCCAAGAGGAGGGTAGCCACGTGTCGGCCTTGACCGAAGGTCACCGCTCTCGCTCTCTAGGTCTTCTATCGTTAGTAAACAGCGTAATAACGAAGGCAATAATCGATTTATTTCCTTGAGCCTTATTTACCTCTCAATTACTCAATTATGTCGATATTCTTCCTTAAGATACTTGAAATTAGTTCCATCCTCATCGTAATTTTACTATCGGCATCGAAGAATCACTGCGATTTAAAATCCACCTGATCTTAATCTAAATAGACCTAAAGATATACTCATAGCAAATGAATTTTTGCAAGTAATATAATCATACAATTAAAGTGCAGTAGTGAAAAGTTATATTCTATAATAAAAAAAAAAATTTATAACTATGGCCTCAGAGGATAAACTCGCAACTGATTTTATAGCCTTAATTAATTTATTTATTTTTTCAATTTGAATGAAAGAAAACCTCTTTTCCAATAGTGCTGTGGTCTAAGAATTGAAAGAAATCCTATAAATAAGTTTAATTTTGACCTGCATTAATTTTTAAACCTCAGAGCTAGCCGATAAAAAGAATTTCATTCATTTTATAAATAACTTTTGAAACACTTTTCCTTTAGAATATAAATTGCACTCAAATTAGCATTAAAAAACATATAATCTTCTTTCTAGATCTATTCACTATTCATCATTTTTATCTTTCTTGCTATATTCCCTAAGCTCTAAATGTGTGAGTGTATGTGAAAAAAAACCCGCGACCTTAGTTACCCCAAAGAGGGGATGACAATGGTCACGGATATGTTGCTCTCACAATCGCAAACATAGTCAAAAATATGTGAAAATAGAACTGAAAAAGTGCTGTAAAACGTCACTGCAAATTATATAAATATCATAGTAAATTAAAATAAAGTAAACTGTGGTTACGGAATATGAAAGTACCTTCAGCTTGCAGTTTATATAAACAAACGAAACTAGAAGAAAAATGAATTCCAGCAATGGTTAGTAAACATTAGATTCAGTTCGACGAATAAAAATAAAAAGTAGATGAAATAACATCCGCCAGACATGACAAGACGTCAACTTAATCGGCTATTTTGCGATAAGAAGGAACAAAGGTGTGAACCTACTGAGTATGCGAACAAGAGGATGGACCTCTCCGATTGGTTTTTGCTTCAGTCAAGGTCAAGAATCTCCTCCCAGCACTGAAGCACCGGAACTGAGATAACCTCTCAACAGTCCATCATATTAATAGCCTCTGGTACGCCCAGGGTGCAAGGTTGCCTAGATCCGCATGGTCTCTCATGATTACAATGGGATACGAGTGCTCGACAATTAGGGACAATAGTACTTTGGGATTTTTGAAGCATGTTCCCATTCTTAAAACAAGAACTTCCATATCTTCATAGGAAGCATCCTAAATGGAAAGTATTTAAGATTTATAATTTTTCTACCAGGTATAGTTTATTTATCTTCAGTGTCTATCTGCCCTTACTACCTAGTAACTGATATTATTGTCTTCAATCTTTTGAATCAAACTGAAATTTGTATCTTGCTGATATTTTTTTTATCTTGGAAGATTTCCTCCCATTTTACCTCTCCGCAACTTGAGTATTCCAAAGCATTGTTTGTAAAAAGTTAAAAATTTGATTTTATATCATCAAGCTAAAACTATTTAGAGAGCTTTGTCAAGCCAAACGCAAGAATAGAATATCTATATTTAAAATATAGACCCTACTAAGGGAATTTTTTTTACACTATAATTTTAAAAATACAACTAATTAATTAATACCCATATTTTGTAAATCTATTAGAAATAATTTTACAATTAAAACCTGTGATTGTTTAGCAAAAATCATTTTCCTGGAAGCGAGTTCGAATAGTCAAATAATGCCTACATTCCTAACCACGAATAATGTTATTATATCCAGTTTTTACAAAAAAAAGTAGAAATTGGTTTAAAACCTATAAGGTAATTGGTGAAAATTCGAGTCGGTTTGAATTAAATTGAAGCTTTAAAAACAGCCCACCTAAGGCGCCTGGAAAAAGGCTTAGCTCTGTCAATTATGAGATGTGATTCCCTTCATAATTTTTTAAGTTTGCTGAATTGGAAAGTTCTCATTCAAAATGATAGAGTTCTTATTAAGAATTTTAATTTATCAGCAACATAAACGATTTTCTAATAATCAGAGTGATCAAAGATTTACCTCAAGAGTATTTATATTTAAATAAACAAGAATTTTGAAATATGCATGTAATATATGTAAATGTATGTAATGTATAAATTATATGAGGTTTTCAAGTAATTTCTTCTTATTTCTTGGATAAACACCTGCCTTAATCAGTATACTGTTCATTATTTAACATGTAAAAGTTATGTCTTATGATTTTAATAATGCGAAATCATTCAGCTGCAATTTTATATAAATTTTACTGGATTGTGTAACTTTTTAAAATCTAAATTAGTAACATATCTTACAACTATATTAGCGAAATGTAATACCAACTTCAATAAATTTTCCACAAGTGCTTAGCAATATTCACCCTTAATATTACATATATAAGTTTACCTTTGTATTGAACATTAATAAGATGACGGCATTAATTTTATTCTAGCACTACTTTCATTTTGTACAAAGGACTTCGCTTTGTAATCAGTTTAATGCGGAGCTTTGTGATTTGTATATGATTTGCAGGCATGCAAAAATAACTTGATGGGATAATAAAATGGCTACCTGGGATGCAAAAATAACTTCATTTCAACTATAATGCCAATTAATTTTCTTGAGGAGAATGAAGAAAGAAGCAAGAGGTGTGTAAAAATATTATTGAAGTTGAGATTGACTTTGCAGTAAAACGTTTTTAAATATTTCATATGCCTTAAATATTTAAAATGCCTTAATGATAAGTTATCAAAGTGAAACGGAAGATTCAAGGTAAAAGTTTTTTTAAGAAAAGGTATGCACACGTACTTGCACCTTGTCAGTATTATGTACATGCACATGATCTTGCATAGCATAACAATAATAATGCAATCATGTTAATCTTTACCTGTATAAGATGACACCTGAAAATATCTCAATAGTGAAGAGAGTACGTTAAGTGCTAAGCACTTACCTGGGTGTAGACGAGCGGCACCGTGACATTATCGTATCCGATGAGACTGCCCAACCTCCACCTGATATCAGACATTTCCATGAGTATGGTCTGTACGAGATGGTCGGAGGATATCAAGGCATCCTTCCTGGCCCTGTTGATGATGTTGGTCGCCCAGGTCAGAGGAAGCCAGTACTTCGCCATAGGGTGCCGTTCGTCCAGCATCTCGAAGATCTTCTTCTCGCTCTCCATCATCAGACCTGATCATCCCAGCCTATTCGTCAGCCATTATACTAAGTCCCCCCTGAGGTCATGCATTCCCTAATTTTCAATATGGCTTAGTAAATTTTTGCTTTATCAAAAAGAAGTTCAAATTTCGCAATTTATCTACCTTTTACAACAGCTGTTTACCAAGATTGAATACTCAGAATGAATCCCTAAGTAAGAGCATACTAAGGAAAATGCTCTTTTAACCTGCTTCACGAAGAATAAATGCATGAAATGTAAATGATGTTTGAAACATGAGAACCGTCACTACTAGATGCTTGTCTGTTAAACTGTTCTTAGTTCCTTCTGGCCTGGAGAGCTGTTGTGCTAGAAACATTATAGTATTCCCAACTACAAAAACAAAGCGAACATTTATTCTGCTCAGTACACATATATTATTATTATTTTTAATAAAAGAATTTTTAAGTATCAGTGTTTATGCTCTCAAGATGCTTATTTAATATTGCAGCTATAAGCCATAAATTAAAGTCAGATCTCTAAACTTTCATGATAAATAAATAAAAATAATAATATGTAGGAGAAGCAACCATCGTTAGTGAAGTGCGATTAAATCGTTATAAATGCTCGTATTTCTTAACTTTCATGAAAGACCGGAACATACTCCAAGACGTTGACGGCGTCTATACTTAGTTCACCGTAACTTAAGACGGGCCACTACTGTACGGAAAGGACTTAATACGAGGAAAACCAGTCAGGTACTTAGGTGTAAGGAGGCGAAATGACGCCTAGATTGGTTCTCTTCTCTAGTAAACAACCTTCTACCAAGTATTCTAAAAAGAGCCACGTCTGATATAACACTGAACATACTAATTCATTTTATGGTTTCACTTGTTAATAGTTATTGTTTTGCCCATAATCGTAGGTTCTACCCCATTTTTGCTTTAAGTTAGTTATTTTTGTCGGTGATAATGCAAACATCTGTTCAGGATTTTATTTTTTCAATTACAGTGACGAGTTATGTTATTATTCGATTCAAATCCATAACCTTATAGTTTTATCATATTAAAGACGGAAAATCTATTTATTTCTTACTTAGTCTTATATTTCAAATAACGATCGAACTATCGATCAATATATTTATATAAACATAAATATGAACTATATTTATAAGTCTTGTTAGTGAGACTAAATCCAATCTTCATTTATTTCGACACTATAGCATAAACACTGAACATTTTGTTGTATATTAATAGTCGGTGAAAATGTTCAAGTTTAATAATTTAACTGTTATAAGTATTTTACAATTATAATAAAAATATTAAAGAATGTTATGAGCAGAAAAAAAATACAAACGAACGACTACTTCATGAACATCAATGCTTCTATCGCCACAAATTATCTTAAGAAGTTGGCGAAAGTTGAGCTGCACCAATTCAATACAAGTAATCACAAAAACACAAACGAAGCGAGAGACAAAACACAGACGCAACTGAACATTGCATTAATTAGACACAGCATCAAATTTGTCCCAAATGGTCTGCAATGTTAAAAGGGATTTACCAAGGAAAAAGCTACTCATTTATTAGAAATTAGCTACTGTTAAAAATATATTTCTATTTCTGCAATTAGGTGCCACACAAACGGTTTCAAACTAGTTGATGCAAAGCAGCCACTGATCAATTGTCGCTAAAATTCCTTAGAAAAATCGTAAATTAATTAGTGCTTCCTATATTAAATAAATTTATTATTTATAGTTTTATTGTTATCCTTAAATGAAAAAGTTCTTTTTTAAGGAGCCCTTCTTCTGTATGAACAGAACTAGAATTATAAACTTCGAGAGGATATCAAAATTTGAATTTGTTCAAAAATACGATAAACAAACATTTCCAAGTTTTACTATTTTTAATTCATATACAGATTAATGAAAAAAAAAACAGTTTATTATAATAAAAATTTATAGATTTATTGACAGCTTTGTAGCTCTCAACTAAGCAGCAAAGAAATCTCAAACGTTCAATAGGCACTCAAAATGAAAAAGGTGAAATTATCTATTGAAGTGCTTATGCTGCAACTACAGATGAGCTCAAATATCAATAATAAAGTGCACTTGATGTGAGTGATTGAACTTACTTTAATAAGCTACTCAGGTTTTAATAGTATCTTATATTTTTTTTTTCTGTGCTGTGCATCATTTTAAATCGGTAATAAATAGTCAGATATTTGAATTGTTTATTTGTTTTTTATGCCAATTTTTGTTCATTATCTAGTAGAAATTGCTGATACATTAATAGGTTTGAAGTTCGATGTGCTAGGATTTTTATGGGAGGGGGAATGAAAGAAGTGAAAAATGAATTTCGAATATTCGTTTGAAGTAGATTAAATATATGCAATTATTGATCAAAGGATCTACTTAAACTTATGCTTATCGTCACTACATGTCCAACTATCGAATGTGAAAACATTTTCATATTGCCTCTTTGAAAACCCACTAGGCGAAGCACGCATTTTGATAAAGTCTTAAATTTCCAATTGCCAAGTATTGACTCCTTGTGTCTTTTGAGGGTTTGGTATTCGGTACTTTGCCAAAATACGTGCCACGTCTCGTTCAAAGTGACAAAGTGAAAATCGCATTCGATAGTCGGACATGGTAGGGACGACATTTCGATGGCCAACCTCACAGATGTTATAAATACAACCTTTATAGTTTCGAGTAAAAATACTAATTTGACCTCATCACGCAATTCCTTATTTATTAAATTCTCTTTGGTTTTTTGTATATTTGGTTACTTCGATGATATTATAACCCTAGTTTCAAATATTATGTTGTAATGTAGATAAGACATTTTTCAAGTTTCCAACTCTTAGTGCTGTAAAACCCAATTGGTACTTACAACAATTCTGAAGCTGACCGTCGATATAATTGAGGAGTAGCTACTTGCACATTAATTATATTTTCATGATGAGTTAAAAAAATAATCTGAATGGATTTTACATGTTTTTTTTATAATCATTTTCTCTGAATCATCTAATGTCATTAAAGACTTGTGGTTATTATCAGTTGTTGAGGTGGATTATTATAAAGTAAATAAAAAAAGAGATAATTTTTTTTTCTGAATTATTATGAATATTATTGTTACTATTTCCTTACCTAGTTATGTTATTTTTTAAATTAAATATTTTATTTATAAATATATTAATGCTAATAATTTCGATGGTGAATTTAATGCTGTTTAAGTTTTGTTTCCATTAATGATTCACGGTTCTTGTGATTTTTAGTAAATCACTAAAATTTGAATAGTGAAAAAAGTTTAAAAATCCTCTTTTATTAAATTTTAACCTAAGTTTAAAATAAAGGAATAGATTAAATCAAAATTATTCACCAACTTCTGACCAACTGGAGGTTTTACTACACTCTATTATTCATTATAAATTAATCATTTGTAGAGTTTAATAATAGCAGTAGCGTTTTAATGGTTTTGCCAATCTCAAATTTATGTTTGCAATAAACAAAAGGAATATTTTTAAGATAGTCCTGAACCATTTTCTTTCTCAATTTGAGTATTTTGTATTTAAAAAAAAAAAAAAAAAAAAAAAAGATCAGAAAAGTAGTTACAATTAAGAATATTTAATATTATCAGTAATTTTTATTTTCCGTACTATTCATTCGACGAACAAGGAAATATCTTGAAAAATATGAACAACGGATGACATAATAAGGTTCTCTCCGGTTGAGAATAATTTCATACCTCCGCACGCCAGTCGTGATCACTGGAGCTTTTAACTCTGGGTGCCCACTCACGCGCTATAACAACAATAATCAGTCGATTACTCCTAACTGCAGAAATAGAAATATACAAAAATTAATTTGTTTATGAGTGCACCAGTCAGTTTTCTGGTCGTTAATTGTACGACGTACTCATAAACTCTACCCCAGAACCACTACAATAACCCACATGTAATGCAACTGTGAAACTATAGATTCCTAGTACTGTTCCAGTCTTATAGTTAATGATTCATTTTTCATAATTTATAAATCTTATTTTTCTTTTAACATTTTCAATACATTTTATAATCGTTATTTATTTATTTGCCCATTGGTAGCCATCGTGAGTAGCGAAAAATGAATGCAATGGTTTGTTGGTCTGTCAAGACTACAGTAGTGATATATTTTTTTTTTTTTATGGTTTAATATAAATTTTATTCTTGGCATCCTCGATTGACGAACTCAGATTATTGTACTTTCTTTCCGGGAATCGCGATACCCAATCAACCTTGGACAACCCCCAATTTCCACAGAGATGGTACTCAAATCATGTTCGACCGAACCACAGGTAATTGCAAACGTGACTCTTGCGACCACGTTCATGTTAGAGAATATTCCTGGGCACCGCAGTTCAGTAAAAAATAGAGAAATACCCTAATAGTACTTCTGAACCCCAATTCCGCAAGCGAATTACGATGGTATGATTAAATCTATGATAATAGATCAACAAATTTTTAGTTCGTCTATTTTTTTTTTAATTCTTTTTTGGGGTGAATGCGGATTAATTAATTATCAATTGATATTAAATCTCAATTTTTTATTATAATTCAAATTAAAAATTTAATTTGGTTTGGTTTTCAAAGCCGGTTGCATCCATTATTTTCAAGAAGAATTTAAATTTTATTTAATTTTATTTATAAAGCCAACTTAACGTCATCGTTACGATTATGTAACGAATATGAGTAGACCAGATGAGTAGCGGGGACCAAAAAAGAACTTAATTTACTTCCATTGCGAATAATTTTTTTAATGTCTGGTCCCTAGTTTTGTTTTTATAGGATTATATTTTGCATATATGCTTCTCGAAAATTAATAAAACTAAGAAATTCGAAAAATTCAATTTTTCACATTCCATACTTAATCGTGGTAGCGACGATTGGATTCGTACACATACAGCGATTTTATATATAAGTTAATAGCTAAAATATTTCTGTAATATCTTATCACACCCGCCGACATCCAAAATGTTATAATTAACGCAATTATATCAAAGACAAGATCACAAACATTTGTCAGTACGGAAGACAAAAAGTGAAATTTTCTTTGCAAATTGATTTTCACAAAAATGACTGTGTTCACTCTTGAAAAAATGATAATTTTTTTTTAAAAGACCGGAAGGCCTCGATCATAGATACAAATAGATTTTTGATTTTCAAATATATTCTGTTATTTTTATTATAAAAAAGTTTTATTTTTTTATGACTACAAGTAGAGTTTGTATACATTTTTATGGATGTTAATTTTAAATTCGTTAGGAAAATTTAATTCGTCCATGAATTTCAGTTTTGTATTATAGATTTTTGAAAAGTTTTCCTTTTTTGTATTTATCTGCATAAAATGTTAGGTTAAAACATAATTATTTATTTTATAACGGATTTTTAATTGAATTAATGTAATTTTATTTTGAAAATAATTTAGTTTAGTTTATTAAGAATCACAATTCGGCTTATTCGGAACTATAAAAATTTCCTAGGACAAACATCATAAGTTTGAGTTATTTTATTTAATTTTTCCTTAGTTTTACAGTTTTTTGTGTAATCAGTTCGGTGACCTGTTTAAAAGACTGTGATGATATCCTACTTTGCAAATAATAGAATTTTTTTACGATAAGCATTAAAGGAAATATTATCGCATCACAATTAAAGCTTATAAGATTAGCCTCTCTGTCGTCAGACATCTCTCACTACTATCTACCCATTCTACCTTAGGTAGGTAGTTAAATATGTATATAAATTTGTGTATTAATCAATGTTTGATTTCGAATTAACAGGTCTGTAACCTGAAAAATTCAATATATAATGTGGTAGTCGACAATTAATCGACTGAAAAGTTGTTTATTCCAGGCTGAGAAAAATTTATATAAGTTAAGAAGTTTGTATAAAGGGCTTCAAACATCTAAGTTCAACTTAGTAGTAGGGCTACTGCCCAACGCCATTTTGACTCATTAGGATTCACTGGAAAAAAAAATAAACAATTCAAACCTCTGATGAAGTAGGTTAGATCGTTGGGATTTGCAGTAAATATTCAGGTTTATGTATGATCTGACGTATTTACTGCATACTGTAGAAGACGATAGGATATGTATCGCCTATTCTTCATACTCAAAACACAGATGATTGTTATTTAACGTCTTTAATAATAATAAAAAAAATGCGTTTTTGTGGTTAAAATTTAGTTTTGATTGAATTTAATTACAGTAATCAGGCCACATTCATTTTCGTCAGCAACAAGGTAACAGTTCTTTCGATTTATCTATTATCGATATAAAAAGACATGCAGCGTATGTTGTATTGCAAATTTTGTTTGAAACGCTGAAACCATATTAAGTAGATATAAGTAGATTTAATCTCAATATTATTTTAAATCGTCAACAAATATTATTTTAAAAAGAAGTTTAAACGTTGGAACTTGCGATTGTTTTCGTGATGATTACTTTATCTTTTAAACTGTTTGTTATTGTTTGTTCTATTTGTCTGTTTAGAACGGCAGAGTATTTGTTTCACAGTTGCATGATTGATGATTGAGCAATAGACAAAGCGGACAACTACAACTTGCTAGGTACAGAGACACGGAGAAAGTGTGTTCCCGATGATGGCAGGTCACTCTGCTTTGATCATCGCTCCATATCTAACTACTTAAGCTTTACGTATTACCTTTATTTTTTTTGTATCTTACTCTGTCTTGGCGGTAAGATGGGTATTAGCCCAGGATGATTGCTTTGCTTCTGGTATTTACCTGAGGGTACCCGTGTTCTATGGGTGGTCTCCCTCGTCTCATTTTTTTTTTAAGCATGCTATTAGGTTAGTGTTAGTATCAAGCATTCATCAAGTAAATGTTAGCAAGAAAGCATAACGTGTCAATTTTACTAGTATACAAACTATTGTAGTAGGCCTAAGGTAATCAGGATTTCAACTATTCATCTACTAAATTTTAAGTATTGTTATACTTAAAACTAGAAAATAATTGATTCAAGAACGATGAGGAATAATTTTCAAAAAATATTGGTCATGTGTACAATTTTTTCATAGGTACATCTTTTTGGCATTTGGCATGTTTCGTTCTAATTTAAAAAAAATACCTAGTAAAGTTAAAAAAAAAAAATTCAGACCTTGGATATAAAAGCAACTAATATCTGAAGTTGAGTCCAGAAGACGTACCGACGTACTTCGCCTCTGTATGGTATAACTTGTTCTACTCTCTCAAGAGATAAAGGAACGCTCAACGTCTCTGATTCGTTCTCGTCCCTAGTATTTCCTCTTTCCCGTATATTTCCTCCTTCCGGGCAATAGCACAAATTATCAAAAACCGTTATATAATTAATAATAGTTATAATGTTTTAACTATTACGATTTCTTAAACTTTAACTGACTGAAACCATGCCCAAATGAAATTTTAATTATTTTTCTGTTTTTGGCTTACTAATATCCATATAAGGTCCTCGTGTGCCTCCTGACCCCATGGATCTAGGCCGATTTGTCACTGTACTTGAACCCGAGTGATTCGGTGAGAAGGACACTTCCGAATTGTCTCCTCCCCCCAAAAAATAAATATATTTTATTTTAATAAAAATGTAAAAATAAATTGAAATGAAAAATATAAAAAAGCGTATTTCACATATTTCGAAAAACCGTAATTACTCATTTTAAAAATATTGCTCAGTTTTTACGTCCAAAAATAAGTTGGTGTCGATCGTTACAAATCAACCCCTGTCAACAATATATAAATTTTAATATATAAAACAGTATATAAAGTTTAGTGAGAGAACGCCAACCAAAAGTTATTTCGAAATAAAAAGTTCAGAGTTTTAGTGATGAGCCTGAATACCTTTGACCTCTTTATTATAGTAAGTCTGAAATTGAAATCAAGAGTAAATTGACAATTATGCGTTAGTACAAGACAAAGATAGTTATTGAGGATGCGAATATCATGCACTAAATCTAGGAGGGACTAAGGACCTGGGTGTAGACGAGGGGTATGCAGACTGTGTCGTAGCTGATGATGGAGCCAAGCCTTCTCCTGTGCTCCGACAGTTCCATCAGGAGGGTCTGGACGACATGGTCCGAAGAGATGAGTGACTCCTTCCTCGCTCGATTGATGATATTGGTAGCCCAGACCAATGGCATCCAGTACTTTGCCATCGGTGACCTTTCGTCCATCATCTCAGCTATCTTCTTTTCGCTCTCCATCATTATACCTTATCATCACACCTCCCTTCTTAATAACCACAGCAACGGAAGCCAATAGTTTGGCATTCATTTAATAGTTCGACCTCATGTAACATCTCATGCAAAAAATCTACTAATCCATTGGCTTATTCTTTGAAATCGAAAAGGCAAAAAAAAAAATGGTGCATTGGATTTTATAAAGCATATATGCAATAATCAAGCCAAATATTTTAATATGTAAAAAATGCACCATCACTACCCACATTGTTTTTAATAAAACACCCCAATGACATGTGAGGTTTCAGCATTTTATCTATCATCAATTATTCATTAACCCCCAACATTAAAAAATATTCTTAATATAAAAGTATTTATTGAACAAGTAATATAGTAATTAAAGCAATATCACTGAATTATTTATCATATTACTTACTATATTTTCCTTCTATGGGAGTCCGGGAGGGTCGAGTAGTTTATAATTTTCCATGGAAATTTACATGTAGTATGTGTATTGTAGTGATATTTAAGGAATTAAAATCAGTTTATAGAATTTAATGAAACGCAAACAGAAAAGTGTCAGAAAATAAATAAAATGTATAGGAAAAAAATAACTATTATGCAGATATGTTATAAAAAAAAAAAAAAAAAAAAAAAAATGAAAGTAATGACGAAAAGGATGTAATAGCTCTCCATGTATGGAAGGTGTAATAGGTGGAGTAGTTATGGTTTTTTCGTTGTAATTGCATTCTTCATGTAATATATATGTAAATGTACGTATATATATATATATATATATATATATATATATACACATATATACATATATATTCTGGTTATGATGAGATCGATTGAGACAGCGAAATTCGATAACACCTTACTGTACTTCTTAAAATTATTTTCTGAAAATTAGGCTATGTGGAGACCTGAAAGGGTTTCAGCATTGTCTTTAATAAATTAGATCTCTTGTTTTCGTGCAGGCTGTAGTGTATTTTCATGATGGACTCGTTTCAAATAATGTTTTTTTTGTTGTCCGTTTTCAGCAGTTTTCTTACATTAACTATAATATATTACTTATAATTATCATTACATTTTAAAAATCTTATAATTAAGTGCATACATTTTGCGCCGAATGAAAAATCTTTAATGAATTAGAAAAATACATATTTACCCGTAGTCAACTATTATTTAAGGATAATTCTAATTTCAGTGGGATATCTATTCCGTCTATTGAACGTTTAAAAAATTAATTATTATTTACAATAAGCCACATTTCGAAAACAATGCAGAAAATACTTTTAAAATCTAATAATTAGTTCTTTGCCAATTTTATGATAAGGAAGATTATCATGGATAATAATTCATGAAGCAGAAATGATTAAGCTGCTGATAAGATTGTTCCATCGGTTTGTTAAGGTTTAACATAAATATCTTCGCTTTTTAAGTCAACCACAGTTTTGCAGGTCGTTGCTGTAATGATTATCCCATTTAGAAATTTAGCAAACCACAATTTTATGAGTTTTTTTTTTTTTTTTTTTTTTTTTTTTTAATGTTCCCATAAAGTGCAATAGTCAGCGTTATAATTGTCTTAAACTCGAATGAAATCCTTAATCTGTTAATAAAAATTAATCCTTTTATCTCTCAAGATAAATTTATAACCCCACGTACTGTTCTTATTTAACAGCTTTAATGACTTGCTAAAAATATTCAGTACTGACTATAAAAGTGCAATCGTCACTAATAGCTTCTAATTTTTTTCTGATGCTAATGCACGTAAGAAGTATTTTTTGTTAGCAAAATCCTAAATATATTTCTTTAAATTTATTTATAAGATACATAATTGAATTGATACAAAGCTTGAAAAGCTTTGAAATAAAAAACAACACTTAAAACAGTAATTGTAACTGAAAGTTTATAGTCGTTTTAGTATGTTTATGTTTATTTTGTAAATGGAATACTAGTTATTTAAGATAAATGGATATTTCCTTGATTTTTACAGAATAGTTTTAAATTCTTACTCTATTGCTTAAGTTCATTTTGTGAAAACGCGCCTCAAAATGATTATTTGAAATTATTACTTCAGTAACGATTCATCAATGCAGTGGTCTTATTGACGATTGGCGCCTCGTCAATCCAAAATTATTTTTTCGCACATAAGCTTTTTCTTTCCCTTTGTCTTTATCATGTCTCTGTTTTAGATACCTTACACAAACTACTCTCTACGTTCGAGATAAACTCTGATCTTTTTTATCAGATGTATTTTTCTACTATCTTGTGGATTCTGTCCTGCCTTCATTTATTTGAGGTCTGTATTTAGATTGTTATTAATTATATTTTCAAAGTCTTTGAAAGTTTCTCTACATATTCTTGCTCTCTATCAAGGATTGTTATGTCATTTATATTTTCTATTAACGGATCTTGTGGCCTATTCTGTCCATTAGATTTACATATAGAGAAAAAACTCATTAGCACGTATACGTTCAGATGCAATGAGCATCAAGCAACTGCATGAGCTACTAAATTCTATGCTCTGTAGATGAAGTATAGTAGAAATTGTCCATTTCTCGATTAGGAGATGGATTCTACCGATAATTTAAAAAATCTCTCATCCATGCATTTGCTTTCCTGAGTGTCTACGTCAATATTTTTAACTTAAAATATAACAAGCTGTAATTTAACAAAAAATAAAAAAGATTTCTTTTGACTGTATATCAGTGATATTGCTTTAAAATGTAATCACAAAGTGACTTACCAGCGTCAACGATATGCTGTAGCGTCGGGAAGCGCTTCTTCACACGGACACTTACGTGTTTTAGCGTAATGACGTACGCTAGAATGGCATATCTCACGATTGTTCTCCGCATTAATCTGCCTCGCTCATCCTAAACATAAAGTTAGGTGATGAATCAAAAACATGAATCATTAATATTGTAATTAATTACAATATTTATTGAGGCATGATGAACAGATGGGTTCTTAAAAATAAAACATATTATACAGGTATACTAGTGGCGTTGCTAAGTCAGCTAACGGCCGGGGCGAACTTTAAGATTGCCGCCCTCCAGGACCTAAACTATGGGCGGGGCAAAGGTTGCACTTACCCCAAGCGGCAGAAACTAGAGAGCCGCAAATTTCGAGTGAGTGTTTATTTTCAAGTTGAGTAAAAACTATTTGTTTCTTCTTTTTTTTATAGTTTTGATCCTAATTCAGGCAATAAAACAAGTTACTGTTATGATATGATGATATTTATTTCGAAAAATATTACCTAAAGTATTGTTATAAAAGTTTTGACTTTTATTGGAGGGGGTGAAAGAAGGAGCGGCAAAATTGGGCTTGTCCCCTGGCAAAAATCCTATTTTCGGCTCTGCCGGCCTTTACTACAATTCCAGGTTATCTGCTTCTAGGGAAATACGATACCGAAAAGGTACCGATACCGGCAGTCATTCAAGTATTTAAATCAAATATTAGATACCATTAAGATTTCGAAAGGAATATTGAATCAGTGGTATTGAAACTTTACTTGTACCGATCGGCATCGTAACTCCCTATCTTTTTATTATACACATTATTTTATGATTACTAATTTATACGTATGTTCAACTTAAATCCCATAATGTAAATTTCTTTTCGCAGCCTGAAATAGTAGGAAAAAAAATTATTTCTTAGGATCTTGGTACTTCTTTATGCAGCACCCGGGACGACCTAGTCTATTTATGGCACTGAGAGATACAAAAAACAAAATGAGGAGATGAAAAAAATAAGAATTTTGTACAAAAATGTTCTGATGATGGGAGTAGAGACCCAACACGTTGAAAGGAAATAAATAAAGGCGACATTCTGTTAAATTAATTAAAAAATCCAATCATAAATTTTTCGTCATTCTAGCACTACACTAAAGTAAGTAATCATGATTTAGTGATTTTGTTGAGCATTATTTTATGTCCATATCTTTTTATTAAAAAAAAAATTAATATTGATAACATATCAATATTAATTAATTTTTTTTTAGAGAACATAGTTGTCATTACCATAAACATTATGTTAATGACAACTATGTTTTCTGTTAGAACCAGGACTCAAAATGTCCAATTTTGTTACTAGAGGAAGCATAAGATTAAGTTTTGAGAGAAAAAAAATCAGATTAAAGTTAATAAAAAAAATAAATTGTCTCTTACTTTTGAGTTGAACTCAGAATTCTACTACCCAGAGTTTTTTAAAAATAACGGAATTCATCAACGGTTAAATTAAATTAAAAAATTAAATAGTTGTAGATCTATGCGTGTGCGAATTGTTTATTTTTTAATTTCTTGATATAAGAAAACTACCCATAAAACAATGAGATTCCTATTTAAAATTGCTGCATTAGATATAATTGCGGTACATATTTTTCATGAATGCTCAATAAAAATTATTTACATCTTGCCAAGGATATGCAATGCTAAAATTAATGATAAAATTGGTGATACTAAAATCGATAATAAAACTATAAAAGTTTTATCGATGATGATCTATATCTTCGAACTATATGACTTCTTTGAAAATCGTAATTTGATAGTTAAATATGAGCATTTATTTATCTTTTAACTTCACGTCATTATTTAACTAATAATGACGTGATTTGACATTACATTAAAGCTAAATAATAAAGATTAGATTTTATTTTCTGACACTTCTAGTGTCAATTTTACGTTCAATATCGATTTTAATATTAAAAGTAATCAAGGAAGCTTATCTACTTTGTTGAAACGATGTATTATATCATATCGTAGCATTGTTACGATAGCTGTTTTATTTCAATTTAATCCTCAACTAATGCTAACAACTATTTTTTTAATGAATATTTCTTTTAGCAGAAGGGAATCTGAAGAATCAGATTTGTACCGCATTTACAAAATCACACAATGACGATTCTTCATATCAACAAAATGAAGAATATATGAGGTCACGTTTGTCATTTTAATTACTACTCGAGCATTTTAGGGCACGAATGATGGGAGGTAGATTAGCTCAAATCCTCACGATTAATTGTGAAGAGTCGATTAAATGTGCGAATCATCACGCCGAACAAAAGTAAAACAGTTTAGATTAAGTTTTCTAAATAAGTTATCAAAAATGTTAGCGAATTGGTCACCATAAGATAAAATTTGAATCCAAAATAATAAATTTCTTAGATCTATAATAGCAAATCTATGTTTTAAAAATTATTTTTCAAATCATAAATTCAACTTTTTTCTATTTTAATAATGATAAATAATTAATACAGATAGAATACGGCATTATTGAATTTTTTTAAAACTGATTTTGGACCTAATTTCAATTAATCCGATTGTGGAGTAACATGAAGCCATTTTTATTTCGTTGTGCGCAGTAGAGGAAGTATTGTAATCGCGAAAATTTTCGGTTGTAAGATTTCAACGGAAATATCCATTTTGACCATCTCTGAATCCATTTTGATTAGTTTCGTCGTGACGTCTGTACGTATGTTCGTTCGTACGTATCTCTCATAACTCAAAAACTGTTAGCCTTAAAACGTTAAAATTTTGTATTTGGAATTGTTGTTAAATTTAGATGTGAACCTATCTTTTTGGTCAATTCATGATCACCAGAAGTGGTACTATACTTGAAGGTCATAATAAACTTTCATCAAAAATTATATTAAAATATAATGTAAAACATCACAAATTTGGTAACTAATATTTGTGTATCAATATAAATAATATAATAGATTTTTGTTAAAATTGAAGAGCCGAAAGGTGTACTTTACTTGAAGGTAATATTAAACTTATATCAAAAATTATATTAAAATTAAATACAGAGATCATATGGTTCGGTGATAAACATTACAAACGCAATTTTTTTCCACTCTAAACAATTTTATTGCTTTAAGTATTAAAAATGAGTGTAAAATAGTTGTTTTCCTCCCCTTTTGTGAGCTGAACAAGTCTCCAGCAGGAGAATAAGATATTAGTTAAGAGGGTTCCTCTACTTAAAATGTCGAAACCGTTGATCACCAATGCTTTATCTAGTGGCATAGACAAGTTGTAATGTTGTCAAGGAACACGAAGGAATCTCATTCAGTTGGAAACTTGTGACCAACTGAAAAAATACGATAGCTAATAATGGAATGAGACCTCCAGAAATAAGAGTTTGTGTGTGTGTGTGTGTTTCTGTGTGTCAATAGATGGACATTGCAATGCCAAGTGTCGTTTTTTATATACTCCTATCTTCAGAAACTAGTTACCAAATTCCACCAAGTTTGATTGAGCCACCAAGTTTAAACGATTTCAAGTTTAATGGTCTTACAAGGAAGTAATGGGGTGTCCACATCAGATATTTACTTTCACTTACATATATATGAAATATATACTAAGGAAAAACACGGACCTAAAAAAAAGTCCGTATGAGTTCAAAAAATCAAGACACAAAAATGGTGTGTGTGTGAACAGGCTAGTCAAAAACAAAAAGTTGTTCGAAACTGAAATTAGGTATTTACGGTAGGTATATGCCTGAAATGTTGTAGCAACTGTTTAGATAAAATCGGCATACCGAAAGTCGAAAAAATCATCGTATTTAAAGGAACCAGACCAAAGATCGAACCGGCTAATATAAATAAAAGGCACCTTGATTGTTTAGAATTATCACTTAATCTAATATTTCCGTATCAGTCTATGTTTGAGCCTCTCAGGAACTGTTTTTTTTACACGATCGTTTTTTTCATCAATCCGAACCACTCATCCGTCCCTTTTAATTAATTTCAATCATTTATTTGATTGATCTTCTTTTTAATTGATTTATTTTTAATTTATATATAATAATCGAAAACAAATAATTCAAAATCTAATTATTGCTCATTTAAATTTCCACCCCATTAAATTTTTATATGTTGAGGGAAGTAAAGAATAATTAATAATAAAATAATAATTATTGTTCGATGTTAAAAGTAACCTGTCAAAGATAACAGGTGAGGGGAAGATTTCTAAAAAAAAAAAGAATTAATTTATTTTAAGCTTATATCAAAAATGTATCAATTGATACTATATGGTTTTAGTTTGATAAGAACATTCATATTATTGATTCAATTTTGATAAAAGTTTAACAAAATTGAATCTGTAATGTACGAAAGAGCAAATAAAAAAGCTACTTGTCAGAACGATGCTTCCCTTCTATTCTGAACGCCATCGTTCAACACGACGGGTTTTTTTTCCGTCCTCGATAAGTCTCTAGGAACGCGAGCAAAACCGACGGTTTTCACACCTATACGATCGGTTTTGAACGGTGTGTCGAACCGTTGTTCAAAACCGATCGTGTAGAATCACTTTGAGCCCGAGAAGAGTAGCTTAAATGCCATATTAGAAACGTTAATTGTTGAAGGAAAAGCGGGGGGAAGATGAGGAATCCACTAACGAGAAAAGAGAGAAAATATATATATAAAATTACTGAACAAGGAAAGTAAGGGAACTTAGAACAAATGAGATAAAATTAGTGTTTAAACGATATCCAAAAAATAAATTCTTCTAATATAAAAACTAGGATAATAGAAAATTATTCATAAAATAAATATATTAAAGTATTCTGTATAAACAGAATACGCTTATTCATGAAAATAAACAAATACATTTATTAAATTACTATAAAAATATTTCTATTTATTCTGAGTAGTTTAAATGACTAATACATTCTTTAGTATTACTTGAAAAAGATCTTCCAGTTATTACCTAATGAATAATTTGGCACATTTTACCAAATTATCGGCATCTTTAAAATAATCATAAAAAGGCAGGCATTTTTTAAAAAAGTTAACTATTTTATAATGTTTTGTATATTATTTCGGAGAGATTTTATAATCTTTTATCTTTAACCATTATCTTTGACCATCACGGCCTTAAAATATATTTTAAATCTTGTAATCACTTCTTATAATGAAAGGCATTAATTCAATTTTAAATGGTCAGATAAAATGAAAAATAAACATCTTGATTTTTTTGTTTGTTTGTGTATGTTAATTTATTTGAAGGAAAACTTTTTAAATTTATAATAAACTACTCTGAATAGAACTATCAATAATATATATGATTTTATCCACGCTCAAACAAACAGATTTAATGCTATACAAAAATGTGTATACTGAGTGTGGCTGGAAAGGCATGACAGAGTGTCGCTTTGAGATTGCAATTTTGTTAAATGATAACAAGCTTTTATCTTTTGAAACTTAACAAAATAATTAACTAGAATGTTGTAAAATTGCTGACAATTACTCCCACTGCTGACAATAAGTAGAGAAATTTTGATCGACATATCTATGGTATGTTCGCGTAGTTCGTTTGACAGAATATTTCTGTCTAAATAGTTACGAAGATGTTTCTTTCCACACTCAAGATGAAACCTAACCAATTTTAATAATTTACCATACCATTTGATTTTTGATGAAAAGTTTGACTTGAATCTACCAGTTATAAATTACACCGAACAGACTGAAGGCACTTAGGTGTTTCTTTTATTTATTATTATTATTTTTTTTTTCACGAGTATATTAAATTAGTTCTCAATAAAGAACAATGGTAATACTGACCAAAGAGTTTATTCACAACCTATTTACATAAAATGAAATAATAGCAAAATAAACATAAATAAAATAAAATAAACATAAAAATCTTAAACATGAGCTATTTACAACCAGTCTGGGGAACCTTGAGTCAGGTTTGTACCTCGAATAATGGATGGAAAAGCAGGACTCGTGGATGGATCCCAGCGCTTCTCTCTCCATCGCGTCACTGGCATTTGAAATCAGAGAAGACAGAGCGAGTGCGCCATCGCCGCAGACGCACAGAGCTTGAGTGGAGAATTTGACCATTGCCAGGTAAAAAATGTTTAACAGGTCTCAGGGCAGCTGTCAGGCACTCAATTTGTCTGTTTTCTTTGATGCTTCTAACGTTTTTTAACTTATCGTATTATATCTAGATTGGTTCGCTGTATCTCTTAGTTTTTTAAGTACTATTGAACAATTTTTTGTTTAAAAAGAAAAATATAACAGTAGGCATTTAAAAAATGTGAATAAAGTTGGGATATTTACCACTCCGGGGATGGCCGCTGAAACAAAAAGCGCCAGTGTGTCTGGCCATGGAAGAAGCCTGTACTGCTCCCACCACCTCTTCACTACCAGCGTTACATAGAAGCCCAGCACGAATGCCATAGGAATATTTTCACTCTGTTTATAAAAGTATTGTCGTACCGTTTCAAACGTTCTGCAAACAAAAAGAAGAAAATTTCATGCTTTACAAGATATAAAAAATATATATTTATTTTAAAAATAGATAGTTTTCAAAATTATATTTCCCTTAAACGATAAAGAACAATGGATCAACAAAATTGTGCTGCCAATTTCTTCACCATTTCTTCGCCATAGACAAAGAAAAACAGAAAAAAAAAAAAATTAAACCATTTAATTCTATTTATGAAAGAAGTTGTGAAAAATGGAATTATATAAGTTATTTCATTTCAACTTTTTCTAATTGCAAATTTTTACATGGCAGTTATGGCCATTACTGAAAACAAATTATTTTGTCATTCAAGATGTAACACGGCATAAATCTAGAAATTAAGTCTTGCAAACTGTTGGATTTATATTTTTATATGTATTCTATATTTAACTTGAGTTTCACGACCTTAACTATAGTTAAATGTTAGCCATGAAGCGATAGCCTAACATTATTCACCCTGAAGATATTACTAGATCTATTCCTAAGGGCTAAATGAGCTTCATAAGAAGTTTATGATTCCTATGGGGTCTATGGACGACAGATGGTTCGTGATAAGGAAGGGTTTCCCATTCCTCAATAATAATAATAATAACAGTAATAAAAATTCTGGATAGCTTTATAAGCAATGTCATTACTGCAGCTACGATTCCTTGATATTTTGTTGGATCTACATTTTTTTTTTTAAATTTTCTTTTTAGGCCAATAAGTAAGATTGGTACAAATACCTAAAATTAAAAGGAACGAGAAAATCTAAAGTCAATAGGGCAGTATCCTCAGGCAATGTCGGTTTTTGATGACGCTTACAATGTAAATCTATTTTTATTTTTTTTATAGTGTTCATCGAATAAGTCCCAGTTCAATTGCTTCCTGGAAAAAGCGACCAGTCCAGAATAGTAAAGATAGAAAGAAAAAAAAAACCATCAATCTCGTCCTAGTAAAGGATAATAATCTTCAAGATGTCTAGAAATGGAGCCGTAGATAGGGAACATGTCTAAAAATAACCGTTTATTAAGGTGACTAGCGGTACAGTCGGAGATGGCAATGCGGATTCCTACGGCGGACATAATAAGTTCAGGATACTATAAATAGTTGTCTGCAACCGGTTGCAGGAGAAAAACCGGACGCGGAAACAGGCCTCTGTACCAGGCTGGAATCTCAACTCATTGCCTCCGAAGACCCTTCATCCTATGGGCTGGGATTATATCTGTCCGCGGGGAACAGGGAGATATAAAGTTATGCTAGTCGTTAAGAAGCGTCTATGATGATAATGATAATCTCGGCTTCGAAGCTAGGTAATTACTATGCGGGATTGGATCCCATCGCCCCTTCATCTTCCTGTCAGCCCCGTTGGATAGTTCTGGCCCTCAGGCGTCGCACAGTGGGGCGAGCGTATAGGTTCCTTGGACATCGACTCTAACTTACTCGGAAAATTCAGTGAACGGCTCAAAGTTTGCCAGTTTATGTGTTGGAGGGTGTAGATTTGAATTCAAGTAATTTGTTCAACAAAATGAACGCAATGAACGATAGTAATAAGATTGTATTATTTTGTTTAATGATGAATTCAATAAACTTTTATAATCTATTATTCAAGAATTAAGTTAGTACAGATGAAATATTATATTTAGGTACATTATCATGATGTTTTTTTTTGTCTTACTTTCCCCTACAATCTTAACTATTAACAGTAGCAAAATCCACGATAACGTGGTGTGATGATGAGCATATTTGTTTTCCAATATCATGCTGTACACTGCTGCTGCACTATAATCTTCTATTATAAAATAATTATAATTGGAAACGAAATATCTTTTACTTTTTTTTTCTTTTAAGGAATTTCATAGAATTCAACTTCACTCTCAAATTCTCATTCAGAGAGCAAACTTCTCAGTTTCTGTGACATTTTACTTTTAATCAAGCTGTTAAGCTGAGGGATCGGAATTTATTAAACTAATTTTCAAATATGTCTCTGCTGTTATGTTTCATAGATTAGATCTATTGGAACTAGTAAAGCTCAACCTACCTATTTATAATATTCTAAATATTTCAACTTTTTTCGTTGACTATCATAAGTATAATGTTACATTCGGGTGGCATTACCAATATTTTGAATCCATGGTAATCAGTTAGGCTGTCCTCAGATAGGTATGTTTAAGAGACATGTACTCTACGAATACAATATTTTTCTTTTGTCTATATGTCTCTAACTAAGCACTTTCTGTTAAAATATTTATTTCATGTAAAATAAAGATTGTAAAAATATTCTCGTTACCAATAGATATAACATTGTAAATATCGTATTGTTCAGAAATTGCGTTATTTTTAACCAAGCTAAAAACGACATATTATATAAATAAAATATGACTATATAATTACAAATAACACTTTTTAATATTTTTGCTGATTGTTACAAACCATACTCGTTACTCGTGATTTGTAAGTTCAACGTCTTAAATTATAAGCTTGGGGGGTTGCTTGGGGCAAGCTTTGGGAAAAATGTTTATAGATAGAAGTTCAAACCTTTATTAATAAAAGGATCTGAGTAGTTTTGTGGACGATTTGCGTAATAGATTCAAATTATTTACAATTGTCGGGATAACTCTGTCTTAAGATTCACTAGCAGTGCCTAATTCAGTCCATCACATATAATTAGGTTTAGGCAAAAGATATAGGCAAACTAGCTCAAAATAAAAAAAATATGATTTTTCTTTCTTCAACTATAATCTGATATTAACGTATCATTAATGCGATAATAATGTTGAAAATTGCTGGGCTTGACGGGAAAACCACTCTGCGTCGTCTCTCATCAGCACGGGCACAGTAATTCTTCGACGTCAAATATAATAATTTGATTAATGGAACGTACTGCACAAGTATTAGTATCAACATGGCGACAAGCAGCAAAGCAATCATGCACCACTGTGTACTCTATCTACCGAAATAGCGACAGCCGATAAGGATGTCTTGGTGCTAGGACGTCACTAATGAAAGACATAAAACAAACGAATGAAATTACTGTACTCTTTTTTCCAAATCGTCAAAACTGAAAATTTAACAGAAACTGCAGACATGCACATACCCAACGAAACCTATATGGATATAGGTCTCACAAATTTACAGTTCAGCAAAAAATTCACACTTTTCATATTTTCAATCCTAAATTGTAAGGTCTAGCTTTAATTTTTACCTTAACTCTAGAATGGTAAATGCACCTTATATATTTAAAATATTAATTCTTATTTATTTATTTATTTTTCTTATTTTTTTTCTTTATATTTTTTCTATTAACCATCACTGATTTTAAATCGTAAAACTCTTAGAATCTTGTAACTTAAAAATCCGTACAAATTAGCTCCGGTATTTGCATATTTATAATTCGATCATAAATTGTATATAATTTCGTACGAAATATTTATTTTTAAAGACTTAAAGAAAGTTTAAAATTTTATCGTTTACAAATTTAAAACATGAATTCTTTAATAGCATGAACTATGCCGCTTATTTATTAAATTATTCTTCTATGTCAATTCAGAGGCCGTGTTGGCCTACGGCGTGGGGGCGTGGATCCCAGATTTCCTGATTCGGAACGGCGTGGGTTCGATTGCTACATGGGTCAGTTCTATTTCCTTCGTTGTGGTCCCACGAAATGAATCTTCAACTTCCACTCTGGTTAGTACAGGGTGGGCAAACTGAAGGTAGCTGTCAGGAGTTGGCAAAAATGACCAAAAGACTCACTTATCGGAGTAGTTTTACTCCTCTCCCTACCTATACCTGTACCAGTATCAGTATGTTTAATCAGTGTCGCGTTGAATCTGGCACTTCTACAGATTTCATAGAACGTTCCAGAATGATTTTCAATAACTTATTGATAGCGTCTATTTTACCTTCGAAATTTTCTGTCGGTGAATCAGCCAATAACCGATAATTGAATTTTCACCACAACCTTCCAGGCTGTTATAATCTTCGCCTTCTTGCATGGCAGAAGGTCGATCCTTAAACGACCATGGGTACAATCCTAAATAGCTAAACTGTTATTTCCGCATCATCAATGGAACAGCCATTTCTAAATTCATCTCATCGTTTTTGTATTTAATAAAACGTAATTATTGATAGGTTGTGTCCTTTCGAATAAAATCAAGTTGGAAACATGGCAGGAATCGATTATGGTCAAGTTAATCGTTCCTGACTTGGCTTTTATTGATTCATATTTAGAAGACATGCGAATCGTTCATAACTCGTTGTACGTCGTTAAAAAGTAGAGCTTGTTGGTACAGCTTTCCCACCTTACGTAATTTACTTACTAACTCAGATGACGTATACAATCTCCTTGCGTTAAAGACTGTCACGTTTTTATTAATATGAATGATATTTTACGATTTGTCTTTTATTCTTTAAATTCATTACGAGCATATTTATCTTACCAGAGTAGTCCAGAGAATAGAGGTATTTTACCTAGCAAAAAGTCATGTAGTTCCGATTTTTTATGCATTTTATATATTGAGGCAATAGTTAAAAATCCGAGTTTTTGACCTTCCCAACTATATGGTGAGCAAACATTTTCGATTTAAAAAAATAAAACATCAACAAATTAGAACTGCATGACCGTTTGCTAGGTAACCACCTTTTTTTCTTTTCCTTTTCAAACATTTGTGTCATTCTTATTTAAAAGAGTAACACCTTTGCTAATCATCATGATAAAAAAAAAAATTCACAACATTTTCTATGAAAAATAGTTGTTAAAAGATATGACGGAAGAACTAAAGTTTTTGATATAAAAAATTATTTTTTTTTAATATAATGCTTGACTTTAGAGCACAATAGCGCCAGAACACATGGTCATGGTATAAAACTGCAGGTATCAAAGTTGTAGCAAAATTTTATCCTCTACACGTTTTATACCATAGTTTTTTTTCAAAACTTTATTATAACAAACATATGACTGAAAATTGAAAATGTTTGAGGTTATTTTGGGCACTACGGCGCGCATAATGGGTAGGGAAGGTCTAAAAGTTGCCTTTTTAACTATGGATCCGACATATAAAGAATATAAAAAAATTAGAACTACTATAAAAATCATAGAACTAGAATCCGCTTTATGCTTTCTCTATTTACTGGACAACAGTGTGGAACCATAAATAAGATTTTAGTCTCTCCTTGTGTCTTAAAATGAAATCCAAAGTGACCTTCACTGTTATTTCAGTGGCTTACGCACGGGGAGTGATTGGAGAGATGTAACCTCCCTCTCCCGAAATGTTCCAACAAAACATGATTTTCAAACCCACCAACATAAGGTTTGTATCTTGAGTAATATTTTTGGTGATTTAAAATAATAGTTTTTGATCCGATTTTCATGTTTATCCTTAAAAATCACTTTCTATTTGCCAATTATAGATATTAAGGTGATTTATCGCCTTCTTGTTAAACCACCTTCCCCTCGAAAAAAATTAATCAATGTGGGGCATTAAAAACTCTAAATTAGGACCACAATTTTAAATATAAAATATTTTAAATATACCTGTTTGATTATTTTATTTAATTCTATTGGCGATAGAATAGTAAGAGTTTTCTACGTTCACTTTAAAATTGTTAAATATTAAGCCTTTGATTCCTCTAAAGGAGTGTTGAAACGTTGCACTGAACTGCTGACGGGAAAGCAGTGACATTAAAGATGGCACAACTTACAATCTCTGGCCTTGGTTAGAAAGAGTCTATAGTTTCTTTGAAGTGATCTTCATTCCCCGTTGTGTCATGTTGCTCCGATCCAATTAAATATTAACGAGGCGAGGTATTTTTTTATTATCTCATCTTAAAACAGGACAACAGAGTGACTTTTACACAACAATTGGGCCTTTTGTAAAATTCTTATGACAGTTTTACAGCATAATTGAGTGAGGAAATTCAATAGATCGTAGAAATATTGTTAAAGCAACAATTATCAGCGCTAACAAAAGAAAAAAAATATGTATTTTTGAAAATTTATATTACCATTTATTTCTAATTATTGTAAAAAATAATATCGAATAAATTAAAGAATAATACCGAATGCAATTTCCAATTATTTCTACAGAATTCATTGTCAAAGTAAACCACACATTATCTCTAATCTCATTATTATTAGAAGAAAGTTATTATGTTTTGTAATTGTAGCAGATCGGAACAAGAGGAGCCAAAGGGGTCACTTATCCACTTAGAATTTTGAGAGAAAGTTAAAGTTAAGTAAACACAATTTTTTTTTTTTTTGCTTTCTGGCCTTAATTGAGCCAATGAAATGAGTTAATGTGATGAGATGACATTTCTTTTGAAATATCACCTAAATTGCGGTTATAAAACTGTTGACTTATTGACTTAGGCAAAGTTAGTATTGCCCCTCCTGGAAAAAATCTTTGTTATAGTCATATAGTCATTATGACCAATATTATAAATTGCTTAATTTGCTTATGGCAATTTAATAGTTGTCCATACCTAAGATAGTTTTTAGTCGTATGTTTAAATCGAAAGAAGACGGGTTTTATTTATCAAATTTAATTTATTAAATAAATTTAATAAAGTATTTGTACAGTATTGCTTAGATATAGTGCCTCACTCATCTTTTCCGTGAAGACAATTCAACTTTATAGGAACGAGGAGGGTGATGTAGTCAGTTTCGTGTTGCATTACTTTTTCTACAAAATTATTCAAGAGCCAGGTCACCTGTTTATGGAGGTTGGCTGTGCCCTAGAGGGTTAATGGACTATAGAATAATTAGTAATATCAATTTTTGCCTTGAATAAGAAAGCATATTATAAAGTAAATGAGCGATATATACATACATACATACATATATATATATATATATATATATATATATATATATATATATATATATATATATATATATATATACATATACATATATTTTTTTTTTCTAGCATCAGTCCATAAATGGCCTTGGAGGCAGTCACATGATTATTAAATCATTTGCAGTGCGATAGGCACCAACTTAATTGTGATAGGCACCAACTATCACCAACTTGGTGATTGTCACCAAATGTTACTAAAGCTACTTCACCCACAAAATAATTATAATAATAATAAAATAAATTAAATGTATTTTTCATACCATAACCGTACATGGAAGAAATAGAAAAAAAATACATAAGATACAAATCCTTCTTAACCTCTAAAATGCTTTCAGTTTTCTTGAAAATAGATTTAATTCACTCTTTTCCTATTTCTCTAGCTAGGCAAGGATAATTTTTATCGTAGAATTATGTTATTTCATATGGAATGTTAGAACAGAAACTTTTTCAAACGCTTTTGGTGTCGTTTTTGAACCCCCGTAGCTATGCTTCTATAACCATAGAAAGCAAGAATTGTTATCATTTAATGTAGAAAATATACCATTAGAGATTTAAGAAAGAATTTTTAGATTTTAACTTATGGCGGAAGTACAGTGAGCGAATTAAGTTGACCAATTTTGAGTGAGTTGATAGCGTCTTCGCTCACACCTGTCTTTGTCAACTTCTATGCCAAACATCTGTATATTCTTATATTATTAAATTCACTATTTTTATTTCTATTTTGTTGACTATATTGATTTGATTTATTACTTTAAATTATTAAAAGGATTTCGAAATGTATTTCTATTACTCCTATAATTTTTATACTCCACTTCTTTGTTTCTAAATTTTTTTTTTACCCCAAAGTAAATACTGTAAGTAATCCTATGACTTTATAACCCCGGTGTTGTGAGGTAGACAGCCTCTGTCGGAATTTAAATAAAAAATTATTTTGATTGGGATGCTGAAGTGGTTAAGATTACTTGTCGATCACTAACCAAAATCATAAACTCGGCCGAACAGTTTGAGTTATTCTCCCATTAACGTGTAGGTGTTTATGCAAATCCTCCATAAATATTTAAGATACAGGGAACAAGGTACGCGCTGCGCTGCCTTTGCTCGCTGCCGTGTAGCTATAAACAGAACAGCCTTCCGATAATGCTGGTCTTCGTCCGGTCACTGTATCCTTATATCCTTCGTCACATCACTAATTTATTTGCACGGTTAGGCCTTATTATTGATTGTAATGTTTTCTAATAAAAACATTATTTAAAAAAATAAATATTTTATTACTAAGGAATATTTTTAAACCTTTTTGGTCTAAAGCCACCGGAGTTCAAGCCTTCTGTAATGGTTGACAAGCTATGTGTCATTAATAGTTATCGTTAATAGTGATAATAATTATTACTAGAAATTTTCAAGAAAACAGGCACATGAATCAATATAGAAAAATTGTCGATTTTAGCTTCTTTTTTTTCTAAAAATAATTATATGGGAAATCGTTTTGTTAACTCTGTAAATATTGTTTTTATTTTTTCGTATAGCCAATGCTGTGTAAGGAGTTGTAATAACGTCTGTCGTTTTTTTCAGCACATTATAATAATATCGTCGGTTCCATATTAAACTTACGAATGCGAAAAATTCGATTTTTTTTTTTTTTTTTTCGATGGTATTTCGATTTTAAAACCTATAGTAAAGTTACGAATCTGGAACGGCATTAGTGTGTGAAATCGCAATTGCATTTTTACGAAAAACATCCGAAAGTCTGAAGCATCCATGTTAATTAAGGAATAAGCGCATAATGTATAAAGGTAAAACAATAAATACAAACGAAACTTTGAGATAAAAGGAAAACAACCCTAACAAAAAAAAAAAAAAAATTAAAATAATCCAAATCGGCCCTTATATATAAAAGATTGTAACAATTTATTGCTCTTCTGAAAAGTGAGTTTTACATTCGTAAGTTTACCATTGGGACGACGATATAACCAATGACGACAGTATTTTTGTGACTGCTAAATTATTGATATTTATCTCAAAAATGTTACTCAGAGAATTTTTTTAGAATATTTGACTAGTGTATAATTTGATTTTGGTTGTCTGTGTATAATAAATAATAATGCTTGGTGCGTCAAGTGTACCGTGTAACAAAGTATGCTTGAATCAAGCTGCACCGAAAAAATTATGTGTTTGATGGTAACTAGCCTTCCTTATCCTGATAACTACTGCAGTCTGTTATTTATTTTCAGGTATAATGATTGAATATATTTATACTGATTCATTATAAAACAATGTTTTAAAGTATTCACTATTTTAGACTCTGGAAGCATTGAAGAAAAATTAGGTCAGAGTCGTTTGGTTAGTAATTGTTTCCGATGAACTCGTATTTTCATAATTTCGCAAATATTCGACATCCATACGTCCTTTCAATTTATTTATTTTTTTCACTGAAAGGTCACTAGAATTTCAACCTTGGTGTTAATATTAAACCAAATGTGACATCCGAACTTCCTTGTGTACTTCTCGTCTGTTCGAATATTAATTGGTATTGTTTCAATTACGCAATGCGTTATTTATAAGACGTAATTGTGTGAATTCTAAATGATCGGCCATAAACAATTCTCAGGCTCCATTCTTTATTCTAAAGCTCTTTATATATATATATATATATATATATATATATATATATATATATATATATATATATATATATTAATATGTATTGATATTGGACAATATTATCGTTATATAATTTAAACAGACCAGGTGCGAACAAAAGAAATAAGGGACGAGCAGGTAGAAACAAGGGTAACTGACAGGCGATGATAGATGTCACCACATAAGAGATAAGGGATAAGCTAATTTAAAAACCCTACCGAGAAGTTAACACTGTAACAATGCCAAAAGCTGGGACACCTAATCAATTTTAAGAACTGTTCCTCTTAGGCTGGAAAAGGTATGATTAAATTATACTAGTTGGATAATGGTTCGCAGATACCGGCTGTCAGGACAAGGGGTGGAGCCATCCGATGAAATCCCAGAATTTCCTCCCTCTATAAAACTAGTCGGCCAATGAACAACGTTTTCGACCCCCTCTTAGGCAGAACAAGAGAGAAAGGGGGATAGAAGCAAGGAGGTAAAAAGAGGCTACCTTTTTACCTCCTTGATGACTGAAGATATGCAGGGGAAAACGAGGGAGAGATGCTGAGGAACCATCAACACCAATTAGTACAGATAAGAGATTTATGTTAAAACAATTAATGGCTAAGTCTAAGCTGAATCATTCCATGGTTAACTTTGTATTGTAATAGTTTGTTGTTTTAACTTTGAGGAATAAAGATAAATGTTAGCAAGGAGATTGTTCTTTAGTAACCATGCCCATATTTAATTTCAATATATTTCATTAAGATAGCAGCAACTTTGATTAACATTAGTATTAAACTTAAAAGTAGGAACATTATCTTGGTTAATTATTAAATAATGGTAACCACAAACCAGACCCTTGGAAAGGTATCCTATTTAGAGGACAAGGTAGGAAATTCAAAAGTATTCATAAGCTTACTCAATTTTGGAATAATCATCCTCAATTGCCCATGTCGATTGCCCAATGGCATCCCTATATATATAGACTAATGTATTAGCAGCTAGATAGATATCAAGCTCAACTTAACCTAGATAAACATAGCAATATATATATATATATATATATATATATATATATATATATATATATATATATATATATATATATATATATATATATATATATATATATATATACAATAAAATATAATCCTGTAATTGTTAATAATATAAGAAACATGTTTAGATTTTTAACAAGTAATATAAGGAATTATCATTTATTGACTTTATATTACTACAGTTGTATATATGTATGTATGTGTGTGTGTGTGTGCGTGTGTGTGTGTGTGTGTGTGTGTTTGTGTGTGTTTGTGTGTGTGTGTGTGTGTGTGTGTGTGTGTGTGTGTGTGTGTGTGTGTGTGTGTGTGTGTTTGTGTGTGTGTGTGTGTGTGTGTTTGTGTGTGTGTAGACTATTGGAGTATGCCTATTTATCAAATAAGATTTTAAAGAAGAAATAAAAAATAAATATTAATGATGATAGATGGAAAGAAGGTCCTTGTGGTGGAGAGGAGCGTAGAAGGAAAATGGGGAAAATATGAAGAAGATATGGACTAAAAGAAAGACGAAAGCGATGAAGTATAAGCGTGGTCCATAGCTGGCCTTTATCCTAAATAAATAAATAAATAAATATATATATATATATATATATATATATATATATATATATATATATATATATATATATATATATATATATATATAGTGAGAAAACTCCAGATTTTATTTAGAAAATCCCCAAATAAACACAACTTTTCAAAAAACAAATTAATAAATCATTTACGAATCGCGTGGGAAAATAAAATAATTCCATTCAATTTTTTGCCATTGCTACATTGGCTTTGAATTTCAGCAACGCGCTTAAGAGAAAACCTCTGGGATCTCTTGGAGTCCTGCTTTGATCTCCAACTTTAATTGAAATTCCGAGACTATGTTTCAATATTTCACTTTTATTTTTAATTTTGTTTAATAAAGATAAAATGCAATAAAATTATTAAAAATCTATTAATAAAATATTTTCTAATAATAATCTGCTGTACTTGTAGATAATACCTATTATTATATAATAACGATTATTTACTTCCAGGTAATACCTATTGCCTTTATGTGTGAATGTGTGACAGCTTGTATAATTCTTTAATTAAAATTTTTTATCTCTCTCTCGGATGGTTAAAAGTAAGTAAATAATTTTTAAATTTGTTGTAATGAATAAAAGTAATTCGAAGAAGTTCAATTCCGGGTTGAAAAATAGGAATTTTTTTATTTATAATTAAGTTGAACCGGGTAAAGCGTGGATGATCGGTACACTATGAGTTATAACTAGAAATAGCGTTATGACCCTCTGAAATTTTTAAACTACTTTATTTTAAACTTTTGGACTTGATGACAACTTGAATTGCCCTAAAAAAAACAATTCTCAATATAGTTTAAAATTATTCATGCTTAAATAGCAAATCGACAAAAACAATGATAATGATATTAGCTAAAATGTTGATATATGCTTCCTAACCTTTAGATCTATGAGCGAGCCCAGAAATAAACAAGCTCGGTTAGCGCGGTCTACAAGACAGTTGACATTCCAATCTAAGATAAACCGGTAAAAAAATATAATCAGTCCATCCTGCCATTTCCTGATTCTTCTACGCCCCCAATCGGCCATACTTCGTTGAATAAATTAATAATTACATCACATCTCGGTCGGATCGGGCAGAACTTGACGGCTATGACGAGAATAATTCATGGAGCTGTTTGTCTTGCCTTGGGCCGCGGCCTCTACCCAATGACCTCTGGAAGCCTTCGATCGATGCCCAGGAAGAGGGGCACATCACGTAGGAGCCAATTTAATCAAATGGCTAATTTTATTGCATGTGAAATCAAGAAGGCCTGGGTTCGTAAACGTACAACAGCAGCTGTGAAGTTTCACGAAATGCCGATCCAGTTCAAGAAGTAATAAAGTTCAAACAATGCTTATAGCCCATCGGTTTCGCTTATAAATTAGCGGTTGACAATGAAAATTTCGCTGTTCATATTATTATGTTTGACCTTAAAATTAGCACTGTATAGTATGATTCTCAGAATCACTTATTTAATCGTGAAAATTGGTAACACAAATAGAAAATTAAAACAAATCCCACAATATCGAGCCACGTCGGTTTTTCGCTAGGGTAAACTTCATGTCCACCAGTCACAGTATCTTAAAAAAATTAAAAAGACAAGAAGTGACCTTACGATAGCATCAACTTAAGTGGCCAATCTTTTCAACATTTATCGGGACATGCAAAGCAGAACTTTGGGATCCAAAACATGCAGGGGACTGAAATCTATTATTAAGCAGATAAGAATGCTTGTTACAACTTGATTGATTCTTTTTTAAATTAGATTTAATTAATGAAATCCGTGCTACTGCTCAACAAATTTTAATGTCATCTTGTTGATAACCTGTGCAATATGGATATAAAGTGGTGAGCAAAACGTTGTTCCATACCCTTATTTTAAATTTTATAAACCTAACGTCGTTTCTTTGTTAAAGCCGCTCAGTACAGAAAGACTATACTAAATCGTACCGAAGTAATCTAAAAGAACAATTGAAATCGAAAGTACGGTGCCAATATGGTTTTGATTTGACAGCAATTTTCTTATTATTATTATTATTTAGCTTATCAATAATTATTACATCTCATTGAATGAACAAAGGGTTCATAGCGCTCAGACCTTTGTTGAGACGTTAAATTCTGAATATTGAATTGAACCGAGATCATACAGAATTGGTAGCCTACCACTTCTTCTTCTTTTCCTCTCAGCGTGGAGGTGTATCCAGTCATCATAACCAGGCATCTCGGTCTCTCGTGAGTGCCTTCATCTCTCCTCTAACCTTAGCCCTTTTACCTGTTAGTCGGGCTTCATAGAAGCTTCTGGGTTCTCTATATTATCTCATTCTACAGACAGACAAAATCACTTAAGTTGTCTTTTCTCGAGTATTTGCCCCAGTGGCTCGACGTCTAACTCTTTTCTAATTATGTCGTTTCGCGTTTCTTCTTGTCTCGTCTTGTTTTTTCCCGCCACTCTTCGGTTATACCTCATTTCAGCAGTGGTTATTCTATTTTTATGTTTCTCTAATACTACCCAGCTTTCACTACAGTAGAGAAAAGTTGGAAGGTACACTGCTTTAAATATCCTTAATTTAACGTCTCTTCCAACTTCCCTCTTACCCGCGATGGATTTGCAGATTTGGAAGTAAATATTGTTAGCCTTCCTAATCCTGCTGTTGACCTCATCATCGACTTTACCATTCCTGCCTAATATAACACCCAGGTATGTACAGTCATCAGTTTGTTCAAGTGACTAGCTATTACATTGAATTATATGAAAACAAGAGCTATTCTCTTAATGGCTGTAATTATTTATTTTAAAATATAAATCTATGATGATGATTCTATAACTTTTAATAAATATGCTGTAGCAATAGTTGTAATTCTGCCAAGTTATTTTTTTATAAATCAACAATATTTAAAGGTTATCATTAAACTTCTCTTACCGTTTTTTTAATAAATCTACGTGTCATTTTAATATTCATAATAAGTTGCTTTTATTTTTAGAAAATTATATTATGCACAATGGTTTATTAATAAAAAGTGTTAACTTATTTCTGCATAACTATATAAATATATTTCTGTTTGTTCTTTTTATTTATTTTGATTCTGTTGATTAACTCAACCTTTGCAAAGCAATAGTTTTTCCTTATCCATCTAAATTATTATATATCCAATAAAATTAAATTATAGATCATTTATTTTTTATTTTTAGTGCATTATTGGTCTTGAAAAATTTCCCATATATTGTCAGAAGTGACAATACGAAAGCACTTTTATTGTAATATATATTGTTATGTTTATTTAATAAACGCTTGTAAATCAGTTTATATTTTTTTAAGTAGAGGAATCTTTAATAATATTATAATATCATAGATCAGGTATTGGTACGCCCAGTTATCTGAAAAGTGGAAGTGGTACGCAGTGAAAAAAGTCTGGAAACCCCTGGTTTAGGACATAGTTACTTATATCTCTGGGTAAAGTAGGTAAGTTAAGTTAATTTATTAGATATATATATATATATATATATATATATATATATATATATATATATATATATATATATATATATATACATATGTAAATATATACATATCTATATAAATATATACATATTCATATATACATATGTATACATTAGAACATAATTGTAAGATTCCAAAACAAAAAGCCTCAAGTCTTTAATACCGGCAAACAACTAACCAGTCAACGTTTCGCCAATTCAGGCGTCATCAGGACAATTTGGGATTAATAAATTATTTTCCACTTCTATAATTTTGTTTTTTGTGCCAAAAAGTTTGGTAAAAATCGAACTGTATTTTGAATTGCTTATTTTTGAATTTTTGTGTGTTTTTAGAATTGAAGATTAAGGTATAAAATTCGAAAATAGTTTTCAATAAAAACAAAATTATAGAAGTGGCAAATAATTTATCAATCCCTATTTAGATTGATCCTTCTATACCATCATGCGGATGTCAACTGATCATCAGAAAATATACTTACAATCACATCTATGAAGATCAAATACAGCATATCTCAAATCAACCATCCAGAAAGGCGCATCAACCAAAGGCAGCACATAACTCGAATACATCCATCACATACGTTGATGTGTACACGTCACACACGTTGTGTGTGGTCTCTCTAGATGTGATTTTTCGGCGTATATCCTGATGATGCCTAAAATGGCGAAACGTTGACTGGTTAGTTGTTTGCCGGTATTTTAGAGACTTGTGGCTTTGTGTTTTGGAATCTTCCAATTGTTTTATAACAATTAATTTATCTCTCTTTTTGAGTTTTTGCTCTTTTACATTTATCTATACTTTGTTGCTATGCTACCTATATATATATATATACAATGTGCTAGATTTTATAGTTAAATAAATTGATTCAACAGTACAGCAGAGAGTTAATACCGGTCATTGAAAAATGTAACTTAATCGTAAACCTGATATCATTCTATCATTACATTAGATAAGGAAAAGGAATAAAAAGACTGGAAAGAAACCAGATATGAAATTGAAAAACAGAATTACTCGTCATTTTTTTTTTTCATAATCTTCCTCGACAGCCATTGACTACGTGGTTTATCTAACAAGATGCAAATAATAGAGAAATACAACTCTGAGAGTAGAAATGATTAAAAATTGACTTGCGTACATGTAAATATTTTCTAACATAAATAAAGATAATTAGTTAACAATTCTTTTAATTACCTTTGTTGTTGCTCCGTTAACGCATATCTATAGGTAAAACTAATACTAAAATAGATTGCTAAGTATGCCACAAGCTCCCTCCATACTAATTTGTATACACTTCCTCGCCATCTGAAAAAAAAGTAAATAAATTAGTACATTCATATAGTTTTCTTATGTTAGTTAAACAATATATTATTAAGATTTTATATTATATAATATCTTATATATATATATATATATATATATATATATATATATATATATATATATATATATATATATATAGAGAGAGAGAGAGAGAGAGAGAGAGAGAGAGAATAAATAGGCAAGAAGCTTTATGACAAATTGTAAATAGATTTTTTTTTTCATTTAAGCCATTGTGTGTCTCAGATGTTTAGCTTATCTTTATCCTCGCTGAAATCACTTGTTCTTTTAGTAAAGCTTCCTGAAATAACGGTACCCTATTATAACGGTGAGTTACGTCACGCGTATAATTTTCACGGGTTTAAATGTGAATGGTTTCTAATGGTATATTGTTATTATAGCTCATTAGAAAACTTCATGCATCAATTAATTCTGGTATTGAGGCAATGATACGGTATCAAGTGAGCAGTAGCCAACAGCCAGTAGGGCGCCTAGGGATTAATAAGAGGTTATTTATACCAATATTTGTCGGAAATATAATAATATTTACTTGGCACACCTTCATCTTCTTTGTTTCTCTCTAGTGTGCTAACTATCTGTTAGTGACATTATAATTACTACAAATGTGGATATAAACAATCCCTTACCAGTTACCCTCTAGGCCCAGATACCCCGGAGCACCTTACTGACAAGGAGCCGAAAGTGGTATTGGGTGGCTGAGTCTTTTTTCAGACATACTTAGGCTATGTTGAAAAACTGGTGAGGAACTAATACCTCTGAAATCGGTAGTGAATTGTAGAATATTTCCAAATGATCTCCAAGAATTTTGCAATATGGATGGATACCTAGGGGTATTGCAAATTACTGCTATATAGTTGTTCCATTTCGTTGAAACGAACTTTCAAAACTTTTATTTTCATGTTTGTAATTATTTTAATTTTCAGTTTTTATCTGAAAGATTAACTTCGTGGGGTGAAATCGTGCTTGATCTGTAGGTACAGTTTTTAGTTCATGAATTCGGGTCTCTATGTTACTAGTAACATTAAATGCAGCAACTGACCATTATTTACTTTTATTTAATAAAATGAATTAGCTATAAATTATTTTTTAGTCGTATGCCTTAATAGGGGGAGGAGAAACCCTTAATAAGGAATAATTAGTATTAGTTTATCTTTTGAGTTTTATTTTCATTTAATAATCCACTTTATTTTGTGCAAATAAGTGTGCCAACTTCTTTCTATAACAATGTTTCCGCTGAAATAAGAAAAGCTTTAACACAGACTAGATCTTGTGGGATTCCGCTTGAGAATAATCCCAGAGGTTAACAGGGATTGACGACAGGATCGGAGAGGGGGAAGAGTTATCAGTAAGCCGAGCTGGCACCACGTTCACATTCGATTACAGGAAACATCGATACCTTTCACATCGTGAGTGCCCTTCATTGCATTTCAATTCCTCCCATCTTGGTCTATTATGATTCCATTTCCAGTCTCAAAATTCATTAGCATTTCAAAGAATGTAATATGAAATTTAAAAATTTTGACAGGATGAAACCTATTGTTCTCATATTAGAGAAACTCTATGAACAAGGTAGGAGTAGCATATAAATTCGAGACGCCAGCATATATGATTCCAGGTTAACACTATACCTAAGGACAATTGTACCTTGGGACATTTAATTTTAAAATTTGGGAAAATTTATGGGAAAAAGAGGAAAAGTAGGGTGGCGGGTTCTATTAGATATAAACTGGCGATACTTAGGGAAATAGAATTTGCTCTTAGAAGACATTAGGAAAGTAAAATAATTATTATTTATATAGCATTTTTACTCTTTTATGAAGGCCAAAGTAAAAAAATAAATAAAATAAAATGCATGTCACCTTTACTTTTTCTTCTATTTAGATTTTGAAGTAATCGATGACCAACCTGAAGTTATCGAAAGAAAACTGATCCCCGTTTAGAAAATAAAATGGCTCGTGTTGTGCCTTCGGACACTGTAAGGCGATGTACTTTTAAGAACACAACTCGTTTATCAATCGAATTTTCTGTGTCTCCTCCCTCTCTCTTTCTCTACACATATGTGTGTATAATTTTAATTTAATTTGTATTACTGTTTCAGCTTGAAATGAGTGTCGATTATTTCAATGATTAGCAATCAATAAATTAAAAAAAAAAAAAATTTCACATTCTCTTACATCATTTCCCGTTTATTTGGTCAATAAAATAATCGTCTTGCGATTTTGTCAATTCTGAAATTGTGTTTTTTTTTTTATTTATTGTTTTTTTATGCACCTATGGTTACCATAAATCATGAAAATGATAAACCTCAAACACGCTCACTAATTTCTTCACTAACCTTTCGGTAATGATATCTTCAATAAAATTCTACAAAACTCGGTCTCTCTGAGCTGGCAAAAATAAAATAGTTTTATTTATTTTTATATTTAGTTCATAATACTAGGTCAAACAGAAGGTGAAACCAATGACCAATGACCTGGTGAGTTACTGGTAATTTTTATTACACAAAAATTATACTTTGTAACTGACAGCACATTTTAATAATATAAATATGAATTTTAATACTAAGTTAATTCGAGTTTTTGTGTTTTATTAGAATTTAAAAAAATGTACTAAATTTGATAGTTTTTTTGTAATTCGCCTAACCATTTGTAATTTTAAAAATGTTTATTAAATTCAGTAAATACACATTAGAACTATTACTAAATATATTAAAAATCAATTGTTTTTAAAATATAAATAAACCAAAACTACAATGTTTTTATTTTAACATTATTAAGATGAATTCTATAGAACATACTACAGCTTTTAAATTAATTTAACGTTTGAAATAAATAAATTACATTTTCATAATACATATAAATTTTATTGTTATGAAATATATGCGTCTCTATTTTCCTATTTGATTATAATTACTAATATGTATCTTTCTCCTAAAGAGGTGATGCTCAGCTCATTTTATTAATTGTTTTTTCAATGATTTGATCCGTCAAAGATAATTATAGAACTGATGTGCCTTCCGAAGGCTCTTGATCAGGCTGACCCTACACGTTCCAGAGGCAAAGTGTGCTCACAGAGACCCCTGATATGGTGCCAAGTAGAGGCCGAATCCCCTTCAAGTAACCGCTGATAACAAGGCATGATCGAACGATTGGCCGGCCTCTCACGAAAACCTTATCAGATAAGTGTCAACATATGAATGGAATATTACAGGTGGCATAGAACAATAACAAGTAGCGTCCTTGCCTCCCATTTGTTGAAGGTAGACACCAGCACATACTATCGTCCGTGACTGGTTCAATACTTCATTGAATATTAATACCTTTGCGTCACATGCCTACCAGTCTCTCTCATATATTATATTTTCTGAATATGTGGAATAGGGGTATTAGACTATCTTTTTTTTTTCCTTATTTCTATTCAAGGCTATAAGGCTTAAAAGAGACAAACTTCTAGATAACCAACGAAAAATGTTGATTTTGTTTTATTTTTAATATAATGTATTATTTCTGTAAGTTAGTAATTTTAATTGTAAATTTCTAGTTTATATAAAGAGTTATTCACAAAAGATAGGTAGTGTTTAGCATCATTCGGTAATGATAAAGTGAAAGGTAGCCTTGTGAATACGCTGGTTACCAAAGGTGATGGTCCCGGTACAAACAGAAAGTGGACATGGTTTGACAAGGAAGACCAAGGTTAATTTATGCCTCATGAGCACACCCAGCACAGGAACCCGATTTTAGTAGCAGAGTAGTGTCACCTAAAGTACTTTTACGTTTTGAAACTGATTTATGTTAATAATTAAGATAATGAAGCAAATTAATATTTATTTTAAACAGATATATTTTATTTACAGTATATTGAGGGTTTTGTTAAGAGCTCCCTTGTTATAATATATTTGAACATTATAATGATAAATTGATTTGTATTGTTAAATATTTACATACCTACCGACTCGAATTTGAATTCCGGCAACAATAAAAACATCGGTGATTATATCGATATTTACGATTCAGAAGATCACAAATATTATTTCAACTAATATTAATTATATGTTTGCAATAAATCAAATTGCATAATAACTAAAATATTTTATAATTATAATAATCAATTTATAAAATAATTAAATAAACAAATATGTTTTTAAAATCATATATCTTAAATACATATTTACCATCTTTTTCGACTTCGCCAAAGCTTTCGATCAAATTCCGAGATTATTACGTAATTCAGATATTGTGTAAGAAAGCAGTTTCAGGAATTCCTTCTTACAGAAATTCAAGGATTCAGGTGATTAGTAGTTTTTAGAAATAACAAAAGAACCTGCTCATGCTGATATGTAAAGAATTAAAAGCGGTCTAGGCCATTAGAAAGGGTCCAGATTTCTTTTTACTGTAATCTTCCTCTTAAATTAATCAACTATAGAATTTTGTAGTTGTTATTGATATCAATGCAGGCACCTTGTCATAATCTTTAGAAATATCTAGTTCGATTGTTTGGATCCCCCAAATAGAACTGTAAACCTTCTTTCTGTATACATACAGATAAAACGAATATTTTGAGGATCTGGTCCATAGGAAAATAAGGAAACTGAGAAGTTGGTTGGGGAGTGCGGTCGACGAAGAAAGCTCACTAATATGTGGAACTTATTTTTTTATTGTGTATCAAAGTTTCGGCCTAAGTTGTAGACTTTTATCAGGACTAAGTAAAAAAATTGGATAACAACTATTAAAATATCAAACGGAAACTCTTCAGCATCTTGGAGATAAAAGTGATCAACTGCATTTTTGCGATGATAGTTTTTGCCTATCTACCTGTTCCTTAACCAAATATACTGTTCCATGTTGACAGTGAAATGTGAAATTTCAAATTTGGTTCAGGAACAGGTAGATCGTTAAAAGCTTTGATAACTTTTTCTCTTGGCAATTTATGTATGGTTACTGCTCCATTCCTATGGATTGTAGCGTGATATTATAAAGCCTGAAGCCTTGCTCGATAAACGGTCTATCTAATCCAAAAAGAATTTTTTTAAATCGGGCTCATAGTTCCTGAAATTAGCGCTTTCATCCATAAAAACTCTTCAGCTTTATATAGCAGTACAGATATAGATAGATGAAGCTGTCATGACAACGAAACATACGTAAGTTGGCCACTTTTTTTTTTTAGCGATTTATTTTTTGGTTACTGCTCCATTTCTATGGGTCGTATTGTGATTTTATAAAGTCAAATCGGACTGGTAGCTCCTGAAATTAGCGCATTCATGCACACGAATTCTTCAGTTTTATGCACTAATAATATATTATTAGACCAATAATTAATTTAAATGATAATTTTTTTTTTTCAGATCGCTTAATCCAGCTGTTATAGGGTACGGTATTGGTAAAATCATAAACATCAATAGCACTTGGCATCAATTTGGAATAATTTTGTGAATGAATAAGTCTTATGGGAAGTTTTTATTTTTTTTAAATTTGCCTCACTCTCAGTTACCTCGCATTTTACTTTTTTCGCTCTTTGACCGACGGCCCAAAATATGACCTTACATCAAAGAACCTTTGGCCTAGATGTTGCAGTCTATCATCCAGTTGTTACAGATGTGGCCAAAAATATTTATCTAGCCACAGATAATAAATCTTTAACCATACAAACTCATTTATTTTAACCTTGTATTATCAGAGAATCCGAATAATCTTCGTAGTTTCCCGAAAAGAACAGCTTCTTTTGTCCCTTAGGTATGCACATAAGAACAGTTTATACAGTGTTTATTAACACTTTGTATACTTCATTATTTGAATTGTTTATTATTCCATTATGTATAACATGATAAATTTTAATTTATCGAAACGTTCATTAAATTATTATAAAAAATGGTGAAACTTGAAAATGTTTAATAATCAAATATTTATGCGCACCTGATATAAAAAGAGGTGCACGATCAGTAATTGTTTAACATAAGTAATCTAGTCATAAAAGGTTTTGTTACTGTTTGAATTTGTACAGATGCTTATTTCTAGGAACTAGTTTGCCTCTATCTCTTGCTTAAATTGTTTCAGTTCCGTTTGGATATTTCGTCACTATTTGATCAGCTTACATCAATAATTAAAAAAGATGGACCAATAGATTTATAAAATATCAATAATGAAATTAAATCGGAAAATGTGGTAATTTATTAAAAATTGTTAGTTCAATAGAGTGATTAAACTTTCTCCGACTTACAAACTAGATTTAATGAATCTCTTTTGTAACTATTTTGTTATTTATTGTGTTACACGCCTTAACGTATGTACATGGACCAGGACATGATGGAGGAGTTATGCTACAAGCTATCAGCATATTCTAGTCTGTGCTGTGAGATCAAGATTTATTTAATTGTTCCACCCACAAGTTAAAACGTAACCAACCCAAGAATACCAGAATCGAACCGACACCTGGTATTGGTGGAATGCTGCTCCAGCACGTTCATCCACCATTACTTCTAATCTTAATGATATAAATCTAATTATGATGTTTATTCGAGTGTAGTGAGATTTTCCAGTTAATAAATAACAAACATAGCTCAAGCGATGAAGGTATTTTTTTTAACAGCTATTGAAAATTATAAAACGTTTTAATATTCCTAATTTTATAAATCAGTTTGAAACTTTAATTAATAATTGAAGCAGCAATTGGGTAACCTTTATTTACCGTTCTATTAACTTTATTCGAATTTGTATTTAATTAAAATGAAATTGGCGTTTATTTCATTAATTATCTCAAATTAATATTTCGAATAGTTTTAAAAATCTATTTTATAAATATTGAAAACATAGAATCGCTGATGAATATTCCAAACCCATCGGTAGGTTGCATAAGTCATCCGTCGTTTCAAAACGCTCCAACTATTTCAAAACGGACTTCCGTTCTGAATCCAAAACAACTTTTGCTGGAGAACTCTTCTGCTGAGAAAGTTAAAAATAATTGTTATCATTTAAATAAATAATTACTCTTACTATAACTTGTTTTACAGTTTCTCATAAGATCATAATAAATTAAAAAATGTACTCTTCCGGTTTTTTAAAAAGTTATTATTAGATTTATTATAATTATCACGACTCCAGCTTCTGATCTCTTAAGGCGGCCACTGACAATTCACAGTAAAAGGAACAAACGCCGTAAAGATACTAGAGTGCATGGAGTGTAGAAAGTAAATGTCTAAAGTCCCACCGACGATAACTTTACTCCACAATTTTTTACTGACAGGAAGTGAATTATGCTCACGCACCAATAACACGTAAACACATATTTTATAATATTTCAGCCTAAAAATATTTTAGCATACGGATTAATACAACTCTTGAGAATTAATGGTATATAAATAGTCACAATAATAAGAACATTAAATAATTTAATTTTTACCCCCTCTCTCCCCAAAAATAGTGATTATAAGCACACCCAAATTGTAAGCATATCAGAAATTTTAAATCCACTAGGATATATTATATAAATTATATTCTCTGCAATTGTTAGGTATTTATATTTTTTATCATAATTATACTAAACAAACTTGTAAGTTATTCATACCGATATTTTTTTAACTTATTTTATAAAATCAAATCGTAAATTTTGGCTATTTTGAAACCAACAATTTTTATTATTATTATAGAACAGCCTAAAAACTGTGCAGTCCATCGTTTCACTCCATCAGTTTTTCACACTCACTGTTGGTTGGAGTGATTGGATTTGCCTGATGGAGTTTCGAGCCGATTTTTTTTTTGTCTGTAAGTAATTTTGACATTGGGAAGGGAATTGAAAACAACACATTAAAATGCAACAAAACCCCAAAATTTTCCCAGACGTCACTTTCGAATTGCACCGTCTCTATTAAAAGAAAAATCACAAACATAATTCTTGGAATCGAATAATAAAATGTTTCAGACATTTGCATCAAATACAGAAAGATGCGAAAATGAAGTAAACCACTTAAAGGTTATTACTCCATATTTCTGTTGAGTGACGGTGCTAAAACCATGACTTTTCATTGTCAGTAAAATTATAAAAGTATAACCTTGCATAACCTTCACGGCTTAAAGGTCTTGGTTGTTAAGGCAAATAACTGAAAGTGATTCAGCATTGAATGTATCCGCTAGATAAATAGCTGTGGTTAATACGCATATATATATATATATATATATATATATATATATATATATATATATATATATATATACATACATATATATATTATGAACATATGCGAATTTCTATGGAGGAGGAGGTATGAGAAGGAGTGCTTGTTTCAAAGGATCTTCAAAAACATCGCTGAATTTTGTTCTCAAGTTTAAATGTACTTATTGTTTATATTTAATTTTTGAGGTTATCTGTGAAAATATAAATATATTGTCTTTTGAAGTAATATGTAATTTATTTAACATGATAGCAGTTATTTTAAAATATAACTGGCAAGTTTTTTCGACAAAAGACCCTATATATATATATATATATATATATATATATATATATATATATATATATATATATATATATATATATATATATATATATATATATATATATATATATAGGGTCTTTTGTCGAAAAAACTTGCCAGTTATATTTTAAAATAACTGCTATCATGTTAAATAAATTACATATTACTATATATATATATATATATATATATATATATATATATATATATATATATATATATATATATATATATATATAGTAAGTAGTAATAACAATATTATATATATATATATATATATATATATATATAGTTAGTAGTAATAACAACATTATATATATATATATATATATATATATATATAATATTATTATTACTACTATATATATATAATCATATTATTATTACTAATATATATATATATAATCATATTATTATTACGTTCAAAATATTTTTTTATTATCTTTAGCAAGAGAATTGTTATTAACTAACTCTCTACTCATAGTTTTTAGGAAGTCATTATAATTTACTAATAAGTTTGTGTATATATATATATATATATATATATATATATATATATATATATATATATACAAATATATAAATACAAACTTATTAGTAAATTATAATGACTTCCTAAAAACTATATATATATATATATATATATATATATATATATATATATATATATATATATATATATATATATATATATATATAGAAAATACAAACTTTCGTGATTAAATAAAGATAATTTTATTTTTTTTTATTTTTAAACAAAACATATGAAATATTGACTAAGAAAATTTCCGATTTGATGTTTCATTAATGAAACAGAGGCTTTTTCATTCATTCAGAGGTTGCTATAAATCTAAATAGGCAAACTTCAAACACTTCTCCAATAAAATTTCTCTTTTTCTTATTATGGCACTCTTCCAAACGTAGGATATATACATTTGTTTGTGAATAAATATTATATAATACAAACATTCACTGGTCGGAAGAAATCATAGCCTTAATTCAGAAAAAAGTAGTATATATTTATATATATTTTTTTTTTTGGTTGGCACTATAGACCATGGAGATCTTTGGCCGCGTAATGTTCAGAAATTCAGAAAAAAGTAGTAGATATTTATTTATATATAAATTTTTTATATAGAATAGAACTATTTTTATATAAATAGTTTCTATATAGAAACATACAATGATAGATGCATATAATAATAGTTTTGGAAATGTAGGTCATTTAAAAATAAAATTGCTCAATTAGTGCTGAATGAATGAGGGTTATTATTGTAACAAACCTTAGGGTTCAATATATTTTATTATTCGTTTTATTTTTAAACTGGTTTTAAGCTCGACTACCAGTCATTAGTCACTAATAATTTTTAGTTTTTTAAATATTTTATTTTACATACCTCTATAAATTCCCTACATTTGGCTATTAAAAATAATCATCACCATGATTTTCTGAGTAATATGCACATATAAAGAAAAATTCCTACTATGTTTTCCTTCTATATTATTGATGCATATAATAATAGTTTTGGAAATGTAGGTCATTTAAAAATAAAATTGCTCAATTAGTGCTGAATGAATGGGGGTTATCGTTGTAAACCATAGGACAGTGGACTGACCGGTTGTCTTATTAACATCAGAGTTGTGTGAAAGTTGCCGAGCTCCGGCCTGCAGATTGTGAATTTGTGAATGAACGAGTTCTCAATGAAATACATCCTTTAAAGAAAAATGATTTATAATATCAATTATTTAGCAGTTATAAAGAAAAATTCCTGCTACGTTTGCCTTGATTTTAATTTTTTATGGTTATCAGGAATAAAAAAAAAATTAATCATTACAAAGAAAAATATTCAGATGAATATTGTGTCATAATTTTTTTTTTGTCATAAAACTATTAGTAACCCATTAGATTTGCTACAGAAATGGCAAAACGTTAACTGGTTAGATAAATATACCTAACCAGCCAACATTAAGGCAATTCAGACATCATCAAGGCTGAAGTATATAACGTGGTATAAACAGAGACCTATCATATAGAGATAGTTCATATTTTGTATATGCTGAGTTGTTTTGCAGTGATGTAAGGTACCGTGCGGTAAGTGCGCACTTATTATCATACTGATGAAATCATGGAAAAAACATAAACCTTTTCTGTCTACACATTTTACAATCTTCAGCGAGTCATGAAAGTGGGATTTGGAACATAATTGAATGAATGTATTTAAAAAAAGAACTTTTATATCAACGCTCTAGTTACCCCAACAAAACATGATAGTAGGAGTAAGTGTAAGAACGGAGATCTGCACATACCTCTACTTTCATGTTTTTTCCGGGGCAACTTCAAGCTTAAAAACTAGAAAACTGTCAAGAAGAAATGTAAAACAAAGTATTTCACATCTTCTGAAGGTTCCACTTTAGTAAAAATTAACCAAAAAATACAGACGTTCTGGTGGAAACAGCTGTACAGCAGAAGTTGAAAGATCCAGCATAATCAGCAGTTCGGAACTAATATCTTTAAAAGTCGTTATACTTCACCTTAGAGATCTCTTGTGGCTGTTTTGTGATTCATTAGTGTTTAGGATTCATGCTCCGTAAAGGGCAGCTCTTACCAGTTGAGGGTTTGGATTTAACGAGACTGCTACGCACATACTCCGAAAACGCACATGCCCCTCTTTAACTTATTATTTGGTTTGTTTCTTTTCTTTTCTACCTTTATGCGATATTATGTCTTTCAGTCCGGATGTTACCTGATTACCTGATTACCTGATTACCTGAAATTGGTGAAAAGTTAACTGTTTAGATATTTTATGGTATTTGAAATACTCAAAGCGTTGTTTTCGAATCATCAAATAAGGACTTAATAATAATTTTCGTCTCGTTTTTTTTATTTTTGCTCTCTATCATTAAAAAATTTCTCACACTAGGTTAATTATTTTCAAGAGAGGAAAAAAATGTTTACCCCTCTTCAAGATTTGAGCTATTACCTTTCAAGATACGTCCAAAAATCGTCCTTCCGCCGTCCGCGACTATTCTCCGAGGCTACTGTGTCGATTTTTTTTAGATTTGGAATCGAAGTCACAGATCGCCCCTGGAACATCCTCGGAACTCGACATTATCATCGCCGTTTTGTCTCGCAATGGCGAACGATTAAAGGTTTCATACGTCCACATCTTGATAATTTATTTAGATAGAGGAAAAATATAAAATGTTAATAAACCAAGAGGAATTATTAAACCAGAATTCAAATAACTTTTCTCCATTTGTCTTTTTCGATATATAATTATTTGTAAACGATTCACCACTATTCAATAACTTGCAGCGTTTTTACATTGTGAGGTTATTCGTTAAGATAAATGACCGTGTTTTGAACAAAATGAAAGTAAGAAGTTATTTGTCGAGCTAGATGAGTTATACTTTCTCTCTAAATCAAAAGTAAATAATTTATGCTTCTATAGAGACATAAACTCCAGCCATTTTGAACTAATTTTAGAAGTAGAACAGCGAAGTTTGTAAGTGATCACTTAAATATATAACTGCAATTAATCGTCATCAGACGATGAGAGAAATTTCAATGAGAGGCAAGTTATTACTGGTTTAATGGACCGATTTCACCGCATTTCCAAATTTAAAATCACAAATACCAATTATTCGAAAACGTGTATATGTGCACATGAATATATATATATTTTTTATTAATTAGTATGGATTTTGTTATTGTTAAGCTAATATGATCCGATAGATTTTCTAACAATTATATTAAATTTAAAAGGAAATATTTGCAACTTTATCAGAATTAGTTAGATCATAGTGAACTAAACTATATTATTCCTCCAAATTAACTGAGTTGTATATAAAATTGATAATGACCCTCTATTCGTAGATGCATTTATATAAATAAATAATAACAAAAAAAAAAATGGATTTCTTGATTGTGATCTTGCCTATCCAGTTATACCTCAGTTCGCTATCTTTCGGATAATGACATAATTTACGAAAATTTATAATAAATAAAATCTTATTTAAATGAAAATTGTGGCCATATAAAACCGAAATGTTCTGATTTTTAAAACATTGCGAAAGAATAAATTTAAATACAAGTTTTAAACGTGATCATTTGATCACTTCATGCCTTTACTAATCCATATTTTTGATATTATGTTTGAGACAATGATTTAACAATTTGTCTTCGAAAAAAAAGAAATTAATCTGGGGGTTACAATTTAGTTTTAAATTTATTTACTTATATCTTTTATTATTAGCATGTAATAAATTTCATTTTCAGCGTCATGGTCCAAGTTCGTGAGATGTTCATGGTAACCAATGATCTAATCAAGGACGGTTATCCCCTTATTTATTCTAACGGTCTCTCATAAATTCATTCTACCATCAAATTCATTTACTGCGAGAGCTTAGTTCCCTGCGTTTTTTTTCGTCAAAAAATTGTTCGCCCTGCCTTCTTTTATCCCAAATTATAACATCTATTTGGAGTCAAGTGATTTTTGCTCACCTTGAGACTCCATTTCAATTATGTAACGAAAGTTTTGAAATACCCTGACTATCGCTTGTAAAAATTACTCAAAAAAATCAATAAAAAACGTTCTGGTTTAAAGAATGAAATTCTCTATAAGAAAAGTATCTTCCTGATTTTTGTTTCTCTACTGAAAATATTGGAAGTTGGGGGAGGGGAGAGGGGACAAAGCACCAATTTATTTTTTCTAGCATAACATCAAGCAATCAACTTCTTCTGGGAAATTTTCGCTTGTTTTACAAAAAGCTTGGTAGAAGTCTAAATGTATTTTACCTGGTTTGAGAGAATCCAAGGAAGTTAAAGCTTAGAAATCTTCACTGGTTATTTAAAATTCCTATACTTCTGTTCCATTTACGACGAGGGATATGGAATTTTGCTCCATGTGCAATTCTAAGGAAAAAGAAAATATTGAGCATTTTTTGGCGAAATGTGTAATAGCTATCTGAGATGCGTGCTTCTTACATGGACTGCGTGCATAAGTGCATACATTTTATAGTATACATTATTTTCTAATCAACTCTTTTATGTTTGTCTAAGTAACATTTTATTTCTTTTGATTTTTATATATTTGATCACTGTAGATTGTGTTTATTACTTCTAACCTTGCAAGATTGTTACTTTCTTTTTTACTAGTAATTCAGACCTTCAGCAGATGGAATATTTCTATTACAATAAAATACTTCTATTTATTTTTTACTTGTAATTTTTTTAAATCAATAAAGTATTATTATTATTATTATTATTGCGAACCAGCAATATTTTCAAGTACCTAAACAGTTTGCTCTTACTACAGTTATTTACAAGTATTGTCAAACGATGATTAGCCTCTTAAGCGATAATGATTATTTTCTCCGGAGTTTAGATTTTTTTTTTCTTTTTATGATTTATTCCCTGATTGCTAAGTTAAATGGTAGTGTTTTCTTCTATCTGTTGGTGTCGATTATCAGAATCGTTAGAAAATTTAAACAATAATTTGAAAATCTTTATCCATTATGGACACCCTTACTATGTCAATATTATTGAGTCAATATCGAATTTCCTCAATATATTAACCGTGCAAAGGGGACTTTTAATATGAATTTTATTACTAAACTAAATCAAAACCTTCATCCAACATCCCACCTAAGAGACATTGTCGAATGGCTCGGTCGTAACAGACGAATAATAGCTTCAAGTGTAACTGAACCCGTTCCTACAGAGTTCAGAAGTATTAAGTACTACACTACATGACGGGTGCCATTTCTACCAAGATTATACCGTCGGCCCTCAAAACTCAGAATAAATAGCTTCGATATTGCATTTCGGCAACAGATATCACAACGCAGTCATATAAACCTATAAATTATAGGTTAATTCGAAAGTGAAACATAGAGGGCCCTGGGGCGCCTTCACCTGAAGCTAGAGGTGAAATCGTGGGTGAGCCGCCTTGCGACAGCTCGACTACAATACACTGCAAAGGCAGCGGTGTAGTTAGCGGTAATTACTAATTACAATACAATACTCTACTGGCTCCCTGCTTCATCTGGGTCAGTGCCATAATCCACGGATCCTTGGGACGTAGAGCTAGATCGTGTTACATAACCTCATTCGATAACTAGATGGCCCTATTTTATAACATGGTTTATGGCACTTATTAGGACATCGTCTTAAAGATTTGTTTCCGTCTATACCTTCTTCAAGGTATAGGATAATTTCATAACTGCAAGTCTAGGTTTTTAGATATTTTCTACACGTTTTTAGCAATGGTATACATTTTATGCGCTTCAATGCTGTATTTAACAAATCAGCAATACACCTGTGAATAATACAAGTGAAACTGGATAGCTCTTTCATTAGTATAATGCGAGTAACATTTTATACAGAACTGCTGCAATTAATTTTATTTTCAATTCGATTTTTTTTTTGTACCTTTTTTTGTTTAGTTCACCTGCCAATTTAAATTAGATAGAATTAAATTAAAGTTTATAAATTCTAGCCTGAAAGTATTCATTTATATTTATTATTTAATACTTATAATTTACAAGGCTGTTTTCCTTCATAATTTTCTTTATACTAAAGAAAGAACAACATCTTGAAATATTCGAAAATGAACTAATGCTTAGACTATATCGCTAGCTTGAAAAATAAAAACGGCGCTTGAAGTTTTTATCAAATTTCAACTGATTATCACGGGTTACTTACCTCACAGTTGTATAAATAGTTTCTTGAACTCATTTGTAAGTTAATGATTGTAGGTAACTAATTGTAAGCTTTTTATTTTGTATTTCAAACTTAATGTTTTTAATTATAAACAGTCTTGTTTGAAATCAACTGCTTTCCAGCGGCCACATGATGAATGTTTTTTGTGGCCCTCTTCATCATAAAAATTAATAATCTCGCAGATTCCACTAAAAGTGGAAAATGGTTAATTTTTAAGTTGTGCCGGTTTTCTTACAAGCATTTGGAAGACTATGCTCTCGGTAAATATCTATCACTGAAGTAATAAGAATGTGCATACAGAATGGCTTAACGTATCCATAATGATGTTATTAGTGCTGAATTAATTAGCGTCGACGGGTTGACGTTCGGGCGAGACGTTGGTGGGATGATAAGGTGATCCTGACATCGCAGTTTTGGATTTTTAAGGAATCGGTTGGAGGAGGTTAGTGAGCAGCGATTGTTCCTGCTTTCGGCTTTGAACCTCCTGGTTAATCATGTATTTTAATGATTATCAAATTTAATTTATCTAGACTGTTTGTATCGTCCCTACCATGTCCAACTATCGAATATGAAAAAACCATTTTTGCATATTCGGTAGTTGGTCATGGTAGGGACGATATATTGAATTGCCGAAATACGTATGCATTGTACGCAATTTAAATATATATATCAATATTGGTGATAAAAACAAAAGAAAATTGCAAAACCTATTACAGACAGGACCGGATTTAAGCCCAGGAATTCAAACTGATACTATCGGAGGGAGAGGGGACCGTAGGTAAGATGAAAATTTTAATTTTATCACATAATAACACTTTAAGCAATATTTTCTTAACTCGTAAAAATTTAATGTTAACTCATACATGTTTAACGTTGTTAATTAAACAAACACATGTTTGGCGTGCAACTAACATTCATTATGCGCCCCTTGGCCCGGATCTAGGTGCCTAGTGGTAAATCCCGCTGTCTTTAACATAACCATTTAAATATATACAAACATATTTTTTATTCAGACTTTCAGATCTTCAATCTTCGAGTCTTCTTGCACATGGTTCAATTGTGTCAAAAACCAGTTCTGTGTTATAAGATTTTTGGACGAACGGTGATGTTAATTATGACAGAAATGTTCCATAAGTGTAGACCACTAGTGCAGTGACCACTAGCGAGACAGCTCTCAAAAACTATCAAGTGGACACATAGCTTTGGTAAGTACTGATACGCTGATAAGAGTTATACTTATTATAGATGTTGACAGAGCGAAGCATTCAGGAAACATCACCAGCGAGAGCAAATGTCAATGACACCGTACAACAATGGTTCGCTCACCTTTGTCAAGGGGCCTTGCAAACTAACTGGGACAAACTACACTCCACTCTACGAGTGACCATTTGTAAAGAGTTTTGAGCAAGGACCTCTAGGTACCTGAAAGACTGTACCTCAGTTCTGTCTTGTTGCTGCTGCGGTGAGTCCTTTCAACAAAGTTTTACCTTGTCCATTGGAAGGACGATTGACTAATTGATCTTAGCAACTGACAAATTGCGGTCTTGTTCGGATGTTTAGGCGTGATCTCAAGATGGCCTTGATCTAACGCGATAATAAAAACGCCGATTGGAGCGTTTCCTGTTTGTCAAGGTACGATCATGCTCAGTGTTCTTCATGTCAAAATATTCCATGATGCAATAAATAATATTATATTGTTCTTCTTCGAGTAATCCGTATACTTCAATTCGACATGTATAATTTTTGGTTTTGAATTTTTTATACATTTCTGGTAGATTAAAGTGATGTATAATTATAACGCGAGTATAGTGTAAACAGAGAACATGATCTAGCTAATAATGTCATAAAAAGTAGTTAAACAAATTGGAAAATGGTTTATTCGTTGAAATGTTTTTTTATTCATATACTTACAAATCGTATCTGCATACCCGTGGGTATATGTGAGTAACAGTAAGTCTGTCAGTTTTTTCCTTTTTTGCGCCCTAAAATTATTTTGCAATAATAAAATCCACTATGTATTAAATATCTGTTTTAACATCATTATATACAAGTAACAGTTTAAAGAAAGTTTAACGATTCCTAATTCGCGAAATGTATTTAGTCAACTCGTTCAATTCAGTATCATTATAACAATTAAAAAAAAACTGTCACAAAAGCCTTTCGGAATGTTAATGAGTAGATGGGATATGTAAGTGTCTACAAGGACTCGAAAGGTTTGGTTTAAAAAATTAGAAAAGTTGGCATACGCTTCGAAAATATCTTTCGCCCAGGACACAATTAAAAAGAAATGTGAACTAATCATGAACAGCATGCTTCATGACTTCCGAAGCAGAAGGTTGGTCTCTCCCTGACTTTATGTGACTTTAAATATGTTCAACACCATTATTCATCGTCTGATTCATTCATCCCCACGCAAAACCATGATGGTTCCCACAACCTTGTAGAATATCCTTCATAAATATTATAATAACTTTGAGATGTGACTCAACCACTATATGAGACGAGCCGTCATATTCAACATGTCCCAGAACTGTACTACATCCAATCTCATTTGATCCCAACTAAATGAAAATTAGAATCGGCTCCTCAAATCGAAGTTCTACTTCGATGTTTTAAAATTCACAAAATGGTCGTTGGTTTATTTTGACTCCGAGTGTAAAATATGTTTGTAAAAACATGTAGGTACTTATTTTGAAAAAAAAACTTACGCCCGGTAGGTATACCGTTAGGTATACCATTTCGCATAACAGATTCTCTGATAAATAAAGCAAACTTCTAATTACATGCAACAGATCATAGGCTCGGTCTACACAACTTTTATTTCTGTGTCAAATGTAATCAGTTTGAACTTTAAATCTGTAATTTATTTTTTCATTTTTTTTTTTTTAACGAACTATAAATGGTAATTTGTTTGTGCTATCAATGCGGCTCACATGTCTACATTATATTATAATTCAGTGGCGTGTGAAAGGGAGAAGATGAGGGGGTTACATACTCTCCTCCCTTTCCCTTTAGTGTAAGATTTTCATGCCCACCAACATAAGATTTGTATTTTGAGTAATATATGCAATAAAATAACAAGCAACGAAAAACAAATCAATTGACGAAACGAAATAACATTGCATTAAAACGTATTTGGCGATTATAGAAACTTATTCTTAAGTTATTACTTACCTTCGTCTTTTTAAATCTCCAACCGAAAAAAAATCTCCGTACGCTCCTGAGTACTTTACAAATATATGATAATATCAGATATTCCTGAAGTATGTGAAAATTAGGAATGATTGCATTCATTCATCAATACTCACCTACGAGGTCTGATTTTTATTTCGCAGAATAAATCCCACTGAATAAATCTGACTAGATATGTTGTCTAATGTTATGTTACTTCAATTTTTAATTAAATTATTTAAAAATTTCGAGGCATCCTTGTGGCGTACTTGCGGCACTCACTTTGACAACCACTGGTGTGGTCATTACCAAATTCCGTTTACACGATATAAAATAAATTTTTAATGCCTCCATTACTTGATTCTCATTAAAGTTATCTAAAATCACCTTTCTTTTCTTTGTTAGATGTCCGTGACGTCAGACTGATTAATAACTGGTTTTGATAACCTTGAGAATTAATGTACTACCTATATACCTATATACACCTGGAGCCTATTTACATATTTTCCTGTAAATTAGTAAATATTACATCGCTCAGTTTAAACGTAAAATCTGTGCTTTTTAGGCTGATAACAGAATATATAAAAAGCCATATTTTTTGTAGGCAGTTATTCTAAAATAAACCAAATCAAACCATTCCTATTTTGCTTAAAAAAGTTATTGCTACACATTGTGGTAAACCGTAGAAAATATCATTTTGAAATCTAAGTCAACAACGTAGCGCTACGGAATCCTGTATGTTTACCTGGCTATGTTTCAGAAAAAATTAATATGATTGGACCACAAATTATCTTGTCAGATTCTTGAACGTGGTATTTAATTGCGGTTAGCTCAGAAATATTAGATCTTCCTGTTAAATTATTGGTGGAAAGAAGTTTCCGTTGTTTACCAATCGAATCGCTTCTTACTAAGACGGGTCTTTAATATTCAAATTTAGGAATATTTAGAAAAAAAAAATCGTTATTAATGAATCTTCTTTATCTATAGTGCTCTATAAAATATGGAAAAATACTTTGAAAATTAGGAATTCCGCGTTTGGTTAAGAGGTGACAAAATATATATAAGCTAGAAGCGATTCCAATAAAATAATCAGAAAAAAATGTCACTTTCAAAAAGTATTTTTTACTCCGTAAAATAGATTGATTCTAAAACCGTTAAAAAAAAATTTCTCTTGACCTACTTGCGAATTCGTGACGTATGGGAGGAGAACATTACCTACAACTTCGGCTAAGGTCATTGCATAGAGATATTGCAAATGTTGAAGATTCTGTTGCTAGTAGAAAGAACTCACATGACATTTGGGATTTCCTTAGGATGAGGAAAGGTGTTCTAAATCTGTCCGGGTTCGACAGAGCTCTTTTACAATTTTATCTAACTCAAAGAAACATAAGGAATTATAACCATTGATAAATATAATACAGTAAACTGGCAAATAATATTTTTTATATCGTATGATCATATAACTCGATATCAACATGTAAGGGCAAACCTCAGCCTCTCTACTTATTAAAAACATTAACAAATATGTATGTACAAAGGGGATTAAATGAAATAATTTATAGTTCTGATATAAATAAATTAATAATAATTTGTTGGGTATGTGAAGGATGGTAACAAGCAGTACCCCTTCCCTGGGTTTTTAACTGTTATGTCTCATTTAGCCATCTTGGCTAACAAAGCAGATCTCTCAACCATAGCCTTTATAGTCTCCTCATATTCATGGGTATGTCAGCCATATCTCTTATTAGTCTGTTGGTATGTCCGTGTAAGCTATTATGAAATCATTGGTAAAGTCTTTATGTGCTGGTCGACTGTTGGTAGGTGTAAGTCGGTATGTAGGTTGTGTAAGTCGCGTACCAAGGTGCTTTTGCTATGAGTTATAATATTTTTTATTGGATAGCTTGAAGTTTTTGAAAGTAGGTCTTTTTGGCTATACCGTATATCTGTGAGGAATATGTCCATAAGGATTTAAGTAAGAACGCGTGTGTATGTAGTGTACGTATTGTTACCTATAATTATCAGAACATTTGCTGATTGTCAATAAACTGTTGACAAATGCAAATTAATATTTGAAGTAAAAAAAAAATTTATTTTATAATATTGCTTATTAATAATTCATTAACTGTTAATAGTAATATAGCTAGATGATTTTTTATTCATTGTTCTCACTTTGGTCTAATAACTACGTTAATATTAAGAATACTTAATATTGGGTGTATATTAGCCAAGGCTGGAAAACTCATTTATTATGCTAAATTCTTAGAAAATACTTTTATCTAAACAATAAATTAAAAATTGATTAGAATTTGTTTGGTTAGAAAAAAAAATCTTAATTCTAAATTACTAGGTAGAATATCAATTTTCTATTAATTTTTAACAAAACAAAATTAATTATTTTATTTTTTAATTTGCTTTTGTTGAAGTTAATTTCTAAAAACGGAAATAGTTAAGATTGACGTGAAAGAGACAGAAAGCTAGACATATCACTGTAACGATACCCACATGGTAATTAGATGCCAACTTCAAGCATGTTGGTTCAATATGTTAATAACAATAATAACAATCATAAATGAAATCATTACATTTTTATTGAATTTCTTGTATTCGGTATTTTGTACCCTTTGAATAGATATCTATTTATAAATGCTAGAATGCAAGAAGCATTGGCATCATCTAATAAAGAAAATGTGTCTATAAGGCAAAAATATTTTTTCTCCTTTTTTGATTTTATAATTTTGATTTTTATATGCTGCAATTACCACGCACCAAATAGTTTAAAACTAATCCCAGACCAAATCCTTTTCTTTTTTTGGGGGCACCATGAAAAGTAATTTAATTTGTTGTTATTTAACTTTTGAAAAAATAAAATTACGTTATAATTAGCAAGATCCGCGAACGACACAACGAATCATTGGTATTTTTCGTTTCATTTTCAACCTTGTTCAAAAGAAAATATTACATCAAGCTAACTTTTTTATCCTAACCTTGTACTCTAATGTCTTCTTCTGAGTTATGTCGTTCTTCTAATTTTCGTGGATGTTTTTACAGATTACCTGATAGGTAATTTGGAATAGTTATGCCGATTTTTGATTCGATACGTTCCACTTCTTCAGTTGCACCTAATGCCGTGGTCATGGCGGAAGGTTAAGGAGTGCTATTTGCTGAAGAAAGATTCTAGGAATCTTAGTTTATGTTGTATTTTATCAATTTAAATATTGTAAGTAAAAGTAAATTTAAATTTGTAAATTAAATGTTCCTTATAGTTAGTTTGCACACCTTATAATTTAATATTACAATCTTCAATCGTGCATATTTGAATCGCTTGTTAATTTTTTTATTTAATTAATTCGTGTAGATAACTAATAGCATCACTTCCTCTAACTAGGAATTAATTAGTTGAGAAAGCAATGCCTCTGATTTAAGTCTTATAACGATGCTTGTCAATAAATCTACGCTTTTCTAACTTAAGACAATCTGTTTTATCCTAACCAGTCTTGTAAAGTCTGATGCCGAAAATTGGCACCTTCTTCAAAATGGAGCTTAGTATACTGACAGATTCGAATTTTGTTTGGTAATTTTTTGCATAGTTTGGTTGGTAAGATATGTTTGAGTAATTTAGTTAATTTTTTCTTTAAAATTTAGTATACTGGTATTCTAAGCACGTTTTCAAACAGCACGATAAATCGGATATAGGACCAACATCCGATTTATGTTGACCAAAAAGACCAGGCCTTATACATCCTTCCATTATGAAAACTTCACACCAACACAGTGCTGTAAGTCGTTTGAAAAGAAAATGGTCCAGAGATCTTCTTAAATAGATCATTCTAGTCATCCACAACGTTACTTTTTTTGCAAATAAATTGTATGCCTAAATAATATGAATCACCATATTTTTTTTTGTACGTTCGGTCGAAAATTTCAATAAATATAAATAAAAAAATAAAAAGAAGGAAATTGTTTCATAAAGGATATTAAGTTTTATTATAGATTATAAAATTTTTAGTAGATATAATGAAGTAAGTGAAATAGATTATATATATTAAATATTATTTTTTCAAACTAGCGTGACCAGCCCAAGACTTCCCAAATTTTTACATGCCCATGGAACAATCAGATAATAATAATATGGATTATTATTTTTTTAATCTGATTCAAGATGGCGGTAGTTTTAATGGCTACGTCTCATCTTAAAACTATTTGAACACACTATTAGTAGTTATGATATATATATATATATATATATATATATATATATATATATATATATATATATATATATATATATTTTTTTTTTTTTTTTTAAATCCAATGAAATTGGTACAACCTTATCAATCCTGCTATATTGCAAATAAAATAGTTTATTTTGGTCAAGTATTTATTTTAATGGAGCATTTTATTTCTTAGGAGTTTACTATTTGTTATTTCTTGTTATTTTACAATGATAAAATAATTAATTAACTTAGTTTGAATAATTGTAATTTTTTTTACTGGACAAATATGCTTATAAAATACATTTCTAAGCAAAAATAACTTTAGTCCATGTATGCTTCAATGTTATAAATATCCATTAAAATTATTTTTTTAAATGTTTTCCTCTAAATTTGAAGTAACTAATGCCTCAGAGAATGTTCTTAAATTTTCTGTTCATTGGCTTCAACGTTCTCCAATGAATGCAGGGATTGAAGGCAAGGCGGATTATCATTCTGATCACTAACCTATTCTGGATTGGGAAGTTCAAGAATTATTCCTCGGGTTCGACAAAAGTCAATCCCCCTTGAGCAGAATCGAACCTGTTTTCTTTCACCTTTTTTTTTTTTTATTAGTGTATTGTTGTACCAAGAGTTCTATAAGTCAGGTTATTTTTGTTATTAATTTGTATAACTATAAAATTTGTGTTAAAATGTACTTTGGTATCCTATGGGAACATGGAACCCGAAAGGTGATTTTACAACACTATCTGAACAAGGTATAACGGTGAATATCCGATAAATGGTGATGAGATGCCTCTTGGGGTATTCTAGTCACGGCTGGGCATTAAACATTCCAAAGTATAATCTTCTGTCAGCCGGCATGTCTGAGCTCTAAAACAGGTGTTGGACTTCGGGAAGAGTTGTCCATTTCATTGTTACACTATTATTGCTTTGTGCTAACAACCACTTTAGGAAAAACAAGGACTTTATTGGATTTAAACTAGTACTAAGGCAAGTTTTTTTCTCGAGTCCCAATTTCAAATTGTTTTACTTTCTAATTTAATTATTTCTTTGATCCTACCTTTTGTAGTGTTTGAAAGATAAATTTTATTTAATTTACTAAGAATACTTGGGAAATCCGGCCTTCGAGAATTGATTTTAATTTTATGGTGACCCCCATATAAATCTCGGACTTTCTACCTCTGCCTTAAAGTTAACCTGTAGAATAACCGCCATTCCAGTGCTAACTGGAGAACAAAGGGATGTTAAAAGAAATAAAAGAAATACTGGATTCTCTACATTTACCTTTTTATATTCAACTCTGATGATGCTAACCATTCTTTTGAATATTTTTCTTAACCTATTTTTATTGTCTGCCTAAAGGTAGACTTTCGCTGGAAGAACCTCACGTTGCGGCTGGGATTGACTGATAACTGTTACTGCTTGTGTATATTATGGATGTGACTTCATACCTAGACTACCGAGCAGTGCCAACGAAATATGCCTTTCTATTCCCTCACAGCAGTCGCCATTTTCCAGCAGTTATTGCCACCTGCTACGATGGGCAGTATCAGTAAAAGTCGCCAAAGTGTCTCGTTACTTAACAGCGAGTTCGTTAATATTGCAGAGAATCGTAAAATAAAAATATCTATTTAATTATACCAAACTATTAACTGTCTGTTCGTTACACGAATGGGCCAGTCAGCTACTCATAACAGATTCCTAGTTCCAATAAAATAAACAGTCGCATTGCTGTCAATTTAATAATTAATTGGTTTTTATATTCATGGTTTTAAAAATATTTATTTTGTTTAAAAACTCTGTACCTTCTGCTAATATTGAAAAAAAAAAATGAAGGAATAATTCATGTCTCAACGACCCAAGAAAGAAAGAATTGACAATAATTTGATATTTTGGCCAAAATGTCACACATATTTGGCTAAAATCTCCTTTATTGTTCCTTAGCTATTTGATCATACTTTTTAGTCGCTTTCTTCCCCCCGATTCCTACATTTATGGCGGTTTTATTTTGTATGCATAAGAAATAGATACCAATGGCACTATTCTTTATTGGCCTTAACAGGACAATATGTTATATTTATTATATAAACATTAAATTAAAAAAATGAGAGATTAGGTATGGACAGTTTTTATTGTAAGTTTTCATTATGTTTCTTTAAGTTTTAAAATTCTAAGGACCCATTCACGTCTAAGAAGCTTTTTCTGATATAAGTTATAATGTAGGCAATGTTTATGTATTTTTAGTTGATCATTTAATACTGCCCGAAATTATATTGTATGTACTTATTAAATATAAAATATTCTTATAATTAGATATTGCTTTGATACATTTTACTTTTCATTTAACTTCTCGAACAAATATTTGAATTGGAAAATACAATTTTCTAGTCATAGCAAGGTTTTGTAGTTGTTTATCTCTAACTACGAATCATGCAGATTACGTCTAATAAGGGTCACTCAACAACAACGCGAATAGGCTAGGTCGTGAATAGGGTAAATACCCTAAAATAACTGCAAGTTATTTTAAAGTCTAGTATTACTAAAGTAATTTCAGCACCTATGTAATTACCTAATGATGGTATTGTGCAACATGTAAATATATAAAGAGAAGTTGTTTAGGCAGAGTGCCTACAATGGTTACAAGTTGCGACCTGGTTCTTAGACCAAATTGCGCTGTTTCACATGAAGAAGTTAAAAGCTCTGGCTCCCGGCCACAAAAACAGTGCAATTTGCTTTTCGGACCAGGTCGCCGCGACCTCCTTGGAAAGGTTAGGCAGTCGCGAAAACTAGTTCTGCCAATTCTCGAGGAAATTAGTAAATAGAAACATGAGTCGCCGATGTTTGTGTCGATACAGCATGAGGAATGAGTTTGCAGAAAAGTAGGCGTCACCGGGATAGTGTCACTAAAGTACTCAAAACCCAGATGGGTTAAATGTAGATACATTTGCATAACATTCCTTTTCTCTGGAAGTCGGAAGAATTGGGAACAGTGAAGTTGAGCTGTGGTTTTCATCGGTTTAATTTCTTGCAAATTGTCTAAGCAGACATTTTGATTTCTGTCGAAGAGCTTGTTAAATCTGTATTGTTGGCAAATGGAACAGCATTGCAACAATTTTATATAAGTATTATACAGAGTGTTTTTTCCCTAAATTGTTTTTTTCATATATATGCATAAATAACAATGAAGATACTAGTAAATAACAGCACGATAAATTACATCCAAACATGAGCGAGAATATTACATTCTACTAAAATCTTTCCTCGGGATCGAAATCACCGTAAAATAAACTAAAATCGATTTGAAAAAATTTATCATTCATATTTATGTTGTTGTTTTTATAGTAATTAATGAAAACACATTTTTTTTTTTTTAATATGGGTAATTTTGTAAAGAATTTTTTCCAGTATGTTTATTTATTAGAATTGTCCTTACATTTTCTTTGCCAACGTATCAGGGTTTTCCCCATCTTCAGGACAAACTCCTGTATAATAATCATAACAACTAGTATTCATAATAACTTCTTTTAAAGATGTTCAAACATTTAAAAACTGACAATTAATTTATATTAGTACCTCTACCTTATATCTTTAACTTTTTGTGCGATTTGACTATGTTATTATTCACTCTCTTTATCATGGTATTATCCATAAACTATATTACTTCGAATTAATTTTTATGCTATTAAAACCTTATTTTTTAAATAAATTCTTATAATGAGAGTGTATCTACTTCCTGGGTATTAGATTTTGTTCTAATCTACAAACACAAAAACTACTAATTTTATTTATTTTTTTACAATCACATGGTTTGTTGTAGAATTCTTCGACCCACGGAAATAGTCTTCATATTCTGGCTAGAATAGGCTGGCAACCCATCCTTACTGCCTTAGTTTGAGTACATAAGGACATTATACTCCAAATAAACGAAAGCTGAAATTTGTTTCTTTACCCAGAAATACAAAATTTGTGGGGTAATTTTTTATAAAACAATAATATAAAGCGTTTCTACGACAGAAAAAGGAAAGCATGATAACAAATATTTATATTTCAGATTTGAAAAACTTTATTTAAAATTTTTGAATTACACCCATAGAACATATTTGCAGAGTTCGTTGGTAAATAAAAAAAAAATAAAAGCATTTTACTAAATATAATATATTTTATTATGTAATTTAAATAAATGTGAAATATATATTTTTTTAAATAATCAGATTAAAATAAAACGTTACTGGAGTTCTCTACTAGTCAATTTCATTGTATCAAGTGAATATAATATATATGAAGTGAACCTGTTTTGATGGATTTGCGGCTTATAAAGCAAGTTTCCTCTTCTAAGAAACAGACCTACTTGTACTTCCCAGAAGGAGAGAGGTATTATTTTTCTTAGAGGTATCGTTTAACACTCTTTTGACAATTTCTTTTTCTGTTTGTTCTGTGCTGAAAGCCAGGCGTATCTCCTGTGCATATCATGCAATAATTTAACCCTTTGTCTTTTCCTGGAACTTTCTTTTTTATGCTAAACAGTTTGCAACATCAAACACCTGTGAAGGCTACTTAACAGGCCGAAACAAACCGTGAGTCATAGTGACTTCTAAAAAATAATAATAAAATCTTTTACTTCTTGTTAATTTCCTATCAATGGTGAAATTCAGCAACGGGTTACAGAAATCACTCTATCGTCACGTTTAATCAGATATGAATTGAACACATCTTATCGAGTAGGTGTTATTTATTATAAATTATGTACTTTTATGTTCACTAAAGTAAAAACAATAAAATAAGTAACTTCAGATGTTTTATAATTTTTCACATTACATTCCGGTATAAGGTTTGATTTTAATACCACTAACGAGACCTTGCTCTCTTTACCTTTTTCGTTTAGTGGTCAATCAAAGAATCCACATTTAAAACCATAGGGAAAGTTAATTATTTTCGACTATTCTTTGCTGTTTTAAAATAAAATTAACAATTGAAAATTGATTTTCTTTTTTTTTTTTCTCTCTCTTTCCTTAACCGGTACATTTTCTAAGCAGCTAGTACTGAAGATTTTTTTTCAATATTAATTTTAACTAATCAAGTTAAACAATTTAATTTTAATGTATTATTTTATATTATTCAGCCTACAGCCATTATATACAGCCCGAGTGTAATATACAAACATTTATTTTAAATAAGTACTTCTTTTTCTCTCTGTTGATTTCTTATAACACTTTTTTGTTTTTTTATTTCTATTTTCTTTGTATCTTTAGTTAGGAAGTAGTTGCTATCGGCTCTGATAATCACATTATTTTTAAATATTTTTAAATCCGATATATTCTGAATAATCACGGCATTTATGCGATGTAATATAAATAATTCTCTTACTATCTAAGATATGTCCATTAACTTTTTTTTTCTCTCTGTAAATTGGATATATTTTTTTTTTTTTTATTGGTTTCATATTTTAAGTAATGAACCTTTGTAATCGGCCAAGAGAAAAACAACAACAAAAACCTCCCAGTGAGAATTTAAGGTGTTATGTTTCAAGCTACATGGAATAAAAAAAAAAACCAAGAACAAAAATCCGTCCGTTCGCCGTCCGCATCTATTCTTCGAGATTACTAGTCAGATTTTTTTTAGATTTGGCAACTAAGTCACTGGTCATCCCACAATGATCCTCGAAGCCCGACATTGCCATCCGCCGTTTTTAAAATTTTATTTTATCTGCATTATTACTATCATTAGTTTGTATTATATTTATTTTCTTAATAATCTTGTCTTCCAATTATATACACAATAGACTATAAGACACGTACATAACTGCTATTAGCTATGTAATGAATATTAATATTATTGTACGTCGGCAAATATCATATTTGCTGTAGACCTGTACTTAAATTTAATAATATTCTGTAAATAATATTCTAATATTAATAATATTCTGTTTAGTATTCTGTATATATTCTGATTAGTCTTCTGTCTATACACAATGCAGAACAATTTGGAATCGATTGCGCTGTTTGCAATACTTCTCAAAAATGTCTTCTCAAATCCTTACAAAATCCATTTTTTACTTCCTTGTACGAAGTAAGGGAAGTATTGTAATCGCGAAAATTTTCGGTTTTCAGATTTCAACGGAAATATCCATTTTGATCATCCCTGAATTCATTTTGACTAGTTTTTTCGTGGTGTCTGTACGTACGTACGTTCGTATCTCGCATAACTCAAAAATGGTTAGCCGTAGAAAGTTGAAATTTTGTATTTAGGATTGTTCTAAACTCTCGTTGTGAATATCTCTTTTTGGTCACTGCTTGATCACCGGAAGTGGTACTTTACTTGAAGAGCATAATTGATTTCCATCAAAAATTATATTAAAATACTATACAAAACTTCTCAAATTTAGTATTTACAACTTGTATAGTGATTTAAATAACATACCAGAATTTGGTCTAAATTGGAAAACCGGAAGCGGTACTTTACTTGAAGTTAGACTCATCGAGAATTATATTAAAATATAATGTAAAACATCTCAAATTTGGTAAATAGGACTTTTATATCGATATGGAGTGTATTTACTATATTTTGATTAAAATTGCTGAGCCGAAAAGGGTACTTTACTTGAAGGTCATAATAAGCTTACATCAAAAATTATATTTAAATTAAATTTATAAATCATATGTTTCGGTAATAAAGGTTACAAACGCAAATTTGGTTTCCAACCCAATTAAACATTTTTATTACTTGTTTTAAGTGTTAAAATTGAGTGTAATATGCTGGTTTTCCTCCCCTTTTGTGTGTGTGTCGCGATGGATGTCGCGACGCCGAGTGTCGTTTTTGAGATACTGCAATCTTCGGAATCTAGTAACCAAATTGAGGATCAATTTTTGAGCCACCGATTTATAGTTTAATAGGCGTACAAGGAAGTCGTGTTGTCCACATCAGATATTTTATTTAATTCTAATTTAACCATCATATTAAAACATTGAAGAATGGAGGCTCTATTATGGAGGTCTTGTTTTTACTTTTTCTTGTTCATTGCGGAATAGTCGAAAACGAAGAGACAGATTTGCAGGCTATAATATTAATATAAATATTTTGGATGCGTACAAAAGGATATTCGGAATGGAAGGATATTCGACACCGTGTAGCTGAGCTGGACTCACATAAACTGAGGTAGTTGCGGAAATACGTGAAACGACCGAAGGTAAATAAAAATGGAAGGTATCATGGAGAAAAGAGGTGATTCTCGTCTCAAGATAGGCCATACTCGACTTATCAGCCAAGGTCACCTTATCGGAAAGGAAAATAAATCAATACGTTGTTGCTACGGAACTAACTTATTACGGTAATGCATGTACTCATTGAGTGTATTGCTTATGAACCATAAAAGAAGTTGACTGTCATCCAACAAATGCTATACGATGGAAGCAATAGCAAATCTCATGCATTTTTAAAACTATAAAAACTCTTGTAGAAGTAGAGAAATAGAGAATGAGAACAAAAAGAAAAATCGATAATTATATATAAATAAAACTGAGGTTGCAACACCTTACAAATAAACAAATAAATTTCTTATTAATCATTTTATGTCTTTTTTTGTGGCTATGAAGTGGATCGAAACGCCAGCAAACATTTTAAAACACAAAATTATTGTTTTATTTTTACTATTATTTGACCGAATATAAACTTGTCGACGAAATCCGTTTTATTTTTAAAATATAAAATTAAATTCCTTACTTTTAAAATATTCAGATTGAATGTCATCCATAATTAATTATCAATAATATTAAGTGTTATAAAATAGATTTTATTGCATACCACTGGATAAGTACTTGAAATTGATGTTTATAAACAGATAGAGACTCCACTAAATTTGTTTTATATAACAATTAGATGTTACTCATTCGATTTCTAGTAAACAACGATGTTATCGTGAATCGTTATATGTTCTTATTTGCCTTGTTCTATGTTTAGTCGTGACTCTATGGGATAATCAATATTTTTCTATCAGATTCTTTTCAAAACCATCTGTTCTAACTTCCTGTTTTTAGATAAGGAACATTTTTAAATAAGAAAAGAATAATAATAGTTTAACTGGAAAAAAGGAGAAAATAAATGAATAAAATATCGAAAAGAAATATACTTATCTTCAAGATTTTTATGGTTATTTACATATGTGACGACCCAAACACCCGGAAATAGCACCATGAGGCTGAAAAGGAGCTGGATGAGAGGCAAAATCAGATACAACTCTTAAAATATTTTTTATTTTGGGCAAGAAGGAGATACTATTTGTTAACGGTTCTCCTCAGTATGTGTATTCAAATTTAAGGCTTTTATTTCAATAAGTGCACGTTGTAATAGGCAGAGTGACTATATTATATACTATGGTTCAACACAATAGCTGTATAAGAAAACGCTATAGGGCGATTGAAACATTCCGATGCATCTATCTAAGAGTCACAGACAAAGAGAAAGGCCTATAGATGAAAATAAAAACCTCAGAACGTACTGTCATAAAAGTTCAACGCACAGAAAAACTTCCGAGAAGAATGCGAAGAAAAACTGCTGTCACGCTAGATAAGACCGCCTAGGTCGGTCGTCTCAAGGAAATAATTATATGCCATTCCCGTCCTAGCCTAATATTAAACTGAGATTTCTGCGTATCAATGTAGGCATTTTTCAGGAATAATTCGGAGGCATTTTTGTCTTTCAATGATGCACATAAATGAGGGTGTAATAAAAAAATAGGTAGCTGACTTGTACTTTTAATTGATAACTTAAATTAAAAATGCCAACTGTCGTTAGGGAATTTAATTAGCTGCGTTCCTACGCTGATTTGTTGAAAAATATCAAACAAGAAAAAGTGAAAAGGAAACTCAGCACCTGTATTAAATATAACAATAAACAGTTTTGTAACTTTTTACATCATTTTATATGAACAATGCATAATTGTATTCTTAAATTTGTTATGTTTATTATTAAATCATTTAATAGAAATAAAATGTCTACCCTAATATGGAGTAATAGTTAATGTATACAAACGAACTTACAATTATGGAAAACTATTGTTTTTATAGCCTTTGTTCATCAACTTGTACGGTAATTTACAACTGATTTCTTAATCGTTACACTTATAAAAGGATGTGTTTTTAAATTAACAATTGTTCGTTTATTTTTTTAGAATTAAGTTAACTTCACATATCATGTTAAATATGATAATATGTTAAATTTATGAAAACAAAATTGTTTTGATATTAGTATTTTCCATCCGGTATCATAAATGTACATAATAATTTTAACATAGTAGTTAACAAATGCTTATATGAACTAATTGTAAAAAATAAATCACTTGTAAGCAACCCATCTTTACAGAAACGAAACTCTATCTTCTACCATTACTTTTATTCTCATCTACAATTAAAATTTTGGCAGATAAACATTTCATTTACTAGTAATAATAATATTTCTAAGCCATCGGAATAATTTTTAAATGCCAAATTTAGAGATAAAGATAAGTTTTGGGTGAAAAGAAACTATTTAGTGAATGAAAACAAAATGGTACGAAATAAATTTCCTATAATTATAACATAGGTTGTGAACAACGAAACAAAAAATTTCATTGTTTTTTACAAAAAGTAGTTTAAAAAAAAAAAGGAAAAAGTCAAACCGAAAAAGAAATTTGTTATATTGAAATCAAACTAACTAAGTATTGTCTCTATATACCTAATTTATATATTCAATGCTAAATTTTGACATTCAAAAAGAAATAAGATACCTATAATTAATCTTATAAAAAAATAAACTACTAGAAATTTATTATTTTCCTTATCCAAAATCCACTGATGAAATACTCAATTAGCAGGTATATAAGGATTATTAAAGGATTATTTAAACGTTTCGTGAAACACCGTTTGTTTCCGGAAGTTCGTCAATGATAAATAATATCCGTTCATTATACTAATTATAGGTTCCGATAACCGTTCCTGTGTACTGATATGGGGAAAGGAAAATTTGAAAAATATTCGCACCACATCGCGGATGTTAGGAAACGATTTAGGATTGACAACCTTCGCGCTACTGGAAACCATTACTGGCAAGGATAGGTCTTCCCTGGTGCTTTTAATATAGCGTGTGACTATCGTTGTATAATATTCTCCTGTAGCAATTATATAATTATGTATGCTTGAATATGTTAATTATAATTTATTATCTTCAGATGTAATTTATACGTTTTTAATTTCGTTATATCAATTATATTGTTAATTTTTTTTTCCTTACACCATCACTAAAACTTAAGCATATGTCAAAAATCACTTTATTCCCTGTTGTGGTTTCAGCTTAGTGAAGGGCTATTTTTAATTATTTTTTCGAATTAATTTTTATTCGAATAAAAAATATTATATACACACACACACACACACACACACACACACACACACACACACACACACACATATATATATATATATATATATATATATTTTTATATATATATATATATTTTTATATATATATATATATATATATATATATATATATATATATATATATATATTTTTTTTTTTTTTACGTAGTGCAACATGACTACTCGGGATAATAAACTGTTGAAGGAAACCGTGTGTTTCATCATATATATATATATATATATATATATATATATATATATATATATATATATATATATATATATATATATATATATATATATATATATATGGATAATGGATAATAAACTGTTGAAGAAAACTGTGTGTTTCATCATATACATATATATATATGTATACATATATCATATATATCATATATATGTATATATCATATACATATATATGTATATGATGAAACACACAGTTTTCTTCAACAGTTTATTATCCATTATCCATATATATATATATATATATATGATGAAACACACGGTTTCCTTCAACAGTTTATTATCCCGAGTAGTCATGTTGCACTACGTAAAAAAAAAAATTTTGTAAGACGAAAGGGATATATAATATATATATATATAAATATATATGATGAAACACACGGTTTCCTTCAACAGTTTATTATCCCGAGTAGTCATGTTGCACTACGTAAAAAAAAAAATTTTGTAAGACCAAAGGGATGCGTCAAACCTGACTGCAGCGAATGAGCTAAGCATCCAACTAGACGATGAAGTAGAGGGTGCGTGGGAGGCTTACATGCAAGAGAATGGAATTTGGAAAAGGGAGCGTAGGCGTTGCCAACTGGATTTGAGAATTTATTTGCAACTTATTTCTTCCATCCCGGCTCTTAGCTTAGCCTATTTAATGTCTCACAATAAATTATTCATTTCAAGCTAAACATTTTTCAACTATCTTTCTCTAGTTTAACTATTCTCAAAAAATATTTTACTTTGAAATTCAGTCATCTCGGTTTCAGAAAGTCTTCAGTTCGGTTCAGGTTTCCCATTCGGATAAAATTGCCTTTTATATTTTTTTAATGTTCTGAAACAGTCATAACAGGGAAAAAATCCACTTAGTTTTTTAGAGTGACTCAATGTTGGACTCAGCAGATACATCTCCATGCAATCTTAAGTAAAATATAGTTTTTGTATATTTGACCTTATTTTATACAATTGATTAAATATAACAATCTTCAGTATTGTTGCTACTAGTATTTTATAACAACAATGCTCTCTAATTCTATAGTAAATGGGATTAGAATTTACCAAATTTCATTATTCCAATGGAAACTTTCAGGATAGCTAAAAAACTGCTCTAAATCTATTGAATATATATATATATATATATATATATATATATATATATATATATATATATATATATATATATATATATATATATATATACACATTACTTTTTTTTTAATTTGATATAGATTAATGAAAACATGCAGCTTTTACTCGAAGGGTTATTTAGATAATCATGTAAGGGAGATTCTATACATTAAATATATATTTCAGTAAAAATACAAATTTCCGATAATGCAAAAGATTTAATTTTTTAGGTCTTTCGCAGGTAACATATTTTTCTGATATAGTTTTTATCATATCGTGATTTATTGTATTCGTGTTCCTAGAGATTAACTGAGGTAGGTACTATTGTAATGTAACCGTTAGTATCCTGCGTTCTTTGAAATTGTCTTGGCAGCGTTCCCTTGCTCTCCATTGTTCCGAAGCGTCATCATAAGCAGTGGATATTTTCTGTGTAGTCTTGAATGGAATTAACTTTCCTCGACATCTAATTTCTTGTATTAAATAGTCATGATGGTAGAGAAATGTTCACGAATAATCAGAAATAATTTGCTAAATTACAAGTTACTGCAGGAAATTGCTCGAAGCACCTAATCATCGGGGAGACCAATATTTGATTATTCATTTATGCATACCTGTGTATCCCCACATTTCGTATTTTCCTGCTCTTATAGGATGCCAAGAATCGCTTCAGTGGTTTTCCTATACCAGGTAGAGAGTTTTCCTAAGTAGAATATTCCGTGTCAAGTGATCGTTAAGATTATTCCGACATCTTCCGCATAGAGACAAATATGACTTAAACGTCGTGGCGATTTCTAATTCTGTTTCCAATTGACTTATCAACCGTGGCAGTTAACAGTAGAAACGATTTGAATACTTAACCATCCATTATCCCTAAGAGAATGTCATGCCTGACGCAGGCCTTCTAGCCTTGGTAAGGTCGTAGAACATAACAGGACGTTCTCCAGCGCTCTTTCGGGAAGCCTTGAACGACCTTCCCCTTCTGTTTTGCCTAACTGCCAGAAAAGTAAGATATTACTGGTGGATGTATGTCGTTATCTGTAAGCTTTCTGGGTTGGATGTGTTACGAAATTATTTCGAAAATACGATTTGTATGTTTAACACCAATCTGTATTGACACTTCTTGAACCCATTTCCTAGTAAATGCTTGGAGGTAACTTGACAAAACCGACGATTTTATGCCCTCGGAGCTCCCGGATAAATTTGCTTGTCCAATGGAAAAAAATGTACAATTTTTTTTTTTTTACAATCCAAATGGTATAAAACATTCAAATTATATTAAAAAGATACTCTTATTTAAGAAAAAAATCAATAACCAATGAATGATACACCAAAAATTCACATGTATTCAGTAAAAAATTTAATGTATCCAGATATAAAAATTTTAAAGTAAAATACGGTGTTTAACAAAAAACTTATTATGAACCAAAGGCAGTATGTTAATCAAAGAAATGCATTTTTTCAGTAGTTCTAATTATATTAGATACCATATAGAATAATAAAATAATGGTATTTGCTTTATATAGAAAAAAAAATGTCTATCAAATGAGGAAAATTTTAAAATAAAATACGGTGTAACAAAAAAAATCTGGTGCGGTGCGCGCATCACAAAACTTTCCCTTACCGCCCTATGATAATTATCTTTTTAATATGATTCTAAAGGGTTCACATAAACAATACTTGAAATAAACTCAGCAGCATTCAATACTTCTCCCACTTAAGTACAATAAAATAGTTTTTAAAACAATTTTAGTACAACAATTCTGTACACTACCTATATATTTTAACTTTGTCAAGTTGCAAATATATTTTAAAAGTTGCTGGTTTAGTTTCTATGGAAACATTTTCTTTCCATTAAATAATCTGAAAGTAGAAATTATTAAGTTAATTTCCGTTTTTGTATTCCTAAATTACTTTGTTACAGAGCGTATTGTTTACAACAGATTGGCGGATTGGTGGAAGGAGGTTCGGTCGCATATATCTCCTTTCGGATGCGCTCGGTTATCCATCTATTTTATGCTCCTTATAAAATACACTGTATCTTTGCTAATACTTGTCCGATTTTGATGATTTTTTTTTTTAGATACTTTAATAATCTTTCATATAATTCTGTACATAATTTACTATAAATTGCATACTTTTTAAGCCATGCGAAAATAAAATATCCTTTTCTTCATAACTTTTTTTCCTGCATTTTCTCAGTGATGTACCATATAATGTAAAAGAATGTAAAGAATAATTTAGGCAAGTTTAATCAAAATCGTTAGAGCCGTTTTCGAGAAAATTGTAAAAATTTGTAAAATCGATTATATAAAGTGGCACTTCCGGTTAGTCGATTTTGACGAAAATGTTGCAGTAACATCACATGCATGTGCTAACCTTAAATATGTAATTTCAGTATCGTACAGCTTTCCGTTTTTGAGCTAGACTGATCACATACACACAGACACACAGACCATTTTGCGAGACTTGGTCATTTGGACTCAGGGGACCTTAAAACATGTATTTCCGTTGAAAACTCGAATTGGAAAATTTTCACGATCGCAATACTTCCCCTTACTATATACTTCGTATATAGGTAAGGGAAAGTAATTATGAACCAAAGGCGGTATGTTAATCGAAGAAATGCATTTTTAATTAGCTCTAATGATATTAGCTACCCTATAGAATAATGAAATTAATTGGATTGTGTCGTTTGAATTTTGTTTGTGTAGAAGTGTTTTGCTGAACCCCAAAGTTCTTCTTCTTATGTCCAAATAGGAGTTAGTATAGAAGTATAGATTAGCCGTTTGTTTCGTAAGTGTAGTGAGAATCTGTGTCCAGATGTGATAGTTGTTTGTATCTATTTCCTTGTCAGTTCTTGTCTTTTTATTTTTTACGTATGTTCCATGTTGGTCTTTTGGCCTTGCATACTGTACAAAGTTTTTTGAAGGTGCTGAGTTCTTGTCGATTGTAAAAGCTCGACTTGAAGCTAAGGTGGCTTTAGTTACAGCTTCAGTTAAAAATGTTATTATTCCTTTACATTTATTTATATTTTAATGTTCTCTAAATCACAGAGTATGAAAAATATGTATAATTATTGCAGTATGGTAGATTAATTGAACACATTAATATTACCAATAATACTGATACCAAAGTGTAACGTAATTATTTTATCCTATTCTTCAAATGTATTCTTGCTATTCTTCGAAGAGGGATATTCCGCTTGGCCAGTAGATAGTTCAGGGTCAGTCTTGTTTACTTGCCTAGTTCATAACGGGCCTTCTTCAGTCTAGGCCGGAGTCGAGATAAAAGAAGCTATTTTGCGAAAAAAAATAGTTCCGTAACTAAGATTCTGACAGTAAAATGTCTCATAATAATTAAAAACTAAGAATTTCTTTTACTTAGGTCTTTAATTGCCAAGGTAGGGGAGCTTTGTATTCATGCAGGAAGGGGAAAAAAAATTGGTATCCTCAGAATGGAAAATTTTCCGTCACGTTTTATTTTTTAGACATGAAAGAAGAAATTTAGTTTCGTGTCTATCTGTCCGTCTGTAGTCCAATCCAAGTGACGGGCATGAAAAAAAAATCCTTCATCATCAATATACTGATAAAATTTTGTGGGTTGATGCCTAAATGGTTCCGTATCAGTTTTATCAAATTATATCAATTAATTTCGCTTACGCATGCTCTAAGGTATTTGCTTTGACACACATATATTTTAAAATTAGACGGGTTTCCCGATTTGGTCCAAAGTTGGAGGAAGGTTGGGGACTAGTGGACAAATGATCTATTATTACTTTTATCAAATATCACTCTCTATATTCGCTCAGGAACTGAGATTTTTATCGGAGAGCAAGCTTTATTTTGCCACACATTCTTTTACTTCTCCCTCCAATAACTTGTATAACGGAATCTTAAGTAATATGTTCCGCAATAAATATCATCATCTGATAACATTAATTTATTTGATTGACTCAGAGCAATCAAAAAGCAGGAAAAGTTAACCGAACAAGAAAATTTCGAAAAAAAATTCCGCCCGATAAATTCAGTCTCTCGGAGCTAATGTCCCCTCCTCTCTCCTAGTTCCGGCCCTATCTGAGGTATTATGAGCCAAAAAGATTCAAAAAGTAACTTTTGTCAAATGCTCACTGTACTGCTATTTAGCGTTAACCGTTAAAATAGGCGTTATAATAAAAGTGATTCAAAATGAGTTTGAAATTTTATTTCACAGTAGATAATTCAAAACCTTCCTTAAATTTTATTTTCCAACTATTATTACATTTAGCTGGTATTACGTGGTGGTATCTCAAGTTGAAATATTATCTACTAGTTCGATTAATCTTTAAAAGAAACACATCAAGGACCTATTGACTAGCGTTTGTACATCGTCGATAAAAATTGTTAACCTTGATTTGACTGGCATTGTATTATTTTCGGCAATGGTACATTCCTATTCAATGACAACGGTGGTCGCAGTTCATGTACATATGAGGCTGACCTGAACAAGGTAAATTGGTGAAAGATTCTTGGAAATCCTTGGTTCTATTGCAAGAAGCCTTACTTTTTCTTTTTTTACTGCCGTAAAAAAACAGAAATTACCACCTCCCACACCCAGATAGGATTGAATATAGATCTGGATTAAATACTTGGAGTCACAGGTACTTAAATAAAAAAAATTTACTGTGTGCCATGTTAATATCAATAAAAAATCAATCGGTCCCATACCCTATTTGAAAGACAGTTTACTTTACACCACTTCTCCTCTAAACAAATAGAAAAGAGAGTTTTTTTTATAAAAATAATTGAAAACCTAAAAGCAGTGAAATATAATAAATTGTTAAAGAAATTAGTGGAAAAGAGTAAATACAGACACAAAGAATAATAGACAATGATCTTAACTACGTTTCTGGAAGTTATTGTATATTTATGATCGTTAAAAACTTTCGCTCATTCCTTTTCCACCTTAAATACTGGTAAAATTGCTCGGGTTAAAATGACTGTTTCCTAAAACGGGTAGTAAAATATATTATTACAATTATTTTAATTACAGGATGATTGTTCCCCAACTAATTACTCCCGTCTACAATGTAATAAAAGTTTATTGCCAATTATATGTATTAAATATATTTATCTTCTCCAGGATTTGCCGTATACTTTGGATGTAAAAACTTGCATAAATGTTTCCAATTTATAGACTCCATAAAAACCCGTTTGGGTGTTGTGTGTATCGTTTTACTTTTGTTTTATTTTCTTAAAACGTGTATAAGAAAAAATTATAACTATTAAAACAATCAATAATAAACAATTATCCAAGACCCGGCTCGCGTCTGGCCCTGCAAATCGTTTATAAATTCTGGATACGAACTTAATCTTTAGATCTAAAGATTAAGTTCATAACCAGAATTTAAGTTATGAGTTAAATTAATATGAGTTATTAAAATAAACTTCTCATTAACGAAAAAGTGTACGCGATGGGTTTATTTTTTTTTTTTTTTTATTTTTTTTTTTTTAAAGCTGTTGAAGAGTTAAATTTACGTATTTACTTACTCGGTATTTTGATGAATGATTAGTATGTAGTAGTTTGTTCAACTGTTCCGTTATTCTCTGTCTTGTGTTGTGCCAATAAAAATATTAGGGATTGATAAATTATTTGCCAATTCTACAATTTTGTTTTTATTGAAAACTAGTTTCAAATGTTATACATTCATCTTCAGTTCTAAAAACACACAAAAATTCAAGAATAAACAATTTAAAATACAGTTTGACATTATTATATATATATTAAATTAAATGTAATATAAATTAGTATTATAAAACAATTATGGATTATGAATTTTATTAAGACAAGAGATCAAATACATGTTATAAATACATACAAATACATATAGAAAAGGTTACATTGGTTTGTTTTCGCACTGAACAATTAATGGAAATGACTGTAATGGAAGAAAGGTGAGATGTTTGTAGTTTTAGGGATCGGGGTTATTCCAGTAATTCCGGTGAGTAATTGTTTTTTATGTTATGGATAGGAATAAATTTAAGATTGGACTAGTGGAGATATTTAATTGGTCATTTAAGAAAAACTCTGGATTGAATTTGTAGGATTTTATTATTTCATGTGCTTAATATGTATTTAATATGAGACTGTTTTCAACGTGATATATTAATTTAACTCCTGAGTCTTTGATGAATTTATGTTTATTTTCGAATTGCAAAGTTGGGGTACTCTGTATGTATTTATGTATTTGATCTCTTGTCTTAATAAAATTCATAATTCATAAATGTTTTATGACACTAATTTATATTACATTTAATTTAATATGTATAATAATACTAAACTTATTTTAAATTGCTTATTTTTTTAATTTTTGTGTGTTTTTAGAACTGTAGATGAATGTAAAACATTTGAATCTAGTTTTCAATAAAAAAAAATTATAGAAGTGGCAAATAACTTATCAATCCATAATTAGATTGATCCTTCTATGCTATAATGCGTACGTCAAATAATTATAAAAATATTGTTTGAGAAGGCAAGATTCCCCCTGATTTGTGTGCCATAAGTTGATATTTTTAATTCTAATTCTAGAATAACAATCGATTGTAGAAATTAAGGTGAATAAGGAGGAGATGATGTCAACTTGACGAAAATTGTAAATTATTTGGTGAAGATCGCTTCGCCGAAGCACCTGTGCCTAGGGTCTACATTCTTATGCAACAAATCGTTTTTTGTGATTCCTGTAAAGTTTTATTTTTTTTTTGTAGTTGTTTCATTGTTCTCTCGGGGCGGCGCACACTGGTTTAGATTCAAAATTTAGGATTCAAAAAATCTCGTAAGCTTCCTGTATCCGTTTAGTTTTACTTCAACTGCAGGAAAATTATTAGAAGGATCTGTAGTTGTATTTAAAACTCGTTTTTGAAATATTAAAAAAAGTATTACATATTTTGTCAATTAAACTGACCAACAAAACAAAATTCTTAATGTTTCCGAACCCCCATGGGTTTATTCTTTCTAATTTGATTCGAAAAGACCTGTTTTTACATATTCTCAATTTCCGGGAAAAGTAATCATTTTCTTAGCATACAATTTTTATTGTAGAAAGACACTATAACAAGCCACAATTTAAGGTCCAAAACAATTTCCTGCGACAATTAGCCATGTAATAAAATGTCAAAAAATTGTCATATTTCACGGTTTTTAATTTATTTTTGCTAAAAGTTGTTAACGGATTTCAATTGTTTAAATCTCACTTTCTCCGTCTCTTTAAACGCTATTACCTACAACTTTTTTATTTTTCTTTAAAAAAGAAGTTCACATCTTAAACGATAAAAAACACTTTCCGGCATGTTTATGAATTTTTTTTTTCATCTGATTCATACAAACTGGTTTTATGTAACACAAATACAGTTTATTTCTAAGATCTTTCTCATAATTATCATGTTGAGAAAGTCTATTGAAAATTTATTTAAAAAAATGAACTATCGCGCCTGGAATTATTATTTCATTTAATTCCTTTTCAATAAGAAGAAAAATTAAAAATGTTTCCTGCACTTCAGGAAAATTCGAAAGATATCAAGGACTATCCCCCAAAACTTAATTTTACTCAAGAGTAAAATTATTTTAGTTTTTAATGGTAACAGTATTACAACAGAACATAGGTTTATAGAGTTGCCAAAAACGATTGAAGAACATAAAAAGTTTTATAAAGATATTGATTCTGCATTGTATTTACATTTATTAATTGATTGTCATTTTTATTGTGTCAAATGATTCAATGTTTCTTTCACTGATCTTATCGTTAGTGAAAGGGCGAAATGATAAGGTCATGGCGCACCTTTCAAACAGATCAGCAATCAGTAATTTATTTAAGCATTAGTTTTATATTAATTTCCTAAATAGCCAGTTTAAAATCAATATTAAGGAAAAACTAATGTGCTAAATAAACTTGGTCAGTAATAAATGTCAAATTCATATTGGCAGACTTCTATATTTATAAATTTTATTAATAATAATTTATTTTAGTTTAATTTTTTAAAGTATGCTTTTAGGTATGCCCGTTGATTCGCTCAAGCATGAGGTTCATTTTTTATAGCCGATTCATGAGGTAAGCAAATAATTTCTTGCATTATTATTGACTTGTATGGAAAGTTAGAAATTCAAATGAGGCCAAAAGGAGTGAAAACACTCTTCTAGTTTTCACTCTTATTCACTCTCATGTAACCTTGATATATACATTTATAGATGATTTTATTGCAGCAATCGTTTGAGTGAGATCGAAAACAACAGATGATTCATCTTATTCTTGTCATAAAAAAATCAATAAATCAACAAACCGCCCATATGCGAATTGCCTCGGAAATAAAAATAAAAATTTTATGTTTTCATTTCACCACTTTCAAAGTTCAGTTCTCATTAAATACATTTATAACTTCTGTGCTCACCCTGTTTTTTTTATAACTTTCTTATGTGACTAATTAAAGAGGTATTTAAAAATGAAATAATATATTCAGTTCTTATAACTCAGACTTTCCATCCGTACAAGTTTAAATTTCTCTCCATGACGATTAATCTGTTTATTAACAGTGATTGACAAACTCTTTATGAATATTATATTTTGCTTACATATCGATCTATCTATCATACATAGATGTATTGCTTGCGGGAGAACGGACAGCCTGGAGGGGGTCACCCAACCTCACGTTGCTACGAACCATGGTTTCCATGGTGCAGCGGCAGGCTATCCATAGCTCCATAAACCCCTTGGAGGACTCTATAACGCCCATGGCCCCTTCGGCACCAATTCGGCTGTCCTTCCCACCGAATCACTCGGGTTCAAGGACAGTGACAAACCGGTCAAGATCCACGGAGTATGGCTGTTCGGAGTCAGCAGGTGCACGAGGACATTATTTCTTTCCCCGAAGCAGGCCATCCATGGACCGAACCACCGGGCAGCCATTTTACGTCCCGGAAGACCACACCGAGATTCTCAATTTTTGGTACACGCAGTAGGGTCATCACTCATATATATGCATAATATATATATGAGATATATATATATGTATATATATATATATATATATATATATATATATATATATATATATATATATATGTATATATACATATTTTCTTTTTTTTTTTTATTAATTAATATTTTTATGGTAATCTAAACGAAAGAGGGTTTATTGATTATTATTTTACATGTTCCATACCTATTAAAATATGCACCCTGCACGCAATGCATGCTATATTTTTATATTGCATATTAAAGTTACATTCTAAATTTTATCAACATGACTAAATTAGTCCATATAAAAACAAAAAAGAAAAAATGAAAATAATAATATTTAATAGAAGTTACAATAAAAGAGAATGCACATACTCGTATACATCTGTCCCATTCCATGGCAATGCCCCCTACAGATTACAAAGATATTATCATTAAAAACAATTTTTTTTTCAGCGAAAGTTATGTATGGTAAAAGTGAAATAAACTATCTGTTGTGATGATTAATTAATTATGTATAATATTTTAAATTAACTCAACAAGTAATTATTTAATTATAATAATTACTGAAATAGTTTTAGTAATTATTTTTTAACGTACTTTATAAATGTGACAAAATAGTTAAGTTATACACGTTTATACAAGACCTTTTAAAATACAAGTATTAGAACATAATTGAATAAACTTTACCTGCGGAAACCTTCGGTTTCGATTTTGATAAAGAAATGAATTTGGTAGCTTTGTAGCGTTAACTAATTCGATTAAGAAGTGACCGTCAGACAGATAAAGTCAAGAGTTTGTTTTTTGAATTTTTTTTTCATCTCGAAGTTATTTATACAAATGAGAAAAAAAATGTAAGAAAACAAAATTTGGAAAAAAAATCTATCGATCGGTTTATCTTAAATAACTTCGTACAATTTTATGTAAATAGTGGAATAGCAAGAATAATAATTGGTAAATAGTACTCAAATTGTACTTGTGCTGATTATCTGTTTATACTATTACAACAACTATCTTCAGTAATATTCTAATTTTATTTATGTTCATTTTGCATTTCAAACATCTATCTTTTATTAACGATAAAGAAGTTAGAAGTGATCGAAATAATTATTTTAAAAACAAAGCATGAATTTCCAAATTCCTTGCCGGGATTTACTTAAGAAATATTTTGAAATCTCTTCTTAAAATAAATTTGTTCTAAAAAAAAATATTTTTTTATTATTTATATTATAATAGTGCTATCTCTGATTAGTTTTAAACCTTAAAAAAAAATGTAAAATCATTGAGTACGTATCACTCATTATTTTAATGACTAGTGATAGTATCTTAACCCTTAGCTGTTCAGGAATGCTTTATAAATCAATTTCAAATATATTCCATGTTGTATTCTAAAGTATATGATTTGACCGTTTCTTAATGGTTCTTAAGCGTCGAATTATCGTTTTACTTCGATACCTCCTTTATTGAAATTTTTCATAGACATTTCCGGTGATATTTATATGTGCTTATGTTATATTTTATGCCATGGGTACATTATAAACAGACGAATAGGCGAATAGACGAACAGACGAATCTTTCTCTCTGTCTCTCTCTCTCTCTCTCTCTCTCTCTCTCTCTCTCTCTCTCTCGCTGTAAATATATATATATATATATATATATATATATATATATATATATATATATATACATATATATTTGTGTTTGTTGCTTATGTTCAAGATTTATCTCGGTGCGATACCAGATCCAGAAGTGAGTAGAGCTAGAGAAAGTATGACCTCCTCCACTTCCTTACTACATTGACTGTTATAGTAATGCCGATTTGTGATGTAATAACAGTAAGGAAAAGCGAATTTGCACGATACTTTAGATGTAATATGCATTATAGACAATGAAAATTCGTAAATTTTACTTCCTCAGTCAGTTGAGGAAGAGGAAATACAGGAATCGTTCAAAGGATCTATATTAAGATCTTAATTCACTCATTTCATAAAATAAAATAAAAAACATATTTTAAAAAATATATATATTATTGTCGTCATACCTCTGTGTATCGCACCTTCAGTGCAATTAAACCATTTTCTGTTAATTTTTAGGGAAGCTGCCGTAGAAAACACTAAAAGGGTAAAGAAAAAATCTTCGAGGTGATATTTGCAATCAATACAATCCATTGTGAAACGATGACTTGGGTAAATCAAGCTGATCTTAATCGAATATTAAAAAAAATACATACATAAATTTTGAATTAAAAAAAAATATGCATTTAATGTTTTTGTTTATTAATTAATGTGTTCAGTATAAAATATATGTTCAATATTAATATAACGTGCACTTACCAAATTTTATGATGGTGTCTTATGCACAAAAAATAAGTTTTGTGGAAGTTCATTCACCAATTAATGGCTCACAAATAATGTCGATAAATAAATAGTAAATATAATATAATAGTAAATAACTACAAACTGCATTTTGCACAATGATTTTTAGCAAAGTAAATCTTATTTCAGCAAATTTTAATATGACGCATATAGTGTTTAACCATTACAATTTGAAAAAAAACTTATTTAAGGCTTTATTTTTTCATAATAGAACTCATAAAAATGCCATCATGAAATTTGTTCTATACATTCTTACACCAACTAAATGTAAAATATATATTTTTAAAAAAATTACTTCGTTACGGTATTTTTTTATAAAAGTATCATTTTGGAAATTTTTAAACATTTTATGATTGTTTTGGTAAAGTCGTAATCTCATATATATCAAATATTCAAGCCTATTCTTATAATAGGCTATATTATAATAAATCTAATATTCTAGCATATTATACGGAATTATAATATTATAATAATGATACTATTTGATGTTTTCTAAGACAAATAGTGTTGGAGTTATAAGCTATACAAATTTGAAACGAATATGTATTGTATAGGAGTAAATTCCAGATCAGTTATAAATATTTTAATGGTGAGAGTATGGTTGATCATAGAAAAGTATGAAGAAGAATCTTGGCGTGGGTTGGGGTCAATAAATCAACACAAAAATAAGAAAAAACTTTTTATAATGTGTGCCGACGTTTCATTTATTGACCGCACCCCCAACCAAGATTCTCCTTTAAAAATATGTTATTGTATTCAATGTTTTAAATGAAATAAAAAAGCTTTTATAAGAAAATAACTTTAATTAAAAGCACTGACAAAAAAATAACTTATTGGGGATTATTAGCAAACATAACTGCTATTAAATGAGATAGATGTTTATTTGTTTCATAATAATATATCCCTGAGATATATTTAAAAATCAAACTGTAGGATCACATGTTTCTTGCACGTGATCGGAAAAAAAGGAATGAGTATTGCTCAGTGTTGGAAACAAATACTTCGACGGAGATTTTTCATCCGTAAATAAAATATCATTCCTTTTTTTTTTTTTTTTTTTTTTTTATAGCACATATTAATTCAGAAATGTATGAATTCACAATATAGATTGCTTGATATTAGTATTTTTCGAAATTGTGGCTCGTAACCTGTATTTAATAAAAAAATTATTAGCCTTCACCAACCGTGGGAGTCTCGAAGAACACAATTTGAAATACATTGCTTTAGACTATGTTTATTTATAATAACACAATGTTATATATTATTATATGATATAGTTATAACACTTAGAAGATATATAATACTAGAAAAATAATGCATAAAATAAAGCATCATTTGGTGATGATAGGGTCAAATTTAATAGCGTCATTAACCATATAGTTTGAAGATACCTTAATTTTCACCGTAAATCTTTATTACTAGCTGATATAGATTTATCGCGGCGGGTTAAAAAAAAAACTGTTGGTAATTTTTACTATGATTTTAAATAGTTTTTTAATCAATTTATTTCTTGACTCCTGCAAGAAAGAGGGGATCATACTTGAAGAAAGTGGAGAGATCTTAGAAAATATGCAATTTGTGTTGGGTTGTTACGCCAAATGTCGGGGAAAGCCGGAATAGCCTGGGCAAAGTATGTAATTATTTTTATAAGCATCAAATTAATATCATATGTTACGGGATAATTGAAACAAATTTCATATTTACTAGAAAAAAAAAATTGCTTATTCAAGTTTCGTAATTATTTTTTTATATGTTGGCATTTTTTAATAAATATAAATTGTGCACATGTACGACGACAAATATTGTAAAACATATTCTTAGTTAAATCAGTTAAAACTGAAACAATCATAATATGACAATAGTTATTTCCTCTGATGATAGACTGTAAAATACGTGCTGCCGTATGGAACACTTGTTATGTATATCACTGATACTGGAAATGGTGGGGAGAGCCGGGAAGTGGGCCTTGTGGTCCTTGTGGTCCTTTTTGCCAACCCCTGAAGGCTATCTTGAGTTTGTCTTCTCGTCCTAACTAGAGTCATAAGTGTCAAGATTCATCATAAATGAATATTAGCTGAACCAGGTGGGAATCGAACCCACACCGCTCCGAACCGGACACTCTGGGACCCTCGCCATCACGGCCTCTGTTATGTATACTATGTTATGAACCTTATTTTAAGAGTCATCTTCTTACGGTAGAATGAATCTATATTTTTGAGACTGTGTTTACCATCGTTGGTGAGTAACTTAAAATAGCAAACATAATATTTAATATTTTCTCGAAATGCACTCTTAAAGAGAAGACGAATGGCAGGCAAAGCTTACAATCAGCATGGTTCCATACGTTGTCACGTCAGCTAGTCATTGAGATTATTTAAGAGATGATACCAGAGTCAGTCAGTGGCGGGTCAACAGATGGGGAAAAAAGGAATAAATTTCCCTTCCCAAAATAACCACTGAGAAAAAAAATGAAATACAGCTAAATTTTAATATATCTACTAGCACTAATGCTCGGAGAAACTCAGTGGAGTATTTGTTATGCTGCTACCCATAGGCATGGCAGATAATGCCGCCCCCTCCAGCCGCTCCTTCTTCCAAAAAGAATTATTTTTTTATAATTAAAAACTAAGTGGAGATAATTTCTTTATTTATGTATGCTTAATTGGGCTTAAATGTTCGTAAGAATCGAAAAATATAATTTCTCTCAAATTTTGCCGAGCTCCCCAAAAATTACCGCCCCTGGTGGCAAGTGCTTGATTTGCCTCTGCGTAAATCAGCTACTGTACTAACTGTGATAAAATTAACCTTGGTTACTGAAATTGAATTGTCATGTATTTATATAATTTTCAATTTTAATTACATTTTTTTATTAATTTAAATAAAATAAGTGTGTTAAACTTCTATCGTATTATTATTTTTTAAACCTAATGAAAACTAAAACTTATTTATATGATCCTGTGGTGCAGTGGCTGGACTCGTATAAATGGAATCCTAATCAAGTTCAAAATAATTTTAAATTGGATCAAACTGTATCATTTATTACTGGGTGGTTAATTACTGAGATATCCTGTCAATCCCTCCTGACACAGGATAAGGCAACACAATCACATAATTCTACGTGTCATCCATCCCATATTCCCTCATAAAGATGTATTGCAAATTAATACTGTTTGGCGCCTGAAAGGTAGAATATATATAAATATTAAAAATTTTTATGGTGTAATCCCGACCTGCTCTAGCTGTATCCCAAATTCTGTGAACGCCGTGATAAAGGGCAAGAACTAAAGAAGAGGTAGGAGGGTGCAAAGGGAGCCTTTAGAGGGCGGCAAATTTTGAGCTGAATTCAATTTTTAGGATAAATAAAAATAAATATTAGATTTTGCTTTTTTACTGAATTGATCTTAATTCAGTCAATGTTAATTTTTGGAGATGTTATAAAACTTTTGACTTTAATTGGAGGAGATGGGGGGTGAAAGAAGGCACGGCAAAATTGAGCTTGCCCCTGGTAAATATCCTAGTTCCGGGCCTGTCCTGATGGCTCTCCTCCCTCCCCCCACCCTCCCTTCCCTCTAAAACCTTACCTCTGGATACGTCCTTGGAGTCATGATGGCAGCACTCATGGAGGATAAGCCAGAACTTATTGCGGTGAGTGACTGATTAATTTGACTTAGTGACCAATTTAATTTGCAATACATCTTTATAACGGAATATGGGATGGATATGGGGGTTGTCTTATCCTGTGTCAGGAAGGATTGACAGGATATCTCAGTAATTAACAATCCAGTAAAAAAGGATAAAGTTTGAACCATTTAAAAATTATTTTGGCCTTGATTAGGATTCCATTTATACGAATCCAGCGATTTTTCCACTAGCAGTAGAGGGAATTTGGGCGAGCTGGGCCACTCCTGTGCGCGCCCACGTGACCAGTCACGTGACCTATGGCGGGAAATTTGAATTTGAATTTTTGCCTCGACCTAACCTTAACTGCCACGTGGTCTTGTCTCGACCCTACCTTAACCACCACGTGGTCTCACCTCGACCTAACCTTAACTATTAGGCCACGCCCCTTTTTAATCACGTGACCGTCAGGTCCCGCCCCTTTTACTCTTATCAATCTCCAACCAGCCAATCATATTGCTTCATCCTGACTACCCCCACCCTAAGCGGCCATTTTGTTTACAATGACGTGGTCAGCATCCACGCTTAAACACCAGGTTTATCTCCTCCACCAATTGAAGGGTCAGGTACCCACTTTATTGTCTGTAACCTCCCCTACGGTTATATAATCATAACCTATACGATGAAGGGTCAGGTATCCACTTTATTGTCTGTAACCTCCCCTACGGTTATATAATCATAACCTATACGATGAAGGGTCAGGTATCCACTTTATTGTCTGTAACCTCACCTACGGTTATATAATCATAACCTATACGACGAAGGGTCAGGTATCCACTTTATTGTCTGTAACCTCCCCTACGGTTATATAATCATAACCTATACGACGAAGGGTCAGGTATCCACTTTATTGTCTGTAACCTCCCCTACGGTTATATAATCATAACCTATACGACGAAGGGTCAGGTATCCACTTTATTGTCTGTAACCTCCCCTACGGTTATATAATCATAACCTATACGACGAAGGGTCAGGTATCCACTTTATTGTCTGTAACCTCCCCTACGGTTATTTAATCATAACCTATATGATGAAGGGTTAGGTACCCTCTTCATACTCTGTAACCTTCCCAAAGGTTACATAACCTTTACATTGTTTTTGTGTTTGTGCAACCTTCTCAATGTTTACGTAATCTTTACAATATTTAACTTTACCAACATTTAAACAGGTTGGATCATGTATAGACAAGTTGGATGATGTCCAGGTGAAATACAAATATGGACTTTGAACTGTTTATCTCTAAAACAAAAATAAATAGTAGGGCTTCTTAATCCTATTACAACTGTTGGACTTTGAACTCTTAATCCCCAACCTTTCTTATCTCGCTGAAACATAATCAAAACAACTTTTCAATGTACTACGTATTTTTAATATCTGATAGTATAAATAATGATCCTTAGAGGATTAGCTTTTAATCCCTAAAATATATTGACAAATCGAAACGACACGCTGGCCAAAGAGGTTGCACCTTTTCATAGCTTTGAAATATTTTCAAAGTACACGAGTCGGTATTAATAACTGCGAACATGTCGCAGTAAATTTTAATTAATGAATATTAATTAATACTATTTCTTAATCCCTTAAGAGCTTTTGGACTTTGAGCTGTTAATACCAAAACATAAAGAATGATTTAGGACTTCCGCTAAAAAGTAAACAAATTTAGCTTTCGCAATAATGCTCTATCTCTTAATCCTTCCTTTAAAAGTAAACAATGGACTTTGAACTGTTAATCCTCTATCATTACTCATCTCGCTGAAACATAAACAAAACAACTTTTTAATCTTATGTGTATTTTTATTTTCTCATAGTATAAACTATTAAAACGCCGTAAAAGAATTAAATATTAAATCCTTAAAGTTTTTTTATCATTTACAAACAATGATAAAGAGCCTTTTAATCATTTCATAATATCTGGATAGATGACATCATTATTATTAGCTAAAGTTTTGTACCTTTTTCAGTTCTCAATATTTACATTTTATGCAATTTTTCCAAATTTGTACCTTTACCTATCTATTTCTTTTTTAAATTTTCTATAACCTCCCCAATGTTTATACATTTTCTGTCCGCTAGGGCGCAGCACCTTACTCCAGTAGGGGATTTTCCTGGCTAGTTTACATAATGTTCTCAATGTCTATGATTTATGCAACCTTCCCAATGTTTACCTTTACCTATCTATTTGTTTACGTTTTCTATAACCTTCCCAATATTTAAATTCTATGTAAATTATAGTCTTCTCAACTGATTTTTTGCCTTTCCTAAATTGTTTTTCCCCTTTTCTGAACTTGATTTAATTATAATTAACTACCCTGGTTCCTAATTGCACTCGTATCAGACCTTGCGATATCATCGGCTCCTTTCGGCTACTCTCGGATACCCTCGGAGCAGAGCGGCCGGGCCCCGATCATTGTCCTCGGTGACGCTCGTTCGTCCTCGTTTTTCCTCGGGCCCCCACCTCGATCTCCCTAATCTGCCTTAGGATTTGCCTAATCTCCCGATTCGAGAATAACCGAACTCCTCCGGCCTCATATGATCATCCAGAATCACTAGGAAAAATTTGAAAAAAATCTCCTCTTCTCACCTGGACTTCTTCTCCTACGGTTCCAACCATTCATTTTACTCAGCACGTAGAGGTCTCTCGTCTACGTACCCCTTGATCAACTATAAATATTTACATTTTTCATAACTTGAAGTTCCATAATTTTAGTGGTTTTTAGTAATTTTAGCGGTTTTTATTGATTTTAGTCATTTCTTATCAGCTTCTAATGGCAAAATACACTCCGGCAATAATATTATGCTTAATGTTTAACCGAATCCATCATTTTCTTTCAATTCATTGATAATATTTTTTGAGTAGGTCTTTTACTGCTTTACTGGTCTTTTACCTCTAATTTTTAACATAGCTTTATATTTTTTAGTATATTTTAACCAATTTTAGATATTATTTTTTGTTTTTATAATTGATTTTACATGTTACTTTATTGATTTTAGTCAATTTTAATGATTTTAGAAATAAAATAAAACGTTTTATTAGCAAATATTTGTATATAAATCTGTTTTGAGATGATTTATTATCTAGAGTTGATATTATTTGAGAATGTTGATGTAAGATGTGCTATATTTGGTCCCCATTTGTATGATATTATATTGTTGTTTTTTTTTCAATCCTAATAATGCCCGAATTAGCGAAACGTTGACTGATCAGATATTTACTGCTGTTTAAGAGACTCAAAACTTTATTCAGGATTCTTCCAGAAATATACTGATAATTTAGAATTAGAATTTAAGATAATTTTGAATATTAGAATGTTTGCCATCATCGGATGATAGATAATATTAAGAGTAACTAATATGAGCATAATCGTGGCAGTTGGAGCACAATTCTGATCACACCTTCCCCCCTTAAAATTCCAAATATTTACATTTTTCATGAACTTGAAGTCCCATAATTTTAGTGGTTTTTAGTAATTTTAGCGGTTTTTATTGATTTTTAGTTATTTCTCATCAACTTCTAACGGCAAAATACAATTCGACAATAATACCATGCTTAATGTTTGACCGAATCCATCATTTTCTTTTACATTATTGATAATATCCTTTGAGTAGGTCTTTTTACTGCATAGACTTCGATCTCTAATTTTTAACATAGCTTTATATGTTTAGTATATTTTAACCAATTTTAGATATTATTTTTTGTTTTTATAATTGATTTTGCCTGTTACTTTATTGATTTTAGTCAATTTTTAATGATTTTAGAAATAAAAAAAAAATATTTTATTAGCAAATATTTGTATATAATACTGTTTTGAGATGATGTATTATCTGTAGTTGATATTATTTGAGAATGCTGATGTAAGATGTGCTATATTTGGTCCCCATTTGTATGATATTATGTTGTTTGTTTTTTTTTCACTCCTAATAATGACCGAATTGGCGAAACGTTGACTGATCAAATATTTTCTGCTGTTTATCAAAACTTTATTCATGATTCTTCCAGAAATATACTGATAATTTAGAAATATTCATATTAACCCTTCTCCATACTCGCTTCATAATTCAAATTGTTTGATTTCTTTCATGAAATAATAACTATTTATTAGATATTTCTATATCGTCTCCGGGTCAAAATGTCTTGTTTTGTGCAGGTGACTGTCAATATTAGAATGTTTAGCATTATCGGATTATAGATAATACTAAAATTAACTCATATGAGCACAATCGTGGTAATTATAGCACAATTATGACCACACTTTTTCCCAAAAATACCAAAAGTTCGCCTATGAGGCACCACTATCAGTACTTGTTTCCTCATCGAAGTTTGTTTATCGATTAATCAACAATCAGTTCAATCAATTTTGACGAGTCCATCTTGCTTTTGCACACTAACTTTCTGTTGGACAGAACATTTATGGACTTCACCAGGATGAGAACCATTGTTAAGAGGTGTTTCATAGCACCCTAGGATTTTAAAATGAGTAGCCGATAGAGGGAAAATGAGGTAGTTCGAGCACAATGCTGATCACACTTTCTACGAAGAATAGCATCAGGTCTCGTCTATGAGACATTTTTTTTCCCAGTTACTTTCGCCTTGCCGAGGTGGGTTTATTGGTAAACACAGCAATCACATACTAGATTTTATTTGTTTTTATTAGATTGATATTTATTTTTTTATTAAGAGGCGGAAGCTGGACCTCATTAAGACTCCAATATCTTCTATTAGATATTTCTATATCGTCTCCGGATCAAAATGTCTTGTTTTGTGTAGATTACTGTAAATATTAGAATGTTTGCCATCATCAAATGACAGATAATATGAACAGTGACTAATATGAACAAAATCGTGGTAGTTAGATTCTGATCACAGTTTCCTCCAAAAATACCATAAGTTCGTCTGTGAGGCACCTCTACTAGTACCTGTTCCCTCATCGAAGTTTGTTTATCAATAAATCAACATTCAGTTCAAGCAATTTTAACCACTCCATCGTACTTTTACATTTATTTGTTTATCAAGAGGCGGAAGCTAGGTGGCTTTAAGACTCCAATATCTTTTGGTAATCGACTCCAATCCGCTCAGAATATTAAATATTTCCCCGAAAAGACAGAAATTTAACAGAAGGCATTGATCACTTTCTGAAAAGTTAGACGAGCTGCGGACATTACATGTGACTATAATCCAAGAATCATGCCCTGGATAAATTCTACTGTCATAATATTAATCATGGATGGGTGACCTTAGTAGTTGAGCTCCTCTACATACCTACACTCTTAATACGAATATAAAATTTTTAATCCAATTTATCACTTTTGCAGGAGAAGTACTGCAGTATATCAATGATTATTAAAACTATCAACACAACTGCATGCGAATCTGCTGACCTCTATTGTCTGTTTTAAGAGCTATTATTCAGCTTTCATGTCACACGAGGGGGTGTAGATCGGTATGTTCAAGGTATGGCTTGAGGTAGTGATGGAGGGTAACGGATCATCAGGAATGCGGTATAGGATGATTTAGGGATGTTCAGACATGGTTTGAGATGGTTAGCGATGGTATGGGATGGTCAGAGATGGTTAAGAGTGGTTTGGGGTGGTCAGACATGGTTGGAGATGGTTTAAAATTATCTCCAACCATGTCTGACCACCCCAAACCACTCCAAACCATCTCTGACCATCCCATACCATCGCTAACCATCTCAAACCATGTCTGAACATCCCTAAATCATCCTATACCATATTCCTGATGATCCGTGGGGTGGTCAGACATGGTTGGAGATGGTTTAAAATTATCTCCAACCATGTCTGACCACCCCAAACCACTCCAAACCATCTCTGACCATCCCATACCATCGCTAACCATCTCAAACCATGTCTGAACATCCCTAAATCATCCTATACCACATTCCTGATGATCCGTTACCCTCCATCACTACCTCAAGCCATACCTTGAACATACCGATCTACACCCCCTCGTGTGACATGAAAGCTGAATAATAGCTCTTAAAACAGACAATAGAGGTCAGCAGATTCGCATGCAGTTGTGTTGATAGTTTTAATAATCATTGATATACTGCAGTACTTCTCCTGCAAAAGTGATAAATTGGATTAAAAATTTTATATTCGTATTAAGAGTGTAGGTATGTAGAGGAGCTCAACTACTAAGGTCACCCATCCATGATTAATATTATGACAGTAGAATTTATCCAGGGCATGATTCTTGGATTATAGTCACATGTAATGTCCGCAGCTCGTCTAACTTTTCAGAAAGTGATCAATGCCTTCTGTTAAATTTCTGTCTTTTCGGGGAAATATTTAATATTCTGAGCGGATTGGAGTCGATTACCAAAAGATATTGGAGTCTTAAAGCCACCTAGCTTCCGCCTCTTGATAAACAAATAAATGTAAAAGTACGATGGAGTGGTTAAAATTGCTTGAACTGAATGTTGATTTATTGATAAACAAACTTCGATGAGGGAACAGGTACTAGTAGAGGTGCCTCACAGACGAACTTATGGTATTTTTGGAGGAAACTGTGATCAGAATCTAACTACCACGATTTTGTTCATATTAGTCACTGTTCATATTATCTGTCATTTGATGATGGCAAACATTCTAATATTTACAGTAATCTACACAAAACAAGACATTTTGATCCGGAGACGATATAGAAATATCTAATAGAAGATATTGGAGTCTTAATGAGGTCCAGCTTCCGCCTCTTAATAAAAAAATAAATATCAATCTAATAAAAACAAATAAAATCTAGTATGTGATTGCTGTGTTTACCAATAAACCCACCTCGGCAAGGCGAAAGTAACTGGGAAAAAAAATGTCTCATAGACGAGACCTGATGCTATTCTTCGTAGAAAGTGTGATCAGCATTGTGCTCGAACTACCTCATTTTCCCTCTATCGGCTACTCATTTTAAAATCCTAGGGTGCTATGAAACACCTCTTAACAATGGTTCTCATCCTGGTGAAGTCCATAAATGTTCTGTCCAACAGAAAGTTAGTGTGCAAAAGCAAGATGGACTCGTCAAAATTGATTGAACTGATTGTTGATTAATCGATAAACAAACTTCGATGAGGAAACAAGTACTGATAGTGGTGCCTCATAGGCGAACTTTTGGTATTTTTGGGAAAAAGTGTGGTCATAATTGTGCTATAATTACCACGATTGTGCTCATATGAGTTAATTTTAGTATTATCTATAATCCGATAATGCTAAACATTCTAATATTGACAGTCACCTGCACAAAACAAGACATTTTGACCCGGAGACGATATAGAAATATCTAATAAATAGTTATTATTTCATGAAAGAAATCAAACAATTTGAATTATGAAGCGAGTATGGAGAAGGGTTAATATGAATATTTCTAAATTATCAGTATATTTCTGGAAGAATCATGAATAAAGTTTTGATAAACAGCAGAAAATATTTGATCAGTCAACGTTTCGCCAATTCGGTCATTATTAGGAGTGAAAAAAAAACAAACAACATAATATCATACAAATGGGGACCAAATATAGCACATCTTACATCAGCATTCTCAAATAATATCAACTACAGATAATACATCATCTCAAAACAGTATTATATACAAATATTTGCTAATAAAATTTTTTTTTTTTTATTTCTAAAATCATTAAAAATTGACTAAAATCAATAAAGTAACAGGCAAAATCAATTATAAAAACAAAAAATAATATCTAAAATTGGTTAAAATATACTAAACATATAAAGCTATGTTAAAAATTAGAGATCGAAGTCTATGCAGTAAAAAGACCTACTCAAAGGATATTATCAATAATGTAAAAGAAAATGATGGATTCGGTCAAACATTAAGCATGGTATTATTGTCGAATTGTATTTTGCCGTTAGAAGTTGATGAGAAATAACTAAAAATCAATAAAAACCGCTAAAATTACTAAAAACCACTAAAATTATGGGACTTCAAGTTCATGAAAAATGTAAATATTTGGAATTTTAAGGGGGGAAGGTGTGATCAGAATTGTGCTCCAACTGCCACGATTATGCTCATATTAGTTACTCTTAATATTATCTATCATCCGATGATGGCAAACATTCTAATATTCAAAATTATCTTAAATTCTAATTCTAAATTATCAGTATATTTCTGGAAGAATCCTGAATAAAGTTTTGAGTCTCATAAACAGCAGTAAATATCTGATCAGTCAACGTTTCGCTAATTCGGGCATTATTAGGATTGAAAAAAAAACAACAATATAATATCATACAAATGGGGACCAAATATAGCACATCTTACATCAACATTCTCAAATAATATCAACTCTAGATAATAAATCATCTCAAAACAGATTTATATACAAATATTTGCTAATAAAACGTTTTATTTTATTTCTAAAATCATTAAAATTGACTAAAATCAATAAAGTAACATGTAAAATCAATTATAAAAACAAAAAATAATATCTAAAATTGGTTAAAATATACTAAAAAATATAAATCTATGTTAAAAATTAGAGGTAAAAGACCAGTAAAGCAGTAAAAGACCTACTCAAAAAATATTATCAATGAATTGAAAGAAAATGATGGATTCGGTTAAACATTAAGCATAATATTATTGCCGGAGTGTATTTTGCCATTAGAAGCTGATAAGAAATGACTAAAATCAATAAAAACCGCTAAAATTACTAAAAACCACTAAAATTATGGAACTTCAAGTTATGAAAAATGTAAATATTTATAGTTGATCAAGGGGTACGTAGACGAGAGACCTCTACGTGCTGAGTAAAATGAATGGTTGGAACCGTAGGAGAAGAAGTCCAGGTGAGAAGAGGAGATTTTTTTCAAATTTTTCCTAGTGATTCTGGATGATCATATGAGGCCGGAGGAGTTCGGTTATTCTCGAATCGGGAGATTAGGCAGATCCTAAGGCAGATTAGGGAGATCGAGGTGGGGGCCCGAGGAAAAACGAGGACGAACGAGCGTCACCGAGGACAATGATCGGGGCCCGGCCGCTCTGCTCCGAGGGTATCCGAGAGTAGCCGAAAGGAGCCGATGATATCGCAAGGTCTGATACGAGTGCAATTAGGAACCAGGGTAGTTAATTATAATTAAATCAAGTTCAGAAAAGGGGAAAAACAATTTAGGAAAGGCAAAAAATCAGTTGAGAAGACTATAATTTACATAGAATTTAAATATTGGGAAGGTTATAGAAAACGTAAACAAATAGATAGGTAAAGGTAAACATTGGGAAGGTTGCATAAATCATAGACATTGAGAACATTATGTAAACTAGCCAGGAAAATCCCCTACTGGAGTAAGGTGCTGCGCCCTAGCGGACAGAAAATGTATAAACATTGGGGAGGTTATAGAAAATTTAAAAAAGAAATAGATAGGTAAAGGTACAAATTTGGAAAAATTGCATAAAATGTAAATATTGAGAACTGAAAAAGGTACAAAACTTTAGCTAATAATAATGATGTCATCTATCCAGATATTATGAAATGATTAAAAGGCTCTTTATCATTGTTTGTAAATGATAAAAAAACTTTAAGGATTTAATATTTAATTCTTTTACGGCGTTTTAATAGTTTATACTATGAGAAAATAAAAATACACATAAGATTAAAAAGTTGTTTTGTTTATGTTTCAGCGAGATGAGTAATGATAGAGGATTAACAGTTCAAAGTCCATTGTTTACTTTTAAAGGAAGGATTAAGAGATAGAGCATTATTGCGAAAGCTAAATTTGTTTACTTTTTAGCGGAAGTCCTAAATCATTCTTTATGTTTTGGTATTAACAGCTCAAAGTCCAAAAGCTCTTAAGGGATTAAGAAATAGTATTAATTAATATTCATTAATTAAAATTTACTGCGACATGTTCGCAGTTATTAATACCGACTCGTGTACTTTGAAAATATTTCAAAGCTATGAAAAGGTGCAACCTCTTTGGCCAGCGTGTCGTTTCGATTTGTCAATATATTTTAGGGATTAAAAGCTAATCCTCTAAGGATCATTATTTATACTATCAGATATTAAAAATACGTAGTACATTGAAAAGTTGTTTTGATTATGTTTCAGCGAGATAAGAAAGGTTGGGGATTAAGAGTTCAAAGTCCAACAGTTGTAATAGGATTAAGAAGCCCTACTATTTATTTTTGTTTTAGAGATAAACAGTTCAAAGTCCATATTTGTATTTCACCTGGACATCATCCAACTTGTCTATACATGATCCAACCTGTTTAAATGTTGGTAAAGTTAAATATTGTAAAGATTACGTAAACATTGAGAAGGTTGCACAAACACAAAAACAATGTAAAGGTTATGTAACCTTTGGGAAGGTTACAGAGTATGAAGAGGGTACCTAACCCTTCATCATATAGGTTATGATTAAATAACCGTAGGGGAGGTTACAGACAATAAAGTGGATACCTGACCCTTCGTCGTATAGGTTATGATTATATAACCGTAGGGGAGGTTACAGACAATAAAGTGGATACCTGACCCTTCGTCGTATAGGTTATGATTATATAACCGTAGGGGAGGTTACAGACAATAAAGTGGATACCTGACCCTTCGTCGTATAGGTTATGATTATATAACCGTAGGGGAGGTTACAGACAATAAAGTGGATACCTGACCCTTCGTCGTATAGGTTATGATTATATAACCGTAGGTGAGGTTACAGACAATAAAGTGGATACCTGACCCTTCATCGTATAGGTTATGATTATATAACCGTAGGGGAGGTTACAGACAATAAAGTGGATACCTGACCCTTCATCGTATAGGTTATGATTATATAACCGTAGGGGAGGTTACAGACAATAAAGTGGATACCTGACCCTTCGTCGTATAGGTTATGATTATATAACCGTAGGTGAGGTTACAGACAATAAAGTGGATACCTGACCCTTCATCGTATAGGTTATGATTATATAACCGTAGGGGAGGTTACAGACAATAAAGTGGATACCTGACCCTTCATCGTATAGGTTATGATTATATAACCGTAGGGGAGGTTACAGACAATAAAGTGGGTACCTGACCCTTCAATTGGTGGAGGAGATAAACCTGGTGTTTAAGCGTGGATGCTGACCACGTCATTGTAAACAAAATGGCCGCTTAGGGTGGGGGTAGTCAGGATGAAGCAATATGATTGGCTGGTTGGAGATTGATAAGAGTAAAAGGGGCGGGACCTAACGGTCACGTGATTAAAAAGGGGCGTGGCCTAATAGTTAAGGTTAGGTCGAGGTGAGACCACGTGGTGGTTAAGGTAGGGTCGAGACAAGACCACGTGGCAGTTAAGGTTAGGTCGAGGCAAAAATTCAAATTCAAATTTCCCGCCATAGGTCACGTGACTGGTCACGTGGGCGCGCACAGGAGTGGCCCAGCTCGCCCAAATTCCCTCTACTACTAGCCAACCTTAGTCAGCATAGCCAGAAAAGCCAGTACCTCGATTGACCAATGACTCTCGTTCAGAATCAGTCCATAAGCCGATCGCCCATATCTGGCCAGCTTTTTGTGACTTGCCAGTAATGTTTTGTTCATTCGGCTCAAGTTAAAATGAATACAACTTTGATGAGTGAAGTGTAGGCCTTGTGTTGTTATTCACGACCTAGAAATATTGATATAAACCTGGAAGGATTTTATTATGTAATATTGTAACTTAAAATATCTGATTTTAATCCGCAGTGCATTTGAAAAGTCACCCCTTATCGCATAAAGGATATTAAATATCTCTTATGCGACAAGGAGTTTTACTATTTTTACATAATTTAAACGTAAATTATTGAATCTTAATCCATTGTTATTGTTGATCTGTTACACCACGACCTGAAAGGCCTTTGAGCACCAGGAAAGACTGTCATGATAGATCGGCCTTCAATTTATAGTGTTCGTAGATCGATTTGCTCGTGAAATTGGTACTACTAATGCAGTCAATACAAAATGGATACTGTCATCACACTTTAATGTGATTACGATGTGATAAACAAAACACAGACATTGCTGGAAACAAAATTAATGAATAAATTAATTAAAACTCATCAAATTGATTCCCTTCCCTTTACAACTCAATTGTATAACAATTGTGGAAAGAAACTTCCGTGGCTGGTAGAATCTTCAACAGCAAATTAAACAAATGTCTAATAGGCAATCAACAGAGCCATAAAAGAAGTATAACGTTTTCCTTCGCTTTATTCCTGATTTGAAACAATTCAAAACGTGCAAGGCAGTAATTATTTTGAAATCTATGATCTTCAGTGATCATGTTGCATCACGCTACAACCAACTGAAATGGTTGCCAAATGATCAATACAAATTTATAGAAAATCTAAGAACAATTTATGGTTAATTCATGGTGTGATGATACCGATTCTCAGACACGGATTGAAGTCTGGGAACAATTCCGATTGAACCATTAATGCATTTACCTAAAATCGAATTGATAACCTTGATCGAACGCTAATAGCCTTTGAATTAAAAGAAGATTGAAACCGCAAATAAGAAAGTTTCTGCATTGTAAAAGTTTAATTTCTTTTTTATATAACAATGCGATGTTATATTAATTTATTGGTCATTATACGATTTTATTGATGAATTAAGAGGGAAAATTTATGTTTTAGTATGAATACTTTTTATATTTAAGAGATTCAAAAAAAAAAAATCAATTAAATTTAGAAATCTACGTATACACACACATTTTTCACAGTCTAAAGTATTTAGTATTTCCTAAACGTATTTAATAAATAGACTTATTCAAGATTTCATGTATTAAACAATATTTTTTAAATAAAAAAAAAAAAAAACAGTATCGTAGTTTCGGCCATATTTCTTGGGCGTCATTGAAAACACGAGATATAGAGTTACCTGCCAGTTTTGTATAACAATAATAATAGAGCCTAGTGAAGCCGAAGCTTCGATCCTGATAAAAATAAAAGTTGTTGTCTCCATACTCCCCTTCACCGAACCCCTTCAAAAATGGTTTCCTCCATACCTCCCTTCACTGAAAATCCAAATCTACAAAGTCCGACTTAACACAATCCTCTTGGATTGTATACAGTATTGTATACAGTATGATTGTACACTGTAAAGTATACAGTGGACCTGTATACTTTCGGCCACCCTCTGGGCGTTTACCCTTCGGTAAAGTTCTTATTAGCTTTTCAAGCATTTTAAAATAAAGTATTTAATCGAAAAAGACAGATTTACCGCAATATTATTAAATAACTTGGACACAAGTTACACACTTACGAATTTTTTAGTAACGTATATAGTTACAAAGTTGTATTTACTAGTTTAAAAAGATTTATTGCGAAGAGGGCGCTCTGATGCTGTTTCTTGGAATCAGCGCCACCTAATCAATTTTCTATAATCTTGACTACACATTTTTCGTAAGTTCAAACCCGATTATTTATTAAACAAGAGTATAACTGTAAATTGGATAACGAGATTTCAATGATATCTCTCTCGTCAAATACCTAATTGTAATTTATGTTAATTTTACTGTGAGCCAAATGAGCCAAACCTTACTGATCTGTCATAAACGACTGGCCAGAAATGGGTTTTTCTGCTTATCATCTGATTAAAAAATAGAGACATTAGGAAAAAAAGAATGGAAGCTCATTAAACTAAATCACTTGATCACTTTATTTTTATTCCACCCCTCCTCCCCTTGGTCAATAACAACAGTTTTTACTGTGTGACGAGGAACTCATTGCGATGAGTAACTGATTCTGTTCACATCTAAATTGGTACATGCTGCTTCTTAGCTTTGCCTAACCTTTGTCTTTTCTTAATGAGTACATGTCGAAAAAATATTGAACACTCTGTCCAACATTTCATGCAATTCTCAAAAACGTGGGTACCGAGATCTCAAAACGTCAGATCCATCCTACCTCAAGAAAAAGATGACTCTTGAAAGGTTCATAACAATCACATAACAATAAGTGGTTCATACTGCAACTCGCACTTTACAGTCATCATTAGGGACATAGGAATATCTAGTGTCCACCTAAGAGGCGTGCCTTGTAGAAAATTTCACTTCATCGAAGCTTGGTGTAAAACGACCTGAATTGGCAGAAGATGGACGGGAATGGGCCAGTGTGTCTGGGGAAAGGATAGCCGTTACCGATCTAACTGTAACGGATGTTATGCAACTTGTGTCTGTCAGTCCTCGCCGGTATCCTGTGCCGTATTTTGCATCCATCCATGGTTTTACCGATGCACGTGAGGGAATGAGTGCAGTGGTATTGTACCTGAGATGTAGGGTGATGAGAACGTTCCAGAATCAGAAATATTGGTCAAAATCGTAATTAAAGGTCATAATGTTTCTTGAGAAAAAGTCAATAACAAAAAGCCCTCGTAGTTATTTCCAAAACGAAAAACGATTTTTATAAATGTTCGGATTTTTCTCACTCTCTCGTTTTTGGCGCAGATCGGCTTCGATGTAGTTCGTCAAACTTTACTATCTCATAGGAAAGATGAGAATAAAAATTTTCTAGGACGGCAACCGCTTTACTTATTTTGTAACCTTATTTTCGAATAAACGTCAGTGAACATTCAACAACAGGTTTCAGAACAAACTTCAAGCTCGCCCTAATAAATATACTTAAGATATTACCAAAAGAAACATTCCTAATAGCATCCGTAAAAGGAGCAGAATGCGAAACCACCTTGAGAAACAATAAGCTTTAATATAAGTATCGAAGAAAATCCCATTGGGTAAATCTCTTGCTCGTGCATGTCATGGCTTATAATAGTAATACCTCTCATCTCACTCGTTTGCCAGTGTACTCTAGGAGAGATGTAAATTTAACTATAAAACAAACATATATAATTACTATATAAAGGACTGTTACTATTGACTTATATTGAATATAAATTATCTTTTCTCACTTTTTGCCCATTTTATTTTAATGTTTTTTCGTTCTTTGATTTAATAATTTTCCATTCAACCTATACTTATGTTTATTTATCTCATCTATTATTATCATTTATTTATCATTTTTTAAAATAAAGTAATAGTTTAATAGCAAATATTGGCTATTTCCAGAAAAGCAATAATAACATTTGCAAGTTTGTATATACAAGTGAATAGTATTATGGATTAATGAGATAAATAGAAAAGATTTTAATTAAAAAGTTAAAGGTAAAGTAAGGTATTTAAAATATATATATATATATATATATATATATTATGCATATTAAGGTGAAACTAACTAAATATTTGAAAATATTTGGTTTATTGGACACTTGAAAATGGACAAACCAGTCCGAAACCTAGGGCAGAAGGAATTGATTAAATAAAGATATTGAATTATGAAGAGTTGCAATTTTTCCAAAAAAAAAACAAGTAGCCAACTGAAATAACTAACACATTGAAAAGGAAAAGTTTATATATATATTTTTTTTTTTTTTTTTTTTTTTTAAAACCTTTTAATTCTACTAAACTTTGTATAATATTTCTTAGTTAAAATTTTAGCTATGTATATAGATATTGTTGACCAACTATATAAACCAGAAGACTTTATCTATTACCCCTTGGATCTCATAAACCTATATATTTTTTTGTTCGGTAGTGTATCGAAGAAAACACAAAAACAATATTTTGACAATAGTTGTGACGAAACCTTTAAAATCACAGGTCACCACATGTTTAAAAATAATTGTATTAGCCACAGTTCATATAAAAGTAAACTAAAAAGTTTTTCCGCTTATGAAATGTGATTATGACACAACTCCCGTTAATAAAAAGTAAAAGCACTGCAAATATAAAGCTATGGTTTATTATTTCCAAATAAATAATAAATAAAAAAAGAAGAAAAAATTATTCGTTATTTTTTTTTTTTTTTTTTTGGTATAATAATTCTAATACTCTTTATATTTTTCCTCTACCTTCATAAATGATCGATATGTAGGCCTATGAAATCTCTAATCAACGAATGTTAATTTCAAATTCTTTGAGGATCATTTTGGTGCAGAATCTCAAAAAAATCGGCACATTAGTCTCGGAAAAAGCCGACAGACAGTTTTTTTTATTCGATTTTTGGATTCGTGGTATTTTGAAGCCTAAAACCTCAAATTTTGAAGGTAGATTAAAAATAAAATTGTTGGTCTATTATTAATGTTCCACCGAAGTTCACCAAAATTTAATACTTTTGATTTCATCAATAACTCGAGCTATCTTTATTCGATGGATTGAACTTCAAGTTATAATCTGCCAATAATTCAGCATTATACATTTTTTGAACTTCTGTTTCTCGCTTATGACGCTCATTTAACGTTTAACCGTGAATCTAAAGTTTCATAAAAAATGCCCTTTATTACTTTTTAATATTAGAGTTTTTTGTAATTGCAACAACTTTGTGGTACCACCAAGGGCGAACTTGACCATACTGGTTGAAAAGCTTAGGTTTTCGACAACCAATAAAAATACATATCTACTCTGAGAAAACTGTATTTCAACTTTATTTTAGATTGAAAAATAATCAACAATACTAATCATTAATAGAAATTATTTATCTATTAATTATTCTAATGCGCTAAATATAATAATAATTTGGTAGAAAATGCAATCTGACAGAGAACCCTTGTTTATGCTAATTGTACCATCGTAAGATTGAGCAGTAAACGACAGGTACAAAATCAATCTTCGATGTTCATTAACGTGTTTATTACACTTCAATTGGCAATCAATGCAGATTTCAAGGTAACGTAGCTATTTTAAATCGCTATTATGTTACCTAAGATCGATATCGTCAAAGCTATTTTGAGTGATTTCTAGTAAAATTTACTTCCTTTTATTGAATCTCTTCGCAAAGGAATCATCTTATAAATTGAATTTAAACTCTAAATGTAATAACTTATTCAACATGCGAAGTATGGGAACTATACAAAAAAAATTAAATTGTTCTATTATAATTTTTTTAAGCAATACTTCGGTGATCTGCTGCTCCAAATTACTACAGCTTTTTCCTAACTAATCATAGATAACGAAAAAAATTTCAGGTCTGGGTAATACTTGTAATTTTCTCTTAAGCGCTTTTGAAACTATATAATCATAAAATGTTTCATTTATTATGATACAATAGCCTTTACAATAATAATGCAATATTGCAAAAAGAAACCAAAATAAGTTTTCCATAGCTTCTTCATACGCGTTTGCATATTGTGTGTATTTTTTTTTTTTGCAGGCAAAATAGACAAAGAAGATCTTTGACCATGCGATATGATATTCTTACAGGCATTTATTGCTGGCGAGAGCACAGACAGCATGTCACCCTACCTCACGTTGCTACGAAACATGGTTTCCATGGTGCAGCAGCAGGCTTCATAGCCGGCCTCTTTGGAACCAATTCGGAAATATCCTTCTCACCGACTCGGGTTCAAGTACAGTGAAAAATCGGACTAGATTCACAGATTAAGATTGTTCGGGGTCAGCAGGCGCACGAGGACTTCTTTTATTTCTTTCCCAGACGTAGACCATCCATGGACCAAACCTCCGGGCGGTTAGGTCATTAGATAGATTTATCTATCTCATATATTGTAATAATTATTTTTATTACAATCAAATAAAGTAAATATACTTGTTTTTATAAAATTACTTTAAAGTAAGAAAATTCTTGTGCTATGTTTGTAATATTTCCTTCTCTGACCCTTAGTCAAATAAAGATAATTCATATGTTGTAAATCAGAATGAATTGCACATTTTGAAAATGTCATTTCCCTGCGTAATTTTTTTAGGACACATTCTGTCTGTCTGCTTTCTATGGCGATGTAGTATTGCGACCTTTTGGTGTCATACCGTCTTTGACTTAAGTGACTCAATTCCAGCTCCTCCATGAGCTATATCTTCTGGCAAGGCTGTTCCTTCTTGGCTGCATTGAACGTATTTTTAGTTCGGAAAGCATGTTGACATTGTATGTTTACGGCTAATTTTAAAGTCAAATAAGGTACCTTCGTTCGGTCTTTAAGCGGCCTACACAAAAAACAGTGATGGTACATATATATATTTTAAAAAGATCTCCACCTGAAGGTCTAAGTATTTTGGCATTGCTAATGATCTGTTTAGCATAAATAATGAAATAGGTTTAAATAATAGCGTAGTGGAATCAGCAAGTGGTTTTGTAACTTTTTTTTCTCGATTCTTTAAAGTTTGTCGTACGACTCTCGAAAATCAAATGTAATTTGGTATTTTATTGTCTGTAACCATATTTTATTGTTATTTTAACAAATTATATATTTACTCAGCTTGTTACATCGAAGGGATATTATGGCGTATGTAATCAATTTCAAGGATTCATTTGCGATTCTTGTGTTTATGGAGCATTATTTGCTAACAATGCTACAACTGTCAAAAATATTCTGGCAATCTGATGCCTGGAAATTTAAATTTAAAAAATAAATAAATGGTGATAGTAATGATGGTTTAATAGATGAATCCTTCAGTATCAAATTTCATGTGGTTAAAATTTGATGCTGGCGTTCTTCTTCCAGCAACTTTTCCACCTTTTGTAGGTGTTTGTTATCTGGTAGATGTGAACAACGATCCAATGGTACAACATAAATTTATTATTAAGTTGTATGTTATAAAGCAAAGTACTTTTTACTTGTTGGCATGTTTACGTCGACTGGTGCATGGCTTATCAAAATTATGTTAATATTTTCTGAATGACTTTCGTACAGTAAGAATGGAATTATGATTTTTTTTTTTTTTACTAAAGGGCACTAAACTATGCCATGACATTCCAAATTTTAATTTTTCTTTTAATAATTAACAGTGGAATATGCATGGCTAAATATTACGCTGTCTGAACATATACAGTATAATTGGGAAGAAGAATGGATTTAAAGACTCTGCAACTAATGGAGGACTAGCTTTAAAAAATCCAGCAAAGAATAGGTGATGGATACGAATGTGACCTGTCATTTTACCCATGGATATCTATTGCGAGTAATAGCAAAGTTCCTACTGCGAACAATTCTTATCGCACTAAAATGCGAAACACCTACTTGGATATTGCTTTCTTAAAAAAACTAGGAATGAACAGTAACTAGAAGGAATAATAAAATACGACGATATGAGCGATCGAAGTACTTAAACTATAAATTGAAAATGCTACAAAAAGTATATATTAAAATGTTAACATGCGCCAATGGCCTTTATATAAAAATATGCAAGTAAAAATGGGATATTAAAAAAAAAAAACTAAAATAGTTTAGTTGAATTTTAAATAGTAAATCAACCAGGTATATTTCATATTTTAGGAACTCAAATAACTGGAATTTTATAATTACGATTTATTCTGTATATGTAAATAAAATATATATGCATATATATATATATATATATATATATATATATATATATATATATATATATATATATATATATATTAATCATATATATATATCATATATATGATCATATATATATATATATATATATATATATATATATATATATATATATATATATATATATATGTAAATATATATGAAATTTTACCGAAAAATTAATATTACCACATGAATAAATAATTAATTGCAATTGAAAATTATATTGTTAATTTTTTGAACGTCTGGTAAGCAAGGACGAAGATGTGTATTGAACATGATGGAATTGTCAACAGTAATAGATCTGACAACACCGCCTCAACAACCAAGAAACAATGATTGGTAGTTATGAACTTTTGTTTGCATTTTAAATAATAAATAATGGAACGTTGACGACAGAAGCACCATCACAATTCGTTTATATTGATGACTGCATAGAGAGTCTTTTATATATCTTATTCATGTATTGCTGCAAGTAATTATTTGCAGTTTTATTATATTGCATTCACTAAGAGAAGATATTTTAGTTATTAGAAAATCAAAGCCATTTTCTTCATATTGATACAAAACTGGTAACAACCAGTGGATAAAATGACGATTAAATAAAAAGTTAAAAATAAATGAAGTCCTGAATTTTAATAATAACAATGTTATTTTATTTAAGAAATATTTTAATTAATGATATAATTGCATATTTTATTTTGTTAAAAAAAAGTTTGTATCATCATTGGAAATTTCTTTAAAAACTTTGTTAAACAAAATATTAATTAGCACCAAGATTAATGAAAAATATTTTTTTTTCACAATCAATAATCTTAATTCTATCGATCCAGTTTTCCTCAGGGACCAAAGAGGCCAATGACACTGTATTGCTGACTGTAAGCAGTGGCGTGCCAAAATGGGCGCGGGGAGAGACAGCACCGGAATCCATGGGAAGGGGGCGTAATAAGGAGAATAAAAAAAAATATTACATTCCTGAAAAATGTTAAAATGTAAATATTACTTTACTGCTATCAGAGGTTTACAAAAAGAAAATCTATTTCCATTTTTAGTTTGGACTGGAGGAGTATTCCATATCTCTAAAATGGGGAAGCATGAGAAGTATACCCCTCCAGACGCAGGAAGACCTTGGTGCACCATTGACTGTAATGCTGAGACAACCAACGGGACTGAATATAATATTCTACCGTCACAACTTTATTTTTTTATTACTTTTTTTTTATTTATTTCTGTTTTCTTTCTTTTATGAATGCCTCGGGTATTTTCGTTAACTACATGCATGGCGTGTTTTAATTTTACTGTTTTTTAAACTACCACAGCTTAAGGTTTAGAAAAATTAAAATATTCTACCAAACAGCATCTCTATTTTTCCTAAAATGTCATATGCCACGTTCTTCCACTTAGCTCTTCAATCCATCTAACTGCTATAAATTAATTGCGTTATTTAGTTTAATTAATAATGCGTTATGATTAATAATAGTCATTATTGCGTTTAAAGCTATCAATTTAATCATGAATTGGTGTGTTAGATATCATTTAACTTTATTAAAAATTATTTTATCACGCGAACTGTTTTGCTATTGACAATAACCACTTTGGTGTTTTATTCAGTTGCACTTAATTTTTGAAGTATTTATATTTCGATTTTTTTTATTTAAATAAATTAGTTAGGAATAAAAAAAAAAATAACTGATACAGCACATTTCCATTATTGTAAGTTAGTAATTTACACTGTAATATATTTAAAAAATAAAATCTCATTTAGCCTTAACTGGTATTCCTAAGCTGCACTGGATTATAAAATGAAATATACTAACCATAAGTTGAACAATTTTGAGTTATTTAATAATAAAAATATTTAAGTGAGGCCAATCATTACATTGAATAAAATTCGATATAATTTATCTGAGATACCGTAAATGACATCTGATTAAAAAATATGAACTAGTGATAATGAAAGTAATTTAAGTCTAGTTTTTAGTTGGTTGTGTTACTTGGTGTCATTGAACATCTTGATATTTAAGTGTTTTGTATTTAACTATAAAAATTATAGTTATAAAACCTGCGAATTTTATTTATTTTATCAACAAGGACTTTAAAAAACAACAATAAATTAAATTTAATATCTAATTCATAACTGTATATTACTACTTACTATTAATATTACTACAAACTGTTTCCGAAATTTAACATTAAAAAATCAGCAATTATGCCTATCACTGCCACATTCTGGAAAGTTCAAAAATTTCAAATAAACAATTTTATGCTTTATAAGAAAGGAGTTATTTATATTTTGGTAAATTGTGGACTTAGGCCACTCTCATTTCAACCGGCTCAAATGATCATTATGCTACACATTGGGTGAGGGAATTTAAGCAATATATATACTTAATTGTATATAACGATGTGTATAAAGTAACACTTCGGATATTGGCAATGTTTTTCACATGTAACCAAACATTATACATTTTAATAAACCGGTCTTCACATAGTTGTTTCCTTGTTAATATTCAATAGCCTTCGTATTTACTGACGCAATACCAACTGTAGTGATATTGGATATTAATTGGAAACTGATAGTGATGGTTGTTCGGATTGCAAAATCGTTCTCTTTCTATATGTGGGTGTTTATAAAAGCTTTTATTTATAAAAGCTTGAAAATGTTAATTGTGCAACAAAAAAAAGTATAATTAAAGCTTACCAGGATAGTGCTGGTAAAAATTGCTAAACCTTAATTTTCATCCTACGAATACAAAGATCTATACGAAACTGTGCGGCTAAAGCATAGACGACATATGAACCCATACCTCTTCAGAGATTTCCAGAAGGACTCCTCCTTAGGTTCTCCTTCATCCTTCTTAGGCTCACCCTCTTTCTTCTTCGGATCACCTTCGGTCTTAGGCCCGTCTTCGTTCGTCATTTCTTCGGCAGGCACAGGAGACATGATTGGGTGACAACAGGAACTAGAGACATCTGCCGGTAGTATTTGGAAACCCCGAGGAGACTAATTACACTACTTGTTTCCTTATCGGCTTTTCAGCGACAACTCTTTGTAAACAGCTGTCTGTGGAGCTAGTGTTTACGAATGAAAATGAGTTATTCAAACATTGATGAGAAGGGGGAGGGATTTTCTTTTTGCGAGGATGTGTTTTTTTTTTCTGTTGGTTAATTATTCTCTTTTATTATAGATAGACAGATTATTGGTTCATTAAAATGATAAAAATCGTAAAAACGACGTTAATAAACACTATTTTTTTATTAGCCTGTACTCTCTCTTACTTCTGATCATAGTCATTTTTAGTTTCAGTAAAAAGATTTTTTCGAGAAAGGTATGGTTTTAAGATTAACTATATAAAATATCGTTTATAAAAATATTGCTAAATTTGTACACTGAAATGGAATGGAAAATTAATTTGTGCGATGTGACGGGGTTGGAGGAGTAATATTGCTAATCGTGACTCTGAAAGGACCGAAATAAGCGTGATACAATTTGTGATCTGTCCCGAGGGCTATGTCTCTATCTAATATGTATCTTTAAAAAGAATAAACAATAATTATAATTAATTAGTAGTTTCAAGTTACCTAATAATATTTAAATTATTTACGTAAAATCAAAATTACTAAAAAAATAAATTAATTTAGGAGCTCATCTCTGTATTTCATGTAAATTGATCCAGTTTTAACAATTCGGTAAATCTATTACTTATAAATATTGATAATAGTAGATCTAATCGACGGTATAAACAAATTGAATACTGTCAAACTCATTTACAATGACAACAAACATTTTTTTTTTTCGCCATAACATTGGTCTTTCTATATTTCTTCATAAGTACTGGTACTAGTAATGGTGGGGGGAACTAGTCCGGCAAGTAGGCCTTATGGTCCTTTTTGCCAACCCCTGATGGCTACTTTTACGTCACCGCCGCGTACTAACCAGAATCGGAATGTCAAGATTCATTTCGCGGGATCGCCACGAAATAAATATTAACTGGCCCAGGTGGGAATCGAACCCACAACGTTCCGAACCGGGCACCTTGGGACCCTCGCCCCAATGTACTCAGCCGTCACGTCCTCTTCTTCATAAGTACTTTCCTAGTTTTTTTTTATCATGTGCAATATTACTATTATCATTATTTTTATCAGCGATTCTAAACTTCATCTATATTTATCGTAATTAAATAAAAATACTATTTATTTTAATTCATTGGTATTTTTTTTTAATTAGTTAAACTCTTAATTCATTTTAGTAAACTTAGTAACTTAGTAAACTCTTATTTCATTTTTTTACTTTTCGACCGGGAGGGTAGGCTTGTTTTGGAGTTTCCCAGCTGTATACGAGATGTTTTATTTTATTTCAACTTAATTTTTCCAACCATGGCCCCGTACTAATTTGATTTGACGTAATATCCCAACAGGTTTATTTTGGGTTTCACGCCACAATATTTAACCCACTTATTCGGGTCAATTCTTCGATTGAACTTACGGAATTATGTAACGAAGAAGAATGGTTATGTAAATAAGATATTTATATAAGCCTAAACGAAGCACATTGAAAAAAAAAAAAACGAAAATAATAAACAATATTTTCTTTCACGTGGCTGTAATTAACGAAATTCCGCCTATTAGGCTAAAACGATGTTTTCCAAAAATATCATCGATTTCTTGAACTAACTAACTTTGACCGAGAATGGAAAAGTCAAAACTGTGATTGTATAGAGATCTCCTACAGGTATTTACGTAACGCATATTGTTTCCTATTGAGGATGATACTTGATCATGATAGCATTGGTAAAGTATCTATGGCTAGTAATAGATAGCGTGTAGATTGATGAAATAGCAACATCATAGGAAGTTGCTAAATCATTCCTGTTTACATGACGAATATTGTATTTTTAAAATCAATAGGGAAAGAAATTAAAAAGAACATGAATATAAAAAAAGAAGGAGTGGCCTTTAGAGCTCTGCAAGCTGAAATCAACACTTTTTCCTCATCTCACTATTAATTTCATGCGCTTCCTTCAAACTATCCTCCGGTTCATATGTTATTTCGAAATTTTAATCATCAAAACAAAAACAGTTTTTTACTTTCTTTTAATCCCTATAATTACCTTTAAAAAACCCACAAAAACTACTATGATCATATCTTATTACCTATCGATTTGATATCTATGTTAAATTCAGTATATATAAATTCAGTCTTGAAATTCATGCGATTCTTCTCCATAATTATTGCATTATAAAAAATGCCACAATCAAAGATGACACCATAAAAAAGTGACTCTGGGAGAGTCTTTATTGAAGTAGGAACGGTTTTGGTGCAAGTTCAAAATTAGTTCGGTTTTATTGAGTTATGAAAGTGGGATGTGGAATATAGTTGAATAAATTTATTGAAAAAATTATTATTTTTTTATTAGCTAGTTCGTGGTTGTCTCGACTATACATGCTAGTAAGGATAAGTGTACACCACGCACACTTGTCACAACAGAGCTCTTAATGATCTACTTGCTCCAACTATCATGTTTTGCTGGGTGACTGCGGACAAGCGCTTAAAAAATAGAAAACTGTCAAAGGAGAAATGCAAATCACAAAGTATTTTGAAGAACAGCTTCTATAGATTCAGCTTACCGAGAAAAAAAATAATAATAAAATGCCTAATGGTAAATAGGCCAACACCGATACAGCCGTACAGCAAGAGTTGAGAGACTTTGACAACAGATTGGAACTAATATCTTCACAACTCGATATATTTCACCTTAACGAACTTTCGTGGAATATTTCTGATGCATCAGTGTTTAGATTTCATACTCTGTAAAGGACAGCTCTTATTAGTTAAGGTTGTGGAATTAACGAGACAATAACTCACTTGCCCCCAAAACGCACCAAACCCACATTATCTTAAATGAACTATAACTTGTTTAATATGAAGCTAAAAGTGCTTAAAACGCACAGAATTTTCAAATCTTCGTATTATTATTTTTTTTTTTTTTAAATGATCTTTAATTATATTGTTATGAATATAAAAAGAATCAAAAGGAAATAAACACGTTTTTTTGAAGATATTACCATTCGCGTTTATTCAGTACAGTCTTCCATAAATTTATTTATTTTTTCTTGATTACATTTTATTTAACCAGTCTTAAATTTATGGAAATAATCACATCTTAACTCTGAATAGGTTCACTCGCCCCTCATATACCCATATGCAGTTAGTATTAAATCCTTAGCAATTGCTATCGCTCTCTTAATTAAAAAACTAACAAAAGAATTCACTTTCTCTGGGCCCCCGGTCATGTAGAAATAGCGGGTAATGAACTCGCAGACACCGCTAATAAAGAGGCTCGGATCTTTTTTTCAATGCCCAATAATTACAAATATTCATGAATGAAGTAATTAATTAAAAATAAGTCAGCAGCGAGTCGATTGAGGTTTCACTGAAATCACTCAGTAATTGCGATACAGATCCGAGTTGTTTCTGACTATTAAGGAAATCGAAATTTGAAGAAAGAATGTGACTGTGTATAAACGTTTAATAGACCTGAAAGTTTTGTAAACGCAAACATGAGAGGTGTAGGCAAACGTAATGAGTGGGTAGATATGGTAATATGCTAATGGTATATGGTACATATATATGGTAAGTATATATAAATAATAAAGTATATGGTTTTTTAATGTCATACTGTATCAAACTTAATTACATCCTTTTAATATTTCTGGCCCTATATATAAAACTTGATAAAAGATGATCTGGTAAATGCATATCAAATAATTAATATATAAACGGTGACCTTTATAAATAAACTGCGTCTAACATGAATTTAACCCCATGCTGATCTCTGTGTTTTGCCGTATTCTAAAGACACTTTCAGTTTTATTGCACAGTTAAATACCTTCTTTTTTTTTTAACTTAAAACTACATGACTAACTAAACTGATAGTGCGTGGAGCAGTTGTGAGTTTTAACTGGTTTTACCAAGAGTTAACAGTTTTACTCTGGCTTATTAACACTTTCATGGTCTACTTATAGTCTGTGGACCAGATTCCCCCTACCGTGCACCCCCTCTATCCCTCCTATCCATATAAATTGCACATTGTTGTGTTCCTACTGACAAATGAGTGAAACAAACCAATATTCCCAGAAAAAAAATTGGCTGCACCTTGCCAAAATGGCGTCCAAACATGGCGGACTACCGGCTTTGACTTGATTTAGTATTTTAGTCACTGTCATTCTGCATTTGGCTTAATTTCACTATAATTGTGAATTACGTTGTTTCAAAACTGAATAGTCAGAGAATCAAAATACATAGAATAATTTAAAAAAATAATTGGCTTGGACATAAAAATAAACTATTAAGGCCAATTCTTTCAAGTCGTTCACCCGAAAATTAATAATTCAAGACCAGTGGCCATTAAACGGCTAACATAAGGAAAAAGTCTTCAAATATACCATGTGGAACACTTCTTTTTCTTTAAAAACCAATAGTCACTTTTTAAAATATTCGAATAGGTTCGTTATAAAATGGACCTAATTAGCAATGATTTTTAAAACAATAAATTTCAATGGTCCTGTCTCATCGAGATAATTAGGAGAAAAATAGTAGAAACAAATTTTATATGTTTTAGATAAAATCGGTATGTAGCAACACGGTGAAAAAAAAATCATTAAGGTGCCGAAAAGTAGTTTTTCATGTTTAAGACGTGAAAAAAAATTGTTAAATAAAAATAAAAAATAGTGCATAACAGAGTTTTAAAATGCGGAAAAAATCTAAACAATTGAAGTCGGTGAACAACTTTTTGTGAAAAAATATTAAAATCCATATTAAAAATATGGCCATTTTTGGTCATTTTATTACAGGGATTTAAATTATTTAATGAGCTCGTTTTGGGGCTTGAATTGTGGCTATTGCTAGTGTCTATAATAATCTATAATAAAAAATTATGCAAAAATAATAAAAACTTTTTCCGGAAATTGAGGGAATATAAAAACAGACGATTTCGAAAAAAGATTTGAACAAGGGTCAAAATAATCCTAGAGCCATTTTTCAAAGCGCTATTTGCTCTCGAGGAGTATTTTCATGAAATATATGTGAGATTCGATTAAATGCCTAAAAAGTCTTTGAACATAGAACTATTTATCGCAACGGCCCAGTAAAGGTGAAGCAGCGGAGGGGAAGTGGAGAGGGCAGGGGAAGGCTCTCCCTATCACCTTGCATTGCTCGACGTCTGACCGTCAAAGCGGTCTCCGGCCCTCTTCATTTCCCCTCCGCTGCTTCATCTTTACTGGGCCGTTGCTCTTAACAGTCCTATGCTCAAAGACGTTTTTTAGGCATTCTATCGGAAACGATAGAGGGGTCTGGCCCATTGTATATTACCTTAATTGCATCAAAATGTCAATATATAACTGAAAAACGAAAAAGCTTCGCTTTCACCTCAAGAACCAAGTAGGGCAAGGAAACCTACTCTTCGTGGGAAGGAATGATGTCTTCAGAAAATCATTCTGTCATGGAATTGTCTTCTATGAAAAAAGCTACCAGAGAGAATATAACTTAGAAATAAAAGAGATAACCTCAGGATGGACGTTAGTGCTACTAAACACAGTTCATCTCCTTGTTTAAAAATGTGGTGAAGACACTTGGCAAGCGCAATCACATACTGGCAGCACTATATCGCAGTTATAGAACGTTCGGTGTAACTAGAGACTCGATAATTGTAAATGGGTTTGGTGGAGGATGGCTTTATGTAAAGCAAACAGGAACGGGATGATTAAGTTAAACACCTGACGGGATTATCTCGTTTCTTCTTTTATCGTTTTCCTTTATTTCGAGACTCAAGTTGCACCAAGTACATTATTAACTAAGGGAAATGTCCTTATTAATTGTTATTTTTTTCTTTCTTTTTCTAATAATTAAAATTTACCATTGTACATGAATATACAGTAAGCACTTCAATACTTCAATGACTATTTTAAGTTAGGCCATCTTATTTTTAGACACCTTGGAGAGTTATCGGGAATAAATTGTGGGCGTGGAGTTTGGAATAAAAGGAGGTATATCTATGCCCTGGCCAAATCTAGCGATCTTTTTGGATAATTTTATTTTTAGCATACTAAGGACTATTAAGAATTCTTGATGTAAATTAAAATTTAGTTACTCTTGTATGTAAATAAAACACCAAATAGTAATTTGAATCAATTAATTAATACATTTAGTGACATAATGTTATTTATTATATTTGACAAATTTTTAAATTAAAAATGAATTTTCCCCCTCTGACAAGAGAGTTGTAGAGGTGATTGCTTAAGTGATTCACACGTTTTAAACATTAATCCACTAAATAGATCAGTATAATATTTTATTTTTGCAGTCATTGAAAGCACCTCACGCTGAGAGGCACAACGGAAGGAGATAAAAAAGAAGGAGGAGTAACTAAAAGCTATATTTTCAATTACCTAGTGAATCAGTTTTGAATTATTTTAACATCTAATGTATTATAACCGACTTTTGCTTTGTTCCTACTTTTTTTCCTGAAGGCTACGAGGGCAGTCTCAATGTTATGGACAAGACTTTCCCCATGAGGCGATACCTGAAAGAGCTGGGCGTTGTCCAAATATGTCAGGGAGCTGATAGCTGTTGATGAATTATAATTGTATTACGTGGAAATAACACTAAGCAACCAGGAGCAGTGCTACCGCAATGGTAAACAGCCTAGTGGCAGATGTCAGGAGCAGCTCATTATATATACCATTCGTCCTCACCAGAGGAAAATAAAATAAATGCTAGAAAATAATATTTTTACATTTAAATACATTGAGAGACGTAATTAATATACTTTATAAGATATATTTGTTACGAAACTATATATTTTCTAAAAACTTTATTAATACAAAATGAGAAATACATCGCAGCAAGCTTTCCTGTGTTTTTTCTCTAATTTCATATTCAGCCTCTTTATTTAACACTAATTATGCTATATTGTCGGCACTATAATATCGTTAATTATATTTTTATTTAGCAAGGAAAAATTAACAAAAAAAGAAGTGAACGGGTATACTTGGAAATAACATCTTTTTTATATTTCTTTTAAATAATACAATAGCTACTCCAAGTGCCCTTCGTTGATGGCCCCAAATTTCCTAACTAATGCTAGAAACCTCATCATATATTTAAGTAGCCCGTAAAGTAAAAAATAGATTACCAAGTTTTGATACGACCCTGTCGTTCAAAGGTGATCTCGGAACCTCCCTTCTAGAAATTTTAACAGTTCGACACTTTGAAATGACAAGGCTCCAACTGAAAAAGTCTAAGAAAATGATTTGTTAATGTGAAAAGGTTCTATCCGACTTCTGCTTCAAGTAGAATGTACTCGTGCTGTGATCTGGGGAGAAATAGCCAGGTTACAAGAACAAGGATGATCATGTCCCAAAGTCTTGTAGTTTTCAAAGATTGCAGCAGCAGTTTTACAAAGGATTAGGTAGGGGAAAGGTTAACAATGTTATCTTGCAATTTTATTACAATTTTTTTTTTGTAAATGATTTTTATAGTTAAGTGTGACAAGAATTGACAAGGGCCATATTAAAAAATCAGTACTGTGAGATAACTGAATAATGAATTAATAAAACATGGACATCAATTTAAACGAAACGAATAGTGTTTGTTGGAATCTTGTCATTCCAAATGGTCGAGTTGTCATTTTTTTTTACTCTAAAAAAAGATAAATAAATAACTCAAGTTTGTTAATTGAACCGATTAGAAACGTGTACAAACCAATATAAAATTTGGGCTAGTACTTTAAATTGATAATTCTAATCGGTCATTGAGAAACTAGAATTCAACGTTTATCATATAGCAGTTTCATGTGTTACAAATTTTCGTTATAAAAGATCGTGAGAATATCTTTAAACAAATAATATATATTTATTTATTAACAATTATATATATATATATATATATATATATATATATATATATATATATATATATATATATATATATATATATATAAAACTGTATATTTAAATTGTTATTTATTCTGACTTAATCATCACAAGCGCCTAATGAACCATTATAAAAGTTATCTATAGACCAAAAAGCCATAAATATATTTTATATGCAATAAATCTATATAAATACAGACAATGAAATATTGTGGTTACTTCCAATCATAAATTATATATGATTTTATTTGCTCTATTTGTAATTGGCTAATTATATTAGAATAATAATTGATCTTTTTATGATGAGATTGTTTATGACAATTAGCATATCCGTTTAACTGTAGTTATTTAATATTATAAATTGGTTAAAAAAAAATTAAATTGAAAATATAAACAACTTAATAAAACTAAACTTACTTGTTAATAGTTTCTTAAATTATTTTAATCTTTACTTAAGTCGATAACCTCCTGTTAATAGCATGTTTCAACTTACCTGTAAAAAAGAAACAAAATTAAATTAGTAAAAAATATAGAAGAATTTTATTTCAAGACGAAATAATATTTTATATTCATAAATCAAATTAAAACAAAAAATATTTAAGATATTTTTTAAAAATTGAAATATATGCTGCCCGTATTAGATAATATTTAAGAAATCATTTAACAGACAGAAATTATTTAAGTACATTATTGTTTCATGATTTTAAATAACTATAAATGAAGTCAAACTTTTTATTCATATTGAACAGCTTGATAATATTGTCTCTTATAGCTCACTTGTATTAAATTATAAAATATTATAAAAAGTCAATTTTTCTAAAAATATATATTTAATAATTTTATAAACATCAAAAAAAATATTAACATATTTTGTCATTTCCTTATAATTATATGGTCTTGAACTTTGCTGGGAGGAAAGGAAAACTATATTCGATGTTTTATTTTTTTTTTAGCCAGATCGCCCTTATGGTAACACGTAATCAAATCAAATTTAAATAAGTGCCAAAAACATTAAATATCAGAGCAATTTTAAATACTGTTTGGCTGGGCGGTACTCGTTGGACTGGTTTTACCAGTGGAACGGCCTTTGTATATCTGGTCCTGGTGGGAGCTCAATGAACATTCGGTCAGAAAAAAAGGACGAAAATTCGAAACTGGTTCTGACTCTTATTAGTGGCACACGGATTAGAAATTTATTTGACGAAGAGGAAACATCTGGCTGAAAAGCTGTTTGTCTAAATTTAAATATTTTTGTTGTATTATTTAATCTTTTGTCATCTCCGGATCATAAGTTCTGATTGAATCCCCTTTAGACAATGGAGTTGATATCAAATTGAAGCATTTAGATAATTAATTTATTTAATCTAATCTGGTTTATCCAGAAAATTCATTAAAAAGTATTGTAATTTTAATATATAAAATTGGAAGGGATAAAAAAAGTCTTTTTCTGGATTCCTATCATATGGCTACATTCCAATTTACCATACAAAAGTTACTGAAATGAGTTCCAAGAAAATATTGCTGGAGCATTTGCTAAAAATATTTATTTACATGAACAGGCAGCTGATTTTTTTTTTTTTGTTACGGAATTTTTTTTGAGCAGAGTTTCCTAGACTTTGTTTCGTTGCGTTTCAACTTTTCGGAAAACTGACCAACTACTACCTAATCTTATGATATTAGATAGTATTAAAGATTTGTATAAATAAAAAAATACAAACTGATTTGTAAAAGTTCGTTTAACAAACAAAGTAATATATATTACAGTAAATTTGCTAAAGTTAATGATAAATTGAAAATAAAGTTCAAAAATCCAAAATCAAAGTTTATCAATTTAAAATTAACCGAAAAATCTGCAAAGAAAATCAAAAGTGAGTAATTGGTCTTTTTGAAAAATATCAATATTTTTTAATTGGAAATGCGTCGCTGATTTTCAATCAGAGCATCTACGTTAGGCTTTATGGTAGGGATTGTTTTCGTCTTTACTACGGCAACGATAATAGATGATTTTTATTAATTGTAGATCGTGTTTTTTCATCTTAAAATGATGCATTCAATCACAATTAAAAAAAAAAATCGTTACAACTTATTGAACGTGTTAAATAGATTTATCTACAACTTTTCGTTGCTTGGTCCCATAATACCTGAAACGTACTTGAGTACCACCACAAGTTACTCAAGAACGGTACGCATACACTGTCAGGGAACCTCTGTTCTAAAGGACGATGAGATTTAAATATGTTAATTAGAGGGGAGGAAATTAATGAAAATATTATAGTAGTATAGATAAAGAGTAAAATATTTAAAACATAAATTATTCTTGAGTATATTGTTAAGAGGGATTTAAAAATATTATCAACTGAATAAAATGATCAAATAAAATTTGTAAAAAAAAAATAACAAAGTTTCCATTTGTATTCCACTGTCCATCCCATCTGCATTAGTTCAAACATGGCTAGGATAAAACAAAAGCTGTAAAGTTTCACGAATATATGAGAGATTCTCCGTAAAATTTTAAATTTTGTGTCCAATGTCAATTTAAAAATATCGTTGTAAATACGTCAATATTCAAAACCGGTTGTAAACCATTGGAGTGCACAGAAAAAATGGAAATGATGGGGAAAATGACCTATTATTCATCTAGTGTTTATCATTATTTAATTTTATAAATATTTTTATTTTTTAAATTCAGCTTTTTTTGATACTCGTCAAAACATGTACCTACTGTACAATAAAAATATTGATAATTCATGCATTTTTTCAAACTATTCAGCTGAAATTAGATGTGAAACTATCTTTTGCCAACTATTTATTCTCATTTTAAAAGCGTTAATATTCAATGTTAGTAGGAATTCAACCCAGGTAAAATTGGCTGGAGTGAGATCTATTCCTTCTGTAAAAAAAATAATAATATTTGTTATGTTTTTTTTAAAATTTATTAATGAAAATTAAGTTTTTCACAGATTAAGACGGATAGAATGATGAAGTAATGTTAGACGTAGGGTATCGCAGAGTTGAGCTTAAAACAACTGTGTGGATTAATAAATCCCAGAATAGGACTAAGTGATTGGTCGAGTCTTCTGAAAATGTTAGCCTGGTTATGATCAGAAACTAATAATAATAACGGAAATAAATAAAAATGTATGGATATGTATCTGTTATTGGTGATTACCCCATCCCCTAACATAACGGAGCTTTTCGGATTCGAATATATCTCGAGATAAAAATCGTACATTGTCCAATAGGTTATAACAGAGTGTTTTAATGAATAAATCTTCTTAAATCACATCTTGACATTAACCATGCAATCAATTCTTCATAAATCCTAAGAAATATTATATGATGGATAAAAACGATGATTCAGATTTCATAAAGCAAACCAATTACTAAAAAATCCTCTTTGTTTTTGTAATTATAACTACTTAGCGATTACTATTTATTTAATGGACTTATAATTTTTTGCTTCTTTTATAGTAAACATAAATCATTTATTAATTAATTTAATGAATTTTTGCCGAACGGTTGACCGAATAAGCATTGTAAGTGCTAAAAATTTTTTTTTTTAATATAAAATGTTCGAACATTAGTAACTTCAATCTTCTAATTAAGTTGTATTTTTTTATTTCTATCGAAATAATTCTTATTTAAATAATTATTAAAAAAAAACAAAGATTGTAAACCTCAGATCCTTTTTATCTCTATAATGAACAGTGTGGTTGTAATTACCGATTTAATATATTCCATATAATTATTATTTGTTATGTTATTAATTCAATTGTTTTCTGATATGTATTTTTTTTATAATAAGGTAGTGTTTTGTGTCGTTCTAATGTGAGGATGCTGTCTGGAGCTATCATTTAAACATCTTTAAGTATGACTCACAAACTTCATCATTATAAACATTTTTTTTTTCCTTATTGTGTCATACTTAAACTGAACAGAAGGCGGATGTTAAATGAGTAGTCAGAACATAGTAAGATAATTTACATGTTAATTTGTTTTCTGGTTTTTATTTTCATTCCTATTCTTTTGTATTACACTTATTCTTCCTATACCCCGTTTTTAATTATGTACATTAGAAAAAATAAAAATTATATAATAAGTTAAATATTATTTCAATATATTGGACATGTGTCGGCGTTCGTTCCAATGGGCCCAGAAACCGAGAAAAAAAATTAAAACATGCCGAAAATGTTTTATTTTTTATCTCGAGTTTGAAAAATGATATGGACGTGGTTTTTCCATCAAAACATTTGTTTTTCACTGCATATTAAATGAAAAATACAAACTTTAAAAAACGATTGCATTTTGGTCGAATAAATTGAAAAAAATGTTCAGATTTTTGATAAACTAGCATTTTAAATTTGTTTACACCAAAAATTATGGTCGATTTTGATTCAGAGCACCGAAAAATCATTATGTTAAAAATCTCATCGAAAACAATTTTCTTTTTCCGTTTCGAGTGGGTTCAAAATTTGTATGCCACAAAATTACGTTTCGATTTGAAGCTCTATAACTCGATTTCAGTTTATCCAATTTCGATCTTCTTGTACTCGTTGGAAAGCCGGAAGTTTCTTCTTTCGATTAATATAAAAAGCTATTGCATTATCTAGTAGGTCTGTGTAAAAAAATATGATTACAAATAAAAACAAAATAGAGGTTTTTTGCGGATGTCGATGGTTCTAAAACAGATAGGAAGACCACAGTTAAAGCAAACTGCATATTCGCCAACCCTTACCGAAATGTTTAGTCAACAAACATTTTTTTAGATTCACCCGAAAATTTGAATATAGGAAATATTCAGAGTGCTAAAACTACATCTGAAGCCAGTCTCGAATAAAAAAATTCTGTTAATATACTTTACTCAGTAGAGGAATGGTGTTTTCGTTACATGTAATTTAATAGAACCTTGAAATCACCATAAAACTTAATTATCACATTTAGAAATAAAAACTCTAACTTATATAGAGATAAAAACTGGAAAACTCTAAAATTTACTATATAGAGTAAATGCCTATCAACCGACATTAAATTTTCAAATTAAATTTCAATGAATTATGAGATCAAGAACTCTTCACCATGCACATATTATAATATAAAATTATTGGAGTGATAATTAAAAAAAAAAAATGAAATAACTAAATAATTGAACAACCAAAAACCCATCAGTACAGGTCTATTCTTAACTGTACTCGGCTTTATTCGGGATGTTATAATAAATTGAAATTTATTTTGAAAATTTAAGGTTGTCTCAAGATGTTATAAGTACTATTAAAATTAAATCAATTTCAGCATGTTTTATTTTTTTTTTATCGGCTCCTAGGGCCCATTGGAACGAAAGCCGACACACGAGTCCAATATTTTTATGTGGAATCCCCATTGACTTTGCCCTCCCCTTGTCATTATTTTTGCCTCTTACACATACCTTACTCAAAATGTAAATAACAAATACTTTTTAATCATACATAAAATAATACTTTCGATCATAATTAATATCTTATTGTATATCTTGTGAGAAAAAACTTATAATGGCATTTTAAAACTGTAGTACGTCTATATGATCTTCATAGATTATAAAATTTGTAGTTTAGCAAAAGAATTTTCTTTTAATAGATCCAAATTTAAAAAATGGGTTTTTATAAAGTGTTGAAGATATCTAAAATTCATAAAGCTAATGCTTTCACGGAACTCAAATATATTCATGACATCAGTACCACTGTTTATAATTATGAAAAATAAAAAGAATAAAATGAAATAAGAGTTCACAAGTATGTACAAACAGCATTAAATTAATTATAATTGTGGTCAAGTAAGTCTTGGAATTTTAAGGCATAATTTATTGATAATTTTATTTACTTTGATAATAATCCTCCAAGACTGAGTATCATGTTACTATCTCGCATCATCAAGGATCTCTTTTTAGACCTTGGAAACACAATTATACCATTCCTACGGTTTAAAGAACAATTCACACGACAAACCTATCCTTCAGATATCATCTTAAAATATGTTTTGGATAAAAAAATAGTTCTGAACTTTAATTAGATCCTATTCCTGGTTTTCTTCTAGGTTTTGCATTATAATTAAAAATTAATCTAGTTTCTCAGAAAAAACAAGCTTAAACCATGCCTAAGGATCTAACTTGGAAAATTCGGTTTTACTTTGTTTTTTTAATATTTGTTATGTTAAATTATTTATGTTGATCAATTTAATTATTAAGAAATATCAAATTAAATCAGCAATTTCCTCTTTCTTTCAAGCCCTTTTATGAATGTATGAATTCATTCCATCATCATCCTGGACTATTAAAATATGAATATAATTTATTAATGAAATGTTAATTGCATTTATTATGTAATAATTTTCAGGAGTTGTATTTAATTATTATTTAGTTTAATTTTAATAATCTCGAGATGTCTGGCAAAATAGCTTGAAGAAATTTCCTGACATTTCCTTATTTTTACTAAGTTTTCCTTGATCAAAAATAGCAAAATTTACTCCAACCGATAATATCTGTTACCTCATTAAGCGTGCACTAAATACTACACATTATTCACTACCACAATTTTTTATCTTATTAAAAGTACTTATCAAATATTGATACAGGTAAATTTAATATTGGGAATAGAGACTTTTACAAAATTATATCTTTAATCGGCAATTGGCAATAGATTTTTTTTTCTTTTCTTTTTTAATGCCTTATTATGCTGATTTCAAAACACCTTACATTTTCCCTCTATCTTTATAAATGGACGATTTATGGGCTTATAAGGTCTTTAATCGGCAATTTTATAGATTTTTTTTAATGCTTATGCTGATTCCAAAACACGTTACATTTCCATTTTTTTTTAATGCCTTAGGCTGATTCCAAAACACCTTACGTTTCCCCTGTATCTTTATAAATGGCCGAGTTATGGACTTATAAGATCTCTAATCGGCCGTCATTTTGAAACAAACAGTCGAATGGTAATGTCGAGTTCCGTGGATCATCCTGGGGTGACCTGTAACATTGGTACCGAATCTCAAGCAAATCGGTCCAGCAATCGCGGAAAATCCCTCCGTCCGCCGTCCTATGGCGTTCGGCGGAGGGCAGACGGACGGATTTTTTTTTATTCGTTATTTGGATTCTACGTATCTTGAAACGTAAAATTTTGAGGGGGCTAAAAAAAAATTCTTTGGTCGATTCCAAAGGTCTATTATTGAAAATAATATTTTTTTAAAAATCGGACATAGCGAGTGTCTACCTCACACCCGGGGGTTTTAAAGGCGCAGAATTACCTAGGGTACTTATTTTTGGGCAAATAAAAATTCATGTTACTGCTGAAATAAATTGTATTCATGGAAGGTTAGCTTATGTACAATAGGTCGATGATAGAAAAGGTTACATGCTGATGATAATAATTCTGACGAGATGTTTCTTGTAAAAGTAAGATCTATAAAAGTATTTCCTAATGTACTAGGTTGGTTATTTGAAGTCATACCCAGATTAATATGATGTTTAAGATATAAAAAAGCATTTTCATTTCGCTTCATGTCTATATTAAAATTTCCCATTATTATCATTGGTATGTCATAACCTCGAAAGCCGCAGTCAATGTTTTTAAGTGTTTCAGTTTGTTTCATGAAAATAGCAAAGAGGAACATTTTGATATCTGCCTTTCTAACATTTGGATGAAAAAAATTGGATGAATTAAGTTGAATGAAAATTTGATAGTATTCCTTTCTTACCGAGGTGCGATTATTGCTAGTTGAAAATCTTGGGTATCTAGTACATGAAGCTTATATTTTATATCAGATATTGGTGAAAAATTCAAAATATTTATTACCAGGAAATGCATTAATCTTAATTTTATATATGTTATTAATTTTTTTTTATCTCTGTATATCTAGTAAAAGAACCTAGTATTTTATATCCGATACTGGTAGTAAACTCTACTCTGGTACTCGAGTAAAATAAAGTACTCGATTACTATGTAAATTATTCAAAGTTAAATATTTCTGGGTAAATCGAGAAAATAGAAAGTACTCACGAGGAGAGTCACTGAAGTACTGACTAATGTATTTAATGTATTGAGGATACTGGGATTGAAGGAAATCATTAAGATTAAATAATAGTAATTAGAATATGGATAAATTAAATAATGATGCCTCCTGGTAAAGTCAATAATAACATAAATAAATTGCATTTTCAAACAAAGAGAAGTGGGTCTCTATCTGGAAGGCGGAGGGTGCGAGGGTGCCGCTTAAGATACGCGAATGAAAGAGCACCATAAAACTAGAGATAGGCCCGGTCGACAAGGTGTAATAAACATGCCATACGAACAATAGAGAAAATAATACAAACATTTCCAAAAAATCTTATAACATCAACCAATGAGATGGCCCAAAAGGAGAGTGGGGACAAAATGCATCTTTTCAAGAAGGAGAAGGGGAAAAGAGTATAAGAGACAGAGAAAATAGAAATAAGGGGGTTCTGGTAGAGTTTTTGGGAGAAGGTTGAAAAGTGGAGTTCTGGGGAGAAGCCAGGGTACGCAGAGGGTACAGTGGAGCAGTCCATCGAGAGACGAAGTCCCAAACAGAAGGAGAATAGGAGGCCATTGCAGGAGAGAGAAACCTAGACCATCGAGCACCGAGTGTCGAAGCCAACTATAAGATAAATTCTAGCCCTTTCATTCATTGTGTACATCAATGTCTAATGTTATGTGGCATCCGAATAATATTTTAAATAAGCAAGAGTTCTCCCAGTGTTCTCAAATGCATATGTTACAGTTCATAGATTTTTACAATAAGAGTAATTTAGATTGTAAAGTAGTAAACCAATAGTTTAATTAATAACGTAACTTCAATAAAGTAAGATCTTCTATCAAATTCTATTATTCTATTAACCCTGCATGCCGTCATATAGTTTAATTTAGTGAAATAGTGAACACGACACCCTTGGAAAGATTCTCCAATGGTATCTATAATGTCCCAAACTATTGACCATAGCAGGGGGGTCTGCGGTCCCTAACCTTTTATGTTAAAATATAATTTGATTGATCGGTTCCCTTCTGGAACCGATGCAAATAGAGAATAAATTGGATAAGTAAATTGAGTAAATGTGGTTTCTGGAACACCCACCTACCTTAGAAAAGCAATTTGCCAGAAACATAGCAGTACTCTGTACTCGAATAGTGCTAGTATTTGAGTAAAATACAAGTACTAGTAAAAAAAACATTTCACAAACATTCCACAAAAACTTAGGAATTCAAATACAGTTTTTATTATTTTTTGTTTTCACACTCCATGACAAAAATATTAATCAGATAAAACACTCAATATTATGAGTGTAATCACGTCTATAGTTAATCGCGTACTCCTTTTATTCCGAGCACAAGGATATAAATTGTTTTGAAACTTAAATAACGTTCAATCTAATCTGCTTTTTGGTTTTAGTTGTTTAGTGGCTAGTTAGCTATCTGGAGAGCTAGGCCATTCCTCCACGTCCCATGCACTTATCTCTCGACTACTCCCCCCATGAAGGACGCACTAGTGGCTAGAATCTTCGACAAATTACTGTAATCAATGTTCTGCTTCCTCACTGGTTTATTTCTTACTAGCCTCTGTCCAAAACCATAATTTACTTCCATTTTTTTTCTATCTAAAATAGACTGATCAATCCTCAAAAATGTAGCTCTGTAAATTGTTCGCTTTCAGTATTAGACATTGACAGTTCAAGATTTGCCTAGTATTATCGCAGTGGTTCTCAAAGTTTTGGGTCTGGCGAGACACTGAAATTATTTTTAAAAATTCAACCCTATTTTTGTCGTCTTAAGCTAAAAGTCCCTAACTAATCATTTGATTTAGGGTCTTCTGGTGATATAAAAAGGCGTAGTTTTTATAGAAATTCGGGTACAATCCAATGATGTATTTAAACAAATTATTTGGAGTTAGGGCCGTTTAGCTTATCACGGCAAATTATTATTATTATTCCTTTCCTATTCTCAGATTTCGTGAGTTGCATCTACTTCCCGGAAAAACAATTTTAGTTTCTTTGTAAAAAAATAATTTTTCGAGATCTTATAAAACCTCATTTTCAATCGGCCAATCCGAAGCTACCCAGTTTATTACCTTCCTTAATACCTTGTCTTCGATTGACTCTGAGGCAACTTTCTTACAATTCAACACAGGCATCCCCTTTTCGATATAATTGGACTTAGTAAAGAGAAGAACAACAAAGAGGAAGCTGCAGCAAGAAGATCCAAGAAGAGAGTAAAAGTAAAGGGAAAGAGGGAAAGATTGTTGTTTGAAAGTTCTTAGTTTAATAAGTTTTCATTTAATATATTGTTTGTTAAAATGTGTAAACCATTCTGTTCTGTAATTAGGAAGGGAGGGGGTTGTGATATCTTTGATATATAGTTTTAGGTAGTCAGTGGGCTAAGCTAAAATGAAACAGGAAGGTACCTATGGTGATGGTTTTATAGTTAAAAAGTCGTCAATAAAAGCTATATTTTATAATTTCAATGTTCAGTTAATTCAGTGATCCAGCATACAGTAATTTTCAGTCTCAGCCCATTCGAGGAAAAGATTGGAGTCACAAGCACTTTTTCTAGAAGATAAAGCGGTTTTAATTCCAAGGAAAGTTCTCGCTACATTCCTAATTTTTTTGGCCCTAGTGGTTAATAAGTTGGAATCACTTGGGACTGCTATATTTATGGTTCTGACCAATTTGTTTCTGCTGTGTATAACCGAAATGTCCGGAGGGTTATGTAGTCTTTATGGTCCGTGATTATTTGTTCATCCCAATAAACTTTTACGTCACCATTTTCTAAAAGTTTTTCTGGGGGTAGTCCCAATGTTCTGTATATACTTTGGTGCTATATTTTGGCAAAATTATCAAGCCTAATCAAGAAGTCCGCCCCAGCCAAAGTCTCGCACCCATTTGCCAAATAGAGAATTGATTCATGCGTCTTGGAACAAAGCCGACCATGTTCTCTTTCAGAATATACCTTCTATATACCCTCATTGCTACAACTTGATCCTAGATTGCTATTGCAAGCCCTCAGTCTCACCAAACAGTTGCCCTATCTTTGACGTCTTAACTGAGAGCTCACTATCAATCTCAGGCTCATGCAGTTGATGGTAAAATCATTCATGTGATTCTTTTTCCTTTCAAACAGCCTTATAGTGGTAATTATTTTTTATTTATTGCAGCAGCATGTTTTTAAGATCAAGGACAGTGAAATCATCGTCTAATTCTCTCATCATGTCGATGATTGTTGCAAAAAAATATTCCTTCATGGAATTTTCTTGTTTTCGGCATGAGTCTTCAATCGAAATAAGCCAACGGCCACCTTCCTTCCTAGGCAAAGACGCCTTTGAGAAATTAATATTAGCATCCGTCGTCGTTGTCGCGCACGACCAGGCGATCCAATTCTTCTAGTTTGGTAGTTGATTAGTTAATTATACCAAAACTATATGCTACCAATGGTATAACCCATGTATTAATGGCACGAATTTTATTTTTGCCAATCAGATGACTTTGCAACAGCGTTTTCTTAAACTTGGTAAGTATTTCACTCCCTTTCTTGACTATTTTAATGTCCATACTAAGCAACCTTGTAATTATTTTTCAATGAAATGAACAATTATTTTAAATAACTTAAATGCCAATAGAATGCTCAAGTAAAACCTTCCTATTCCTACTCAAAATGGAACCAAAAGCTCGGATAGAGTATTATTTTGTAATGGATAATTTAATGATTTTGTTTTCATTTATAAAAAAAAAATGGATTCTGTAATTTTTAAGCATCCAAAAAAAATGTATAAAGTAGCTTGGCTTGTGATATCATTGTGCAAGCGAAATATATTTTCATGGGAAAATGTATAAACTCATATTTATTCTGTTTCTAATATTTTAGTCGTGTAAATAACAATGCTTCTTACTTCCATTGAAATAACTAAAATACATTAAAGCCTGAATCGAAATTAATGATTTATTTAAAATTAAATGATTACCAATTAACATGCTTACAAAATCACTTTAATTTTTAAGAAGTTTCACTGACAAAAACATTCCAATCAATACTTTCAACTGTTAGGCCCAGAAAAATCTGAAATACAACTCTAAATCTTCGTTTTAGAAAGTGTTTAAGACTGTCTTCGATTATACTACGTGTGTGTGTGTATATATATATGTATATAAATATATATATATATATATATATATATATATATATATATATATATATATATATATATATATATATATTATCTAAGAATCGATTAAAAGACTAAAGTCCATTTCCAAAATTCATGTTTTTTATTACTTATATGCCTTTTTTGGAAAACAAGTAAACCAAATTAATTCAAATTTTATCTAACTAAAGGAATACTGGGACTGAAGAAAAAAAGGATAAAGATGTCAAAACCGAGACCACCAGAATTTCCCTTTAACTATTTTTATTTGGAAATCTTTTAAAGTACTCCCCAATAAATGAGGAATGAGGCGGAATCAACAATATATGTCTTTATATCTTATGGTTCCGGAGAAAAAAGTACAAAAAAATCATCTTCCCTCGCCTGTGCCTAGAGGTTACCTTAAAACGGATATGCGCAATGATGGGCATGCTTACGGTATCAATTTCTTTCCCATTCTTGTTCCCATCAATGCTGTATACAATTCTTTGTAAAATCTTTTGAGTACAATGGTGCCTTCACAGATAATATTACACTGATTTAATTGGTGCAATGAAAATATCTGTTGGCTGTTGGTCTGTTTTGCAGCAGGTGCAGTTGACAAGGCCATACTCTCCTCGCTACGAACGTGCCTTATCTCTGTGTGCCACTCTATATCAGGCACTCGCTCGTTTTTCCGTCGCTGCCTTTATTGGTCTTGGGGATTTCAAAGAAGCGTATTTTGCTCGAGTTACAATCTGTAAACTTACAGATATATCGAAACTTCAAGATCTTTGGCGAATACTTTTAATCTATCAAAGTCTATCACCACACCATAAATACTAATTTTTAATAATAACAAGGGCTAAGGAACCCGAAGGCTATATGCCAATTTCTGGTTGCATGGCTACTTCCACAATTACCTATCATAACCCAAAACTTCGAGCTTCGAGGTCAGACCTAACACAACCCCATCTACGTTCCGGTCTGCCCATAGGTCATTTATCTGCCTTTTTAATGCTGATTACCCTTAAATAATTCTTTCCTTATCTTTCGTTATTTCGGACAATTTTATACTCCCACTTCAGATCACTTAAATTATATTTGCTGGGTTCAGGCGCGCAATTCGGGGTTTAGCCGTCTAAATTTATCAAGTCATCCTTCTTCGGCCCAAATATTAAACGCAAATATTTTTAAAAACCATCAAGAGTTATCCTTTCCTTGATACAAGTGGCCTTGATTCGCATCTGTTAACAACTTTATCTCTCTTTCTTTGCAGGGATGACATCTATATTATATAGGCTTAGGGGTCTTGTAAATAGACAGCAAGAGGAGCTCTTGAACTCAAAGAACTAAAGGAGGGACTCAAAGAGCTCTTAAACTTAAAACAAACTGAGATATTTAAAAATTCGGAGAAGTAAAGATAGAAGTTATATATAAAAAAAAAATAACAACTTAAATTACAAGGTTTATCCTAGGTCAGCTGCTGTTGAAATAGTTAAAAAAAGGATTTTTTCATACGAGAAAAAAAATCACATCTAACACAAATATTATTTTAATAATCACCAATAAATAAATATATACTCCTTCAGAGGATATTTCGAGATATTTGATATATAAATATATATATATATATATATATATATATATATATATATATATATATATATATATATAATTAAATAAACTAGTTCTAACAAAGATTTAGAAAAAATAAATAAATATTTAGGGCAGCGAGGTGACATATATGAGTTATCTAGCATCTGCAACCTTAGCTGATGGACGGCAACTGATGGCCTTAGCAAGTCAATATCCCGATTGTCTCAGGAGGCCTAACAAAGGGTGTTCTGGAGGTGGGGGGGACCAAATTTACAATAAGACAAGGACCCCGTTGGTTTTCGGCATTTTTGTTTGTTTATTATTTAACAGTCTCGTTTCCCCACTTCTATATTAGTTCTCTGATTTAATGAATAAAGTGTGACGGGAATTCAGTGACAATATTATAGACAAATAGATCAATCAACTATTGAACGAAAATGGCAATAAAAGCCGGACAATGAAAATTTAATGTTGAAGGAATAATTAACGATATTAATATATACATTTGCAAAATGTATAATTTGGTTTTATTTTCATTTGATCAATGACAGTCTGAAGCATGCCTGCCCAACTCTCTCTGGTATGGAGGACGGCCAATTTCCATGTAAATCTCGCAGACTAACTTATTTCGCTTTAATTTGGATCAGACACAGAACTGTTCGTTGACCTTAAATCAACGTCACAGTATGTTGTTGCGTTGCAAAATTATAAGCTATTATCGGCAAGTCAGAACATCTTTCCGTATGCCATGAAAGCTGAAATGTAGGCAAGACTCGCTTAGCACAAAAGATCGCAATTCCAGAACAGACATAACTAGAAATATATAATAATTAATATTGGAGATTCGAATGTTAAGTTTGTTTTAACTATTTGATATTTTAATGTGTCGTATTCATAAAATTGAAATGTTTTTTTAACTACATAAGATAGAGGAAATATGTATACCGCGGGAAAAAAAAAAAAAGAGTCCCACGCATCCAGTCACGGACTATTTAAAAATAAAAATATTCCATCGTTTTTATTGGAGAGAAACCTGAAATTACAAGAAATATTTTGAGATGAAGATTGAATCATTTTTAAGTACCAACCGTTTTTTACTTCCTTGTACGAAATAAAGGCGAGTAATCGCGAAAATTTTCGGTTTTCAGATTTCAACGGAAGTATCCATTTTGAACATCCCTGAATCCATTTTGACTAGTTTCGTCATGGCGTATGTACGTACGTTCGTCCGTTCGTACTTTCGTAACTCAAAAACGGTTAGCCGTAGATAGTTGAAATTTTGTATTTAGGAATGTTGTAAAATCTAGTTGTGAACCTCCCTTTTTGGTCACTGCTTGATCACCGGAAGTGGTACTTTACTTGAAGGTCATAATTGATTTTCATCAAAAATTATATTAAATTCCTATGCAAAACTTCTCAAATTTAGTATTTATAACTTATATACTGATTTAAATAACATACTTGATTTTCGTCTAAATTGGAAAACCGAAAGTGGTACTTTACTTGAAGGCCATATTAGACTTTCAACAAAAATTATATTAAAATTATAATGTAAATTATCTAAAATTTGGTAAATAGGACTTTTATATCGATATGAATGTATTTACTATATTTTGGTTAAAATTGGTGAACCAAAAAGGGTACTTTACTTGAAGGTCATAATAAGCTTATTACATAAAAAATTATATTTAAATTAAATACATAAATCATATTTTTCTGTAATAAAGGTTACAAAAGCCAAGGTTTCCAATCAAATTTAACATTTTTATTACTTGTTTTAAGTGTTAACATTGAGTGTAAAATACTGGTTTTCCTCCCCATTTGTGTGTGTGTCAATAGATGTCGTTTGTGTGCCGAGTGTCGTTTTTGAGATACTGTAATTTTTGGAAACTAGTAATCAAATTCAGGACCACTTTTTGAACCATCGATTTATAGTTTTATAGGCGTACAAGGAAATCATGTTTTGTCCACATCAGATATTTTTAGATTATTTGAGGAACTCTAAACAAATTTTAAATGATTTAAACTATATCGTTTTTGGCAGCTTCAGTTTGACAGGTGTACCATCAGAAAGCCGCAATATTCCCCTTTTTAATTTTATAATTATTTTTATTAATATTTTTGTATTTTTCATATGCACTGTATACACTGGTAGATAAATACCGATACAGCTATCCTGAAAAAGTAAGAAGATACATCTTTATCAATAAATTGGAATTAATATTTTACAACTCGTTTTACTTCACCTTAGTGAACTTTCGTGACTGATTTCGTAAAGTGCAGCCTAACCAGTTGAGGGTTTGAATTTAACGAGACAATCACGCACTTACCACACATCACCCTACATCATTATTTGTTCTATGTTTGTATATTAGAATTTTACACCTAACTGGTATTCCTATTATTAATATTAATCCTATTTTCTGTTTTGACTGAAACTAATATTTAATTCCTGTCATTATAAATTAAAATTCCTATAAACAATTTTACATTAACATACTTGATTTAATTTTTTCGTATAATTTCTTTGTTTTACACTAACATTATTCAAGAAATCCAGTGTTCCATATTAATCTCATGCCTATTCTAATTCTTATTTTTTTCCGCTTTACTTCTCATAATTGTTTATTTTCATCCTCGGTTACACAATCATTTAGAAATAACAAATATTTGTCAGTTTATTAAGCCTTAAGCAGTAAACAGCCATTACTAACCAGCTAACGACGCCTATTGTAACCTAAATGGAGCTTTCTTTGTATGTATATAAGATGTCAAACGAAAAAATGTTTAAGGCTTTTGAAAACTAGCAATTTATCAATATTTTCAACCAAACTAAACAATAATTTTTCACCACCCTCGTGTTTCCCAAGTAGATATATATTTTTTAAATTCAGTAAATTTACTTATTAATTATATTCTCAAAATTAATATATATTCTCATTAAATTTTAAAGCTTCATTTCTGCCTCAAGACTAAATCCAGATAAAAATTAAATAAAATTACTTTAATTATGTAAATGTGTTATTCAAATTTTATGTATTAATAACTTGGCCACCACCTTCCGTTACTTAATATTGATAAAACAGAAGAACTGCCAGCAGTTACGATTACCTATGTTTTCGTAAAAATTACTAGTCTTAAAAAAAAAAAAAGTAGGAAACAATACTAATTTTTTTCTGTATTTGTTTTAAATTTATTATTTTCATACAAAATTGTGTAGAGAATTTCAAATCAATGCTTTGGCATCATTATAATTCACAATTTTACTCCTAGTTTTTGAAATCATGATGACGTACAAGAATAAGATAATATATACAAACTCTGTCAATTTCAATTTAACAAAACGCCACCGTCTCTAAATAGGATGTATGCAAAGAAAAAAAAAAAACTTAATCTGAAGGCTTGAAATTGACCTTGTAAAGTTGGTATAATATAATGAAAAAATAAAGAAATTTTAACGGCGTAAATGGTATAATAGTGTGCAGAATTTCAGGATACAATTATTTTTAAAATTATATGCACAATACCAACAACCTCGACCTGCTAACAGTTTCAGATACATCTCTTAAGTAACAAATACGAAATAGAACGTGCATTGAATTTTTATTCGCGGACTAAGTCACAGCATGACATCGGTTTTATAGCGAAGTCAGTTAATTTTTTTTTTTATATTTTAGCCAAAAGGTTTTAATTGTCTAATAAAATCCGGGGACAATCTTTGTTGCGTAGATGTTTTCCCGGATTCCTTTGGTAGGTATTCCTCAGTCATCCATTGAATCGATTCTTCTAGTGCTTAATCAAACTTGTTTTCTCCGAAGTAGCAGTCTTTTTTGCAAGTGCCCTGAAGCACGAAATCGTGACACCAAGATCCGGCTACAGGTGATAAAAGTGAGTCCATATTAAACAGTCTGCATCGAACCAAGTCACAATCAATTACCCTTATCAAAGGGATTACGTAAGCAACACTACTGGTAACTCTGTTGTGTCTCCTCACTGACTCAATGAAATTATAAGATATAGTAGATCTGTCCAACCCTCAATGGTTTTGTATCATAAAAAGGTTATAATATGGTTTGAAAAAATATCAGCAAAAATTTACGCTGGACGAATTTTAATGAAGTAAGAATGTGTTTCCCAAAGTGTGGTTCGCGTACCACCAGGGGTACGGGAAGAATTTGGTTGGGTTGCGCGCGGCACCGGGATTTGAACATAAAAAGTAATTTAAAAAACTTCGTTACCTGCTTGTATTCTGTATATGTGGTTTTCATGTCTTTTAAGTGTTTTTTCAGGATTTGTAGATATTAAATCGAAAAAAATGAACATCCTTTTGGATGTGGAACCGCATCTCAGACAATAAAATTAACAACCAAGGAACCGAATTATGATGATCGGTCGTCCCAACTTAAAAAAATTCATCCTTCTCATTCGTTCTAAGTAATATTATTTATAGCAATGTTTTTATTTATAAATTAATTTTATTTTTCGTTTGTTATTATTTTTTTTTCATCTTTTATGTTATTTATTTCACTCTAAACTTTGAATTTATTACAAAAATACTCTTATAAATTACCATTGTCACTTATATTTGGACATGCGGAATTGAGCTTTGGGGCTCTTCGAAACCATCATATTCCTCTCGTATCCAGCTTTACATTCCAAAATCCTTCCAAGAATCCTTAATGCTCTGTATTTTGTCACAAATAAAATTATCCCTTAAGACCTCGATATTCAGTTTAATGCAGATTTGTACCGAAACAGATATACTTCCTTTAATTACAAACTCCTTGCCCACACTAACCCACTAATTCGTAACCTTTCATCCCATATTACTCCCGATAAGCCTCCAAAGCGTCTGAAAAGCAAATGGCCGTGGGACCTCCTAACATAAAATAGCCATCGAAATGCTACCAATGGGTAGCTCCTTCTCAAGCTGCTATCAATTTATATATTCTTTGATCAGATTTATTTATTTAATTTTCTTATACAGTTGTAAATTTCAGCAAATAAAGTATATATATATATATATATATATATATATATATATATATATATATATCACCCCTAATTTTTCCCGCCTATGATCAATGCTAATTTAAAATATTTTGTGATTGCTGTACTATTTGAATCCGAATGTTCTTAAATGGTTGAATTATAGAATTAAACTAATGTTAAGCTAAGAAATTTATAAAATTTTCATTTTATTACAATGATAATAATTATATTTCTTATGTATTATAATGGCTTAAAATAGTCCAAAACTTTTCTGAAGCCCTTAGTTAATCTACTTCAGGTTATGGTTATCAGTTGTTTAACTCATTCTTTAGTTTTTTAAAAACCTTTTGTTTCTCCTTTGTTTATTCACTTCTTAAATTAAAGTCTGATACTTTGTTATCTTATTTTAGTAAGTTGTTTGTTATTTTCAACAAATGCTAAATTAGATGATAGTCCACAGCGTACCTTCTTTTCACATGGAAATAAAATTGGTAAATTTACTACGTATCTGCTATTGCAATAACTCCGGTGGTTTGAATAGCTTCAATGTAGATTTTACTTTCTTTTTTTTAAATGGAAACTTGGAACATTAATTCACAAGAATATTATTCAGACTGTAATAAGTTCATCAAAAAAGAATAAATTCCGCGATAAAAAAACAAATAAAAACGTTGGATACCAACTTCATAGAAAATACAAGACATTCCTAGGCATTATCATATGTTAACACAACAAACGGTTGAAATACAAAACACGAGACAAAAGGAGAAACGAATATGTAAACAATTCATACAGGATAAATAAAAAACCGATTACATTATCATATTAGCTATTCGTTAACTATCCATATTTTTTTTAGACTACAATAATGAAGATGACGCACAAAAATATGAACGTGCCATATGCTGCTTAATGATAAACTTTTAAGAACATTTATTTTTTATGAATAACTCCTAACTATTTAATTAAAAATTACAACTAATTATTATTATTTTTTATAATTCAACATTACGTTTATGTTACGTTAGTTTATTGTAAAAAAATTTCTTTTCATTCGGAATTAATAATAAAATTAAATATCTACATAACACAATTTCGACAGAACTTCAACTAACTGTGGGCGGAATACTTTATGTTAACTGATATTTTAAACAGACTAATCCAGAAAAGAGTACACACAAGATAAACAAACAATATGAATTATTATTATTATGCTGGTTTCGGTTGTATTGAAGAATTTCTAAGATCGGCTTAAATTAATGATATTCTGAGTTTTAATACACATTAATAAATTCAATATTTTATGATCCCAAAAAAGGAACTAGACAGGTTATAAGAAGATTAAATAACATCGTAGGGCATTCCATTCGATTTTTTTAAAGAAACAATGAAATAAACAAAAAAAAAAGAAAATTATTTTTTACACGGCTGGAGAATCGAACAACTTTGGATTATTTAAATGATAATGTGACTTTCGTGACTGACATTTTCCTGCTTTAGTTTTCCTTTTCTTTTCCCCTAACCGGTTTGTGACGTTCTCAGGTTTATATTGGGTTGCATTTAAAGTGAAGATAATATTTTGTGTCTCTTCTAATATAATGAAAAACTAAGTCATTTATTTTATTTATTAGAACTAATTCGCTTTTTAATTAAAATATTACACATTTTATACATTATCAAATTTTAATGATTACAATTACTCAGTTTAAATAACCGAACCTTGGTTATTCCTATATCAGAGATATAAATTAAGAAAAATAAAACATTAAACAGTCACTCTATAATCAAAACTTAAACTACGGGTAATATATTAGCTACTAAGCTGTAAATCGCACATTACAAATAGATAAATATGATCTGATGTTTGAGCATAAAATAATCACACAATATTTTAAGAAAACAATAAAATCAATATTTTGCGTTTTGAAATACATTTTATGAGCTGAAAATCAGTTGGGACCGAATTGAAAATGATTCTTAACAAAGTAAACGCCATTTGTACTTTTTCGTCCCATGATGTTTCAATGTGGAATACCTCATGGCTCTGAAACATGTATATATATATATATATATATATATATATATATATATATATATATATATATATATGGTTTTACTGTTGCTGTTACAATAGCAGGCTACTTGCAAAAACCAATCCACATTTTAGATTTCTTTAAATAATATATTAATGTACCATAACATACCCACAAAGTAATTTAACGACTTGCAGTTTTAGAAGGATTTTCAAATTCTGGGCAAAAAAAGGATGCAAGAACTGAAAAACTAGTTCTAAACTTTTACATAGGTTATAGTTCATTCCCTTGGCAAGTTAAACAACAATCTGCTTGAGCGGGAAAATAATGAAAAACAATGATCAGAAAGTCAGATTCCTCTCCAATCATCCATAGCTGTTGATTCACTCTCAGTATAAAATGTAATCTTTCAGAGGAAGGTGATTCCTAAAAATGTATAATGGTTATGTTCGTTTGGGTTCATTCGCTTCACCCGACAGTTTTTACGGTGCATGTATTTTCTTAACTTATTTATTCAATTGCATGTGTGCACTGCTTAGGCAATTAGCAAACGCCTAGTAATTTTTTCTTCTAACAGTATTTGAAAAAAGTTTTAAAATTCATTCCTCTGCAGTTCATTCCTCTGTGTTAATGTGAATAAAAAATGGCAGAGGAATGAAAACACTGACAAAGGGGTGAAACTTTCGACTAAATTTAGGTCACGGTGAAGCATTGATTCATAGTTATTTCAGTAAAAATTACAGAATGAAATATGCCAATGAAAATCTAACATTTCATATTAGTGGTAGTCGGCAACAATTTACTCTTCTTAAAGCGATAGTGAATTACAGGAAAAATGAATTTGCAACTCTCAATAAACATAGTCTTTGCACTTTATCAGGAAAACTTGATTATGGAATTGCTGCCGTTTGGGAGCATTTGATACTTGTATTCGAATAAACAGAACATCTCTACCCTGGATACTTCAATTTTTGGTCAGGTGTATTTCAAGTCTGGCATGTATTTGGAACTCTCGGAGTAAGACTGCTTCCTTTATTTATCAGAAGAAATAGCATAACATAAAACTTTTTTTTTTGTAAATCTAAAAAAAACATCCAGTTCAAAAGTGCCCACTTCTGTGATAATAACCATTATATTCTTTTTCCTTTTCCTTTTGTTTCTTAATATATTTGTAAATTATTCACCATCATGTTGAGTTGAGGCCAACCCTGTTTTCATGGAAGTGATCCTCAAAAACAAGTAAATAAATACATACAAAATTCAGATTTTGTTTCCTAAAATTCTGTCACTAGTTAATTCACGATATCATATACGCCACAAATACATATATTTGTGACGTTATTTTTAGAATCGAATCTCAAATTATTAACTGGACAGATAGTATTGATTATTGTTAACAGTGGTTAATAGATTATCAAACGTTGAAATATATTTCTGAAATCGTACAGAAATAAAGATATAAACATAATATTATTGTATTGTAGTCACAATTCTTTGATTATTTTATTTTATATTGTTTTTCTCATTTTTTTTTAATCTTATTCTTTATCCAAAACACTTGAAACTCTTTGTTTTAAGCAAAGTCTAAGAATTTCTGTTTTAGAATTAAGAATTAATCGAAGAATTAATCTAGTTCTCTTCATTTAAAAATAACTGTTTTTCATATTAATGCTTATATTAAGTGCATCTCTGCTCAATGTAATTTGCTAATCAATAAATCTTCCATTCTGTATTAAGCCAGACCATGCTGACTTGGATTTTGAGGTGTCAGTTGAGGGAAGCTTGTAAGGAACAATCGTTGGTACCAGCCACGCCCTTATTTATTGTTTAACTTATATCATTTATTTGAATATATCATTTTTATCTTTTAATTATATTCTATTAGAAGTACCCGAGATTTAAAAAAAAAATCTGTTGAGTCCGTTCCACATTTTAGTAACAACCATCACTCACTTCGGAATAAGGGGTCTGAAAGCAAGAGCGAAGACATTTTTCTTCCAAATGAGCTGCCGTAAAAAGGTTCAATTATTCATTAGGACGATGTGGGAAAGTTCTCTGAAAGTGAGACAGCGTCCCGCCTATTTTTAACCGGCTGAGTGGGAATGGTGCCCCACCACAGTTAGCAGCAGCACCATAGGCAAACGCAGCACCCCTCGCATACTTAGCAGTCCTTCATCAGGTGGCATTCCGTCAGGACGAGCTGGAAAAAGAAAACGACCAGTCGTTAAACCTCTCACATATTCTAGTGGCACCGAGTCCATCTCAAGATTCCGAAGCGATCATCCCAGGATGAGTGCGTACGGTTGTACAATTGAGACATTTGTACGCGAGAGTCACGATGAAGGTGACGTATAAGGCTGAAATATTTAAAGGTAATACTTGCAACTTCTGAATAAAAAGGTTAGTTGCATTAGCACAAAGACACAGAATACAAAAACGTGGCTCAGGATCTATTGAACAGACCTTTCTATACATTCACCATCATGGTGGTCGTTGGCGCTTATTGTTATATCATTTACATAGTTAGAAGTAGGAGGGACTGTTGTACCTACGGAGAGTATTTGTATTCTTATTTTCTCAGCTGTTCCAAAACATATTTTCTCTTAGTCTGCCGTCCTAAGCTGAAAGGCCCCAACTCCAAATCATTTTTTAAAACATATGTTTTTATTATACCCGAATTGGTCTAAAAACTAAACCTTTTTATGATTCTAGAAAGCCCTAAAACTCATTATTAGGATCTAACAATTGTATTTAGGTTTAGGGTTTATTAATGTGTAGCTTTTAGTGTAGTTTTAGAGCAATTCGGCAACAATACAAAAATGTACTTTAAAAAATGATTTGGTGTTAGGGTATTTTAGCTTAACACGGTAGTGAGATGTTAAAGATTAAGCTCTATAATCTTGAGAATAAATTATTTTATACTTCATTTTTTTTTGTTTTTATAGATTTAAGTTTCGAAGATGTGATTGTTGTCCTTAAGCACAACAGCCTGGTATATTTATGGACACAACTGCGAAAATATCATAGAAAGCACAGTTTTCATGAATAAAACCTTTATTCGTAAATAAACCCTTTATTCGTAAATAAACCCTTTATTATTGTTTCAGAAATAAGTATACATATAAAAGAAATGAGAAACAAAAATTTACATTTGATCTTAGAATACAAATGAAGTTAATACACTGAACTCATTAACTCAAATTTAAATCTGCAAAGTCAGTAAGCCATTTATTTTATATAGGAGGATAGCAACAGGCAGTTTATGATTTCGATGACTTCGAAACCAAAAACAAATCTTCAAAACCTTGATATTATAAATGACAAAAAATCAGAAGAAGAAAAAAAAAATGAGATGCAGTTATTTTTACTTTAACCTTCAGAAAAGAATAAAAATGTCATATTCACTTCCCTTCAGTCTTTGAAGAGACGGCATAGCAACTGAGTTTCACCAGTAGGAACCACTAGGAACCACAAGTCTTCAAATTCTTCTATCTTCAAATTTTAAAATGAAATGTCCGTATGTACAATTGTCCTTAGGTGAAGCGTTCTCCCTTACCTAATTGATGTTTTTTAGAAAGGTCTACTAACACTTGAGTTTATCCAACATTATGCCTTACATCAAACCGTGGTAAGCAAAGACCTCCGAGATGGTACGTGAATAAGTAAACGTATAAAAGTCATAGATAAAATCACCTTTTCAAAACGTTCAATGAGGGATGATAATTTTTTTAATATTATTATTGAATGAATCGATTATTAGATGAATAAACACGATCTACAATTAATAAAAACAATTCAAAATGTTTGCCGTAGTAAAGGAACTCAATGTTGAAGAGGACTTAAGAATCAAGTTCAGCTCCATCAACCTAAACACTGCTGCTCCGTTTGTAAATATACAACAGCATGTTTCCAATTGAAAAATATTGATTCTTTTCTCCACAATCTCAAACTTTCTTAGTTTAGATGGATTGGCTTATTTTATTGGCTACTTTTATTGGCTTTTGTGAATCTTGTTTTAAATGAATTAGTAAACTTTTGTTTTTTTACCATAATTTACAATTTATAATTTTCTTATGGAAATTTATTCATATATATATATATATATATATATATATATAAAGTAATTTTGAATCATGAACCATCCATTATATAAGCTTTCTTCATTATTTTTAATTGTGACCTTGGAAAATATTATATACTATTTTTTTTTTTTTGTTAAATAAAATTTTGTTACTTTTAATACTGATATCATAAGATGAGGTAGTGGTACGCCCAGTTATCTACCTTAGATTGTCGTATCAGAAGAAACGTTTGTGTTGCTGGTATCCAAAGATCCGTACAGGACCATATCGCTATAACTCAAGAAAACTAAACAAGGAAGTCAGCACTATATTTATGTGTGCGCCATATTGACATTTTAGATTATATTAGGCTCGTTGAATGGCCCTTTTCTTTTCGACTTGTGTAGTATTTGTTTTGCATACTCTATGCCTAAAATAAACAAATCGAAGGTATACACGATATTATTTCACACTTTACAAAAATCACTGTGACCCAAGTTAACGTTTGTCAGTTAATACACTTTCAGATCTGTATCATGATCTTCTAAGCAGTTATTAACTGTACAGCACTAAACAAGATGTGAATGAACCCAATGGGTACTAAGCTAAAAACAATACAGCTCTCGAAATGTATATTCTTATGGAAAAGCTATCAAGAAACATATATTACAGGACTATTAGCTTTGTATGCCGTTTAAGGAAGGGCGTGGCGAAATGTGTTATGAATGTGTGTGAAATATGTTTCTTTACTATTTTATATTAAAAATAAAATATTTCAGTTATTTTAATACATATATATTATGAATATAATATATAATTAATATATATATATATGTATATATATATATATATATATATATATATATATATATATATATATATATATATATAATATATAAATATAATATATAACACCTCAAATATTTCTCTGCAACTTTGAAACTCTGGTACGATTGAATTAAAGAAGTAAATGCTTTACTTCTTTACTTCAATGCTGCCAGTAGTTGAAGTGAAACTAGTAAGAGCCTAATATGACGTTTTCATGCACGGGTAAATTCACGTGGCGAAATGGATAGCATTGCGCATTCCTTCGTCAAATAGAATCTCTGTTATTTTTATTTGAAGCGTGCAACGCACCAAACACCGTTAAGAATATTTTCAAAACTTTAATCAATTTTTTTGATAATTGGTATTGAGGTTACCATTAGTTGCATATGTATATAAATTTTAATCAACTTTCAAAGCGACTTTCAGCAAACCCGTTTCAAGCAGATTTGTTTGTAACAGCACTTCTTGAACCTTCTATAGCGGAATAAAACGTAAAATCTACCACTTTGTAAATTACCCGCCCTTTATTCCCTTGTTGATTAGTGGCATATGGTCCCTTTAAGCTATGGCAGGGAATGATGTAAGTATCAATAAACCTAATAAATGTGGATTCTCGCTTCATCCTGGTTTGAAAAGTTCACATTTCTAACTGGTTTTGTTCCTTGGCGACCTTCGTCTTACCCAGAAAGCTATTTAGCTTAAAAATCTTAAATCCTTTTGTTAATCCTCCATAATAACCAAAGACAAACGCCGCTCTTATATTAGAGTTTTTTTAAAAGATAAAGTTAATTTGAACTGAGTAGGTGTTTGTTAATGGAAGTGACCTTGGTTAATATGACTAGTCATGGAGAATCTTTTACGATTCATTATAGTATTATAGAATGTATCAGTTAACACAGTGACTAGGGAAACATTAATTTAAATCAATGAAATTCAATATCCATGTTTAAGTGACTATTGTAAGTACTAATTGTTAAGATAAAGATATACAGGAGGATTCATTATCACTTTATAGAGGGAAAGGGGAAATAATCATAGTTGGCTAACTATTATAGGCTTATTGGCTGAAACCTGACTGGATTCACTGGAATACTAGTGCGGACCCGTTTTATGTATTTAAAAAGAAAAGGTGACACCGGACTGGACATTGTCAGACTTCACCGTCCTTCCTGTAGGAGCGGATCCAGGGCTAGTTTATAGGGCAGGGACTAATCAGAGCAGGGCCGGGAACTAGAATCTTTGCCAGGAGAAAGGAGAGGACCTCAGTTTTTCCGCCCCATCTTTCATCCTCCTTCTCTAATAAAAGTCTACATTTATATAAGAGTACTGTAGGCAGTATATTTCGAAATAAATAACGTCATTTATTAACATTAACATTGAATGAATTAAGATCAATACAATCAAAAAGTAGGACAAATATTTTTTATTTAACATACTTTTTTTTTTTTAAATAAATTTCGCTCAAAATTTGAAACGGTCGAAATACTACAGTCCAGGGCAAGTGCCGTCTTTGCCACCCTCCTAGTTATGGCCCTGTATGAGTGACCAAATAATTTGGGGTACTCATAGAGCATGATGATGGGACCATGCATTTTTTAATGCTTGTTTATATTTTTCAACAATAAAACAATTTTTATTTGCAATGCATATTTATAAGGGAATATTGGAAAGATGATATGTATATAGACGTGATTATGTAATCTTATCCTGTTTCAGGAGGGATTGTCAGGATATCTCAGTAATTACTAACCCAAAGAAAAATGATACAGTTTGAACCAACTTAAAACTATTTGGACCTTGATTAGGATTTCCAACACTGGACTATATGAATAACTTTTGAATTTTCATTAGGTTTAAAAAATAATGAAACTATACAACTTAATAACTAATAACTAACAGTTATTTTATTTTAATTAACCAATTAATAAATTAGGAAGTCAAATTAATAGGAAAAGTCAAATACCTGACTAGGCTAAGGTCTAGAAGTAAAATTAAATTTTAAATAGAATCGAATTCTGTAAATCTAGTTGAGCCCGTCGTTTGTTACTTCGTTTAAGCAGTAAACAATTCCCTGAAGAGGATCACACTCACACTCATTATCGATGCTTACTGAGACTTGATATGTTCCCTTTCCCAATCAAAATGGAAAATCTGCGCTAATGTCTTGAGTACGCTTGTTGATAGTGGGATTGCATTGAGCTGTGAAACAAATGTTATGGTAAAAAGATAATGATTTTTTTTTGTAATTTATATACGATTTGGACATGGATATTAATACATAATATTACAGAAAAATGTTTAAAGACGTTAGGTGAGGATTTGTTTGATAGTTGTTTGGCAGTTGATAAACAGTAGCCATGATTGACGGGAGCCGTGGATGTAAACCCAATCCTGATTCGCAATAGGTGCCATATCCCTACCCCCCTCCCTACCACTGAAGGACGGCCGGAAGAGAACCGGATTAGAGGTTATTTCCTCTAAATTGCCTCTCTCAGCGTCCACTTCACCATTTGATATCCTCAGCCTTAATGAGAAATTTATCATAGCAACGTTTTAATTGCGTCCAAGTCCAAATTTATGACTTTCTAATTCTAAAGTCCCTGCATTGTCATAATATAAAATCAATAATTAAACTTTTAAGTAACCACAGTTTTTGGAAGCAACTCTCCCAGCAAAGTTCTATTTTATGGAAGGTTTTTTTCTTTAATTTCGAACTACCAATCTAACGATTAAGATTAATAAACTCTTATTTACTTTTTTTCTTTACAAAGTACTTTTAGGAATAAAAGGAAAAACAAAAGAGCATAGTTACACATGAGAAGATAAAATGAAAATATCACGTTTGTCTCTACTGCGATTCTTTTCAAGTAATAATGATTCGTACTATGTTTAAATTTTAAAAAGCATTTCGTTTTGAATCACAATAAAAACAAGATTTTGTTGATAACTAATGAAGTCATTAAGGTTGCGAAACAGCGAGAAAAAAAGAAGAAACATTCCTACTTTAATTTATTCATGGTGAGTTTCCAATTACTGAAATAGGTATTGTTTTTACTTATTTTATTTTAATGGGATAGACAAGGTTTCCTTTCAGTTGTTAACCATGGTTAATTAAATAAACGATTGAATTCTGAAACAAATTCATATTTTCCACATGCCAAAACATGCTATGAATACCTTACAGGTTGCAGTTATACCTATCTGCTCAGCTATTAAACCATATTTTTTTGTCTCGTAAAGCCAATGAATTAAAAAATGTCAAAACATCCTGCAGAACACTCTTTTATATTTACTTTCTCTAATGCCAAACAATGATGGAACGTTCCTCTTATTCATTTTTGGTATCAAGTGTCAGAGATGTGAATTTGACAAAAAGAAAAAAATCTGAATGAACATTTTATTGTGTAATCTTCATTCCACTTGTACAAAAATGCCGATGGTCAAATTTGTATTTAAGATGAGATACAAGAAATTTCAAAAATTATAAATAAATACTTCTAGTTGAAATAAATGAGTAGGAGTCGTTGCAAATTGTGCAGGAAGAGTTCTAATACATTAAACAAACACATTTTTTTTTTCATTTTTAGCTTATCCGTTTCCCATAAGCATAAAGACTTGGCATAAAGGCTTAAGTTAAAAACTTCAAAAGAATTCTCATGGGTGTTCTCATATTCCTGCAACCCGAGAGCAAAGCCTAGTTTCCCCTAGGTTGAACATATAAAAACAGCAGATCAAGAATGATAAATGTTAAATTTTTATATTGTATTTATTTTAAAATCTAAACCTGTCTTCTGGTCGAAAACAACCTACAAATGTGCTGAAATACATACAAATAACAATTAATTCTAAACACTGATGTTCATCAACATTTACTTTTGTAAGAAATATGCAATAGATAAATAATGCTCATGTCATTAACAAAATGTCAGAAATTAAATAAATATTAAATAATTAAGGTAATATTGAGCAGGCGAAAAAATATTCATGATAATTAATGTGATGATCCTTTACTAACGCATTTCATGTGTATTGAAACGTACAAAAATTATAAGACTAATCTTATAATACAAGTGATTTGCGTTAACGTTTGTTCATGAATGAGAATTGTGACGCAGGCGATGTAATCGACCGTGTTTCCTGGATGGGGAAACATGGCCCAATGAATTGAAAGAGTAAGCGAAATCTGTCCAAAGCTTCTGAAAAGGACTAATTATAACTCGTCCATAAGTATATATATATGTATATATATATATATATATATATATATATATATATATATATATATATATATATGCATGTATGCATGTATATATATACCTGAGTAAATAGTAAATAGATGAAACAATACATGAAACAAAGGAGCTTCAGATGGGACAAGGTTAGGAAAATCCATACGGATTCGTCATTATACCATTGTTGTTTTGATAAAAACCACCCATTAAAAATAATTGATTGTTTACACTTTGTGATCAAAATGCCATCATTATTTATAATTGGATGTAACTTGGCAAAGTTAGGTAAACGAGACCTCCATATTTGTTCGCTGAGGCTGAAATGATTAGCTTTGATGGGTTAATAATATGTTGATGATTAAAAGTGAAGATAACAAACAACACAGAGTGGTGGATTGGTGCTTAACATTATTTATGAAAAAATCAATGTTCTGCAGCTATAACAAACAGCGGAAAAAAGATCTTTCTTAAATTGTGTTAGCTGTACGCAATTCTAACTAGCATTATTATTCATTTGCTTTTAGTTTTATGCATCTTCATAATTATTAATACCAACTTTGCGGTCAGTTTCGTTACGTAAATTAAAATTCCATAATGTTAACATGCTTAAATTAAACTAATAAAAAAATCAGCAATAAGCTTTTTGGTATTAATTATTTCAATGAGAAATAATAACAGCATAGTTCAAAAACATCGTATTTTACATTTTGAAACTTTTTTTAAATATAATGTAATAAGTAAGAGATTAAGGTACAAACGAAATTTGCCTTTTGACTATTTCGTCATAAATTAAAATATCCTGAATGTTTTTTTCGAAACTATTCATAATTATGGAGTGGTTGGTTGAATTCCCTTTATATTTTTTAACCCAAATATTTCAAAAGGATTCGTTTTATTAGTGTTGTTAGAAAAATATGGTATTCTTTTCCTCTACTCTCCCTTAAAATCAGGATATGATTGGACACTGATAAAGAACCTTTCTACAACTTCAAGCCTTGTGGGTTCAGTGCTTGTTAAGGAAGTAATTTCTTGACCGATGGTCATACAAGAAGATGACGGTAACAGGTTTAAAAAGTACCTACTTTGTAGAGGCTGTGTGAGCCCAGGAGGGTCACTCAACACCAGAAATAATCTACTATTGATAGAAAGGAGAGAAAATAAGTGAGAAAATTTTTCTAAATAAAGATAAAAAATTAATAGAGTATTTTTAGAAGCTGATACGTCCTAACCCTTAAATAATCGTTTGTTCTTTGGAAAGCTGAATTTTTGACATGAGATGAGGTATAATCATCGAACTTTTGGTCTACTTTGGGAGGCACAATATTGTTGCCTCTATGTTTTAGTGCGAGGAAATTTATTTTTCAGCAATTGCACTGTGTTTAACAACTGACAAGTTAAATGTTTGATGTTTTGGTATCAGAATATCTGTAAATTGTAATTTTTAGTCCAGAAGATACCAGATATTAATCTTAACTCGTGTGAGTTTTAATTGGAATTTTGAAAAATACCAGGTTGTTAACATAAGTGGTTATATTATGATTTATAATGACATTAGTAGCATGCAATAACAAGTGAGTTTTATAATATACATACTGGCAACTGCAAGTGTTTGAAATTTAAGTCCAGATTGAACTTACCTGCAAAAAAAGAAAGAATAATGTCATTAGTAAATCATTGAAAAAAATTAAACAATTTTTCATTTCCTTAAATAGTACATACAAATTATACTGATATTTTTTTTTTCATCGCGTAGCGGCCACTAAGGAACACGTGAATATCATTGCTTATGCTTCTTTGGGAGTCTTGATTTTCTTTCTTCCCATCGCAGTTTCATGATTTTCGACTGCATTTCTTTTCTTTCTTCGGAACACTTTGTACCCCTCCACTTTTCTCTTCCAATATTGGTGAGATTTTTCAGTGTTTTTCTGAATGTGTCTCTATCCAGAGAGTCGGCATCCGAAATTGTAAGTTTTTTAATTCTTCTCTTATTTGCTTCGTGTATCCTCCCATTTTTTAGCTTTTATAGCTAAAAATTTTGTTAAAGATCTTTTTGTTCAATCTTTCCTTCTTCATCCTTTTCATGTGCCCAAAGAACATCTGAATCTTATCTCGGTTTCCAGGTCCTTGATTTCTCTGTAGATCTCTTTGTTAGATCTTCGCCTATACCCTTCCTGTGTTTTCCTACCATAGATTTTTCTTAAGATCCTCCTTTCTATTCTCAGCAGCTTCTCCAATATTTTTATTTTATTTTAAAATAATATCTGATCATTGATGTTCCAGTCTATTTCAAGTTGACAATTATGTTTGATTACAAGTAGAATTATAGTGAAAAAAAGAGAGTGTTTGCATACATATCTACTAAACCAATATGGTTTTCTTTTTAAGAAAACATAAATAACGAAGGATTCTGTGATGCAGTGGCGTATGCAGGGAAGGATTGGGGAATATATCTCCACTCCGAAATGTACATTAAAAAAAATAATCTTGTATTTTAAGTAATATTTTTGGTATTTTTTAACAATAATTTTTGATCCAATTTTTATGATTATCCTTGAAGCATACACCCAATTTGGCGATTATAGACATTTAGGTGATTACTTGCTTTCTGCTTATTTAACCCCCCTCCGAAAAAAATTTAAATCCCCCTAAAAAGAAGTCTGCGTTCGCCCCTGGTATGGCGCCTCTCTGCATTAGTAAGTGATAAAACAGTACTTTTGTTAAAATTGTATATTTCTTATAAATTTTTTCGGTTTTTAATAAATGAGATGGTATATCAAACTCTGATTAGCCAGTAATATACTCGGCTTCTCATATCAATAAATATAAAAAATGTAACCAATAAATATAAATCTAAAAAAAAAATTGCTTTTACTATTCTTTTTTATTTGATAAAAAAAGAAAAAATATTATTAAGCATACAGACGGTTTTATTTTTATTTTTTTTATGAAAGAACTCACAAAAACCTCATCTTTAAATTTGCCCACACAGTCTTATAGCATATTTATGTAACAAATGTTTTTTTCAAAAAAATTAAAAATTTCGATTTTGAGTTTTTGAAAAAATAACTTTTTGGAAGTTTTTAAACATTTTCTGATTGGTTTGTTTAAGTCAATATACATATTAAATTAAAGCTCGTGTAACTATGAAAAGAATTAAACTATTTTGACCCCTATAGGTCAAATTGTTTTGGAATTATAAGCTTTTCAATGATTCAAAACATGTAAAAAATAGTCGATTTTTGATTTTCTTTTAAAAAAGTTTATAACTCAAAAACTAAAAATGGGAAATATCTGAAATTTTGAATTTTCGACTATAATTCAGGCATAGAACATTAATACAAACTTTTGCTCATTTTAAAAGACCTCGAAACAAAAGTTAGTTTTTTATTGGCTGATTTGGTGTGGAATGACCCTTTAATGTTATGTTAAGTAATTATTTGAAAATAATAAGCCAAAATGTAATAATTTGCTGCATTTTATGCTGATTACACGAACGACAATATGGTTAAGAAAAAAAAAATGTTCGAGTAAAATATATGTTTTATTTTCCTTGTCTGTTTAGTAGTGCTTTGAAGGGATCATTCGATCCGTTTACTCGTATAGTCTCACTGACTTCTTATAAATTATAAAAGTTAAAAATTATAAATTATAAATTTTAAAAGTTATTAGACTAATCTGTTCCAATTAATTTCAAATTTCTAGATTTCAATATGTCCTACTGGGATAATATACGATACTAAAGGATTTCTAGTACTAAATGATACGTCCTGCAACTAATAAATAAATTAGTACAACATGACCCGAAATCGAATAATCATTAATTTATTGTATTTTCCTGTAATTAAATAGTCTTGCAATAACGTAAAAAAAAAAAATGCTAATTTATCAATCGGCACGCGCTGACGTAAGATGATTGTATAATTCCATATTTCGAATGACACTGCAAAATATCTGATTGTAATTAGTACGAATTGAAATGCTGACTTGATTGCTAGTTGCAAATCTTTCTATATTCCTTTTATGAGCCATATTATCAATTGATTTATTAAATGGGGGTCTTTAACATGTTACTCAACCGTACCAGATTATATTTCAAAGGCTCTGCAACATGGAGTTAACGGAATATGTGTGCAGAAATTACAGACACCGATACTGCTCGTTCTGTTAAAACGTCTAATTTAGGAAACGAATTAGTTAACTAAATCTTGTTCTTTCTGTAATTAGTATCTCCTCATAAATATGATTTCTGTCCTTAACACGCATGTTGTAAGAACTTGAGTGCAAATAGAAAATAATTGTCTCTGTCTTAAACTTTGTCTATAAATAAATATGTTCACAAATTGAACCTGTTGTAGTTCAGCTTGGAATCCAAAAAGATTCTTGAATAATTTAAAATAACATTTTTTTATACATATGCTATATTTTTATAATATTTCAATAATATTAAAAAAATTAATGACCAAAAAAAGCCCAAATAAAAATGTTTATAGGTTCACTTTAAAAATGGGATTCTGGATTTAAACATACAATTCTTTTCAAGGGTAAATAGGAAAATTATGTAAGAAATTATTGATTAGGAGCTGCCGAATAAAATAAAAAATAGTAAAACTCTATTTAATGTATGCTAGCGTTTCAGGGTTAATAGGAAAGTCGTTATGGAAAGAATAGCGGAGGGGGAGGGTAGAGGATCACTTTCCTGATGCTCTCTCCAATAATTTGAAAACCCAAAAACTTAGAAAATTTGAGAACCTTCTTCAAACACTCTGGTAAACATTTTATTCAGAGTTACTCAAAGTTAAGACCAATACCGTTATATTTTTAGTTAAAAAATTGGTATTTTATATACCATGTTGTGTCTGTACAGAAATGAAGGTTGTTGTCCAATATCAACATTCGCAAGGGGTAATTCAAAGGAACAAATCCAAAAGAGTTAGGAAAACTGAAATATTTCCAAATATAGTTGGGAAAATCAAAATATTTAATGAAGTTGGGAGATCGATTCAAAATGTTTGAAAAATTTTAAACTTTATCCCTCTCCAAATTAATTGTTATAGCAACGTCCCTGAGGGGTATATGAACAAAACACACAGTTATAACAAGAAAATAAATTGTTTAATTTAATTTCCAAGACCTCTAATTTATCTTTTGTACACATCTTTTTACATTGGAGTTACTGTTTTGTTTCGTCCAATAGCTTGAGGGAATTGAAGTAAATAAAGGGTAAGAAGTAGGTATGATGGGAGAGCGTTTCTTTACCTTCATCAGGTCTCAACTCTTATATTAGATGGAACCAGGCCCTCCCGATAGGGCCCAAGGACAAGAAAAGGGCAACCACCTTTGACCTCACAGTTTGTCCTCTACTAGGCCTCAGCTGGTCATCTGCCGCTATTCTATGTTTCATGTGAAGTAAACTGAGTAAATTTTAATTACTAAAATCGAACTGAAGCATCCAATTGTAAGGGCATGAAGTAAGCTACAACATATTCTGACTTATGGCCTATTATTTGTAGAAATTGTTATTTGTAAAAAGGAAAAATACCAATACCTAGTATCAAATCAAAGTTAATATTCTTCACAACACACTCGTAAAAATAGACAGACTTAAGGCGTTTTTACACGGTCCGATAAATATCGGAGTCGGATCCTATGTTTCGTGCAGTCCGGCGCACTCTGGCGGGATCGACATCCGATTTATCGGACCGTGTGGAAACGTCCAAAGGCAGGAAACATCCTTAGGACGTTTCCTAACAAACAGGAAACGTCCTAATAAAGCTTATTGTAATTGTTAACGTGAATGTTAAATGAGAAGCCATGATAACAAAGACTAAAAGAGATTTTTGATTACTTAAATATTTCAACTTTTATACACTATAAATTCCAGATTTAATCCTAAGCTACAACTTCTAGCCAGGGTTTTGCGGGTGATCATCCGAAAAATGAATAATTTAGAACTCGGAGAGTAAAAAAAAAGTAATAATATAAAAGATAAATTTAAAATATTTTAAAGAAAATATAATTCAATTTTTTTAAATATTAGAATGAACACTTTCAAATAAATAAATTCATATAAATCCATATCGGTTCTTTGTTGGCGTAGAACATAGCCATGTTGGCAAACAAAAAAAAGTGCAAGAACTTTAAACGACGGAGTGGCGTCTTGCTTATGACGCACGCGAAGACACCTTTCGGTTACAATTCAAACATTGGAAATGTTTGGTCATTAGGTTTCAGTTAGGTAATTATCAGCTAATATTTATTTATTTTTTTTTTTTTTTTTTTTTTTTTATGATTTCACACGTGTCGGTGTGTTTTTGTTTGTTTTCTTATAGACGTGACGCATACAAAATTTTAAGCCATGGCAATGAATATAGATCTTAAAATTTATAGGGGTGAATAATATCCAGGAAATTTACCTGATAAACTACTCTCATGTGAACCAAAGAAGAAAAAAAAAGGAAACTACTTTATATTTTTTTATACTGCCAACTAGATCTATTTTCACTTGATATCCGCATGATGGTATAGAAGGATCAATCTAATTAGGGATTGATAAATTATTTGCCGCATGATGGTATAGAAGGATCAATCTAATTAGGGATTGATAAATTATTTGCCACTTTTATAATTTATTTTTTATTGAAAACTAGTTTCGAATGTTATTCATTCATCCTCAGTTCTAAAAAAAAACACAAAAAATTCAAAAATTAGCAATTCAAAGTATAATTTGGTATTATTATACATATTAAATTAGATTAATATAAATCAGTATTATAAAACATTTATGAATTATGAATTTAATTAAGATAAGAAAACAAATACATGTTGGTACTCACCAGCATTACTCACCGGCATTACTGGAAAAATCCTGACCCTTAAACTGTTTACCTATAAACCTACCTTTCGTTCATTGTTAGTTCAATGCAAGAAGAAATCAGTACAAACTTTTCTGTTTGATATAATCCATTTAAACCTTGGTGAGTACCAACATGTATTTGATTTCTTGTCTTAATTAAATTCATAATTCATAAATGTTTTATAATACTGATTTATATTATTCTAATTTAATGTGTATAATAATACCAAACTATACTTTGAATAGCTTATTTTTGATTTTTTTGTGTTTTTTTAGAACTGAAGATGAATGTATAACATTCGAAACTAGTTTTCAATAAAAAATAAATTATAGAAGTGGCAAATAATTTATCAATCCCTTATTAGATCTATTTTGATACAAATTCACCCCAAGATATCATCCACCATTATTTTATGACAAAAAGAAGTTCTTGCCGCACCATAAATAGGTAGTTAGTCGCAACTCATCTTCATATTATACCTATATCCTTCAGAAAATTAATTATTTTTTTTATGAACAAAATGTAAAAACTCAAAACTATTTGTATTTAAAAAAAAGTACAGTATATAGATTAATGAAATACAGTCTGCATAATCCTATTTAAACGTTTACATTGGCAAGACGAAAAAATACCTATCATTACGTAGGATAGGACTTAGCGTGTGTATAGGAAGATGAGACAGACAAAAGCGAGTAATTTGTTGCTTTATTAGCTGAAGGGCAGTTGAGATAAGGCGAAGATACAACTATTAGCCATGGGCAAGAGTAACATAAACAATGAGGCAGTAAACAATTGGTTGCTAGTCATTGAGGGAGGACAAGCTGAGGGATAGGCCGATGATAATAGAGAAAACGATTCCGAGATATGTCCTCGTGGGAGGAGTCTTTGTTATCCTCCTTCAATGCTGTTTGTACTCATGTAATCAATAATTAAATAAGTGGTCATTAGCTATACCATAGGGAAACCTTCTTGAGTATTATTTAACAATAATACTAATAATAATATAATTTTTTTTGTCAACTATATCTTCCTTATATTTTTGTCTTAATTTACATTTTTCATCGACGTTTCGAGGTAGCGTCTCTTTAATTTTTACCATTGCTGGCCTTTCACAGCTCAAATATTTATCGTATTTAATTTTTTATAAACCAATTTACTTCTATGTTATTTATAATTAGTAAATAGAAAATGATCAAAATCGTTTCAGTTTTAACGATTTTTGTGTACATTCAAATCCATGGGTCAAATGTAACAAGAAAATAAGATATAAATGATGATGAATAAATATTAATAAATGAGGAGATAAATTGTAAATGATGCATATCAGCAATGGAGGAAAACTAGCCAGCACACAGTTATACTCTCAAGACTTGAAAATAATGATTTAATGGTGTGGTAGAGCGTGATGTTTAATCATCTATTCTGCTTCTTATTTATTTTCTGCGAGTTGGAAAACATTTGCGTTTCAGCCATGACTATGGAAAGTTAGACAGAGGGTTTATGTTAAACGTAGTATCTTTAGTGAGGTGTGTTATACATATAGTGTACTATATGTATAACTTGATGTCGTTACACCAATGGAAATTTTTTTATTTTTAATCTAAATTTTTCATGTATTCAAAAATGAGATTAAAAACCACATGATTGATAGGTAACATAATTAAGTTAGTTTTGAAAATTTCCAAAACAAAGACTCCAATTTAGAAAATTTCAATTTTCAATTAACCCCTTCGACGTAGAAACAATTTGAAATTTCGCTGCTAATCCTATCGAAATATTGTTTAAGAATTTTTTTAAAAATAGATTGTACTCTTTCGAATTTTACTGTAAATTATTGCTCGGCACCATGGACCCTCTTTTCCCTCTACATGAAAGAATTTAAATTTAGAAAATTGCCCCAGCTTCTATTTTGTATCTATAAATAACTTACGGTTGCGAGGCATCGTCCCTGACGAAAGAAAGAAAAAGGATCATTCACGAGAGTAAAATTGAAGAGAAAAGTCCTTCGTAAAATTAATGGGACAATCAGATCTAAGAGAAAGCCAGGAGATGGAAGAATCGTATGGGAAGCCCCGTATAAGATGGCTAAATGAAGTGGGAGGTGAGCTAAAGGCGATAGGTGTCAAGCGTTGGAGTCACTCTACATCTGATAGAGATGAGTGGAAGAAGACATTAATAGATGCCATGGTTCTTGCAATAGGTAATCAAAGTTAATCATCGTCAAGCGTGGATAGTACTTGGATGGGTGACCGCCTGCAGGTGAAAGCCACGCGGTCCGAGATTCTCCAGGCGATTATCCCTCCCCTCCTCCTCTCCCCTCCGGGTTTGTGAGGCTCGTCAGCTTAATGAAGGCAATTCTCAACAATCGGGCGTAAGAGTGATGACCCTATCCTTTGTACCTTGATTGCGAATTGCGTTGTGGTCTTCCAGGATGTCGAAATAGGATGTGCGCCTGCTGACCCTCCTCCCCTTTCCCCCTCCTCGGGCCATAATCCGTGGATCTGGACCGATTTGTTACTGTCCTTAGACTAGAGTGAGACGGTGGAAAGGACAGCGTCGAATTGCTTCCAAAGGGAGTGGTTATGTAGCTGACGCTGTGCTATGTAAGCCATGGTACGTAGCAACGTTAGGTTGGGTGACCCTTTCAGCCTGTCTGCGATAAAGCGATAAAATTTAGTGTGTAAATTTTACCATTGAGTCAATATATATATTTAATGACTCAATAGAAAAAATTATAATTCTGAAGATGTCTAATACAACAGAATAACGTTCAAAGATCAGTAAGTAATTCTTAATCTATATATTAGTTGCTCATGAATACATTATATAGTATATATATATTTCAATATTTCTTAATTTCTCAGAAAAGATAGAACTGGAGCATCTAATATGGAGAAAGGTAAGAGGGTGTGTTGCATGATAAAGAGTTGGTTAATCGGAATGTTGTTATCTTGCGGAGCTATCTGCGGTTTATGAAATAGATGCTGTTTTGATATTAAAAGGACATCCGTAGTTTAGTCAAGTTCATACTTGTCATAGTTCGTTACAGTGTAGGCTGAAATGCTTTTGGAATTATGACTAAATACGTGATATGACATGAAGCAAGTTCAAATGAATAATAATTAGTTTTTGTTTTTTCTGTCTTGTTTTAATTAGATACTTTTAGGGTTTTTTCTCTCAGTCATAAGATAACATTGTTAAATGCTTTTTTCTTTCTTGGAACAATATCCAGTCTTTTTTAAAATATGCTGACAGGTATTCAAATATCTCTTTCTTTTTCTTGTTGTTTTTTGCAGCCAAACCGTTTATTTTAAAATGAGTACAATAGCTTTGAGTTTTTACGTTTTTGTAAATAATATCAACGAAGTTCTCTCTCTCCATTTTTTTTTTTATTTTTTATAACTCATTTATTTACTTTTCGTTTTACTTAATTAACTTAAATTCATTATGTATTTAACAATAATAATATAAATATACCAGTCCCGCAACATTTCATAAACAATCCAGAGGGTAGGAAGTAGTATGGATATATAATTTTCGGTCTTATTTTTGGAACTCAGTGGTTGCCACTGTGCCCTAACCGCCTTGTTCGATTAATCCCCTACATAACAGCCAGGTAGTCAGGTTTTTAGAGTAGAGTGGACTCTGAAAGTGTATGTCAAACTACGATTCACATCCTGATAAATCCGCTTTTTTTCTGTCATGGGAAAATTCAATAAGCTAATCCAAGATTTTATTCGGGTTCATACAACCAATCTACACATTCCCTCTGATTAACGTGATGATTAAAAATATGTCTTTTGTGTGGTATTGTATTTTGGTCGTTATGGAGTATTGTTAGATAAATTTACCCGAAAACTTCGTCGAAATAATAATTGTCTCCGACTAATCGACCAATTAATCGAAACTTAACGTAAAACTTCATAGGAATTGAGTTGAAATAAATGAAACAGTTCACTACTATAATGCAATTAACCTATTGGTGAGTAATGACAATCGGACAAGAGTTACTCTGGGATGTGGCAGCAAGAAGGGTGTACCAGACACAATGGTCCCCCCTCCATTTGGATAGAACAATGCTCTATTAATGGGTACTATTAAGAAAAATCGTCTCTCTCTACTCCATATTGTCTTGATTGCCTTGGCTCTAAACTAATGGAAAAGCACTGATGTGTTACCTTGGAAAGGCGATACCTGGTGTTGGTTTTTCCAGTGGAAATTAAAATCTCATCAGACGTTAATACAGATTGTAATGTTCTCTATGATTCATTTTCGCATTAGGTATTGGATTTCATTTGATCAAAAGAATTTCAAACATTTATTCTTAAAGATGAAATGTAAAATTCATCGAAAAAGGACAATTAATTATTTTAACTTCTGTTGAAATATCTGCATATTATGTGTTTTATTTTCTCGAAAAATTGCGTTAATTTAATTAAAGGTGTGGTGTTATACGATCCATCTATTTTTATTAAGCACAAAACTTCCTTTTAGAAAAAATCGGTTTATTGGCAAATTATAGTTCATTGGTTTGCTTACTTACGCTTAGAACTACAGCTCCCCTATTTCCACTTGATATTATCAGTAACATTCAATGTGATTGAGTCCTTTTTTCTTCAATTCTTTTTTTATACTTGTACAATTTATAATCGTCAAGCTTAATGTCAGTCACAATACCACTGTTTATGAAAAAGATACAGAAATCTTCATATGGAACTGTGTGTTTCACAATCGGAGATCATGATAACTTTGAAAACTTTTCAAACCGAATTATCATTAGAACAGAAGTTTGGTTACAGCTGAAAATTAACTTTCAATAAATTTTAAATTTGCTTATTACTCATTTCAGTTGCATTGTACAATACAGGAGTTAGCGAATCGTATTAAGATTTTTTATTCTAATCTGATTGCGACTATTCAGCTGTTGTGTTCTTTTCATAATTATTGTAAATATAATTATTGTTTTAAATATTAATTTCTAGGGATAATTTAAATACAATGCATAATGATAGTGTGTAAGATTGGACTGCCCTACCCCAAAGAGGCTCAAAGCACGCACGGCCTTACTGGGTCAGTAACGGTAACCAACCATCCCTTAGTAGTGCGCGCTGCTCCAGGGAAGGCCACTGTAAAGTCGTATTTTCCTCATCCTACATCCATCGCTATTAAGGTCGATTACACTAGAACTGAAGCTCAATCAAAAGGTTATGAATAATTAAAATTTTATGGTACAGAACTTGTCAATAGAACAAATCACTTTTTTGGCCCCTAAAGGTGAAAATTGAGTATGATCCACAAATCCTTTCAGCCGATTGGGATAATTCAGATGTTAATAATATATCACAATCTCTTATATGAACAAAATTTACTTAAGGCTAGTTAAATTTTCTTAATATAATGGATTGAATGAATATTCATACTGTATTGCTGCAAGTTGACAGAATACGCTTCAGAATTCGATGAAGAGATGACTTAATTAGTTATTGTTAATCTGACTGAGTATCCTCGGTAAGTATTGTTTCAGACGAGGCTGTGAAAAAGTGAACATGCTGCAGGAGTGACCAGTTCTTGCAAGAGCAACGATTACCCAACCTGAGCCATTGGCCGAAATTCGAACACTCCTTGCCAATCCTACCGTGCGGCGAAGACGTAATACCAATCACATCATGCCAATTTTAACTATGGCTATTAGAACAGTTAATTATCAACTAAAATCAGGTGTAATTTAATTGTTGCATAAGCCCTCGGAGCATATATTTTGAATATTTAAAACATGCTGGATTCAGAAGAACATAAAATCATCATTAACCGAAAACAGAACAAAATCAGTGATTTTCAATATCACATATCAGCAAATATGCCTTCTCATTAATTAAATCTCTGGTAATTATTTATAGGGCATTGCAAGTCGGGCCTTACTGATTTCAATAGGATCCACAATTTTATATTATATATTCATATATTTTAATATTTTGCTAAATAATATGTTGTGGTGAAGAATGATTTCCCATTCCTCACAATAACAGTCCAAATAATGGATAGTATGGAATAATAATTACTAAAAACCAAAACATGAAATTTCAACAACTTAATTAAAGAGTAGTGGTTGTATTTGTATTTTTTTTTTTTATTTATTCCTTATTATAACCTTTTTATGCGTTACTTTACGGAATCAACGAAACTTAGCTAATGAAATTTATAGGTTTTCCTGGATTTTTCTGAAATAAATTTTTTATGATAACAAAACGTGAAAAAAATAAATTATTTTCTTTCTCTTAGACTGTATAGTGCACTAGTTTTTGCTTTGCTATAAAATACGAAAATAGCTCAAAATTTCCTGTACTATAATTAGAGCTGGTTTAGTGTTCTTATCATCCATATCAGTGGTTCTCAAAATGGGTGCTGCAAGTACACCACAAGGATATTAAAATTATTTAAAACAATTAAAGTGCTAAATTAAATAAATAATCAAAACAGTTGTAGACATGAGTGGTTGTTGTGTTATGTTACAAATTTAAAGTTTTGAGAATATGACCAATAAAGTTTTATTTTATGTAATTTTTAAATGACATGATTTATACAATCTACTGAGAAATTATGCGATTAACCAAGAAACTTGTGTTGTTAATGTTACAAGGAAAACACAAATACATTCATTCATAAAAAAAAAAAAAAAAAGTCAATATGTGCAAATTAATTATACAGCATCTTCATCTATTCATGCCTTCAGTTATAAAAAAGTTATCCTAAGTTATTTATGATGGTGTTCTATTTAAATCTGTGGATTATTATTTATTTTACCAAACAATAAATAAATAACAATAATACTAATCATAGGAATACCAAAAATTGTATTTAATAATTTCAGTGTGCCCTCAGACAAAAAAGATTGAGTACGTCTGATCTACACACTGGAAAATAGGATATACCGCTCTTTACAAGAATCTGATCGGAATAACTAACTCGCTCAAATTTGACAAATGCATAATTATTCTAGGTCACCGATGACATATTCATTTTTATGATGGGATGGAGTGTGAGAAACAAAGCCGTAGGTCTCTACATGCTTGTCCCATTTGTTTTGATTAACAATTTATCAAATATATACTTGATGGATGTTAGTACCTACATAGACTATTGGGTAACACAAACCTGTTTTAAGTTAGGGAAAAAAAAGACGTAAAGTACGTCAATTGTTATTTAATGATGTAAATTGATGATAAAAAAAACAAACTAAAATATCGCATCCAGTCGATTGAAGGTTATTTCCTTATTTCGATACCTACCCTCTACTGATTTGATCCTGATATGATTTTTCGGTGAGAATATAATTTTTTGACGAACTGTAAATATTAAATAACTACTATAGAAATTATCATTCATGAAATCCATCACGAATGATAATAATCCAATAAAGTCTACCAATCAATAAATCCAATCTATAACTCCGGATATGTAATTGGGAACTAATTCATAATAATTGAACAAGCCCTTGCGTAACTTGGGTAATCAATTACATAATTACTTTTTAAAATACGAATCAGTACAAATAGCCTTCAGAATGAAACTGTAAACTTTCAAGGTTTACTTGATTAATGAAGCCTAAAAATTAGATATACTTCCTTGATTGCATTAATTGCAAGAGTTGTGATATTCTTATGGCACAATGATTTAATATAATTTTTCTTGGCCTTTTGCTGCACTTAAGCTAAAGAGGTAATGACCTAATGCATGTCTAAAGGGGTCTAGGCATGATTTAAAACCTTTATCTCCTGAATGAAATCTGATCAATTTTGTAGTGATGGCGTATAATTGTGTCTTTGTTAAATGTGAGTGTGTCAGTTGTTGAGATGAAATAGGTATTGCCTAGCTCTGGTGTGTAGATGATAAATAAACTAAACGAGCTATGAAATATCGTTCAAGAAATCTTTAGCAGTTCTCGGATTTTATAGCAAAGCTTTATTAATTAATTAAGTTATTAATTAATTAATTAATTAGTTTATACTAATGTACTACATTGCCTACATAAGATAAAAATGTAAAAGTATTAAAAGTCTTTAAGTTTTGTAATTACAAATCTTTTAGAAACATGCAGGAGAAGCTAGGAATTTGGCGCCCAAACAGTTCTTGGTTTACTTTTTCCATACTTTTTCTGTATCATAAAACTCTTAATTTCTGTGTCATTTTCTAAAAAAAGAATTCAGTGTCGAGACAGAACTATGTTCATTCCGTATTCCACTAGCCCAGCAACATAAAGATATCAGCTGGCGGCGCGGCGGCATAAATTATGGAGGTGCAGCCGTTACTTTCACCGGACACCTACAACCCAGCGATAGCTGTCTGCCATTGTCGTCGCAGTTAATTAGTCCTATAATCATCCAAAATTGTGCGATAGAGGATGTACTTGCAGGTCGGATTTCGGCATTAAACGTAGTATTCACTGAAAATTATAACGTATAAAGCGGAAGCCTTTAAAATAATAGATATTGAATCCGCAATAAACGAAAATTCGGTGAACATGTTTGTAGACGGGTTTCTCAAATAAACGATTCAAATCTCTTATCGTAAAAATTAATAAATGAGGAAATGGATTAATGTCGAGTGCTCATAGACATTTCACCATTTCAGTGGGAGCTGTGTGAAAATGCATAACCTTAAATTATATATTACTGGTGTGTCCTAGATTTTCAAAAATACATTATGAACTATGAGCTCATCAAGCATTCCGGAGGATATTGAGACGGCTACAGCCAATACTATTAGAATTCCTAAAACAAATCAATTATTAATATAGGATCAAATTGAAAAATTGTCACCGCCAATGAAGGAAAAAAGGAAAAAAAAATAAAATAACTAAATTTGTAGTAGATGTATGGTATGATGTCTGGAGTTTAGAGACGTTTAGTCTAAAAGCTTTGTAGTAATAGGAAGAATTAGATAATATTAAAAAAAGGAACCCTTAAAATATAATATATGCGCTAATAAGGGTAACAGCTAAGAAGATATTTTTGTCCAGGAAAACCTAGAACATTACCCTCATTGGATTATGCGCTCTTCGCATTTCGCAGAGTTAAAGGATTAGATAGTAAAACTCTTTCCAGTATGTATATTGGTATTCATCGGAGACTGCAACCGTCTGCCAGAAATTGTTACTTTTTCACGACGGGCTGCCAAGACATCCAGATCCAAGACACGTCGCTGAGCTATGGGCACCGCACGGTATCTGCATAGGGACTGACGCCGTCGCCCCTGCCTGGGAGCCCACTCTTCTAGGGAAAGGTCAGGGAGGGAGCCGTGCTCTTACGAAACACTTGTCTCGTAGCTAGAAAGTACAGGGGGCAACAGCATGGGTTACATCGGTATGTCACTACTGCAATTGTCCGATAAATTCCGTTCTACGGACAATCTACTAAACCAACCTTAAAAGATAACATGACAGTTAAAGGAGTAATCCGCTTTAATATGTTACATAATATATTGTTTTAGTTGGATAAAAAATTCTGAATTAAACTGGTAAAAAATCGTGGAGGGTATGCATTAATTTATAGGTTTCCAGCGTGAGATAACCCAGGAATGTCTGATTGCTAACTATCCTGTAATCTTATTTTTTCATAAAACTAGTCGATTATAAAAATAATCCTTATGAGAGATTATTACCACAATTTATATATATATATATATATATATATATATATATATATATATATATATATATATATATATATATATATATATATATATACATATATTTATACTAATATTAAAATAAGTTTTTTTTCGTAATATCATATGTATGTATAATAGGTTGTTACAAAAGTGCTTGTGCATGAACAAAACCTTGAATTTCAACTCTCATAATTAAACCTATAAGAATGTTTTTGTTCCTACTATTTATGTCAATGTTTACTTTGACTGATCCTCTAATTTCCTGTGACTTGGATTGGCTTTATGGGGTCATTTACATTTTTAAAACGCACGTGCAATATCTAAAGAAAAAATTGTGATTCGCGGTCTTTTGAGACATTACTGGAAAAAAGGCAACCGCAAGAAGCAGCCACCGAAAAAATTTGTACTACAGAAGGAGAGTCAATTATCCATCGATATACTACCCCACAACCCAGATTAGGTCGCCGATCGGTCGTTGATGATGACGTTCTTCTTGAATGTGTGAACCACTCCACATGCAACTATTCCTGATTTATCGGCCGTAGTAGGGACTCAAACCTTTACTGTGAACAGCTAGACGGAGTTTCTGCAGTTTTGAGTCCAAAGTACCCCGCTTTGGTCAACAGGAACCAAGCCATTTTGCAACGCGACATGCACCTGCACATCGTTCTCGTTTGACCAAGGAAAAATGATCGTAACTGCAAGTAGTAAACATATGGCCTCATCCTCAGTATAGCCCAGATATTGCTGGTTATGTTGATGTTGAGGTTATTGATGATGGTTTGTTTAAATCAATGGTTCCTTTTTTAAATTACGAGGATGTAAAAATTGGATGTGAAGAATTATTCGTCTCAAAACCAAAGAAGTGGTACCGAGATCAAATCCAATTACTGGCCGAAAGATGGGTGAAAGTAGTTGAAAACAATGAGTTTGAACAATTACTTATTAGTTAAAACAATTACTTTGAAGAGTAGTATCCAATAATGTTTAAAATTTGTAATCTGAAATAAAGCTATACTAATGCACAAGGACTTTTGTATTAGTATATACTAATGCACAAGGACTTTTGTAACTACCTATGGACATATTTTCCATAGTGACTATATTATTATTGATAAGTGCTTAAAAGTTAGGTTTTATGAATATAGATAGATTGCCTTTTTCATGACGTCCGCGAAGAGTTTTATTTACCGCCTTAATGTAAATTCTGGATTTAAGCATAGGTAGTAATATTTTTTATACGTCAAAATTGACCACAAAAAGTAATAAATATTTTGTAATTTTTCATCATCATCTTCAATATATTTTACACACGTTTTATAACAGATTTCATTATCAATCAGATAGAATAAGATATCATGCTTGATGATAGATTGATTTAATAATTATAGATGAAAGCAAATCATATAATTATGTTATCAAAACTTAAACGTAGTTGTATACAAAAAATGGTAATATTTTTATTGGTAAATCCAAATATTTAACATATTACATTCTGATATCAATTCTATAAACCAATAAACTATAACAATTTATTAGATGTATCTGTGAATTAGTGATCGTTAACTTTTAAGTGAAATAGTTTTGATTGAAATGGGCGGTTATGAAGATTTATATGCAATGTAAAAGCTAACTTTTAGATGGATCTAAATTATTTTTGTCATATGTTGAGATAATTAATAACTTATTCACTGTAAATATTTTATTAAAATCTATTCATGAAAACAAAAAATGACACTCGTTTCAAGGCCCATTTTTCAAAGAATTCGAAAAATCTAATAAATAAAAAAAAACACCTAAATTGATAGCGTAAACACTGCAAATACACGCACATATAAGGTAATTTCTTTAAAATGATCATTTCAAAATTATGTATTAAATTTGGCGCAATAAAATCATCATTTACACCGTATGCTAGTTGGATTCTGGCTTGTGATGCCTGACTTTTAATTCCTGAAAGACCCACGGAAGAAATGTAACCTTCCTACTCTCGCTGGAGTCGTTCGGTAACCGAAAAGATAATCTGCAACCTTGCCAAAGAGTAAAAATTATGCCAAACCGAATAAAAACCTTTCGATTTCCGATAACAAATTAAATATGAGTTAATGATAAAGAAATTCCGAACTACTTATGCTCAAGGTAATAAGCGTAATTGTAAATGGTCTTTTTACCATTTACAGGATGTTCTTTTACTTGAACTGACCAAATCTGGTCGATCTAAGGCAATTTTACATGAAGGTATTCTGAATTCCTTGTGTTTTAGAAAGAAATTTTATTCGGTTTTGTTTCAAAAAAATTAGTATTGGAGACAACGTGTAATGCTGAGATTCCTGTTTACCCGCCTGTTCAGTTATTTTAAAATGAGCGGCTTTGAAGTTATCCCCTCGACTAACGACCATAGAGTAGCTAAAATCTGACCGTATCGCAGGCCAAATCACCCCGCTCCAGCCGCTAGAATATCATTATATCGGAAGATAATGGTTGGAGAACCCGAGTCAAACCGTCAGATTTCCTCTAATTATAGGGCCATTTCTTTAGAGTGGTTTGGTCTTGGTATTTTCGTTCCGACTCTAATTACTTGGTGGAATCTTAGGGAATGCTTTGCGAATTTAGAAATTTTTTCAACCCATATTTATGGTGATGGTAGTATTTTCTAAAGAATTGGTAAAGTGTGAATTTTTGTAACAATATTCTCTTTTTATTGCAAAGAAAAAAAAATGGTTTTTAATATTAATATTCTCGTAAAGAGCTCGAGCTTCGAATGATCAGCAGTCGGCTGTATCTTCATTTCAGAATCACGATGTTTTTAATACAGATTAGTCGTCGCAAAGGATTATACGGTTCTAACCTAAACTTTTAACTTTTCAGATAAATAATATTTAACTTCAAAATTTGAGGTTATACGTTTCAAAAAACTAAAAAACATACGAATAAAAATAATAACATCCGTCCGCTGTACAGCGTCCGCGGCTTTTCTCTGCGACTAGTGAACAGATTTTCTTAAAATTTGGCAACAAGAAGGGATCACATGTCACCCCAGAATGACCCTCGGAACTCGATATTATCATCCGTCTTTTCTTTTCAAAATGGCGGCCGATTAAAGGTTTTATAAGCCCATAAATCGGTCATTTATAAAGTAGGGGGAAAATGTAGAGTGTTTTGGAATCAGCATACCTAGGGATACAAAAAAATCTATGAAAATGCTTTTAGTTTATGCTTTTCAATTTTTGAGGTTAACAAATTCTATACAAAACAAAAAAAAATCATTTAAATTTGGCAAGCATTTGCTGAGATATTGCGAAATGAACTGCGTATACAGGTCAGCGTATCCCTTGGCCTCCTGTCTTTTCAATTGGGAGCTGATTGCTTCTTCGTATCCCTTTCCACTTCATCTTTTCTTGGATTATTTATCCACTTCCTTCAACTTCTTGGTCTTCCCTTTTTCTTTTCTCACTGAAATGCGCCTCCAAAATTTTCCTCTGTAACATTTCACCCTCTGATTAAATGTCCTGCTGATCTTAGCCTACTGCTTTGATAATGTTTTTTCTAACACTCTCAGTTTACGCCGATCATCCGGGGTAAGCACCAAATTTCTGCTCCATAGGCGCCTACTACTTAATTTCTTTGCTGAACTTGGTAGTTATGTTTTATAAAATATTCTGTACATATTCTTATAGATACCATTTCACCTTTATTTAATTATTTGATAACTCGAAAACATTCTAACTTTCCCGAAACATTCCAAATGCTCATTTGAAAGATAATGTAATTAGTCTTAAGTAGTAATTAATCTTAAGTAGTTTATCTAATTAGTCTTAAGTCTAAACCAAAGCGATTTGGAAAGTCTTGTAAATGGGCACGACACTATTTTTTTTAAAATTATTATTTGGAACCATAAACCATTTTGCAATAATTTGCAGTTCTTTTTTTTAATTTAGATAAAATTTGACTGGCCTCTAAGAAACTTCAGTGCGTTCCGCAATATTCCTCTTTGCAATTCTAAAATGCACTAATTGATTAGACTTTTTTTTTTCTTGTACATGTCTGTAGAATGTCAATGGGGGAAGTTGACACAATACATAGTAATGCAAATGACTGTTTAAATTTTACAAAAGAATAGCTGTTTGTAACTGTTTCTGTCTGAATAATTCATGAATGGATGTGGCTTTGTATGAGTAGTATAGACATTGCATCTAATTTTAACTACTCGATTATAAGATAAAAATAATTTTGAATTATAAATTTTTATATTTATATTTTTTAGTGAGTCTATGATATTTGTATGTTTATATATCCTATTTGAATAAAAGTGAAATTGACTAATAAAAAAAAAAAAAATTAAAAAAAAAAATGTGAACTAAACTGCCTTTTTCATCGTGTATAAATGGTAGAATATTATTTGAAGTATTACTCTCACCTGCATGCCAGTAAATATGAACAGCTATAAAGTTGAGTTTCTAAATGCCGTGATACCAAAAGTTTCTAGTTTTATGTCTAGCTATCTAAAATTTAACGAGCCCGATAAAATGCAGTCATCTATCAACTCAAGGACTTTTGTCCTCAGCACCAATATTTCAATACGGCATTATGGACATCCAATGATTCAAGGTTTTATTGATTCAATGAGATCAAATTGACAATTTATACTTTCCTTGGCAGCAGTGGCTTTGAGGTGTAAATTATAGCATGAGACTTTCTATTGAGGTTATTTTTTTTAATAACATTTAATTTTATTTTATGTGCTATGTTCATTAAAGTAAGGTAACCCGGACTGGATCCTTTTTGGGTCTTGTCTTTGAAATTATTTAAAATTTATAGTCCCTGAGGGCAGTTCTTACAACCAAGAAAAAAACTGATCTTGCGTTTGGGTTTCTGAATGGGGAATACTTCTACTTTAGGACATGCTGAATTCGATTCAAACTCTAATTTTCAACCCATAATTATTATCTGGAGTTTATCAGGATGAATTCTCAGTATTTTGTAAAGACAACAAGAGCTCCCAGCACTTACAATCGGCTTCAAAAACTTTTATTCAAGAGATTAAAAATTTTTGTGGTAAAAAAATATGTCTTAATAGAGTGAATTTCATGAATGAAGTTAGAATATCCATAGGCTAAATATGTACATAATTAAACAAAATTACTTCTTAGAGCTGTTTAACTATGACATATGTAATAAGGAAAAGTGGCCAGATATCGTCCTCTTAATTCTAATTAGAAATTTCAAATATTAAACTAAAGTTTAAAATTCCCAAAAAATGTAAACAATTGCCTCTGTTCTATATCAACAGTTATTGGTCTTGTTACAAGGCAGAAGTAAATAATCTTTCCTCTGAGTAAACAAAAACAATACTTACCCAAGTGTTAAGATTTTAGAAGAGTGGAATTTCGTCCCCCAATTAAATTCACAATTTATTAATTATTTGAAGTCAGGAAAATTTAAATAAAGGGAAATAACTCCCCAGAACAAAATTATTTAGGCATATTCAAATACTTAAAAAATTTAATTATTGATTATTTTATTCAGAAATGTGACTATTTTTTGTACATCAGAATTTTAGAATGCTTCTAATCACCTAAATCCGTGTTCCATTCTCCTCCCCCCATATATCTAAATATAATTTCCTTCGTGTAACAGAATAGCATACTGAACGAAAACCATAATCTGCTTCTCCTCGCGGCTATGTTGAAAATTAGTGAGTCAAAACACATGCCTTCAAAACTTTTACTATCAGCAGTCAACTGGGTGTTACTGAGGTATTTCAGAAAAAAAATGTCAGCTGGTAGCAGAAAAATCAAAGCTAGATAACTGCGGAAACGAGTTTAGGCAGCGGGACGGATTTCGGACACATTGCCTATTTAAAAAGAACGAAATTTACATAGGTAAATTTATAATTAATAATGAAATAAAGCGTTTTATTTACAATAGTGTTGTAAGCATATTCCCACTTTAACACCCTACTATTTCCCGAACACGTAATGTCAATTGGCAAGAAAGAACAAATAAAATTGGGTACTTACTTACTTACTTACTTGGCCATTGGTTACTTACTTTTCTTACATTAAATAAATCGGCTCCCTACAATGCTGTCGAAACGTAAAAGGTAAAATTTTCAAGACTGATCGTTGTGCTTCTTACATCATTCGTCAACAGGAAGAATATATTTTTAATAAGAATCTGTTATGATGTATTTGCATGAAGTTGAGACCTACATTAGAGCCATGAAGAATAGCTTCCAAGGATCGTGGCTGGGATCATAAGTACCTGAAGGAAGAGATGTCATAAGCTTTTATATAACGCTTCTTGCCATTGGTTGAACAATTGGGTGATGGCGTGACACTAAGCATTCGTGTGCTGGCCACGAAACTTAGAGCCGAGAAACTTAACAGGATAGATTAATTTTAATGAAAGGGAACATTGCCAGTATTTATCTAGTATAATAATCTAGGAAAATTTGATTGGTTTAATTCAGTTAAATTGTAAAATAGACTTGTTAAAATCAATAAAATTCTCATGGCTGAAGGAAAAAAGGATAACCGGTTGCTGATCTCCAATATCTGAAAACATCCTTGTCAGGGTTGATTCGGTGTATTTTTGGGAAATGAATTAATTTAGTTCTGTAAACAGTTTCATTACATTAATTTCCTAATGGACAGGATAATAAAAACAGTCCTATTAGCAGATAACCAAACTAGGTTGAGGACCAAACTGAGGTCAAGACTAAAAGATAAAAATATGCAAACTATGCCTGACCGTTGTGTTGAGCCTATAATCTTTAAATAACCACTTATTATTTAAATTATTGATTCAGAGTTCTGCACATAATCTTTTAATGATCGTGGATGAAATGCTATACTTAAAGGTATGCTGGTGTTTATCAGTACAGCCATAGATGTTTACTAATAAACCGTAAGATTTTTGTTTTCATCAATTATTCGAATAAATTAAAGCATCTAATTGTTCATAACTAGCCCGCGGTTTCACCCGTGTTAAATTTGGATTGACCCCTAATAAAAAAAATAATCTTTAAAATAATAAACTATAATATGTTGTTCAGTCTCATTTGTTTCAGACATTTTCAAGTAACGGGATCAAAACGACAATATTTGTTTATAAAAAGCAATTTTATAAACTTGATTCTCACATTTTATTTACAAACAACGTTTTTATAAAATAATTTCACACTTATTAAAAAGTTTAATATAAGGAGAAATTAATCGGAGAGTATGATCAATGAAGAAAATGCGCCAATAAGTGAAACTAATTTTTTATACATTTTTTTTTATCACGGCTGAGTAAAAAGAACAAACAGGATAACAACTATTGAAATATGAATATTTAGTAAAACATAAATATATGTAAGTAAGTGAAAATATTATAACATCTTATCCTTAGATTAAATCTACGGTCAACTACATCCACACCAAAATTAAGAAGTTTGACTAGTCAGCTTGGCCCAACGGGCATGAAATTGTGATGACAACGAAATGTTTGCAAGTTGGGCACTTTTCTCATAGCAGTTTATTTTATGGTTACTGTTCCTACGGATCGTTGTCTAAAGGCTTCCTAAATTAACGGTCTGTCCAACGCAAAAATATTTTTTTTAAATCGGACAGGTAGTTCCGGAAATTAACGCGTTCAAACATGCGTACTATTCAGCTTTTTATAATAAAATAGTAAAGATTAATCCCGTGTTTTATATTTGATAGGAAACAAATCAATTTTTGAAACGATAATTAAAAATAGAATTTATTTTTCTTTTCTATTTACTCTGTGCATAAATTGGTGCATAAATGCTTTAATGTAAATATAGAATAGAAGCAATACGATTCGAAAATTAAAATAATTATAAAAATATATTTGTAGAATGTACATCCTCAGCTGATGCATTGAGGAAAATTCCATTTTTTTTCTAATATATTTTTTTATGATATTTATCAGAAATGTATCTCGGAGCTATGAATGGACAGTCACTGTCTGCCAACATCAATAATCTATTGCTACATTAACATTTACGATACGTTTTAGTTTCTTCCGAAAAATATAAAATTTATTTCACAGTTTACTCATCGTTTATCAGTAGAGATCAGGAAAAAATATCCTGCAATTTTGATAAATTCCCTTTAGATTAAGTCAACATTACAAATAGATATTATGGTTATAGATAATTATTATGGTATAAAAGATATACACCCCTTCAAGTTCCTGAGTTCGGCCTCGCAATGAGTGACTTGGAATCCCAGTGGCCATAATAAAAAGGACCCTGAAGCAATGTTGAGGACGCCCCTGCCAGCAAGGACTCCTCCACCCATCCTGGGAGAACTTCATCAGAGTTCCAAGTGAACTTTGACAATCATAAAACGATTGAGAAAAAAATTTCTAATCATATCTTCAAGGATCCTTTCGATTTTCATGCGGGACGTAATTAGTTATTTTATTTTTATTTTCTAATCGCAGAAATAAAATTAGGGGTCAGACCTCGGAAATACAAAATAAAATTTATAAGTGAACAAAAACTTTTAATAAAACCATTCCCTCGAAACTCACTGTTCGATTTTCGAGACCGCTGATATGATGTCACATTTTCATTTTATGCGTTATAGATACTTTTACCGACCTTTCTAGCTGATATCAATATTTTCAGATAATTTTGTTAAAAAATGAAAAGTAATCAAATCAGAGAACAGTAATAACAAAAAGGACAAGATCTTTCAAGTTCCATGTTACCCTGGGAGTTGAGGTGCGAATCACGCATTGTTTACATGATTTATAAAAAACAAAGCTGCCCTGTAAGCGGTTAGAATAAATATAAAGTTAAAAAATAATTTCAGTTTCTATAGTAAATCTGAACCTAAAAAAAAAATTACGATGAGCGAAAAGTTTTTTGAGTTTATTGTATTATATCTCAAACATTTTTCTTTCATATGGCAGATAAGAAATGTATCTTACTGATAAAGTATGGTAGAAGCATACTTCATGTTCATAATTCGATGGTATACCTCGACTTCATCTGAAATGTATTTTTATTACTGTGAAATGTATTAAAAATTACTGTTAAATGCATTTTTATAGGTAGTAATTTAAATAAAATTATGGAGTTTAAGCGAGTAAAAACAGGATTAGCGCCTGTTGTTTTATAACAATGTACCTACAATTTAAATTGAAAAAAATATAAATAAAATCAGAAATAAATAAATCAATGTTTTTTTAAAACTAGAAAAGAAAATAGTAGACACAATATATCTAATTTTTTTTAATTATATTAATTCTAAACTAATTGTCTATTAAATGCAAGAAATTAGTTTACATCTTGAAATAAATTGAAAGACCGTGAATGAGTTTTTATTAATCATCATTATTTCAGTTAATAGCTAATAGAAGGTGGAAGCGGAACCAACACTACAAATTATCTCCAAATTCAATCTTAAGAAACGAAAACAAGGCTAATTAGTAAACCTCTTTCACATTCCAAAATGTCTCTTGTAACCTTCGTTCGTATGATTTGTATTCTTCTAGAGGGACTGTGTATTCGGCACTTCCAAATACCATGTTCGAATCTCAGTAAACATTGATATACAGTCTGTTTCTACTGAGGAGAGCTTGGCGTGTGTCAAGCTTTGACGAGCAACACCAGAAAAGTTTAAAAAATTATTAAGGGAAAATTAACTCTTGATTGATTCCAAAATGTATATAGTCCAATTTTTTTTTGTTAGTCTTCTGTAAGAAAAACTATCCGGAATATTACTAATGTGAAACCTTCCAGTCTGCCATTACGTGTATTGACAGTGAAAAAGTTTTGAAGCAGTACTAAAATTTTCTCCTAGATATACAAAAGTAAGCCTTTCAACCTAAATATATTCTTCAATGGTAAGGTTTAAGGTTAATATTTAGCATCAAAAGTTTTCATTTAGCCTTTTGTTTAAAAATTTATCGAGTTAAGAATTTGCTTGTCATCGTCGCGCAAAACGGATCCCCTTCAGTTACCAAATCAGACCCCTTATTTTTTGAAGTTTGAAGTCTGCCTGCATCAGTTACAGATTTCAAAAAGATAATGGAAAAGATTGATCAAAGAAAATGAAGTCCTTTTAAAATTACTAACGCTATTGATAGATTTCGGAAAAAGAAGATGGGTTGGAAAGTAAATGTTCCGTAAACAAAACTGACGAGATTAATCCAACATGAAGTACAGTACCTACACCTGAAGAAGCAGCAAACACAAAAAGAGGCAGACCTACAGTTTTGGCCAACGATCTTGAAGAAGAGCTGGTTCAGTACTGTCTAAAGAGAAACTACGGGCCATGATCATGAAGTGCTCGGAGACCATGTGAATTAAGCTGGTAATGAAAAACACTTATTTAATTCTGCAATTTTTGTTGCCGAACGATTTACTTCTGTTCCTTTTTTTAATAAAAACTAAAACCTAATTGCATGGTATTGTAATTGTTATATCATACTAATACTTATGAAAAATAATTTGATATTAATCAACTCAATAAGTATGGTAATGACATACAACCATTTTTCTTGTAAATCAAATAGCCCAGCTTATCAAGACTGCCACAGTTATATTTCAAGCGTTTAACATTTCTGTTTAACTCAGGGATCAAATTATTTCGGTAAATTTTAAAGCTGTTAGGATTTCAGTATTTTCTAATCTGATCGTTGGGAACGGGTTTCGTTCGATGAATATTTTAATAGGGCTATGTAGTTGGATAAGATGCTCATCTGCCCTCAGGGTCCAATAACCCGCTAGGTGTTCAGGACCTAACCAAATTGGTTGATCATTCAGTGCCTTCAAAGGGTCTTAAGAATTTAAAGGACTAACAATGGAACATTTTTTTTTTGTGTGTATATGTATAGATTATAGTATTTAAAAAAAAATAGATTAAAGTCGTTTAAGATTAAAGATGCTTGTGTTTGAACTAAAAAAATATTGTTAAATAGAATGAGAACTTTCACATATTATTTTTTTCTTCCTCTACAATATGTTGACGTTTCGGGGTTGTTTCTCTATTATCAAAGAATAGTCTTCCATGTTACAATAATATAACAATGGTCATTAGAATTAATAAAAATTATCTTCTCATTTAATTGGAAATTTTACCAAAAGCTTGGCCATTAGATCTACTTGTCAAGTAAAATTCCTAAAATATATTTAAGAACACTATAAACCTCCTACGAAATGTAATTATAAAAAAAAAAAAAAACATATGTTTCAGATGTATTTTTATATACAAGTAAAATAATTGTATGAGACACTACTTTTATGTAAATAAGAATAAAGAAAATTAATGAAATGAATAAAGAAAATTTATATTTAAAAAAATAATAAAAAATTGATTTTAACCATGATTGTAGTTTCTATTGTCATTTGTTTCGTGATCAGACGTTCATACATAAGAAATACAGATTAAAAATTTAAATTTTTTAAAAATTACATATACATTTGAGGGCATAATTATGTAAGCATTGAACCGAAGAAGACGCATGGGATTAATATGAAATGATTCTTGATATTTTATTTGGTCATCATCAGTATAATCTTTTCAGTTGCATTGTACCACCGTATTTCAGAAAAAAAAATTATGAAGTGCGACCAAGAAAAATCTCCGTTCTTCCTGTAAGTGTTAACTTGAGGGAACCAAATAATCAGAACAGAGCGTAAATCCAGAGCGGCTAGTTATAATGAAGGTTGTGTAAGTGGGAACGTTTGAGGCTTCTTATCCAATAGACCTGTACCTTTCACCCAGTGGAGGTCGGGAAAGTCCGTGTATTTCATCAGTCTTCTGTCCTCAGTAATAACTCGATGCGTAATGTGATAGCAAATTATTGGATGTTTCATCGCATAAATGGGTTTATATATGGAGCAATGGATATCTTCTTTTGGCTACACAATCAGTAAAACTAAAGTCACTTTGTATTGATTATTTTGTGTTTGAATGGAAAGTATTAAATAATGCACAGAGTATTTAGGTTTGGAAGTAATTAAAATAATGATTCCACGTGAGGAGATCAAAACTTTACCCTTAAATATTAGTATCTGAATAGAAACTCGTGGTATCGAGGCACTTGGGGTGCTTTAGAAAACTATCGCAGAAGATCCAAAGTTCAGACATGTTGATAGTCTCTTGATGAGTTGCGAACCTTGGCACAAGACAATAGAATTAGGGGAAGATCATGCAAGTCAATTAATTGTTATCACTTAGCATCTATGAGAAGGTTGCCGATTGTTCTTTAACAGAATAATTATTAAAAATAAAGTATAACCGATCCTTGGGGCCAGAACAATCTACTTGAGGTTTTGTTCCATTTTTTATCTGTAAAGGCGTTGTATATTTTAGCTCTTATGCAATTGATTAACCCACAGCTTACTACAATACTATAAGATTATAATTTTAGGTTTAGTGCCTACTATGTTTTGTATTATTATGTAAAAAAGTAAATGATAAAAGTCTATTTTTGGACTATAAATGCTATCTTAATAAATGGTCTTATTAACAATGACGGATATAAGTATTAAGATATGACTTGAAGAAATTAAATACTGAATTTTACGGAATTTTAATATTATAAGTTTAGTGTTGATTATAATAAAAAACATTTTTTGCTCAAAATCAACTATGTATTCGGGAATAACTTGATAGTTCTCTAGGCGGATAATTTATGTTTCAATTCTCAACTATCCCTAATAGGATTATTTTTATTATTTCTGAGAATAATAATAATATTTTAGGTACTTATGTACTAAACGGTCGACAATATGTTCTGTTGGTTTCGCTTACGACTTACAGTGTAACCTTTCTTATTATTTTTGTGTTTTGATTATCAATATGATGAGGATACTAATAAGTTGTGTGTTTTGTGATATTTTTCTCTTTTTTTTTTTTTTTTTACGGAAAATTATATACATTCGGGAATATCCTTCAATAGAAAAAAAAATGCAAAAAGTATTTTCCATACTTATTTTTAATTTGCTTACGCATTTGGCAAAGAACGCAGTGAGATATTTTCAAAGTTTTGGAATTATTCTATCGAAGAAAGACTGTGAAAATGGGCATGATATTTCCATTACATCACAGTATCTGCCCGACCCTTGGATCGTAAATAGCTTATATTGTGCGTGCCTAAGTGCCTAAAGTTTTATTTCAGTTAAGTTTTATAAAACAATTAGTTCTAGCTTCAAAGTAAACCAATGTGCTGGACCCTCAGGAGCCCAATTCAGCCTAATTTGGACCAATTGGCAAATTAAAAAAAAAAAGGAAAATGAATCAATATAATCTACCTGTAAGTAACAGCTTTTCAATATTATCGGACGATGAAGATTACCAAGAATCAATAAACAGTGTAAAAATTAAACCTTTACCACCAATTGTTGTATATAACGCATTTGATGATTACGAACAACTTTTAAAATCAATAAATGAAAACAAAGTTGGTGAAATAAACATCAAATATCGGAAAAATAAAACTATTTTCGTAACATACAATTCAGATGACTTTAAAAAAGTTCAAGAATTAGAAAAGGGTCAGGAATTTCATTCCTACACACCAAAAACTGAAATCAAACCTAAAATTATCATGAAAGGAGCTCCCCCAAATTTTGAATGTGAATTCATAAAAAAAGACTTAACATTGAAAGGAATTAAAGTTATCAAAGTAACACAAATGATTAAAAAAAAATAAATCCCTCATGTCAGATTGCCTATCTGGGTCATGACTCTGGACGACAAACTTCAAATAAATATGATTAAAAAAATAAGAGCAGTGGGCAACGTCATTATCAGTTGGGAAACATATATAAATAAGAAATAAGTGATTCAATGTTTCAACTGCCAAGCTTTTAACCATTTATCGATCAATTGCCATAAAAAACCAAAATGTATGAAATGTTCAGGAATGTTCAGGAACTCATCATACCAACAATTATTTAAATGAAAATATTGACAATTTCGTACCAAAATGTGCAAACTGCGAGGGCCCACACACAGCTAACTCCAAAGAATGCTCTCATTACGAAAAAATGTAACCCTGAGACTGAGTAAACAATCACCTAAAGTGTAACTCTATGCAACTATATGCAAGAAGTATAAATTCAAAAAAAGAGTTCCCAGATCTTCCTAAGTCTACACCTAAATGACCTCAAGAAACTTTTATAACTCAAGATAAAGAAAAGGAACCGTCTATGATGGATATGTTAAAGGAAATAAAATCTATATTCAGCACTTTCAAATTTCAAACGTATACTGGCTAAACTGAATTCAGCAAAAGACGGAATTTAAAAATTCTTCATATTATTTGAAGGAATTATTGCTCTACTGGATTAATGGACTGTATGTATTATCTTTACAATTACGCTATTGTGTTAATATCTCCTCTATATTATTTATTTATAGAAATTGCAGATTTGTTCAAATTCTTAAAATTGTACATAGTTAACTTCGCATACAATAACAAAAATCAAATTTACGTGACCTATAACCCCATTCACAAATAAACAATTTTAATAAACAATCTCAGGTTCTTATCTCTGCACAGTCCGGCCAACCTAGAATTATGATCCCACCCAGGAATGTTATTGCACACGTAATATTATACGAGCTTAGTTCTACTATCATTTCTTTAAAGTGTCTAATTAAATTAATAAGGAAAACATATTATTATTTTATTGTTTATGGCTCATAACTCCATAAATTGTTTAATTTGGAACGCTCGATCCGTTAAAAATAAACTACTCGAATTAAAGGACTTCATTTCCTCTAACAATCCAAAAATCTTGGCAATAACTGAAACCCATCTATCAAATTCTGACAAAGTGAAAATCCCTAATTTCAACATTTATAGATCGCATAGAGATCGAAATGGAGGCGGGGTCATGCTTATCATCGATAAATCATTTAAACAATCCTACTGTCCATTACCTCATTTAAAGTCCGTAGAAGCGGTTGCTGTTAATTTACACTTGATTAATAATTTTGCATTAACTATAATTTCTCTGTATTTACCACCAAGCAAATCCATCTATTACTCTACTAATGGGCGTTCCACTCGACATCTTATTATCGAAATCATTTTATTCACTGAGCCGTCTTATATCTCTACCAATCTTAAGTTCGGACCACAACCCAGTTTTATTTCGCATCAAATTAAATACAATTATGCAACTTCCCATTGCTAAATACCAGTATAAATAAGCAAACTGGCCTAAATACAAACAAATTTTAAATGATAATTTAGAATGCAATCCTACACTCAACAGTAAAGATGAAATAGATGAAGCAATCAGCAACCTATCAGATTTTATTTCCACCGCAGCTCACCAAACAATACCCAAAACAAACGTTGTTCCAAGAGTTGATGAAATACCCATTTCTCTTAAAATTTTAATTAAATTTAAAAATAAAATTAAAAATAAAGTCCAAAATTCGAAATTCCAGTACACTTAAGAAATGTCTTACTAAACTTACAAGTCTCCTTAGAAAGAAACTCTACAAGTGGAGAAACAAAATCTGGTCTTAAACACTAGAATCATTTGAAAAAGGTTCTAAACCCCTGTGGAAAATACACAAAGTTTTTACTAAAAGAAGTCAATCAATCCCTCCTCTAAAAACCTCTAATGCTACATACGAATACGATTCAAAACAAAAACTAAAGATTTTAGCCGATCATTTTGCAAGTATTCAAAACAATCCGAATAACTCAATCTCAAAATATCATTTAAATAAAGTATCTAAATCTATTGACGACTATATGACTTTAATACCAGCTTCCCATAGTTTTAAACACACTTCTCCATAGGAAGTCGCGACTCTCATCAAGTCCCTCAACATTAATAAGTCACCCGACCCAGATATCATACTTGCAATATTAATTAAAAATCTTTCAAAAAAAGCAATAATTCATATTACAAAAATGTTTAGTAGCAGTATGAGACTTAAATACTTTCCGGCCAGTTGGAAAAGTGCAAAACTCATCCCTTTGGACAAACCACATAAAGATCCCGAATTATCGACGAGTTATAGACCCATTAGCCTTCTTAATATTATTTCAAAACTGTTCGAAAAATTCATAAAGCATCCCCTTACTCAACATATGTTAGCCAATAACATTTTAATAAACGAACAATTCGGATTCCGACACTACCATTCAACTACCTGCCAACTAGCTCGTGTTATTGATAATATAACCGAAAATTTTAATAATAAAAAACATACCGGCATGATCCTTATCGACATTGAAAAAGCATTCGATACTGTCACTCCAAATTTACTGATTTATAAAAATAAAAATAAAATATAAATCACTCCAAAAATGATTTATAATAAAACTTAATATCCCAAGATATCTAATATTACTCACAGAGTCATTTTTAAGCAATAGATCTTTCTAATTATCAGTCAATAATTTATCTTCCCCCATTTACTACACTATTAACGGTCTCCCACAAAGATCCTCCCTAAGTCCTGTATTATTTAATTTATTCATAAATGATTTTCCTAGAATCATAAACGTCGATATAGCCCTCTTTGCCGATGACACAGCGTTATTCTGTTCCTCTTACCGAATAGACACTATTATCAATAGATTAACTTTAGCATTTAAAAAAACATCCAAATTCCTTAAAAAATGGGGACTACGCCTCAACATAGACAAAACGGAGGCCATCATGTTTACAAAACGAAGACCTGTACTCTCTCCGAACGTAATCTTGAACGGTCCTTCAATTCCATTAGCCAAATCCGTGAAATACTTAGGAGTAACACTCTATAGTAAGCTTCTGTTCAATCAACATATCAATATAAAATTAGAAAACGGCCGGAAAATGATGTACCAAATGTTTCCCTATTTTAATAAAAAATCAAAACTTTCTCCTAGTAATAGGTTAATTCTATTTAAATCTGTACTAAGACCAATCTTAACTTACGCTTGTCCGATTTGGAGTTTCACAAGTGCAACTAATTTAAAAAAATTACAAGTATTCCAAAATAAATGCCTCAGAATTGTCAACAATTATCCGTATTATACCAAGATAACAAAGATGCACTCAGAATTAAATATATCCTATATACATGATTACGTATTCAAACTAACTCATTTCTTCTTTCAATCATGCCCCCACTCTCTGAATCCTTTAATAGAAATAGGTAATTATACAAAAGCTACGGCACGCAGATATAAACATAAACGAACAAAACATATACTAATTTAAGAAACCTATATTTTATTTTAATATTTATATTTCATTTAAATAGCCTGTATTTTATTAATTTTAAGAACAGTGTTGGGTTTTTTTCTTTCTCATTTTTATTTTTACCAATAAATAAAATATAATTTTTGTCCAATTAAGTTGTATAAAAAAAAAAAAATGTATTGTATAAGGGTGCATCCCGATTCAACTATAAATGTTCAATGTAATACTATTTATGGAATAAACTATATTTATAAAAAAAAATACTAAATTATTTATTTATTATTTTATTATTATTATTATTTATAAAAAAAATACTATTTATGGAATAAACTATATTTATAAAAAAAATAAAAAAAATTTCCATTGCATAAATAACTAAATGTAAATTACGGTAAGACCCTCAACTGAAAAGGTTCTTTATTTCTTGAGTGAGCGAAGTCGACAATTGTGACCTAATTAAAGTTATTATAATTGTTATAATCCTAATGAATACGAGTTTTCAACGTCGCCAGATAAATTCAAAGTTTTGGGAAGATTCCATTTACGGACAACAGAACAAATGGTCGATCCTATAGTACGTAAGTAACCGATTTTAAATAATATCTTCCGACAAAACGTACGGTTTTCAATGAATTATCTTTATTAACAAAAACCAGTACGTGATTTCAAAAGTTTTAGCGGCTGCGCACTATTAAAACAGGATTGCCTGGTTTTCTGCGAAAAGAAGCAGCAATATTTTTGCCAAATACGGTCAAAATTATTAATTATATTTTTAATGCGAACGAATGATTGGATGTTTTTACCCACTTGGCACTTCCAATCTCGGCAAAAATAAAAAAAAATAAGAAAGAAGTTTGTCATAAAACTTTATTAAGGATCTTTACTGAGACGTAACAAGTGTGAGTCTACACCCGCGACCTATGTAAAGCCCCCCTAAATTTTTGTAGATTTATTGAAATGAAGCTCTTTCTTTGGGCCTATTAAACATTATTGACAGAATTATTGCTTGAGGTTAGTTCCTTTATAAGGAAATAGTGCGGGTTATAAGGAAATAGTACCTCTGACCATCAGTTATCCATTTAATTTTTTTAATATTTATTTGACGGCACTAGAATTATTTTTATGACCTACTACTGATTATAGTTAGGTATAATCTAATCCTGAAAAAAATCGAGCCTTTAAACTCTCTGATAAGCAATCGTCGTGTTAAGATAAAAATGACTCATGAAGGCATTATATGATTTGACTCACACAACAGAGCGATATTTGATCATGAAAAGGTCCTCTTTCCATCGCTAGATTCGATCTAACGCAGGACATTTTCGAAAATTATATTTTTAATAATCATTATTGATTAATGCATCTTGGATAAAATCATCGTTAGTTGACGGAAACTTAATTTAAATGTTTATTATTGTCTTTGATGGCTATAAATAATCGATTTCATCTGAACTAATAGAGCAGGAAAACAAGTATAGACATTTATAAGCAGCAAATATAATTAAAAACAAAATGTCGACACAAAATGAATGAAAGAGAGGTACCGAGGATTCCTGTGGGATTGTTACATTGAATGATGCAGGTCCAGATTTTGTGAAAAAGAAAAAAAGAGCACAAAAATAAAAACTATATATAGCCCCTCCTCCAAATTCTTCGTTGAAGGTTTTGTGGAATATCTGTTGTGTTCTGTATTATTAGATTGGGGTACTTAGCCCTTTTGTTGTGGTGGTATATTTACAAATATAATATACAACAAATATAATATACATTCGACGCCAAATCTAATATACAACAAATATAATATACATTCGACGCCAAATCTAATGCTCCATGATGCTATTTTCGATCCGTTTTTTGTTGCAATGAGTCGTTTCTTCATTAACTGTCGAAAAGATTTTCGAAAAACGTATTTTTTCGAGTTTTGGGCCGGAAAATTAGTCAAAACTTCGTTTACTGGCCTGTTTTCTTTGTAACTTTTTTGTGCAACGCTAAATTAGTTATAAAAACCACAAGCTCTTTTTTTTTTTTTTTTTTTTTTTGTTACACTTTATATTTGGTCTGCCAATGTTTGATATACTGTTTCTGATAGAGGCAACTTAGCATTGTAGTATAGTATTCAAAGGTTAGAATTTTTCGACAGCGCCAAGGATTTGTATTCCGCTTGTCCTTATGGATTTCAGTGGTCTAGGATGGACTAGATGTTTGTAGCGTCAAGAGCTTTGATTTGTAACCTGAAATTAATTAAAGAATATTAAATCAAATTATAAAATCAAGATGGTGTTGTAATCGGTGTGGTGTGAATTCCGGGGTTATTTCGTGATATAACATTGCATAAATCACAGTGAGAGAGAGTGGGTAAGTAGGCATGTCAGAAGTTTGGAGGAAGTAGAACATTGGTGCTAACACTGATCCCTGCGAAACTCCTGCGTTGGTGTATCTCATAGTAGAGGTGCAACGTTTTCAACGACGGGTTTTGTTTTAAACTTAACTAAACAGTAATTACAAATATGAGGCATTTTAACTTATCGAATGACTAAGCATGAGATATCGGTCAGTGTGAACTAAATGTAATCAGTGTTACAAACAAGAGATTCCAATTAAGTAATCCGGAAGGTTAGAGAAAGCGTTAAGGTTATGACTTGAATGGACATTCACTTAATTTAAATGCAGTTTTCAATATCCTGTTTGCCAGCAGCAGGATCTCCGATCAGATAACCCGGACAAACTCTTCGGAATGTTTCATGTCATTGAAACTACGTTGTATATCATATGTAATAGAGCTTTTCTCCAAAACCCAATCTTTGAAGATCTATAATTAATGACAAAGAAGTCATAATTATGGTCAACCTGTTTAGAGTTGCAAAATTATTTTTTATGTTGGTCATCCAGTTCATAGTATCTAGAGAAAGCAAATTATTGTTTATGTTGTATTTTCCTCAAGATTATACAGTATAATAACCACCTCTTTAATTAAAAAGATACTTAAAAACTTATTAAAAACGGGAATAAAACTTCAACAAGAGGCCAACCTAATTATTGCATATTTTTTAAAAGATTAAATTAAATTCCTTTAGTCTCTCAAGATAAAAAGATTTTATACGAATCAGTGAGCGCTGAGCCAACCAACTTCAAGTTTTCAGCACTAAAACTCGGTCATGGGATACAACTCGTTTCATCATAATTCAGTTTCGGAGATACAATGTAAAGCTATTAATTTGTCACACAAAATATAATTGGTAACACAAATTTTCAATGCAGGTAGGCCACTTATGGGTTTATAGTTTGCGTTGAAAATCTATGAATCCTATTTCATTTAGTGCAAAAAGTGATAAATTAATTGCTTAATGATTTTCTTCCATCCATCAGAATAATATTTATTTAATTTCATTGAATAATGTAATAGTTTCTTATTTATAGTTTATATTATGAATTATTTTAAAGAACCTACAAATTAGGTTTTGAAGCGTGTGCGAACTTGAAAAATTTTAACTGCCGAATATTTTTATATATATTTTTTTTATTATATATGGAAAATTGTTTATGATCTGAAATTATGAATGATTGGATGGAAAACAGAAATATGAAAAAAATATAAATAAAGAAAAAAACGATAAGATAATATAATTTAGTGATGATAATAATGTATAATAGTAAATCATTAAAATGAAAAGAAAAATATGTACTAATATTATGCCTTGCAATAGATTGATAAGTGTACATCTTTCTCATGAGTCAGTTTTACTACTATTGGCAAAACGTGGAATGGTTTGTTGTTTATTTAAATTTATGGGTTTTAATCCGGAAGTATTTGGTTTCCAGAATTGTTAAGGCATTATTTTTTATTGAGTTTTTACGAAAAATATTTTCAAACGCTGATAAAAGTACTTTTTTGTCACGAAGATTATAATAATTGTGCAAATTCGTTTTTTTTTTTTTTTTTTTTTTTTTTTTGTTCAATTTCAGATCGTAAGCATGTGATTATTTCTAGACTGTAAACATAATAGCTAATTTTCATATATTAAAAATTATTTTCTATACTCCGAAACATCTTCCGGAAAATCTCATATACAACAAAGAGCTTTTCAACAGATGAGAACACTTTTCCTTTTTTTCTTATCCTAGAGGAAAACTTAAGAGAGAGCGGCCCGGTAAAAGAAATTGTTTTTTTACCCAAAGGAAGCGGTATGACTCAGTTCTGAGAGATGATCAGACGATGTTTTTATGTACTTCAATGCAAAAATGATATACAAATACATGAGAACGGATTTAAGAAAAACTGTATGATGGACGTTAAGTAGTAGAAAAGATTTTTTTAATTTTTGAATATGTTCCTCTGAACGTCCCTGCAACAAATTATGCCATGTGATTCATATTAATTCTACTACTCAAAATATAGGGCATCATTTTGTATGACTAGGCATCATATCTCTGAGCCCTCAATTTGATGCTCCTCCCAAATTCAATGATCGAGAGCGCTCTGTACCAGATTTTGGATACTCAACTTATCCTCTCAATTTTTTTTAAATCAAGCCTGTCCAGCACTTTTAGAAACCTAGAATTTCCCCTACACATCTTTAAATTAAAGGCGTCTGTGGCGTTAGAATCCTCATCTTAAGAAATTACTCGGATTTTTCTTAATTGTGCTCGCTTGCAGTATACTTTTAGGGATTAAGGGATTTTTAGACGGATCTTGTTTAAAACCTTGTAATTTAATGTAAATACGATGTCATGTTTGACGTCAGAGAAGCGCAAACGTCATACGAAGGAAGCAATTTTCAAAAATAATAAAGCTTTAAAGAAAAACCTTTGCAAGGTTAAAGTGGTAAAAAATTGGAAGATGGCTTCGCAGGTTTTCCAATTTTCACGGTTTCTTTTCTGGGAAAAGCAAATTTCATGGTAGCATGGCGATTTCATGCTATCCATGTGTCGCGGGCCACGGCCCACCGGAGTAAGGGCTGTTTGGATGAATGGAATCGTCTGTTTATGAATGAAAATTTTCATTGTCAAAGTTTTCCTTGTACACTAAACGATACTCGAAGGATCGTATCCCGATTGAAATTATTTGCAATTAGGATCATATTCACCATTCCATCACTGATCCAGATTGATTACATACTGTAAATGAACGAAACTGTTGATTTCAATTATAAGTTCGAACCAATTTAAAATTACAGTTAAAATTAACAATTCCTTAAAATTTAAGTTCAAAAATTAAATTAAAAGCAGGGATATCGTTTCCTAATATCCTTCTTTTCTAGTGTGTGTCTTTCAATAAGGATTTTATATATCAGTAAATATTTTAAGTTGATAATAAATTGGATTAATAAAACTTTGTTAAATCGTTAGTTTTTATTTATATCGTTTACAATTAAATTATTCTAGTTACGTTTTTATTACGTCACTTATTAGTTATTTCATTATCATTTCTAGTTTTATAATTATATTTTACAATGACAATATGCAGTACATGAATTTTGTATTTAATTATTGGTATAAATTTATCATAAAAATTTATTTAGGTCAGTTAATATGCAAAGTGAAAACAATTCTTAATGTTAGGCTGCATCGTGTATATTTATGCCTTAAAAATTGTTCATATTCGCAGCAAAAAAATCAAAATAATTCAAACCGGTAGATCAGTCAGTTCAGCTCTAGTTTCAACTTTTATATTTTGAACTTACGTAGCAGAAAGGTAACCTGTTTATTTGATAATAGGAAATAACAGTTCAAAAACTGCAGATTGATAATTGGCGCCCAACTATAGTACTTTAATATATTTATGCTCGATTAGTAGACTTATACTTAGCAATAAATATTGTTTATTTCATATTTTCTACATATGTATTAGTTTCGATCGTTTAACAACACATTTAAATAGATTATTTATCAATTTCGAAGTTATTAACGATTGACTTCCGTCAATTTTATTATTATAAAACAAAAATAAAGATGGTAGAGTATGCATTGCCATTGTGGGAGGAAGAGGGGTTAAAGGTCGGTTTGCAGATAAAACTGTCAAAAAGGAGATAGCGAACATTAAGTACTATCCAATTCGTGCTTTGCCATAGCTAAGTTTCACTTTCATTATGACCTCAGCTTCAATAGTCTCTAACAGCGAAGAAAAACACTTTCCAACGCTAGTAACGATAAATTCGTGGAAGCTGCTCATATGTAAATTAACGATTTCGTAAAAGTACATTGTAATGTTGTATAAGCCTTTACAGATATTTATTGATTTAAAATAAAATAAAAATAATTTTCTGTGCTTCCTTAACTGCCTGAAATCCATTTTTTTTTAATCTTACTTCTTATTTAAATTTTCTAAAACACCAATAGATAAAGCTAAAAATTAAAATAATTCGTTTTCTGGATAAAAAACATAGGAATTGTACTTTTCATTGAGTGCACGTATATACTTCTATTTTCAAATTTAAGTTTCTTCTTTACATTTTCTGTTCTACCAACTTTATATGATTATGATATCCCCTTATATTTATGGCTTAACAACACGATGTTGAGTCCAGGCCTCCTACAACAACAAACTCCACGAGTCTCTGCTCATAGCCGCTTTCTTCCATCTCCAAGTCATCTGCAACAGTCTGCTCGTCGCAGCCTTGGTCTTCCTACTCTGCAACGGTCATACGGACTCAGCCAGTCTTCTTGGGAATTGAGTCTGCACTCATGCTGTGACCCGTCCACATTTTCTTATTTTAATTACTGAAACAATATTCTTCTTACTCTAAAAGTCAACCAGCTTCTGGTTATTCCTGAATTATGAATTCAGTTATGAATTCCTGAGTTATGAATGCAAATAGGACCATATATTTTACATAGAATCTTTCTTTCGAATGATGTTCATTTCCGTCTTTATTAATAATTAATTTTAACCTTTAAGATAAAAAGATTAAGAAAGATATTGTAAGTGTTTTTATTTTTATTTTTTTAATTATCTCAAAAACGAATCGGGCCCTATTTTACATCGATATTTATTTGCATTTAATTAGACCCTGCGCTTCGAATTCGAAAGTTACGATTGCAAGTCAAGGAAAAAAAGTTATGGAACGATTGATTGTTCATCAAAAGTTTTACCGAAAAATGTCAAGTGCTAAAAGAAAAAGGTGGGAATTAGTAAAATATTTTTTTTGGATTCTTAATTAACAAACATAGATATGAATATGTTTAAGTTGATTTATTCTTTTTAAACTTAACTTTAATGTTCTTTACCTTAATTATTTTGCCATTAATTTATTTATTTATTTTTATCATTATCTTTTATTAATTTAATTTACTTATTTTAGTTTACTTTTCTTTTTTTTTTTAAATATCGTATGGATGGCTTCACATGGCACAAGTTTTATTCTCTATTTAATTAACATTAAAACGTGTTAATTAATTAAGATTTCGGAAAAAAAAAATTATTACAATATTATATATATATTTTTTATTAATCCCTGCCTTAGGTGGTTGAAGATGTAGAATGGTTCCAGACATTAAATTTGAATGTTTTTTTTTTCTTTTTCAATATCATGAACTCTTATTAACCTGAAGAATATGAATTTTGTGTTGTACTAGACCACATCGTGGGCCCTCTTTTGAATGGGCACATTCCTCTAATCAGCATATCAGCTGCTGTTGGATTTATTGAATATTCATAAATTCAACATTCACTGAATACCAAATATTAATGACGCAACTCTTTTTGATCGTGAGCAAGGCATAAATGTCTACAAAAGAGCACACCGGATAACCACAGCCCTACCATACTTGGCTTCTCTCTCGGTAACCAAGCTCAACACAAGGCCAAATCCCTTTCTAAAAAAAAAAAAAAATTAACAAAAGCCAACATTAGTGCTATTCTATTGCGATATCATATCATTAGTTACGATCAAAAGAAATATTCCCAATAATATCCCATTGATGTTTAAGTGTGCAAAAAAAAAATATAAAATTTTTTTAATCTATTTTTATGGTTTAATATCAAATATTATTATTTCTTTAATTTATTAAATCCCATTATTTTCCACTAGTCAATCACGTTTACTTGATTAACAAACAATAATTCGCAAACAAAAATTCGCCATTTTTTTTATTGTTTACATGTTTGAAAACATACAGAAGTGCTTGCTTCTTTAATTTAATTCCCCTTCAGCATTATTTGTTTAAGAATACCTTATTTCAAAAGCAAATTACTTTAATATTAATTATTATCGTTTTATTCCGGATTTATTTATTATTAATGTTTGTGATCTATCTCAAACCGGTGTGCAAAAAATTTATTTTTTAATATCAAACTAAAACATTTTGAAAAACATCATATAATATAAAATAATAAGCCCTTTGGCCAAAAGAGTTAAGGCATCACTTTAGCAACCTCGAGTCTGAAATGGTGCCATTTCGAATTCGACTTGGGCTGGTTGAAATTTATTTTGTGGCGGACACACGGAATGAATCTCGACTTTCCCACTTGATTAGAATAGGCAGGTAGCCTATAGAATAAGCCGTCCTGTTTGCCTTAATTGGAGTTGGTAAAACCCCAAATAAATATACAAGAGTATACAAGAGTTATACAAAATACAAGTTATACAATATACAAGAGTTAAAGCTGCAAGAGTTAAAGCCGAATTATACGTTATAGAACAAAGCAATAATGCACCATGACGTCATATTCTGATAATTTTTTCATAGTGTTTTAATTTAAAAGAGCGTAATTTTTTGTTAATATTATTATTTTTTTATAAAGCATCACAAATTGCCTGCTATTAAATAATTTAGAATTTGATAGGTCGGACGCGCTCCCAACTGAAAGATTATTGTCAGAAAATTACGCGTCGGTGATTGAATAATTATTTTTAATATTTCCTAAAAAAAATTATATTAACTAGCATTATTATTGTTTTAAAAATATTTTCTTTCTCTACTTGATTTAGTGTCTCCATCATGACTCATTATTTTATGATTTTTCATTTCTAGTTTCTGGACACGTTCCAGCCTTTGAGAACAAGCGAGATATGCTGTTGGTCATGACAGTTATAGTATTTTAATCAACGAACGACACGTGACTGGTGCCCATTCTTCTGAGATTACTCTGCCTCCTTCCTTCTGAAAAATAATGTCCATGACTAACAAGGAAATCGTTATACGAATCCATTTGCATGATCTGAATTCCTTTATTCCGTTTTCTCCTTTGCGGTGCCAGAAAAAACAACATTCATCTGCAATTTTGGGAATTTATTTAATTAATCTCCCATCATATTTAATCCAAGAATCGTCAAGTAAACAATGGACGATACCAACTGACATCCCATTGTTGCTATTTTTTTAAGCGTTAAATTAACTAAAACTTACCTGAGTAGTGACTTAGCAGTTTAAAAAAAAAAATAAGATTAAAGATTTTTCCGCCCTAGTAGGCCGCCTAGGTTGTCTATGTGGACGAGCCGGCCCTGTCTTTATTAATAATCTTATTCAGGATTACGTGCTGTGGGGTCTCAATATTCAACAGCGCAGATTATTTTTTGATTGGATAGAAATATAGAATGAAACAGATATAGAACTATAGCAACACAATGTTCGTGAAATACAAGTTATCGCTTCGGCAACGTTAAAAATTAGTTCAGATCACTATTAATTAGGAATCACCTGATCCGGTGAATCTGGTTTCCAGTAACCAGTTATCAGAAGGCTTTTCCAAACCGGATATCCGTAAACGGTTTCTTGAGCGATACTAAAGGCTGAGATTATTATGGAGGCTCACGTAGGTCCAAAGGATAGAACCGCTGCAGGCCTTGGCCAGGGAACTGGTTTTCAATGTCGGCCATGCATCTGCACTTTACCATTCATCCAGTTCTCTGCTGGATCACCAAGCAGCTATTTTTTATCCATCAAAGAATATATTTTTTTTAACTGAATATTCAATAAATAATTTAAATGAGTTTGCCAAGAAGCTATGTGAAGCATCAACAAATGCATTGTTTGCAATTGGTCTTAGATAGGAAAAACTACTTGACAGTTTCACTTGCAATATGAGATTAGAAATTCCATAATCAGTTTGCCGTTATTTTTGTATTAAGTTAATATTTCAATAATTTAGTGGTTGATTAATATTTTTATTTAAAAACGTGAATCATTAAAAATCTGACTCTGTCCCCAACTCTTGGGTTAGTTTAATAAATACCGTGGCGTCTTGTGCCGACTTTTCGAAAATTTAATTCGACCATTTTATCAAGTTATATTTAATGCGTAATATTCAAATAGTTTTTTTCATTTATTCTTTTACATTACACGTGTCCGGAAAACGATTTCACCTAAAATGGCTGGTATTATTGTTTCCCCAATACCACACAGATATTTGTTTTGTTTTTTGTACTATCCATGACATGTTGCCTCTTACATTGCAGTTTAAATGAACGATGTTCTGTCTAAAAATAATACATATATTTTATAATCATAATAATGCTCGATTGTAACATTACTCACACAGTGACCGCCACGTCAGCCGAACTCTTTCTAGAAAGTTAGCCTATTTTGTAATTATGTACCTTACATAATTCTCACTCGCAACTGAAGGACTTTAGTCATTGCTTTCAGCGCAAAATCAACGCATAAATATTGTTTTTATGTGCTATTTTATAGTATTATTATCTATTAAATTGTTTATTATAATTGAATAACCTAGCAATTAATTAAACAAAATTAATTATATATTTATTGCTACTAAAATAAAGTAAAATAAATAAATCATCAAAAAAAAATCTTTAAAAAAATTCTAATACTAAAAATAATTTATGAGAAACATTAAGCAACGGTCGTCTTTGAAAATACAAAACCTATTCAATTTGGAAAAAAAATAGTTGAATGAGTTATTAAGTATAATAAAATTCAGAACATCCAAAATAAGACAAAGAATTCTTTTTATCACTTTCTAAAATGTCAGAAAAGAGGAACCCAACACAGTAGGAAAATAAGCACAAGAACGTACATCCGACAGAAAAATCTTGATCTACCGAAGCACTTTCGAAATGTTTAGTCTCTATACTGGTTGGACTGACTCTCATTTTACCAGAACATAGCTTCCATCTATTGCACCTATTGGCAGTATCTATACGAATTTATAACAAGTTTTTAATAATTAGGTGTTCCAACGAACATCAACAACAGTTCTCAAAATACTTTGCAATGATTTTTATACTACTGAACGCCTTTAAAGAAACATTAAGTTCAACTAATTTAATTGTAAAGGTCATTGGAAAAATTATATCTAATAATATTCGGTTATAGTACTAATAATCATTCCCAAAATCTTAGAAATTTAAGACTTTTTTTGGCGTTCCGCGAGGGTATGTTTAAAGCTTCTGATGATCTGTTAGTGTTCGCCACATTGGAGTCTCAAGACACCTCAGGAGGTAACCTTGTGAAAATTCGCAATGCCCTGTTCGGAGACTGCAAAGAATGATTTCTTCGTTTCTCGAACTACGACAGTTTATTTTAATGGGTGTTTGTTTGTCTGTTGGTTATACTTCGTTAAATTTTGATCCATTTAACCTCCATTTCTTTTTCATTTTTCAAAAATTTCAACTTTTGTGGAGTCTGAAATGAGTGCCAAATGAGCAGTATGGTTTGCCAGCATTTATATTGTTCTGATAAAGCCTCCACCCTGAATTTCGAATTTCCTTCATAAAAACAAGTTGTGTGTGGATTTTCGATCGCTAAAACTTTAATCATTCACAATCGCTACTGGTAGTAATTTTTGTGAATTTTCTGTCAAATTTAGAGCTTCTCTAGTAGGTGCTATCAATATTTATATATATACATATATATACAAATATACATATATAATATATGCTTTTGTTAGTTACTTGAGAAATGGATATTAAAAATATTTTTATGTAGTATTAGAATAAAAATTGTAAATTATTTTCTAACATCCAGATGTTTTGAATTTTAAAAAAGAAGAATTATTTTATTTATATGACTCTACAGCATATGACGAACAATACTCAAAAAGCCTCTTTGATCTCGTTATGGCCTACCCACACAAAGGCCTCTGGGGTTTATACATTTTCTCAGAGCTTTATTCATATATAAGCCTACATTACTATATACTATAGGATATAAGCCCCTTGTCAAATCGTAACATATTGGACACAAACAGAGGTGGGTTCTATGGATGGATCTTGGTGAAGGCCGAATTTAAATTTGCTCCCACACCGTCTATTGCGTTTAAATTACCAGCTTCCGGAAACAGTGACTTCAACATCCGGCGACGGTTTGTTTTATGGTTTCTTTTAATTTCAAATTAAATGAAATTTAAGTATGAAATATTTACATTATTTATGTAATATGTATTTTTTTTATGTAGTAAAGAAGTAGGTTTACTTTAAAAAAATCAAAGAATAGTTTTGTTGATAAAAATAATGTTTATTTAAATGGTTTTTTTTTCTTTTCAACTTATTTTTAGAAGTTTCAAAGATTTCTACATTTAAGCATCCTTAATTTTATTTTGATAAAGTATAATACAATAAAATTTTCGGATCTGCTAAGAAGTTTAAAAAATCAAAAATAAACACGTCAATATAAATTTAGATATAATGTTTCTTTTAATTTTTTTTGATCAACTGGGAATACTTATACTAAACTCACTATCAAATAAGCAATCGCCAAATCATTAACTAATTATTGCTCTTAACTTTTAGAAATAAAATATCCGATGTTTATAGTATGCCAATGTTTTGTTTATAGAAAATATAAATTTATAGTCCTTCTAAACCGCTTAAAATAATTTAGTATCAAAAATAAAACTTTTATAATTTAATATTTTTGAATCAAATAAATTGTGATAAGAGGTTATTTTATTGGCCTTTCTCTCGCGGAATTGTTGATATAAGAATAATTATTAAGAATATATTTAATGTAAGAATATATTTATAAAAAATAAAGTAGATTAAAAAAAAATTAAAATTGAATTGAATAATCGTTGGAGTTAGCAGTTGAGGAAGCAGGAAAATAACTTACAATCAGATCAACGTTTTTTAATTTCAGAACCATTAATTATTTAAATTATTTCCTGTATTAACATAAAAAGTTGTAAGTTCTTCGTTTTGTTTTTAATTTGAATGTTATATTTTAAGCAAATTGTTTTACATATTTGAAAAAATTAAAAATATTTTAGATTTATTTTCTTGACAGTTGGACCGAATACGTGGTTCTTCAATATGCTAATTATTTTTATGATTATTTATTCTATTATATTCAAATATATATATTTATTATGTTTATAAATTTATTCTCTAAATTGTTTCCTTACGTGATCACCATTTATTGGAGGATGGTTTTTACAAATTCCATCCCTTGAATGCTACATGAATTAATTTTAAGAATTTCACATATTTATCTGATAAATATTTAACGAATGTTAAGTAGAAATTTGAGAAAATAAAGTAAAGTAAAGAATTTACTAAAAAATATATGTATAAAAACGAAAAAACATTAGATATTTCTTGAAAATAACTAAAATGTCATATAAGACCAACAAGAATTACCTACGCTGTTTAACTGTGGTCAATTCGTCAAAGTCTTTCTCTTACTTATTTTATATATTTATTATTATTATCATTCTTACAAATTCAATTAAGTCAGTTTTGAAACGGGAACCCAAATTTTATTCCGTACTAGACCATGTTCTTTTGACAACTATGGCTTATATTAAATTAAATACTTGTCTGATAAATAATTTATTGTTATAAAGTGTTAGAAATTTTCCATCTTCATTATGTATGATGCTGAAAGGTTCTAAATGCTTTTTTAGGTAACCATGTTCTGTGATTAATCATTGGTTCTGTGTTAATTTGTAATCACTAGACTGTAAAGGTCAATAATTGTGTCGTATTAAAATCTATATAAACTTGGGGACTTGGGATCCCACCTTTTAATCAAATCAAATATTGGACCCGTCCTTATAAAATTGGATTCACCAATTGTAGAGTGAATATTTTCTCCTGTATTATTAAAAACTAAGTTATGCCTGGTAAATCAAATGATGATGCATGTGTTAATTAATAACTAATTGTGAGTCTAGTTTTTATTTATTGTCGATAAGTAAGTGAGGTCTGCCTTTATTATATGTAAAATAAAAAATAATTACTTCTCTCAAAAATATATCTCTAAGTTTTCAAGCAAAACTGACCAAAATTTTATTTATAGGGTAAATACAAGTTGTGAACAACCCACAGTTCTTGGGACGTTTTTAACTATTCCTTGAAATTGTCATAGCCTACTCTTGATGACACACTTCCACTTATACTGATGCACGTTCTCCGCTTCGTAACGCTGCTAGATCATGTTAAAAGCCGTAATTTTCTGCTAAGGCCTGCTGTGACACTGCTAGGCACAAAAGAGGTTTCCGAAGAAGGCACATTGTTTCGACAAGGCCGTTGAACCGATCTTCCTGGTCCGCCCACCGCCATTGTCTTCCTGGCGCAGCCTCCTCGGCCAGCAACCGTCTTCTCCAATCAGAGGGTCGATATTGACCGCACTATCTTCAGCGTGTTCGTCACTGGTCGGTTAATGGAAAGTCGGTCATAGGTCGTATTCCTTCTCTGTAGAGTTCCTTTTATCATCGAGATGATCTGTCATAAATTTTTCTTTCAACGCATGCCATAATGACCAAAAGCACATATCCAATACGCATCGTATTGTTATATATATCATAACAAACATTAGGAATCGATAGAGCAAAGTTTAATTTAATGATTGTTTGAACAATGAACAATTTAATTTATGTGGAATGTAGTGAGATTGCATTGTTCTTCGTATTCTTAAGTCCACCAAAGAAAAGCATGGATGAGTCATAGTATAAGAAAAAAGAAATTTTCCCAAAAATAATATAGTTTTGCACTGTATTGAAGGTCATCGGGGAGGAAGGGTGTGCATTTTACATCCGTTTCATAAACCCAGAACATGGTTTTAGGGATTTCGGGGATATCTGATTCATTCTGAAGAATGAACAATACAGTAGAAGTGGGGGGTAAATTTCAGTCCAAATTTTGACCACCATTAACCCATTAGGGATTAACTCTAACCATTGGGGGTTTTTCTCTGTTTTCAAGGTTTTACAGCACCTCTTCAGCCCCTCCAAATTGAGTTGGAGGGATGAAAACTTATATATGAAGGGAGTTGATGTTAGAGAAGTGCTTTTTGGGGGTCTCAACTTGTTTGTCACATTCCCGCCATTTTGTTATTTTCAGTTATGTATGTTAAGTCCTTAGTAACGAAGCTCTATTGCTCACGCTTTTTTTTTTCAATATTTTTTTAACAATAGAGCCTTTAAAACATCTGTAAAATACATAATAATTACGTATAATGTTCTTATTCTCATTATGTATATAAGAGGATCATAAATAACTATCCCCGGTATACTAAAATCACGTCCATGCTCCAAGACTTAAAACTTCCCACAATTCAACAATACGTCTTCCCTAAGACCAAATCATATTTTACGAGAAAAATAGCTTCCGAAAACCCATTGATAAAAGAGACCGGTAATTACAATAAAAATTTCCTTCGACGTTACACTCACAAAAAACCAAACACGTACTCCTAACCTAACATAGTGTGTGTGTCAGATTTATTATATTTTACTCTAATTATGTATTCATCTTATTTATTTATTTATTTTTATTTTTCCTAAGTGGGTTTCTTATTTTCCTATTATTATTATACGAACAATGTAAATATGCAAAATCTAATTATTGTTTTAAAAATTATTAATCATGTAAAGGATATGAAACCCGGAACATGATTACACAGAGTTTTTGTAATTTTGATAAAATTGAGAATAAAACTTCATTATTATTATTATTATTATTATTATTATTATTATTATTATTATTATTATATATATGATTTTTTCCATTACATCTTTAAAAAAAATGTATTTTATTAGAAATAATTCGTACCATTATATTTCGTTCTTAAGTGGATATAATTTTTTATATCGATTATAAATTGTTATAAAAACAGCTAAATTGAGCTGTATTTTATACTTACAAATTCGTTTGAATCTAAAATAATAATTTCACTCTAATTTTTTCGCTTCCTAAAACTTGGCATCCCCGGCATATGCCTAGTCTGCCTGTACCTAAATCCTCTACTGATTGGCTCCACATATCTTCCTTATAAAAATTATCTAACTATAATCATTATAACAGTAAACCTTCTACCATTCGTCTCGAATCATTTCTTTATTATAAAAACTTTTAAGACTTTGTGGCTTAAATAGCACAGAAACATTTAATATTTATTATATTTTATTCTTATATTTTTTAATTTAAAAAACTGAACACTTTTGATAAAAATTTCATGGTTCATTTTTAATTAATAACGCGAATGCAATAATCATAAAACGTTTGTAGGAGCCAATTAATAAAAAATAAATATTTTAAATTATTTACAACAAGCTTTGATTTGAATAATATTGAAATTTTGATGTCAAACTTAGTGGTGTTTTTTAAAACTTAAATCTATTGTTACTTAGGTATGGCCCTCAATAAGTAATAGTGTTGTGTTTGAAATATGGTAATTTATTGAGAAATGAAGAAACAGAAATGACATACCACCAATATGAAAAGAACTAAACAAATGTGCCAATAAAAAAAAAAATTAATTTTATAATAAATACTGCTTTTAGTAATAGGTTCATTAATATTTTATAATTGGAAGTGGGTGACACAAATTATATACTTTGAAAATGGCCAAAAATTTGTTAGAAAAGGCCGAAACGTTACAAAGAATAAACCAATTTGAATATGTAATAAACTTTTTATTAATAATTATATGTTAGATTGAAATGGTCTATTATATTTTGATCTAAACTGGTTAATTTTATCAAATAAATTATAGTCCTATTAGATAATTAACAATATTCTTGTTGATTATAAAAAATTAAATTAAAAATAATGATATAAGGAGTTGAATTCTAAAACATCCTGAGTTCAGGATTAAAAATTGCTCAGATTACGACCGTAAAAAAGGTCGTAATCTGAATAAATGTCTAAATTTAAAATGTTCCCCAATCAATAAATAATTAACGTGAACAGCTTATTAAGGCGACACCGTATGAAAGTATCGAAAAGGAGTAGGCGTAGTGAAATTGTATCTTAAAGGTCACCGGTGAAACATCTTGTAACCAATGACAAGGGTTTCAATTTTTAATATATTCGCAAAATAATTTGCACAAATTAAGTAGTATTTTTTCGCTTCTGAATCGAATGAGATACAGTGAATGAAGTACTTCCATGACGATACCGCCAACAGTTATTAAGCTATTATCGATTTTAGGTACAAAAAGGAAAATCACAGTTTCCCGCTGAAATATGCTCCGGTTGTTCCGTAAGTCGCGGAAAATATGTACAGAGCTGTTAAAAGACCTCAAGAGAAACAAAAAGTGTCCCATGGTACGATTCCACATAAAAAAGCAGGAAATTTAGGTTTTGTATTTTTTCAAGTGTCTCATTTTTTGTTGAATAAGGAACAAAATATACTACCATTTCGAACCCTACAGAGGAGATTGTCCCTCCGAAATTCGGGCAGACTCAGAAGATTTCGATTCTTACTACCAAGACTAAATTACGACCAAAGTTTTATGAACTTATAAATTTGGTTGTTTCTTTGGTCTATTTTTCCTGTGCTATATATTAATTGATTTATTAACTCTATATATTAATTGAGAATAATACGAAACACCACTTTTTTCTAACGTTGTTTTTAATTATCTGTTATATAATAGCATGCTTAGTAAATAGAATTATCAATCACTTATTTTAATTTTGTTTATCGTACTCTTATTTACGACTCATGGGAATTCCATGACTACATCATGTGAAATGTCACAAGGTAAACCTCATCTTCATCAATGGTCACATATAGCTCAGGCCTTGGAGTTTATTTCCTTCTAATTTAAATTTTGGAATTTATTACCTGAATTAGAGTGCTATTACACCGTATTATTGTGTAAATTACTTCATGAATTATTCTCACTAAAAATTAGTTCTAATATGCAAATAAAAAGAACTAATAAGATGGCGAACCCTGAAACAAACAGAATGTTTGTTTTTGTTTTTTTTTAAATATTTTAATAATCATTTTGACAACTATAAACTTTATTTCAACCATGATTGTCACATAATTGTAAAATCTTTATAGGAAATAAAATTTATCCGTGTCGAGCAATCCCAAATGTGACAGTTCATTGTACTTCCGTATGTGTAATTAGTTGGCATTTGTAAGATTTTAAACAATAACGTCTACTTCCTTTTGTAAGTGGCTTTTACCGACAAGTGATATTTTATACATACCTATTTATTTATTTTTTAATTTATAATTTTATGCAAGTACGAAATGGGTGAAAACAATTTTTTTTTAGTACCATTGTGAAAAACGTTACCAAGTTTTCCTACAGTTAATTTAATGTAATATTTTAAAGTGTTTATCGTATTTATTATATTATTTTTTTAATTGCCTAAAGGCTCAGTCAACTTTATGAATTTTGATAAAGAATGATAGATTATAAACCAAGCATACGTTTGATTCACTGGACTGCTCCGGATTTTATCCGAATGCAAAACGGGTTCACTCAACCTCACGAGAGTGACTAAATATAGAAATAATGGTGTGATTTATATAATCAAAAAAGATATGCTCATACATATCGACAGTATACCTGAAGAACCTCGTATGTACTTCTGACATAATTTTTCTTGAGACAAAAAAAAACTTCAATCCCTATGAAACCTTCTCAACTTATAGGTTATCACAACTGGTCATAATGCTGATAACTTTAATTACGTAAAAATGGCGCACTGCATTCAATCAGAAACTTTTTATTTGGTTATGGAGATGTAAAATCTTTGTTTGGATAAAAATGTGACTAAAGAGGTTTGGAGTATTCTGTCAATATATTTCATAAACGTTACATACCGTTAGGTTCTGTAAGATATATTTTGGGATGTTATACCCCAAATTCACTTTTTCTTTTTTTTTAACATCCTTTAAGGAAGCTCTACCTCTTACAGTTTACGACTAGTTTTTTGAACGATTCCTAAGGGAATAGGATTCAGTCAAAAAGATAGGTAAATTTTAGCGCGCCATCACTCAGAACAGACAGAATACTAAAGCTTAGTATCGACTAACCAATGGCTTTCCCTCAGCTGTAAAGTATAGCGCAGGGCCACGCCTTCCTTTGTCAGCGGTAAAGCCCTGAGAGCCCAAGGTCCCTGCACTCCTGGCTGGGTTTCGTCACCACCCAGCGATACCGCTTCAGCTGTCTGAATCAGCTGTTGTTCGAGACATCTCACTTCAAGTATTCTTTCCACAGGTTTTATCTTTTTTAACTTAACCTTGCCGGCTTTAAGATTTTTTCCTTCCCTAACAGGCCTTAGAGGCCATTTATTGTTTTAACCTTTGCACCATGTCAAGATCACCGACACACCTTTTCTTGTTATTCTTGGAAGGAACTATAAAAAAAAGTTATTTATTGGGCTGTAGGTAGAATGTTTTAAAATTTGCTAATAATTTATGTAAGATACCGTAGACAGTCGCAAATCATCTATTTTATTTTGAGTAGCATTCCGTGAATTCATATATTTCGTATATTCATATCATATTCATTTCTATTAAAAACATTTACATTAAAATTCAAGCATAAATGCAATATATTATCCAACAATGTCAATATTTTTAATATAGATGAATATGGTGCTGGAAACCGAAAGCTTTTCAAAATAAACTAGATGACTTGAGACTACGGTATCTTACCTTAATTAATAGAAAAATTATATATTGTATGATTGACCTTTTTCTTTTTTTAATTTCCCTTTAACTATGACTTCTCCCGTGACAATCGACAGCCAGTGAAAGAGGCATATCCTAATTTTCACGTTTGATGCTAATTTTTAACAAGAAGTTTCGAGCCTCTTGCTCATTTTCAAGTTGATCTACGACAATGTAAATATTACTATCAATTTACATCAAAACACATCCATCAAAAAAACATCCATACATCACAACATTTTAACAATTTTTTTTTTTTAATTTTTTCAAATAAAAAATGTTAAATGTGATGTAGGTATGAATGTTTTTTTATGTGAATTGATAGCAATATTAATATTTTTGTAGATCAACTTGAAAATGAGCAAGACGACTTGAAACTTCTTGTTTTATAGAAGAAAAATATAAAATATGAATTATAAAGAATTTAATATTCCTTGGTAAATTAAATTAGAAAATAACAGGCAACAAGCCATTGAATCAGCGCCATTTTGTGCTAGCATATAATCTTAAAATTGGTCATTATAGCATTTTTTTCTTAAATTGTTTTCAGTAGTTGTAATGTTACATGTTTTTATAAATTAAAAAAAAACTATTAATAATTTAAAATAAATGTATTTAATCAAAATCTCGCGCACGTTGTTGTGCGAATTTTCATACCTGAGGATACAAGTTCACAATTCACTCTTAATTAGGCTAATTTTTACTAAATGAACGTTATAACAGAAGCGTAACAAAGCTGAAGAGATTCAGAAAAAAAAATAATATAAATTAATTTGTGCACCTTATTTCTCATTTATTTTTTATTATTATTTTTTTTTTTTGGAGGGGCGGAGGTTGCTGCTATCTGTTTACTCCTAATTAAATGAAAGCATATCTTGGGACATTATTATTATATTGTATTTATTTGTCATACAGTGACTTTACAGTTTGCTCTGCACCATTTACTGACCCCTCAGTTATTGACATATATATATATATATCCTTTAAATAGCCTAGGGTGGAGTATGTGAAGAGGCGAGACAGGTTATGAAGAAGGATTGCTAAGGCGACCTAGTTTCGTCCAGTAGGGAGAACAATGTCAGCGTTTTCAAGCCTTTTCTCCAAGCCGCATTCAGAATCACAAGGAGTCTGCCTTGTGTCCCCACTTCGTTCCTTGTAGTCCCTCCTATCGGTACTGTCTGTTGCTCTCATCGCATAAATATCTGGTTCAATGAAGCATCGGTAATCATCCACTGAGTTCACGTATCGGCATGTTCCTCTCTAAGAAAGTTAACCTTCATACGCATTTTTCTTAGCTTTCTATAAACTATTCAATACGCATCATTCCATGAATTTACCTTATGTATCTAATTAAGTGTAAAAGTAGTCAATGTTCCAATCTGAAATTACAGAGCCCTTAGAAAAAAATTCTTAATCCGTCCTTGTAAGCATCATGAAACTGTTAAAATTTAATTACAGATCGTAGCAGTGTCAAAGGGAGGTATGGATGGCGCAGTATTGTAATCAGTTCTGCTTTTTTATGTTTTCCTGCCGATATATAAAGGATCGTAAACTCACCGACTAGAATTTTTCTTTTCTTTGTAGAGGCGCAGTAAAATGAATTTTATGAGATGAAAAAAGTTCTTGGCTGTTAGGCATTTTTTGTTTTGTTTTTCAATTGTTAATGTTAAAAAAAATATTTTTACTAGATAAAAAATGTGACCGGTGGGGGGAGGGTTTTGGAAGGAGAGGCCACGATTCACTAAGAACTGATATAAATTACCGTTCTGACATGATTAACTGAAAAAGAAGTAAAGAGATATTGTTTTACCGAGTGACCACTCGCTCAATAAAAAGAGGTTATATATATTTATAAATATATATCGATATATAGTAAATAAAATTGGAGGATAAGGGAAAAAACAATGTTAGTTTCAACTTATTGCCGCGTGAGATCGTTCTTCGGCTGCCATCTTATTGTGGGCGAGGTATAGCTTAGTTCATAGAAAGATCGTCTATATCTGTACGTCAGAGGTAATCTGTCGTTAATCCAATTTTGCTGATTTTGATCTTATTAGCCTATTTGCATTATTCCGGCCATAAGTATCGTAAATAAGCTAAAATGCTATGAAATATAAAACACTTCATGCGTACATATTGAACACTACCCACAACATGGAATGCAGTGCCATCAATTTTTGCTCTCCTGTAAAACTTTGAAAATGTTGCTTAAGACAGTTTAATTCTTTCTATAAATGGACGGTAAACCGAAAAGTAACAGCAGAAATCATTAAAATGGAGCGTTTAAGATTACTATGTACTTGTTTTATATAGATATGTGTAGATATGTATTTTATAAATTTTCTTTTACTGTAATATAAAAAGAGAAAATAAAAAAGTCTTGCATCATTTCAATAAAACATATTTATAGCCTTCCCTTTGATAACTAGGCGATACATAAACATCTTAATTTTTTTTTTAAATACTTTGAATTTAAATAACGTCGATTTCATTTTTTTATATTGTTTATTAAATACACAACTCACATAAAAGTCATAATCGGTAATTATATTTAAAAACACTGTCTGAAGTTTTGCGCATTTCGTTTCATGATCCTGAATGAGGAACATCTGATCCTAAAGTACTACCCATTCCTCGAAAAGGATAAAAGTTTTGAAGAGCTTAGCTTAATATCGCAAGTACCACCTTTTCTTTTTATCATTCGGGATATAAAAATTGTCTTTCTTTCCAACTAAGCGTTCATATTATATGACATGACTCTAGGGTCCCCTTCTATCTCGATAGAACGGAAACGGATTAGGTATTTACTACAAATCGTTCTTCTCCTTTCACATTCAGGATATCGCAACTGTAATTCTGCCTGACTTGTAACCTTTCGCTGGCTTGGTAATAATCCAAGGTTCGATTCAAACCATTATAATCATTACAATAATAGGTTCTCTATCAGCTTAAGGGTCCTTGTTATTTTATGAATTGAAACTCTTATAAATATTTTAAAGTAGGTAATAATAATAAATACCTAATAATTTGAGTTGACATCATCCGAATATCATATAATTGGCTGATAATGTTATTGTAACGATTAAACTAATATCGTATGATCTATAATTTATGAAATCATAAAACTTCCATAACCATTATAAAATTTCCCATTTCTTGAAAGCATAAGAATAACCGATTCATTAATTACTTTTGTCTACATTTCCTAATCAAAACTTAAGCATAATCAGCTACCAACACAATTAGTTTCAATGCCAGATATAATATAAAATAGTGAGAGTTTTTACATGGGGTTATTTTCAAGTACATATTACGTACTTGAAAATAATCCAACGATAATACTATCGTTTTTTTTGTAACCATTAATTTTCTCATGTAATGAACATTAAAGGGTAATTTGAAATTTTAAACATTCCTGAAGCATAATAATGTGATATTGTTTCAAATAACTGTAAATTTCATATGGGATGATATTTTTGCTTTTGAATAATTTCCTAAGTTTTTGTCTATCATGATTTGGATATCAAAATACTTTTACAAAAATAGACATAATTGTTTATATATTTGTATATTTATTTGAATTAATTTAATGTAAGCTTTTTGTGTGTTTTAAATTGTGATTTTTATCGATATTTCAATGAGGTTAATTATAAAAAATCCACACCTCCTGATAAGCATTCGGTATATTTCACTTTTATTGCGTCTCGGAGTAAATAATCTCTACTTCTTCAGGAGTAATAATGCAGCAGTATAGTTTATTACTTTTGATGAATGTTGTCATATTCAATTATAAAACCCGAAAGAGTAAATGCGGGTAAATAAATAAATACAATTAAATTAAAAAACTCAAAATTATAGACAATGTTGTTGATCTGTCCGGGCATTACAAATCCAAAAATAATTAGAAGCTTGTGTTTAAAAATAATGCATAAGGATTTTCTTATTAATTTACCTGAAGACAAATTGATTCGTATAATGGAACACGACAATAAGTAAGATTAATAAAATTTACAGATGTACACTTTCACCTGAAGATTTGAAAAATATACACTTGATATGTGGTTGAAAAGCACACGGAAGTTCAAATTTCATCCAGTATATGAAAAAATAACATAAAAACTGTAATAAATGATTAGCAAGAATAAATCAATGAATTTCTTCACCTGCATTTAAATAAGTCATACAACTAAAATGTATTCAACAATCACTAAACAATTATCATTTTATCAATGTTTACAATTTATCTAGTTCACTTGTGTTTTATTGTTTTTCTTTTCAAAGAAAACTTATTTTTATAAATTTAATTTTATAATGTTAAAAATAAAAATGCACTCATTACTATTGTCTTAGTATAGGAGAATGAAACACATCTGTATTGCCATCTGTGCACACAAACTCCGTTTACATTTTGGATCCACAGAATTGTTTATCATTAATATTATATGTCCGAGACGTTTTTCAACAAGCATATTCACAATATACCAAAATCGCTGTACAAATTACAGGTTTTACTTACTTAATGATGTTTTAAAAATTTATTAGGAAGCAAAAGACCAAATTCCATTTTCGTCATTTTATGTTAACGTTTCGAGGAGGTACAACCATCTTCAGAAAAACTTAAAAATTAGCCAGACGATTGGTTATTAACCAGAAAAATTAAAAGTTGCGTTAAATTAAATCTACAATTTTTGAAAGATGATGACTGCGAGCCGATTAGTCTTGACTTGTGCGAAATTAAAATAAATTTTTATAAACAAAAAAAATTTAAATAAGTTCAAGAGTAACAAAAATGTAGAAACCGATAACTTATTTGCGTAAAAATAGATGAGGCAGTTTGACGATAGTGTGTACCGTATTATGACCTAACCTTATTACCATATCAGGCAAGATAGGCGGGGTTCTAACCTAGCCTATTCGTGCAAGAACAGTAAACAAAATTTTATGTTCTATTGTCGTTTGCATAAAGCGATTAATGTCTCTGGTATTACAGTTTGAATCTATGAGAGAAAAAGGTCAACGAAACTACATACAAACTAAATATTGAAAAAAAGATGCAACTTCGATTTTCTTCCTTTAATTCACTTCAACGATAACATTTCGGAGAGATATTCCTACCTTCAGAACAACTTCTCCAGAAAAGTTCAGTATCACTCGATGATGATTCGAAATTTTACATATACAGTATGTCCAGAAAAGATATACCATGCTATGATACTTATAATTCCGAAGCCATTAATCAGAAATTAAACTAAAGAAAAACCGTTTAATATTCTGGATTTCTCCTTCTTACTCCATGTCCTTATTGGTAAACAATAGACAATTAAAGAAGGATGTCCAACCTCTCTCAGTCTCAACCTAAGAATAATCAATTGATTGATCAACCAAAGAAGTTCGAATCATAAACATTATGCTCTATTATAACTTTGAAATGAAGAAAAAAATAACGTTTATATTTTTCAAAGATCCCTTCTAGAAGAATTCAATATTCAAATAATTTCATATTTGTGATAATAAAAGCTAAAAAGCATGACAGTAAAATCAAATAAAAACCATTCTCATTCGAGCACTTGTATAACAATGTCACAAAAATCAAGAGCATTTTCGCCATTTGATTTTTCCAATTTTTTAACAGCTTGCTCTCCCGTAAGTCACGTAAAACTTAAAACTATTATTATAAATTTCTAAGGATTTGATGACGATTTAATAGAACTACTTGGAGATTTTGTTTTACGAGTCATTTTTATTTATTTCTATTGCCTAAAAAAGATCGTAAATATGTTATGTGTTCCTTTTTTTTTTCTGTTTGCCAGTAGTGTTTTAATAATAACATTTAGGACAGCTCAAGTCAATTTGAACCAAACATTCTGTATAAGCATTGATATATGTTTGCATTTATAAATCTAGCAGATCTAGAGAGTTTTTGTCAACAGATGAAATTAGACGATAAAATAAGTGGGTGGTATTGGAGTGTTTACATTGCGCACTAAAAGTTATTGTTGTTGTTTGGTTACGGCTTGCTGTTAAAGTAAATGAATTCCTTTCTTATTTGGATTTTGTGATAACCACAGTTGTACATAATCTACACCGCGGTAGAAATTCCATGACAAGGAAACATTACCACGAGTTTTCCGTTCCAGTTTTTGATAGGTGAAGAACAGTGTTTCCTAAACTTTTGACATCTTTGTGCCTCTTCTATAATTTTCGCAACACAAAGTACTCTTTACACTGAGTCAAAATAAAATTGCATATAGTTTAATAATAACCAAAAATATTTATTTTTCCTTTTCAAATACGTAAAAAAAATATATAATAATAAACGAAAAATAAAATTCATTCATAATAAAATATAAATAGAATTTATTAGAATCAATAGGAAGAATGAAATTCTTTATGTTGATACGACAGATCATCTCAGAATTAGTTTCTCTGGTTGTTAATTTTAATCGGTTCCACATCGAAAAGCCTGTTCCTTTTTTTTCTACATAATGTTTACAAATGCTGAAAAAGTAACTTCACTTACATTTAAAAAACACACAATATGCAATGCTGATAACTAAAGTTTTTATATTATTTGTCTATGTTCAAAGCCCAGTGCAATGCCTATCCTCACCAAACTCGTCCCTAACCTCTGGGAATAGGCGACCATCCTTTGGGAAACACTGATCTAGAGCATTTAATAAAACTTGATTTTCATTATAAAAGCAGAAAATTTTAACAATTAATTTCTATCTCAGAGATGTTTTCTACATCGAAAATACTATAAGGAGTAAATATTTTGAAGTGCATTCTTATATAACTAAGAGCATCTTCCTACTTTTGGAACTATGTGAAATTATGGATACCATTAATTCAGAAGAAATAAATGCTGAATAGCTCTCGTCTGGAAAGGAATATTGAGAACCTTCGAATCAAGTTCTACTTTTGCCTCGAGGACTTGGCTTTGTAAGTTGACCGTTATTTTGCATTGTTGGTGCCATCGCCATTGTATGGAGCCATGTAACAGATAAGGAGGGACTTATCCCGTTGATGGCATCTTGACCAGTATCCAAGGAAATATCTTCAAATTAGAAGATTCAAAGGAGTAGACTAAATTTATTCAAATATTTTTATAATTGCTGTAGCATATAAATTGAAAATATTTTATAGAGATTAAATTCTAAAACTATCTTGAGAATCTATTTAGTAATCAAGATTTTTTTTTTTCATTTGCATTACTTAAAAACGATACTTTTCTATTTAAATGTAGTCGTTTTCTATTAAAACGTATTTAAATGATTGGTTTAAATGAATAAATTTACTTATTTATAAATAAAACTGGAGGAAAAAATATAAGAAAGCGAATTCAATGTCAGATAAAAACGCATTGAAACATATTTTAACGTTTCTTATCTCAATAAAATGCATCTTACATAGCAAAAAAAAAAAAATAATAATAATACGATATTGAGAAAATATTTAAAAATGAGATTCAAATACTACGCAAGAGTATAAAAATGTGCATAATTCATGAAGGTTTATCCACACAATATGTACTGTTAATTAAAAACAATTTTGTACTATTTCACATCCTTACTTAAAATATCGTAGTCCTGGCTTTTCGCAAAGTTATCAAACTTGTTAAACCAACGAAATACTAGTTTAAAAATGGTTATTTTGTTACAGGAGTACAAAAAATTTTTGAAAGTAGAAGCTGAAATATTTTAAAATTATTTTTAAAAAGAAAAGAGAATGATTTTTACTATTTTATTTATAAGTATAGTTTTTTTATGTTATTAAGAATCTCTAAAAAATAATAATTACCTTATTTTACTTACTAACAATCATCGAATCAATTCATGATTAATTATAATAAAATATAACATAAAACATAAAAATATTTATAGTTATTCATGGAGGATATTTTCGTTTCCTCACGATAAAATTCTGATAATCAATATTTTGTTAATGTTTTTGAAAACCCCTCCTTCCTGAGAATCTATATTTTTTGTTAGAAAGATTTCATTACCTTGTCGTATAAAGAAGATTATGTGCATCAGATGAAGTTTTTGTAAAATTTTAAGTTTTTATAAAGTCTTTTTTGCGTTTTATACGGTGTGGCAGTTAGGTATTTGGAAGCCACAGCCAAAGCTTTTGTTAGGTAGATAATTTTTTTTGCTTTTGAACAATGCAATTGGTCCTCAGAATTCGACCATTACTAATTGGAACATTTTGCACATATATTTCATTGATTTTATTTTTTAGAACAGAAAAATAATTACGGGGCCAACTAACAGAAAGTGATTAGCGGTTAAAAAAATGTAATATATGAAATACAAATAATTTTTAAAATAATTCTGAAATAATTATTAATATATCTGTTATATCTTTGGCATCAGGAGAAAATCTTCTGAAATGATTCTGAGTTAATTTTATTTTAAATGAAGTTAAATATTCATAAGTATGTTATCCTAAAAAATACTCGGATTTTGACTCAGGGTAATTTCATTACATAAAGTTCATCAGTATAAAATATTAATAAACAATAATAATCAACCAATTCACATGTTACTTTCCCGTAGAGACCCTAATCAGAGACCTAACTTGGTTATTATTTTCTGTATTGAAATTTTCTCACGATTTGTCTTATCATTTAGATCTTGACTGCCGTTTTGTTCACAGATTCTGTATCTTCGCATATTGATGATTATGTGTTCCATGGTCAGGAGGATTGTCTATATACAAATTCTGTGTTGTTTATTAGTGTCTGATGATTTATTATTTATAATTTATTATTAGCATATATTAAAACGCCGAACTGTCTTTAATAGGTTTTAAATCTTATCCTAATTAACGTTCCTCATAGTAATCGTATTATGACCAATATTTCATTATAGATTTTTAAAGATCTGCTTTGTTCAAGAAAATTTTTTTTTTTTCAATAACTGCATTGTTAGTCATGAAGAATAGGAACATAATAATGAATGGTAAGTTCAGTCCTAGTCATGATGACGTATCTCATCTTAAAAATATGATAATAATTTTATTTTTTTAAAGGTTCAATCATATAAAAGAAAAGAGTATAATTGTGCTTTATCATTTATTTAACTATAAATGTTGTATTTTATTTAATTATACGGTTATTGTTCAATACGAAACAATATAATCTTAATATCGTAGTACCTATGCACTGAAAAATTAAAAACTACCCATTTAAAAAAAATTAAGGTCTCGGAGCTTGACGAGTTTAAAACAGTTTTAAAATCTGTTTCAATAAATAACAAAACATTATTTTTCTAATTCATATCTCTTGTCCCACAATTGTGTATTATTATCATTTGAAACATTTTAATTATAAATGAATATTATTTGCATAATTGTGTCAAAATTAATCTGATCCAATGTATGTGAATAAAACTTAGATTGTTACGATTGACAATTCATATAAAGGACAATTAATAGAACTAAGAAGTTGTATTTATAGGAGTTTTATTGTATAATAAGTTTAAGCGATTTCTATGCCTCAAATTCTTCTTATGGTTTCAAAACGTTCCTACATGACCTAATGAAAATAAAACTGTTATGATATATCTCAGGATATCAGTTCAAAAAGTAATTTATTGAAAAATAGGAATGATACTCCCGCTGTCGTTGGATATTATACGAAATGAAATCGTCGCAATTTTCGTTATTCCAAATTTGTAGCGTGCTTTAATGTTTAGATCCCCAATGGGGTTCTTATAAAGGCGAACTGTTAAGATAAAGGCATTACTGGAGCAGGGATATGTCGTCGATTGGCACAGAAAATGCCCAGTCACATAGCTCATGGTCCAGTGACAATACCTTTCTCGATCTTCTCATATTGTACTTTAGCAAAGGTCATTCGTCTATGACCTCTGGGCAACTTGGCGATGCTCATACCTTAGTTTTAGATTTTTTTTTTAAATCGAATTCTTATCATTCAATGATTCGTCTATCAAAAATAATTATTTGTATCATTTATTTGATTGTGATAAAATGATAAATAAATATGAAAGATGAATAATTTTGTATTTGTTTTAAATCATTATCAGTACTGTTAATCCTGTTAATCTAAAAGAATGTTTTTTTTTGTTTGTTTTTTAATTCTTTTTGAAATTCTGATCGTATTGATTTTAATTGAACAGTATCCAAGGATTGTAATAAAAATAAATTTGTAAACATCAAGTCATAGGCAATGTTGTTGGGATCCGCTGAGCTATACACAGTTTACTAACAGCCTTTCTCGCTTCCACAAATATTTGACTTCATTTTCCACTTCTAGGCTTTACACACGAGTTTTCTAATCAGACAACTACCGAGAAGAGAAATTGATGACCGGGATCTATTAGAGGTGGTGTTAAGGAACTTTCTTCGCTAGTCCTTTTGTCCTGATCTCCTGATATAGAAACTAGTATAAGATATTGAGGACTCACTTGAAAAGTATGCTCCAGAAGCAGCCGAAGCTGCTGCCATTGGCGACTAGCCTCGAGTAGGACACAGTCATCTGAAGACTTGGAGATCCCAGAGAGGCAGGTAGACAGGTGAGGTGCACTCCACTGCCGATCCACAGGCGGTACTGACTTCCCCTCCCCGAACTCCGGGCTATCCCTCCTCTCTGGCCTTTTCCCTTTTACCATTTCTGCCTTACCTGTCTCACGGTATCAGTTCATAGCTATTATCTGTTTTCATACAAATTTACTCCTTACATATATATTTAGTAGCTATCAGTAATTAAAAATGTATACTATTTCTTAAATTCATGGCTGGTCAAATATATTTACAACCAGCTAGTAGCTTAAGGAAAAAGTATAAGAGGGCTTCCATTGATACTTCGTAATAAATTATAATTTGCAATCAGAAGGTCCATTTTCCAGCTCCTTCGTTAACGCCGTCGTATAGCAGGTAAGTCTCGTGTCGATGTTTCTCTAGCACTAATAAGTCTTATAATAGCCCTGGAGCCAGGGCCGGAATATGATACTCATTTCAAGAGAAGGTTTGAATGTGAATAACGAAAGTGTAGAGCATTCCAAGCAAAATAAGCCTTGTTTGTCATTCTAAAGCCAGTTCCTTCAAAAATGACTGCATTTTATTCAAGAAAGAAAAACTAAAATGTCCGCTCATTTTTCATTCCGTGCTCAATAATTTGAAAACTTCCATCCACCCGAAAAACAATATAATACATTTTTTAAAGGAAATTAAATATGCCAAAATTTGAGCCCAAATAGAACTCTTTGCGTTACCTACCTCATCTGATAAAGTTTAAAAAAAAAAATTCCTCGAAAAACGAGAAATTAATTTTGGCAAATATCATGAAAACCTACGAAGATAATAATTATTATTATAGACTACTTTATTATGCATTTAACTAGCTCTAATTTGAGTGGTAATAGACATCTGTAAGTCTAAAACTTTCCGAGTTGTTTTCCAAAAACAATTTATTTTTTCGAAAAACGAATAATCTCCGTTTTGTGAATTTATTTTGGTGGTTAATGTTTTTCAAAAAACAATTTTTTTTTTTACGAAAAACGATAAATCTCCATTTTGTGAAATTAATTGGGCAAGTATCATGGAAGCTGTTCTTCCTAAGAAAATAATCATTATAAACTACTTTATTTTTCATTTAACTTGAGCCAATTTGAGTTGCAACAGACCTCGGTACGTCTAATAATCCTGATATTAATTAGTTTATAAAGATTATCTTCGTAGGAAGAACAATTTACATGATATGTGCCAAAATAGATTCACAAAATGGCGATTCCTCCTTTTTTGGAGAAAAAAAAAATTTTTGAAAAACTTTATTTTGGGAAGTATTAATAGACCAATGAAGGGGATTTTGACAGACATGGCGGGACAATTTAAATTGACTCCGGAGCTTTGTTTGTACGGTTATAATATAAAGTCCTGCGATTTAGAAGCAGAGGCAAGGAGAGGAGTGGAGAAGTTAATGCTTTTCGGTTTTTCGTTAATATCTCGAAATCAGTTGGTCATAGCTTAAAACAACAGAAAAAAATTAAGAGCATTAAATTTAATATAAGAATGTTCCTTAAATTTTTTTACGTATCTGTCTGTTATAGTTTAAAAAGTTCAAAGTAACAAATTTGAAAAAAATGTTTGGCTCCATACTATAGGGTATAAGACTGGACAAAGGATGTCCAAAGCAGAGATTACGACGCAAGCTGCTTCGTAAAAATTCTTGGGGAAAGGCAAAAAGTGGTCATTTTGGTTTTTCCTGGAGGGAGGGGCGGTTGTTTGAAGAAGAAATAGGAAACAAAAGTTCCCTAACACTAAAGTTACATAATTGGTGGCCCAGACATATTAGGACAGAAAATGACATGAAGGATAATGTTTTGTTGTAAAAGTAAATGTTGGTACACCATAGTTTTTTGGATTATTCTGAACTCAAATCTGAGGTTTTCTGATAGATACTTTGTCCAGAACTTTCTTTTTCTAAAAACGGAACTTTTTTTTCACTTATATCTCGGAAATATATATATATATTATTTCCAGAAGAACATTCTATATCAAATTAAAGTAGATGAAAAGTCTTACACTTTATATCCATAAAATATTTCTCTATGATTAACCTTTAAGCCGCAAAACCCCAATGAAGAAGAGGCAAAATCTCCAAAAAGGGACAAAAACAAGTTTTCTGTCTCTTAACTTCCGATTTCCATAAACACTACCCACTTTACGCTAATTGTATTATAATACGTACATGATATTATACTTCATGGAATGCATATAATGTATTTTTTTTTATTCTCTCTTTTATCTCTCCATGGGACATAGGGTCTTGATGAAGAGGAGCCATCTCCTTGAGGTCGGCCCAAGTGTAATTTTGCCTTCTACTTTCAGAACAGAACTCCTCCACGTCTTCTTTGGTCAGCCAACTCGAAGATGCCTCGGAGGATTCCACTGAAAAGCTTCTTCTCACGGGCGATGCCTTCCTTCTTCCGTAAGGTGTGCCCCATCCACCTCCACTTCCTAAGCCAAATTTCATCTTCATTTTTCTCTGCTTATTTCTTATCAATAGCTCTTCTTTGGGAATGGTTCCTGGCCAAAATTTCTCTAAATAGATATCAAGCATCTAATTGCAGGAAGTTTGCAGACGGGCTGAGATGGATCGGATCACCCTCCATGTCTCTGAGTGATAGAGGAGCATGGATTTTACGTTGGAGTTGAATATGCGGAGGCTTGTGACCAGATTTATTTCTCTGGACCGCCACAGGGTCCGGAGCTATGCGAAAGCGTTCTTAGCCTTTTTGATCCGGCTTTCCATATCGTCGTCAGCTCCTTCAACAGTTGCCACTACGCTTCCAAGGTATTGGAAAGCCTCTTCTTCTCCTAATATTGTCAATCCATACCCTTGTGCCGTCCGATCCAGATCTTGCATCTTTCCCAGGATGTCCGAGAATCCATCCAGTCTTTTGGAGATCCCATTGGATTCTTCACCCCTTTTCTGACTTCTCCCTCTTGATCTCATCCAGCACCACTATAAACAATAGAGGTGACTGTAAACAGCCCTATCTAACCCCTTTGTGGTACGGAAAAATTCAGTGAGATTCTCTTCGTGAGCCACGCAACATTGAAACTCTGTATGCATAGCTTGAATGAGTTTCAGAATCCTTTCTGGGTTCTGCCTTCTTTCCACGGTAGGCTAAGTTATGCCTCTACCCTCGCAGTCAAAGGCCTTCAAGAAATCTACAAACATAAAATAGAGGGGGCTCCAGTACTCTCTAGACTGCTCCAAAATCCACAGTATTTATTAAATCTATACAGGAGCGTTTCGGCCTAAAACGCTTTCTTTCAAAATATTTGTGATCCAAAGGTCTCCCCTTTTTTGGCACTTTTACTATTATCCCGTTGGCCCAGTCATTCCGCAACACGGCTTCCATCCATATCTTCTGGAACAGCGGTAGGAATCTCTCAGCCACACCCTCAGGCCATACTTTTAATAGTTCCCTGTTGTCGATTCTTGGAGACTTATCATTATTTAGGGCATTTATGGCTTCGGTGATCTCCATTACGGAGGAGGCTAATTATCAATTTGTATTATTTTCCTTGGCTCCCTTCTTCTTCTTTCTCGAGCTGCTTCTTGAGTTTCTTCTAAGCACCACTCCTCGTCCTAATGGGTTAATCAAAGTATTGACGCCACCTGTCTCTTTGGGCATTTTTCTCCTTCAGAATCTCACCCACCTTACTCTTGCCCGGCTCCATTATTCTCCTCTTTTTACCAGCAAGTACATTTGTTATCCGGTAGAGTTCTCTAGGATTATTGCACCTAGCCGCTGTCTCTGCTCTGTTCGCCATCCTGGAAACCCACTTTTGTTTTTTGTCCTTCCTTGCCCTCTTTTCACCTGTTTATTCTTGTCGGAGTATAGCTTAGTTAGAACATCTTTTATTTTCTTAGAAGCCACCTTCTACAAGGGCCCAAGTCTTTGCTGACAACCATTCCTTTCAGGTTCTGTCATTAAAGCCCAGAATCTTCTCTTCTGTCTCTAGGAAAGTCTCTTTCGTGTCTCATCCTTCCACAGATCGAGTCTCTTAGGTCGGGTATCGTCTTGCCTTGACCCGGATGGTGTGCTGCTAGTTTTAATGCATATTAAGGACAAGAATAGCAATATTCTAACCAAGCCCAAACAGGTAATAGAAAGCTGGGCTGAATACTTCGAGGAGCTTCTTAAATCTCAGTCAACTAAAGAACACGACCCACATACAGAGAGCTGGGAAGAGGAAGACTAAATTGATGACGAAGTTATAGAAGCACTGACAATGCTGACAGCAGGAAAGTCGTCAGGAATCGACGGGATTTCTCCTGAGATGCTTAAAAATATGGGTTTCAAAGGAATAGAAATCTTTCAACATCTACACAACTACTATGGGAAGGAAAAACTATACCCAAAGTCTGGGAAGTTTCAGTCATAGTCCCTGTATTCAAAAATGTATACAACAGGGAGTGCCAGAACCATAGAGCAAAATTCTTCTCAGCATGCCATCGAAATTGTACTCCAGGATTCTAGAAAAGAGATTCAGAAAAACTGGTTAGTCCTTGTTAATGAAGGAACTGTATGGCTTCAGGCCCAATAGAAGAACACTTCTACTTTTTACTCGGCGCTACGGTCCGAGTGGGACCTGGGCCTCCTCTAAGATTCTTCGCCTTCTGCTATTCACCCTGAAGCAAATATCGGAGAAGGCCATCGAAAAAGACAAGGCAGTGCTGGAAGCCTGTTTTGTCGACCTAAACAAGGTATTTGATAGAATCAGAAGGCGAGATATAGAAGAAGCTTTACGAGAGAAGGGGGTAGACTTGGGAATAAGGGTGGCATTAGAAGCCTCTATAAAAACAAAAGGGATATGGTCAGGACATGTAACATGGCAACCAAAGAGTTCCAAACCACTGAAGGAATTAGGCAAGGATGTAGCCTAAGTCCGCTCCTTTTTATAGTGATACTGGAAAGGGCACTGAGAAAAGCCCAAAGTGAAATAAGACCCTTCTATTGTGACCATAGAAGTTCATCTCACTAGCCTATGCGGATGGCCTGGTAGTTTTTAGTAACAATAGAAAGAATATCCAGTTTAACATGCGGATCTTGAGTGATCGACTAAAAGAAATTAACCTGGAGATAAATGTGACACTAACAAAAATTATGCGTGTTGGAAGGAGGACCAACCTGGTAAACCGGTAAGACTGGATCCAGAATAGAATAAATAAGCGATTTTAAGTACCTGGGATCACATTTGAACAAGAATGGCTGGGTAGATGGGGAAATGAAACATATGATCAAGACAGCCGGAAGGCGTTTTAATGCCAAAAAGACTTTTTGAGAAGGAAAAGAGGTTCCCAAATCTACAAAAATAACAATTTAAAAAAATACTTTCCTGCAAATCTTGACATATTCAAGTGAGTTTTGGGCACTAACAAGTAAGCGTAGAAGCCAACTCGAAGCGATAGAGATCCGCTATCTCCGTAGGGTCGAAGGAAAGGCTAGGCAAGACCGAGTGAGGAACATTACAATCCGATCCTACCAGGCCCTACAGGATGCAAAGGATATAATAGAGGAACACCAGCTAATATGGTTTGGGCATGTTTCTCGAATGCAGAAGACAGACTGGCAAGAATCATTTATGAGACGCAGGTGGGAGGTAGAAGTCCCAGAGGGCGACCAAGGAAGGCATGGGAAAGGTGAATAAAGAAAGCCTTTGAGAGGAATGGATTGAACGAGAAGGCAATTGGCTCAGAATAGAGACATGTGGATCAGGCTCTTTAGACGTGGGCCTCACACTGCTTTGGGGCAGAAGAGGTTAGGCTAACAAAGAAAGAAATTATTTAGAGTAACAACGATATAGTTTAACTTTACCCCTGGTCTCCTGAGTTTTCAATTGCGGACTACCAGCTTACCAGGTATCTTTCTTCAGTTCATATTTCCTTAGATCAATCATTCACATCCACCAGCTTCCTGGTCTCTCCTTCTTCTTTTCCCACTGATGTGCGCCTCCATTTTTCTCTGCATAATTTCACCATTCAATCTGATACATGTTTTGCCCATATAAGCCTACTTGCTTTGATACAGTTACTTTCGAACACTCTCAGTTTACGGCAATGATCTTGGAAAAGCTCTAAGTTTCCGCTCCATAGGTCTATCATTTCAATTTCGTTGCTTTAGAATCTCCTTCCAATTTGCTTAGAATTTATTTTAAATAAAAAAGCAAACAAACAATAATTTGGAAAATCGATATTTCTGTGCCGATATAATTAGGATGTTTTTATAATATCGATATTTCTGTGCCGATTTAATTAAAATATTGTTTTTATTTAGTTGAATAACATCGTGATTTAAATATTATGAAACAGTTTATCTTCTAATATTCTTACAATTCGTTTAAAGTTGTTTTTTTTTAAATAAAAATAAACAATATTTTAGAATTGCTGGTTTCAGAATCGCCTTTATAAAATCTAAAGTAGAAACAAATCTTATAAGAACTAAAGAAAGAATTGTTGAAAATGACAATCAGCACATATGCTGTTTGTACTAACTTGAAGACAGATATTAATTTAAAAATAAATACTACAATAAAAAAAAAAAAAATTCATTTGTAAAATTATATTGCATAATTTTACTTATGTCTAACTGGTACAGTTATATGCAGAGTTTTTCGTAACCATCCACAGAAACCTAATAAAGTTCGGAATGAAACAAATACACTTACCAACATACACTTATCAATAAACCAAAACAATAATGAAGGGAAGCATTGCCTATTTTCTTGCCTACAGAAGGTGGGGGAAGGTGGAATGTTTTCTGCAATCTCTGACCCCTTCAGTGACAACGTTGTAACATATCTTCAATTCTACCAATCTTTCTTGGAATTCACACATACCAGAAAAACGACTAGAACTTCAACAGTTACATTCTAATGACTCTTTCACTTAATATCAATCCCTTTTAACATGCCTTACAAAAAAAAAGAAGTTTAAAACTCATTACTGAAACCATTATTACTAAGCAGCAGAACTTTAGATTTATGTTACAAACTTTCCTTAAATCCGAGCTTAGAGTCAAAAATACTTCAACAATTCTACAAGAGCCTTGGTCATTGCCGGATTAACCATGTAGGCAATGTAGGAAACTGCCTATGGACCCCGCGCCTTCTTGGGGTCCTCTGTTCCGTGAGATAAATAGGCTAAATTAGTTTTAATTTCCTTTATAAAGATTTTATGTTTATTTTTAAAGGACGAACAATTTCACAAAATAAGCTTTTAAGGGGCATAACTATGTTCTCTCTAAAATAAAACCCGATTACACAGACTCCGGTGTCTTGACGCTACCTCTCTCAGCACTACTTGACAATGTTTCAATGTAATTTCAGAACGCATTCTAAAGGTTAGTACCACTGATTACTTGCTGTTAGTTTTACATTTAAAAGAGTTCTGAGGGATTCCCCGCCTCGCTCGATATATTAAATCATAGACAATATATTCATGTATTACACTTTTACATTTTTTTAACTCTTCCAGTCAATTCATTTTGCAACCGTCAATTGGGTTAAGTTTTTAAAAAGTATTTCAGTGTTTCGAATTTAAAAAAAAAATCGACACATTTATTGATAGATTCTACAAAAAAGTGGTTTGAGAAAATTGACGAAACTACGTAGTATTGACATTCATGTAAATGTAGAAAACTAAAGTTAGGGTTTTGAAAATATGACTGAATATTAGAATGTTTTTGAATGCGATTTTCTGGCTGACAATGATAATGATAATGTTTCAAAATTAAGTAAGTCGAGAAATAATATTTTACCTACCTATACTACCTATTAATTTAAGTTTATTATTATAACAAAACCTGTACTGAAATAAACCGGGCAAGGTGATGGACTCTACTAATTAGTAATTAACTCTATCTATATTTTACTTCGTTGTGCCATTATTTTCGCTTGTGCAATAAAATACATTGATATGAAAAAGGGAGAGGAGGGCCCGAGATTTGCATTGCCTAGGGGCCTCTACATGGCTTAATCCGGCCCCGGTCTTAGTATATTAATATTGGCTCAATGCACTATGACTTAGCTTACCTTCTCTACCACTTCCCTATCCTATATCACCCAAGTAATATCGAGGCCAAACCGTTCCTAAACGGTGCCTCACTATAACGCACTGAGCCAGAGCACGGGTAGTGTTTAGCGTGACATGGGGGATGTACATGAACAGTGTCATACACATTTTTCTCTCTGCTGAAATCACTACTAAATATCTTTATTCACCAATTTAGAGTAGTTTTTAAAATGAAATAGGCTGTATTTGGTTATTGGACTAAGCGTGTTGAAGGACCTCGGTGGTCCTTGGAATGGAAAACTAAGTCGTTTTTTTTTTCTTCAGTGCATCTAGATTAACACTATATACTTCAAAAATCATGTAATTAAGTTTTATTTTTGGCTTTTTTTGTTCTATATCTCATTTTAATGCTAATATCATGAGCTCATTTCTTACTCGCTCTGATGTGTACCAATTTGTTTGATGAAATCTTTCGTGTTTGTATTTACTAAATCTAACAAAGAACGACCCACCAGTCTCGGAGAAAAACCACGGACGGTGAACTGACCGTACTTTAAATTCGATTTTGGGATTCTACGTATCTTAAAACATAAAACCTCAAACTTTGAGGGTGGGTTAATGTTTTTTTTGGTCCATTACAAAGGACTACAAAATCCATTACAAAATATTGAAAATAATATACTAAAAATATTATTTTTAATAATTGTAAATAAAATCCTAAAATAAATAAACAAGAAAACAATCTGGTGGATTTAATATTGTGATTCCATCTATATCCCATTTATTTGTTTATTTTTGTTTTTAATAATTTTTTTGGTGTGTACCACAGAAATCACATCTCAAATAGTGGTTTAGGGCAGATTTATTCTAGTGGAAGATAGGTTGTCACTTCAACGTGTTGTCATTTCAATTTTCAATTTTTTTTTCTTATTGGTGTTGAATTTCCTTTCCTACTCCTACTAAGGCGAACACGGTGGGCCATTCTAACCTGAGTGAAGAGGTCGAGATTCATTCCGTGGGTCTGCCAGGAATTAAATTTCAACCTACCTAGGCCGGATTCGAACCGTAGCCGCTGCAGACTCGATTTTCAATTATCATTCCCAATTCCTCGAAACAATACTATCATCACAAATAGCGTGAAAAAAGATTAGTTTCGGATGCCCTTGGATCCTCGATAAAACCCTATCTCGCATTATTCTTACTTGTATATTATCCTTGGTATCATAAGAGCACCGGCAACTTGATGTTTATTGTTTTTGTTTTAATCGAAAGGATAGGATGAAAGTAGTCATTTGTGATTAGTTAGTAGTAATTTGAACACGAAACATTGATAAACTAAATTGAAATATCAACTTTAGTCAAGAGTTAGTTTATTTTTCTCAAGCGTAGAGGCTAGAATTAGAAGTACAGTGTGCGCCGAATCCAGTACCTATAACAGGTGACGTCATGCAAACCTTCCATTTACTCAAATATGACGAAATAGACGTAAATTTAGATGTTACAAACAGAAAGGGAGACTTCGCATTGTTCCCTATCTTATTTCAATATTTATAAATTGGGAAGCAGATGTCAATTAGGTATGCATAAATGGAAAAATCCCCCTCTCCAATCATAGGCGCAGATCTCTTATTTTGATTGGGTGTAGGAGGCGATCACCCCCTCACGTCTCCCTCTCAGTAAGCATCCGTAGTGAACTGGAGCTGTTGAGTTGAACTTACTCCCCAAGCTGCTAGCCCATTCCAGGCCCTATTTCCTCTTGGAATAGTTTCTCTTAAACGAAGTAACGGGAATCTGAACTTAAGAATTCGATTATACTTGAAATTTAATTGTACTTCTCTTAGTTGGTTTTAATTTACATATCTTATTGGTTCATATAGATTATTTATTATTGATTTTTATTTGACTTTTTTTGAATTGTTGTACTTCAAATTATTGGGGGAGGGACGAAATGGTGCTTTCTTTTTTTAATGGGGGGAGGACAATTGGCCCCTTCCTCTCCCTTAGTCTGCGCCTATGTCTCCAATTCGAGGTCTCCTCTAGGACCTAATGTTACCTTGCCAACTGCTATTTACGCCCCTGTGGCAATAAACGCTGTAGAATATTTTTCTTTAACGAATATCCACGTAGTTATTTTCATATTTATTACATTCTTATCCCCATTAGTCTAATTCAATCAAATTAGCCGACCAAATCCTTGTGAAGAAAAATGTGTTTTTCCATGTAATGCTGTTTCTTTTGACGGTATAAAGAAACTAAAGATGTAACAAAAAGACTCAGTGTACTTCTCTTTCACTATGGCTTATACATAAAAATAGCGCAATTTTCTTCGAAAGCATAATTGCATATTAATTTAAAAATGTCTTTGATTCCTTTGGTTATATTTTTGTAACCATTTTGCAAGTATGTTTGCGTAGATTTTTATTAATTAATTTATCTGGAATGTTATATCTGTACGTCAGTGGTAAACTGTCATAACTTTTTCAAAGTTTTAGAGGAGAGCAAACAGAAGTTTCAGATCGCATCATATTGCTTTTTTGGACAGTGGTCAATCGTTATATTTGAAGTTTTGTATATTTTATTATTCTTTTAGATTATTTAAAATTTAAAAATATGGCCAGAAGAATGCAAATAGAATAATAAAATCAAAATATGCAAAATTGGACTTATGACAATTTACCTTTAAGGTACAGATATTTGATATGGAAAATGAAGTTTAAAAAGGTAGCAGAGTTTGCATGTCTCGGCTCTGTGGTAAAACAAGACAATGCACCTCACTAGAAGATAAAGAGGCGAATTTCAACAGGTTCTACTAAGGTGCTTACCATTTTATACATATATATATATATATATATATATATTGTAATGTAATTGAATAAAAATTGTTGGAATTTTATTAATATAATTGTTTAGGAGAAATATAATGGTCCTATTTTAATCTATGATTGATCATTTATCATAAATTATTGATAATTTAAACTATCTAATTTTACCTTACTGTATGAGGGTCCGGTAATCAAGATAAAGGCTCTGACTTCAACATGCCCTGCACATCTCTGCCCGCGTAATATGAATCGACTTTTAAATTAATGAACTTACCACAATCAGTGGCGGATCCAGGATTTTTTGAGGGAGAGGCGTACCTGTGCACCAGGTTCTCCACTCCAATCCTTCCCTCCCATTATATACCTTAAAACATTAAATGCTTTATTCACATTTTAAAATCCGCATCGATCAATCAAATTTCAATTATTATATAAATAAACGTCCCTGTTGTATATTTAATAAAAAAACAATTTTCAAGAAAAAGCTTTTTCCACTTTCCAGGAGGAGAGAGGGGACGCGCCCTTCCTTCCCCCATCTACATCCGCCATTGACCACAATTGACTTGTGAGCTTGCCTTAAAGGGCCCATACAGAGTACAACTTGGTTGGCCAAGCAAATCGCCCAACCTAGTTGATTAAAGGCAAATCAGGCTGGCCAACACGGTTGGACATTAGTTTATAGAAAACATTCAACCGAACGGTCTTTTTCCTGTGATTTCGCTAATAACTTTTTTCGTGATTTTGTATTCGCGATGTTGGAGGAAATTGCTTTATGTACAGCCATAATTGCTGCGTGTAAGATAACAGAAGAATACCGAAAAAGAAAGATTTGGACAAAATAATGGCATTAATAAAAACGCCATTGTTATGAAATATGATGAATTATTAATTTTTATTGCACGTAGGAATTACTGAAAGCCGCGATTTAAGCCTCCAAACATGTCCCTATGGAAATGACAAGCCCTATAATTATTTAACTGTCCAAGAAGACCATATTTCGCGGTTTAATTTTTTTCCAAAAGTTGTTAACCGATTTAAATTGTTTAAAACTCTTCTCTTTTTTTTTTTTTTTTTTTTACTTTTTAAGAGCTATAATTTTATAATAACTGTATCCATTTATAATTAATCTGATTAGGCCAGCACTCTGTCCAAAAAATGTGGGTGCTAAAACAACGAAATAGAATATATTTTGGCAATGTTTTTTCAAATGTGGGGGCAATGTCCGGTTGTGTTACGTGAAACTTACTCGTTAATAATTCCTTAGCTTAAAAGTACAAACTCATTGAATATTACACACATTATATTGTTAGTAAGCATTCATGAATATTTTTAACTTCATTTCCACCTATATTTTACAAATTTTCTAAACGTAAATCATTTATATCTCAATCAATTCGTCTGTATAGCGTTCTCAGCTTTTCAAGGCCAGTAAAGTAAAATTATCTAACCTATAAAATAAGAGTACAGAAGTGATTTTAAGTTAGCTTTAAATTGGTCGTATATTATTCTAAAATATTAATATCGTGATATTCATTCATGATACTACATCTATCTGTGAAGGAATGTTGCTGATACATGTAGTTAATAATTTATTGATAACACCTTTTTGAAATATAAGAAATTAATAAGTTTCACAAATTTGGGCTTAAAGTAAACAATACTATAAAGCTCAATACCTCAATCTCCTTCTGCGAGGAGAGTCATTGAAGAAGATATTTAAAAGAAAAAACTCAGCATATCTGCTGGCAAATATCCGGATAAGGATTGCAGAGGACCCAAGAAAATGAAAGGATAGTATTCGGAAGGATATTACCAAAGAGTGGAACCGGTGGTGGGTGACAACCATGGAAGGTGTTACTTTGATAAAATATTTATCCAGATACATTTGGAAGCAAAGTGGGTCCTCATGGGCAAATCTGTCAAGCAATTCCTCACAGGGCATGGGGACTTCCAAACCAAGCTTCATGCCCTTGGAAAGGACATAGATCTCCAGTTGCAGAATATTGGAGACGGCTGAGGGCATAATCATGAACCTTCAAGTCATTGAGGGACAAACTATTGAGGTAAACAGTACTCTACTTCCACATGGAGAACGAGTTCCCTCAGTTAATTACTGAACAAAACTACCCTTATTACAAAGATTTTGTGTGCAGGTTCAAAGATGCAGTGTGCGTACTTTCGACGAAGAGATGCTGCTTCTGGAAGGCCACCAGGCTGAGTAGAAACAGAGGAAGGCTTCACTTCAGAACCTGAGTTCAAGATGCAAAGATGTGGACCTGAATCAAATACTATATATCCTATAGATGTTTATTAGCTATATTTGCATACTTTCTTCATGCTAATCTTGCTGACACCCATGTTACCAGAAGGCAAGATAGAGGAAGAATATAATAAAATAAAAAATTTCATAAACATTTTTTATCCAAATTATGGAATTCAGAATTATGGTGGAAGTTGATTTTGTTTATTGGTTACCATGTGAATTTGCAAATGATTTTTCGCTGTTAAACATTTCATAGTGTAGATATAATCAATTGAAATTATTTATTTACAAATATAGAATATTTATCGCTGGCTAATATCTGCTGTTATTTTTCCTCTTTATTTCCATTTTTCCATGACTCTGAGTATTTCCCAGAATTCATAGAGAAATTATATAACTCTCTTTCATTATCTTTTTTTAACACTGTTAATTAATAATTACTTAATAATTTTTAGAAATGTTACAAGTTACAAAATACGTTATATTTTGATAATCTTTTTTACCTTTTAAATTATTCATTCATAAAATACATATAAATAATAATAAATTATTGAAGCAGTCTGAATCCCCGAAATTACAGTTGAAATAAATAAACATCATGATTATTATTAGAATGAATAAACAGCAGTCCATTTTGTGGCCCTCGTTGTTTTTTTTTTCTTTTGCATTAATAATTAATGAGCAGTATGCTCCCTAAGACCAATTATCTTAATAATTCGTATTGTCTGATTAATTTCTGTAAAATATTAATTTTAAATTGAAACAATTTGGAAAGGAAAATAATTTTTATGATTTTTTTACTTTCTCTCTGTGAAAATGTAAAAAAAAAATATGTGAATAAATTATAAATTTAGAAAAGTTCCAACACTTTCAAAATATTCAATAAAAAAGGAAGAATTCAACTGTAGAAACTACTCGAAAAAATGATATTGCTTTATCATAAAAAACAATAATATAAGAATACGATACAAATATTTATGTCCAATTTAAAAGTCTATAAATCAGAATACTAATAAATATTTTCTAATTATATAAAAAATATTCTACTGAACTTGCTAACTTTTATCTTCAGGATACAATTATAAATCATTCATAAATTTAACTTTTAATAAATGATCCATATCTTGGCTGAAAATAATATCAGATTCTATTGGCGGGATCCAAATCTAATATAGCGGTGAGAAAAGTTGGGTTGGAAAGTCTTGCTAGTAAGTGTTAACAAAACTTCAATATCGAGCCTATTCAAAACATTTTTTTCCTGTCAGCCCTAGTTTCGTAGCAGACTGAACAAAGTAAAGTATTTGCTTTGTCACATCCAGCTTCAGGTTGTTCGATTTTATCATTGTCATATACAACATCGTTTTCTCCAATTTTGTCACAAACTTTATGTTGATCAAGGCTTCTTTGAATCAAATTTCTCTTCAGTGCATATCCGAATACAGACTTCAGCTGTGAGGACGGAATCCAATGTCATTTCTGTGTGGTGCACCGTCTTTATTCGTATGGGATCATTTTGCTTCCAGAGTGGTAGCTTTTTTTTTGTGCTTTGAATAATCTGCAGGTCATTTACCCCAACGAGCAGTATTGTTGCCAGCCATCGGCATTACCAAACTGTTTCCAACATCTTGATTAGCGCGCTCGACAGATCCCTGACTTTGGGAACATATGCCAATGAATACCAAAACCAACATTGTTTTGATACATTATAGGTATCTTTATTATAATTGTTATTGATGAAATCTTTCATGTTTCCATGTCGGAAATCGAATTAGCATTTGTTTTTAACCCCTTCAGGTTCCTCCTGCTGTCATTGGGTTAAAAATGTCAACTTGTTCAACTACTTTTTCATGAAGTAATCAATTTTAATAAAAATTGAAAAAAGCTGAAAGTTTAAAATAGAAAAGAGAACTACTATCTAATAACCACTCTAAATATTTTAACATTGCATGTTGGTTTGTAAGAATTTTTTAACTCATTATATATTTATATGAAGTTTTCCTAGAATATTCATGAAATCTCATGAAGTTGTCTAATGATTAATCATTTATTTCATTAAACTGTTAGTTGATATCTATATAACCGGACTATACACATGCTACACAAAAAAAAAAAAATGATCAAATATGTTTTCATTTATATCAATTCCTATCAATCCCAACTTTTAAAATACTGGAAGCTATTTTATATGTCAGCAGTAATCAGATAATAGTCTTACAAATAAAATAACTAGTTCTAAATTAATATAAAAAGCTTATGTAAGGTAGATTGTTTATAATATACCAAAGCTTTGCATCAATGTAATGAATATTGAAATTATAATTGCCATAAAAATCATCTTTGTCCACTCATCCAGTCTGTTCCAAGTGGCCTGAAACATCATAATACTAATATATAAATGTATACAGTCTTTTGCATAAATATAATGACACAGAACTGAGACATTTACAAGTAAATATCGTTTATAAGGATTAAAAATATTTTTATTTTTTTATTTGGAGTATGATCATAGAGAGCGTTAGTTTTCCTAAATTCTGAAATTAAAAAAACATTTTTTGGATTACGTCTTAGTTCATTCTGCATTTTTGTTAACAGAATAGCTAAAACTATAAAATTCAGCAGTGTTCTAATTTTAATCAAATTTTGGACCGAACAGGTAATGCAATTGATATTCAGTGCATTCTCAATTTTCTTTACATATACTAGAAAATTAAACAAAGCTTAATGAAGTTATATGCAATATTGCTCTTTTAGTAAAATGTCTAATAGAAAATTACACTTCAAATTTTACTTGAATTGTACTAGCAATTGCCAGTAGCCGAATTGGAATCAGAGGTATTTCCTGGTTTTGCTGTGACCTTCACAGTTATCTACATGTTTTAAATAAAAAATATTTATTTATATAATTAATTGAATTAATGCTATTTAATTATTATTTTCCATATCGGTATTCTGGACAGAAAATATTGTGCATTTTATGCTCATTAACATGATTTTTGCTGGAACCAAATATCTTTAAAAGCCACAAACTGTAGTTTAACATAAACCTATGTAAAATGCAAAATAATCTGACAGACCAATACAAAATGGGCGTTAAAAAAAAAAACTGGACATTTAAAAAATTAATGAAAATCTGTTTTCAACTCTCTGAATATAGTAACAAAAATAAATACATTTTGGCAGCAACCTTTTCAAATTGGTTGATTTGAAATAGATTGTCCCTAACAGAATTTTTATTTTTTCTAAATGATATACAACATTACTAATTGCTTTCTCATTTCTTTATTCATTTTATTTTATTGCTGGTGCCAAGTGAATTTTTGGTGTAGAGAGACTGTAGGCCGATTCCTTCTCGATTAGAAGGATGAATTTTACCGTTCTAATAATATTACAGCTAGACCATACAAAGATATGTAGACCTCACAATAGATAACGAAGAGAAAACTTTCAGTTAATTCAAAAGCAACTTAATATCACTTTCTCTAGTCTTGATCTGCCACTGCTTGTTCTCCACTGTTTATTCCTGCTCAAGATTTCTGCCAGGATGGATGAACTATTTATCCATTTCTGGATTGTTCCCCAATTTCAAACTTTGTGAGGAAAACCATATGGTATGAAAATCTAACTGAAATTTTTCAACTAGAAATTAATTTGTTTACTGTTAATACTTCATGCACACTCTCACATGGTTTGCTATCGTTGTTTTACTTTCTAAGTTGTATTTATCTTACCAATGTATTTTAACTAGCATTCAATTTTAGTAAAATGTTGAAATATTATTTTTGAATAATAGTGGATTGCTTGTGTTTTTTTGTAAATAAATTTAATCAAAGATTTCTATAATTGAAAGAAAAAATTGCACCATACCTCATAATTAAAATATACTTACATTTGAGTTTGCTTGATGATTTAACTGTATCAATGTATTATCTGTGGGCTGACTAGTTGCAGGCTTCTGATGCCAACATATTGCTGGGGACGATCTGCTTCTGCACAGATTTTCTACAAATCCTTTGAATCTTTCTGATGATGTTAGCTATTAGTGTTAAAGAAAATTTTATGTAAGAGAATTTTCTGATGGATAGCTGAATATTTGTGGATACATTAGAGATGGGTAATATACTCATGAACTGATTCAAAGAGCTTTGGAATGAGGGATTGATTGATGGCTTCGGTTAAAGGGATGGCAGCTCAGTTAACTAAATCACTATAGGTCTGAGTGATCCGATAAATCTCCATTCCACTATCTCAATTTTTTTGTGAGCAGTGAGTCATGGAAAATTCATTGTAGTGAGTAAATGATTCAGTTCTGAATCACCCATGTCTAGTACCCACAAAAACTCACAGACGTACATGCATAGTCAGGATAAAAACTATCATTTGTTTCAATATTAACATAATAAAATAATCTTTTGCTAGGATGCAATGCATCTAGTTTAAAAAAAACATCTTATTTGTTAATCATATTATACATAATTTTGTGTTATACTTGAAGTTCAAGTTAGGAAAAACTTGAAATAATAAAGACCTTTTTCCACGATTATAAAGAAAAATCTATCTAAAATAAAAAATGAAAATAAATGAAAAAAAAAAACTATTACAACACCATTTAAGCTATCTAAATAATGCTTTCCTGTTATAGTAAAATATAAATTACAAGTTGTCCTGGCAGTGCTGGATCCGAGTATAAATATAGATTAAATGAACACAACAGAAAGTTTGATAAAAATTATTATATATATAAATGTGTTATTGAAAAATCAAATTAGTTGAAATTCAAAATAGAATTAGTTCACCAGGTCAAAAAATAATCGTGACACAGATAAACCAATGGCCAAAAATATGTTGTTTTTTTTCAATCAGAGGAATTCTGCAAAGCGAAGAATTGTTGAAAACTGCACATCAAAAATTTGACCCGATTACAATATTTTCCCTACCCTAGCAGCGTTGTTCTGCAGTTCCTCCAACATACAGCGGTAGGAAAATAAAAGCATAGCTACAATGTTCAATGCACTGTATCTTTGCTAATAATGGTCCGATTCTATAAGTTATTTACTGAGCTACATTATTTATGTAAATATTTTTATAGTATTTTTGTTACTAAGACGGGCATCATGAAAAATAAATACTTCGCCCAGAGTATACGTACAGTCTGGAAATCAAGAAAGTGGATTTTTAATTACATCCCAAAAATGGATGGAAATTTCTTCTAAAAGCCCTGATCTTGATATTGCTACATGCGCACACTCACTAGCGCTACTAAAATTGTTTCATCTCGAAATACTTTAAATTGTTCCCTATTTTCTATTTTACCCATTTATAATGATCAATATATGATTCTAAAATTTCATATTTAATCTAATAATGAAATGCTTATCAATTTCTTTAAAGTTTTAATCTTGACATCAGAGATCTTTATAATGTTAGTTGTTAAACTAATTAATTAATGAACATTACTTACATTCATATTTGATTGCCAATCATTTCCTAACGCAGCTACCATTTCTTTGTGAAAAAGTGTTTCTTCTTTCTAAAAGTAATTACCTTATTTAAGATCAATATTGTGATGAGTTCTAAAATATATCTAATATATTACAATAGCATTATTATTAAATATTATATTATTACCTATTAAGTGATCGTTTAATGGTTATTTAAGAGTGCTATCAAAAAATAAAAAATTGAGCTGCTGAAACTCAAATATGAATAAATAGTTAGGTGGGCCCATTTTGTGAGGAGAAAATGGCGGGCAGTCTGGTGACGTAGTTGGTCTCCTCTTAAAGTGGGGTATTGACTACGACTGATTTTGTTGTTTTAACTACGAGTGTTTTGAAAACATGTGCAGTTGGAAGTTCTAGAAATACTGCTAAATCTCAAAATGTATCATTACATAGATAAGTCTAAAATAACTGGTTGTTATTGTCCCATTAAATGTAAATTATGAACTTTCTATGAATTTTCCATCAATTTAATCTTCTAGTCCTTCAGCACCCTTTTCTCATGCCATATCACATTCAAGAGATGGTGAAATATTTATTAACCTTTGCTGCTCATGTACCTCATCATTTAGAGAATTATTTCATCCAGCCCTGTTAGCTTGCAAAGTTTCATCTTGGAGATTACTTCCTGCGATCACTGATAAATCATCTTCATCCAAATAATCCTCCACCATCCTCTGGATCTCATCCTAACTGATGTTTCTCCCTTTTAGCAGCACCAAGTGAAAAAATATTCCAATTTCTAAGTAAATAAAATATGAGAACGCTCCACTGTTTGAGTATTTTTTACTCAGTCAATTGCTGAGTCTACAAAAGAGTATATCGGCATTTTACTGAGTACCTACTTATATAGTTGAGCACTTTCTCAATTTTATTCAATTTGAAAGGTGAGCAGGTACTCCGAATCAATAGCACAGGCCTACAAGAGAAAAAAAAGGGTTGGTGCCTAGGATTTTGGAACTGATTTTAGCTGTATTTGGGGTGCTGAATCTAAATATGAAATCAGTTGTTTTCTATCAGCTCTACTTTTTGAGATAAGTGTGAAAAATGAATTAAGCCGACTGCTTGACTCAAGCCACTTCCTTCCTGCTTGACCAGGCTGGGAATCCATACTTCTCCACTGGGATGAAATTCCATCCTTCATTTCAACGCTTCAACTAAATTTGAGATCAGTGTGTGAGTTTTAGCCATGCAGAATAGATCAAAGTTGATAAAAAATGAGTTCAAGTAGAAGAAGTTAAGTTAATGAGTAAAGATAAGTAAATCATCCTCATGCTTTTTGCTACATATGCAGAGAATTCACATTAAGAGATAACAGAAAGACTGTTATCTTGTAAAGACAGCTTATCATGGATACTTTGCTGTTAAGCTCGGTGATTATGGCAAATCCTAGACACCGCATCAGATTTGTAAAACTTGTACAGAACATTTACCATATGTCAGTGGACTAGCAGGAAAAGAAAAAGTTTGAAATTTGGCGTACCAATGGTTTGAAGAGAACCCAAAATCACATCGATGACTGTTATTTCTGTTTAGTAAATATTAATGGAATCAATCAAAACAACCATTGCAAGTGGACTTATCCTGATTTAGTCTCTGCAAGAGGCCCAGTCCCTCACTCAGAGGAAGTACTGATCATTTCACAAGCTTCCAGAGCTGGACAAGTGTTGTCCCTAGAATCACCCTTTTTATACTATTGAAGGTGACAGTGATTATGAGGAGATGTTAGCAATTCCTCAACGTTTCAACCAGGATGAGTTAAATGGCCTCGTCAGAGATCTAAATCTGCTAAGCTTCTGAATGACTGGCTTCCAGGTTGAATGACAAAGATTTACTAGAACAAGGATCAAAAATTACTTTTTACCATACAAGAGAAAAGGGTCTGCTACTATTCTTCTCTCAAGAAGAAAATCTTATATTTTGCCATGATATTAGAGGACTCCTGGAAAAAATGAGTTTTCCTGAATATTTCTCAGATGATTAGCGCCTATTTATTGATAGTTCAAAGCAAAGCTTTAAACATGTTCTTCTACACAATGGGAACAAATATGGTACAATACCAATTGCTACTCAATGGCAATGAAAGAAACATATATAACACCATAGCTTTGGTCTAGGAGAAGATAAATAGTAAACTTTCTCAAATCACGGACAGCAAAGTGACCACACCAAATATCCTTGTTTCCTGTGCCACTGGGATAGCAGAAACAAAAGACACAACTGGGTTAGACAAGATTGGCCTAAGAGAGAAGACATGGTCGTTGGAGAAAATAACGTTATTAACGAACCCTTAGTTAAACGAGTGAAAATCATATTTCCTCCAGGCTCTTGATAAGGATGGACCATGCTTTACATTTATAGGGAAAAAATGCCTCACTTGAGTAAGGAAAAAATTAAACCAGGAATGTTTAAGGGTCCAGAAATAATAAAACTCATTAAGGACCAAGCCTTCGTAAATTCCATGAATGAGGCTGAGCAAAAATTCTAGACTTCATTTGTTGCAATTGTCAGAAATTTTCTGGGCCAACGAAAAAGATATGCTTAAAAATTTCAAATCCTTTGGGTGCAACATGTGTATTAACGTGTACTAATTACTTAATAGCCACCTGGACCATTTTCCTGAAAATTTAGGAGACAGCAGTGAGGAGCAAGGTGTAAGATTTCATTCTTCTTCTTCGCACATCAAAGTTTCCCTCAGCCGAATTCCTCCCTCAGTCTGTTCCTCCACTCCTCTCTGTTCATTACTTCCTCTTCCGTCAGTCCCGTCCCGCCATAGTTTCAGTCACATACTTTCACATACATCTCTCCATCTGGTATGCTGCCTCCCTCTCCCTCTCCTACGCTCGGCTTCCCAATCCAATGCCTTTATGGGGATTCGTTCATCTTTCATCCTTTTAACGTATCCGTACTATCTCAGTCTCCTTTCCTCCATCGCCTCGAGGGCATTCTTTCTTACTTCTATCTTCTATCTAATAGTCTCATTTCTGACTCGCTGCGTCCTTGAGATTCTGGCCGACCTCCTCCAAAAATCCATCTCCACAGCCAGGAATCTTTTGCCCAGTGATTTTTTATTTTGTGTTTATTATCTCTGTATATTTCTTTTATTACTCTCACTAAGTCAGCGTCAATATCAGCTTGTTCTAGAGCTTTCCACAGCAATTTCCATGGGATGCTGTCGTAGACTTTTTCGAGATTTATGAAAATCATGTCTAGTCTCTTTGATTTTTATGTTTGTTTTTCTAACTTCTGCCTGAGGGTAAATATGTGGTCAATGCAAGACCTCTCGGCTGTTATACCACATTATTCTTCATTTTCGCATTGTTAGTTCAATGCGAGAAGAAACCAATACAAACTTTTCTGTTTGATATAATCCATTTAAACCTTGAACTGAGCATGAATGTATAACATTCAAAACTGGTTTTCAATAAAACAAATTTATAGAAGTGGCAAATAATTTATCAATCCCTAATTAGATTGATCCTTCTCTACTATCATGCGGATGTCAACTGAACACATTATTCTTCGGTTTGGACAAGTTTGTTTTCCAACATGTTTTTGATTGCCACTCATATTCCTCTATAATTTCCACATTATTTTCTATCTCCTTTCTTGAATATTGGTGTGATAAATCTTAGCTTCATCTCTTTTGGTATAATTAAAATTGTGTTGATAAGATCTGTTAGTAATTTAGCCACTTTGCTTCCCCCATATTTAATTAGTTCAACACTCACGCCTCCCGGTCTGGAGGCTTTACCATTTTTTAACTTCTTATTTCTACCCTCAGTTCCTCTTGTATAATACATATAGAAGTGCCACTGAAAGGTTCCTCTTCTCCTTCTCTATATTCATCCTCTCTTTTCCGTCAACAGCACCCTGAAGTACTCCGACCAATCCCCCATTTGTATTAAATTTAGCTTTGCGTTTTGTTTTTCCTCTTTCCTCAATCCTCTCAGCACTGACCATGCTGCAGCTGCTTATCCAAATCCTAATCTACTAGTTATGTTTGCCACCATTCATTCTTGGCTCTTCTTGTGGCTTTAATCAATTCCTTATTCTCCTTTCTATACATCTCTCGGTCCTTATCATTCCTTGGACCACTTAAGGTAGGCTTGCTTTTTTCTTTGGATTCTATTATATATATATCTTCCGTCAGCCACTCTATTCATCTAGCGTATCTGGGTCTTACACCGAGAACCTCGTATGCTATCCTTTTTATCGAACTCATCAGAAAGTCGTGCATGTCATTTGAGCTATTCCCGTTAAATTCCCTGACTGCTTCTCTTATTTTCTGCTGTTATAATGTTCTAATGCATAATAATAATTCCACCTTATATATCTGTTCACTCTTGGTTTATCTGCAATCTTACCATTCCTGTTAGTTTGTTTGCCTGTATTTATCCACGGAGAAGTACAAGAGGATTTTAGTAGGTAATGGTCCAAACCACATTCAGCATCTCTATATATCCTTGTGTCTTGTATCTTGATAGAACTAGTTTGTTTTGTAATTATATAGTCTCTCATTGGTTTTAATCTTCTGTTATCAAAGGAATACATTTTTTTAAGTAGTTATATTGATATTAGTTACCATATAGATTAATAAAAATAATGGCAGTTTATCTGCTTAATATAGAAAAAAATATTTTTTCAAACTAATAAAATTTTAAAGTAAAATAGGATGTTTTACAAAAAAAAAAATATTATGAACCAAAGAGGGTATCAATGAAACACATTTATTTTATTTGTTACATGATACTAGGTACTGTAAACAGGAATAAAAATAATGGAATTTTACCTACTTAATGTAGAAAAAAATTATCAAATCAGAAAAACTTCAACGTAAAATGTAGTATTTCACAAAAACAAAATTATAAGCCATGCATAATGCAAGAAAAAAATTATTTGTATCAAATTAGGATAAAGTATTCCTAATTTGATACAAATCATTTTTAGATTTGGAACCCGAATCATTGGTCACATCAGGTTGATCCTAGAAACTTCACATTACCATCCGCCATTTTGTTTCAAAATTGCCACCGATTAAAGGTTTCACATACCCATATCTCCGTCATTTATGACGATGAAGAAAAAATATAAATAAATAGCTTTTTAATAAGCTAGAAAGAAATTTTAATTTAACAAGGAAATTCATTATTTAAATCCAAAGTTAAGATTTAAATTCGCCATGACTAAGAAGGGCTATTTAAAGGCTTTGATGTTTTACTTAAATTACTCGATGATATTGAGATATTAGGATGTAATTTTTTTAAAATAAACTAAAATAAAATCGAAGCAAACAGAGATTGGCAGAAGGTGCTCCATCATACCAAAAACAACGTTTCCGAAACTTGTTAGCCAGTTGATGGAAAAAATGGAAGAAACTCTGACAAACAACTTGCAATCAGGTTTCCGAACTTGTGTAAGCTTCTAAAATTTGAACCAAATAATATTATGAAAAAGCTAAGTTTTGAATTATTTGTAAGCAGTAAACTGTAATTATTTTTTATATTTTTCACTGCAACTTTCAATTTTCCTGTTAAAAATAAAATGAAGCTTCGTTCCATCAAAATAAATTGTACTAATACTGTTGTTAAAATTGTCAAAAACCCTAATGCCATTTTCAGGTTATAAACTTAAAGCTCATTTTTGGCTCCTTTAAGGTAATAAATACTGTATTAAAAGGGTGAAATTGTTACAAGGCTCTCTAGTTTGGAATTTCACATTAAAAATGTTACGTACTATTGTGACCCCACTCGATGTGGTACGATTAGTACAAAGAAAAACATTTTTTTTTTATAATTCAGCTGTAGACACATCCGAGCCACATCTTAAACTATTCAGAAAGAATGACGTTTTCAGAAAAAAAAAAATTAATTTGAAAGAAATGATTTGATTTGCTTGTTGTACATTCACAAATACATATATCAAATCTGGATACCAAAGTGACCCCGTTTTACGGTACTTATTTCATGTATAGGTAATAATTTCTGCCAAGCAGGTAAGTAAAGCTTCCTCACAATTTGTATTGAGCACATTAGGAAAAACAAATCCATACTACAAATAAGTAAAAAAAAAATTAATATTTTAATTTTTTATTTTGATGTTTCAGAAAATTACAACCATAAAAAATAATAGTTCAAAAGATGCATGCAAAAAAACGGAATTAAAACCTTTGATACCTAATAAACGATACCTATATCGATGAAAATTTTAACATTAATATTAAACAGAAATGCTCATCCTCGATCAAAAATCCAATTAGAATAACGGAAACAAAATACTCCATTATCTCTGCGTGAATAGCCTAGCTCAAAAACGAAAAGTTATACGATACTGAAATTACGTTTTTAAGGTAGGTATATGCATGTGATGTTACCGCACCTTTTTCGCTAAAATCGATTAATCGGAAGTGCCACTTTATATAATCGATTTTATACTTTTTTTACAATTTTCTCGAAACGGCTCTAACAATTTTTATGAAACTTGCCTAAATTATTTTTCGTAAAGCTCTTTAACTTTTGTAGTAGTACTTCACCGAGGAAATGAAAGGAAAAAAGTTATTCTGAAAAGAATATTTTATTTGCGGACCACTCAATAAGTATGCATTTTATGGTAAATTATGTACACAATCATATGAAAGATAATTAAATTATTTAAAAAATAAAAAAGGAATAATCAAAATCGTACTAGTATTAGAAAAGATAGAGCGGACTAACCGGAAGTATCAATTATATCATCAATTTTACATTTTTTTACAATTTCCTCATAAACGGCTCTAACGATTTTGAAGAAACTTGCCTGATGTCTTCTCTCTAAAGTTCTTATACGTTTCATATATTCATTATAGCACCGAGAAAATTAACATTATGCTTATAATTATGTTTTTGTGAAACACCACATTTGGCGTTAAAATTTTCCTGGTTTGATAATTTTTTTTCTACATTAAATAGGTAAAATGTCATTATTTTTATTCCTGTATACGGTTACTAATATCATCATAACTAATAAAATAAATGTGTTTCATTGATGCTGTCTTTGGTTCGTAATATTTTTTTTTTTGTAAAACATTCTATTTTACGTTAAAATTTTACTAGTTTGATAAAAATATTTTTCCCTATATTAAGCAGATAAAATGCCATTATTTTTATTAATCTAAATGGTAACTAATATCTATATAACTACTTTAAAAAATGTTCCTTTGATTCCTTGATTAATTTGTTTTTAAAACACCATATTTTAAGTGAATAATTTCCTAATTTGAAACAATTTTTTTTGTATATTATGGAGGTAAAATACCATTATTTTTATTATTGTATATGATAGCTAGTGTCATTAGTACAGATTTAAAATGCATCCCTTTAATGAATTGGAAATGCCTTTGGTTCATAACAATTGTTTTGTGAAGCAGCATATATTACATTAAAATTTTCATAGTTTGAAAAATATATTATTTTTTTTACATTTAATGAGGGAAGATCTAAAAGCACCTGTACAGATTTTAATGGCAGTGTTTTGAATAGTATCAAGTATTTTGTGCCGGTTTCAGAAGTGAAGTTATATACTTGTCATCCATAATCTATCTGACTCCTGATTAGTATTTCATACAGAGTGAGTCATGTTTTTCTATTGGCTCCCCAGTTCATTAAAGATACAGTTCTGGGAATATTTATTAATTTTAATCAATCTGTTCTCAGCTTTTAAAAATGAAAGCCTACCTCAGCCAGCTATCCATCCACATCCCCTTCTCCCTTCAGTAGTAGTGATGGGTTTATTGATAAAAAGCTGAAGCCAATGAGTGAAATCCAATGCTCTAGTGTTTCTATGATGCTTTACATTTTCAATTTTATAGACGTTATAGATTTGCTTCTAACAAGTATTGTAAAATCATTTGAAAGCTTGGTGCAAATGGTTGGCTTTTGAACACTCTTTACAATGTCATTTGTAGCCATTAGAATAAGATTGACATTCGAAATGGACACTAGGGGAATCCCATTTTCTTGGATGAAAGTAGTCGATGGTTCATCTCCAATTTTACCTTGAAAGCTCTCCTTTCAGACAGTTTTCGACTTCTATCCTTCCCTCTCTGCCCCTCTCCGAAAGTTTGTCTACAACTGATCTTCTCCATACTCTATCGTATGTTTTTTTATATCTAAAAATATTGCAATTAAATGTTCTTTTGAAAGAAATGCCGCTTATGTTTCGGATTCCAACTTTATTAGATGGTCTAAAATTGAAAGATTTTTAACAAATCCACTTTGTTCTTTGGCATCTGATGTTTTTTTTTTTTTTTAGAGAGCGTCTATCAGTCTTTGGCTGACCATATCCATTATTTTTGAAGTGCATTATGTAAGACATACTGGTGGAAAGCAATCAGGATTAGTGGCAATTTTTTTCACTTCCTGTATTAATCTTCGGCAGTGAGGAAGCAAAAATAACTCATAAAGCATTTTATAGAAAAATAAAATAAATAATTAGGGATTGATAAATTATTTGCCACTTCTATAATTTTGTTTTTATCGAAAACTAGTTTCATCTTCAGTTCTAAAAACACACAAACATTTAAAAATAAGCAATTCAAAATATAGTTTGGTATTATTATATATATTAAATTAAATATAATATATTAATGAGTATTATAAAAAATTTATGAATTATGAATTTAATCAAGACAAGAAATGAAATACATGTTGTTACTCACCAAGGTTTAGGTAGATTATATTAAACAGAAAAGTTTGTATTGGTTTGTTCTCGCACTAAACTAGTAATGGAAGAAAGGTGAGGGTTTTATAGGTAAACAGTTTATGGGTCAGGATTTGGCTGGGCACAGTAAGAAGTGATATTCCTCGGTGACTATTGCAATCTCTATTATCACCCTTCTAATGGATCGGTACGATAACTGCAACTTCCCAACACTTTGGAATCCTCTTCCGTTTCCAAACAATGTTTAGAAGATGAAGAAAAATCTCCTCTCCTTTGCTACCAGTAGATCTTACCATTTCCGAAGTGATTTCATCTAGCCCTGCTGACTTCCTCGTTTTGGGCCTCGTCATGACGGGGATCTCTGCCATCCAGCAATTCTTTAAAATATTCTCTCCATCTTTCCATTATGTCTTCACTCCGCCAGATGATATTTTAATATATATTTATAGATAATATCCATTTAATTTTCAACATGGGTATAATTAAATGGTTTACATTGCACCCTATTTTTTCCTGCATAAAGAATAATTCTAAAGAAATTACAGTTTGAAACAAATTAATTATAGTCCATATTCTCGGTTTAATTTTATCACAATAAAGAATTATGTTACGCGATAATTAGCTCAAAAGATGGTTCTTATTGGGGAACCAAGTCATGGATTGCTGCAAATTGATGGTTTATTGATCTCCTTAATACAGATAAAAGCCATACAAAGATAAAAATGATAATAATAAGTAATAATCCTCCAAGTACAAACATCATTGCATGCACCAATTTAGCATCTTCTCCAATCTAGCATCTTGTAAACATATGGATTTCCTTTCTTTTCCGTTCCTCCGCATAAGAAATATATAATGTTAAATACAGTGTATTGTAAAATGCAAAACAATGAAAAAACAATATCAACAAACTTTACAGGATGTGCAACAATGAATAGATCTGTCAGCATTATGATTGAATTACAATATGGGAGGATATATTGACTATATTCATTTTATTGATTTCATAGTTGTGATCGAAACACCAATAAATTTTTATCTTTTTTTGTTATGAAAGAATCTTATTTTAAAAAGAAATTTAACTATGGGAGAGAAGTTAATTTTCTTCCTTGTGAGAATGATAGTAAAGGAAGTTTGTACACTCTTTTTATTAAGTTTTAAAAAAATAGTGACTATCATAAGACAATATAAAATAAAATTTTATAGATAATGTGACTAAAAGAGTGGAAAAATAAGAAAATAAATGGGTTGTCCTCAGGATGGGGAAATTCTCCGAAATGTTGAAAAGGATGTTAGTGTAAAAATGTGATATAATTTTTAATAAAAAATAAAATAAAAAGGAAGAAAATTGACTTCATACCTATAATTAAATTTATTTTTAACTCTGATAAAGAAATGTTACACCAAATGAAATAACTACAGCAGTGTACTGTAATGCAACATGCATTTGTATAAACCTCTCTGATTGCACAAGTGGTTTTCCTTTCTGAATAGAGTAATATACATTTGTCACGATAGCCAAGAAGTGCTTGAACAAAATAAAGAATTAGACCCCAATGTGTGAGATAAATTAGCTGTCTTGCTGGAGGAAGCCCTTCTTCATTGTTGAATAATAATAAGAGAATAGCAGATACTAATAGAATGAAGTGTAGCCACTTGTAAGCCAACACTCACATCATCTGTCTTATTCTCCCACTGGCATTTATAGTACCTTTTTCAAGCAATTATCATTTCTTTAATGTATTATTTATCTTCCTTTCAATAAAACATAATTGCCTTCAGATATTTTTTATTTTTTATAATCCATAATCTTTGTTTAGGTGAACCTGAGAGTCCCAACTTACACTGATTATTAATTCTTTATTCATTCCTTTGTAATCATAAGGACAATTGGAACTTATAACTTAGCAAACATTGTACCTTTATTTTATTTTAGCATAAATCATATCATCATTAGTCAGCTGTTCAGATTTTTGTATTTTTTTTTCTTAGTGATTACACAGTATATCTTACAGGTTAATTTTTATTATAAAATTGAAGGCTGATTGTATAATTTTCTGAATATAAAATTGTATTAGAATTTTGTCAGTTGTTTTAGTATGGGATGATTTTTTTTTTATATGAGAGCATTATATATACAGTCTAATCTGAGTAAAAGTATAGTATTCTTTGTGATAATTTATCTAGATTGCTGAAAATTCTGTATTATTTTTATGGAAAAGCCTGTTAGTAGCTTATAATAGTTTAATTGTTTATCGTCTAAGATTTTGATGATTGTTTTTATTAGTGGCTAAGTCATGGGAATAATAATAAAAGGAATTATTATTTTGTACTTACAGATAGAGCAGACAATGAAACCGTGTTACGGCTCCTTGCAAGAACTTTATTTGTTCTTGTTGAATGACTCGTTTGAGGCATTTCAAGATGATCCAAGTCATGAAAGGAACCAAAATTGTCATCCATTTTCATATCATCAGCAGCATAACTTTTATAAAAGTTGTACATTTGTTTAATATCATCTTTGAAAACCTAAACAAACCATCTCGGTACCATAAGTGCTAAATGCTAGTTGAATGTATTTAAGCACTCACTGTATGTTACTTATTTTCTTACTAAAATAATTTTGATTTCCTAAAATTTTCCATTAGATTCTTTTAAAAATAAATGTTTTGAACTGATTACATTTTCAAATAGCTAACTAGATCTTGAAAATTAATTTAAGAGATATAACTGGTCCATTTTTGGTAGTTTTTATAAAAATTAGTTTAATAAAATTATTAAATTAGATAAAAATATATTCTATACAACAGCTGGAACTCAATTATTTGTAAATTTCATTCAACTGTATATTTAAAAAAAAGACACAAAAAAATGTGTATTTTGTATGTTCTTTCTTTGCCAGCAAAAAGATAGTAAGCCTTTGAAATAATTTTGCTGACTTGTAATTTTAATTTTTGTAACTAAAGACACATATAATATTAATTATTATTATTTTGGAATACTGTGATCTTTATGATAAAATTCAAATGCCAAATAAAAATAAGAAATGCACCCAGGGTGGGGAAGTGTATTGAGTCAGCACCAGCATTCTCAAGTCAGAAATGCCCTTGAATCAGGCCTGTGTGGGCTGACTTTTATTTTCTGAGGGACCCAGTGTCACGAGCTGGGTTCAAAAATCAAAAAAATTAAATACGAAAAAAATTTATTTGAGGAGTGAGATAAAAAATAGAACCTTTGAACAAAAAAAAACTTTTTTTTCATAATTCAGCCAAAATTACTTTGTTTCATTACTTTCATTTTGATATTTAGTTTATCTGTCTCCGGCTGGCCCTTCATCTTGATTTTGCACTTTTAGATTTAAAAACTTATTACCTGCTGCATGAAGTCTGGCGCAGTAATCCAGTAGATAGAGGTATGATGTTAGGATGTTAGGATAGAGTTAAAGAAGCTACAGAACCCCAGAAGAGAGCTGAATATGAAGAAAAGTTGAGGAAAAGGCTCCAAAAAGTGGGTGCAAAGGCAAGTCTAGATGAGCTGCGTAGTTCTATAAAAGATAGTATCATGCAGTCAGCTTCCCTAGTTTATGGGATACTAGGCAAGCAAACCTCATGGTGGAGTGAATAGCTAAGAGCGCAGGTCAAGGAAAAGAAAGCTGCTTGGAAGGACTACTGGTAAGACAAATCACCAGATAAATGGCGGATATATGTGTTAGCACGAAACAGGACAAAGGAAGCTGTGAGAAGAGCAAAACAAAAATCTTGGAAGGAATTTGGAGAGAAACTGAACCAGGATCATGTGGAGAACATTAAGCAATTCTGGAAAAAAATTAAAGCTCTAAAAGGACGCAAAAGCAAATCTATAAGAAATGTGAAGAATGAGTGTGGGAACGTGTTCACGGAGGATAAAGCCATTATGGAGGTCTGCTCTTGTAAGTATTACAATGAAAAATTTGGTGGGGACGATATGTATCCAGTAGACCCAAAAGGATAATAGAAGAAGAGAAAATAGAAAGAGCTAACTCGAGAATGAAGAATGGAAAAGCGCCAGGACGAGATAATACAATGGCAGAGTTTGTGCAGTATGGTGGCCCCGAGATAGTGAAGGCTCTACAAGTCCTCTGTCAAAAAGCCTGGGACGAGAAGAGGATCTCAACGGATTGGGAATGCAATGTGATAATACCTATTCACAAGAAAGGGTTCAAAGCCGAATGCTCCAACCATCGGCCTATATGCTTCTCATCAGTAGTTTACAAACTATATACGACTGTCCTGGAAGGAAGATTAAGGCCCCTACTTGAACACCTTATTGGAAAAGAGCAAGCCGGGTTTAGACCAGGGTGGCAAACCCAGGACCACATATTCTCACTAGGGAGAGAATTTGTATTTACCTTAAAGCTGCATTTGAAAAGGTTCCCAGACATGAAATATGGGAGGCTCTTAGAGCTAAGAACGACCCAAGGAACTTAGTTGAGGCCATTAATCCGTTTACCAACACCCAAAGGGAGTTGTTCGGCTGAACAGGTTGGAGTCCTTAACAAGAGTGGTCAAACAAGGAGATAGTTTAAGCCCATTGCTATTTTTAATTTATATAGATGAAGTGGCGACCATCTGTAAAATAAGAACAGAGAGAATATTCCTGGTGAGAAGAAACCTTTGTCCGGTGGTGATACCACTTCTCCTCTATGCTGATGACATTGTTCCTATCGCTGATTCGGCAGAAAAATTACAGCAGGCAGTGACTGAATGGTATGAGGAACTTTGTCGAAAAATTATTGATGTAGATCAATACCAGCAAAAGCAAGGTATTACAAGTTGGAAGGTAGATTGAATATGTACATATACACTGCAATGGAGAGAAATTGGAAGTGGTCTCGGACTTTACCTACTTATGAACAGTAATTTTTATGGGAGTTTCGTCTTATCACTCAAGAACAGTTGAGTGGTAACGAATGGCAGTGCCATTTTTCGGTTTGAGATAGGATGACAAATCGAACCTAACTAAATCATTACGCTAACACTAGGATTTTAAGAAAACTGGAAAGAAAAATATGGCCAAATAACTTATTTTTGTATATGTGAAATTTTGATAGAAAAGAGTATCAAACAGCCAGAGGCGGGCTGTGTATATGTAAACCTTTAGATGCAGTTTTAAATGAAGAATTTTAATCCATCAAAAACTCAATTTTTATGAAAGTAGATATACCAACTTTTGATAGAAAACTTTATTTAACTTCATTTACCTTTATTAATAAACAAAAAAAAAAACTTTAAAATTTAATTTCTGTTGCTATAAGGTGTTTCCATTCCTAGGCCCCCTGTGTTAGACTCCAAAATTAAATCCTTGATCCCCTACTGATATGGGTGAGTCAACAAGTAGTGACAGATTCGATATATTAGAAGGAAATTATTGATTTCATTAAAAACCTGTTTTTTAAACAAAATTCAAAACTTCCTTTTACCACTGAACAGATCATCTTGGGAAAGGAAGAGTATGATCAAAAGAACACAACCAAATATAAGGAAACGGAGAGTCTGACTTTTTTAAAATGATTTTCCTCTACTTCAGCATGCCTATTAATAAAGAAAATTGTATTAATTCTCTTTTTTTTTAATTTGCTTGTCCTTGGAGGGGTTAAGATGTATAGTTTCAGGGTCTGTCCAGAGGTCTTATGTAGTTCATTTAGCACTTCTACCCAATATAACACAATTCAGAATCTTAATCTTATTCCAGACAAAAAATTCAACATTTAATCCTCTACCTAGGCATGAGGTTTTGTCAATTTATGCATAAAGTTTAAAATTAAAATAGTTCTAGAAATATGAACGCATTATAGTCAGTAATTGCAAGAAGCTTCAAGGAGCAAGTTACATGAAGTTGATGCTGATTTGATTTTTATATGACTGAGGAATATATAGTGGGCTAAAACAAGATTTGATCCACAGTCCTCATCACCCTTTATGACCTACATTTTTTGTTCTGATGTGATTATCATTTTAGACTGTGAAACATGAATTATTTGGACCAGTGAACATTTTTTAAAAGGTTTAGGTGAGGAATGAGGTCCACTTTGACTCCAAATTGATTCAATAAAATGAATTAATAGTGAAATTAAGAAAAAAGGAAGAAAAAATGTGATGAATTAACTTGCTGACCTCAATCATGCTAATTTTATCAATGTTGAGACATCAGATTTGTGGCAGGTTTTGTCTCTTTCAGGGATGTTGAGTTATAGATTAATTATTACTAAGAATAAGGTGGGGTATGGGGTTATAGTCCTATTCTTGCTAAACACTTTATCTTAATGTTTCTGAATAAATAAATGCAATTAATAAATAAAATAAAGTGTATTAAAATATATATATTTCTGTAATACAAAAACACAATATCTTCACTTAAAAAAATAATCTTACCAGTAGGCACTTTAGGTGAAATCACTCTTACTGATAAGTGCAAAACTATATGATGTAATTGAATAAATAATACAATTTTAAGTACAGATAGTAGCACTAATAACTTCTAATGAGAATATATCATCAATGTACAAAAATGTGAGGACTTCTAATTGATATATTCATTAATAATTTATTAACATATTTTAGATTATCTTTGGCTTATACTATAGTATAATAAAAATAAAACTTATTAATAAAATAATTTGAATTATCTAAAAAATTATAATAATTTCTTGGTAATATCAGGTTATTTAAAACACAAATTTAAATAAAAATGAAAAAAATCCTCTATCAATTTAATAAAAAATTATGTTATAATTAAATCAATTTATACTTATAATCACAGTATTTGACTTACTCTAATTGTTTAGAAACAAGAACTTATGTATGAGATAAAGACTAGTTTTTACTTTTATAATAAATTTTGTTATGTTTCAACTTTATATGGTGGAAACGTAGATTTAGATAACATAGAGCAATTAATTAATAAATAAGGGTACTCTGTACTGAAAAACATGGTCCAATGAAAATAAGTCCAATCCAAAACCAATTAACTTGTCACTATGTTATAGATGGTGACACAGGTTATCCAGAGATTCCTGTATAATGGCCTGGTAGATTCATCATGTGAGCATAAATTGGATAAAAACGTCTTAATAACACAATACTTTTTGGCCATATCTGCTATCCATGTCTGATAATGTGTACACTAATGTTTTTAGGATGAATATGGCCTTCCTCTGTGCTTATACAATGATACCATACACTTTTCTCACCTGGGTACAGGCTTTACCTATTTCAAGATTTAATTAGCATTTTCTTCTTTGTACCCACACATATGGGACATTGGGAAGTAGATTAAAGCTTGAAAAAGTGAGCATTTTCCAAACCATAAAATAAAAAAGTTTCCAAAATTCCATAATAGTAAAAAGATGATAAAAAATTAAAACAAACTATGTTTATAATAATTTGTCGCCACATTATTCAGTCATTTCTCCCAAAAGATTTGGTCAAAAATATTTTTTAATAAAAAAATTACTATTATTTATATAACATATTTGATCATATTTTTTTTATATACCAAAAAAAATCAATCAATAGGGTTATCATATTATTTGTCCAAGATAACACCCTTTTAAACTCTACTTTTTTAAATACTTTTTTATTCTATTGCATTAATCAAACGTTTCAGGCCACTTACCCATTTTCAAGCTTATTATTTATGAACAAAACATTATTATAAATTAATTTAATCGATTTCACATGATTTAAAATATCTTATTAATTTTTATGTAACTATAATCAATATCACAACACTAATACGACACAATAAATGGTAATAAATTTCATTACTTAAAAACTAATAAATAAAAATAATTTTGAAATAGCCAAAATAAAAAATTATGTAGACTTACTATTTTATTAATTACCTTACTAGTAGTATTAATTGTATTTCATTCTGTCATTAAATAAAGCAAATATTCATAGTTTGTGTCAAAATTTGTTACTATTAATTGTGTTTTATTAGTGTTGGCAAAGTGGCCTAAAACATCGCCTGATGTAATAGAATAAAGAAATTTTTAAATAAATGGAGTTTAAAAACCCTTTTAAACTCCATTTATTAGGATAATACCCATTATCCTAGACAAATTATATAATAAAACTATTATTATTTTTTTCTTATCCACTTATTTGTGCATGAGCTTCCCGATTTCAATCCATAGCTTAATACTCCCACAAAAATGAGAAAAAGAATGAAATGATAAGATAAAATAAAAAAGTTAGTCTCCACCATAACCAGGTCTTTATTATAGACAGGCATAGATAAATCTTGTAAAAATGACATAAAACCCTTGATTTTGTCTCCCATTCTGTTAAATGGACCACTAGAACCAAAAAATCAGTCACAAGAAACAGTTTTACGTTAAGTATGAATTATCCTTCGTCAGTTGGAGGTATTACATCTGGCTACCTGTAAATCTCTAAAAATAATTAGAATTAACCCTAACAATGTCAGATGAGGGAGTAAAAGCCAATAGTTTTCCATAAACAAATTCAGTTATACAACTTTTATTTGTTAAATGAAACCAGTCAGTTATTAGTTGCCAGTCAATGACCCACAAAGTTAGAGGTTATAAAAAACATGTAAGCGGCTGATACAATATATTGAAATATTTGCAAGTAATCTGAATAAATTAAAACACTCCTTTTTACTTTCTTTTCTTTTTTCTGCATAAGAACTTATTTATTATCCCAATTTGTATTGCAAGTTATTCAAAGAAATCATTCTTGCCTTTCAGGTTCTGGGCCATTGGTTCTTAAATCCCATGGATTATAAAAATCTAATATAGAATAAATCATATTATCATCAAATCATTAATACAAATTATTCAGCTACTGAGTGGTATAAAACTGACATCTTACTTGTTTGTCTTAAGTATAAAGCAGTAACTATACAGTCCATTTTTGTCAATAAATAATTTAAGATTGTCAATAGAATGTATGTATGTATTTACAAGCATAGAGATTTACAGATTTAGAAAGGGGGCAGAGAGAATCGCCTCTCCCTTAAAAAAAAAAATAGAAGGGACAAGTGAATCATTTAAAAAAAGTAAAATAAGAATCGACAACTAATAAACGAACCAATAAAATATGTAAACTAAAACCAATTAAAAAAAATAGGAAAAATCAAATAGTAAGATTAAATTTAAAATACAAGTCTAAATCAATTATTTGTTACTTTGTTTAAGCAGTAAATATTTCCAAGAAGAAATTGGATCTGGACTAACAGACATCATCTCAGTGGCATCAGTTTACTGCTGATGCTTACTGAGACTTAGAGGCGAGGGGAGAGGGTAATCGTCCCAAATCAAAATGGAAACATATTACATATTATGATCAGGCTATCTTAAACCTAAACGAACAGCCGAGTATGTACAGTTCTGAATTAGATCCTTGATGAAGAGAGCTCCATAATTCTTATCGAATAGTATTTCCTTCAGTTTGAGTTGTATTCCGTTGGTAACTCCATCTTTGGTGCCAGCTACTATGTCATTCTCACCAGCACTACTCCAGTCATGACCCCTCATTTGATCTAGTCTGTCAAGTAGATAGACATCATTCTTCAAAAATATCCCTCCATAATTTCTGAAACAGAGAAATCACTTATAAGTTTTAGTTACCCTATAAATAATTATTCCTGAAAATATTGCCTCACTATATGAAAATATTGCAGCTTGATTTAAATAGTAAAGATTGTGATATAGCTAATCTTTGTTGGTCTGTTTTGAAGGAAAGATCGAATTATCCTAGTTTCAAAATCCAATTTTTAATTTTTTCAAACTGTAACTGCAAAGATTAACGAATTAATGATCAAACAATGGAGGTGTGATATAAACCTTTAATTTTAACTTAAAAGATACTTATTATAAATCAAATATTTGTTAATAGGGCATTAGACTGATTTGTTATATTTTAGCAGTTTTTATTAACTGTGAATATTTCTGATTCTATTACTTTCTGAAGTTCAAAAATACTGATATTGGTAGTACCTGAGTATGTTAAGATGAACAGGGCCTGGTCCATAGGGTGGGGGAAGTACTTTAAAGGAAGGAGAAGTCAATCCCAAATTTTCCAATTGATGGGTTGTAGACTTTATATCCGTTGTATGTATCCAAATATTGTCATGAAACCTTCCAGCAGCCTTTATGCAAATACCATCAGATTTACTAATATTTAGCACTTCTTTTTCACTCCTGCAAGTAATTGGATCATTTAAATGCCAATGTTATAAATTAATATGTATATTTTGAGATGTTAAAAATATTTACCTATAAAAATGAATAATATCAGGCACAATCAAATCACAATTGCAAAAATTTTGTCTTTTGCGGCACAAGTTTGAATTCCTGCAAAAATAAAATATTTTTTAACAATCAAAATTATTCTTGTCCATGAATTTAAGTAGGAGCTTAAATTCTGCTATAAGGATTGGGAAATGGGTATTTTTTTTTTTTTCTCTCTATCTCATGCATATCTTAATTTTTCTCTTGTGCTTACCACTCACATTCAAGTATATTCTACTAAATTTGGAAAGAAGAAATTATAGATGTAATTTTTCTCTTAGTTTGAATGTCCAGCATGTAAATATGCTCCTGTTTAAGGCCAGTGGACACTGGTTGCGGAGTGGAGTGGAGTTAAGTTGACATGGGGTGGCAATAGGAAGCAGAATTGTGCTAAGTACAATCAACTAAGCCATGCCAGGCTGTTGGATATGAAAGTTAATCTTGTTTTGCAGTTAATCTAAGCAATTAAAAATATTGGGATGTGCGTGAAAACGCTGCCAAATATTACATATTGGTTTATTATTTCCAAATAGTAATATTTCAAAAATATCTGGTCTGCCCATACACAGAGCTTTCCCAGTCACTTTGGTTTACAGTTCAGATAATTAGATTATCTTTCAAATGAGCATTTGGAATGTTTCGGGAAAGGAACATGTGCAGAATACTTGATAAAAGATATCTACTAACTTCAGCAAAGAAATTAAGCAGTAGGAGCCTATGAAACAGATATTTTAAGTTTGTCCCAAGATGATCGCTGTGAGAGTGCCGATTTGAGAGTGCTAAGAAGAAACTGTGTCAAAGCAAGTAGGCTGAGATGGTTAGGAAATGGTGAGGGTGAAATGATACAGAGTAAAATGTTGGAGATGCACTTCAGTGAGAAAAGAAAAAGAAATGACCAAGAAGCTGATGAAAGTGCAAACATAATCCAATGAAGGAGGTAATAGTAAGTAGAGAGGTGTTAAGAGCCAACAATTGATGTCAGAAGGCGAGGATCCACACAGATCTGTAGCTTCAAGGAATTAGTCTACAAAATTCATTATGCTATATATCAGCTAATACAGGTTCGATTTAAATGATTTTATTTTTATTATTTTGAAGGAATTTTTATCACCTTTCGATTGATTATAACAAAAATTAAAAAAATTTTGGACGGACGGATTTTTAAAAAAATCATTATTTGGATTCTACGTATCTTGAAACTTAAAACCTCAAATTTTAAAGGAGAATGGTTTAAATTCTTTTTTTGTTGGTCGATTTTTGAAAATAATACACCAAAAGATAGATTTTTTTTTTTAATGCCTTGGTTTCCTGATTCCAAAACACCTTACATTTTCCCTCTTCTTTATAAATGGCCGAGTTATGGGCTTATAAAATTTCCAATCGACCGCATTGTTATTTAGAACAGATTTTAATGTTTTCATTATTATCCATTATTTCATTTCAATAAAATTTAGATACTTTATTGTAACATTTAGTTAAATGTACTTACATTAAATTGCTAACATAATTATTTAATATAAATTCTCATGATCAGTACCGGATCTAGAACTTTCCTGGGCATAGGACGATAGAATATCGCGGGGCGCCTTAGTTAGGGCGGGAGGCTGCTATAGGTTTTGGAAGGTATGGGACACCTCACAAGAGGGAGGGGCAGTCCAGGGTTCCCCGAAAGCCATACATTTGTCTGTAATGTATCAGTCATTTATTGAGTTTTTCTATAAAGCGGGGCTCTGTAAGATGCGGGCCGTGGGCGGTCGCCCTCCTCCCCTCCTCTTGGATCCGCCCCTGCTCATGATGCTGTGTATACCATTCTCACTGGATCCTTGAACATTGTTTTATGAAATGGATGATTCTCTTTGTCCTAGAAAAACTGCATGCAACTATCGACCTTATTTCATTCAGTTTCAGCCTGATACACCAATTCTGATGGTCGTCTCAAATATAGACAAACTGTAGTATTTACTTCTAAGTTCTGAGTGGGATGACTCTCCAAATAACAATAACATGTTTTGTGGCTAGTTTATATTCTACAAAAAATTTTGAAAATGCATATTTAAAAAGGGCATTGAACCACGGAGAATTTCGTACGCTTTTTAACGAACTAGATAGTGAATGATTAAAAAATTATTTCAGAATGACAAGAAATCAATTTCAGAAAATATTTGGCCTGATAAAAACCGATATTACCGATATGGCTACAAATTTCAGAAAAACTATAGATTCTGAAAAGAAGTTGGCGATTTCCTTGAGGTCAGTAACAGCAAAAAACAATTTTATTATAAATGTTTGAATTTAAAAACTACTAAATTAATTTATTATTAAACATAAAATACACATAAGTACTAGAATTCATAATAATTACATTAGAGAATTTTTAATTTAACTTTTTAACCTACACGAAAATAGTTTAAACTTTAAATTTACTACAGTCATGTACTGAGTACTCCACGGCACTGAGAATTCCGAGTAGGCAACGTCGCTAAGGTAGGAAGTTGAATTTGAGTGGAGGGAGAAGCGGAGACGCCTTGAGAAACGAACCAGGTTGGTTCTGGAAGCCGCGCCTTATTACTGAGCCATGCCTAGTCAACTCCACTCAGCTTAGTTTAGTTGCCACGATCCCTATCATAAAAAACTTGTTCGTTTTGCTTGTGGTGTCCACTCCGCATCTGATGGCCACCCACCTTAAGGCAAATCTGCGTTGTTGAGGTGTTTCCACTCCTGGATAACTTTTTGTCTTATTGCTACAAGATTTTTTTTTTCTGGTTTATACTCTTCTGTTCTCCTGTCGCATGTGGATAAGTATTTATATAGGTCAACCAAAATAATTCAAAATTTAGGTTCGATTATTGTAAATATCATGTAGACAGTAACCTTATTTTCTTTTTAAAGATCAAGTTTGCAAATATTCAGGTTTGGAAAAAAACAACTGAAGATTTGTAAAAAGACAAACATGAACACCATGGAGGCCATGGTGATCAAACGTGCACTCTAGTCTGTTCGATTTCATCTTTAATTGACTTTTATATCGTGGCGGACCTAAGGAATAAATCTCGGCCTTCACATTCTGGCTAAAATATGTTGACAACCGAAAGTATGACCCGTCCTTCCTTAGTTTCTTTACGTAACTACGGGACGTCGCGTAGCTTTTCCCTATCTACACCTTCCGACTTTCAATTTGACATCGCATGCAACACATTCCCTTCCCCGCTTGTCATATTGAATTGAAAATCGAACAGTGTGGGCATATCTTTAGGATGTTAAATCAGCAGATTTGCGACGATAATAGTTATAGATTTACTGAAAAGAATGGTGTTCTTTACTTTAAGTACGCCAGTTATTTTTAAATAGGAAAAGTATCTGTTACAGAAAAGTATCATTTATATTTGAATCAATGTTGCTATTCGTCTATTATATGTATAAACATCTGTAGTATTGAAACTTGTAAAAAAACTTTTATTTAAGATGTTTTAAAGGCTTTTTTTTTCTTTTTTTTTTAGTTGGGTGGCCAATAAGTTTTCATTGATTGTAGTTTTCTTTCGAACAAGTGCTCCTTCTCATATCTCCTCCTCCAAACAAACAAATAAGAGTCAAGATGGTTCCTGCTGATTCCACATTCAATTTTATTTCTTCTCCTTACGCTGGCCCAAAACAACTCAATCCTGGGGCTCCTGTAATGGGGTCTATGAAGTTTTTACTATGGTTGATAGGGTTTATTGCAAATAGGAGAAAATACTTGATAACCTGATCCAAATATAAAACAACATATGCCATAATAATAGCTATTATTTTTCTATAACAGATACTTTTCCTGTTTAAAAATAACTGGCGTACCTAAAGTAAAAAAAGACCCGAAAAGAAATGCAAGTGAGCTTTCAAGATTCGCTGTACAAATAACTTACTAATAGGTCTGATATATTTTTTGTGACAGAATGTAATATCATGGCCAAATGGCCATTTATGTAATATCCAATAAAATTTCTATATATAGAACAAAAAATTCTAATTAAAAAAAATATTAAATGTGATTGTCATCAAAAAGAGCCCTTAGATTACGACATAAGAATGGGTAATAATTAAATAAGAAAAAAAATGTATGAATACTCTAGATTTCAGGGATCTTGTAACCTTTCAAACTTCCTTTATTGCTTAAGTTAATGACGTTTCGGACATAACTATTCCATTTTCAAGTCTAAAACGATAATCTGCATATTGTCTTCATCACTTTTTATCTAATCCAAATCTGGATTATTTTCATACTTATCTAATAAAATTAATTTATATGTCCGAACGTCTGTTCCCTATGACTTTTCCTGAAGAAACTTTTCGTTAACTTAAACAATAAAGAAAATAAAGGAAGTTTGAAAGGTTACAAGATTCCTGAAATATAGCGTATTCATAAATTTTAAATAACCTTTCGTTACAATTAGCTGTGCTATATATCAAGAAAAAAAATGTTCCACTGGTTTGCAAAGCAATGGAAATTCAGGGAAGATCTTGTTTCAGAAGAAGCACAGGAATACCTAAATCCAGTTTAAATTATGTTTAACTTTGCCTTTATTATTGTGAACATTGCTCCTGAACATGACTTCGGGGAGGAATTATGCACAAATAGAAATTAAAAGCTATCTTGCGCGAAAACTAAAATAAATTAATTTTTATGTATGTTTGCATATTTTTAATGCATGTCCTTATTAAATTATAAATGTAAATTTGTAATAAATCTGCATCCACAGATGTAATTTGTACAATTTTTCAAATAAGTGCTATTGATCGTTCAGTTTTGTTCTTCTTTAATCCTTTAAAATTTCCTTTGTAACATCATTAACCCCCAAAATTGCCTTTGAAACTTCTTTGGCCCTAAAGAACAGCTGTAATTGTTTTTAGCCTGAAAAGGGTGAAAAATTGCAATCTTTCTATATATCGAAATTTTCATATATCGATTTTTTTCTAGTAACCTTCATGTTCGATATATAGAGGTTCGACTGTATTACTAATAACAGTTCAAAGTCTACACTTGTTAATATATTTATAAAAATTATAAATATAAGTTTCCAAAATGAAAAAGAAGACGTTTAAATAGATAGAATAGAAGAAGAAAAAATTAAATAAAATCATAATAAAGAAATTTTAAAGTGATTCATATATGCTAATTTGTTGCAGATAATCAAATATTTCCGAAATATAAGATTGTTAAATGGTATGGGAGGTTGATCCCTATCAATTGCCTGCAGTCTGTCATTTAGTGTTTAACATTCGTAAGTACGTAGTACGTAGGTTGCACTGTGTGCAGATTGTCTAAGTGTTCCTTTGGCAAATATTGGTGTGTGTCCGATATCACTTGCCAGTATTACTTCTTGTCGTCTGCTATTGAATGTTTTAGCTCTCTAAGTTTATTTTCTGTCGTGTTGAACCAATTATGCTGCTGTTTCTTTATTACTTATGATTTTATTAGTTTATACAGATCATTGTGAGAAATATCTAAACAGTCACATGGAAGAATCAACGACACAACTTTTTCCACTTCATCAGCTTTGCATTTGTGCCCTGGAATCAGGACAAGCAAAACTGTCCGATTTGTCCGATTTATCCTAAAAAGCGAAATATGTAGAGTGTAATAGGATATGTTGTGTACACATTTCCTAACAATTACAAACGCATAGATATGTAAATTAATTAGAAAAAAGTATTTCATGAATACTAAATCTACAGTTTCACGAGAAACTCTCTACTCCTTAAAAAAAACATATCCTAACACTTCAAGACCAGGAGAAAATAGGAAATGGTTCTAAAATAGGCAGTCATTGTTTCCTAATGCCGTTGATATGTTGAGATCAATAATAGGACTCAATGTACAATCCAATGGTTAATTACCTAGCGCTAGGCATACTCCCGCACGGCAGGTTGGCTGAAAGGGTCACCTATTCCGCGGTAACAGTCCATTGAGCCGTTTATTCTCAGCTTAGTCAAATATCATTGAGCAAGTCACTTCTCCATTATCATAACCAAGTCCCTCTTTTTTTCCACCCAGTTTTCTGATTTACTACGTTCATAAAAGTAAGAAAACATTTCTTATGCTATAAAATAGCCTCTACTTACTTTAAGGTATTCTCTATTTAGGGGCTATAAATCAATTCTCTAATTTTAACATAACAAACCAGGCAACTTCGACCCCCTTGCCCGTGTAAGTTTGATAATATTGTCGGTCCCATGTTAAACTTACGAATGTGAAAAATTCGATTTTTTTTGTTATTTTTCGATAGTATTTCGGTTGATAAAGTCTGCACTAAAGTTAAGAATCTGTTGCGGTATTAGAAAGTACTGGAATTGCAATTGATTTTTTATGAAAAACTATGAAAGCCTGAACTCCCATGCTAAACTAACGATTATGCGCATTTGTGAATTGTTTCTTGTACTCCCAATATGGCTACTGCAGACTAACGAATTATGCTATTTCGTTTGTTTATATTTTGGAAAATATTCAAACAGAACCAAATTAGAAGTTAAACTCACGAAACAAGTCTATTTCTGAGAAAATTTTGTTTGTTATATTGAATTACTATTGAGAAATCCTCTAATTAGTAATTTTTCAAGAATGGTTCCCTTTTTTAAAGCTCTTGGAATCCCTTACCATTTTATTTCAAAGACTTTTACTGCTTCAGTTTTCTTAAGATTTTTGACTGTGAAGTTGTATCACCCGTTTAAATTGTGACAAATCATGCTGTATTTTTGTGGTCCTTCAGAATTTCTGTTTTTAAAAAAAGTGAAGTGAGTTTTGAAGCACTGTCTACCTCTTGATTCGGCGCTAGTCCTTCCATATTTTCAATCATGTAAACATCCTCATCCGTAAAGAGGTGGTTAGATATTTTATAATATTCATATACAGATATTTAGGGATTCCAATCATCACATATCTATATTATAACTAAATACATAATTAGTTGAATGTATAGATAGTAATTGTTTAAAATTTAACTGTGATGCATTCAATGACATGCTGGATTTTTTTACTTTGGTATAATGATTCCAAAACACTTTAGATTTTTACTCTTACTTTATAAATGACCGAGATATGGGCGTATGAAACGTTTTATTAGTGGCTATTGTCAACATTTACCCAGGATAGTGATTTCGAGTTTCGAGAATCATCCTGGGGTGACCTGCGACTTTGGTGTGAAATTAAAAAAAAATTAGCCAAGAAGTCTAGGAGCCGCGGACGGCCGGATTTTTTTCTCTTCAATTTATGGATTCTGCCTATCTTGAAACGTAATATCTCAAATTTTGAGAATGTTTGAACATTGAAAAATTGTTAAATATTTATTTTTCTCAGTCGATCACAAAGGTTCATTATTGATAATAATAAGTCAAAATTGTAAAAGCTATGAATGTGCGTTCATCGGATCTGGGCTTTTGGCAACACGGGCAAAACGGGCCTAAGCACACATGTCACTCATGTATAATATCAAAAACAAATTTTCTCTTATATTTACAGACCACTGCGGTAGAAGATAAGCACATAGGATATTTTCCCATAAGCACAAGGGATATTTTCATAGCAACTCATCAAATGACACTGGCGGCGAATTAAATTGATTATAGTGATTTGAATCAATTTGAATAAATCGACAAATCAGTAGTGGCAATGAAAAATATGAAACCAAAATATAAAAATATATTTTCTCATGACAACGTCGATACGTGAAATGTTCAGTAGATGATAGTTACTAGAGCTAAGAAGAATGGAGGTGTGACCTCTCGACCTCATAGAGGAGTCCGATTAAGGTACGGTTTGATCTACTTTAGTCTGGAGCACCCACCCGTGATATAAATTACTTCAATTCAGACCTAGGCCGTTTGGAAGTACATCTCCACGCCATGCTAACTCGTACATAAAATGTATTAACGTACAATTGCTTTCTATTTCTTAACAATTGTTTTGATTTCAGAAACTGAAACGACTAAGATGAACTCTGCACCGCTTTTAAGGCCATTCTATATTACTATACAGTACTTATTCAGTTGAATAAGTACTGTATAATAGTAATAGTCAGTTGAATTATCGTGTGAAATCAGTTTCTCTCTTATCTTATTACAAAATAAGTGGATAGTACCGTGGAAAAAAAATCCGTCAAAAAATCAATACAAAAATTAATCGATTAAGATAATAATATCAATTTATTTTAAAACAATCCGGTAAAAAAAAAACGTAATCTGCTTATGATAACGTAAGGTTGCTTATGATGATTCAGAGGGCCTGGACCAAGATATGAAATCACTAAATTAGAGATAGATAAACTATAACAGGTCATATTTATCGACAAACGCGGCTTGGAAAACATCAGCGGCTTATCAAGTCATAGATAAACGTCGCAGAATTGAACAGATAAAACCAAATGATTGCCACATGCTAGACTATATGGTATACAGGGTTTTTCAAAAAGAATGAACAGATTTCATTAATCTATATCTCCACAACAGTGAGGAGTACCAAATTGCAGCCAAATCACGTGTATTTGACTGAAGTGGAAGTTTTTTTGCCTCTCGTCGATTTTAACCAATTTTTTTTTTTTTTTGTGATTCCGTCCAAAAATATGGACACTTGTGCCGGCGTCCGTTATTTTTTTTCACTTCCGAGGAAGCTCAACCACCAGATTATGTTTCGATTTGAAACTCTATATCTCGTTTTCAGTTGATCCGATTTTGATGTTCTTGGACTCGTTGAAAAGAGGGAAAACAACTGTTGCATTATCAAGAACATCAAAATCGGATCAACTGAAGACAAGATACAGAGCTTCAAATCGATACGTCATTTCTTGGTTTAAAAGTTTTGAGTCTCCTGGGAAGTGAAAAAATAAAATATTTTTTGTCTTCGATGATATTTTCAACATAAAGGTTTTTTAGTACACTCAATCAAAATAATTTTGTAGTGAAAAAATCTGAAAGCCTAGTTTTCCCAATAATCTAAACATTTGTTTCAATTTATTTGGCCAAAAAGCAATTATTTATGTATTATAAATAATAATAATTATAATTGTATTATAAAGTTTATATGTTTTGTTTGTTGAGTATGGCAGAAACCATGCCAAATGAAAGGTTTCTATTAAACGAACCCTTTGGGTTTTTTGGAGGGAAGAGGGAAGATGGACTTTAATAAGAAGGAGGCAAGCAATCACATAAATGTATATAATCACCAAATCGGGAGTAAGTTTTAAGTATAAGCATGAAAATTGGATACAAAATTATTGTTAAAAATCACCAAAAATATTGTTTCAAATACAAACCTAATTTTGTTTCGTTCATTTCGGAGAAATCTATCCTCCAATGCCCTCCCTCCTGCGTACGCCACTGCTGATATCAATGCTGTTTTTATTTTAATTTAACAAAATGTTTGTATCGGGCTTTACATGACAAAGCGAACAAAACTGCTTCCATCACTTTTCCTGCTACTATAAAAGATCTTTTCATCCATGAATTCACCTAAGGTGCTCTTCTTGCTGCATTGGAATGAGTGAATTAATAGGGATGCTTTAAACGCAGAATTTAATGCTCCACGAATTTAGTTATTTGATATTTTTCATTTGGAATAATCGTTTTTGACTTACGTAAGAGTACATGAGTTACGAGGTGCGTAAAGAATTGAGTTTTCTATCAAAAGTTAATACATCCATTACTTAAAAAAAAAGATTTTTTTGACAAATTAATATTCTACGCCCAAAAAATATTTGTTTATTTCAAATCTTTAATTTTCCCCCGTCAAATAGTTGTTTATAAATCAATATTTTCGATAGTAATTTGCCTTACTTCCATGATATACCCCTCTAATAATTGTTTTGTAAAAGTGGATATATTAAGTTTTGATAAAAAACTCCTCAATTGTGTTATGTATCCATAACATACAATTGTGAAATAGGGCTGCCGATTCTGACCAAACAGCTGAACCAATTTTAGTATTTAAGAAGGGCACTCGACGCATAATTTAATGTCCTTTAATTTAGGTTAGAATGCAATTTTCAGTGTGATGAACCTTTCTGATGTAATGAGACGAAAACTGAAAAAGTCCCAAAATTTCGGATTTTTTTTTTTTTGGCTCCCAAACGTTTAGCTCACCTCAGAAACCATCGCAAACTGTTTTATTTGGGATGCCCAGAGTGAATTAAAACCATTTCCAGCTTTTGCATTAATTTGCTCTAAAACTCTAAATTGACAGGATAATTCCAAATGGAGAGAGATAACAAAAAATGGACCGGCAACACGCGGATTATTAATCTTTGAGTTATTCTCAGTTACTATCCATCGATAAAATGCGGTCTTCGGATTTTGCAAACTCAACTATTTCCAGCGTCTGCTCTATGAGTATTTATTGTTGCGAATAATAAACCTGCATGGAAAAACTATTTGTCGATTCTGGTGGATTTTATTTTGTTTAATAAAGTTATGTTTTTGTTATTATTATTTCTTTCCTACTGATTTGTTTTATAAGATCAATTGATGGTTTATATAAGGAAGCACGCTTTAGAAAGTTGCTGAATTAATTGGTTTTGCTGACTCTTATCATTCAACCCGGAATAACCATTTATTTATTATATTATTTTATATCAACACAATTTCTTTCCAGTTCAATCTAAATATGTGCGCAATAAGTTGCATGTCCGAGTGCAATGATGAAGTTTCTTTAAAGCACGCAAACACATATTTAGCTATTAATTAAAAAAATATAAACATTATATATAAGCTTACAATCACATCACACATCTACTATTTGAAGTGTTAACTCTAATTGTTGAAATCTATTTACAACTTTTTAATTACATTCCGTCTTTGACAATTTATTAATAACACCAAATAATTCATTAATTAATAAGTAAAATAGTAAAAAACAAAACAAAAAAAAAACGCAATATTCATAAATACCTAACCTGTGAAGAGCCAGAAAGAGGTAGAGGAATATGAATGCGAAGAATACTGCAGTGCTGATGATCAAAATTCGCCGATGCTGGGCCTTCAAAAACCACCGCTCATTTAAACCTGAGCAGTATACAAAAAGAGAAACTGCATAATTTTCAGTTTTGTTGATATACTATATAAGTGTATATTTATAAAATATATATACATATATTATGACATGGTTACATACAAATACACTTATCCTATTTTCAAAGAAAAGTTTTCAACAATATTGTTTTACTTTTTCTACTTAATTTATTTTTTGAAGTTTATGGTTCATCTGAGTCCATGGTTATATTCATGTTATGGATTTTTTTTTTAATATCGAAATTCTATTATTTCTATAATTTTAACGTCTTGTCACACCATATATGATAACATTATCGATAGTCGTTGGACTATCGAACAACTTATCCATAGTCGTTGGACTATTGATAGCATTGTTTACATCAAACTTTTTACCAACCTTAGTCTTGGATAAAAATAATATAAAACGAATTTTAAATGAATCATTTAATTAAAGAAATGATTTAATCCAATCCATATGATTTAATACAAGCCAGTTAATCTTGAAAATCTATAAAAGGTTTGGGTAATATTTAAAGCTTCTTAATCAAAATTCTACGCTCGAATCCTACTGTGATTCCTAGAATTTCATTTGGAAGTTGGGACTTGTCAAATAACTTATAATTTCCTTTAAAATTCCTATAAAAATGTTCCGCAAATCTCTCTTCTAACTGCTATTTCTTTTACAATTTCTATATTATTATTTTTATTTTTACACAGTTAACAATCACGAGTGTGCTTTCTTTAATGCTGATTTTAAGCCCGAGTAAAGATGAGGAGATAATTTTTTTGAACGCCAATCAGTGTATGCTTTAGTAATTATTCATTATATTTATGTTTAACTGATTAAAAATTAATTAATTAATTAATAAAAATTACTTGATAAAAATGAAATGATTTCCTACATAAATCCTAATCATCACACTACACACAAGCATTTGTTTAACCACGAAATTTGATCTCTGGTTCTCCAAAAAAGTACTGAGAGATAGAAATCCAAGCCCCGTATCATCTCCACACGATAATATCGATATCTAGTCGATATAAATGAAACTATCGATAGTCAGAGCTATCGAACTATCGCCAACCCACACGATTCCCCTACCGCTTTGGATGCAAAGTTCTATACAAAAACTTTTGGTTGCACCTTCACTAATATTGGTCCGATTAAGATTTTTTATTTGTTTCAATTTAGTTTTGTAGACAATTGAATTATCTATCAAATCAGCTTCTAGATTATGCCGAGAGATTTATTTATTTCGCGTTATTAGAAAAACTAAACATGGATACAAAATCCAATACGCCGTATCTTTGCTAATACTACCACAAGATTTTTTTTTTAATTTAATTATCTTTCAAGTGATTATATAGAATTTTCAAATGATTAAAATGTATACTTTTTGAGTTATGCGCGAATAAAATTATTTTTCTTAATAACTTTTTTTTCAGTTTTTTATTAGGAACGTGCAATATATGAAAACGTAAAGGGCTTTTGGGAGAAGGCCTTAGACAAGTTTTATCAAAATCTTTTGACTTATTTTTGAGATCTTTTGAGTTTTTTGTTACTTTTAGTCTATGATGCACACAGTATTCATACTACAAACAAAAAATAAAGAGAAACAGAAACGGTCCATCCATTCGTGGGTTAGTCGTGGCACAGCCACACAGACCAATGGCCGGAAATACGTTTTTTGGTATGAGTAAGATCTGAAACGTGAACATATGTTGTTAGCCGGTAAGTTAAAATTTGTCCCGATTACAAGTAAATATTACATTACCAATAAGCGTTTATAAATAAACTGAGAAACAAAAAGTTTATCTCAGCTTTGATTAAAATTGTAATTAACGTATTGTTATGGTTATTGTGAGATCTGGTTCAGTGGTTTTTGGCTGTCCTAGTTGCGAGGAATGTCTATTATTAGGTTCTAGAAAAACAGTTGATGTTAATATCTTATTAATTAATTTACATATCGACTTAACATGTTCATCGCCCCTCCACCCAATATATGCATGACTGTGTTTTCGTGGCGGTTCCCTTAATCCGAACGTGGTGATCACAACTCGTAGTCAGTAATCAAAAAACGAATTTGATCAATAAATCATTCTAAGAAAGGTCTTGTTAAATATACAAAATGTCTTCGCCTATTCTGCTTCAGGCAAGGCTTGATCGGAAGAAATAATTTTTGAATGTGTTCGAATTGAATTTATGCGAAAATTATCAAATTACCACTTCTTGGGAGAATTGCCCAGAAACGTGCGAAGTGTATTTTTGTTAGGTTGCTTAATAATGCTAAAAAAATCATCAAACTCGTCATTTTAAAGTCAAAATGCATTTATTGGGTATTAGGACACAGGCGGAGGGGGAGCGGATCTTTGCCTGCTGAAATAAAAAGACACGAAACATTATTAATCAATTAATTAAAGTTCAGTTATGTAGATAGAATTGATTCCAACTGCATTAGTATTGCAATAAAATTGGGTAAAAAAAAATACGCTTAACCCGAACATCCAAATTAAAAAATGCTGAAACTGATCATTAATTGTTCATTAACCTTCTCCTAATAACTGGTAAAAAGTTCCAGATTTTCGCTCGTCTGGGTTTCATGGGGGAAGAGGGATAAGAATAGAAAACAGATGATTATCTCAAAAATTTGGTTTATTGCAAAAGTTATTCAATGCAATTAAAGTAGTTAGGATTCTCTATAAAAATGGTTCTATACACTTTTTTGCTAATCGTCATTACAGTGGCCTCATTCGATTCAGAAACAATAATACTATAAGAAATGATATATCACTCGACTTAATTTGTGTTAATTATTTTGCGAATATCTCGCCCACCATATCAACCTCATCAGAGGGGGTCGTCTCTCATAAATTTGGGCGGACTCGGCCGATCTCGATTCCTACTATCAAGACCAAAGTTTTATGAATGTATAAATTTTGTTGTTTATTTGGTCCATTTTGAATAATTTTCCCTTCAAGTTTTATCTCTAATGTTTGCAGTGAACTAACTATTGTAAGTATGAGTAATGTTTGCAATAAACCTCATAGTTTTTGAGATATTTACACAAAAAAAATTAAAAAATCAGTTTTCTATCCTTGCCCATCAAATCCGACGCGGGAAACCCTGGAACTTTTTATCAGGTATCACGGTAATAAACAATTTGTTATTTATTTATTTTTATTTTTCGATGTTCGGACAAATCCCTAATTTTACTGTACTATAGAGGATATGTGTTTGAAAATATATAGTTGATTTAAATATTACTGAGAAGTCAATTGTTACTTACTTAGGTTATTATTATATTGTTATGAAAATGCCCACTGTTATTAAACGTCAATATATAACGGTTTATATTTATACATGATTTATCTTTTGATGGACCATTTAGTATAGGCACTGTTGGAATTAGCTGCAGCGTGTAAATAGGACTAGACACAAGAAAAATATACCTAAGGTTCACAGTTACTCTAGGCTGAGGTTGTATATCGTAATCTATTTATCTACGTCTATAGAAAACTTGCAATATGTATAAGCAGACATTTGGAGTGATCGATATTGGAAACAGTGATTAGGCATGTTCAGTTATCACAACCTATATTCATCTAATCGCTTTGATGTGAGATAAATTCTTAAGAATGCCTTCATAACTATGGCTATATAATTACCGTAGTTTTTATGTCAAACGTTGTTTTGGATGCAAGCAAATAGAAACAAATTGCGACATTTTGTTTATAACATATGTTGTCTGTGTATATTAGTGTTTGAATCATCGTAACTGTTAGCTACAAGGAGCTATTCGTAATTACGAAAAATAGTGAATGGTGAATTCACATGGTGAATTCTTGATTCATATTAAATCATCAAATTCATCACAAGCAATTTTAGTTGATGGCATAGTGGGTGATCCGTTCTTGCAATTTAGTTCTTGGAGTTGAAGTCACAATAAACTAAGAAATAGGATTTCTAAACAAAAATAAAGATTGCAATAAACGGAACACAATCTTAAGAATATGTGGATAGTATAAATGATTATTTTCTATCTACGCAAATGCCATTGTTTTAAATTGAATTTTTTTGCGATGTTTGGAAACCACTACTTGATAATGTACATTAGTCTAGCCCAGGGGTAGGCAACCTTTGGTGACAAAGAGCCAAATCTATATTGAAAAAAAAACATAGAAGAGCCGCCAAAAAATAAATATTATATTTAAGAAAAAATCATAAAAATTGTTTATTTATATCAAAATAATTAAGTTTACAATAAATTATTATTATTTATTTATAAATTAGTTTGTGATGCCTGCTGCACTTGGCAGTCTATTACAATTTTTAATGAGATGATTCCTCCTGCATAGTGTTCGATAAGATTTCAATGTTTGGTAAATATTCAGTAATCTTTAAGTTAAGGCCGGGCTCAAGTTTTAGGTCAGTAAGATTATTTTCGTATGTGAATAGACTTGCTCACAATAATATGTGGATCCGAAAATTGTCAATAGTCCAAAAGCATTATTTTTTAAATTGAACGATTCTGGAAGATGTTTCCAAGCTTCAACAACAATTTGATCTACATTTTGAAGATTGTAAATTTCGGTTCACTTATACTGAGAAGATAAAGTGCACTTTTCTCTTCCTAAACCTTCTAGTTCAGAATTATGTTCTAAAAATATATTATTCCATAAATCTTTGGATTTTAAATCTAATAATTGAAGTTCAAATTGTGTCTGAGAAATCAATGGGAATGGTGATAAATGCTGCCTGCATACCTGCTTCAATTGGATTTGTCAAAAAAGCTAGTGTAGGTTTACATTTTCTAAATTCTTTAAATCTTTCACCAAAATCTTCTTGCATGTTAACAATAGTTTGAGCAAAAAATTAACATTAATAATGTTATCATTGCTCTTATGTTTTTGTAAATTAATAAAATGTAAAAATGTTCCTGAATGTAAATCATACAGATAACTTTTTTTCGAAACGAATTACTTCTTCTAATGCAGTTTCCCTTTACCTCGCAGTTACTGTAGCCAGCCATCGTCTGTTAGTCTTGGGGAATTGCGCCGTAAAACATCCTGAACAATGCAAAACCTGTTTAGTACCTTGGAGTAAACAGCAAGCTGGAGGAAATCAGAGCATTATAGTAAACATTCGAAAAGTGATGCAACCATCATCAACATTCGGCGTTAACAAATAAGACATAAAAACATAGAAGTGCTTATTTTATCTTATTTTGGGGCACTTTGAATATTAAATGTTAAGAAATCAAATGTCTTAAAATGATTGTATCTAAAATTTGGGATGGTTTTATACAGAAATATTTAATATTCAGAGAGCCACAAAATTTTCCAAAAGAGCCGCCGCATGCGGAGCCACAGGTTGCCGACCGGCAATTTTAACATCGGGGAATAGTTTGTTTTCTATCCTTGGCATAATGTTTAATTTGGCTCAAAATTTACAATTGAGTAAAAATAATAGAGTTTAACTTCGTTATACTGTTATTAAAATCTTTTAAAAAATTCCTGATTGTAATTGATTATAAAATAACTTTTTTTTTTTTTTAAGTTACATATTTAATCCTTTTAAATAATATTTAATAACTTAATGAAATTTTATTTTTTTAAGTGAACCGGGAAATCCATAATGTGTTAGGGATTGTGAAAGTTACCTTATTTGGATTCCTATCTTAAGTAAACCGATTAAGTTGAAATGGGTATGATGGAATAAACTTTCGTTCAAAAATTTCACAAAATATTAAAAAAAAACTCCGAAATGAAAAGAAAAAAAGAACTAATAAATGTTTTTTTTTTTTAAATTGAGTGATATATGTTTAGAGTAGTCTGTTTTTAACACACCTTTTTCATCCATGCTAAAAGAAAAATTAAAAACTTGTGTAGAAACTTATAAAATGAATTCAATACCAGTGGCGGTTCCTGGGTAATGGCACCGGAGCTCACACAAATCTTTAAAGTAACCAAATCAAAAATACGACATAAAATACCCGTCACAAGTAGAGACGCCTTTAGTTATTGAGGTGATATTACACCGGCTAAGTCAGTGTAATGTAAACACTTTCTAAAGAACCAAAAGATGTTAAAAGGGCTAATTGTATACATTGTAGTTGTATTGATTGCAAATATAAAGATTTTTTTTTAAACAAGTTGATTGATACAGTTAAAATAAATAACTTACACGCGAATTCGAAAGAAATTAACAATTGTTCGCTAAATTAGCTGTTGTATAAAATCCTTACACCGAGCGACAAGTATGTTCACAAGAAATGTGAGCTCAAGTTGGGATGAGATTCAGGCTATACCTGTGCCTACGCGTATCCAGCCCCCTCTCTAGCTTTTGGAACAGCCCAGGGTTTAACTGCTAAAGCGGTGCGGGTTGCATCTATCAAAATAAAGGAAACGGAACTTCTGTAAATTTCCTCAATTTCTAATAAATATTTTCTATTTCTTTGTACTACTATAAAATAATTTAATTTTCTTTTATAAATCTAGAGGGATCACGTGCTAGTGTACACAAATAGAGGTTCCAAATAGATCTTCTCTCCAATGAAAAGAAATAGTAACCACAAGTATCACACGGGGGAGGGGAGAGGGGAGAAGGAGGACAAAATACTGATGATTTTTAAAAATAAATTGTCCTTTTTCATATAAATCATAATTTAGTTCCCTGTATAAAATCACAATTTATTTAAATTATTGCTGAAATAAAGTTCTGAATCTAAAAGACTTTCAGAAAGTTTTACATTTAATTGGTAGCAAGTATTTATGTTTTGCGGAAAATGTATTTTTTTTTCTTATGATCTGAAATATAGGCTGGAAGGTTATTTAATGTATAATATGTCTTATCTCCTGGTAAAATAAAAAAATAACAACGAAGGATAAGCCACACGTAGTCCCACATAGTTAATATTGACATAATTGCCACAAATAAGACTGTTAGTTATTTGGTTGTAAATACTTCGTAATAAAAAATAAAAAAATCCTTATCCCAGATCTTTTGGAAGAAACGAGGACAACTGAATGGGCAACATAGTCATAGTTTGAAGTCAATTAATACCTAAAAATAATTTAGTTACATTTTCCAAACGATTGTTGATTTAATACAAAATTAAAATAAGGTTAACTATTATACTAAACGAATAAAAACTTTCTTATATTAATTTCTGCTATTTTGATAGTACGAAAAACAATTAATAATATAACTTGTTCTATGCACTCCTCCTTTTCCCAAGTGAGGCGGGTGGATGGATTTTTTATTCATTTCTTATAAAATTAATTCTGGATTTTATTTGATATTGTTATTTATCATGATAAGTTTTTCAAGAAACTTAGCACTATTGTGGAGCGGAATTCTAGCACATTTTAAACACGTGACGATGTGATAGAATTCAAACTCAAACATTTTAGCTGTATCAATGTATGTTATTAGCTGACGATCGATGCTTACGTGTTATCATCGGGCGTGATAAAATTTATTATTACCAACTGTTGCTATAGCAGATTCGTGATTATCGATTCCTAACATGCAGCTCTCTTATGCAAGATGGTAAAAATAAAATAAATTAAAAATGAAAAAAGTAAATATTTTGTTTCCGTGAGTATGTTTGATAGAATGTGTTGATATATTTCATCACCATTCTTTAGCTAAGAGCCACTTGTACATTAGCGTATTCACGCACCAGTGTCGCACTTCCTGATTAAATTTGCGTGACTATTGTATTGGCTGTCCAGCTCAGAGTTTAGTCAGTTCTATTCTGTTGTTCATTACCAGAATTGAAGTATTCTTATAATTTTATGTGTAGTTTATGTATTTATATATATAAATATAACTAAGTAATACAGGATTGAATTGAATGCCAGGTAAAAAATCTTTATTCTTCATAATGTAATTTGAAAAATAATTCAAATGATAAATTGGTATTGTATTTGACTTTAGATATTATATTCAGCATCGCATTCATCGAAAATATACTCTCCTTTCCTTGGTAGACAATATATAATCCCTACTATTTTTCACAAGAAGAGCACAGGAATTCAGGTAGTGAGAAAATCAAAATAGGTTGTAACGGGGAAATTTGAATTTTATATTAAAATATTTTGTTGGGAATAAATTGAAAAATGAGAAATTGAATATTGAGTTTGTGTGCTTTTTTTTTTGTTTGTTAACGTTTGTGTTTTATTATTAACGTTTTTACATAACAGAAAATGGTTTGATTGTATAAAAAAAAAATTAAACAAATCATCCTTGCCATGATAAAATTATTTTACTTCCTGAAAAATTAATAAATAATTAACATGAAAATTAAACATTTTTTATTTATATATATTTTTACAATGTAGAATATCCAATATTGTCTTTTCAAAAAACAAAACAATCAAAATTAATTCACAAGACTTTCTGTAGAAAATTTATTATTATTAGCTAAATATAATTGTTTACACGTAACCTACAAGATAATTGCCCCAAACATGAATGAATGAATCATGAATGAACCACTGGAGAATCATCATTTGCTTGGCCCAATGCTTGAACACCAGATATTTTTAATTATATAAACATATTCGTTTTCTCCAAGCACTTTTTAGAAAGAAGGATCCCTTACGAATAGTATATAAAGAAGAACCCATAAACATATCAATAAAACTGACAAAAAATCATGTTAGAAAAATTTAAGATCCTAACTAACACCTACATCTACTTTTAGGTTCATTTTGAAGACTGGTTTCTTAAAACTATCAAAAATTTCGCAATATGAAACCATGAGCTTTGAAAACTTGAGCTGGCCTCAAGTAGATTCTGGCCAAACCCAAAATACAGGCAAATGGCATCAGATAGCTTATTTCAAGCGTTTTTTTTTTTTAAAGGTATTCATCCATTGGTGTCTATTCAATTACTGGTACCACTGCCCTGGCTGTTCCCCGCGAATTCACCCGCGTTAAATTCGGATTGGCCCCTAAAATACAAAATAACTTCTAAAATAATAAACTATAATAATTAATAATAAACAACAATAATAAGTCGTCAGATTTTTTGTAGACAAGGAACAGGGTCAAAAAGACAACCAATTTTTATAAAAGATAATAAAGTTTCACGTTTTCACACTTTTTTCCCTCATAATCCTCCCGTTTTATTTACAAAATAATGTTTTCACATTTATTAAAAAGTGTATGTAGTCAACTTACTTCCAGGGGTATGAAGTTGTTACAACGATACATGGTTGGCTCTATACCCTTTCGTAATCTCGAAAACGGTTGGTTTTAGGACTTTAAAACGCTGAGCAAAATTTGAGAACCCTCATTGGGATTCGTCACTTCTCCATGAAATTGTCTTCCTTCTGACACCTCATTTGTCAAACTCCATCGTTTTATTTGACTTACTGCGAAGTTTTCTCCTTATTTTTATTATTTGTAAGATTATATTATTTGACAGCTGAAATCGTGGAACTGGACGCAAAATAATAATATAAGCTAAATCACATTGCTATGCGATTTAGCTTGCATAATAACCTTTTAAAAGTTGTTTTTCAATTGATGATTTTATTTACATCATTATATATTCCAAACCTCGATTGGAATATATAATGACGTTAATAATAACCACTAGTTACAGTCTTCTAATTTATTTCATTGACTTTATGATGCATATTGGTTAAGCTTTTATTACATATGATATGGTATTTTCTTCTGTATGATTTAAATCCGGTCTCTCCATGACAGTAGTAATGGTATTGGTTCCAGGAAAACTTGTCAATACTAAATGCGTCAAAAAATCTAGACTGCGAAATTTCAATTTAATTTATGATTAGCGCCAAAAATAATGATTCAATATTTTCTTTAAGTCCAACTTTATCTTTTCCAATTTAGTTTTTACATTTCTTTTTGAATAGTAATCCTGTTCGTTATATTCTGAAAACATTTTTAACTTGTATTATTACCGCAGGGCATAGAATAAATTTCGTCCTGATTTAATGAAATTTAAGCGCCATTTAGCAAACTATATAGGAAACATATGAGAGGATTTTTCATCAAATAACAATATTTTTTTTAAAATTTTATTTTTTATTGTATACTGTAGGAGTTTATTAAGATGGGAAAACCTTTGTAATTATGATATATTTTTAAGGCTTCTGGCACTGATTAAGGTCAGAGTGACGTCTGAGAGTCATTAATATTTGGTGATTACGTCATAAATAGTCGATTTTTAGACCATTTTCATTTTTTTTTCGATATATCGTGAGCGGGAATCGAAAGAGGTGGTATTTAAGTCACATAGTAAATTGAAATCTAAATTTCGAATTGTTGGCGCTTAAGCCTTTTTCAAAAAACGACGTCGATATATATATTTAAAACATATATACACTAAACTTTTTGTTAAATATTTATATTAATAATATTTTATGATTGTTATAAATTATGTAAAATATGTTTTTTTTTTTACTTAATTACTGTTACTGTATATAAAAGTTACTTAAGTTATTCAGTACAGATTTTGTTACTATAAATAATGTATGCAGTCTAAAGTAAATAATATATAAATGTATGGAATGCACCAACAAATAAAAGGTCCATCAAAGGGTTACTTTGAAAGGAAAAAAGAAAAATGGGTCATTAGTTTTTAATTTATATTGCTTAATATATTTTTTTTTAAATATAAAAACTATTTAGGTAAAAGAAAGAAAAACCGACTTCAAAACTGTACATAAGAACTACTAAAGAGGAGGAAATAATTTTTCTAACAAAACTAAATTATTAAGTAACATTTGTAACTATTCCAAATCAACCCGAAAAATACAATAAGTTAATATTTTTTTTTTTTTTATGTCAGCTCCAAGCCACCAAGAGTGGAGCACAAATATTAGCTTATTTATTTATTTATTATAAAATAAAAATTGCTAACTCACCTCATTTTTTTTACTACCTTTATTTTTTTACATTTTAGCACCTATCTTTATTTACTAATTTTCCATTGTGTGTCCCACTGTTGGGAAAATGGCTGTTTTATTTATTTGAAAAGAAAAAAAATAGATTCAGAAATGTACCTGTAAACTAAACTATTGTAATTATTGCGAGTGATTAGCTGCCGTATCTTATCTTAACTTATTGCCGTATCTTAACAATATTAAAAAAATATTTCTATAATATTTTAAGTATTCTCGACTTTTTGTTGCTCTTTCATATTATATCACTTGTAAGTTCATATTTAATAACTAAAGTTTATAAAGTTTGCTGTTAAATATTTTTAAATAAGTATGGATTATAAAATTATTTGAACTAGGAAGAAGAAGCGTGAAATTCTCTGACTGGATCACACAGAAAAATGGAGAAGAATGTTATGAATGATGGAGTACAGTTAATGGAACAAAAATGAATTAGGGGAAGGGTCAAAACGGGGACAATGAGGCAGCAGAGAACATGCCCTACCAGCACTATATCATTACTCTACTAATTAGGCTTTTCTAGTGCTATATCAATTTCGTAGCAATACTAATGATATAATATACAATATTAAAAATTGAAAAAGAAATAATGAATCATACAAAGTAGGAGATACTTTAGCATTTTTACATCCTTATTTTTTATGATTTGCTTTGTGTGAAGAATTAGAATGCTGAAAAAATAATTACAATCTAGAACATCCGCACAAAAATTAAACAGGGACAAAATTAATCTGTGTAGGAAAACTTTTCTTCCTTTCGTGGAAGGAAAAAAGATATACTACATAATCTAAGACGATCTTGTTCCAGATCAAAACGCGAGAAATCTCGTATACGTTCCTTTTAACAAACCATTAATCAAATGACGAAATTGCATATTTCATTTCAATAACAGTGTCATAAATATTGATTAACGATTAAATTAAATTAACGATTAAATTTAATGTAACAGTTTTACCTATTTGCCAAGAGGTTAACTTTTTTTTCTTTTAACCTAAAGAAGCAGATATGAAACAAATATAAAATGCACCCCCATTCTGCTCCGATGACCTTCGACACAGTGAAAAATGTAATACTTTTGAAGAGAACACTTTCTACTATCGTTGATTTGCAAAATATATACATTTCCCCAATGGCAGAGTTCTGTCACTTTCAGAGAAAGAAGACGCAATCATTAACGCAGACATCAGCATTACTGAAGTCAAAAGAGCACTCCACGGTTTGGAAACAGAGAAAAGCTGTGGACCAGACGAAATCTTTTCCGAACTGGTCAAAAACTTGTTTAACAAGCATTAAAGGTTTTATTAAGTGCAATAAACGCAACATAAAAAATGGGAACACCGTATGTCTGACGAAAAGCTGAAATAATTACTATACACAAGACAGGAAAGAACCCCAACCAAGTCAAAAACTACAGGCCAATCAGTCCCACTTCTGCGCTCTGCTAGTCATCTCTGAAAACCGAAGAATAATCAGAGACGAACAGGCCATCTTTCTTTGTATTAAACATCTCGACGCTCTATAAAAAGGGATAGAACATCGATTTGAGGCCAATGTGTCGAACAGTCAAAATAAATATGACAATCCTTAAAATTTACGCAATATGCTGAGACGAAGACAAAGGATATTTTGGTTTAATATTTTAGAGGACTTTTGTTTTTTAGTATCCTTGTACCTTCACAATTACCAGCTCAAAATTTTCCCGGAGAAATATTCATTAAAAATATTTTCATGAAACACAAAATATTTGTTTTAGATCATCAACTCATATTCATCAACAACTATTTAGAGAGGTTATCTTTAAAGGGGATTGCGATCCAGTTTGAAAATAGTCACGCATTTATTTAATAATAAATTACTAAAAGAGCGTAGGACATCAAAACAGTTCGGCAGTCCTTGTTCGTGCTGGGAATCTGCAATTAGAATATTGCGATAATATTCAATGCGATAATATTCTCAATGTCCACGATTTTATTAAAAAGTGGAGAGTATCGAAAAACCATTTACAAATCTATGACCCACCTCTCCAACATTCCTTTTCCTCGATCCCTCTGGACCCATGTTCACAGGAACCAGAGGACAAACCTGGATAAATCTGGCGTTGGCTTTGCCAAAAACATCGGTGCGCGTCTTTGGCTGGACCTTTGCGGTCGAATAAGACATACCGTCCTGCGAGAGGACACCATTAGTTGATGTTAAGAGACAAGAGCCTGAAGACAAGACAAGCATATTGAAGCCGGGGAACAATTCCGGCAGAGTATAGCTGAGGAACCTAGGAGGTGGAAGAAGGTGTTGAGTGAGGATTCACTGGATGAGTAGAACATAGTGAAGTCTTAAGACTCTAGACTAGTGGCGAAACGGGTCAACCCCGATTACTGGTCCTCACAGATTCGGAAAAAGCTGCGGAAGCATGGCAGAAATATCGATCCCAGATGGACCACCTGCTGTATACCTGATAAAGCAGAGCACGTAATCCTGGGCCGCCATGGAAGGACATCGAGCCAAGCCATCCAGGAATACCGGGACGTATGGCTTTGATGAGACCGATTTCCAGAGGTTGGTGTAGGAGAGGAATTATTCCTTCTACGCGTAATATAGGAAGGTGGAGAGAGATGTTGGGTCCCACACATTTCACCCTCGGTAAGGGCCGCCCACCCAGAATAGGAGGCTGGGCAGAGACGACCACCTCCATGAACGCCTGAGGGATAGTGGAGAGTGGAAGAACCTGAAGAATAGTGGCGTCTATCGCAAGCCAAAGCTCTGACCACACGAATCAGGAAAGAAGAGACACAAAGATGCTGCTCCATCAATAATCAGTATGTAACCGCGCTCCGGGCTGCTCTATTGAATGCCCAATTATTGTTCCTTTAATTAAATATATCCTTAAATTATGTACAATAAGAATAATAAATAAATAAAAAAGCTGAATTTTATTGGCAATAGTGGCATACGTACATCCCATGCGTAACACCCCACTGCTGCCAAAGCTTTGTATGCTAGAAATTGTCAGGTAGAGGGAATAAAAAAAAATAAAAGTTAAAAAACCCACTTTAGCTCTTACCAACAAGTTGTAAGCGTGGGAATTATAGTTGCAATACAGTGAATCTTGGAAATTAAAGTACTTATACCAATTTCCATCTGACGGAATATGGGGATTGTAACTTTTAGCTATTTAAGATTTGATATTCCAACAAACAAAAGTGGTCCAGCATATTTTAGTTGAAACAGGGACAGAAAACGCTCTCTAACCAACACAGTTGTCGGGTAAGTGTCCTCAGCTAATGAATTCCTACAGCTCTGCTTCCAATTGATGCCTGACGAACTATGTTGTTCTAGTCAGGTTGGGAACTGCCAGTACATAAATGACTGCATTCTTCGGTTGGCCTGACTTGTTTATCTTTCCTTTTTGTCTGCTCTATCTCCTACTATCGAAACTGAGGATCTAAGTTGGTTTTCTTATTTCGATTTCTTCGACCTAAAGAACTATTTTTATTTTTTGTAATTTAGCTGTTCCATTACCGGAGTTACCGAATGGTTGGTTTTTGGTATCACTCAACACACCCATATGATTGTTTTCATAAATTAAAATCATCAAATCTCTAAAATAATTATTCACGCTGAAATCTGTCTCTTAATGCTTTATCAATTCTAGTTCAAATAGATAGGTAGAAAAACTATATTTTTGAAGTGGCCTGCTCAAGTATATTAAGTTGCTAGATGCACACCATACTATCTATGCTATATCTTATTTAAAATATAAAAATTAAGAATAGAAAATATAAAGTATATTTTATTAAAAAACAAAATAAGAAATTAAAAAAATTATCCTCCTGTCTTTGTATCTAAATGTTTGTTTTTTCTTCTTTTTTTTTTTTTTTTACTGAATACATTTTTTCATCTTCCAAATATACCAATCAATGAATGCTCAAAAGGAAGAAATGACAGGAGGACTTCGCGGCTTTGTTTGGACTAGTTAAGAGGTTAATATAATATACGTCCCCGGATCTAGGAGTAAAGGCTGAAGCTGTCTACACACATGGGACCATCGCTTCGCCAACAACGGTTCAACGCCAGCCAAAGGCTATCGCACGAACAATGGTTCGTAAATTTTTCTTTTGTTCGCATAGTGTGTAAAGAGCCAGGAACCGAACTTCGGTTCGCCTAACCGTTGGCCACGAACCGATATTCCCAGGTGTGTAGGCCGCTTTAAAGAGGAGAGGTGGAGAAGGCCATGTTTTCCGTTTTTAAAAACGCTTGTTTCTAGCTTATAATATTTTTAAAAAAAAGTGAATAACATTAAATTTCCTACAGGAGTTATCCTATTATTATTTTTTTTTTGTATCTGTTATAGATTAAGAAATATGCTCTCTTCAAAGTAACAAACCATAGTCCAGTATTAGCCCAGTCACCTTGTCAGGAAAGGGGGTCCACCTTGCGTCAAATATGGGTATATGGTTTCTTTATTATATCTTGTATGTGATGGTGCTGAGATGTCGAATCCAAATTTTCGACCACGGCAGTCCCCCGGATCAATGTTAAAAAAAACCACCCGATCTGCAACTCCTCCTCACAAGGAAATTTCTTTCTAGACACTAGAAATAACCTGCCTTAATTACTCTCCGACCCCTCCGTTTCTTCCCAAAGGTACATTTAGATATTAAAGTTATACTTCATTGAGCCATTAGAGAGAGATTATTGAAGGAATAAGACTTATAAGAATTATAAATGGTGAAACTTAAAAAACAGCTAAAAACTGGCAAATGTAGAAAATTTTTCCTACTTTGAGAAGCTGTATCTCATAGCCCATTGAATCGACAGAGACAAATTTGGACACAAAATTAAAAAACATTAATCTAATTAAAACATTTATCGAAAAAATGCCCCTTCAAGGTCAAGAAGTCCATAATTTTCGCAGTTTTGACTTTTTTATCACTGATCCGGAAGGCTGCCGTTTTTGAAAATTAGGATTTGACATCTTGGTAGCAAGACAAAAAAAAAGAAACCTACTACCATACCTACTATTTGAAGCAAGATATAATGTACAAGGTGATTGGCTATATGGTATCGAGTCCAAAATGATTTTTTTTATTTTTTACTTGAAGATGTATATTTCTTAATATATTACATATACGAACAAAATTAAAAGGACCATTCTTGTACGAAATTTAATGCTCTTTATTTATTCGAGACATAAAAGAAAAATCGATAAAGATGATCTTCTACCCTCCTTAGCTCTGCTCCTAGTTCTAGGGTCTTTTAGTAGGTTAACCTCTCAACTAGTCCAAAAAAAGCCCTAAGGTCAATTTTGGCTGTTCTGTCATTTCCTTCTACTATCTCCTCATTGGCTGGCCAATATTAAACAAAAATAATGCTTAGTGCCATAAATGAATTTTTCCGCATTTGATCACCCTCTATCACATCAGTTACTATGCATGTGGTGGTGGATGATTTCCAGGGAGTCAAGAATAATATAATGTAACGTCCTCAATATTGGCATGACGAAGCTCCTAATTGTGGTAGGTATAGTTCTGCGAGCTCTAATCGAGAGGTCTCCCACGTTGAAGGCTATCATATGGCCTATATTTGTGTTAGAATTGAATTATCATGAAATTATATCTTCTAATACTTCTACGAAAGCGCAAATAAAAGTCCGAGTCACGCACAAAGTTCCGATTCAGATGGACAAAACTCATATCAAAATAAATAAATTTTTCACATAATAATTTTAGGATTTGCAGAGGTCAAAAATACCAATGAGCTTGGCTAAAGACCATTAATAATCTCAGAGCGTTGTTTAGGAAACGCCTTTCGTTAATGCTACGAATTCTACGAACTGGACCTTATCTCTGTCTTTTTGTGTTACTTTCAACATCCTCCTATATTATGAATTTCATTTCTACAGGTTTGGTGAACATTCTGCACATTATGTCATTCTCATAAGACCATGGTTATAAAATTAATTACATGAAGACAATTTTTTATTTTTACTCTGAATAAGTACAAGAAATTTGTCAAAACATTCCTATTTCCAAGAGCTTTCGAAACTATTCTTGTTTCTTTTTGTACCTAATGGCTTACTATTTCATGTCATTCAACAAACTATATGCGATTTTTTGCGCTTAGGTAGTTTTTGATTCTTTTTTCTTTTGAAAAAACCATTGAAATAACGCAGTTAATTCGGTTTTGGAATTCTATTCATAAAAATTGATGCAAATGATATCTCTGAATATAATGTTAGGCAGTTAAATCTCATTATATATTGTTATTATTTCATACAATCTTGGCTATTGCCAGAAACATTCACCTAGCCGGACAAAGTCAAGGATTAGGTTCAAATTTTAAACTATATTTAAAAACTTCCTGACGATGCTTGCTTTACTAAGGAGAATTGCTTTCTGCCCTTCCTCCAGTACTTTTTCACACAGCTTATTATTATTATGATATATCATTATATATCTCATTAGATATTTTGTTAAAATTTGTGAGATTTCGAAGAATTTCACAGGAAAAAGGTTTTTTTATTTTTTTTTCTAATTAGATAAGGAGAATTTTTTTTTCTTTAGGTTGATTCAATACTACTAGTGTCATCACTCCACTGGTTTTCAAAACCACTGGCGCGGGTGGGAGAAAAGAGCTGTGACTTCTTGGAGTTTTTTGTCATCCACATCATATGAAGGGCAAAGCTTGGTTCGGATTTCCTCAGGGCAGAACGTAAATATTTTACAAAGGAATGAATGTGTTGAAAATGATTTATTTTATTTTTACTTAGCTTTAATTTTCTTTATCATGGTTGTCTACTCATTTTGCTAATATTTACAGGTATACATAATTTATCTAACTATTTATTTTTATTTGTAATATAAATATATTCTTTTGCTTCTCATTATTTATTTATTAATAAACTTATCATTATTTATAATTGATTATCATTATTTATTTATTTTAATTTATATGAATACTTACAGCCCAATGCTACTGCTTGTATTATTTTTAAATAAAAAAAAAATAAAAATCAATTCTATCTTTTTCTCTTGTTAATGAGTAAAACCATAACCAATAATTTGTTTTGATCTTTAATACTGTAAATACGTTTTTAGTTGTCTAATACCTATAATTAACACCCCAATCGGATTTGAGTTCGCAATCAATTTCATGTTAATTACTCTCCATATAACAGTGTTGACGGATAAAAAAAATCAAAAACGAACTGTTTAATTGAGACCATGCAAAGTAACTTGATTTGTAAGTGAAGGGAAAGAACTGCATTGCAACAACAAAAAATATTCTTAAAGTCCCTAGAACTATTGATTTACTGTTAATCTGAATATTATTTGATCTCTACCATCTTGTTTGTGATTGGAAATTGAAACTACCTTCGTTAAAGCTCTTGTTAAAATTTAGAAATAACCTATAGGTATGGCCCTAAAATAGTTTCGGAACAGTAAGTGCATGGTCCTATAAGCCAAACAGAATGCAGAGCAGACCAGCTATGAACTACTAAAAATTCTGTGGCAACTAAACCATGATACTTTTAATTGAAATGGGGAAAATAACCTATAAAGCGTTTTCCAGATCCAGACACACTAGGATTTCAAATCGATGAGAAAAGCACAAGTAATATGCACTATCCTGCAATAGATGCAATCTTGCCATGAAAATCAGGGCTTCGGAATCGTTTATTGATAATGAAATGGGAAGTAATTTAATTGTAATTAGGGCTAGTTCATATTAATGTCCATTGTAGGATCATCATTGTTTACGTTTCAGTTGAACTGGTTTTCTATTGTGCTCTTTTATTCTAATGGCTTTTATTTCATTCGGGAGCTAAGTTAGCCCCCATTTATTAACATATAACTACGTAATGCAAAGAAATAAAAAAACGGAAGAAATAAGAAATGGAAGAACTATCACTTCCTTTATTTAATTAAAAACAAATCAACTATTTATTATATATAATTATGGAATTGATTTTCAATTCCTAGCGGAAATGTTTATAAGGTAAGCTATCATAAGTCCAATTTTGCATTATTCTGGCCATGTTTTTTGAGTATCGAAAATAAAATATGCAAAACTTCAAATATAAACATTTACCAGTATCCACAACAATCAATATAGCGCGACTTCATTTTAGACAACTTCTTTTTACTCTCCTGTAAAACTTTTACAGGAGAGTAAAAAGAAGTTGTGTTTTTTTCGCGCTATATGGATTGTTTTGGATAGTGGTTGTCGAAACTGTCCATTTCTAATGCTTTATCCAGTGATATTGACAGTTTTATTGTTGTCATAGAACATGAAGAAATATCTTGGAAACTAGTTGCCTACTGAAGGAAAACGACATATAATAATGGAATGAGACCTCCAGTGACAAGAGTGTGTGTTTGTATGTGTGTCAATAGATGGATGACGGGACGCCGAGTGTCGTTTTTATTGCAATCTTCGGAAACTAGTAACCAAATTCAGTATCACTTTTTGAGCCACGGATTTATAATTTAATAGGCGTACAAGGAAGTCATGTGTTGCCCACATCAGATATTTTTGTGTATTTTCATTAAAATTTTCGAATTTCAGATTTCGACGAAAATATCCATTTTGACCATCGATGAATCTATTTTGACTAGTTTCGTCTTGGCGTCTGTACGTACATTCGTACGTTCGTATTTCGCATAACTCAAAAACGGTTAGCTGTAGAAAGTTACAATTTTTTATTTAGGATTGTTGTAAAATCTAGTTGTGAACCTCCCTTTTTGGTCACTGCTTGATTACCGGAAGTGGTACTTTACTTGAAGGTCATAATTGATTTCCATCAAAAATTATATTAAAATATTATACAAAACTTCTCAAATTTAGTATGTATAATGTATATATTGATTTAAATAACATGCTAGATTTTGGTCTAAATTGAAAAACCAGAAGCGGTACTTTACTTGAAGGTCATAAAAATTATATTAAAGTATAATGTAAAACATCTCAAATTTGGTAAATAGGACTTTTATATCGATATAAATGTATTTAATAGATTTTGGTTAAAATTCGTGAGCCGAAAAGGGTACTTTACTTGAAGGTCATAATAAGCTTACATCAAAAATTATATTTAAATTAAAAGAGAAATCATATGTTTCAGTAATAAAGGCTATTAACGCAATTTGGTTTCCAATCCAATTAAACATTTTTATTACTTGTTTTAAGTGTTAAAATAGAATGTAAAATACTAGTTTTCCTCTCCATTTTTTATTGTTTTATTGTTGTCACGGAACATGGAGAAATATCTTGGAAACTAGTTACCTACTGAAGGAAAACGACATATAATAACGGAATGAGACCTCCAGTAACAAGAGTGTGTGGTTTTGTGTGTGTGTGTGTGTGTGTGTCAAGAGATGGATGTCGGGACGCCGAGTGTCAATTATCGGGAACTAGTAATCAAATTCAGTATCTCTTTTTGAGCCACGGATTTAAAATTTAATAGGCGTACAAGGAAGTAATTTGTTGCCCACATCAAATATTTTGGTTAGCATTACAGATAATATGAAGATGTGATCTTCTTACAAGCATTTATTGCTTTTGGGAGCACAAATAGCCTGGAAGGGTCTATCCAACCTCACATTGGTACGAACCAATATACAGTGGCGTAATTGGATATTTTGTGTCTGGGGTACGAACAGCACAAAAGTGAGTCCTCTTGACGTTTATAGACCGTGGTGAGAGAACGAATGGTTCTGCTTCTCCGCTGACCTTCCATACAGAAAGTCCTTCATACCGAATTTCAGCTCATTTGACCCAAAGGGGACCGCTGGAGGTGCTCAAATGTAGCGGGGAAATATATGTAAAATAAATAAGCAAATAATAGGTTTTTTTTTATCGAAAAAATATAATTGATTTGAGCAAAACAAAAAAAAAAAGAGAATATATATATATATATATATATATATATATATATATATATATATATATATAGATATCTCCAAATCTTCCATAATCGTGCTCTAAGGGATATGAAACGGATGGAAAACGCAGTCCCGCCGCTCACCGCCGACCCTTCGACCCACTGCAATAGTCTATTTTTTCGGGAAAAATACGAATAAAAAGGCGGAAAATATAAAAACTGTTTATTGACAAAGCTGAATGAATACTTCATATTTTACCCTATCCTTTAGTTAATCCTAGTTAATTCTAATACTCAGATAAAAAGATGAAACTTTTCAACGATTGCAAACAATTTATCAAATTTTTATTTTTTATTAATTCTAAATAGTTTATTTATTTAAATTTTTATTTGGTTGCCATGTTTTTTTTGTATAATAAATGTATAATGTATAATAAATATGTATAATAAACATGTAGATGTATAATAAATTAAATAAGGTGATTTTTTATTAGTAAGCTTTCATTAGTTAGTCAAATTTTATCGTGAATTTATTTTGAGCATAGAAAATATGAAACCCTTTACAAGGAATATTACTATTTTTATTAGAAATAAATTACAGAAATTTATAACAGGATGATTAATAAAAATTTAATACAAATGATAGGAGTGCAAGGACGACCGGAGCCAAACGGGATTGGTAGTCCGCGCTTTGAATCCCGTTTTTAAGGTCGAATTTGGGACTTCTGTTAAAAATAACCTATGAAATACTAACTTCATAGACTGTTCTATAATATTTATTTGAGAGTATTTTGCATTAAATTTATTCTTCCCACACAAAATCTCGATTTAAAAATCATGAAGAATTTTTCTCGCCGGATTTTTTTTCACTTTTCATTTAAGTAAGCTTTTGAACGTAAATATGTTTCAAATTTAGTTTGTAGATAATTTAATTACGCTTCGAATAATATCTACATCGAACTACATCAGGCGCCATTTCGAGCATGTTCCGCGGCTCGGATTCTTGGGGATGTCTTCTAAAATATATATAAAATTCAACTTGCTCTTGATTCTTTTCAGCTTCATATATATATATATATATATATATATATATATATATATATATATATATATAGAGAGAGAGAGAGAGAGAGAGAGAGAGAGAGAGAGAGGTTAGCTTTCATGTTAATAATGAAAATCGTAAATAAAATAGGAATTTTACATACGTAAACATGATTTAAACATTAAAATCCTAACTCCCTCAAATGACCAATTGCTAGAATTTCGTCATAGAAATTTTAGAAAAACAAATTCGTAATAATTACGTTGGCATTTAGTTAAATTAATTGCTTGTCCCTTGATCATGTGCCTCACTCTCTCCCTTTTTTCAAACATATGCGCCAAGTAAACTCACCGTCTTCTACAGCTGAGGAAAACAATTGGCAAGCCTTAACATATTGTAACCGATGTTGAGAGAAACTCCATTAACATTCTTTGACTAAGAGATGTTAAGTTAAAAAATGTGCTTTATGTTCGGCGATTCTCACTCTCTCACCTGCTCATAGAATAGTGAAGATAAGCTAAATATTTAATCAATTTCGGTTGTTATTCATCAGTTTTCTTGAGGTTTGGTGTGTTGTAAATATGGAGGCTCTAAAGTTTTGTTTATAATATTATGCTAGAGAAAAATAAAAAATAGTATGAAACAGCGTTTAAAAATACTGAATGAGTTTTAAAATAATGAGTTTTAAACAATTGAAGTCGGTCAACTTTTCACAAAAATAATTAAAAACAGGTGTTCTCGGAAAAAGTCTTGAACAAGGCCCAAAATGGTCCTTGGGCAATTTTTAAAGCGGTATGTATCCCTAAGGAGTTGCTCTACAACTAAATTTTCATGAAAGATTTGTTTGGTTCGATTTAATACCTCAAAAACTTAGCCACAGGGTAGATCTACGGCTAATAGCAGAGTAAATAATTACCAACCACAGCAGGACTCGAACCCAGACCCGTGAGCATAGAAGTGCCATACTCTCTGAGCTATCCCGCCCGCTCCCTGCATATTTCTAATTGTATATTCATATTCGACCTTCAGACTTATTCTTAACACTAATCACTTAAAGTCGGATATTAGGACTGACACATGTTTATGTGTGTTTATATATGGACGTCGTTTTTTTAAAAAGGTTTAAGCGCTATTTAGCAAACTTTACAGGAAAGACAAAAAACGTTTTTCCCCAAATAACAACATTTTTTTTTTAAATTTATTCTTTATTGTTTACAGGAGGAATTTATTAAGCTGGCAAAATGTTTATCTATTTAACATATTGTTAAGGCTTCTAGCACTGGTCAAGGTCAGAGCAGCAAGTGCGAGTCGTCAGTATTGGTGCTTACGACATCAATTTTTAGGCCATTCCCACTTTTGTTTCTCGATATATCGTCAGCGGGAATCGATAGACCAATAGAGTGTTTGTTTTGGCCTTATACTTGATAACTAGCTGTTCTTTGGAATTATAATGGTCTAACTATTAAAATTTCTGACGTTAGCAGATTTTGAGTTGTGCCTCTTTCATTCTGGATTCGCGAAATATTGACAGGTAACGTAATTTATTTAATGGGTTTGAGAAAGCACTAAAAAAATTGCACTTAATACTTAAAACTGCAATGTCAATAAAATATGTTTTTTATTTAACCAAATAAGGAAGGGACTATGCAATGTGAGAGTCATGGTGATTGATTGATCAGTGTGATTTAAATAATAATTAGATTTACAGGCTTTATAGGAAAGAGACGACAGAAAACATCTCAAAATCTATTTGTAATACAGTAAAAGAAACCTACTCAAATAATTATTTTAAGTCACAATGAAAATCAGGATTTTGAAAAAAAAATTTTTTATTTTTTTAAATTTAGACATTACTTAATCGCGTAATAGGTATAGCGCAGTTCAAAGGGCAAGTCAATTAATTCCGGGCCCATTAGTGATAAAAAAATATTTTCTGTTCCATAAACCGAGGATTGACTCTGAGGTCGTGGTTAGGAAGCCACGTCCACTGAGCTGGGGGCATTCTGGGGTACTCTGAGCTTATATAAAATAGGACCCTACCCCTTTAATGACATAGAGTAAAACCTGGCGTTTGAGAGTTTATCTTGACCATGCAACCTTCGAACTGTCGTTAAACAGTCCTTCCTTATCAAGTTCTTTAAATCCAAAATTCTAAATGGATTGTATGGGTACAGGTTAATAATAGGACGAATACAATTTGGGTTTCCATTGATATAGGCATTTAATAAAACATAAACAATCTATTTATGTATTTAACAAATAAAATACAAACAGTCCCTGGTTCAGTAGGTCATTGAATGAATGCTTAAATCTTAATAAAGTGACGATTTGCAAAGATGATTAGCTTCCACTTTTCATTCCTTTTTTATTCTATGATAGAGTCATAACGACATACCTGTACTTGCGGACAACAAATGATGAAGTTTGTCCTATTGCAGAGAAGCCATAATTTATTATTCCAATCCTCCGAATAGATGTGGTGTGATTTCCAACTCGTATGATTATGCTAATGAGTGGGAAAATCAAGGAAAACAAGCTGAGAAGTTGCCAAGACGTAAGTTGATGTTGAGAACTGGAGTGGAGGGATCAAGTAAGCTGACCAGAAGACTGGACGAGGAGGGGCCTCCTGTATTTAGACCTGTTCTCCCGCTTGCCTCTCATCACTGTCTGCAGCAACCATGGAGAGTCAACACTATGACACTCAGGTACGCAACATGAACCATTTCCTTATCATAGCTTGCATTCTTCTTGGTAGTTTTGTTGTCCGCCTGAGCTTATCCGCGATAAGAGGAAAACATGTGAACGAATTTTCAATCCCCAGGGTGTAGAGGTAGGGAAGAAAAAAATAAATAATGTTTAATAGATTTCAAGCGTAACTCAGTCATCCGGCATTGAAATAAAAAATCATTTTTTAGAATTAATATTAATTTTAAATGACTAAACATTTAACATTTATTTTTATTTATGAGATTATATCTACAGTCCTATTTCTACTCAGTTGTATTTATTTCTATTGTTAGTTGTATCCATGTATTTTTGAATAAATTTATACATTATATTTTCTATAATCCAGGTTAGTTTGAAACAGTAATCAAGGATATATTGATATCATTATCTTTACCCAAGGCCAATTCGCTAAATAAACCTTTTCTATAACAAACACGAAAACACTTGAATATAATACTAGGTATCTGTTAAGTTTTAAAGAAGAATGAAGATAATTAATTATTTTGGAAAAGGAAAATTAATTAATCGAGGATCCTAATAATCTCTTAGCTGTCTTGCAATGAATTTTTGTTCTGAAATTTTTCTGCTGAAGTTAAATGATTTTATATTGTTCTTAAGACCATTCTTACATGTATCTGTCAAATTTAAAGAGCATTATCAGGGTGTTGGGCTGATTTCCATTCAAATATAAGGTTTTCTGTGAAAATTATTTAACATTCCATTAAAACTTCTTTTAAAATTTAGCGGACACCTAATGCTTATGGATATATGCCTGTGTTCCTTCTTTTTTTATTGCTCTTTTAGTTGAAAATTTGTTTATTTTTTATTCCTCTAGATTTATTTAAAAATGTATATTTCTTAGGCGGAAATACATCTGCACTCCAAATATCTTCTAAAAATAAAAATTCAATCTTTGTGAATTTGAATATTATTTTCAGGATACATTTTGTGTCATAAGTCTACCATGCCTTTTTACTGAAAATCAAATTATACTAGGTTACGGTTATAGATAACTAAAAACAATTTTCTCGTACTTAAATTTTAATCGTGGTATTGCACTTATCGTTTAATCCCGTGAACCTCAAACTTTTTTGTCTGGCGTTATGCTAAATTATTAAATGAAATTCCAGGCACCCCTATTCCTGTTATTATTTTTTTTAAATAATGAAATACGTAATAAAACTTTAATTAAACGTTAGAAATAAATAGAAACACGGAATTGTAATAACAAAACGATATTAATTTTTTTAAATTGCTTTGTTTAATTTAATGCTTTAATATTTAATTCATTATTTTAAAAAATCGCTTTGCGACTAACATGCGTCACCCACTTTGAGAACCACTGGTTTAATCAAAGGTGGATTTTCGGCAGGACAATCCTATCACTTGCCTGGGGAGGCAATTTTTGGGGAGCGGCAAAATTTGAATAAAATTATATTTTTAGATTCAATCGAATTTATAAGTATAACAAAAATCTCAATTAAGGACACAAACATATTTTTTTATATCCACTTAGTATAGATAAATAAAAGATAGGAGATAGCAGCGACTGGAAGTGGTGGCAGTACCTACAATGTCTGTGGGCGGCAGTACAACGAATCCGCTCCTGGATTTAATCTGTGATTGACTGATACTACTCTATTCTAATCCTAATATTGATAACAAATTTAAATTAGTTGGCACAGATAAGATTTATACCTAATGCAATAAAATATTCTAATCGAATTGACTTAGTTAAAACTAAAAATAAACATATTTGAACCCAATATTTTATTATATCCTCCAAAAGAATACTCCTTTTTTACCTTATTAAAATTTATTCATCTGTTTTTCTTTAAAAACTATCTATATAATCTAATTTTGTTCAGGATATCATTCCAAAAGCAGTAGACCCTGAAATCGATGGGCTGTTGTGTTGACCGATTCTTCAGTTCCGTGCATTCCAGTATTTTTATTTTTCCGTGTTGTGCGCTTCCTTATAATCCTAAGGTCACAAAACATTGCGTAGAACAGGGAAGAGATCACGATTCACTGCGCAAATAGTTTTAAAAAAATGCATAAATAGTTGTTGTTTTTTAATTATAAAAACTTTTTTCAAATTGTTTTGTCAACATCACTTAAAAGTTTTTTTTTACTCTTATAAAGTTCTGACTAGATTGTAATCTTTAGAATTCCAACTTTACCTTTGGCTTGTCGGTTCATCCCCAAATCATCATTAAGGTCCAAATTTATTATAGTTACTGATTATATTCCTGTTTCGTATTGGATAAAAATTAGCTGAATTTGATCTTTATTTATAAAGCGCAGCTGTAAGCATGATGAGTTGACAGTTTTAACTTGCATAATTTCAGTTGATATGTTAGAACGGCTATTTTAATGAAATATTTTTCACGAAATTGAGTAGACAAAGAATGGGGGAGATAAAACGAGTCCAAACTTTGCCACCTAATCACTGAAACTTGTGCACGATTATTATCCATATTTAACTTTTTAATATTTGTTTTTTAATACGACTCATGCGATTAAATATGTTTTCGATAAACGATGATTTCATACTCGCGATAAAATATTTTTCGAAATTTATATTTTTTTTTAAAATCAATATAATATTATTTTTTGATATCAGATGTAAGCCCCGTCAATAGAATCATAATTTAACTGAAAAAATATGAATAAAATTGATTAAACTATCCGGTATACGGGAGAAGGAATAAAATATAAGCAATAATGAAAAATTAATTTAAGGATAAAATAAAAATGGGATTAGGGAAAACATAATTATATATATATATATATATATATATATATATATATATATATATATATAAAGTAATATAGCGATTACATTATTATATATAAAATTCTTATATTATTATATAAGAACGAACTATATTATGAAAATATTGTGATATATCATTCTATGTTTTTCAAATTTTTACTTAATTTATTTGTTTTAGGTTATGCCCCTTCTGCGGTTTCCTCGTCTCAAGTATTGAACAGTTTTTGATAAAACTTTATGCTTATATGATTATTACAGAATCGTAAAAAACGTCGTTTGGTAGAAAAGTCATTCGGACGAAGACGTAGCCTCGCAAAGTACAATCTCTTGAATTACATTTACTTGCGTGAATCGAAATCGATCATTAGTAACTTATAGTTTTGAGTTTAAAATAGTGTTAAATATGTGTTAATACGGTTTCCTGCACTACGGTTATAGAAAGAAATGATCTGGCTCCACCACCAAGAATTTCCCCCCAGCCAGTGAAAGATTGGGTATCCACTTTATAAAACCCTGGTATGCCCAAGCAGAGTCTCGAGGCCTCAGTGTGGTTACAACTGATTTTTAAATTAATTTGTTGGTGTAAAATATTATGGCATTATTCCGTCCCTGAATGCTGATTTTATATTAGTTCTTCATAAAATATTTATCAGGGTTCTTAAAATGGATAACGCGACAATTTTGGGTGTCGCAAGTACGCCAAAAGTGTGCCACGATATTTTTAAATAATAAAGTTAAATTAAAAATTAAAGTATTAAATAAAATAAATAATTTTCCTAAAGCAATTATAAAAATTAGGAAGAGAGATAGCTCGTTGGGTAGGGCACTGTGCTACTAATCTCTAGGTCCCGGATTCGAGACCGGCTGTGGCAGATAATTATTTATTCTATTAGCCCTCTGGGATCAGAAGACCCCCTGGGGCGCCAGCCTCTATAACTTTTTCTGTAGTATTTTTTCTGTAACAGAGTATAACTGTTCAAATAAAAGAAAACTAAAAGTTTGAATTTTGTCGTTTTTTAAAAAACGAATTGAGGGAGTTAGAATGATAGTGGTTTTTAGTTTCCTTAAATATCATTTGAGTACATTTACATAAAATACACTTTCTAGAAATAAAGCAAACTTGACTTACACCACTAGCATTCCAATCCTCTCGATGGATCATGTTTTGTTTTATAATATTGATGAAAAAAAAACTTTCATTACTGTATTGAAAACAAATTGTTTTTTTTAATTAATTCTTATGTTCGTTTTATATAACTTTTCGATCTTTTCTAAAATATCTAATATAGTTTTCCAATAGCACTAAGGTATATTTGATTAACTATTAGTTGATTTTAGGTCTACTACTAACTTGAGATGATCGAAGTGCTCATGAACTGATTTAACTCTTTTTACTGTGTTTTAGCTCAGTTTATTGAAGCTCTCAGACTCAGTCCTCGTTAATTATGTATTGTATCTCGTTAATTATGTCCACTTCTTTTACGACAAACGCTCTTTATAGAGAATCACGATTTCTACCGAAAATCACTTTTTGGAATCCATCAGTGAATCATGAATAGAAAGCTAGCTCATTGGATTAATCGTTCTGATCTGATTACTGAAAAGAGCTGTTTTGTCCCAAACCATCCAATAACTTTGGCATTCATATTTGTGCATAACGACAGCTTTGAGCTGCAGTCTACGCCCATCTTAAACCTCCCTACCTTTACCATATATCTTGAGTTACTGATTAACGTGATTTCTTAAATTATTCCTCTGTTTTCTTTCATCTCCATACTTTAAAGTTGTATTCCTTTATCGCTTTACTTATCATAGGATTATTTTTCTTTCATAAAGTAAGTCGGGATAAGTGCATACTCGGGACAAGTGCTTATTTCAAATCTATTAATTGGGAGAGCTGTCATCAATGGGGATTTTACTGTTTACTTCAAATTCTTATAGAAGGCAGTTCTCTCAACAAAATAGATTTAAAATCAATCCTCATATATGCAATTAACCCGACTTACTTTATCTATTTTGATAGAACAGGTTTTGTTAAGGTATTTTACACCTTCAGCTTAGAATGAGATTATTCGGTATTCCATTATTTGTAGGATTCTTATGTATTTTTTAGCGCTGAATCCGAAAATCACCTTCATTTTCTTCCATCTCGCCAGGATTTCAAAATGTGTAAAGAATCAAAAAAAAATCGGAAATATGAAACTTCAAAATAGACTCAAAACGTTTTTCTCTTATAATTTTTTTCATTTTTTTGGCTCATTCAATGCAATGTTATTGCTCTTTCAGTCTGTGCTAAACGACTTCGTTCGGACATCTCAAACATCGGATGGTAATTTCCCGATTGCCTATAGTTTATCTGTAGGATGGATGCCTTGACAGAAGGGATTATCGATTGTGTTTCTATCATTTCCTATAATCGGTGAGGCTTCAAAGTCCACACGCAGGCGTCACCGTCATAGTGCACTATTAAAATGATTATTCAGTGGAAATCAGAAAGTCATTTCAGGAAGTATAATCAATGAACCCTGTTTGGTTTATGCTCCATAGCAGCAGAAAAATACCTGACCGACACAAATTAAAATGTATATATAGCTTATTAATATTATATAGCTAATTAATGTATATTAATAATATATATTATATAGCTTATAAATATTATATAGCTTATTAATGTATATAATAGCTTAACATTCGTCAGGTTTTTCTCTATAAATAAATATTAATAAGATCTAAATGTTTTTAGCATTTCTATTTTGTCGAGGCGGGATATTCGATATTTCTGAAACTTATTTCTCTTGCGTGTGAGGTTGAAGTGACTATCTCAGTCATTGTAAGGATAATTATTATTATCGAGCAGCCATTCCTTATATCTTAATATCCATTGTATTCGGGGAAATAACTTCTTTGATTAAATTTATTCCCTGTAATTTTGTCCTATTTGTCCAACATTACAAATACATTTCACTTCAACTAATGTATTCGCTCCTTCATCGGCTTGTTCGTTGCCTCTGACAGCTTATCTATACTTATAAAACATTTGTATTTAAATTTCCAATTAGAATAAAATTATAGATGAAAGCGCCATTTGCGCAGTCCAAAAAAAAATGTTATTTTTAAATTATCCCATCCTTCGGATCGCTTGTTTTTTCAATTTTTGACAAAACTTAGTACTTTCATGCACAGTTCAGACTAAAAAGAGCGTAAGGTCTCTCGAACCGTCCATAATTAAAACTGGCTTTGGTCCATAATTAAAAAGGCCTGGTTTTCCTCCGAGGATCTTCCTCGGAACTCGACATTGTCATCCGTCACGGCGACCGATTAGAGGTTTCAACAGCGTGCAGTGGAGAAAATCACCAATTTAGCTTCAGCATTCGAAGCCCGAGAGGTCTCGACTACAAGAAGGGATTAAGCGACAAAAACGTGAAGACGAAGTACATGCATACATCCATTAGGAAAAAATGTAGAAATAGGTCCTCATGCATTTCAGAGGGTACGAAAATTTGTGTACCTAGGAGCCCAAGTTAACTCTCAAAATAGCACTAATGAAGAAAAAACAGACGCATCTTCTCAGCAGGTGCTATTTTGCCCTTCAGAAATATCTCCGTCCAGAGCAGAAAAGATTAGAACCTATAAAACGCTGATCCGCCCACTCCTTACCTATGGCTCAGAAATGTGGTCAATGACTAAAGCAATGGAATTGTCACTCCTGAGGTTTCGAAGATTATTCGGACCAATCTGTACGAATCAGGCCTGGCGAATAAGGACCAATAACGATCTCAAGGATATGTATAGATATAGATATAGTGCAGGTCATTAAACTAAACCTACTACGATGGGCTGGTCACGTCAACCCAGAAGAAATCCTACGAAAGGTATTTAGTGAGCAAATATTTGGAACAATGAGAGTTGGTCGTCCATAGTTTATATGGGAAGACGTAGTGGCTACTGATACCAAGATCCTACTTGGTACCCGAAATTGGAAGGAAGCAAGCAGGACTTGATCGAGATAACTGGCGTTCGGCAGCCTCAACTTGAGAAGTAGCGCCATAAAATAATAATAATATTAGTATTTGGAAAGACGCAAGCCACGACTATGTTATGTCTTGGCATTTTCACGGACAGTAAAATTAGTTACCTTTTCATGTTATACGAATGCAGTCAATTCACTGCGATGGTATTATCACAGTGGTTATCTCACTTTCCGATTATTGTTTTTGTGTGATTTCAGCATATTGTAAATTATTTTTTAATTTAAAATGGATGTAGCTGTGAAAGGTAAAACCAAATATTTTATCAATTTTGCTCGTATTCGATTTAGAAAAACTTAGTTCCTCCCAACATGTTTTTTTTGTTTGTTTGTTTCTTCAAACTGAGCTTTCTAGATTGAAAATCCTGTTGTGAATTTTTGCGATTTTTTTCATTTGGCTGTGTTATTGTTTTGTTTTTTTAGATTTGTTAGTGTATATATATATATATATATATATATATATATATATATATATATATATATATATAGGTAGACATATATATACATATATGTATACATATATACATACGTATGTATATAGGTAGACAGGTTTTAACTCGGGCCTACAAGAACCAATACCACAGCCGAATATTGACTTACGTTATTTCAAAAGCTGTAAATATCGGTATTATAAACAAATTATTATTTAAAATAATAAATAAAATGAAGACATACTTAAAGAAATTGTGATGATTCCTCTCTCGGGCACCCAGGTTCCACTAAGTTTTGGGTTCTCTGAAAGTTGTCGGATACTCAGGCCTTATGGGTGAACTAACCGAAACTCGATACTAAAGATTAGTAAAATATGTTCTTAATCTCGCCCAAAATGTCAATTCAGACGAAGTTATCATGGGACCTCTGAAAGACCGTGTATGCTTAAAATTTTGGAAACGTGGGAAAAATGTAAAAGCTTTTTGGATAAACATTTTTTTATAAATAATTAGATAATAGTACCTATCTTTCTTTAAATAATAATACCTATTTTTCTATTGGTAAATAATAGTTTTTGTAAATAATAACTTTTTACTTTCCCTTGCCTATATACGAAGTATTTCGTGAGGGGAAGCATTGCGTTCGTGAAAATTTTCGAATTCGAGTTTTCGACGGAAATACACGTTTCAAGATCACCTGAGTCCAAATGACCAAGTCTCGCAAAATGGTCTGTGTGTCTATGTGTATATGAACAGCTTAGCTCAAAAACGAAAAGTCCTACGATACTCAAATTGCGTATTTAAGATAGGTATATGGCTGTGATGTTAAAGCAACTTTTTCGTCAAAATCTACTAATCGGAAATAGCTATTATATCGTGGATTTTACACTTTTTTACAATTTTATCGAAAAAGGCGCTAACGATTTTGATGATACTTGTGTAAATTATTCCTCATAAAGGCCTTTAACTTTTCATTCATGTAGTAAATCACCGAGGAATTGCAGGGAAAAGTTATGATGAAAAGAATAATTTATTTGCGCATAGCATAAAAAGTATGCTTTTTACGGTAAATTATGTGAAGAATTGTATGAAAGGTAATCAAATTATCTAAAAAACAATAAAAGAACCATCAAAATCGGACCAGTATTAGCAAAGATACAGCACATCATACTAACCGGAAATAGCTATTATATCACGGATTTTAGACTTTTTTACATTTTTCTCGAAAGCGGCTCTAACGATTTTGATGAAACTTGCCTAAATTATTCTTCATAAAGGTCTTTAACTTTTCATTTACTTAGTAAATCACCGAGAAATTGCAGGGAAAAAAGTTAGGATGAAAAGAATATTTTATTTGCGTATAGCTTAAAAAGTATACATTTTACGGTAAATTATGTGTAGAATTGTATGACAGGTAATTGAATTATCTAAAAAAGAATAAAAGAATCATCAAAATCGGGCCAGTATTAGCAGAGATACAACGCATCGGCATAACCGGAATTGGCTAGTATATCATGGATTTTGCACCTTTTTACATTTTTCTCGAAAACGGCTCAAACGATTTTGATGAAACTTGCCTAAATTATTCTTCATAAAGGCCTTTAACTTTTCATCTATGTAGTAAATCACCGAGGAATTGCAGAGAAAACGCTATGATGAAAAGAATATTTTATTTGCGCATAACTTAAAAAGTATATATTCTACGGTAACTTATGTGTAGAATTGTATGAAAGGTAATTAAATTATCTAAAAAACAATAAAAGAATCATCATAATTGGACTAGTATTAGCAAAGATACAGTGAGGAGCCCTAGATGGATAAACAAGCGCACCCAAAAGGAGACGGATGCTACCGAACCTCCTCACACCAATCCGCCAATCTGCTGTAAACAATACGCTTTGTAATAAAGTAATTTAAGAATACAAAAGCGGAAATTAACTTAATAATTTCTAATTTCACATTATCTAATGGAAAGAAAATGTTTCCATGGAAACTAAACCATAAACTTTTAAAATATATTTGTAACTTGACAAAGGAATACAGGATTGTTGTACTAAAATTGTTTAAAAAACTTTTTTATTGTACTTAAGCGGGAGAAGATGTATATGCTGTTGAGTTTATTAGAAGCAGTGTTTATGTGAATTCTTTAAAATTGTACTAAAAAGATAATTATTATAGGACGGTAAGGGAAAGTTGTGTGATGCGCGCACCGCAAAAGATTTTTTTAACCTTATAAAGAGTAATAGAAAAAGAATTTCTTTTTTATTATTATAAATAATAAATAATACGTAGGCACCTAATTGTCAATTATAAGATATATAATTTATTAAAAACTAAAATCTATTTTAATCTACTTTTTTTTTACTTCAAGCTGAATTAGTTATTAGGAAAAAAATACTAGCACTAATATTATACGAAATCACATGTTCATACTTTGACACACCTACATTTCAGAAAATGCACATCCCTTTCGGCCAAAAGTTAAAGGAAAGTTCACGATTAGAATAAAAATCGTATCAATTCTGCCAAATTGTAATCCCTATTATCGCTTAAGCATGCCCAAACGTATTTTCCTTGGCACGCATATTTCAGATAAGACTCCACTGATTCGACTCAAAGTTGGAGGAACGCTTTAAAATAGTATAAAAATTCTCCAGTCTCAATTTTATCAAATTCCGTCCATTATTTTTACTTACGCATGCGCAAACATATTTTCCTTGACACCCCTATGTATCAAAAACGGCACGCCCGATTTGGCCCAAAGGGTTTAGTATATAACCAAATGGTCCAGTATCAAATTCATCAAAATGTGTAAGCTATTTCTCCGGAATAGGCATCTCAAAATTTCGCCCGCTACATCAAAATTGAAATCATACACCATTGTGCAATCAATTTACAGTTTTTATTTTTAAGTATTCTGCATATTTATTTCGTTTTAAGACTGCTTAGTTTAACTTTTGTTTAAGGATAGTCCAGAGCAAAATAGCAAAACTATAAATTAGGAAACCATCACAGCATTGCTATTCAAACAGATTCTGTTTATTTAAAGAACAAAAGTACTTTGCTAAACACTATGCAGGCCAGAAAGCAGATATTGGATTGTTAATTCTTCTTTCGTTCTGAAACCCTGATATTGCATAGGATCAGCTCTATCTGAAACGGAAATCTATGAAAAACAGAGCTGGGCTGCGAATTTGGAATAAGTACTTGATATATTCGCCCAATATCTAATTAATATTATTATCTTCTAAAACATCAGAAGATTATTCGTAAAATTTAAATGCATTCCACTATGCTATGTTTCGGAATACTTTTATTCTTCTTTTGTAAATGTATATGTTAAAGAACGCTAAATGGCAGCTTTAAGATTGAAAAATTTCGAATAATAATCAATAATCTGAAAAGAACAGGCTAAGAGTGCCTTTTTAGTAATGCTTGACAACTATATAACAAACAATACAGGGGCGAACGCAGACTTTTTTTTCGGGGAGGATTTAGATTCTTTTACGGAGAGGGAAGAGGAGGAGGAGGGATTTAAGAAAAATAAGGCAAATAATCACCTAGATGTCTACAATCTTCAATTTTAGCAAAACATTTATTGGCATAAAAACTATTATTAAAATTGCCAAACATATTACTCAAAATACAAATATTATGTTAGTGGGTATGAAAATTATATTTTTTCGTACATTTCGGGTGAATAGGGGATAATATACCCTCCTGATCCTTCCCCTCTGCGCACACCACTCATACAATAAATTTGCCATAAACTTCTTTACGTTAGAGAAAGATCTCCAGCACCCACGTGAAGTCTGACAGAGCCAAGTTTCCGAGCATCTATTTTTTATTACTTCATGTTTTACGAATAGTAAAATACCATTAATTAATTATTTTTATGTACTGAATCAGATTATTTACACATTCTGGCCTCGGGAATACATAAACATATTAAATAAGCCATTTTTTTTTTATTTTGTTCGTGTCGTTACTCTTTTTGCAAGTGATGATTTCGCTTTATTTATATTGTTTTTTTTGTCAACGATGTCTTTACGTCTTTTATTTAGCAGTGTTCAATTAATTTCCTCGTTATATGTTCCGCGCTGTACATTTTTCTATTATTTTTTTTTTCTGAACTTTTAAACAACTACAGTAATCCCTCGTTACAACGAATACGGTTAAGTTAATACGAACTAATTTTTTAATCCGACCAAAAACAATAAATTTTCTGTCATATTTTTGAAGGTATCTCCTGCTAACACGAGCTTATTCAAGATATGAAAAGGATAAACAATAGGAAAAGAACGCCTCAAACACCGCCCTGGGAAGTACCGCGAAACAACTATCACTGATTTTGTGAAAACTAGTTGCTTATTTTTAATTAGGTATTTCGTTTTTGTCCTTCTTATACAATATGAGTTTTTATTTTATTGGTTTTATATATATATATATAAATGAAGGTGAAAGTTTTTACCTTAATGGTTAAAGCTAACCTTAATTCAACATTACACTTAAATGCAAATTTTGTAATTAAGTATAATGTATATTCAATCAAGGTAAGCTTTAACCATTATATTATATATATATATATATATATATATATATATATATATATATATATATATATATATATATAAATATAATGTATATATATATATAAATAAATATAATGTATATATATATATATATATATATATATATATATATATATATATATATATATATATATATATATATATATAATATAATGGTTAAAGCTTACCTTGATTGAATATATATTATACTTAATTACAAAATTTGCATTTAAGTGTAATGTTGAATTAAGGTTAGCTTTAACCATTAAGGTAAAAACTTTCACCTTCATTTAAATTATAAACTTTATTGCATAATCTTTGTTTTTTTAATTTTCCTCACATGGTATTACAAATTCAAGGCAAAATACATATATTCTGTTGTGTTGATTATGAGATCATAATCAAAAAAAAATGTATAGATGAGAACAAATAAATATGGAGAAACGTGTAGTAAATTGAATAATACGAACTTGTTTGTCTTAAACAAAATTTCGTTTAATACGAATTTGTTTAACATAAATGGAAAATTCGGTCCCCCATTGAGTTCGTGATAAAGAGGGACTACTAGAAACAAAAAATAATGAATTCACACTAAAATAGTTTTTAATATAATATGATAAATATGTCACGGAAAAAAATTATTTAAAACATCATTTACTACATCAAAGTGCAGTAAATCTGAAGCTTGCAAGTATAGCTTTGTAGCCTATCAGATTTTCTAAGAACGTGGCAAGATAAATGGTATTAAAAATTTAAAAGAGGATTTTCGGATGAAATATTACATAGGGAACTGAAGGTTTCTTAGTAGATTTTAAATTATGTAAAAATAACCGTCGAGTTGTACATTTTTTTTTACATTGGAATTTTTGGAAGATTGGTAATTAATGTTGCTAAGAACTACTAGTTTCATATGTGTAGTTAGATGGAGAACTCCATCTAAGAACATATAAACATAAAAAAATTGGTTACATGTCTGGTTTGCTAGGTGAAATAATATATTAGAGAAGATTAGGGTAGTTGGTTTTCGTTTGGCAGTAAAAGCAAAAGCAATTTATTTTATTGCGTTTTTGTTCGATTCCTAAGACAGGATGAAAAAAAAACACTGCACAAAAAGGAAAAGAAATTGCGATTCCTTGTACAAATCAAATTCATTAAACTAAACTATTAAAAAATAAAATTATTAAAACTTTAATTTCCTAAATCACAAAAAATATTGATTTTTATTTATTTAACCTTGTAAAATGTTATCATTGACCCGTCGTTACGTATACAAACAATATATATGTATATATATATATATATATATATATATATATATATATATATATATATATATATATATATATATATATACCGAATGGGTGCATTGAATAAATTTTAAAAAATGAAAAATAAATTTATAGTAAGCCAGTATATCTAATCTACATCAGTATATCTACATTTAATGAGTCGTCTAAATGATAAGATGATGTGTAAAGATTTGTTATGAAGTCTAAGTTAATTCAGCTATTTTCAGCCAAATCCAAAGGAACCAACATCCGAACAGGAAATTTTTTAAATGAATAATCACTTTTATTGAATATTTCCTTTTTGTTTAAATAAGGAAATATTTTTAATATCATTTAAAAATATTTCAATTAAAGCCAATCATCTCTATGAATCGTGTTTTTATTAATGACCAAAATATTTTAACTATATTATCTTACATAATATATTTTCTGCATTATCTTATTTTTTAGTACGTAAGAACATCTTCTTCGGATAAATTATTTGTATCATAATGAATTTCAAATAATGAAAATTAATGTAATACAAATTAATTTTAATAAGTAGTGGAGAGGGGGGTTGGTTGGCATATGGGATAGGTTGGCCAACAGATTTTTATTTTCACAACTAGTGGCTTTGGAATGCCACCTTCTCATCATTCTGGAGATAGTTATTGCAAAGTTTTCAGTGTCAGACTATATGAGTTTCCATGGAAGAGTGGTTTACGAAAGTTTGTTTTTTAGCTTGTTAAGTAAGTTATTTCTTTAATTTTCTTTTTCTTCTGCAGAATTAGCATGTCCGGCTACTCTTCCATTATTTTTCACATATTATTCTTTTTTCCATTATGATTATTGTTAGTGTAAAATTCCTCGATTTTTGCTTTTCTGGGCCTCGGCATCCACTTTTTTTGAAATCCGATTCGGGGCTGGTTAGCCAACATGGTAAATATTATTGTTATATATAATGCGATATTGTGAATATTATTGTAAATAAAATATTTCGATAAAAAGACTGGCAGAAAAATATTGTAAAATTAAAATAAAAGATGAAGAAATAGTCATACTGAAGCGTACAAAAAAAAAAAAAAAATGCTCAGCTGTTGAATTTGTTTTATTTGTATACCATTGAATTATTGCTCCTTTATAATGTTTTCTGCAACATATTCATATTCGCAGTTGTTATCCACTATTTTATGAGAGCTTTTACAAACCCTGGAGTGGAGATTGGTTGGCAAACTTGACTTTTTGACTTTGATGTTCTCCTGAAAATCCAGCACTTCGCATGAAGCTCTGAAAAAAATAAGATTACATAGCCTCCTTGATGTAGTATTTAAAGAGACCAAGGCATTTGCACACGGCAATCATACCTTGCATGAAAAAAAAATGTTACCAACCAGCCCCGCTCTCGCCTATTATTAGAATATTTTTTAGATAATTACGTTATTAAAAATAAATTAAGTACATTTAAGACAAAACATCATTTTTGCAGCTATTTTTACTTGTCGTTTCCACCACAAGCTAAATATTTTAGGGTAAGAGTAGAATATGTAAATTTAAATATCAGCCTGATAAGTATAATACTAAATTCTTCTCTAGCCTTAAATATATTATCTTATTTAGACATTCACAAAGATAGATAGTTGGGTATCAGTAGCACAAAGAATGAGCAAGACCCGAAGCCCCCACTGTAACTGATACTGATTTTGGGTCTTCTCTTTGAGACTGCGGTGATTGAAACCGTATCTTCCACGACTTTGTAGCCAGTCTTTAAATATTTTTTTTCTTAGCGATTACGATCGAGGAATGTAAATATTGGGTCAGTTTTTAGTTGTATGGTACTCCGTGGCCTCCTTGATGATGAAAGTTTGGGAGAGGAGTCAATCGCTTCGTTATAAGTTGTAGAAAACGTAACAATATGAATGGCGATAAGTTGGAATTTTTCAAGCATACACAATCAAGATGGCGGCCAAAATGTAGGTACTAGGTAGTGTTAGGTTGTAGCGATACCTAGTTGTTACAGTTGGGCTGTACTAACGAAATTATTATCAAATTACATGTATTTCAGTTTATAGGATGAAGATTGAGGAAGAAACCTTGTGTATGTGCAAGATACCTTGTGCTCCATCATTTTTTTTGGACGTCATTAGGTGTAGATGTAAGCAGAAACTATGTAACAGAAAATATAATTGTGTTGGAAACCAATTCATATATAAAGAAATGTGCCGACGCGATGGTGATCCGAAATTCTGTGATAATGCTGGTTTCCCTACTGACGATGAGGACACTTTTTTCAAAGTGATGATGATGACGACAGTGTGGGTTTTAATGATTAAAAGAGTGTTTAAGACCGGTTGCTACTAAAGGATTGTTATAGTACCTTAGAAAACTTTTTTTTTCTCCATTTCATTTTCATCTTTGTGGACCCTCACACAGCTGATTTCATATTTTAAAATAATCCAGTTTGATCTTTTCAACAATTTAGTTCACTTTTTTGAATTCTAGATCCCCCAAAATATATGATTTGAAATATCATAATACCCAAGTAGAAATAATTCATAATATCCTTTACAGGGGCAGTACAACCTTGGACGCTATGTTAAATATCTCAACATGTGTGCGCAACATGTGTGCATAATTGGGTTTTTCCAATACTTTATCTTCATCCTATAAACTAAAATACATATACTTTGACATTAATTTCGCTAGTATAGTTCAACTATAAGGAATTTAATATGGCCCCCTATGTGGCCGCCTTCTTGATTGTGGATGTCTGAGTGAAATTTCAAATTACCATTGATATTCTTATACTATAACTTATAACGAAGCGATTGGCACCTCTACCACACTTCTATCACCAAGGAGTCCACGAGACCTGATTTTTCGACACTTGCTCTGGGCACATTCCAGACAACAGTGGAAATATTTAAATAGTCCATTCACAAAGAAGTTTGAACAAGAAATTATCTTATTTTCAATTATTAAAGTAATCTATACAAACGAAACGATTATTGTTTTCTTGGGATATAGTCAGGCACTCGAAAATTGGAAGAACTTGTTGATGTTTCTGGTGCAAAATCTTCTCTACAGTTCTGATTTGAATGAGTAAACTAGAATAAGATGCCATTAGCCTGTGATATATGAGGCAACTAAAGTTGTAGCTACACTAATAATGTATTTTCTTTCGGCTCCAACAGTTACAAGTATATCGATGACTTATTGAAGTGTGAAATTCTGTGACTTCTGAGTTATCCACGGACGTTTCTTTCTGATGTTGAAGTGAAGCTTTTAGAACTGAAATATTAAATGAGATTGATTAAATACGTTAGGTAAAACATAAAATGTTGTGAAGATAAACCAATTAGCAATAAAAATAAATCGAGGCCTAGCGCTGGGGTTAAAATATTTTTATTTGTATACAGAAAAAAAATTGCAATGAAAATCATTTCGTCGTTGAAAATCAATGTGATACAGAGCATTATTTAGTTTGCTTAAAACATTTCACTAATAGATCTTTGATAAAGACGATCCGTGTATCTGACAGTAGAGAATATAAAAATAAAACCAATGACTGGTATTATTAAGAAAAGCACCCTACGGCAAAATTAAGCTCTGCTTAAAATTAAAATTTGCAGTCAATCAAAGAGATCCTTCATCCAGCTCCTTGTCCTACGGGTGTTTAAATGCTTTAGCGTTGTAGTCATGTCTTGTATTAGTCTGTTGCTAAGCTGTAACTGTAGTGTATATTTAGGTTAGTCAGCAAATAAATGTTGCGGAAGTATTCCATGATTCGATATATTTTATATTGACTATTGTTTATATGTAAGGCGTTGGTTCAATATTAATTTTCATGGATCCTAAATTTTGTTTCATAAGTTTCGTTTGAATTTTAAAAACTTATGAATATTTTTTCTGTTTAATCCGTTATTAAAACTTGGTATCCTGTATTTAGTTTGTGTCCGATCACTGGCACGCCATCTTTCCACTTAGCCACGACTATATTTTAATTATAATGAGTGAAATTTTTCATCCAATATTGTTCGTGCACTGTTCCATTAATCAGATAGACGATGTTTTTTGTCAGGTTTAAAAACTGGATCTCCGCGCCGTTGGTGATGTTCGAGGTATTCCCTCATTGGTATATTAATCTATAGTTCAGTAATTTCTTTTTTCGTCGAGAAAAATGAAATATTTATCTTTTACTAATTTCTCATCATAATAAACCTATTTTATTATAATTTATTTACCTTTTCTGTAGATAATTGCCTTATAACAACGTTTAATTCTTGTAAAATATTTTCTAAATTTTTCTTGTGAGTGGGGAGAATGTCCCTTTCGAATCATAAAATATAAAAATAAATAAATTACGAAATTTGTATCATAGTTCTTTGTAAAAGCTCTATAAACAGACAGAACGCATCATTTTAACTTTCTTGTTGAAAATATATCTTTAAATTATACGAATAAACCCTAAATTGTTTTGCCTTAGTTATGGAGTCTCATTGTCAAATTTTTGTCTGTTAAACTACGTGTAGTAATGTCAACATAATAGTAAAACATTGAAACGCCCACCAAATAACAACGAATTTGAATTAAGGAAGTTACAAAAATGTGCTATCAAGAAGTTCATTCTTGAGGTCTATTTATGAATTCATGCTACAGACAGTTTACATAATAATCGCATGGTGATAAGATTCGTGAAATGGTTTTTATTAAGAAAAAAAGTAGATGTAAAAAGTACAGGTGCGGATCCAATAATCGTCGTAAGGGGGCTATAAAAAAAAAAAACACCTTTTCATAGGGCTGTATACTTGATTTAACTTTCTAATATTTTGCAGCTCAGACTAATGAAGGCAAGAAAGAATCCTTGGACCAAAACCACGGTCACAGATGTCTGTCAAGAAAAACTGCTGAGAAAACTGAGAAAATTGTCCGGGGTCAAGTGGGATTTGAACTCGAGCATTTTAGGACTTAATTTTGCAGTAGGGAAAATTGTTATACACTTAATTTTTCAAACCTAATTAATTTACCAGGAAGGATTCAATTAAAGAACAATAGCATTTCTTATAAGTTCATAATCTGGTTAATCATTTATTTTAATGAGAAATGATTAATGTCAAGATTTCCTACAAGGATATAAGGATAGGATAAGTTTACAAAACTTATACAAGAAAACCTATTAAAAGTGATACAATTAGTAACGTTATTAAACTGTTTCTCCGGGTCATAGTGGATTCTTTCGTGTTTCCATTTGGGAGAATTACATATTTCATCATGAAAAAAATCTTGTTTTGTTAAGGATAAAAATTTGGAGGATGTAATGCAAAATTATTCCCAAACCTGAAATCTTCCCCTTATGTCCGCCCTCCTATGTACCCGCCAATGCTAGCTGTGTATCCCCAATGATAGCTGTGTAACCAACCGCCAAACATGCTCCATACTGTCTAACCAACACATTCCAATATTTTGGCCCAATACTATTGGACTTCTCGCAATAGTCAATATCTCCACTCATATTCGAGCGTTTGCGTTAAAGCGTTTTCACTGGTCATCCATTAACGTCAAAACTGGGATGTCCAAGAATCCCAGATACCTGAGATACGAGCACGATTCGAGATTTCTCAGGTTGAGTTTGCATATTTATGAAGGGTTTCTATGACGCTATAGAAATTTTATTTTAGCGTCAAATTATATTTTTCCCATTTCTTTATTTATTTATTTGGTTTTCCGAATGGGATCATTTACCTCCATTATTTATTCTTCTTAAACAAAATTTCTGTAATCTTTAGTATCTTAGAGCTATACTAGGCAAGCATTTGTAGTTCTATCAAACTATCTATCACCAATAGCAAAAATCGTAAAGGAATCATTAGGAAGGAATTTAACTTAACATCAATCAGAAATATTTCCGTATTTTTCTGGAGTTAAAAAAAATGCCATATTACACATTCAAACACATCTGGAAATGTCTATTATAATCTATGGGCAACCTATTTTTCTTGTTTCCTTGTGGACGAATAATTTTATCGTTTCCTCCCGGCAAGTAACAGCTGCGTCAATATTTACAATTATTGAGCGTATAACACTGGAAAAAGGCCATTAATTATTTTTTTTTTATTGTAACCTTGACAATATAATTAGATAGGCTACAAATGGACAGTTTCGTGGAAGAAAATGTTGCAATCATCACATTCAAAAATGAAGACCCCAGATGTTGCGGTCATAGTGGGTGTGTCGACTTCGTGTTGTACTCATTCCTTGCCAATATGATATTCTACGTTAGTGTGAAAGAACCCAATATCTCGTCGCGGGTTGGTACTCGAACGCTTTCCTTCGTTATTATAAATTGATTTAATATATATGTATGTATATATGTAGAGAGAGAGTGTGAGAGAGAAAACTTAAGCGGATTATTTTTTTTTATTCAAAAATGGCTTCTGAGAATGACATCTCCTCACCACACACCCTTTTCCCCACCACTTGGCACGCCTCTTTACGTGGGGAATAGTTATGCATAAGATATGTTAAATATAGTATAATTTAACACATCCACTATAAACTTCAAATTAAGGTAAGAAAAGAATTGTAGTTTAGAATTCTATGAATTTTAATTTTCTGATTCAACAAACTTCCATCTTGAATAATTCAGATTAGGTAAACAAAAACAAAAAATAAACATATTCCCTTCTCTGGATTATCACTGGTTTTTATTTTACCTTAAAACTGAACTGCATTGTTTTATATTTTTGAGATTGTTTTATATTTATTATTTGTTTGGTAAAAATTAACAAACTTGAATAATTGCTAATACAGAATTCTGATAAAAATTATTATATAAAAATTTCTTTAGAATTCATATAATTATCTATTAGACGATATGGTGACGATATGCCGATAACTATTTTTTTTTCATTAACTTATCTCGCATTATCTGAGTTGGATAAGAAATCAGATATCTTAACCGTATCTTAGACAAAATCGACATGATTGTTGTTTGTTTGCCCTTGGCTTTAGTATCTGAGTATCAATATAATACCGAAGTGTAAATAATCAATTTACCTTTACACCAAATAAGAGCTCGTACTGTTGAACCTGAGAACACTATTTTTAGCCTTGTATAAATTGGGTGTGGAAACGCTTTTGTGAAAGCAGCTATTGTTTTGCCACAATGAAAAATATTTTCTCAAATGTACGTTACCTACCTAATGTCTATACTGGACCCATTTCGATTTTAATAAGGCTTATTAAACAATACTCTTCTATTTTATAGTACAAAAAAATTATTGTTCCATTAAGAAATGCATTTGATTTTATACTAAACATCATGCTAAAATATTATTTCATGTTTTTTTTGTATTTATTTTTGAGCTTTAAAAACCTAAAAATTGCATAATAGTTATTTGGTAGATTATTTTCTCAGATTGGTGATTCCTGACGATCTACAACAAATATAATTTAAATTATACCTTCCTTCAAGATTCAAGATATATTTATTTTTAAGTTTTAGAAAAGTTTTATATATATATATATATATATATATATATATATATATATATATATATATATATATATATATATATATATATATATATATATATATATAGCTGAATATACATAAGATGAACTGAAGATAAGATAAACTGAAGTATATTTATAATGGAAATCAGAAACCTTCTTATATGTCCACTTGTAGCATGAAACCACGTCCCCATTAGTGTCGGTTTGTATTGTAGCGTCATGAATTCATTTATTTATTTTTTTCATTAAGAAACTTTCCTTGATCAAGGATGGCTAGATTAGCTACTAAGATGTACTATGATCTAGTTATAATGATAGCTTTCCTAAATATAATCTGCCATGGATTCAAGATATACAAGGAAAAAAAAATTAAACTATTGCAATTGTAAATAATTATCAAATAAAGTTTTATTTTTTGTAATTACAATATTACCAGTTTTTCAGACAAAGAAATCGTAATTGTTCAAGTCATACTCGGAATGACAAAACTAACTCTCCTTCATCATTATACTCATTAGTAATTTTTTTTTTAATTATACGTTAGAGGTAATATGCAAATAATTTAATTAATTAACTTGCATTTATTCTGACTATTATTATTTTAATGAAGAAGAGAATTAAGGGTAATGAAAAAAAATTATTGGTTTTTTTAAATAAAGTAATAATGTGAATGATTTCAGACAGGTGTCATCTGTTGCTTATCCTTAAGCCTTAAGCCTATCAATGAGACCCGAGATGATGCCTGCAAAAGCTTAATTTTTGCTATGTTTCTAATTAATTTTTTCTATGTTGAGTAGATTATAAAATTGAATAATGAGGAAAATATTAAGAGGTAGATATGGATCAAATATTAACAGGAAAATTGCACGAAACATTTATTCGAGTATGAAGCATATAAAACATGAGTATGATGAGTATTAAGCAATTTTTACTTCCGAGGTTTAACAATTATGGGGGTAATTAATAACCATCAATCCTCTTTCATTTAACCGCCTTACACCCTGAGGAATGACACGGTACTGCCAGCCAAAAAAAAAAAATTAACTATTTGATGTAGCATGTTAGACTAACCAATCCGAAACATGAGATCTCTCTTCAAATTATATAGCAATTTCCAATACACAAAGATAATTTAACTAATGCCTACTTAAAATAGAAGAAAATATATATAAAAAAAAATCAAATAATCTGATAGATGATAGAAAAACAAATAATAACCTAATGAAATTTAATATCGATGCTTGAAATTTGGTTTCTTTCCAATAATTCACTAAAACATATTTTTACATTGATGTCCCAAAAGCCTTGTCCGTATTAGAATAACTATAATCGTTTCTCTGTAAAATTTCAGGTATTCCATCTCTAAAGTTTATTGTTTAACAACGTTATTCGAAACATTTAAATTTTGTAGCTATGTTTTTTTTATATGCAATGTTACTAATTAAAATAATTTGGTTTAAATATAATCAAATCTGGGTTCGTCGCATTATTTTATGCTCGACTGGGTCTTGTGCTCAATTGAGCGTCAAAGAATTTTTGTTTATTAGCGTCTTCGCGCGATTAAGGGACCTTCTTATCACGTTATCTATATCGCTATAAAACTCGATCAAAACGTTTTTATCAATCATTTCTAGTATATTTCGATATTGGAAATCTTAAAATGAGAAGAAAATAAAAGTGTTGTCAGCATAAGGAAAAGATAATTATTAAAAATTTCACTCTCAATGTCTAAAAGGAATAAAGAAAAAGAAATGAATGATGGAATTACAATATTTAGGGAATGGATTAGTGTAAATCAGATGTAAAAAAAAATAAATAAACGTTAGTTTTATATTGGATTTTGCGTAATAATAAATTTGTTTTAAATTTTTATTTTCTGTGTCTAAAATTATTGTTGGCTGGATATAAAGTTGAAAAGATTTGGTTTAATAATGTGACTAATAATTATACTTCCTTCATCGATACTGATAATAAATATTATCATATAATATTTACATATTTACACATATATATATTACACATATATTACATATTACATGTATATTACATATTTATACATATAATAAATATTGCCTTCACAACTTATTATTTATTATAATTTTGGAAAATAATTATTAATATTTTTAACAGCGTAATTTAATCTTTTTTGTTTTATATTTTAATGTTTTTACTGCATTATTTATAGAATATTTTGTGATGAAAATCAGGACTCTGGCAATAATGACTTTATTTTAGATGGATATTAGATTAGTTTATAATGATAAACTTTGTAGAAACATGTATTCTTTCATTTTTAAATTACATCCAATGCATTTTGGACTTATTTATTAAAAATAAATTTAAAAAATCACTTAAGGAGTTTAAAGAGTTATGCAAAATAATTTACGGCACGACAAAAAAAAAAAATGAATGTATAAAAAAGTGGAAAATTGCGAGTATTTATTAATATCTAGGCGAAGAAAAGTATACAGCTCATCATCGGAACGGAAATTGTGGAGAACCAGAGGTATAAAATTAGAGATATTAAGGCACAAAATAAAAAAAATAGAAATTCGTAAAAAAAACATCTCCCACAAAGTGACAAAGCGATATTCTCGAAAATGAAAACTTAAAATACTTTTTGTTTAATTCATTTCAGTACTCCCTCTCCCTCTTTCATTTTGTACGTGCGATATCTGTTACCAATTTTATTTTAAAAATCGTTAAATTTATAGAATTTTTAAATGCAGATTATTAACATACATATTTAATAAAGATGAGCACAAATAGCATATATGCTATTTATGAACTTAAAAACAAATACATAGTAATTTTTCTATTATTATTTATTAATTATAAACTGGTTAAACATTTATTATTTGATTTTAAATTTATTTTCTCACATGTCATATCCAAATATATATCACATATCATATATTTTTTAATAACATACGTGACTAGTAAAGGACAAATATTAATATAGCGTTCATTTTTGTTTTTCAATTTGCTGTATTAGAAATATCGTTGCAGAAAAGTGTCACAATTCGAAAAAGTGGAATTTTACAGGAGAAGCTTTTGAAGTTGGCCAATTTAGGTTTATCGCTGTCCTTAACTTACTGTAAAAAGTCAAGTCAGACATTTTTTGTTTAAAAAAAACAAACTTAATCTCATTTTTTGATTATTTAAATATGAACCTTGTATTAAATTATGGCAACGTTTTATAAAAATCTATAACATATTATTAATGCGGTAATTATTGAGACTAAAAATCTGACATTTTTTCTCAAAGAAATATACATAAATGGCAGTGTTCCAAGAAACAAAAAAAATTCGTATTTTGGCATTCTTCTTCCAAACCAATGATTTATAGGTAATCGGAATATTTTCTACCTGATCCCTGTGATATTGTTCCTACGTAAAATGCTATTTGCATTTTATTTGTAAAAGAATAAAAAAAAAAAAAAAATACTACTGAGGAAAAATAAGCGGATGGGAAGAGATATGAACCTGTTTTAGGAAGGTTAGCGAGTTTCTTTGCATAGGTGGTACGATCCTGATAGAGCAAAGCTACCGTAATATTCAAAATGGAATATATGGCAATGTATACAGGCGAATATATATATATATATATATGTTGAGATAGACATGAGGCTTACCGCAAGTGGCCGAGCTGTTGCACCGCACGGCAGAGAACATCGCCGCTGACTGATAGTATATCGCACGCACCGCCCCCTACCACCGCCACTTCCTCACCGGTTGTAACTCAACTAACAAAAACTATAACTACCCTATCCATATAAATAAAAACGTTGGGCTTTAGCTAACGACTTTCTTCAAATATTAGTTCACTTCATCGACGACTAGTTTTGAATTTGATTATTTTTATTTTATAATCACTTTCTATTTATGAAAAATATAGTAAGGGAAAGTATTGCAATCGTGAACGAAATTTCGAATCCAAGTTTACAACGGAAATACACGTTTTAAGTTCTCCTGAGTCCGAATAACCAAGTCTCGCAAAAGGTTCTGTGTTTCTGTATGTATGCCAAAAAAGAAAAGGTTTACGAAACTGAAATCACGTATTTAAAGCAGGTATATGCCTGATCGAAATTTTGTCGTTAAAATCGTCTTGGCGGGAATGTCCATTGATTTTACAATTTTTTCGAAAAAGGCCCAAACGATTTTGATTAAACTCCTTATATCAATGTGCAATTAAATACTCTTTAATACCACTTATGTGTTATCCTCATTGAAATAGTCTGACAGGGCTTAATTGCTGAATTTTCAGTATGGTTTCCTCTGAAGTACGTTTAGGTAATATTGTTTATTTGAAATAATTAACTGTATCTCAATGTTCATATTAATAAAAAATGAATAAATATAAACTTATTTTCTCAGGTTGAAAACATACTTACATAGGAAAATAAGATTAGATAGTGGTATAGATGTATAATTATAGATATAATATCTGTTATATCCGAAATCATGGCCTTTCCAATAGTATATAATAAATGTCAAGATTTTATAAAAAATATTATCTAACATAAAAAGCTGTAAAAGGTAATAGACAGTGACGAAAAAAGCATCAATTTAAGTGATTGTTTTAGTTAACAATTACTGCATTTATATTATTTAAAGAAAATTAATTTTTCAATGGAAACTTTTAAAATTTATTTAAAGTAGAGTGGTTAGTGAAAGTTGTGTGATGCGTGTAGATTTTTTTTTTTTCGATTTTCGTATTAAAAATGTGCATGAAATTTCAGCGAGCGATTCTGAAATGTTTGGGTAAAGGCATAAAAGTTATTTCTTTGTAACAGTGGGTAGTAATAGTCGTTTTCAAAATCAGGACAGTCGACTGTTTCAGTGTTGTGTTAATCATCAGCAATGTTTTCATGTTACAAGAAGGGATGAATACTGTATGCTAATTTGTTGATTACATCTTTGAATAAAGGGAAGTCTTGGACTTTTTGAAGATATCAAAAGCACGCTTATTTTCGTTCACAAATTTTAGCAGCACTGTAAAACAAAGCTACAAAACTTACTTATTAAAAATCAACTGTAGTCAAATAAATACTAATCAGAAGAATCGAGTCATTCACATGAGCTTTTGGTATTTTTTTTTATTTTTTATATGCCTAGTTGAAATAAAGTGAAATATTAGTAATAAATATAAATAATATGCAGTTAAATAAGTTAAATTTAGAAAATATGTCGATCATAGATGGTCTTTCAAACCTAAATAGGAGTACTAACTATCTAAACCAAAGATTTTTCTTGCAGAGCTCCTTTTCAAGGAAATTAGGGAAAGTTCTATTATCTTTTAATAGATAATATAGCTTTTAATAGATAATTAGTCGAATTATGAGAAACAATTTAAGAGGTTGTTTAATTTTTTTCGTCGGTTATATTGATGTTTTTTGTCGCCCATGGTGAGTAACTGAGTCATTGCGAAAAATGAAAAAAATGTCCGTTCACACTTTCAGTGCCAAGGTTCGAGCAAAATAGGTTTTTTTTCCAGTTGTTCAGGGTATCCAGTACAGCTTAACAGAACTACATAAGAAGAACATGACTCAAATAATGAACAGTGGTATAAAAATTAGATTGGCAAGGATCAAAGGCCACGGTGACTTTGAAGACAATGAGAGAGCAGATGATGACAATGACAGAGCTTTATTGGCAAAAGCACCTAGCCAATAGGCGCCTCGCGATCCTCAATTATCAATCCAATACTACACATTGCACTGTGTTTCATTTATTGAGAAAATTATTAATCATGTATTAGTGAGTTCACACTGACTGACTGCGAAAAAGATTGGCGAAAATTACATCCCATGACTACATAGCCAAGCATGAAACCTTGAGATTGCTGTATGTGGAGTAATGGTTGATCTCACCACTGCTTTTCATCAGCATTTTAAATTCCTTATTGTAGAACTCCTTGCCGTTGTTTGTATGAGGATTTCGAGGTTTTCTCTCAGTCAATATCTGTTCGAATGCTCGCCATACTTCGACCGCTGTCTTATTTTTGACAGGGACAGCCCAAGCGTATTTCGAGAAGCAATCAATTACGGTGAGTAGGTATTTGTAATCATTATTTATTCGCGAGTACGGAATCAACTCCACCAAGTCAGCCTGCCATAAATCATCGATACCTTTTAGTAGGACATTTCTTCGCTGAAATGAAAATCTTGCCGGTTTGTGCAGCTCGCGTACGATCTGTTCTTAGACAGTCGTCATATTGAACTGAGAGCATTGACATTTTTCACTAAGCTATTATACCTCCTATTCGGAGTTGCGTTTCAATACGACGAATCTCCATCCGTTTCTTGGCGCTATCAGAAGATTCGATCAACTCTCTCAATCTGTTAACTAAAATGTTGGGGTCTTCAATTCCACTTCATTTTTTCGGCGGAAATAGTTTTGAGATCACCTTTTTAAAATTTATATTGTGCTTAAGTTGTCGTATCGGTCCAGTGGGACTATTTTCCTTCTTGTGAACGTTTGTCTGATTCAATATTTTCTTGTACTTGTCCTGGTCATCCTTTGTCGCTAGATCGAGTTTTGGATTTGCCATAAACAAGAGCTCAAAAAGACCTGATGTACCACAGTAATCAACGTCCCCCACGGATATAACATCTTTGCTAATTGAAACAACTGCATCTCCAACAGTGAACCTATTGCCATCATAGACTATACCATAAATCGTGTCGAGATCTTTTGTGTCATTGTTGACTAGTTTTTTAATATATTTTGAAGCTACCTCGCCGACCTCTTGCAAGCTGTGCTCAACTATTTCTTTGCCTTCAGGAGCTTGTGCTTCTTCTCTCACCATTTGCAAAGAGGATCTCGATTCCTTGGTTGTTACAACCGGACTAACATCTTGGGGACAATTTTCGAACACTTCCTCTTTCAAAGGACCACTTATTGCTCAATCGCCCTCTGGAGAGTCCGTATATAACCATCTAGGTCGCAATGTTTGTAATGAACTAACCATTAGTGTTTTCTCAATTCTCTGCCTCTTTCTTTCCTCAATCAGTGATATCATATGTCTCTCATATGTCATATCAGATAATTTTTCCTCCTTCTTTATACTCGGAGAGTAAAAATGTGTCTGATTATCGATTAAAGGGATTTTGATAACGTATAATCTGTCCATCGAGTCGATGACGGGTTTATATTTTTCTTTAAATACTCATCAGTTTCATCTCTACTTCTCTTCAAGAAGTTGCATTTTTGTTGAATCGCTCTTCCCATTTCAATAATTTGGCGAGTGACCGTTTCAGAAGATGTTGACGGTTCCATGTCTACTCACAGACTGGCCTTCAGGTCAACATTCAAGGTATTTTATATGTATCGAAACCTTTTTGATATCGCCCATCCGAAATCTCTCTGTCTTTGTCTAAAACGATAAAGGTATATTTATCGTCTTTCCAACACCAATGACATATTTTTTTGAAAGATTTCAAATCCATATCAGAGTTGACGTGGTCATCGTAGATCCTTCTCAAATTAAGTTCGTCTTGTCGGAAAAGAATTAGAAGATTTGCATTTTCTCTTACTAGATGTTTTGGAATTCTGGTATAACTCTGATTCAAGTAGAAAATGTCGATACTATTATGCCGGCCCATGCAAAAGGAGGCGCGAACGTTATCATGTTCATCGAAAATAAATATAGAATTGGCACGAGCTTCCTTCAACGGTGGTACATTTGAATTGTCTTCGTATTGAAGAAAACCGATAACCTCTAAAGGTTCTAGTACTCGCGCTAGTTGCCTATATTTTGGCTGATGTAAAGATTTTGCGAATAAGTAAATATTCTCATACCTCAAACCTTAAGCATCGTAGATCAAACTCAATATGACATTTCCAGAAGAGATGTATAATTATGAACGCTAAATAAGAGAATGAGGAAGAGCTCCGAAAAATGCTCATATTTATAGTCCGGTTTGTTTATGTTTTAAGTTCAAAGTCCATTGTTTACTTTTATAGGAAGGATTAAGAGATAAATCATTATTGCGAAATTTGTTTACTTTTTAGCGGAAGGATTAACAAGTCCTAAATCATTCTTTATGTTTTGGTATTAACAGCTCAAAGTTCAAAAGCTGTTAAGGGATTAAGAACTAGTATTAATTAAAATTTACTGCGACATGTTCGCAGTTATTTATATCGACTCGTGTACTTTGAAAATATTTCAAAGCTATGAAAAGGTATAACCTCTTTGGCCAGCGTGATACAGTCATTTCGATTCATCGATATATTTTAGGAATTGTGTTAGTGTTATAAACAGGTGATAAATAGAGTTAGGGAGATCGAAGTGAGGTCCGAGTACACACGAAGACGAGCGAGTGTCACCCACTACCTCGATGAGATTGAACAGTCTCGTTCGGCACCGAAGACATCCGAGAGTAGCCGAAAGGATTCGAAAACATCGCGAGGACTGATACGAGTGCAATTACGAGCCAGGTTTGTTGATTATAATTAAATTAATTGTCCAGCGTGATACAGTCGTTTCGATTTGTCGATATATTTTAGGGATTAAAAGTTCGATAGGAACTTTAAGGACTAAAAGTTAATCCTTTCAAGGCCCTTATTTATACTAGAAGAGATTAATGATCCGTAGAACGTTGAAAAGTTATTTTGTTTATGTTTATGCGTGATAAGTAAAGATAGAGTATTAACAGCTCAAAATCCAAAAGCTGTTATAGGAATAAGGGGCTCCACTATTTATTTATGTTTTAAGGATTATCAGTTCAAAGTCCAAAAGGTATTTAAATATTAGGAAGCCCTACCATTTATTTATGTTTTAGAGATAAACAATTCAAAGTCCAAAAGCTCTAATAGGATTAAGGGACTGTGCTATTTATTTATATGTTAGAGATAAACAATTCAAGGTCCAGCAGTTGTTATAGGATTGAGGGACTCTACTATCTACTATTAAAGGGGCGGGGCCTAACGGTCACGTGACTAAAAAGGGGCGTGGCCCGTTAGTTAAGTTTAGGTCGAGATGAGACCACGTGGCTTTTAAGGTTAGGTCGAGCCAAGGCCATGTGGCAGTTAAGGTTAGGTCGTGGTGAAAATTCAAATTCAAATTTCCCGCCATAGGTCACGTGACTGGTCACGTGGGCGCGCACAAACGTGTCCCAGCTCCCGCATTTTCCTTCTACTAAGGAGAATAAATTTAAAAATGAGATACGCTTTTCAGCAGGTCCGACGAAAGGAGATCCAGCCGGAGCATCAGCTCAGATCTTATTTTTTATTTTACAAGATACAAGTTTCTAGGATTATTGATAGCATTTAGTGAAAACACTATCCCTTAGGAGCATAACTAAATAGCTTGTAGATTTATGTGATTTCATTTTTCGTAAAATATTACTAATTCTTTTTAATGACTTGGACGCCAATAGACGTCGTGGCGCCGAGTGTCGTTTTTGAGATACTCCTATCTTCGAGAACTAGTAACCAAATCCAGGATCACTTTTTAATAGGCGTACAAGAAAGTCTTGCGGTGTCCACATCAGATATTTTCTGATGTATTACCTAGAGCAAGTGATACACTATCGAGTAGAAAAAATTAAAAATTGATTGTTGTATATAAAATTTTCGCAAAAATAAAGTAACCCTAAATAAAACCGTTTTATTTCGGACGTGGTTTCACACTTTTGTCGACGATATGTTGAATTTTCTTGGAGTGAGTAAGGGAAAAAAATAAGTCATTGATTTCAATATAATGCTATTTTTTAATTCACATTACTTTACACATAGATTTTAAATTCATTTCTTAAACCATTTTACATTAAAATTACATAGGTTTGCCGCGATATGATGTGAAGTGTCGAGTTGCATTTTTTAAGAAATATTTATAAAATGATAAAAGCATTGTTATCAAGTAACTATTAGCCTTGTTTATAAGTTGTATTTAAAAGTTATCGAAGTTTAAACATGATATCATCCTCAAATAAACGAAACTCTCATAAAACGCTTAAACAAAGATCGCCATATATCTTGTCAGACAAGTTTTAAATTACAATACAATCAGATTGCAAATATGCCCTATTTACCGAACCGACTTCATGATCAACAGACCTGGCATTTATTTAGTATTTTGTTTAAAAAATTTGAATGCACTCAGAATAGGCGAAATGTAGAATTTAATTTAAACGGAGATAGTGGCAAGGTTTAAACTTGGTTTATTGGTCCTAAGTATACTTAAATAATATAATTGCTGAAATTAATAATATTAATCAATACTAATGAAGCACTCGCATTTTCACTTGATATCATCAATAGCGTTCAATATGATGTCCTATTTTCTTTACTAATTATTTCTTTATACTTGTGCAATATATAATCCTTAGGTTTAATGCCAGTAGCCATACCACAGTTTATAAAATAGATATGAAAATCTTCGTATGGAATTTGCACTTCACAGTTCCACCGGCGAGGAATGTGGCTATTGTGCGCATGCGCACATAGAAAGCTGCACGCGAGGTTGCGTGGTGAAAGAGCACTGTCCATCTCACAGTGCCGACCCTTGCGTGTTGTTCCACGGTAACTTTTTTTTTCTGTTTAATCCACTTCTGTTTTTTTTTGTTTTTTTGAAGGGATATTTATTTAACAGAAAACTTAAACATGATATTGCATCCTTATCTTTTCGCGAAAATTAAATCAAGAAAAATGGATTTCATTTTTAAAATAAATTGATCAAGCTTGAACTGTAAGAATTTATATTACAATAAATAAAAAATGTTTGATTTTAGAATTTTAACAAGTTCTGGATTAAATTTTCTTATTATACACGCTTGTTTCCTTTTGTATAATTTTAAAACAAAGGCTAAACGTTTTCTTTGTATCAGCATACCTTCTAAATTTATCAATGAGGCGCCACTGAACAAAACCCATAATACCTCTGCTTGTTGACTTCAGTTTTTACACTTTGATTAAATTTCAAATTCATCGAGCAAAGAAAAATGGTTTATCAACAAAAAAACTTCTAAAACAGTTAAAATTTCTTTTAAGATATGCATAAAGATTAATTACCTGGCTAAATTATTGGAACAATTGTGTTAAAGTATTAAAAAATAAATCACAAAGAAGATTGAGTTAGGTTATCAGATTTAATAGGACTATATATTATTATTATTATTTAAAAATATATTTCTCAGCCTAAAGATAGTGTCGTATAAATTAATGTTAATCTTTAGATAGTTTTTCCAACATAACGATTAAATTTATCTTAAAGAGTGAAACGTAGTAAAAATAATATAGTTTTAACTTACGAATGTTGACAGATGCAAATTAATATTTGAAGAGAGAAAAAACTTATTTAAATTTAAACCTAAGATTCGTGTGTGTATCCCCATCACCATCCTCGAGTTTATATCATATCCAAAAAAAAAATATAAATGCCTAAAGTTTTGTCTTAAAAATTCTTATTACAAATTAATCTAAAAAAAAAAATGTAATTGTTCTTTGAGATTGATCGGCTGAAAAAAGTCATCAAGCAACATAAATCACTCATGCAATGTTTAAAGACTGAGAACTTTCATGAATTTTATTGCTCATAGTAGAGCTAGGCTATGAGGAATTATTGTGAAATTTGAAATTCTTTCTGACAGCATATGTGTCTGTTTCTTTATGTTGGTGAAGTTTTTCCAAATGGAAATATCGCGGTGCTCTCAGGTCTAGCTTTCTTTTCAGTAGAAATAAATGCAAAAAATAAATTAATTTATCCCAAAAATGGAACGGAATGGAACGTTTCAGAATGGAACGAACGTTACGTTCCGAAACGTTCCATTTCCGAAAACGTAACGTTCATGTTCCGATCGAGGTTATATTCCAGCGGAAATTCTACGCAGGAACGAGCACACTCAATCGGAACGAACTCGCCTACGATCTCGTTCCGTTGCAAACCGTTCCAATTGTGGAACCGGTTTCTCAAACCGTTCCGCACGGAACGCGCCATTCCTACTTAAAATCGCCTAAGCAGACAAGAAATGATATAGGTAAGAGGGTGAGTTGGAGTAGATTAATTCCTAATATATTTTTAATCGTCGAATGAAAGAAATGGGTTTTATGTTTCTTCAAAATTGCCGAAGTTCGAAAATAATTCCGGAGTCCCCAACTTACAATTTATATCTTAATTATTTCTAGTCCACAAATCAGAAATGGCGTTTGATATGTTTTGGTATTGAAATCCACAATTGCAATACTCTGTTTCTAAGTTAATACTTTCATAACATCCTTGTTGGTGAACATAAATAACCAACAAGGATGTTACATGTAATGTTATTAATAAAATTTCATAAAAATTTTATTGAAAACATACCTGCATAAACATTGTGATGTGCCTTTATTCGGTGTTGACCATTTTCAAACTTTCGCATTCATTTATATAATTAAAACGCTTAACATCATTAATCCAAATAAAATAAATTCATATGTACAACACCGGGAAGTTGGTGCTTGTTTAACATTTAAAGTTTTTTTTTAATGTTTCTTCCGAAAAACAGATATTATCTATTTCATTAGTATAGTCAAATAGTCAATTTGTTGATAGCATTTCTACAAAAATCAAAAACATAAATATTTATTAAAACACAATTGAACACTAAGATTGAAATTATTTTATAAAATTATAACTAAGCAAAATTTATATGTCCTTTTTATTTACACTAAAAATCTTATAGGATATAATTCAATCAAATTACGTTTTTCCAGGATATCTTTTACTTTTTTCAGTTATTATTTCTTTATTAAACAAAACACCATTCATCTCTCACTAAGGTTGCATAGGGTATTTTATTTATTTAATAATTCTGCATATGATCTATTTATGTTGCCAGAATCTATTCTAAAATTAATTGCTTTGGGCAAGTTGTTTATTGCTTCTATGAGATGGTTATAGCTTCTAATAATTTCCTTCTGAATTTATTTCCTTATTTATTTAATTAAAAGGGGTCCTTTTTTTTAAATCTAAGATTAATTAAATATTATAAAATCCCAATTTTTATTTTTAAAAAGATGAACATTCTAATAAAAAATTTAAATCACAAATTAAAGATTAATTTTATTATTTTTGTAAAAAAACTTTTAAATCTGAACATGAGCTGATTATTAATTTAATCTGACCATATTAACGTTAGAAAAATAATTCCTTTAGATAAAACTGAAATAATGGATTAATTAACCTCAGTTTCTTATTCATACAAACATCAAATTATTTTGCAAGTTATTGTACATAACGCTTCCTTCATGTGCAAATTGGAATATATAAACTAAATTTAAAATACTCTATGGTGTACTCAGGGATGTACGCAGAATTTTTTTTCGGGAAGGAGAGAATTTAATTTTTTTGGGGGTTGAGTAGGGGAGGATTTAATAAGAAAAAGGCATTATTAGCATCTATAAGCAAAATTAATATCTATAATCGCCAAATTGGGAGTGACTTTTAAGGATAAGCATGAAAATTGGATAAAAAATTATTGTTAAAAATTACCAAAGTTATTACTTAAAATACAAACTTTTTTCCGTACATTTTGGAGGGAGGGGAATATATCCCCCAATCCTCCTTCTGCGTACGCTACTAGGTGTACTTATCTTTGTAAACCAAATATTATTGGAATATAGGAAACGAAACGTACATTATTTAATCCAACACAGGACTACAACGCATTACTTAATCCAAGCCATACGAAATAATTTATCAGAGCTAAATTTTGTGTTATCGATGGCTTCAATAACATACTGATCAAACAAATCCAGATAGCACATCTCACGTCAACAGTCTAACCATAACTATTTATTGCTATATTAATTGAGAAATTATTTTATGCTATATGCCGTAGTCAAGAAAATTTTGAGTGCTGCCCGTTTTAAATTTGTGATGAATGGGAATTGTGAAATATAGTTATTTTTGACCTGATGAAAAATCAAACGCATACAGCAATCTAGGAGACCGGTCAGACGGCGAAATGTAGGAATTTCATCAGCAGTATTTTTAGAACATTTGGATATTTTCCAACATCTTATGCAAGTCCGACTTAACAGGGAAAACATTTCCTATTTTAAGTATTGGTGAACTTTTCCGTTACACGTATGTGCATCCGTAGCATTACATGTCCTGACCATCTCTGCCTACTTGCATTGACACAGTTTCTTCTTTACACTCCCAGTTCGGCACTTTCATGGCGATCATCTTGGGGCAAGCTTCAAATTTCTGCTCCTTTGGTGCCTACTGCTTAATTTCTTTACTGAAATTGGTAGATCTCTTTTATAAAGTATTCTGCACATGTTCCTTTCCCGAAACACTCCAAATGCTCATTTGAAGGATAATATAATTATCTAAACTGTAAACCAAAGTAACATGGAAAGAACGTGAACAGACAGTCCAGATATTTATGAAATATTATTATTTGGAAATAATAAACCACTGCGTAATAATTTGCAGTATTATTGCTTATAATTGCTTCAAAAAATATACATCTCTCGTAACATTTAAGATGCTCATTTGAAAGAATTAAATTATCTACAAAGTTAAATTTAAAAAAATAAAATCTTAATCGGACCAATATAACCGAAGAAACAGCAATAATGCAAAAAATTATTACATTAAATTCATTTTATCGCCCAAAGCAGTTAGGAAAGTCTTATGAATGGGCACATCAAATAGTTTTAATTTGTCTATAATTGTCTATAATTGTCTATAATTGTTTATAATTTGTTTTGTTATTTAATGAGAAAAAAATGTTTTTATACAATTTTCAAGACTTCGTCACTAACATTATGATTTGTTTTTTAAATTTTATACTTTTGTTTAAATAGAAAATAGATCGTTTAAAAAAATCAGGTTAACATTAATCAACCAGTGTTGATAGTTGGTAAGTAATTAAAGGAAATATGAACACAAAAAAAAAAAAATGTATTGTTAATGTTTTTACTATAAATGTATGCAACTACCAATTGAAGAACAGTTTTATTTATATATACAACACTTATAGATATTTGTCCCACTGCGGACCGTCAGGTATGGGTTCAATAATTTACTGTTTTAATATTCTGATTGTTAGTTAACATAAAAGGCGATTAAGAAAAAAAAAAAAGAAAATATCTTAAAAGAAAAAAGATAGATTGATACAAGTAAACTATTGGAAATCGAAAGTCATTATTTTATTTAAAACTATTAGCTTCTGCTCGATGACTTGACTATTTTCTGTTTGCACCTCATTGACCGGCCTCCTCGCTCAACACCACTGACAGCAATACAATATTCTCCCACTTCAGGGGCCATACACTTCTCAGGGATTGATAGTAAACCTTTCAGAATCTAGCCATTCTCTCTATTTGATGCATGATTGCATATCGACCGTTCCCGCTGTTAAAAGGAAATTGGATCCAGAGGGCTATGAACTTAGTAGCCATAATAAGAACCCCAGATTTTTATTTCAGGTATTTTATTATAAAGAAAAAGGCTCAAATTAATTACCGGGTCGCTGGCTCACATCGCCCAGACTATACCATGGATAGAAAAGTTCTATTTTGAAAGAAAGAAATTTATCTTTAATAGCTGTTTATAAAGTTTAATGGAAACCCAGTAGCTGTTTAGATTCCGGCCGAGACAGTCGTAGACTCTCCGCACAGTATTAAACAGATAAGAGTTTTCCTTTATTATAACATTAATTTATTTATTGTTTTGTTTTTTGCAGTCTGTTTTACTTTATTATTATTATTTTGTCTTATTTATCTGGAAGAAATTCTTTTATTTAGTTAAATCACTACTATTTATTTTTCTTTTATTATTTTTTTTTTCTTTAATATTTCTTTAAACGAAAAATGGGAGAGCCTCCTGACCCTCCCGAATTAACTAGTCCTTTAAATAAAAAAAGAAAATGGGCTCGGGGTCGAATCAAATTTCCCCCCGACAAAATTTTACCACAAAGAGGAGAAAACATACCACCAACCTATTTATTAGTGAAAAGAATAGATGAAGAAGACTTTAAAAAAGTCTCCCCTTTTTTTATCCATAAAGTAATCTCTAACTTGGTAGGAAACGTTAAAACCGTAAAAAAGCTAAGAGACGGGTCTCTTCTAATGCAAACAATAAATGGACAACAATCCAATAAGCTTCTATCCTATACGGACTTTGGTGGACAATACCCAGTACAGATAACTCCTCACAACACACTTAACTATAGCAAAGGCGTGATCCGTTGTTTCGATTTTCAATATATGGAAATAGAAGAAATTAAAAAAGAACTGACCCCAATTATTAAAGACATAGTAAGAATTAAATCAAAGAATAACGGAAACGAAGTATTAACGCATAATTATATTATAACATTCCCGACCCCTAAACCTCCAGATACAATACAGATTGGATACGAAACAATTAGAGTTCAACCGTATATACCTAACCCATTACGATGTTTTAATTGTTTGGGTTTTTCTCATCCTACGGCACAATGTAAAAAAGAAACTGTATGTATCCAGTGCGGTCAGAATAAACATGGCGAAAATATTAGGTGCAATCTACAGGCTAGATGCATTAACTGTAACGGCTCACATAATGCTCTTGATCGCTCCTGTCCCGTATTTAAATTGCAAAAAGAAATAAAAGCAATACAAGTTAATAATAAAGTATCGCTCAACGAAGCAAAAAAAATATATAAAGAGAAAAATCCTATCCAGTTTAATAAAACCTTCGCGGAAATAACTAAAAATCAAAATAAAAATACTGAAAAAAAAGATGTTGCCATTCAGGCCAACATTTTATATTATTTTCCAGATAATCTTAGCAAAGCAGAGACTAATAAAAATAGCCCAGCTGGAGAAATATCAAATGAAATTATTCAGATTAAAGCTCATAGTAGCCATACACAGACTACGCCTGTTATCACCCAACCCGCCGGGTCTTGCGCTAGTGCTCTAATGACCCCCACTCCTCTCCCTTTCCCCTCTCCTTCCAGCTGTTCCGGTATCTCGCATCCGAACTCCCCCACCCCTAGCCTACCACTTCCCAACACCCTGACTCCTTCTCGACCCCCGCCACTTAAACCAGACCCACCTCCCGTCGATTTAATGAATGAACAAATATTAATTAATAATGAACAGGAAGAAGATGGATATGTGGTTCAAAAACCAAAAAGAGGAAAACAAAGGAAAAAACTCTCCTAGTAAAAATAATAATACATAGATTTTTTCTTTTCATCAAAAACACATATATATTCTTAGTTCTAGTTAGAATATATTTTCATCCATACATATATATGTATCTTTCCTTCTTTATTTTATTTCTTTTAAATATAATAACCATATATGTCATTGATTCAATGGAACTGTAATGGCTTAAAAATTCATTTTAATGATTTGAAAATATTAATACGTGATACTGATCCATTTTGCCTAGCTCTTCAGGAAACACATCTTGCAACAAAAGACAAAATCACAATAAAAAACTTCGAAATCTATAGAAAAGATAGCCCCAATCCAAATCATAATCACCATGGAGTTTTAATAGCTGTACATAAATCCATATATTCAGAATCAATTCCGATTAACACCCACCTTCAAGCGGTTGCTGTTAGAGTTCACCGAAGTTTCGCCTTTTCCGTATGCAATATATACCTACCACAAGACCGTACAATAGATACTGATCATCTATTAGATATTTACAACCAACTGCCCCGTCCTGTTCTTTTTATTGGGGACCTGAACGGCCACAATCCTCTATGGGGATCCCGAGATATCAACATGCGGGGTAAAATAATAGAAAATTTTCTAGATATATCTAATCTTCTCTTACTTAATACTGGAGAATCTACCTTCCTCAGCTCCAGCTACGGGACCTATTCAGCCATTGACCTTTCTTTCTGTAGTCCAACGTTTTTTAGTAATATTTACTGGACAGTATTACCTGATCTATATGGTAGTGACCACTTCCCGCTACTCATAAAATTTACTAGCATGAATCCCACGCACGTAAAACCGAGATGGGTGTTGAAAAATGCTAATTGGTCTCTTTTTACCTCCTTAGCCTCACCACCCCAAACACAGCCATCCGATATGACCATGGACGAAGGCTGTGAAATAATTACAAATACGATCATAAAAGCAGCAAAATCATCGATACCAATGACCTCAGGTTTACCCAGAAGACCGCTAGTCCCTTGGTTTAACGATACGTGTAAAAAAGCTATTAAAGATCGTCGTAAAGCGTATAAAAAATTTGAAAAATCTATGACGTCCGAAAACCTGATAGAATATAAAAAACAGCGGGCTATATGCAGGAAAATATTTAAACAATGTAAGAGTGAGTCTTGGAAAGAATATATAAGTTCCATAAATGCTTCTGCTACGTCAGCTGACATATGGAACAAAATCCATAAACTTACTAAAAATCCTTCTTCCTCCCGTTACACTATTTCAGTTAATAGACAATTGTCTGACAACCCTGCACTGATCTCAAATACTTTTGCAAATTTTTATTCCGAGATATATAATTCCGAGAGAAATAGTCCCAACCTTGACGAAATAGAAACTGATAATACAGTAAATGCCGAAACCCCCTATTATAACCTTGCTTTTTCAATGTGGGAATTTAAAAATATCTTAAATACCGTTAAAGGAACTTCGCCTGGTCCAGACCATATCCATTACGACATGATAAAAAATCTTCCAGTTTACACACAAAAATGGCTGCTTGAATACTATAATCACATCTGGTTCACTGGGCTCTACCCAAGCACCTGGCGCGATTCAGTCATAATCCCGATTCTTAAAAACGGAAAAGACAAACGGGACCCAAACAGCTATCGCCCCATATTCCTAACTAGTTGTCTAAGTAAAATTATGGAACGTATGGTCAACAAAAGATTAATGTGGATAATAGAGAATAACAATTTAATACAACCATTTCAATCTGGGTTCCGCAAAGGACGATGCACAATAGATCATCTGGTTACATTAGAGGCCGAAGCCCAATATGCCTTCATCAACGCTCAACAGATGATCGCTGTATTCTTTGATATGAAGAAGGCTTTTGATAGCATAAACCACGCAGTAATTCTCAATAAGTTATCATCTATAGGAATCAGACAGCAAATGTTCTATTTTATCAAACAGTTTCTTTCAAACCGTCACTTCAGAGTTAGAATAGGATGCGAACTATCTGAGAAGTATGAACAGGTCAACGGTGTCCCACAAGGCTGTGTCCTTAGCCCCACTCTATTCTGCCTAGCAATAAATGACCTGGGACTCAGCTTACCTAGGGATGTCAAACCGCTCTTGTTCGCAGATGATCTAGCGATTATTTGTCGATCTGATAACATTACCACCATACAACTTAAATTACAGGAAGCCATCAATAGAATTAATAACTGGTCTCTCTCCATTGGTCTTCGTTTCTCTACCGAAAAAACTAAATGTTTACATTTCAGCAGAAAGAGAAATACTCCCACCTCTCCCGAACTACTTTTAGGTAATTCCTCGATCCCATATACAAACAACCATCGATTCTTAGGGATGATTTTTGACCGAAAACTGACTTGGGAACCACACGTCTCTACACTAAAACTAACTGCAACAAAAAAATTAAATATACTAAGATTTCTCAGCGGTACTTCCTGGGGCTCAGATAGAATCACTCTGCTAAAACTTTACCGATCTTTAGTATGCTCGAAATTAGATTATGGGTGTTTTATCTATGGTTCTGCCCGCTACCGGGTCCTTAATAAACTCGATACTGTCCATCATACCGGAATACGCATCGCGACCGGCGCGTTTAGAACCAGTCCTATTCTCAGTCTGTGTTCCGAAGCAGGACTACCGCCTCTTTTATTTAGAAGAAAAAAACTGGCAGTAAACTATATCTCTAAACTCTTCCCTCAAACGGAACACCCAACACATAGTACATTTTCAAACCAAAATTCTCCAAAACTTTTGAAAAAAAAATTAATCCAACACTTCCTTTATCAGAGAGAATTTCTTCCGCTACATCGTTCCTTAAAGGAATTCCTTTATATAAACCTGAAATTCATACTCCTCCATGGACGCACAAACCACCAAAAATTATGTTACATTTATCACGACTACCCAAAAACAAAACATCGCCCTTGGAATACAAAACTGAATTTTCCCGCCTCCTCCAGAATATTCCGGAACCATTCTTAATCTATACAGATGGATCTAAATCCTCCGACTCTACAGCATCTTCCTTCGTTACCCACAGCTCAACCCACAAAATAAAACTACATAAACTGTGCAGCATTTATACCGCCGAACTCCATGCAATAGTCTCAGCCCTTCACTTCTCAATGTCAATATCGCCTACAACCATCGCAATAATAACTGACTCTTTAAGTTCACTAAAAGGTTTAAATAATACATATCCAAAACACCCTACATTACTTAAAATCCATACTTACCTCCATATGCTCGAAAACCTAAGAAAATCGGTATACTTCGTATGGGTACCAAGCCACGTAGGAATAGTCGGTAACGAGCTCGCGGTCCTAGCAGCTAAACAGGCACTTACTCTTCCAGGTCGAGGCGCTGCCATTTTAACACCTCTAGAACTCAGTTTTCCCCTCAAAAGAGAAATTACTGATGGGTGGCAGTCCATGTGGAATGAGAGCCCACCAAGTAAACTGAAGACCATTAAAACATTAGTCAAGCCATGGATCACGTCAAATCGTTCTAATCGTAGAGAAGAAAGAGCAATAACCCGACTGAGAATAGGACACACCGATTTGACCCATTCCTATCTTATTAGCAAGCAACCGCCACCGAAATGCCAACATTGTCAAAACACCCTCACGGTCAGTCATATCTTTCAGGAATGCCCATTTTATATTTCGGTTCTAGCCAGGTCAGGACTTACACCCGATATCGCAACCAGTCTAGGTAACGATGAAAACAAGATAAAATGTGTATTAAACTTTCTAAAGGCAAATGACATAATAAATAAAATATAGTTTTTTATAATATATTATATCTTATTTGTTTATCTATGTATCTGTTTTGTTTATCTATCTGAATCATTTTTTTTATCTTTGTGTGTGTGTGTGTGTGTGTTTGTATATATTTGTATATATATATTTTAATTATCATTATTATATATTTACTTACTTCTTTTTTTTTTTTTAAAGTCTCGATTTGAAAAAAAAAAATAAATAAAAATAAAAAAAAAAAAATAAATAAATAAAATCAAAATCAAAAATAATAGAAAAAAAAAAATAGCCACAGGCGTTGATGACCTAGCGGTTTTACGCCTTAAAACCCAAACAAACAAACAAGTTTAATGGAAATCCTTGTTACTAATACATTTATTAGTAGCCATTGCAAATACATTTTATTTATTTAATAAAATGAACTTCTCCATTGCCGAATAAGTGCATCTTGTAAATTTTATGAAATTTTGTTTTTCTTTCATGAATTTCTTGAAAAACCATTTTATATATACGGTAATGTGTAGAATTTTAGAAATATAAGTTTAGTAAAAATAAGTGAATTTAGAACGAACAAATTCAAATAATGCTTTTTCATCAATTTTCCACTTCACAATTAAGTTATGAAGTATATGTGAAAAGGAAAAGTCAAATAATTACGAGTATATCAGTTAAAATGAATTACCTGCACAAAATACCACAGTGTTTTTGTTTTCGCTGCTATTTTCTAAATTAAAAATTAGGCAATAGTATTTAACATAGATATATAAAAAGCACAAGGTATACAGTCATGTACAAAAATTCGGTACCTCATTTAAAATAGACTTAACGCTATAATTTACTTTAATATACAATTAATCAAATGTTTTTGTTTCCAAAGTTGCATACCTTCAGTAGCTTCCATTCTAAGAGATAACTTGTATTAACACATAATGAGAGAAAATACGAGAATTGAGTGATTTTTGTTGTTGTCTTAGTGAATCACAAATCGCACACAATCGAGACTAATTTAAGGTACAATGTCACTTACTTGTCTGGTTTCGATACAAACACTTTCTATTTTAATATTAAAACATTCAAAAATTTTCCAACTTAATTCGTTGTTTTGCACAGTGTGCGACATCTCATATTTCCGGGTAACAGAGAAGAAGTAATGAATTTGAATGATGCTGGATAGAGATATAAGAGTTGTCGTAATTGATGTTTATGCCGTTGTAGGTTTCATTGGCAACATTTTTCTCTTAGTCCCTAAGATGAAAGTGTTTATAATTGAAGTATCCACGGAAGAAAGGAGGGATTTTAGATAAACAATTTTTGAGCTCCTACATTCTTTAGTCTATGGGTATTCCTCTAAAAAAAACCGACCAACCATATTTCCGGATGTTTCTTTATACCATATTTTTCTAATGAACGGTTTGAATATACCTATTGATATATACAGCGTCATTTCAGGAAATATGTGACTCTTTTCCGTTCTTCTGTGGAATCTTCAATTTTTAATAACTTATCACTTTATTAACTTAAAATAGACAAGTACTTAATTAATAACATAAATAAAATAATAACTGGTTTTTATATGATAAAAAAATTATATGTCCTTCTTTTCTCCAGAACTATATTTTCCTGAACGTATTTACCAATGTTCTTAAAGTTCATCTAGATCAGGAGATCTTAATGATCCGCGAGGGACTCGGGATGGCCAGACAACACTCCCCTGTATTTTTTCTCTAAGGGCTTGTTGTTAGGGCTGTTTTATTGCTTATCTGTCCTGAGTTATGAGAGTTAGTTGAATAGTTTTAACAGGTGTATGTCCTATAAAAGTGCTTAAAAATACACTTGTAATCATCCTAATCCCCAATTCGGGGTGGAGATGTTTCGCATATTGTTCAATTTCTGGCTTAGTGGTCCGTCGACTTCTACGGTTCGGGAACAACTGTTCTGGATTAACGATGACGTCATAAAGGTAACATCACGACGCCAAAGCAATCTTGTATTATTGTAATATTAGACCTCCACAAGGCTCTAAATAGACATTTAGAACAGAATCATACTAATTGTACGACATTATTCCTGGCTACTATTAATTACTCTACCAAAAATAGCCGCAGAAATTGACGTTAAGTAGGTATATCTTATTTTTTTATTACTTTTTTAAGTGTAAACTTATTTTGGTCCGTTGGGCATTTTTGAGATGGGGTAAAAAAAGCAAACAACTTTCACCATACCGTACTCTACCTAAATCCAGCCTACAATTTCTCATCTTCCCGATGAGCTAGAGACTTAAAATTTGGAACATATCTAAGGAGTGGATGACAATGCAATAATAACAGAAGTGGTACCACGCGACGAAGTGCGAAGCCCTTAGGACATTCTCGGACGACGACTTTTGACGTCTTCGTCTGTTCTTTGACGGAACAAGCTACGATTGTTATAGGCATAACATTTTAAACAGGAAGAACCCTGCTACTTTTCGTTCGATCATAGTATAGGTATAGCACTTTCACTTTTTAAATATTTTAATACGAATTCAGAAATAACCTCTGTGAAACTTTGGATTCATTTTTTTCGCAAAATAAAACGACTACGTAAATTATGAGTAAGCCAAAATGAAGCCTGGTTAATCCTCTTTAAAACGATATGCCATAGAAAATTGTAACTCAATCCTTTGAGAAGCTATGAATTAAAGAACGGCAATAGAGAGGGAAAAATCGGATTTTCTAAAAGTTATCCGTTGGCATCGCTCGCGCGACTTGTGTTTTTTAAAATACGACTATTTTAAAAACTAAAGGGGTTAATGCTTGATCGAATGAAATGTCAACCTTCAAAATCGGATAACTATTTCCGGAGATATTCTAAGAAGCAAGATCCGTCGGGATACGCGATGCGCGTCCCATTTTTTGATGTTTTCTTTTTTCATAGAAGTGATCAAAATATTCAATAAGTAAGCAAAATAAAAATAATTTAAAACAGTAGCTCTCTAGATTTTTTGTTGCTGAATTCACTCCATTTTTCAAATTTTAAAAATATTATAGTAGTGAGAAGTGACGATCGGCCGAAGATTATGTGTTTCAGTTCTGCTATCTATTGTCCCAGAAACACACTGGTTTTATCCCTACTGGCCTTAGGTCCGGAGAACCGACTTCTCTTTCTAGTTTTGATTTCTTCTGACAAGGTAAGTGATATAAATAATTCACATTGTTTAAGATTATTTATCATTGTTTAAGCTTAATTTCAAATTAGGGTTATTTTTTTCGATTGACTCTATTATTCTTATATGTTAGGATAATTTTCGAATTTTCCTATCGAGCTGAAACATGGGCAGAATCCGTTTCATGTACTAAAAATCAGGATAAGACAAATAATTTCAAATGATTAGGGTTATTTTATTTTTCCATTGTGTCTATTTCTTATCTGTCAATGTAATTTTCTAAAAAAGTACCAATCATGCAGCATTTAAATTTATTTTTAACTTTGTTTATAACAGATTAGTTTTACGTCAAAAATAAACCTAATTCGTGACAAATAAGCCTTTTCATTGAAAATTATCTTTAACCATGAAACTAAGCTGTGTATTATCGATTAGTTAATTTACACTTCCAGCATGTGGTCCTAAGCACACTCACTTTTTTTTTAAGTGACGAAGGAAGGGAAAGGCTCTCTGACATCCAGTCTTCGAGTGCTGGAAAGTGATAGAAAGAGCCTTCCCCTTCTCTACCTCGCCACTAACGACCGGAAAGAGAAATAGCCTATGTTCAAACGCGTTTTTTTGGTATTTGATCTAAACTCACATATATTTCACGAAAATATGGTTGTAGAGAAACTCCTCGAGAACAAATAGCGTTTTGAAAAACGGCTCTAGGACGATTTTGGTCTTGGTTCAAATAATTTTTCGAAAAAAACCTATTTATATTTTCTCGATTTCCGGGAAAAGTTATTATATATTTTTGCATAAAATTGTCATTGTAGATAGGCATTAACAAAATTCACATAAGACACAAAAGAAGTGTTGGCGATAATTACAAGTCCTGCAATAAAATGTCCTAAAACTATCATATTTCACGGGTTTTAATTGTTTTTCCGAAAAATTGTTGACCCACGTCAATTGTTTAAAACTCATGTTTTCCATATTTTTAAACTATATTAAGAACTACTTTTTATCTTAAACATCTTAAACGTGGAAAAAAAAAAACTTTTCAGCAACTTTATGATTTTTTTCCATCATGTTGCTACCAATTTTATCTAAAACATATAATTTGTTTATATTATTTTTCTCCTAATTATCACGTTGAGAAAGTCCATTCGCAATTTATTTCTAAAAATAAATTATTGTGCCTAGACTAAGTTGGTATGTCAAAAGTAAACAAATATTCATTGAAAATGGTGTTAACTCCTTCTCTGCCATATTATTATAGATGTATAAAACAAGTCTCCAGCTCTCATGTCTTGTAAATAGCTCCAAAAGACAAGAAAAAAGTCAGTAACCTTTCCGATCGATAGTTAAGAGAGATACTTTTGATCAAAAATTTATATTATAATTTTCAGATTCTTTTATTATGTAAATACTGAAAGAAAGAAATATCAAATATATTTTCAATCTGCATTTACATTTATCTTAAAAATATCGTCAAATTATAGGGCTGTTGTACTTTGTCTAGGAAAATTCTTGTTTTCGCTTGTGAGATCCATCATTCAAAGCCTTTTCATTATTCACTGTCATGAAAACCTTAACCATTTCTTGTATAAATATGTTGACAAGTGTCTGAATACTTTGAACATTGAAAAACACTTTCTGTGAGAGTTTGCCATTTACGAGCTTTATGTCCCATGGATTGAAGTCGGTAAGTAGCAGTTATATATTACTGTTAATTAATAACTTTCTAACCAAATTCCGAATTTTAAAGTTTTAAAAAGTTTTAAAGTTTAAAAATTCTATATGGACAAAAAAATTTTTTAAAATCTGTAAAAGAAATCTTTACTTCTTATATAACAGAACTCTGTTATATCTTGGGATATGGGCTGAAAAATATAACTATAAATATAAAATTGTACGCGATTGTTAGACCCGATCGGCCAGTACTGATCCAACTGAATATTATTCAGTCTTTACGTCTTTATGTCCCATGGATTGAAGTCGGTAAGTAGCAGTTATATATTACTGTTAATTAATAACTTTCTAACCAAATTCCGAATTTTAAAGTTTTAAAAAGTTTTAAAGTTTAAAAATTCTATTTGGACAAAAAATTTTTTTTTAAATCTGTACAAGAAACCTTTACTTCTTATATAACAGAACTCTGTTATATCTTGGGATATGGGCTGAAAAATATAACTATATATATAAAATTGTACGCGATTGTTAGACCCGATCGGCCAGTACTGATCCAACTGAATATTATTAACTTTATTGACATTTATACCACTACGATAATGTACACAAAAACCATTTTTAAATTTAAATCCATTTTTCATTATCAAAAACGAATTATTATTTAATAGTATATTCAAATAGATCTAGGAGACCTATTGTATTGTAGATTTATAAATCTAAAATTTATAAATAAACGGCACGATCTAACTGCTGAAAAGCAGTTACGAAGTAAGCAATCAAAGTAACCTCAGGATTTATGAAATAAAACCCACAGTTATAGAAAAAGAAACAATAATAACGGAGAGAGTGGTTTGCCTTGATGCATTCTTTTTTTTTTATTGACTTGGACAATAAAGTTACCTCGCAATAAAAATGCCTTAAAATGTCATTGCTATGTTACTAATATTATCATTCAAAGATTCGTTGTTTAGGTTATTTTTAAGTTCTTGCGATTTTATAAAGGGTCTCACAGATAGGCTGTCTCCCTCCCATAAAATTCTAGAATATCAGAATAAAATTTCGGGGATCCTAATTGGGTAAACCCGTTCAAAGTTAGTTTGAGTTGTATTGTCGACTTGGTGACCTACCGGAGCATTCATTCAGCAACTTCAACTCTTGAAATTCCTTAAATGAGATGGAGTAATTTTTAATACGTTAATTTTAGTAACAATTCATTTAGGGCACTTTGTTGGTCCGATGTCCCCGGAGGGCGCTAATCGAAAAAAACGATTTTTATACGAAGTTCCAAATTTCTCTGAAGGAAACCTCTTTTTTTTTTTGAAAACTATTGAAATGACCGTTGAAGAAAATTAAAATTAATTTGAAATGAGCCTACATTCATTCCACACTAAGTATTATAGTGACAATAATAATTAAGAAAAAAGCAAAAAGTATTATTGTCTTGAAAATATTCAGATTATTATTTGTATTTGTTATAATTATTAGATAGTAAAAGTGTATTAATAAAATAAATTTCCGTAACCTTGTCCAAAACAATCTTTTTTTTGACTTTGACACTTTTTGCTGTTATCTTACTTATTATTGCCACTCTAATACTTGGAATTCTGGAATGAAAATAGACTCATTTCAAAGTGATTTTAATTTTTTACCACGTTTATTTGAATAGTTTAAAAAAAAAAAAAATTGCTTTCCTTCAGAGAAACTTAGAAATTTGCATAAAAAACGTTTTTTGCTTTTTAGAAATAAACACCCTCGGGTGCATTGGATCAAAAAATTGCCCGATAAGAATTCGTCTTAAAATTTTATTTTCTATCAGGAAAAAAAATTAACGCATACCATTGGAAATTCCAGAGTTAGAGTCGCTGTAGGAATACACGATTGGGATTCCCCAATATAAAACATTCATGAATTTACCGTAAGGATCATCTCTGACACCTTGGTTCTAATTTACTTTCATTTTTATGTAAGTAGATCCCTCATCAAGCCCATCAAGATCCCTATTCAGTCCAATCCTGGTATTCTCAGGCCTCAGACACATGGCCATTTCCTCTATAAATTTATTGGATGTCCGTTTAATTTATCATTCAACCATTTGTAGTAAGTTTGTATGTGTTTATTAACTGTTGGTTTATGTTAGTCATGGTGTAAGATATTGTTATTTTTATACCATGGTGATTGTTTTATTGGTCTACATGTATTAGATTGAAAAATATTTATTTGTTTCATGCAAGTCTAAATTGAAAATTAGACAGGAATTAACTACTAACTACTGATACCTCTATGGATATACGCATTACAAATATAATAATTATTAAAAATTCAAATAAATAAGACATGAGAATGAATTGGGCTATCGATCATTTAACTTATAATTGGATGATAAATGATATAAATATTATGTAATAGTTATAGTATCTATTATGTAATGTGTACAATATGCGTTCACAAATTCATCTTCACAAAAAAAATAAAATCATTGCTCTCATACTATAAGGATGTAGGGAGTTTTTAGTGGTGTACTAGTATTAACTTTGTTGCTTGATTTGAAGTGTGTATGAATATTATGAATTAATTCAACAATATATTAAAATTTTGGTTCTTAAATTTTTGGATGCGTATTTGTTTTTAGTGCTTAGTGGATAATTCATTCCTGCCAAAAGTGATATAAATGTTGAATAAAATTATTATTTATTCTGCGGACTTAGTCGTAGTTTTTAATGATTAGGGTTACTTCGAGTTTACCCGGTGGGCAGATGGAATCCCCACCAAACATTATACTTCCAATCGAGACAAAGACAATTACCGGATTCGCGTCAAGGAAATCTTTGAAGTTGTTTCTGATGTAACAATGAAGAGGGTTGCAGAAGGCGGGCCTATATATAACGAAAGGACTTTTTTCTGTTGCAGCCACTGCGTATGGAGGGCGGACAGTACATCAAGGAGTTGCCAGACTCCGCCAAGACGGCGTGCCTCTTCTTCACGCCGAAGGAGAACGACGGTGTTGGGACTCTGGTCGACTACCTCGAGTATTTCAAGGTGAGTTGAGAGAATGGATTTATTGGTATAATTTGTTTTTATTATGTTACTGATAGGTTCAAATTCGATGTAACGTAGGTAATTGTTATCCAATTCTGCTTACATGGAGTGAAATCATTCATTGCAAAAAACCAATTGGTATTAAACTTTTACAATCGATAAAAACAATATCAAAGCGAAAATAAAAATATTAAGCATCATTAATATTTCCCTTTCTTTTTTTTTGATAACGAGTTACCGTGAATAAAATATATTTATTTATTTACAACCTTTCTTGCCTTTCGGTAATGCGGGTTTTGGAAGCAAAGGCTGTCACTACTGCCGATTAGTTCTCTTCATTCTTCCTTTAATTTTTCTTTCTTAAATTGTTACTTTCTTCATTATTTCAATTTTTCTTTAATTCTTTACTCCACAACTCCTAAACACGAGCATAGAGACTTATCTGAATGTCTTTGCCGATGTTATGGAGCTTGGCACGGAATCCCCCATGTCGGCTAGAAATTGCGACATTCAGTTACAGAGAGGATCCATTTGCCATTTGACGGTTTAATGGACGTTTGGGAAGTATTTTCTAAAGATAGCCCCTTTCTGAGTAGTTACAAACCGTCGATGCCATTCCTCCAATAGTGTTTCCCCTTATTATTCTTTTCGTTTTTCTTGGATTCAAACCTCTCTTGGAGATTTTCCGGAAGGTCTGCTGAGCCTTCTTTCTTACAGTAAGAGGTCGAGAGGTACTCCTCCGAATAAGACCTATATCGCCTCATGAGCAGCAGTTTTATAGGCTTTGGTTATCCGCAGTAGAGCCATTCTCCGTATTCCAGCCAACCTTTTCTTCTGTTGTTGCGAGAGGTTTCGATTGCTGGCTGGGGACGCGTACCTCAGGATTCCTAGTACTACTCCATCATAAATAGTCATAGTTGCAGAGAATATGAGACGCCAGAAAGCGCTTCAATACAACTTAATCCATTGAAGGCTAGGGTCACCTTATTTTTCAAGTGATCCAAATGAGGATTAGCATTAAACCTTCTACCGAACCTCACACCAGGTATCTCACTTGGAGATTTTCTTATGCCTTGTAGATTCATGATTACAGAGTGAGCCCTAGCGATCGTCCTTTCAGTAGGATGGCCTGGAATTTGGCAGGAGCCATTCTCATCCTTTTTCTCTCGCACCATTCACCCACGAGGTTGGCGCATCTTTATGCTTTTTCTATAAAGCCGGCTCAGCTGCTGGACGCCACCACTGCGGCCATCAATAAACAAGTCATCAACAAAATGTCGATATTCCGATTTTATAGAAAACCAAATATCGATATTATAATATCGAAGGGAAAATATCGATATCGATATCCCATCCCTACCTTCCTGGAGTGGGCTTTCTCTTCCTCCAATATTGAAGTAAGCTGGGCAAACAGTAGTTTTCCATCCACACACAAAATATTTGTAGTAATGGTACTTTTGTAAATAATTTCTGAGAACGGCTCGGTCCCAGGGTACTCATATTTACTTTTATTTGAAGCAGCTTATAAATTCATAATTATTTTAATATAAATTATATAAATCTTAACTAACTAATTATGTAATGTCTGTTGGTAGCTGCACAAGGTGAACCTGGTACACATCGAGTCTAGGTCTTCACTCAGGTTTCCTGGTAGGTACGAGTTCATGGTCGAATGTGTTCCCGGGATTGGCAACCTAGGAGCGGCCATCGAGAGCCTTCAGAAAAACTCAGAATACTTCAGCATCATATCCAGAAATCACCAAAACAACAGGGGTAAGTAATCACTTCATTTATCGATGAGCTGCTTTACTTTCTCAAACTATGATCTACCTTATACGGACCTATATCGACAATATTACTAAATATAGGTTTTATAGGTTTAGGTAATTATATGTGTATATATATATTACACCCAACCAGACAGAATTATAGGCCTTCTCGAATTGCCTAGATATCCTACAGCAATTAGCTGGGGGCAGTAAACTTTCACTAATGTGGACTCCGAGACACGGAGGAAATGCGACAGTCGATGCCCTAGCAAGAAAAGGTTCAGAAATTATGCTAATCGACCCTGAGCCATACGGCCAGTATGGCCTGGAAGGGCATCCATATGAGTTGATGAGAGGTGAGACATTGAAATAATCGATATCTCTAAAGGAAGCCTGTTCACTTATTTTAAGACATTTACACTTCAGGTATTATATAACACCCTAGCATGCTGATAAAAGCATCGAGCGGTGACCTTGAAACAGCAACGAAAGTTATTTAAGATTATTTAGATGAGAAAGACAGGTAGGGAATATTGAAGCACATAAACATTAACTTTATGGAAAATAATAAAGTTGCCTTTGATTTTAAGGCCGTTACTTTTATAAAAGGATCATCAAAACATATGTACAAATGAATGTTTCAGATAGCATAGAACAAGCTTTAGTTGTTTTTAAAATGTTTTGCCGTTTTTCTTGACGCTTTTGAAAGATATTTCAGATATCATTATCAACAGTGATTTGATCCTTTGCGATAGTGAGTTTCTATTTAAAACCGAGGAAGTGTCCCGATGTAGAAGACTGACATTTCAGTTATGAAACTTTTTTTTTTAATTCCATTACATCTAATGTTAATGTAAAATACATGGTTATATGCATAAATGGTCTTCCTAATTATCTAATATTGCCACCACGCAGGTTCTGTGCCATGGTTTCCCAGAAGGATACGAGAGTTGGACCAATTCGCAAACCAAATCCTCTCCTACGGATCCGAGCTTGATGCCGATCATCCCGGCTTCACAGACCCAGAGTACAGAAAGAGGAGGAAATATTTCGCCGACATTGCTTACAACTACAGACAGTGAGTACCTCATTTCTCAGAGGCGTACGCAGAGGAGGAGGGGAGTATCGGAGAGATATATCTCCTCCTCCCGTAATGGTACGAAAAAATATTATTTTCATACCCACCTACATGAGATTTTTATTTTGAGTAATATTTTTGTTAATTTTTTATCCAATTTTCAAGCTAATCCTTAAAATTTACACCAAATTTGGCGATTATAGATATAGATATACGCGATTATGGGGATATTTAGATGATTATTTGCCTTCTTACTAAATTTCTACCGAAAAAATATTCTGCGTACGCCGGTCATTTCTATATGTACTTAAAATAATACTTAAAATAATTCTGCCCAAATGTATAAAAAAAAAATAAATAAAGCATGTATACAACAATAATATTCATAAAAAATCCAAGGAAACCGGACCTATTCCCTCTCTCTCCCCTCCCCTCTTCCGAAATTACAAAATATTTTAACTTATTCTTATCTGTAAAGAAAAATTGTATAAACCTATTTGAATGTTATTGGGGTGAGGAAAAAAAAATTACCTTTAAATAAAATTAAGTTTATTTTTTTTCTACATCTCTGTTAATTCTAATTGTGTTATCTTTTTAATCCTAATACTATATTGAATCATTTAGTAAACATACTGTCTCTCTGTGAGGCTCAGTACTTGTTTGGAATTCTTTCAATAAAAATGACTTTGAGGTATGAAATTCAAGTAATTCTGCGACAATACTTAAAAGGAATTGTCAGCCGCCAAAACCACGTGTTTGATACGGGAAGTTGAAGAGGAACCTAACCATAATGAGCGGACTGTGTGGAGGTAGTTCGCGAAATTTGAAAGTGGTGATATATATGCTTGTAAAGGTAGCCGGGCTCAGGGCGATCATCTGTTGTGGACAGCGAGGCTCTACGACACGCTATTGAAGATGACTCCACAAAAAGTACTCGGCAGCTATCTTCCGAACTTGGTTTGTCATAGTTAAGTGTGAATCGTCACTTACGCCAATTAGGTAAAGAGAAGAGAGCATGTAGAGAAGTTCCACATGAGCTTACCTTGCAGCAAGCCGAACAGCATGGAACAACCGCTGCTCCTTCAAAATCCAAGTGACGAACGTTTCATTAAAAGGATTGTCGAAATACATATTTACACAGAATCCTCGAAAAGCGGACATACTACTACGAAAAGTGGATATACTGGCAGTAGATAGACCGAGACCAGCCTGCTCTACACGTCACAAAGCGAAGTCACTTTGAAAAAAAGACAATTCTGTCAGTTTTTTTGGAATTTCGAAGGTGTAATGAGTTTGTTTCGGAAGGACGTTCTCTCGATTCCGAGCTTTGGAACAGCTGCAACGAATGCATGATGTTTTGGAGAGGCGATACCCGGCGTTGGTGAATGAACAATGCTCAGCCGCACATTTCGCGACACACGAAGCAAAAACTAGCTGAAATGGATGTCATCGAACTACTAACACACCCACCCTATAACTCTGATCTTGCGTCTTCGGATTTTTATATTTTCCGTGCAACGGCTCACTTTCTTAAGAGGAAAACATTTCAAACATTGGAGGAGGTAAACATTGGAGTACAAGACTTTTTCCAGTTGAAACCTAAAGAGTGGTACCGACAGGGAAACGAGCAGCTGGCTTCTAGATGGCAACTAACCATAGAAGATTATGGACTGTACTTCAAAAGTTAGAAGAAATTTTATGTAAGAAAAAACAAACTTCGTTTTAATCCTTGAAACGATCATTTTTTTTTTTTACTCACCCCAATATTTTATAAATACTAATATACCTAGTTATAGAAAATGTTATATATAAAGAAGGACCCCTTACATCTATGGTTGGGATGGGTTTCTTTAAAGTAGACCCTTGGATGGACACCGGCTTCCGAAACGAAATCTTGGCTACTGTGTTATATGAAATATAAAGCAAGGAAAAATATTGCGATCATGAAAAATTTCGGATTCGAGTTTTCAACGGAAATGTACGTTTTAAGGTTCTCTGAGTTCAAATAACTGAGTTTCGCAAAATGGTCTATGTGTACGCGTATGTCTGCGTGTATGTGTTTATGTGCGTTTTTTGTTGTTTTTTTTTTTTTGCTTTTTTTATTTATTTATTTTATTATTAGAATAGGGAAAAAATCTTCCAGAGACGATGTGTGACTAAAAGTCTACAACACTAAGATTCATATTCATTACAAAACCATCTCCTTGCTCATCTTTCTTTACCACACTGCGGAACTGCTGTGAAGCATTACTTAGCGGGGGGAGGAGGGTGCAGGATGGCTATGCGCCTACTTCTTCTTTGGACTTCTTATTAAGCCGTTTTTCCGAAAACGACTGCTGTCTAAGATTTCTGTCTAACTCTTTCTATTCTTGAGCAAATCACTGGCAACATAAGAACGCATATTCCACTGTTTCATCCTCGAGGGCGCAAGTAGCGCCCTGGTCCTCAGTTGGGTTAGATAATAATCAATCTCTTCATGTTTCCGCCATATCCATGATGCAGTATCAGGAATCAGATGGTGGTCCATAATCATGCGGATAAGGTATTCCTGCGTTTCTGGTATCTTTCACGAGTATAATTTCTCTCTACCATCACCCAGTGAGCATCCAAATCTTCTCGCCTTCGTCGGAATATCTGGTCCCGTTCCTCTGCCAGAAGGTCAATGGGAGGTGATAATGCACACCGCTTCATAGGACACAGTGCGAAACGCTCGAGCGTTTGCACACTGATCACCTTGCTGACACACGATTCTACTAGGATTGCTTCCTTCCAGATCGGCGCTGCATATAAAATTGTAGTAATAGTAGTAATTTCCTCAGGTCCACCGATATTTGGCATAATCAGAGCTAGTGCATTAGTCACTAGTTCTGATTTACCCCTAACTATGTGCAGATATTCATTAAACCGAAGTCTGGCGTCAATCTGCAAACCAAGATATCTGTAAGATGGCTTGCTATTGGCCTCATAATTTCCAACGGTCAGAGTGATTGTATCCCTTACTTTCCTGCTGGTGAAAAGTGCTGCTTTGGCCTTATGATCAGCAAGCTGGGGGCCAACCTATGAAAGCCACTGGCGAATGGTGACGACGACCTTGTTCACATTACATGTTATTTTCTCCAGGAATTTTCCACGGAACGTCATTGCCAGATTGTCGGTAAAGTCGAGAGTAGTAGTTTTCCGATATAGAGAGCATGAGCACCGCGTCATACATCACATTCTACAGCAAGTGCACTAAAAATTAACTCTAAGGAACGCCACCAGAAATCTTGTATATTTTCACTCCAGCTTCTTTTTCATACCTCAAGATTCTATCTGTGAAGTAACTCTTAATAATTCTCACGAGGTATTGTGGGACTTCCATCTTTCGCAATTATTCCAATATACAATCCTACCGAGCTGAATTAAAAGCATTCCGTACGTCCAATGTTATAATTGCGCAGTACTTCTTGCCAGGCCCTTCTCCACCTCTTTTCTGCAATGAACTCTCTACCAGCTTTAATCATGAAATCGACAGTATAGATCGTCGATCTGCCCTTTCGAAAACTATACAGGTTATCAGCCAATCCTCGGATTCCTTCACTGAAGTCAATCATTCGGCAATAGACGATCCTCTCTAGTATCTTGCTTGCAGTGGTGTATTTGTACTTGTGAATGAGTGTGCGTGAGTGCCTGTCTGTCTGTCTGTGTAAGTCTAGCTCAAAAACGAAACGTTGTAAGAAACTGAAATAACTTATTTAAGGTAGTGATAGGCCTGGTATGTTACAACTTTTTCCTTTTAATTTTTTATATATGCATCACCGAGAAAATGCAGGTAAAAAAATTATGATGAAAAGAAAATTTTATTTTTTTCAATAAGTATGCATTTTATGGTAAATTATGTATAGAATCGTCAGAAAGATAATGAAATGCCCTACAAAAAAAAATTCTCTGAATCGAAGCAAATTAGCAAAGATACAGCGTATATCTGTAGAAGTGTCACTTGATATCATCCATTTTATACTTGTTTATAATTTTCTCGAAAACGGCTCAAACGATTTTGATTAAACCCGTTCTTTCAATGTGCAATTGAATAGTCATCAATATCAGCTAGGTATTATTCTCATTGAAATAGTCCGGCAGGGCTTGAATGCCGAATTTTCAAAATATCTTCCTCTAAAGTACTTTCAATTTTGTTTATTTGAAATGATTAACCATTTTCCATCATCAGTAGTAATAAAAAATGGATAAATATAAATATGAAAGAATTTGATAATTAACTAAAGGAGGACAAAGGAAAAATATTTTACCAGGTTGTAAACAAACTGTCGGAAATACGTTGCAATATAGATGAGACGGGTGTGAAAACCATATGGTAATTAATTGTTTTAAATGAAAGATAGTTGTACAATCTATAATTTTTACTTTCACTTGGCTGAAAAAATGGAAGTACAGTTCGGTGAAGTATTTCCATCGCTAATGAGCAAGGATTATGTTTGAAGAAGTTAGCTACACTGTCATGAACAATTATTCATTTTTTAAGATTATGAATTTATACAGAACAGATTTTTTACTAATAAAAAGAGGTTAATTGTTTACAATAACCTGACCAACCAAAAATATGTATAACACAGAATGGTCGTTCTGTAATTGTTAAAAAACCACTTGATTGTGCTTTTATGAGAGAAGGCGTGATGAAGTGCATACTGCTAAAATGTGAATTCTTTAAAATTATTTTAATAATAATTTATTTTTATTAAAATATATCATGTGTCTACATGATATATTATTTTAGGAGAAGTTGGTCGAAGGGTGCGATCAATGAATGAAAATACACAACCCATGGGTGGGCACACTCATGGATCACCAATTTTAACCAAATGGATTAGTTAATTCCTCATTCAAAAATATTGGACACGTGTGAACACCGGCGTTCATTGGCCATAGGAGCCGAAAAAAAAATAAAACACGTTGAAACTGCTTTATTTTTTATCTAAACTTTGGAGATGGATACATAGTTTAATCACCCAAAACATTTGTTTATTAAAGGAAAAATAAAAAATTTAAAAAATGATTGTTTAGTAATATCCGATTTCGATGTACTTGGGCTCGTTGGAAAGAGAAAAGTTTATTCTTTGCATAAATATAAACAACTATTGCATTATCTAGATGGTCTGTGTAAAAAAATATGATCACCAATTAACGAAAATTTGAGGGTTTTTTTTGCGGATAACGTTGATTCTAAAACAGGTAGGAACATCCAGGATAACGAAAATCGCGTAGTTTAAGAATCTTTGCCTGCCCTCCAAATTTGGTTTAAATCTGTCAAAGAGTGCCTGAATAATGGGCGTTTTTTTTAATTTTTTTAAAAATAGAGGGGGCTAAAGTTTTAGTCAACAAGTTTTCATACTTAGATCCTCCCGAAAATTTGACTGCAGCGGTTTTTCAAAATGCTAAGCCCAAATTTGACGCCAGTTTAAAATAATTTCTAAAGAATCGATTGATTTACATGTATGAAAACAGTATTCTTCTATGGAGTGAAGTATATTAACAGATTTTTTTGTTCGAAACCGGCGTCGGATTTGGTTTTAGCACTTTGAAAACAACCCTATATTCAAATTTTTGGGCGAATTTAAAAATGAAAAAAATTTCTGCCTACAAATGTTTTAAAAAACTGCCCATTATTCAGGAATTTGGAGGGTAGGCAAAGGTTCCATTGCAACAAACGCCAGGATAAATATCCAATATTTTTGGATGAGGAATCACCAAATACAATGTGGTTGAAATCGGTGACCCATTGACTGTGCCTTCCCCTTATATATGTGCGGATACACCAAAACCGGGCTTGACTTGACCGGAATCCGGTAGCGAGCTCGTATGTTGTATTTAATAGGAGACCAGAGTCAACAATCCGCTCAAGTCCAGTACGTATTCGGTGTCGCCGCCTCCTATTAAATATACGATACGGATTCGCTACTGGACTCCAGTCAAATCAAGTCCGCACCTAAACAATTGAACCTTATTTTTTTATTATGTGCCAATGTTTCGGCCTAAGTCGAAGGCCTTTTATCAGAGGTTTTTCCATTAGAAAAACAGGATAACGACCAATAAAGTATAACAAATAGTCCTGATGAAGGCCTACAATCTTAGCACTCAATAAAAAATAAAGTTCACTTATTTTTTTTTGTTTTTCCTTCATTGAGCGCACCCTCTTCCCTCTCTCTCTCTCTCCTCCTACACATCTACATCAACCTATTATTTCAACGAACTGAGACTAACAAATTAGCATCCTGTAATCCAGTGTTAACTTTTTTTAATTCTTGTTATTTCTTCATGTTAACTTTATGCTGACGACGATTCATGAAGTCATTTCCGTGATCACAGTCTAAAATCTGAACCAATTCCTTTCCTTTTTCACTTCCAATCCATTTTCCTATCGACTTGATTTCTCAACTTCCGTCTTTGGTTTGTAAGTCTTCCTTTCTAACCGTTTCGTTTGATTCCTGAATAACATTCTTCTTCTTCTCCTGGCGCTACAGACCGACCTGGTACTTGGCCTGCTTCAACGTCTGCCACAGGGCTCTCTCCTCCACCCGCCTGTAGCATGTCCTCTTCCACTTTCTCCTTCCATCGTGCTCTTGGTCGGCCCTTTGCTCTAGTGGCGAAGATCTTTCCTTTGTATGCCTTCTAATATCTGAATAACATTAGGTTTCCGAACCGTTTTATATCTTTTCAAAGATGAAATATGTATTTTTAAATATCTTTTTCTTCACTATTCTTTTCTGATGTCAACCTCAAAGATTTATTCACCATATTTATTTAGTTATGCATGTGGCAATGCTTTAATATTGTTTTCTTGGAAACACATCTTCGTTTTCTAGTGTATACAGTTTCTAGATTTGAACTTATCCTCTCTTAATTCTTCATGACTAAACAATTATATTTGCTTTCAGCGGAGAACCGATCCCGTATGTAAAATACTCAAAGGAAGAGATTGCTACTTGGGGCAAGGTTTTCGAAAAATTGACGACACTGTACCCTACTCACGCTTGCAAAGAGTTCAATCATGTTTTTCCTCTTCTTATCGAAAACTGTGGATATAGGAAAGACAACATTCCTCAGCTCGAAGATATTTCCAATTTTCTTAAAGGTATATTATATATTTTATTTTCTTCCCTAATTTCTTCCCCAGTCAGCTTGTAATATGGCAGTTTATTAAAGTATTTGTGACCAAACAAGTACACTATTCTTAAATGAATATAGTCATGGATGCTATAAAAGATCTGTGATTACATAGTATTGAGCTTTTAATCATTTAATCATTTTCATCATTAGACCAATGTAATCAGGAAGCATTTCCTTATAAAATGCCTAAATCAATGAGCCAGTCTCTATAAAATCAATGTTCTATCTATTTCAAGCAAGACGTATGCAATCCTAGGAAAGAGTAAATCGCATATTTTTGTAATTTCCAAAATTAGCTGATTATGAATAATCGGTTGACAATTATAAAACTAATAGCGTTAAAAAAAAGTACAAATGAACAATAATAAATCCAATTAGCAACCAAAAGTTATCAAGTTATGAATCATTGATAATTTCAATATCAACTTTGAAGTTGAAGTTAACAACAATTTTAATATCCAATATTTAGGTAAAAAAAAGGAACCCGTTAAGCTAACAGTTCGTCACTGGTGTGGATAGAACCCAATGGCAATGGCAAATTCTTTTGATGTGTGAAAGAAACTCGCTCAGGAACGACCAACGCAAACATTGGCCAATACTTTCACTAATACACAAACTTTCACAAATCCTCCGATCCACACCAGTGGCAAAAGATTTGACAAACGATCTTTCACTAGCGTGGAGCCGGTTTAAGCATTTGTGCATGTAGGTGCATTCTATATAGCTCCTTTCATTCAGTTTAAAAATTGACGTATGTCGCTACATCTGTTTCTTGCATTTTAGCACCCAAATTTGCAGTATCTTAAGATCTTATCTACATAAAATACTATTCGATTTTAAAATACCCATAATTAGTTACTTATAAAAGGTTATACTAAAGTTTCGTCCTCAAACTGCCTTTAAAGACATGTTTTCAGGTTTTAGAAAAAAAAAAAAATTGTATTCAAAATAAAATTATTTCTGTATTGTCGGTTCACAAAAATCAGTTAAATAGGACAATAGGACTGTCCTTGTATTTATTTTAGTCCATTTTTTGTTAAAGTTCGATTTTATAGTATTAGTAGGAGTGCCAGACGCCCCTACAGTGCACCTCCCTTCTCCCTCCCACCTTCCTTTAAACTGAACATTGTTGTGTTCCTTATGGCTAAAGACGGGATTTATATGGAACAAAAATATGCCATATGATATGCAGTAAAACCTCAAATATGCAGTAAAACCTGCAGTAATATGTAGGGAAACCTGAAGAAGTAAACAGGAAAATATGCATGATAAATGTCAAAAACATGAAAAAACCAACAAAAGGCCACAATTACTGTATAAATTGCTTTGTTTATGAATTTTAATTTTAATTTAAAATTAAAAAGCCGGTCTTTAAGATTAAAAAAAAAGCCAATATTCCCAAAAAAAAAATTGCCGCACCTTACCAAAGATGGCGGACTACGGTATTTGACTTGATTTAGTTTTTTGATAAGTGCCATTCAGGATTTGGACTAATTTCGCCTTAATTGACTTTGTTTCAAAGCTAAATAGTAAGAAAATCATAAGATATAGAAAAAAAATAATAATAATTGGCTCAGAAGTGTCTGTGAGTTTTATCTTTATAGTGATAAAACACCAGTAAAATAAATTTTTTAAAGTCGTTCACACGAAAGTTGAAATTTCATGAGCAGTGGCAATTAAACGGCCAACAATAAGAAAAAGTCTTCAAATAATTGCCATCAAGAATTATATATATATATATATATATATATATATATATATATATATATATATATATATATATATATATATAATTCTTGATGGCAATTATTTGAAGACTTTTTCTTATTGTTGGCCGTTTAATTGCCACTGCTCATGAAATTTCAACTTTCGTGTGAACGACTTTAAAAAATTGATTTTACTGGTGTTTTATAGTGTCTTAGACAATTATTATTATTTGTTTTCTATCTCTTATGATTTTCTGACTATTCTGCTTTGAAACAAAATATGGCGAAATTAAGCCAAATCCTGAATGACAGTGACCATAAAAATAAATCAAGTCAAATTCGGTAGTCCGCCTTCTTTGGACGCCATTTTGGCAAGGTGTGGCCACTTTTTTCTTGGAACATTGGCTTTATTTTAATCATTAGCCGTAAAGAACACAGACAATATCTGAATATTGCATGGTTCAAAGGTACCGCACTGTCCCTTGAGGTAGTTGAGCCTTTCCGTGAGTTTTAAATTCTTCATATCAATTATTCCATGTTTTAAATTAAGAATATTAATTTTCTAAGAAATTGAATTAGCGTTGTTTAATTATTTATAATTTTTTGACAAAATATAGTCCATGTACATATTAGTATCCTCAATATATAGCAATAAACTGCTTAATTTATTGACAACATTGTTTTTTGGACAGACTGCACGGGTTTCAGCCTTCGCCCTGTCGCTGGGCTCCTCTCGTCACGTGACTTCTTGGCAGGATTGGCCTTCAGGGTCTTCCACTCAACTCAGTACATCCGCCACCCCAGCATGCCGCTCTACACCCCCGAGCCTGACGCCTGTCACGAACTTCTTGGCCACGTGCCTCTTTTCGCCGACCCTTCATTCGCCCAATTTTCTCAAGAAATTGGTCTGGCGTCTCTAGGTGCTCCTGATGAATACATCGAAAAAATAGCGACGGTAAACCCAACAATATTTATTTATATAATATATTATAAAATTCAGTTTAGCTTGTGATATTTTTATTTGCAGATCTAAAGTTTCATTTTCGTTATTCAGGCGTTAAAAAAAAAAAAAATTATCTTTCAAAACTTGCTTTTCTGAATATCAAAGGACGTGATCTGCTGTATTTGGGGTTGCCACCATCTATAATAAGAAATGTGGGGCAAAATAAAAAGGGTGACCACAAGAGAAGAGAATGTAAATATGATATTTCGTAAATAGGTGTGTAAAAATTATTTATTAGGAAAATATAATATGTATACTCATACAAAATAATTGTATATATTAAAAAAAAAAAAAACTAGGAAAACTAAAAAGTAATAAAGCAGCAGGAGCGGACGGAATTCCTAATGAGCTCTTTAAAAACGTTGTTGAAAACTACACAAAAAAGCTGACACACCTGTATATGGATACTGATACACCTAAATTATGGAAAGAAGAGAAAATGACCGAGGAATAAGAGACGGGTTTAATATGTCTGATACATAATAAACAGGATACACTAAAATGTGAGAACTACTGATGAATATCCCTTTTGAACACCGCCTTTAAACTCCTCTCTAACGTAATATTCCAAAGATTACTTCCCTATGCTGAGGATATTATTGGAGAATACCAATACGGCTTCCGGAATGTTAGGTTAATATCTGATCAAATCTTTAGGTTGAGACAGATATTAGAAAAGACTTTAGAATATAGAATAACCAACCACGATATCTTTATAGATGTCCGTGCAGTGTACCATACAGTTAACAGCGGAACGCTCTACAAAATTATGAAGGAATTCAACATTCTCATAAAGCTGATAAAAATGCTTAAAGTGACAATCTCTGGATCGAAATACATAATTATAATATAGTAGAACCTGTCAGATCCAGTAGAAACAAACAATGCATGAGCGATGCATTGGCGTGCATATTGTTCAAACTGGCTCGATAAAAAGGGATCCACAACCCTGGCATACAGTTTGGGGGACCCATATTTAATAGGCAGATCCAAATCCTGACCTATGCGGACGATATTGATCAGATTCCATGAACAGAGACTAGCCTAAAGGAGGCATTTACGGCCCTAGAGTGTTCCGCCAGCAACGTGGGCTTAGTTTTACACCAACAAAACAAAGCATATGGCTGTCATAAGGGACTGGAGATACCAGCACCGCCAAGTAAGAGACTAAGTCTTTGAAGCGGTACAGAATTGCGTGTATTTGGATGTTCATAAAGATTTCAATAAGTTTTGCTCTAAGGAGATCGAAAGAAAAATCCAGGTGGCAAACAGGAGCTACTATAGCCTTGTCAAGCATTTTCAATCCAGGCTAATTACCAAAAACACAAAAGTCACCCTTTCCAAGAAGCTGGACTGGCCTGTCCTCACCTACAGATCGAAATCCTGGTTAATTAAAAGAATTGATGAGCAAAGACTGACCATGTTCGAGAGGAAAATATTTAGAAAACTCTATGGATCAGTTCGAAAGAATGGCAGCTGGAGAAGGGGAGCTTTTCTCTGAATTCTGTGACACGCTCAATGTGGATTTTTTTGAATATCAACAGACTTCACTGGGCAGGGCATCTAAAAAGAATGAGGCAAGATAGCATGCAGATTAGGATCGCTAAACACACACCAAAGGAGAAGAGGAAGATTAGAAGACCAAAAGCCCAGGTAGATGGACCAGGTAGATAGGTAGAGAGTCGCGACGATTAGGTCGCTGGGTGAGATGAGCTGGTGGACCAGAGCATGGCTCTAAACAGAGAGGAATGGACAAATTTTCTACGGGAAGCCAAGGTCCACACAGGGCTTCTGCGCCAAGGATTTATGTATGTAAAATTGAAACCCAATTTAAAAGTTTTAAAGGAACTAAATATAGTTGGTAACATAATTTAGTAAGGTAAGTCCCTAAATGCATACTCGGTGCAAGTGCATATATGGGGATTTATTTCAAATCTATTTTGTTGGAAAAGCTGCCATCTATGGGAATTTTACTATTTACTTCAAATTCCCATGGCATTTCTCCTAACAAAATAGATTTGAAATAAATCTCCATGTGTGCAGTTACAACTACATACTTTCTAGTTATTAAAATATTTATAAAAATAAAAAATAAAAACTAACCAAAAAAATATTAAGACTAGAAAAATTGTTAACAGTAACGAATAGTCAATGTCCAATTATTACAAAAACAAACAGAATTCCTTATGAAACTTGATCTTGTTGATTTGATGTTTTTTTGGGGAGGGGGGAGTTTAACCTCATATGTGCTTTAACTCAGGAAGAATGGATTATCCAACAGGTTACTAACCTTGTCAAGCCAGTATGAGAAGATGAAGATAGCATTTTTTTAAATAAATCTCTTTCTAAAGTGTTATTTTTAGATTTAATATATCACTATTGAGACTGATAAACTTATCTGTAATGTGGAAGTAAATCCAGAAATAAATGTTTGTATCAATTAAGTCAAATAATTATTTATCTTATATAATTACTAATTATTATTTATCTTATATAATTATGATTTTTATATATCATATAAAAATCATACAATTCATAGAACTTCTTTGCTGCTTATTTATAAGCTTTGATAATCTTATCTATTTGCTTTAACAATCTAATTTAGTTTCTCATGGAGATTCTTAAACAATATTATCTACTCCTATCCCAGCAGATATTGTTATCTTATCCTATGATCAGTAATCTCACTTATGATAGCCGTCAATATTTTAATAAAACTATGTATGATTATTTGGGGTAATAGAAGGAAATCAATTTTTCATATTTTAGGAGCTAGGAGCTAAATCTTTAGTAAACCAATATGCTTGATATTTTCTGGCAATAGTCTACCAATTCACCTCTTGGTATACTGCTTAATTATGAGCACTTCTATCTGTCAAAATTAAATTAGATATCTTTCCAAGATGGTGTATCATCTGTAGGTTTGAATTTTTTCTCCTAACTGTATTGCATAAAGCCAAACAAATAATGATACATTAAAATAAATGCTTCAAGAAATAATCTCAAAACTTATACTTTTGTTTACAGTGCTACTGGTTCACAGTGGAATATGGCCTCTGTAACCAAAATGGAAATCTGAAGGCATATGGAGCCGGCCTGTTGTCTTCCTTTGGTGAGCTTGAATACTGCCTCAGTGACAAGCCAGAGCTCAAATCTTTTGATCCACCAGTCACAGCACTGCAGAAGTATCCCATCACCGAGTATCAGCCATTATACTTTGTTTCTGAGAGTTTTGAGGATGCCCAAGATAAAATTATGTAAGAACCTTGCCCTACTAAAAATATTGAAGTTTCAGAAAGATAATTTATTTATGATAAAGTAATTTTAACTTTTATCAACTTTCTTGTTTCAGGAAATATGCCAAAACAGTGCCTAGGAATTTTGGAGTAAGATACAATGCCTATACACAAAGCGTAGAGGTATTAGATTCAAAACCGCAAGTCCAAGAATTGATGCAACAAGCGAGTAAAGAATTACTGTTTTTGTCTGATGTGCTGAAGAGGGTTCTGTAATTTTATAAAGATATCTGTCAACTATTTTACAAATTAATAGTGTTTTTTTATCATTAAGTAAAAATTACCAGGATAATATGCATTATGTGATATATAATATATTTTTATTAGTTATTTTTAACTTGAGTAAATATTTGTAATAAAAAATAAATAAATAAAAATGTTTACAAAACTACATCAACTACCTCTCATTTTTTATCCTAAACACATTATCTCCTAAAACCAATTTATAGGAATAAAATTAAAACTCATATTGAAAAAAAAAAAACATAATAATTTTGTATCTACAAAATATTGTTGTTACCATCTCTCACTTTCAAGGTTATTTATTTATGTATTAATCTTAATTTTGCAGGAAGTGAGCATTTCATTAAATAAGTTTTTTTGAGCAAAATAGGCTTCCTTTTTTTCATTTACTGGCTTGGCTCTACTTGTCTTTCACTACGAGAATTGACCAATGCTAGAGGTCTAGTAAAATTTATGATCCATGCATTTATAATGTGTGATCAAATAATTTATTATAAAACAAAGGCAATAGGAGCATTAGTGTAATAAGACAATTTTTCTGAGGATAGGGTTTCAACCTCAAAATGTAAAACATGGTGTTTAATAAATGAAAAAATAAAGCCTATTTTGCTTATCAACTAATTATGTCACTTAATTTTTCAGAAAAAAATAAATAAAAAAGCATATGTTTTTCTGAATATGACTAGCTTCCAGTCATAATACTTATATATTTTAATGGAGTGAAGTCCCTTGAAGGATTGCTTCCAGTGTGGGGTGGAGACCTATTTCCAAAAAACACCTTTGAACAAGGTCTTTCTTACTTCCAGTCTTTCAATCTCCACTACTGATATTTTCTTTGTAATCTGTGCAATCCATTTTCCTGGTTAATGAACTTGTAAATGCAATATTTAACAACCAGAATAAATTTTAAAAATATTAACAGAATCATAATTCAATTGTAATAGAAACGTTTAAAAAAAAAAAAAAAATATATGTATATATATATATATATATATATATATATATATATATATATATATATATATATATATATATATATATATATATATACATATATATACTGCTAAATTTCGCACTTACCTATCAGTTTTAGATTCCCTATTCCTCTAATAAAATTCATCTAAAGATAATGTGTAAGCACTAACAGGTAAGATTTATCATATTCGACAGTAGTACAATAGTTTGTATAAAAATCTGGTTAATAGGGGAAAAAGTGTTTCCTTGCCAGTTATATATTTTAATCGTTCAATACATGAAATGAAAGTCAATTATTTTCATTAATTAAACTTTCATCATCTTTTTAAATAATACCTTTTCTTTGTTTTCATTCTACTTATCTAAGGTCTTGAGATAATTTATACGATAACCAAAAGTTGTTTCCACTAATTCTCCTATGAAATATAAGTGTGAGGAAAATGTCAATGATTAATGTTACCTTTAAAAAAACAGTCATTCAATCAACACAGTTTCTGAAATAAAAATGTCAAACATTAGTAGATAAGAAATACTTTTTAAAAAAAGCTACAAGTTGAAAGAAAACAAAATTATAAATTATAAATACACCAAGCCTTTAAGGCATAAACTCTTCCAGAGAAATTTCCATAAAATTATAATGCAAGATTATTAGAAGGTACTTTCAATTAAAAAAAATGGTTGACAAGTTTTTGCCTCATTGTGCCTCATTTCAAATTAGATATTTATTTTTTTTTAATCCTCTTATAGTCGTATAATTGAGATCAGTTTCAGTTTTAAAAAATTAAATGAATACTAAAAATCTTAATCTTTTGGCAAAATTTGAGAGATTAGATTTTATAAGCATTGATTTAATTTATAATTGCACATAAATAAATTATAGTTAACTGAAAAAATATTAGTTTTAGTTGTAATAAAAATATAATTAATAAGTAAAACGACTTTTGATTGTAATAAAAATATTATTAATAAGTAAAACGACTTTTGATAACAATGTGTGAAACAATGATTTTAAGTGCTCACAATTATTTTCCAATCATCTCTTAAAATATTTTCTGATGACAGGCATGAATGAAAAATAATAATTAACTTCAAAATTTATAGTTTTGTGCCATGAAAAGAATAGAAAGATAATACAACAATTTTAATTAACTTTCATTAGTGTGAGCCAATTGATAGATTCTAAAATTGTAAATGTGTTGAATTAAAAATAGAAACAATCATTTCAGGTTTAAACTCCTCAGAGTATGAATAAGGCTCAGTAGGTCTTGGTGGGAGGTGGGGAGCTGAAATAATACCAAACAGATGCCAGTGAGTAATCAGTTCTGATAGAGATAGTAACACTACCATGAGGGAAGATTGTTATGACAAGGTAATGTTTTTGTACTTTATTATATGTTTTGTTTATAGGTACCACCTACAAATTTATGAATGCTATTTGAAAATGGATGATGATTGACAATTTAAAGTTAAAAGATTTTTTAGATGTTTTTTTTGTTATTTTAGGGTGAAAATAAATACATACATTTCCATCTTTAATATTTAATTAGTGGGAAGAGTCATAATCCTTATTTTTATTTTTTTTCAAATCCATGGTTACACAATTAATAATTTTTCTGAATACCCTTTTTGAGGTATTAAAAAATAATAATTGTATACAACTGCAAAAAGAATCTTTCAATCTTTATAAATGTAATATTCTTAATTAATATATTAAATGAAGAATATAATCATAATTATGTGGCCAAAGATAATTTATGCAATAGTATCTAAATAAAATAAGCTAGGAATCTTTGCCAGACTAAGAGGAAGTTCAGATATAACTCTGATGAGAGTTAAGAATTAGAAAAGGCTATGACTCAGTTTTACTTCTGAAAAATATAAATTAATTAAATTAATAGTAAAATGTTATATGGTTCTACGATAGTAAATTAAGGTCTCCAACTCTGTATAAAATTCTCAACAAAAAAATTAATGGATGCACAATGATCTTTGTTTATTTTGTGTTTCCATCTTGAAATTTTTGTACATTGTAAGTAGTGTATTATGGAGAAAAAAATTAAGAAAATTTAATTTTTTAAATTTATTTAAACTTTTAAAAAATCATAATTAAAACATGATTTTATTAAAAACAAGGAACTCCATGGTATCAGTTTTACCTTGAACTTCAACAACTTTTTTCTATAAAGAGAAACAAAGAAAAATCAAATAATGAATTTAATAAACCAATAACTAAGGGAAATTTAATTAATGAGTTCAATGTAAATTAGTTTAATATAAATTCAAAGTGCAAAAAAAATCAACATTCCATTATCCTACTCACCAAAACCATAGCAAGGATTTTTTTTTTTGCTAGGATTCTTGCAGCTGAACTTTTAATTGCACCATAATTCTCCATTTATTTTTAATGTTTACTATTAAAAATTAGTCGACTATTAAATTAAATAGTTAATATTAGTTAGAAATTAGAGTATTTGATAAACTTATCACTTAAATTAGATTAGATTCTGCAGAAATTTCCAATCTGAACTCATCTGAAAAATAATACCATCTGTTAACATTAAATAATATCTACTTACCAGTAAGACTGATTTAGTTAGAATGAAAATCCCTTTAATTTGGGGAGACCTGCGCATTAAAAAATCTGCAATAATAAATAAAAAGCCTGCAATTATTATTACTACTTGTAATGTATTTTAAGTATATTTTACTTGCAAGGTGGATGGTTCTATGAACTCTTTCTAAGCTCTCTTCTTTAAACTCTGCATAAATCTATTGTCCTTAAGCAACAAAAGATTCTTTTGTGATTAAGAAAGTAGTCCACTAAAAATGTGCCCAATTTTTTCCTCTGAATTATGAGTATATCTCACAGGCTGGTTGGCCAGATTAGAAATATAGATCCAACACTGCCAATATTTTATATGATAACTGACTAGGATATATAGTTAGTATTTCAATCACTTTTTGTCTGTATATGAGATAATAATATTAGAATATTAGTCCTGAAAGAAGGCTTCAGTTCCAGGTAAGAACCGAGGCTCTTGTATTTTGATGTTTATATACAAAACTTTAATGTCAACCCAAGAATCATAACTCCGACTTTTAATCAAGTTATCAATCCTCTTAATTATTATTGAGCGAATAATAAAGAAGCTGGAACTGGCTCATTCAAATGTAATCTGGGTAGCTTGGTCTTCCTATGGAGTACTTATCTATATTTAGATTATCTACTCAAAGCCGGTCAAGCTCATCAGTATTTTCAATGATCTCTGACTCACAACTAGAATTTTTTTTCTATCACCACTTTTGATTCATACATCAATAAATTTTTTCTAAATCTGGAATTAAAGAACTTTTTAGCAACATTTTAGCTAGTCTACTTTCTCTTCCTTTTTGTATAAAATTAGTAAACTAAAAGAATCAGTTTAATGTTTTTAAATCTCAGACTAATATTTTTAAAATTAAAAAGAGTATACCCCTTCCTACTTATTTATTAACTTATAGCAGAGAGAGGGAGTGACCTAATAGTCTACCTCATTGTAATAACAGCTTTTATTGTTATGGCTTGGCTTGTCTAGATCGCATGAAGTACCAAGATTAAATGTTGCACAGTTAAGATTAAATGTGCCAAAAGATATGTCTCTCATAGGATGGATTCCAGTGTGATAAAAGAGTGATACAAGAGTACTGTATGCAAATGTTTATTGCCTGGCCAGGTTAGAATAATGTTTAATAGATGGATTCGATTAATCTAGTTCATAGTATATAATTTTTTTTTTATATCATTTCTATCTTTGGTACAACTCTACAAGAGGGACGCATTATCACTTGTTCCTCCCGATCTTATCCGAAGGTCACCGGATTAGCATACTCTAGCGCCATTTGCGCTAACTAACTGCTTTGCATTCAATTGTAACATTCGTGTTCATTGGAATTATTAAAACTATTACTGCTTTAATTAAATATTATTTAAAATTATTAGTGCTGACATCCCAGATTCATACTGTCTTTTATCACAGTATCTCTGTTTAGTTCCAGAAGGAAGGATTCCTTATAATAGAAAATTTCTTAAGTGATGAAGAAGTAACAAGACTTAAAAATGCGGGAAGAGAGTTATCATTAAATGTACCATCTGAAGAACAAAAAATTATATTTGACACAACCCAAACACCACAAGTAAGTCACTTCTGTTATGAAACAAGTTTTTAATAGCGACAATATATTAATATGCCTATCTTTTTTTCTTTTTTTTTCAGAGTCAGCATAAGTATTTTCTTGAAAGTGGAGATAAAATACAGTATTTTTATGAAAAGGATGCTCTGAATAACAAAGGTGAACTGGTAGTAGACTCAGAGATAGCACTTAACAAAATAGGGCACAACCTCCATTGGCTCCATCCAGAATTTAAATCTATATCTTTTGAAAGAAAAGTGCAAAACTTATGCCAAACTTTAAAGCTAGAAGACCCAGTTATTTTACAAAGCATGTATATCTATAAAAACCCTGGAGTAGGCAGTGAAGGTAATTAATACACTACTATAGTTTTTACAGTTAGGTACCACTAATACGTACATGTGATTATTTAAAAAAAAAATTGAAATATTTTTTATAAATAGCTGGAATATGTCTTCCAACTAACTGGGCTTCATCTTAGCATTAATATTTACAGAACATTATAAAAAGAATAGAATTTATAATGTGTTTTAAGTTGTTAATCCTTGTAGGATTCATGATGTCATAAATTTGGGTTGTTTCAAGTCTTTGACACATCAACCAATCACAGTACCTAATTGAAATGTAAAGAAGTCTATTTTTTATTTCAAAATATTAAATTTTATTAAAAATATGCCTCATTTTAATTACTTATTTTTTAATGTAATTCGATCAAAATGAAATTTTAACTCTGCATTTTTAGAGTATTGAGTTTCACACTTACATTTTTCCATTTTACTCATTTCAGATAATCTTTCGGTTTCTCAGAGTAAGACTGTTTAGCCATTTCTTTACATTTTTATGTAAGACTGACAGCTATGTAAGATAGACAACTTTCAGAAAGTTAGTCCTATTTTAAGTACTAAAACTTAAATATGCTGGTTAATGCCTTTTTACAAACGGCTTTGAAGCCTTGTTAATCATCTGCTCAAATACACGCTCTTTCCTGAAAAATTAAATATATGCAACATTTCTTCAATTAAATATATATATATATATATATATATATATATATATATATATATATATATATATATATATATATATATATAGAGAGAGAGAGAGAGAGAGAGAGAGAGAGAATAGAAAAGAAAGTTTATTCTGGGATGAAGTCCCTTAAGAATAACTATGGTGTACAAACAACAAAATAAACATTTCTGGCTTACATATTTAAATAAATTCAGCACAGAAAAGTGGCAGACCCATCGTCCAGCCATCAGGCTGCAATCAGCCACTGGTCCTCCAGGTTGGGGGAACACTTACACTAACACTCACACAGTACTCAGTTCACAACACACAATAACACCCTTCAGGCAGCGTGCTGATAACCCGCCCTCCCTCACACTAAATAATCACAAAACCTCTACAAAGCAAAGAAGCCGGACTGATTTTCAGGAATAGACCAAGAAACCGCAACAATGACATAAAACTTGCCTATTGGAATGTTTTATCTTTGTATAGACTAGGAGCTCTTCGGGCGCTCCTTACAGAAATTAACAAATATCAAGCTGATATTGCAGCATGCAGCTGGCTTGGATGTGGTGCACTTGAAAAGAGATACCACACTCTATGTTATAGCTGCCATGAGAAATACGCTCAGTATATGATTTGTAGTCAGAGGAAGAGCATGACAGCTTGTCCCGAATTTCATGCCTAACTCCCCTCATTTATTCTATCTGCCTATCAGGAGAAAGTTCTTCAATTTTTGTCTTATAAACTGCCACACTCCAACAGAAGCACCATCAGAGGATAAGGATAGGTTCTATGATATATAAGGTGATGGCTTTAGAAGCTGTGTCAAAATTGTCCTAGGAGACCTCAATGCCCAAGTTGGCCATGAAACTATATATCGTCTAATAATAGAAGCCTGTAGCTTGCATGAAAATATAAATGAGAATGGACGAAGGCTCATTGACTTCTCTGCAACACATGGTCTGGTCGATGGTATACATTATTTCCTGGGAAGAAAATCCATAAAGCCACCTGGAGATCTCCAATCTCCATTACTAACCAAATCAACCACATTTTGATAAGCTCACATCATAAATCCAATCTTATTGGAGTTAGATTTTACAGGGGGACTAATGTGGATTCGTCTCTTGATCGTCTCTTGAGCATCGCCAGGATCCGTTCGCAGACATCAGCGAAGAGAAATGTAATAGGTCTGCTATGTATACGATGTATCGAATCTGAAGAACGATGCACAGTGTACAGAATAGCGGCAGCAATTAGAAGATGAGCTGGTAAAAGAACTGAGAGGGAGAGCATCAGCTCCAATGTATCAACATTGGACCACTGGGCAGGAATAGCCGAGACCCTCAAACAAGCAGTTGAGGGGGTGCTCGGTCCTCAACCGAGAAATGCTAGATCCCCCTGGTTTGTCAATAAATGCTTAGCTGCCACAAACAAGAAGAATGAGGCTTACAGGAAAATGATCCAGCGTCACACCAGGTGATGCCAGAAGGGATACAGAAGAAGGAGAGAAGAAAAAAACATTCTTTGCAAAGAGTATATAGAAGAGGGACCCATTTCAGGTTCGAGGGTTGAATACTTTTCAAATGACTCGGACCCACTGGATGAGGAAGAAGTCGAGGTAGCCGTCATGAGGTTAAAGAACAAGACACCGGGAATAGACAGTATATGGACGGAAATGCAATGATAAGGAGATGAGGGGCTCATGAAGCAGCTTCACAACATCATCCTTACAGTGTGGGAAGAAGAAAGAATGCCTGAAGCTTGGAGACAAGGTGTTATTTTTCCACTTCATAAGAAAGGAGACCAGTTGGAGTGTGACAATTATCGACTTATCTTTCTTCTATCAAGGACATAAAAAATTTTATCAAACATTCTTTTTGAGAGACTCGTCGCCCATGCTGAAAGAGAGATAGTTGCATACTAGGCAGGATTCAGGAGGGGAAGCTAGAAAGGAGAAGCTAGCTCCAACGATGTATAGTCGTAATCAAATAAAACGTACGTACTGAAATTGTTGTATTACAGCATAACGCTATGTTTAGCTAGCGTCTGACTGGGTTGTAAGCAGAAATTGGAAAAGGAGGATTTTAAACGTGGCTAAGGAAGAGGCATGCCGGACGGAAGATCATTTTAGGACGGAAAGAATTCCAAAAAATAGCGGAATGGGCAATAAAAGAGTGCTGGAATGATGCAGATCTATGGACATGTGTATAAGGTCAGAGGGTCAAGATCTTGTGGATTGGGAGTCGATAGAGGGCTTGAATTGAAGGAGATTTTAGGCTTAGAAGGGCACTGGTTATTAATTACTTGGTAAAGGAATGTGCCTAGGAAACACTGTCTATGGAAGGAGGAGAAGCGCCACCCTAACTGGATGTAGTGAATTGAAACAGAAGAATTCCTCGTGTTCCCATTAACAAAACCTTAAAAAGCTATTCATAATTCTCTTCAGTCTGTCCCAGAGACGCCCAACACCACACAGTCATAGTCAAAATGGAGGAATATGAGGGAGGATAATATGAGTCTACATGTAGATTTGGGCAGGAAATAGCCGAAGCGAAGAAACAGTATAAGGGTAAAAATTAAACGACAGGAGATGTGAGCAACATGGTGGGTTCAGGAGAGGGATTGGTCAATGATTATGTCTAAGTTTTTAACAAAGAAGCAGAAAGTGATGGTTTAGTCATTTAGATATTGAATGAGAAAGTTGGTATTGAGTCTTAGAAGGGGTTTGGAACCAGGGACAATGACCTGAGTCTTCGCAGCATTTAACCTTAATCCATTTAAGTTTGCCCAGATTCAATCTAGGTCTTCTTGAATCTAGAAGATGTCGGGAACGATGGAATAATTTTAGGGTACTTATTGACTGTCGGGGACTTTGGACAATATGGTATTTCCAGGAAAGATTTTGGCCAATAATAATCCCTAAGTTTTTGACAGAAGAACTGAAAGTGATAGGATGATCATTTAGGAATAAATTAGGAAAAGTGGCGTTAGATCTGAGGAGGAAATTGGAATCAGTAAGAATGGCTTGAGTTTTCGTAGTGTTTAATCTTAATTTATTCAGGTTTGCCCAGGTACTGATCTTGGCAAACACAACTAATAACTCAGAAGGAGAAAAGGATAAATATATATTAGCGAGGATCAAGTTGATTGGACTCTTCAAGGAAATTGGAAACTTGTGATTGTACTAATCTTTCTATGAATTTTGAGAGGTTGGAAAGAATTGAAATTGGGCAGAAATCATCAGTAGAAGAAGGGTTAGAATTTTTATTTATAGGATGAACAGTGTCTTTTTCCAAGAGGTGGGGATTACTGAATTCTGAAGGAAGAAATTGTAGATGAAAAGTAGAACCGGCAGGATTTCAGGAAGACATAGTTTTATTAGTTTAACAAGAATTCCAGTGGAATTTGTATGTGACTTCATTATGGCGGATTAAAGGTCTGTGGGGGAAACAGAGGAAAAATATAAGTCTTAATCATTGAATGATGTCTCAGGAAAAATGTAGGAAGGGGTGGGTGGAAAAGTTGAATTTAAATCATCTGTTGAAACTCGAAAGACTCATGAAGGAAGGTATCTAGAATATTCACAAAGAGGAAGAATTGTGAAAAAGTTGCCATTTTGATTTGGAGTCAGGAACTGAGGAAAGGGCTTCATGAAAGTAGGTAGATTTGACACAATGGATCCTTGTTTGCATCTTGTTGCAGAGCATCACAAACGCATGGCAGTCGTTTGCAAGCCTAGTACGTCTAAAGTGTCTACGGGCAGCATCATGCCTCTTCTGTAGATCCTTAATTTCATAACACACCAAAGGTGCAGGCCTACGACGGAAATTAAATGTTTTGATTGGGGCATGGGTATTAAGGTGGATGAAATACCAGCTGAGCTACTAAAGAATGGAGGAGAATAGCTAATAGGATATTCCGCAATATGACACAGATGAGCGAAATCCAATTACTTTCATGAAGCCCTTTCCACTGCTCCTGACTCTAAATCAAAATGGCAACTCCTTCACAAACTCTCTCTTTGCAAATCGTCTTCCTAATTAGTCATTCAAGTCTCACCCGATCAATTAGTGATAGGATGAATGATACTTTTATCAAATATAAAATATGATACTTATAATATATTATGATACTTTTCAACAGTTCTCAACCCTCTTCTTTCCGCTTTTCATTAGTTCTATTATTTAACTCCAGTAAATTTTATTTTTCCAACATCTCTTCTGCTGACCTTATTTCCTCCATAATAAAATCTCATACCAATTCAGCAGGGTTTGATAGTATACTCATTAAATTATTAAAATTATGCTTTCCCAAAATCCTGCCGGTTCTTCTGTTCATATATAAATTTTCTCTCCAAAATTCAGTATTTCCTGCCTCCTAGATAAGAGCATTAGTCCATCCTATTAACAAAACCTCCAACCACACATCTTCTAAAGACTATTGCCCAATATCCATCCTCTCTAACCTTTCCAAACCTCCAGAAAGAATAGTCCAATCACAGATATTTAGTTTCCTAAAAATGTCCAAACTACTTGATCCTCTCCAATTTGGTTTCCGACAAGGCTTCTCCAAACAATCCATTCTCACTAAAATCACCAGTGAAATACATACTGCTATGGACGAAAAAAAATTAAGAGTACTAATACTCCTTCCTAAACCTGAATAAATTAAGATTAAACACTACGAAAACTCAGGTCATTCTTACTAGTTCCAATTTCCTCCTCAGATCCAACGCCGCCTTTCCTAATTTATTCCTAAATGATCATCCTACTACTTTCAGTTCCTCTGTCAAAAACTTAAGGATTATTATTGACCAAAATCTTTCCAGGAAACCACATATTGTCCAAATTCCCCAACAGTCAATAAGTACCCTAAAATTATTCTATCATTCCAGACATCTTCTACCACAACTCACCCGTAAGCTCCTCTTATCTTCACTCATTTTCCTCCACTTTGATTATGGCTGTGTCCTTTATGGTGGGCTCTCGATTGTACTCGAGGAAAGATTGAAGTGTATCATGAACTGCTTTTTAAGATTTGCCTTCGGTACCTCGAGGTTGTCTCACATTTATGGAAAGTTAAACCGGCCCTTCCCTTCCACTCGGAGACAAATTTCCTTGGATCTTTCCTATACCGAACCATCAACTCCCAGCACCCTTCCTACTTCTACAGCCTCCTTCAATTTAAATCCTCTCTCCACTCACAGGAAATAAGATCACATCTTTCTTGCCTCCATGCCCCTTCCTACAGAACCAAAACGTTCGAGCATTCCTTTCTTGTCTGCTCCATTGTCCTCTGGAATTCCCTCCCTTCTAATATCCGCCATTCTTCTTCTCTCGCCTCATTCATATTCCACCTTTTTCAGCATCTCCTCACTTCCCAAAAAGACGCTGTCTAATCATGTAATTTTTGTTCACAATTAATATCTTGATTAGTGAAAAATATTTGTTTCAATTATCATACAAAGTTTCAACTCTGTGAATCATTTCATTATTTTTATCATTTTTATATCCTCCAATCATGAAATTCTGTTTAGAAGTGAGTAATTGTTTTAACTCTGGATTGTTTCATTATTAATATTTTCTTCATTTTTTCTTTTCATTTTTTGTCATTATAGTTATATTTATTTTATTTTTGACTAGAAGAATGTATATGGCAAATCATTAATTTCATTTTTAACTTTTTCAAGTTACATTTTTTTTGTTTTTTGTCATCTGTTCACAAGTTTTATATTTATCATAATTCTAAAAATATTTAGCATCTTATTTTTATTTTAGTTATCCCGCATCAGGATGCTACATATTTATTTACCGAACCTAATTCGTTAATCGGGCTTTGGTTTCCTTTGGATGATGCTACTTTAGGTGAGTGTATATAAATTTCAATTTATTTATTTTATTTTAATTTATTAAATTATTTTATGCTTTAGATTAGTTTTTACACTTAAGCCTTATAATCATTTGATATGAACCTAACTTACGGACGAAGGAAGGATATATAGTTGATCGCAACTACCTCCTTGAAGATATCAAAATTGATATTTCTGTTTTAATCAATCAAAAAAAAAAAATTAAATATAAAGCTCCAGAAATATTTGGGTTGTTATCTGTAAACTGGGCATTTTGAATGTTGGAATTTCATTAAATAAAATGTTACTGATTGGGTGTTATTTTTTTTCACCAAATTCATTTCTTAATATGTTCACTAAAAATTATTATTATAATTATTTCAACAGATAACAATATATATAGGAGAATCTTGGTTGGGGGTGCGGTCAATAAATAAACACACAAATAAGAAAAAACTTATTATAATGTGTGTCGACGTTTCGGCGAAAGTTTTAGGCCATCATCAGGGCTAAGAAAAAACAAGATAATAGATATATCAACATATAATATGTTAGCATTAATGGGAAAAATAAGGAATTTAGAAGAATATGTTAAATTAGGGATTGATAAATTATTTGCCATTTCTATAAATTTGTTTTATTGAAAACCAGTTTCGAATGTTATACATTCATCCTCAGTTCTAAAAACTAGAACTTTTGTGTGTTTTTAGAACTGAGGATGAATGTATAACATTCGAAACTAGTTTAATAAAACAAATTTATAGAAGTGGCAAATAATTTATCAATCCCTAATTAGATTGATCCTTCTATACCATCATGCGGATGTCAACTGAATATGTTAAAGTATAAATAACGTTAATAAAATATAAAGAAAAAAATGCTAATCATGATTTGAATAATAATAAGAAATAAAGAAAAATATGTTAGTGGATAATGACAAAAAAAGGTATTTAAAATTATTGTGAAAATATAGATATATAAAATATAGAAAGAGAGATAAATGAAATGAAGAAAAGAAAGATATAGGAAAATACATGAACAATATTAATTTTATTAACACTATAAAGAAGATTTAGGAGTATGAAAAGTATCTGAAGATGATATGATTTTATAAGAAATGTAAATGATTTCTATGTAAGATATAATGAAATACGTGGAAAAATAAGAAAGTAAAACAAAAAAAATCCGTGAGCAGCAGAACTCCGACACTAAAGTCGTATTTTCACTAAAATAAAAATATAAAAAAGGGGGAGTGAGAAAAAAATTGGCCCACAAAGGATAGATCCTTAACACACCGAAATTCTGTCATACTCTTATTATATTGTTCTGCCTCTCCCCTGACGTTCGATACAGAAAACACTTCATACCAAATTTCAGCTCATTTGACCCAACGGGAGCCGCTGGAATATTACATGCAAATTTTGACTGGAATTTACCTTCACAATTTATCTTTAATTGTATCGTTCTGCCTGGAAGAAAGCCCTACATACCGAATTTCAGCTCATTTGACCCAAAGGGGGCCACTGGAGGTGCTCAAATGTAGCGGGGGAAAAAAAAAATATATCAGGCATCTCCAAAACTTCCTTTTTCGTGCTCTAGGGATTATGAAACGGATAGAAAACGCAGTTCCGCCGCTCACCGGCCACCTTCGACCCATTGCATAATCTATTTTTTCAGGGAAAATACGAATAAAAAATCTTAGGATATAAAGTTATGTAACCTTAAAGATAGAGTAATATAATCACAAGTAATTATAATTTTGCCTAACACTGGTGTCAATCTACTAACAGCCGCCATTTTTGTCAACTCACAAGTTTCGAAGTGTAGATATTTGGTTTTCAAAGATATTCGTTTGCATGGTTTGTTATTTGTATTTGTGTACAGAAAACCTACAACACAGAATAGTCAAAATGTTTTAATACAGTTCTCTATAAGCTCAGTCTTAGCTTCTAGACTTTCATAATCTGGGCCCTATTTCATAATTTTGTACAACAGTACTAGTACAAGTGGTAAAATTACAAGTGGAAATGTTCGTTTTTAGAGGTTACAAGTTGCTTATCGTCATTATATAATAATAATTGTATTCAATTACTTTTTTTATTAACTGTTTTTTATATTACTATTTTAAATGTTACCGCATTTCACCATTTCACAGTTGTTGCAATGAGTATAAGTCATTGGCTTACGTGTACATGCACTTTATTATAAAATAGGTTGTTACTGTAAAGTATAAGATGTCATATAGTTGATATATATTACTAAAACATTGTTATAATGTTTAAATACGATAACATTTAAAATAGTAATATTTAAAAAAAAATAAGTTAAAAAAATGAATAAAATTATTATTATTTAATAGCGAGAAGTAACTCGTAACCTCTGAACACGAACCTTTCCACTTTCCAACTTTGACTTGTACTTTATTATGAAATAGAGCTCTGGAAGTTCTAACAAGCAGTCATACACCAAACTTTGAATTCAATAAATATGTGATGAAATATAAACAAAAATTAAGATTCACTTGAATAAATAAAATAAGTCAACTGACAACAAAAGTAAAAGCTTCATAAAACAAAGTTAGTAAAATACAGCATCTTACCAGAGACAGCGCCAGTGTATCTATTTAGCAAGATACGGTAGTACTTACACTGGGCCCCTCGTAATCCTGAATTGAGCATGCTAATCATATAAGATAAGATAAATAAGATTGCGGGTACACCTAAATAAGATTGTGAGTACACCTATTTTTTCAACTCACATGTTGGATAATCGTTGTCATATATGTGTATGTGTGTGTTGTTTATTATTTAACGTGTGTACAATATATATGTCAGTATTACAATATACTTATATGCTACAAATTAATTCATTTTTTTGTTATAAATTTACTAAAAAGTCACTTATATAATAAATATTTATGTCTATAATTCAATTTTTCTCATTTTTTAGTACTCGTTTATTAATTTAATTGTTGCTATTCAATACACCATTACATTGACAGTAAAATCTCGTTTATCCGGACTAACTGGTACTAAAGACAATACCTATCAATAATATGGGCAATAAACTAACCAAAATTCTAAAATAAGCAGACTTATCGTCTATTAGGAGAAAAATTATTTCTAGCTGGTGACTCCATCGAGGTCAACGTGCTGTGACAGTCTAGCAAACATTTCTTAAATTCAACAAAAAGCATTTTATTAACATAATCTAATGTGCAATCTATGCTCCTGCAGTTCCTACTGTACATTTAATCAAAGTAAAAAGCGAATATTTGGAGTATTTAAACATAGTTATCGTTCTTGCTAATATACCTAAAAATTATTATCTAATGTCAAAATTAAAAAAATCTGGTGCGGTGCGCGCATCACACAACTTTCCCTTACCGCCCTATAATAATTACCTTTTTAATATAATTCTAAAGGGTTCACATAAACAATACTTGAAATAAACTCAGCAGCATTCAATGCATCTCCCACTTAAGTACAATAAAATAGTTTTTAAAACAATTTTAGTACAACAATTCTGTACATTACCTGTATGTTTTAAGTTTGTCAAGTTGCAAATATATTTTAAAAGTTGCTGGTTTAGTTTCTATGGAAACATTTTCTTTCCATTAAATAATGTGAAAGTAGAAATTATTAAGTTAATTTCCGTTTTTGTATTCTTAAATTACTTTGTTACAGAGCGTATTGTTTACAACAGATTGGCGGATTGGTGGGAGGAGGTTCGGTCGCATCTATCTCCTTTCAGATGCGCTCGGTTATCCATCTATTTTATGCTCCTCATAAAATACACTGTATCTTTGCTAATACTTGTCCAATTTTGATGATTTTTTTTTTTTTTTTTAGATACTTTAATAACCTTTCGTACAATTCTGTACATAATTTACTATAAATTGCATACTTTTTAAGCCATGCGAAAATAAAATATTCTTTTCTTCATAACTTTTTTTTCCTGCATTTTCTCGGTCCTTTACTACATAAATGAAAAGTTAATGGCCTTTATGAAGAATAATTTAGGCAAGTTTCATCAAAATCGTTAGAGCCGTTTTCGAGAAAATTGTAAAAAGTGTAAAATCCATGATATACTAGCTAATTCCGGTTAGTCCGATGCGTTGTATCTTTGCTAATACTGGTCCGATTTTGATGATTCTTTTATTTATTTTTAGATAATTCAATTACCTTCCATACAATTCTATAAATATTTTACCGTAAAATGCATACTGTTTAAGCTATACGCAAATAAAATATTCTTTTCATCATAACCTTTTTCCCTACAATTCCTCGGTGATTTACTACATAAATGAAAAGTTAAAGACCTTTATGTAGAATAATTTAGGCAAGTTTCATCAAAATCGTTAGAGCCGTTTTCGAGAAAATTGTAAAAATGTGTAAAATCGATTATATAAAGTGGCACTTCCGGTTAGTCGATTTTGACGAAACTGTTGCTGTAACATCACATGCATGTATGTACTAACCTTAAATATGTAATTTCAGTATCGTACAGCTTTCCGTTTTTGAGCTAGACTGATCACATACATACAGACACACACACAGACCATTTTGCGAGACTTGATCATTTGGACTCAGGGGACCTTAAAACATGTATTTCCATTGAAAACTCGAATTCGAAAATTTTCACGATCGCAATACTTCCCCTTACTATATACTTCGTATATAGATAAGGGAAAGTAAAAAAAAAGTGTGAAAATCTGATAAACGAAGTTTTACTGTCAATAATGATCTCTTCTTTCTGATATAAGAACATTATAATCTGTTTGCAGATAATGGTTGTTTATGGTTCATCCCTGGGTCCCATGAGAATGGTGTTCATAGGAGATATATCCGAAATCCTGATGAGGAATCTGACGAATTATTGATTTATGACAGGCCTCCTGTTATATACCCTTCTTCAGCTTTTGTTCCTTTCCCAACAAAAAAAGGTATCTATCTAAGTTTGGATAAATTTACCATATGCATGTCTTATTATAATATTACACACTAATGAAATTTTTTTTTTCTTGGCTTAATTTAGTTTTATTAATTAGTTATCGTGCTCTACTATTATTATATCTATTATTAACTAATAATATTCTTTCCCTTCATCACTGAAAATAATTAATTGCATCATTCTTATTTTTTCCTTGACAAATGTTTTGGCATAAATAAGTATTTTTTGGTGAAGTTGGAATATCAGATTATTTGTGAAATATTTCCATCAACCTCTAGCATAATTTTCATATTAGTATAGAAGGATTAAATAATTTAGAGCTCTTATTCCATTTACCTATATATTATTTTAAATTTAAGTCAGGGAACAAAAATATCGTCAAAAACGATCTGTGTTTTCTGTATTTTTCCTTACGGCTACGTAAAAAAAAATTATTTTTAAAATTATAATAATAATATTAAAAATAGTTTAATTAAGATTAAACTAGTTGACCCGACAATGTTTCGCTATTTGAGTAGTTATATAATAATTTTTACGTTTTGGTTCTCATAGATTGTAATTCGCATTTTGTTCAATTTTGTGATCCTGTTTAGCATATATCCAAACAAATTCTATGGTTTTCTTATACCGGGACTCGCAGCGTTCATGAGCAGTGGCGGTCTTAGATAATTAGCGCTTATGGACAATTACGTCTTGAGAGCCTTTCGTCTCACAAAAAATATTTAATTTAGGAAGAGAAAATGAGGCACATACGCAGAACATACTTTTATTTAAAATATACCACGGATTATCGCTAAGTTTCCCATTTAGTAATCAACAAGGTAGGCATGTAGAGTAAAATATTTTTTTTTTTAATCGAGATTTAACATTAACAAATTCCTATGTGGTTTTCAATGGACAACTTTTTTTTTGGGACATTGTTGACCGAAGGTAAGTAAGTCTCCATTAACTTGATCTTGGAAAAGGATTGCTGTCCAATACTAACTGACACTGGCATTGTTTACAATATTCTTGTTGCTTTCCATAAATTAGGGTTTTAATATTTATGGAATTTTTAAAAATAAATATTTATAAATAATAAATAATAATAAAATAATAAATAATATAAAAAAAATATTTAAAAATGTTTAAAGGGTGAAGAGCTTACGTGCTCATTCCTCAAAAAATTGAGCAGATGCTCCAGTCACGTGAATAAAGAGAAGTTACTCAATGGAGTACTTGCTGATTTATGGAACTCCAAATATAGGTTGATTATTGATTCGGAATACCTGCTCACCTTTGTAAATGTATAAATCTGAGAAGTTGTTCCACCACGTGACGTAAGTAGGTTCTCAGTAAAATGCCGATCTACTTATTCATAGACTCAGCTTGCTCAAGTGATGACTTTTTCATTCATATGATGGCAGGGTTTTTAATTATTAGTGCTAAAAAATTGTACAGAGTTCGGTGGGCCACTCTGAAAATCGATTATAGGACTCTTTATCGCTTTGATAAAGTTAATGTAGAGCGGATGAACGATCATTTTCTTGATGAAAGCTTTGAAATACGCGGTGGTTAATTGTTAAATTTCGACAGAATGTGTGTTTTCCTTCGCTATTTCGGGGATTCTGAATTCTAAAGTTGCGTGGTAGTTATTATCGACTGAATCACAGTAAGAAAAACTTATGTCAGATTTGTTTTTAGCACTGTTCTCAAATTTTTGGACGTATCTAAAAAAAAAAAAAATTACTACAAATTTGAGCATTTATATTTGACCATTGTGTAGTCACCATTTTTTTTTTTTTTTTTTCTTTACATAGACGTATATTATAATTAAATAGCTATAAAAAATTAATGAGGCTTAAACATGTATGGAAATAAGAAACTTCACTCATTCTGATGAGTACAAGAACGTTGAAATCGGATAAACTGAAGATGAGATACAGAGCTTCAAATCGAAGCGTAAATTCATGGCTTAATTTTTTTTAACTCTATAATGATGATATTTTCAATACAAATGTTTTTGGATGTGCTGAATCAAAATCTGTCATTATTTTTGTCGTAAAAATTCGCATAATTAACAAAGTCGATGCGTGCAAATCTTAAAAAATACTTTATTAAACAGAATACAGAGTTACATGATATAAAATAGTGAGATACTGACAGTGTACAGGGTAGACTCTACTAAAGATATTAATACTACACCTAAAACTAGACTTAAAGCTAGCGAGAGTGTACTGTCTCATATTCTCTTACACTCTATCTTACATTCTAATTCTTACACTCTACCTTACACTCTATCTTACATTGTGATTGATCTGTCCATTTCATTTCAGATACGCTTTTATACATACAATAGGGGTATTGTTTAACATTTGTTTAACGCTGACAAGTAGGAAGCAAAACAATAACCTCCTTGGTTATAAACCCTATTTAATAACTAATACTTCCTGGGCCAATGCCATGTTTTAACTGTACATGTCTGGCTTATTACAAAAGAAGGGGTAAAAGCACTTATTCCATCCATCTGAGCAGGTACTCCATTCACCTTAGCAGGCACTAAAGTCAATAATTTAAAGGTGCGTTCAAACTTTTACAAATCAACTGTAGAGAGGGCTAGTGTGGCGACCTTCGGGTAAGTTCGGTCGCAGACACTGATAAAGCGATTCGATTGTAAATTTTTACCACTTCACCAATCCTAAACAATTTTTTTTCAAGGATACAACTTTTGTACGAGTAACTGTATATAACTACTTTTTTTTAGGTATTTTGAAAACTTGCAGAGGATTAAGGTTATGACAATCCACTGTTTTGATTATTTAGTATAATTTAAAATTATAGAATTAATAATAGTAATATAACATGGTTTATATATTGTATATTACATTTTTCTCTTATAATTCTTTCTTTATAAATGTTCTTTTTATTTCATATATAGTATTACAATCATTTTTATAATTGATAAATTTTATTTCCCATAGTAATTAACAGTTAATAGTTAGTTTTGAAAGAGAAGATATAAAATATCTGATGTGGGCAACACATGACTTCCTTGTACGCCTATTAAATTATAAATCCGTGACTCAAAAAGTGATACTGAATTTGGTTACTAGTTTCCGAAGATTACAGTAAAAACGACACTCGGCGTCCAGTCATCCATCTATTGATAAACACACACAAACACACACTCTTGTCACTGGAGGTATAATTCCGTTATTATACGTCGTTTTTCTTCAGTAGGCAACTAGTTTCCAAGATATTTCTTCATGTTCCATGACAACAATAAAACTGTCAATATCACTGGATAAAGCATTAGAAATGGACAGTTTCGACATATTAAGCGGAAAAACCCACTTAACTAATATCTTATTCACATGATGAAGACTTGTTGATCTCACAAATGGGAAAGAAAATTAGTATTTAAGACTCAATTTTAAAACTTAAAATAAGTAATAAAACGCTGCAAATTATTACACAATGGTTTATTATTTCCACTTAGTAATCTTTCAAAAATTTCTATTCTGTCCAAGAAAGCAGTAGGCACCAAAAGGAAAGAAATTTGAAGCTTTTCACAAGATGATCGACGTGAGAGTGCTGAACTGGGAATGTTAATTTAAAAACTCTGTCAATGCAAGTAGGCTGTGATGTAAAATGATACAGAGGAAATATTTGATGTGCACTTCAGAAGGAAACAAAAAAAAAGGAAAGACTAAGGAAGCTAAAGGAAGTAAAGAAATAATCCAAGAAAGAATAAAACAGAGAGATACGAGGAAGTCAGAAGCCCAATAGATAAGTCAGGAAGCAGGATGACTAGCCGCCAGGAGAATCAGTGTCAGAAGTTCCTAACGCAATATCTCAGCTAATAATGGTCTGATTTAAATGATTTTTATTTCGTTTTGTAGGGAGTTTCACTGGCTTTCGTTTAAATACAATAAAAGCTCCAAAAAAATTTGCTAACGGATTTTTTCCGGATTGTACAGACGCCACGACGAAACTAGTCAAAATGGATTCAGGGATGGTCAAAATGGATATTTCCGTCGAAATCTGAAAACCGAAAATTTTCGCGATTACAATACTTCCTTTACTTCGTACAAGGAAGTAAAAACAAATAAAAAAAATCATTTATTAAAGAAAAAAAGTTTTGGGGAAAAAAAATTCCAATAAATTTGTTTAATTATTTATTATTTAACACATGACACTAACTTTAAGTTCTGCATAAATTTAATGAGTTCATATTCATTTTTCAGGATCGTGTGTTGTGATTCATGGCAATGTTGTCCATAAAAGTGATCCCAACAAGTCATCCAAGTCAAGACATGCTTACACATTTCATATTATGGAAGTTAAATCAAAATATTCACCAGAGAATTGGTTGCAATCTCCTAATGGTTTTCCATTGATATATGAAGATTAAATACTGTAAACCTTTCTTCATTCAATTCAAATGTTATATTTAAATGATGTGTTATAATCCTAAATTTATTCTATGTGATTTTTCTTTGTATTTCCTCATGTGTATTTTCTAATGGTACCCTTTAAATTTAAATTATGTTATGTACATTTAAAAATATATTAGATAGTGGATAAGAGAAAAGGTCTCTATTATCATCTAACCAATCAGTTTTTGTCGTAATACTATATTTACTTATTTTAAGAATGAGGTGTGAATCAGTCAATACTTCATTTCAATGTCATTTCTAGAATAGATGTTATCTATTCACATAAGACAAGGTTATGCTCATTTCTTGACAAATGTGCTGTAATTCATAAAAAAAAAAGGTACAAAGTTGAAAGAGAAAGTTATATCATTTTTTAAACTTCATCTTTTTATATATCAACATAGTTGATAAAACTGTTTAATTTTTAATTTAGGCTGTGATTTTGCACAAATTATTGCTTAACAAATGCAATTTTTGTGCTTTTGCTAGTACTTTTGAAGAAACATTAATCCAGTTACTTTGGTTTGATCAGTGTAGGTCTTTGGCTGCTTTGAATTATATGAAAAGTAAAGTAAATTGATTACTAAGGCTTTCAGCATTTGTTTTAAACTGTAAAATAAAATTTAACTTTTACCACAGTTGTTCAGAATTTTTATTGACTGCGTTTTATGACATGTTCTAAAATTTTAGAGTTGGACTAATCTTTCTTCTAAAGTACATATTTAAGTATTTTATCATGCAGCTTTACTAATGATTGTTGGATTTGTTTTTATAGTTGGTAAACATGTTACCTTTATTAACTATCAAATGATAATAAAAAAATTGCACGATTAAGTCAAAGATTTGTTTCTGATAGCCATTAAATTATGTATAATTTTATATACTTGGAAATAAAGATTTATTTTTATTTTATTTAAAGTCAATGTTTTCCTATTTATTAATAAAGCCATTCTGGAGTGTAACTTGAACCATACCGAAAGATGTTTGGATAATTATACTAGTAGTTAATTTCTACTTAAATCGCATATACTCTAAAAGATATTACCTTGATTGATATGATTGATATTACCTTTTAGAAAAATAAATTAGAATATATGAAAAATAACTGCTTTTACAGATCTAAACACATTTTTCTTTTTATTCAATCAACACTCCAGGTTCCAGAAACCCCACTTTATAGTATTGCTGAAAGTAATAAAATATGTGATTATGACATAAACAAAAAGGTTTTAGGGAGAAAATTATACCTGTCTTCTTAAGCTTGAATAAGTTTTGATAATGGTGCAGTGAGGAAAACATACATTCCAGACTAATACACTTTTCATAAACCAGCATTAAAAAAATAATTATCTAGTAATACTAAAAAATCATATGAATGAATATTCTCAAGATGAGTAATAAGCCAAAAATAAATACCTATTACCTATTATAAAAGTGTATATTAAAATCACGAGGAGCAGATAGGTCAGTAAGTAGGAACTGTGCTCCTTTTATCCGGTCCAGGTTCGAATTCAGCTATTAATTTCGTATTTTTTTATTCTAAGTAACATTGTGATGTTGCTGTTAGAAAACTGAAAACATAGTGTTTTATCAAGAAGACTAAAGTTTTTAGTTTAAAAAGTATAATCGTATTAAAAAGTATAATAGAAACCTAAATGTGTATATTAAACAATATAAATTGTAAATATGTATAAACCATTAACAATGATTACCTTAGCCAATATGGAAGAAAATGATTTTTATTCATTTGAAAACAAAAATACTAAAGCCTAAGCTATTGAAACAGTAATGGATATGTGATAGCATTCTAATAATCTGATTCCGAGATCGAGATACCTTAAAAACTTTTAAAGCAGACAAATTTTCTGGTTCTGTTATAACTATTTCTAATACATCCTGATCAAATGATATTATTTTTAATTTTGGTATTTTCCAATTAATTAAAATGGGGTGCGCCTGGTGCCCCAAGTGGGTCGAGTGTATGTGTGTATTTGTATACACCCCCCATCATTCAGCCTACGGCTCGAGCTCCCTCCACCTCGGCTTGGGTGTCTAGAAGAATCAGCACTCCTTCCATTGCTGACAGAAGTGAAGATCCCCGCCTCTGTCGTTTGCGAGTCCCACGTAGAGGTGACAGTAGGCGTTGATAGGGATAAGGAGGACTGGGAAGTCAAAAGCAGTGAGTAGGACACTATCGCCTAATCGTTCCACAAAGAGTCGGGGTGATTCCCGCACCCATCTCCCTCTCTCGCCCTCTCGTTGCCCTACCCATTTAGCCCTTTTCCGCACTTTCTTATTTATAATGAATAAAGATAGAGTTAAGAGAAAGTGAACGCCAAGTTTGAATTTTATTTTACTGCTCATAGTTTTAATAAAAAAATGCTAGTAAAAATTAATGAAATATTAATTAGAAAATTAGGGACCAACACGGCCCAGAAGCTCCGGAAGAAAATCAGGAAGTTTACATGTGCATAGCACATTTTATTTTATATCTCTGGTTCTGATGAAGGTAGAAAAATTAGTTTAATACCAAAATGTCCCTATTGACAAGCGAAAATAAATAAATAAATAAATTCGAATAATCATATATTGTGTGTGGTGGGCGCCGAGAAAAACCAAATTTTACGCACTTTTAACAATTGTTTACATTATTGTTTTCTGCCTTTACTCTGCATGTATTTCAAAGTTCTCATATACCAATCGATTTGTTGTTTATTTTTTTGTGTAAAATAAGAAAAAAATTTTGCCCATTACATTAAATGCGTTTAAATCCAAAACACGATTCAAGTAAAGTAGACCAAAAAAATATATTTTAGGAAAAAGCAAGTTAGATTCGTTCTTAGCACCTTTAAAACACTTAAATAAGAATTTTCATGGAAATCAAAAAATAGAAATTTTGACTTCATTTTAGTGAAGGATTTTTTTCCTACCGATGTCCGCCCTTTACTTGTGCATTCATAACTTCTCAGGATTTTATTCAAATTCAAAGTTACTAGTCTACCCGAGCGAGAACTCTCGCATTAGATCCTAATATAGGAAAACATATTTATTCTTATAAACAATATAATATTACTAAAAAAATTTATTTAACACGGGCATTTGGGGAAGCTACATAGTTTGTAATGACTATGTTGAAGTTACAGCTCATACTTAATAAATAATTAGCTTACCCCACTGAAAAACATCTCTTCAATTTAACAGTTAGGCAATTAGATTACCATTTTCAATGTGTAGTATTCATACATAGCAGTGCCCTTTAGGGTTGGACATGGGAAACAATATATTAAACTCATTAAAAGTGTTTGTAAACAGACTCAAATTGATATAAAGTTGCCATGACAACGGCACGTACGCAAGATGACATAGGGCCCGTGCGGACCTATATCGTGCGTTATCTCGAAAACGGTAGGTTTTTAAGCTTTAAAACGCTGGACCAATACGCTCCACGGGAGCGTACATGATTTTGATGCCCGCGTCAAAATCTTTAAAACCCAACTTATCCCGTCTCGATCCGCCGACTTTCAGTCGTCAAAGTTTTGAAACCTTCCAGTTTTTTCATCACTTTTATTTAAGCCCTTGTAAGATTTTAAGAATCAAAATAAGGATTCGTCACTTCTCCGTGAAATTTCCTGTCTTTTGATACTTCATTCATCAAAATCCATCGCTCCTCAGAGCCGGAAAAGGGATCTATACTACCGTAATAATATATAGTAGTGATATCGTGGATTTTACACTTTTTTACAATTTTCTCGAAAACGGCTCTAACGATTTTGATGAAACTTGCCAAAATTATTCTTCATAAAGACCTTTAACTTTTCATTTATGTAGTAAATCACCGAGGAATTGCAAGATTTATGATGAAAAGAATATTTTATTTGTGCATAGCATAAAAAGTATGCGTTTTACGGTAATTTATCTACAGACTTTTATGAAAGGTAATTAAATCATCTAAAAAAGAATAAAAGAATCATCAAAATCGGACCAATAATAGCAAAGATACAGCGCATTGGACTAACCGGAATTAGCTATTACTAGTCTACCCGAGCGAGAACTCTCGCATTAGATCCTAATATAGGAAAACATATTTATTCTTATAAACAATATAATATTACTAAAAAAATTTATTTAACACGGGCATTTGGGGAAGCTACATAGTTTGTAATGACTATGTTGAAGTTACAGCTCATACTTAATAAATAATTAGCTTACCCCACTGAAAAACATCTCTTCAATTTAACAGTTAGGCAATTAGATTACCATTTTCAATGTGTAGTATTCATACATAGCAGTGCCCTTTAGGGTTGGACATGGGAAACAATATATTAAACTCATTAAAAGTGTTTGTAAACAGACTCAAATTGATATAAAGTTGCCATGACAACGGTACGTACGCAAGATGGCATAGGGTCCGTGCGGACCTATATCGTACGTTATCTCGAAAACGGTAGGTTTTTAAGCTTTAAAACGCTGGACCAATACGCTCCACGGGAGCGTACATGATGCCCGCGTCAAAATCTTTAAAACCCAACTTATCCCGTCTCGATCTTCCACTACTCAGTCGTCAAAGCTTTGAAGCCTCCCAGTTTTTTCATCACTTTTATTTAAGCCCTAGTAAAAATTTAAGAAACAAAATTAAAATTCGTCACATCTCCATGAAATTCCCTTTCTTTTGATATCTCATTCGTCAAAATCTATCGCTCCTGAGAGCCAGAAAAGGGATCTATACTACCGTAATAATATATAGTAGTGACTAGTACACCCGAGCGAGAAGTCTTGCATTACATATCTTAATGAAATCGAATAAAGCGATCGTATAAGCAATAAACAATATAATATTATCAAGAAAGTTTATTTAACACACACATTTGGTGAAGCTTTATAATTTGTTTATAATGACTATGTTCAAGTAATAGTTAATACTTACTAAGTAAATAACTTGCCCTACTGGAAAGTACCCCGTCAGTTTAACATTTAAGCAATAAGACTCTACTATACCACTTTCTGTTTGTAGTATTCTATCATTCATGGAAACATAAAAAAAATATTTTATTTATAAAACGTTTTCAAAGTTATTAATTAATACGTTTTCGTTAACAGTCTCAACTGGCTTTAAAAGGTATAAAGTTGTCATGACAACGGCACGTACGCAAGATGGTATGAGGCCCGTACGGACCTATATCATGCGTTATCTCAAAAACGGTAGGTTTTTAAGCTTTAAAACACTGGACCAATACGCTCCGTAAGATATGGCCTTGATGCCCGCGTCAAAATCTTTAAAACCTAACTTATCCCGTCTCGATCTTCCACTTCTCAGTCGTCAAAGCTTTGAAGCCTCCCAGTTTTTTCATCACTTTTATTTAAGCCCAAGTAAAAATTTAAGAAACAAAATTAAAATTCGTCACATCTCCATGAAATTCCATTTCTTTTGATACCTCACCCGTCAAAATCCATCGCTCCTGAGAGCCGGAAAAGGGATCTATACTACCGTAATAATATAATAGTAGTGATTATTTCATAACCTTCATCATATTTTAAAGTTATACTCATTTAATGCACGGTTTCTTTGCTTTTTCATCCATTTCCTTTCGATATATCGATATTTTTTACCGATTATCGGTGGATATCGATATTTGGTTTTGCGATATATCGAAATATCGAATATCGATATTTTTCTTTCGATATTCCAACCCGAACTATGAGCAGCACAATAAAATTCAAACTTGGCGTTTACTTTCTCTTAACTCTCTTTATTCATTATTTTAAACCCAAATAAGAATGAATTTGGTAACTGTGAAATACCTGTAAGTGTGAAAAAAGGAAGTAAGTAGTTTACAAGGATGGCACTAGAGATCGCTAGTGGGACGATACTCGGTCCGATCTCTAGACACTTTTGAGACTGTCACCTGACTTCGCTCTATACTACAGCTGTCTACAATACGGATAAATATATCTCCGCCTGCCCTCAGCATACGAAATAATATAATCTACTTTAGAGTGATCCCTCCGCCTGTAAAGCCTGGGGGCCGAAACCTCTCACTTGTAGTAACCTCATCTTATACAATGGCTGATTGCTGTTCCTTTCTGATTTGTGTGTGGTTCGAAGGATGATCCCTCCGACAAACTCGATCGTCCTTAGCTCTCTCCTCCTTATTTAGTCCGTTATACTTTTGAATATGCATTATCGAGACTTTCTATGATACATCATGACTCCTACTCATACCTACCTTGACAATAGTATTGATAAAAAGCCTGTACTGATAAAAAAATATTGGTAGAAGTCGGCTTCCGTTCGGCCATGCCAGATTTTCCCGATGAATTTGTTCTGTTGCTATAGAACTGAATGAATTAGGCATTTTTGAATATAAAACCTCGTTATAGTTTCTTAACTGATCCACGCTACACGTCTTACAGCCTCAGATGGCTGCATGAAGGTCTGGTAAGATGTTGAGTAGAATCTTTGTCCATAATAATTTGATTGTTAGAAGTAAGCAGCTGTGCAGTTGTCTTTGGCGCACAGGAGAACCTTACGTTTTGAGTAGGGCTCAAATCAGTCTTAGTTCAGAGTTTGTTGTGATCCATTCAGGCAAATCGCAGAAGTGCGGTAGATGATTGGGGCGATTTTTTGCAGCCATTTCTTCCTTAGCTCCACCGGGAAAACAAGGAAAGGGTTATACATTAGGATAATACATTGAATGCAAGCTTGGCCCAAAAAAATACTAAAATTGGGTGTTAGTACCAAAGGAGAAGTTTAGTGATCTATTTGCAGTTTCCTAACTTAGTCTGGTTTTACTAGGTAGGTTCTTCTACCTTATACTAGCCCCTGTGTTGAGTTACCTGTTCATAATTTACCAGACTTACTTTTGATATAACAAGAGAATGTTTTTCCCGAAACGAACATGCTCGTTCGTAAGATCAACAGTTACAATTCACGTCATGTTGCCGAACAATAACACATGCTTATTGTCGCTAAACATATACTGCCTATTACCACAAAATGTTGTCCCCTTAAGAATCCTCTTAGCTTATCTCTATCTTAGTTTCTATTTGATCGACCTCTTTGGTTGTTAAACAGAACCCGAACGATTACCTCTGCCAGTAATCACCTAATTTTCAGATATTTGATATATCTTGGATTCCTATGTCGGTTGTTTAATAATTAGTTTAGGCCTAGTGAAAACTAATATGCTATAGAAATGGACCAAGAAATAGATCAGGAATTAGCTAAAAGGATGTTGGTGGAGGGAGCAACTATGATTTTCTTGAATGTTCCTCTTGGAACTGAATTTGGAATAGACTTAAAATCATGGAACACCGGTGATAAATTTAAAGGAGTGAAAATGATTCCTCCAGGAATCCACATCATTCATTATAGGTATGTCAAAAATGATTTGTGTTAAGAGGATCACTGATGATCTCTCCACTCCAATTACTCCACCTCAAATGGAACATGGAACAATCCTTAGTGTGGAATAGTTGGAGTAGGGGGAGCAGCTGGAATTCTATCAGCCCTTAATTCCACTGCATTGTACCAAATTCCAATCATTCTAACCATTCCTGAGTGTGGAAAATTGATGGAATGGAACAATGAACTGCACAGTTTTAGGCTGTGATGTTATAATAATAATAATAAATTTTGTTGGTTATAGTAGATACAGTGTAGTTAAAATTTATGATATTGTTTGTATTAAATATTTTTAAAAATATTGATGTGAATAACTTATAATTTTGTGTATTTTATTTTTTTACTATTAATTATGTGAAAAAATACTTATAAATATTAATTAAAAGTAAGTATAAATTTTTAATATGCACAAAAAGTCCACAATTAAACAGATAATAGCTCTTTGAGGGGGCCACTGACAATCACTCCAAATGGATCTTGGAACAGCGGCAGTAAAGATGATTTCATAGGCCCCACTGACAATCACTCCACTCCACTGTTCCATTTTTTCAGTGCTTCCAATATCGATGCTGTGTCATTACTAACACTAAAAAATTATGAAAAATTAAATATTTTTTAATTTTCTTTAACCACAAGTCTAACTGAACATTTTGATACTTGTTTATGACAACTAGAACAAAGTTTAAAATGCCCATGAATACAGATTTACCAATAGTTTTTAATAATTTAGAATACAATGTTTTGAATAAATAACAGTTTTCACCTCTTCTGAAATACTTTATTTTTTCATAAATAAATGTTTACTTTCCCTTACCTATATACGAAGTATACAGAAAAGGGGAGTATTGCGATCGTGAAAATTTTCGAAATCGAGTTTTCTACGGAAATACAGGTTTTAAGGTCCACTTGCAAAGCCTCGCTAAATGGTCTGTGTGTATGTAAACAGTCTAGCTCAAAAACAAAAAGTAGTACGATACTCAAATTACGTATTTAAGGTAAGTATATGGCTGTGATGTTACAGCAACTTTTTCGTCAAAATCGACTTACCGGAAGTGCCACTTTATATAATCGATTTTACACTTTTTTACAATTTTCTCGAAAACGGCTCTAACAATTTTGATGAAACTTGCCTAAATTATTCTTCATAAAGGCCTTTAACTTTTCATTTATGTAGTAAATCACCGAGGAATTGCAGGGAAAAAAGTTATGATGAAAAGAATACTTTATTTGCGCATAGCATAAAAAGTATGCACTTTACGGTAAATTTTGTGTAGAATTGTATGAAAGGTAATTAAATTATCTAGAAAACAATAAAAGAATCAACAAAATCAGACCAGTATTAGCAAAGATACAGCGCATCGGACTAACCGGAAATAGCTATTATATTGTGGATTTTACCCTTTTTTACATTTTTCTCGAAAACAGCTCTAACGATTTTGATGAAACTTGCCTAAATTATTCTTCATAAAGGCCTTTAACTTTTCATTTATGTAGTAAATCACCGAGGAATTGCAGGGAAAAAAGTTATGATGAAAAGAATATTTTATTTGCGCATAGCTTAAAAAGTATGCATTTTATGGTAAATTATGTGTAGAATTGTATTAAAGGTAATTAAATTATTTAAAAAACAATAAAATAATCATCAAAATCGGACCATTATTAGCAATTATACAGTGTATTTTATGAGGAGCACAAGACCCTAGATGGATAAATAAGCGCATCCGAAAGGAGACGGATGCGACCGAACCTCCTCCCACCAATCCGCCAATCTGTTGTAAACAATACGCTCTGTAATAAAGTAATTTAAGAATACAAAAGCGGAAATTAATTTAATTATTTCTACTTTCACATTATTTAATGGAAAGAAAATGTTTCCATAAAAACTAAACCAGAAACTTTCAAAATATATTTGCAACTTGACAAAGTTAAAATATTTAGGTAGTGCACAGGATTGTTGTAGTAAAATTGTTTAAAAAACTTTTTATTGTACTCAAGCGGGACATGATGTGTATGCGGCTAAGTTTGTTAGAAGCAGTGTTTATGTGAACTCTTTAAAATTGTATTAAAAAGATAATTATTATAGGACGGTAAGGGAAAGTTGTGTGATGCGCTCACTGCACTAGATTTTTTTAATTAAATACAATTCAGGCATTAATGAAAAACAGTGTCTCTGAATATTACGAAAACTATATTAATAGACAGAAGGGTTGATCTTTTTACAATAAAATGGAAAAAGTTGTTAAACACATATGTTATAATAACAGCAACCTACAAATATTTCAATGTACAGATTAAAACAACTCTTGAAAATTAATGGGATATAAATAGTGTTTCTACAATAGCAAAAACATTAAATAATTAAATTTTAAATATATATATATATATATATATATATATATATATATATATATATATATATATATATATATATATATATATATATATATAGATATAGATATAGAGAGAGGGAGAGCATAAATCATAAATCACTTATAACATAAGCATTAATCACTATGTCAGTAAAAAATGGAACAAATGGAGTGATTTTCAGTGACCCCCCTTAAGGTGGCCCCTGACGGTCATTCCATATAGAACATGAAACACAGAAGTGGAATAGGAGGAGCATTTGAAGTTAATACGATTTCAAGGGTCCCACTGATGATCACTCCATTCCATGTTTCATTTTTTACTGACATAGTGATTTATGCTCACGCAAACATGCATTAATGTAGCAATAATTAGTGGTTCTACAATAGCAAAGATATTAAATAATTTAAACTTGATCCCATATCCAAAAAATATAAAAAATAGTGCACATTTTATGCATGATAGAAATTATAAGTCCACTAAAAATGTGTATTTACGTATAATTAACATTTACAAGTATTTTATAACATAATTATTAGTAAAAAAAATAAACAAAATAATAATTTATTCAAATCAATATTTTTTAAAAATCTGGTACAGTGCGCGCATCACACAACTTTCCCTTACCGTCCTAAAATAATTATCTTTTTAATACAATTTTAAAGAGTTCACATAAACACTGCTTCTAATAAACTTAGCCGCATACACATCATGTCCCGCTTAAGTACAATAAAAAGTTTTTTAAACAATTTTACTACAACAATCCTGTGCACTACCTAAATATTTTAACTTTGTCAAGTTGCAAATATATTTTGAAAGTTTCTGGTTTAGTTTTCATGGAAACATTTTCTTTCCATTAAATAATGTGAAAGTAGAAATAATTAAATTAATTTCCGCTTTTGTATTCTTAAATTACTTTATTACAGAGTCTATTGTTTATAACAGATTGGTGGGAGAAGGTTTGGTCGCATCTGTCTCCTTTCAGATGCGCTCCGTTATCCATCTATGGTCTTGTGCTCTTCATCAAATGTGCTTTATCTTTGCTATTACAGGTCCGATTTTGATGATTCTTTTATTGTTTTTTAGATAATTTAATTACCTTTCATACAATTCTATACATAATTTACCAAAAAATGCATACTTTTTAAGCTATGCACAAATAAAATATTCTTTTCATCATAATTATTTTCTCTGCATTTTTTGGTGATTTACTACATAAATGAAAAGTTAAAGGCCTTTATGAAGAATAATTTAGACAAGTTTCATAAAAATTGTTACAGTCGTTTTCGAGAAAAATATAAAAAAGTGTAAAATCGATTTTATAAAGTGGCACTTCCGGTTACTCGATTTTGACGAATATGTTGCTGTAACATCGCATGTGCCAACCTTAAATAGGTAATTTCAGTATCGTACAACTTTTCGTTTTTGAGCTAAACTGTTCACATACACACACCCACACATACAGACCATTTTGCGAGACTTGGTCATTTGGACTCAGGGGACCTTAAAACGTGTATTGCCGTCGAAAACTGGAATTCGAAAATTTTCACGATCGCAATACTTCCCCTTTCTATATAATTCGTATATAGGTTAGGGAAAGTAAAAATATTTTATACAATCAATATCGTAAATTTTAACAACACTGTATTTAATGACAACCATTTATTATTATTATTATTAGATAAAAGAACCTAAAAACTGTGCAGTTCATTGTTATACTTCATCTGTTTTCCAAATTCATGATCAGTTGGAGTGATTGGGTTTTGTTATAAAGCTCTGGATTTTAAGGCATATGTAATTCCATCTGAAGAGCTTCTCTACTCCAACCACTCCACATAGGATTTCACACTCATGGTTGTTCCATGTTCCATTTGGTGTGCAGTGATCATCAGTGACCCCCTTTACACTTGTTCAATATATTATCTTGTCAAATTCTATAAGGATAATATTGTGGTCCATTGATCATCATGTATAGTTTTTATTGTGTTGGATTATTTACAGGTTATTAACATTAGTTAAGTTATATATGGACGATCCAGGTGAACACTTTTTGAAAACTACATAGGTTCTTTTTTAAACGTATCGTAAAGTATATCAAAATTATTAAGATGTATGAAGAAGCATTTGAAGTTATCACTTTTGTGATTTCTAGGTATAACATAAAGTAAAAGAGATTTACTTTAGGTAGAGCAAGGCATCTCATCGTGCTAATGATTAATAGTGAGAACAGTATAGGAGAAGGCAGTGTCCAATTTATCGAAACTATCTATGGTCTATCTCTATGAGAAATCACACAAATCAATATGATAAACTATGTACATTGATAATTTCAGATAGATACAGGAAGTTGACTAGAGTGTAGTCTAAATCCTTTGTTGTCCCATCAAATAAATATGATACTATAATTCTTCTACAGTCTACACTCCAAAACTTATACAATATCAATGGACTATTATTCAATATATTTTGATGACTTGCAAACACTCTCACCATTCAACCATCATTTATGAAAACTTGCCTATTCTGAATATTTCTGTTAGCTATTTCTAAGAGTGCATATTTTGCAATCCTGTAGTTTTAAATATTTCCTTCAATTATGTATTCTCTATGAAGTATCATCAATGATATCAAGTGACCACCTGTATAATCATGTAGCAATTGGGGATGGCAGATCTACTTATTTTACCTTAACAAACTGTCTGACCTTCACAAGAACACTGTTGGGGTTATTGAACTTCTTTGGTTTTATTATTACTTTTGTAAACTCCAGTGGTCAGTGTATGTCATAATTATAATTCAAAGTGCCACTTTGTATATAGTTGAAAAAGTAATGTTTTAGACAAATAGAGCCATATTTTATGAAGCATGTGGACAATTACAGAATGCATACATTTAGAAGTCTAGTTCAAAATAATTTTGTGTTTTTTCAATTAATTATGTTTTGCTATGTTTTTTGTTTATATATATATACATATATATATATATATATATATATATATATATATATATATATATATATATATATATATATATATATATATATATATAAAGGTTGAGTTTATATCTATTTAGCTGCTAATATATTAGTCTATATATAGGGATGCCATTGGGCAATCATTGAGGATGATTATCCCAAAATTATGTAAGATTATGAATAAATATGAATTACTTACTTTGTCTTCTAAATTGGATACCTTTCCAAGGGCCTTATTTGTGGTTACCATTATTTAATAGCTAACCAAGATAATGTTCGTACTTTTAAGTTTAATAATAATGCTAATCAAATTTAATGCTATCATACTTAATGAAGTATATTCAAATTAAGAATGGGCATGGTTACTAAAGAACAACCTCTTTTATAACATTAATCTTTATTCCTCAAAATTAAAATAATAAACTGTTACAATAAATGGTTAACCATGGAATGATTCAGACTAGGCCTTAGCCATTAACTGTTCTGACATAAATCTCTTGTCTATAATAATTGGTGTTGATGGTCCCTCAACATCTCTCCATCGGGTTCCCCTGCATATCTTAAGTCGTGGAGCCAGAGCATCTGTCATCTTCAGAGGAAGACCTAGTAGTTCTCGTCCTCGAAGTCAGCCCTCCAGCGAGATCAGAGAAGAAGTCTCCCTTTTTCCTGCCTCCTCGGCATCTCTCTCCCTTTCTCCCTTGTTCTTCCTAAGAGGTGGTGGAAGATGTTGTTCGTTGGTTAGATCCCTGGCCGACTAGTTTTATAGAGGGAGGAAATTCTAGGATTTCAATGGATGGCTTGTTATATAATATTAAGGATAATATTGTCCAATATCAATACATATTAGTTTGAAGACAGTTATTGTGCTAAGCCTACTTAAATATGGTTTCTGTCTTTTATCAGCTTCTATATCTCCTGGAAGACAGAGAGTACCATGTTGATTTATTGTATTTTTGGTTACTTCATAGTACCTTTCTAGGCCAGTCAAATTAGACAAAAAAAAAGTGCAAAACCTAATTGTTCAAAAAATAAAGAAGCGACCTGTCTTATATTGTTTCATACCACTAGCACATTATGTCCTTAAAAGTCCCATTAGATTGTGCGTCAAATTTAGGTGTGGAGAAGGAAGGAGGGGTAAAAACCATTTGTTTCATCTGTCTTTCACTTATATCTTAAAAATTATTGGGTTTGGTGAAAAATAGATTGTAAACAAAGTTGAAGCACATAAAATTTCCTACAGAAGTGGTTACATAATTTTTTTGTCTAAACTCAGTAGGCTTTAAAATATGGAGGGAGAAATTATGGCTAATCTTTGGCATACCATAAAATGCCTAAAAAATGTCACAGTTTTTTGTTTTGTTTTTATAGAATATAAATATATATAATATGAATATGAATATAATATAATAATAGGATGTATGAGCCGTACTTCATTTAACTTCAAATCTTTGTTTGTTTTTTTTGTGCAAACCAGTTTCACTCTCGAGAGCTGTACTCGCTAGTGGATACTCATCTGAAAGTACTCACCAGAAACAGGTGGTCCACTTTCGGAGAGTATTCATATGTTTTCCCCCTCAGTAGGATATTAAAAAAGTAAAATTTATTTCAAAGATATTGTAATATTAAATTTACTTAAGCTTTATATTGCGTAGTGAAGTAAAAAATTATTTTTACATCTTCAAAGTTTTTATATGACATTTAGGATAAAGGCACCAGTAGTTGACACTTTAAGACAAGATCTCCACTTAATGTTTTTTAGAGAACTAAATATATATTAGAAAATTATTTTGACTGTTCCAAAGAATTAATCGGCTAATAGCTGAAAACAAGGTATTTAAAAACAAAGAAAAAGGAGATAGTTTAATTTTTAAAATAGTAAATTGAAAATGGTTTTAACCTCAGTAGTAGACACTAAAATCACAAGAATAGACAGAGTACATGCGACCCAGTTGTAGACACTAGAAGTTAACTATTTATTTCTTATTCTACCTAGCTATCTGTTCAGGAAATAGAGTTTGATTTATAAAATAATTGTCATTAATCTGATTTAAACTAAATTATAAAGGTCACCCTATAATTATCTTTTCCGATCCAAATTTAACTTATACCATTTCAATTGTAACCCATCTAGGGAATTCATTCTATTTTATTTCTTGCTTTACTTAAAAATAATGAATTTAATTTCAATAATGACTCTTGAAATAATTTTGGCATATACTTCCGATATTTTTTTTGTTTATGACATAATTGATGTTAAATGCTAATGTATACTGGGTTTAAATCCTGTTTAATTGTAAAATAGTCATTGTTAAATTTTTATTATTTGAGTATGAATATGTAGGTTTTTCAAATATTTTCTATATTGAGGTCCATTTTTGGCTTATCGAAGGTGCTGATTATGAAAATACTATCGATTTCAAGATTACGCACTCCCGAAACGATTTATTTTAACATTTTTGATTTCCTCATATTTAGGTCCATTTTGGCTTATCGAAGGTGCTGATTATGAAGATACTATCGATTTTAAGATCGCTCGCTCATGTATATATTTATTTTAATATTTCGAATTTCCTTGATATTGAGATCTATTATATCAAAGGTGGTGATTATGAGAATACTATTGATTTCAAGATTGCGCAATCCCGAAACGATTTATTTTAACATTTTTGATTTCCTCATATTTAGGTACATTATTAGATTATGGAAGGTTCTGATTATGAAGATACTACCGTAAACACGGGCTACTTGAGCCCTTGGGGCTTACTTGAGCCCACTCATTATACTGATATTGGGAGTACCCAGAAAACCAAACACCATTTTTCTGTTTTGGGCTCAAGTAAGCCCCTAGGGCTCAAGTAGCCCGTGTTTACGGTATCGATTTTAAAATCACTTGCTCCCATATCTATTTATGGTAACTTTGCGGATATCATCCAAATCGAGGTCAATTATTGAGCTATTGGGAGTTTTTATGATAATAATTCTAAGATTGTGTCGATTTATTATAACTTTTTCGAATTCTTAGATATTTAGTTCCATTATTATGATTAATTATCCATTATTAACCTGATAAACAATCTCTGCAGTGAAAAGTTCTGTAAAATTAATAATTAATCGAATGGTTATAAAATTCGATTAATTATTAGCAAAGTATCAATCTCACTTTATCAAGGAAACTGCATCTCCAATACACCAATAATCGACCTCAACATAGCCAAAATTTAAGAAGCTAAGATATATTATATGTGAGATGGAATTGCCTTGGAAATGCTGTCTTCCGAAAATTAGTAATAGTACTCGACACCCCCTGTCTACTACCGATCACGGGTCTGATCAAACTTCTGGCATTCTTATTATCACTAAATTAGTTAATTTAAGCTAAAAACAGACAAGTAAGATTCCAGCAGTAGACATGTATCTAATACAGAAAATCTTACAAATCTTTGATCAGAAGTAGACGCCCTTACTAATTGTTAATAATTTTGTAAAAAGTGATAAATAAACTGCTCATTATCTTCAAACAGAACCTCCCTAATCAACTAATCACAAAAAAAAAATTAAAATATTAGGAAATAATACAGTTAAATATGGCAATAAATAATTAATTCCTTAAGGAGATTCTCGAGTTAAAGGAACTGTGGGCATAGAACTCAGCACTCTGCCTTGAATAAAACTTATCGTTAGTAATCTCTGCAAGGAATATTGGCGGAAATCTCACTTAAAAACAACTAAGACCACGCTCCGTCTTTTGGCACCAATTATGAATTTCTGCTTCATTTCATACCCTTATTTTTTAAAGTCCAAACTCTTGGTTTCTACTCACTGTCTACTGTTGGTGCCTTTACCCTATACTTGTTTTGTTTCTTTTACAAAACCTAAAATTAAATTTGTTTGTTAAATTGAACTCAGATTGGAGTTTAATGTGGAATAAAGATCACTTTTTAAAATTCCACTAAATTGTTTGTAGAAATAAAAAATTAAATGTAGAATTTACAAAATTTTATGTTTCATGAATATTTTTTTTACTCACTGTAATACTAAGTGTATTATACGTCTCCAGTTATTTTTAATTGATGTCATGTTATGTGATGTGTTTTTATTTATTAATGTACTCACTGAATATTTTTTCTAATTTGATTTGTTAAACTTTGAATTTCAGTACCATAGGTAAATATGGTGATATAACCCCGAAAGTTTCATTTATGCATAATTTTAAAAAACATGAATTTCTTGTTAAGAAATGGGATCTCGATGCAGAAGACATCAGCAATGAATGTAAGTCAATGCAGTGTTGTTTACTTTTTTCTCTATTTTAAATATATTGAAATAATTTGTATTTAGGTATTAAAAATGAAGAAATACAAAGATTTAAAGCCAATTTATTTGAATTAGACAAGTTTTTAGGACCATATCCTTTTGATACATGGCCTCAATGGAAGAAACTTTCTAATCATATATCAGGTATTTCATATTCAATTTTAAATTTATTTGCTTATTTAATTCAATGTTCAATTAATAAGTTTAAAATGTTTGTATGAAAGATTGAAAAATGTGTTTTATTTTTAAAAATAATTTATCTTTTCATTTCAAATAGAAATTATTAACCCATCTGCCCAATGAATGAAAACATTTAAATAGTGTTGCTATCGATTACAAACAAGTTGCCAGTATCCTAAATTAAATATAATAATTTGTTATTTCAATGCTTCAGGTACCTAGAATTTAAAATATTGTTTTCGCAAGATTGGACAGAAAAAGTTACATTAACAAACAAATATTCTTTAAGGTGTATGTTGAATCTTATTAGAATATATGATGTAGACACCTCATGATCTCCTTATTAAACTATAAATCGCTGGCTCCAAAAGTGATCCTGAATTTGGTTAGTAGTTTCCAAAGATAGCAGTATTCCAATAACGACACTTGATGTTGTGATGCTCATCTATTGACACACACGCGCACACTCACCAAGCGCACATAAATAATTATAAAAATGTTAAAAACGGTTATTACGGACCTTAAAACGTGATTATCCATGAAAATCTCGATTTGTGATTTTTAGCACAATTCCCATGCTTACCTTCTAAGAAGGCGGGAGGTAAAAAAAAAAAAAAAAACAGTTTCAGGTAACTACAATACGCAATTACAATACTTCGCCTACTGTGATTACAGTACTTCCTCTACAGCTTACTAGGAAGTAAAATCATAGGAAGAGGTGTTTTAAACCATGACATAACATTGACTACATGGAGTTGACATTCGCATGATGTTTTAGAAGGATCGATCTAATTAGGGATTGATAAATTATAATTTATCAATTCCTAATTAGATTGACTATATTGGTTGCCTTATATCCATGCTCTTGTTTTATAGTTGCTGCTGGTGTAGCATAGTGCAAATTTTTTGAGACAACTCGACAGCTTTTATCTTCTAAAAGTTGATCTGTGTGGAAGTCAGCACCTCCTCTTCTTAAACCTGCCACTATCCTGCGATATGCAACGACATTTTGGGGATACACAATAACTCCTCTCATAGAGGTATTCAGCCTGAAGCCATTAGGACCTTGTCTTAACGAAGGAATCTAACAAGTGCTATATATTATTTTATATCGCTTAAATAAATAGGTGGGGGTTGAGCATTAACAGGCTGCTTATTTGTTGGCTGAGTCGTCTATTAGGTTTGATAAGGATCAGAATTTGTTTTGCGATACTAATGGTATCGCTAACCTTCAGATGTTTCAATGGAGTCTCTTTCCATTATTATGTGTCATTTTCATTCAGTAGGTAACAAGTTCTCAAGAGATTTCTTCGTGTTTCGTGACAACATTAAAACTGTCTATATCAGTAGATAAAGCATTGGAAATCAACGGTTTCGAAATTTTAAGCAGGAGAACCTGCTGCAGACTTGTTTAGCTCACAAATGTGGAGGAAAACAAGTATTTCACTCTCAATTTTAACACTTAAAACAAGTAATAAAAAATTTTAATTAGAGCGGAAAAAAATATCGCGTTTGTAACCTTTATCACCGAACCATACGATCTCTATATTTAATTTTAATATAATTTTTTATATAAGTTTATTAAGACCTTCAAGTAAAATAAAGTATCTTCTGGCTCACCAATTTTAACCAAAATATACTATATTATTTATATTGATATAAAAGTCTTATTTACCAAATTTGAGATGTTTTACATTATATTTTAATATAATTTTTGATGAAAATTTATTATGACCTTCAAGTAAAGTACCGCTTCCGGTTTTCCAATTCAGGCCAAAATGTAGTATGTTATTTAACTCAATATATCAATCATAAATGCCAAATTTGAGAAGTTTTGCATTATATTTTAATATAATTTTTGATGGAAATCAATTATATGACCTTCAAGTAAAGTACCATGTCCAGTGATCAAAGAGGAGGTTCGCAACTAAATTTTACAGCAATCCCAAATACAAAATTTTAACTTTCTACAGCAAACCATTTTTTTAGTTATGCGAGATACGCAAGAATGCATGTACAGACATCATGAGGAAACTAATCAAAATGGATATTTCCGTTGAAATCTGAAAACCAAAATTTTTAGCGATTACAATATTTACTTTACTGCGGACAAGGAAGTAAACATGTATAAAAAATCATTCATTCATTAAATCATAGGTGGTAATTTAAAAAAAAAAATAAGATTTATATAAATGAACCTTACAGTTTTTACACTCATGCCCTGAACATGCTGAACTTAGTCTGAAATGAACATTTGAGAAAATTGCAGAATACCCAAAAATCCTAGTAGTCGGGTGAAAAAATATTTTTTTCATGAACAATATTGGGGAAATTAAGATAAAGTAAAGAAACTTTGGGCAAAAATGGGTTAATCATTTAAATGACCCACTGGACTTTTTTGGTATACCTGTTTTTATTTGCTGACCAGTATGGTTGTTCCTCCTCCATATGTCATCTTATATATATATAAGATGTATATATATATATATATATATATATATATATATATATATATATATATATATATATATATTACATTTTTATTGTCATGAGAACAAAATTTTTAATAGAGTTAAAATTAAAGAATTATTTATGAATTGGAGGTCTGGAAAAACATGTTTATTCATTTATTGTTTTCTAATTAAAATAGAATTGTGATATATTACTCCGTAACTATTGTTATGTTAAATCATGATTTGTTTAATATCTAAAGATCTATTTGTTTCTGCTTGGATCAAAGACATTGCTCCTAAAGTACTTTTTATGTTTCTAAATTAATTTATATTGTTACAATAGTCCTAATTTTATATATTTTAGGTTTCCTTTGATTAGTTCCATATTTATTATGAAAATGAAATACCAGACATTAAGATATATAGTGTCAGACATTAAGATTATATAGTGTCATATCCAACACCCTGTCTTATGAAAGCTCTTCAATGGATTTTTATTATATCTTCATCTTTTTTAATTTTTAGAATCACTTCTAGACCGTTTAAATCCAGAAAGTGGGCTTATAAGATCAGCTCTAGAACTAGTTAAAGGAGAACCTAAAATTGAGAGAAGGTCAAGAGGACGAACTATTGAAGAGAAAGAAGAGGAACTTTTACCTAACCTTGTACCTAAGTAAAAAAAAATTATCAAATTAGGTCTCATATTTTTTTTTTTTTTTTTAAACGTTACTGTTTTTAATTTACAGCAAAATTTATATGACCAGTAAATGATCATAAAGCAAGACATCAGTGTTGTTTATAATTCTATAAAAGATTAAACATTTTTTCTTGTCTTCCATTTTGTTGGGTGATTATCTTTAAAGTTAATTCATTAATTATTATCATATGCAATGTCCAGAAAATCAAAGGACCCTGGTCCACCGAAGTTGGAAAAGACCTCCAAGAAATAGAGATTATGCAGAAAGACATCCAGGAATGTGCTTCTCTGCAAAGGAAACTTCAGACATAACAGGGATTCCAAGATAAACCTATGTTGAAAACTGGAAGAAGTGGACAGATGAAAGAAGAAAGGCCCACAGAAGACAAATGCGAGAATACTGAAAAAGTATCAAAGCACGATGACACAGTTGAATCAACGTGATCCACAGTAGGCCGTAACGGGGGAAAAAAAAAAAGAAATATGCTATGTCCAAAATATAAAAAATTATTTTATAATTGTCCAATAAAAAAAAAAAAATAATCTACATCTATAAATAAAAAAACACAACAGAGAAAACTGTTATTTGTTTAAAGAATCAGTAATTTTATTTAGTTTCAATAGAATAGCTCTGCTTTATACTCTATAATATAATCACTTCTGTAGTGTTAATATATATCGGAAAAAGTAGATAGCTAGATAGAAAGTAGATAGATTCAATGCGTAGTTCTGATTTTTACAAACTCTTGTTATCTTCTTTGTGTATCAAATTACTAACTGTTTCATCTTCATTTTCTTTGTTTTGTCGCAATTGAATCTCTGGATGGTCTTCAATGATTTTAGTTATTCTATTATTTTTATTCTATTTCACTACCATGATCGGTGACTGATACAGCATTATTGTTTATTAATGAAGCTGTAATTCTTTCCATAAATTTTAGAACCTCAAATTTATTTTATGATTTGTCTCTCTTTAATAAGGATATTAGATGGTGAAATGTTTTCAGGTTTAAATATTTTTTAAGCCCACCTTTAAATATTGAATGTTAAGCACTTCTACTTAAGATGGGGCTACTATTGAGTCCATGTTAACTAAGCCACGAGTGTAATCTCTTATGATTAATTTCTGTTTATTACAAAGTGTATTTATCATACGTGAAATTAAATTTAAATATCTGATGTGGGCAACACATGACTTCCTTGTACGCCTATTAAATTATAAATCCGTGGCTCAAAAAGTGATACTGAATTTGGTTACTAGTTTCCGAAGATTGACACTCGGCGTCCCGACATCCATCTATTAACACACACTCTTGTTACTGGAGGTCTCTCTCATTCCGTTATTATATGCCGTTTTCCTTTTGTAGGTAACTAGTTTCCAAGATATTTCTCCATGTTCCGTGACAACAATAAAACTGTCAATATCACTGGATAAAGCATTGGAAATCGATAGTTTCGACATTTTAAGCGGAGAAACCCACTTAACTAATATCTTATTCTCATGCTGCAGACTTGTTGATCTCACAAATGGGGAGGAAAACCAGTATTTTACACTCAATTTTAACACTTAAAACAAGTAATAAAAATGTTTAATTAGATTGGAAACCAAATTGTGTTTGTAACCTTTATTACCGAAACATATGATTTCTCTTTTAATTTAAATATAATTTTTGATGTAAGCTTATTACGACCTTCAAGTAAAGTACCCTTTTCGGCTCACGAATTTTAACCAAAATCTAGTAAATACATTTATATCGATATAAAAGTCTATTCACCAAATTTTTGATGTTTTGCATTATAGTTTAATATAATTTTTGATGAAAGACTAATATTACTTTCAAGTAAAGTACCGCTTCCAGTTTTCCAATTTAGACCAAAATCTAGTATGTTATTTAAATCAATATATAAATTATAAATGCTAAATTTGAGAAGTTTTGTATAGTATTTTAATATAATTTTTGATGGAAATCAATTATGATCTTCAAGTAAAGTACCACTTCCGGTAATCAAGCAGTGACTAAAAAGGGAGGTTCACTACTAGATTTTACAACAATTCTAAATACAAAATTAGAACTTTCTACAGCTAACCATTTTTGAGTTATGCGAGATACGAACGTACGTACAGACGCCACGACAAAACTAGTCAAAAAGGATTCTGGGATGGTCAAAATGTATATTTCCGTCGAAATCTGAAAACCGAAAATTTTCACAATTGCAATACTTCCTTTACTTCGTACAAGGAAGTAAAAAGTAATTTCTGTGTTAGTTGATGCTTTCTCAGCTAAGTGCTAAGTGCTCCAGTTATCAATTTTAATTTAATTTTTATTTTATTCATTTCAAAAATGTAACTCTTTTCGTTATTAATGACTTCTAACTAACTTATATTTAATCCTTAGGGCGTTTTCACATGATCCGATAAATCAGATGTTGAACTGATATCCAATTTTTTGAGAGGGTGTCTGACTACAGGAAATGTAGGATAATTATCTGACTGTATGAAAGGAACACATGCTTTCTGCACAAATTAAATCGGTGTCAGATCTTATTTTGATAATTATCGGACCGTGTGAAAACATCCTTAAGCTTCAATAAAAATAGTTTTTTAGTTTAGGAGAATGAGGAGTCCTTAGAAATAGGAAAGGACAACAGCAACAAAACTATTTAAAAATCACTTTTTTGGGCTTAGTGGATCCTAAAACATGAGAAATTACCATAATTACTCTAACTTAAATAGCTGGAGTTAAATTAATTATAGTAAATGGTGATCTCTTTGATTTTTTGCTTAAACTACTTAGCTTTTCTTGTAAAATTATTCTAATTAAATTGGTTAAATTTTAATTTTCTTTGATTTCAGAGAAGGAAGTAATATAAGAATGACTCCTTTGCCTGAAGCTTACCCAGAAGGTTGCAGCCCTGCAGAAGTTACAATACATTCGATGGACAGCACTTATACTCTTGAGAAAATCATTTCACAGTTTAATAAGTATTTATTCTTTTATTTAATAATTTTTATTCAAATATTCATTTATTTTATATTTATTATCATGTTCTCTATTTATGTTAGATAGATAAAAATGAAATATCAAAGCAGTTATATAATATGAATAGGGTGATGTAGGGCAAGTGAGCACTCAATTTTCAAAGTTAAAAGTAAAATTTTTATTTTTGAAGCTAGATTTTTATTTTATTTTTTAAATGGTCCTTAGACGATTATGCTTAAATATTAAATTTTGGCCTATGTTTCAACCACGTCCATTTGCGCACACTTGTCACACAACAGAGGTCTGCACTTGTCCCTACTATCATATTTTGCTGGATGTATGCGGGACAAGCACTTAAAAAATAGAAAACTGTCAAGGAGAAATGTAAACCACAATGTATTATGAAGGACAGCTTCAGTAGATTCCGCACATGTCAAAAAAAAAAAAAAAAAAAGACCTGGTAGATAAATACTGATTCAGCTATACTATAAAAGTTGAAAGATACAACTTTAACAACAGGTTGGAACTAATATTTTTATAACTCGTTATACTTCACCTTAGCGAACTTTCTTGGCTGATTTCTGCTAACTCAGTGTTTCGGCTTCATGCTCTGGACAGCTTCTACTAGTTGAGAGCTTTGATTTAACGAGACAATTACGCACTTACCACAAAAATGCACTTACTCCATATCTTTCTTTCTTCTTCCATGGAACTGCAGCCCAATGTGGGCCCTGGCCTCCTCGATGGACGTTTCAGAGACAAAGTCTGCACGTTAGCAGAGATTGTTATTTTCAAAGAGTCTCCTAAAATCACTTTCTAGAGCCATACAATAATATATTGTGTGGTTTCTGTTTTCCAGAACCACACAATTACCTACTATTACCTAACCATCTTATTTCTTGGATAGCAGTGATGCCTATTTTTTTAATGTCAAGCTGTTAGAAGGCAGTAAAGAAGGCAAGTATCCCCGGTAAAGAACGAAGTATCCCCAGTCAATGGAGAATTAAAACATTCAATTACCCTAGTGTATATCCTTTAGACGAATCCTGAGGCATTCTCTTGAATAAAATCCGGCTATGTCTCTTAGAGTTTTCATGATATATGTATTTAAGGGGAGTAGGTTATCAAACCAATGCCCCCAATTCAGGTGGAGAGGCTGCCTCCTCAGAGCACCCTAACTCTCCCTCCGGGGCGGTGACCCTAGAGTATATACTGTAGATGACCTTAGTCTGAAATATAGGGTGTGGGTGTTTTAGTGTGTTGTTTGTCTAAATGTATACCTCCTTACTCTAAACTTACCCCAAATCACTCTACTTAAATTAAATTTGTTATTATTATAGATCACAACTATTTTTTGAAATCATGTACATATTTTTAGTGAAATGGATCTATTAGGGGAGTTGCAGTTTTTGTTTATCTGTTTCTTGGTGGGGCAGTCACTTGAAGCGATGGAATCATGGAAAACATTATTTAGAACTCTTTGTAAAGTTAGAAGTGGTCTGGTAAGAAGAAGAGGGTTGTATTCAGCATTTTTAAAGGTTTGTTCGATATTAAATATATTTATGAATAATTAATAGTTGACTTTAAAAATTATATGAAGGAATGAAAGGCCCGGGAGGCAGTCAAAAAATGGATCACAAATAGTAAATATATAAATAGTTAAATAAATAGATAATATATATTGTTTTTACTATTTGTGATCCATTTTTTTGACCACTTCGGACCATCATTCCTTCATAAATATATTTTTGTATTTGTTTTTTTGTCCCTCACCCTCCAGTTACTCATCAGAACTTGAAGATTTTTGGTCAATTGTTATGATCCAAATGTTAGCATGAAGATACATAATAGACAATTGGTAGTGAACACTTTCGGACTGATCAATAAGTGCAATATTTTTTATTTGATATTTAGCTTCCTTATATTACTAGGTCAGGATGGATGGGTGCTACATGCTACCAACATATTCTAGCCAGAGTGAGAAGGTCGAGGTTTATTTCATCAATCAATTATAAATAAATGTCAAGCCAAATTCAAATGGCACCACTTTTGATTCAAAAATGCTAAATTAGTGCCATTACATGCTTGGCTACTATGGTCCCACTCAATAAGTGTAACCAACATTTAAAAAGAAAAGAAGAATGAAAGAAAGCAACGCCAGCTCTCCCTACTTCCCTGCAGAGATGCACGGAATAGACACAAAACAATAATCCATACCACTACTTAACCTTCTATCTCTAAGAAGGTCCATATGTAAGATCTATTATAATATGATAGAAGTAGTCACACTAAATATAAGTTGGAAGAGAAATGAGAGAAAAAAAAATGAAACATGATTAGTCTATTTTTAAAACATTTCATTTTACTAATAAACTTTAGTTGATCATGGCACCAAAAACTAATAATAATACTAGCTATTATTATAATTATATTCCTTTTCAAATATTCAGTCAAAGTAGAGTTCTGTTAACTAATAACTTTTTTTAATATAGGTCCTGGAAATCCAGTTAATTTTCATCCCAGAAGACTTTTTGGTCGACATAGTTGCATCAAACAATGTAATTTATTCAAGTCTTCGAGAGCTTTTCCGTTCAATGAAAGAAGAATCAGGTGTTGAACCAAGGTAATAATATTAAAAATATTTTTGGTTTTCAAACTATTAACATATGCATATTTACATTTCTATGTATATATTGCATAAATGATTCTAAGTATATTTTAAATTTAATTTACAAGCCTATTATACTTTCTACTGAATATCTGGCCCAAAGGAAGATGAGTCCAATCGAAAATTTAGAATGCTACACAATTCAGAATCACAGTGTTTAATGCAATATAACTTAGTAAATATAATTGAAGTAATAACACCATGAGGGTTGGAATGGTCATTTAAAGTTACTAGGCTGAATTATGAATGAATTTCTAAAATGCTAGTCCGTGCTGAACAGATAAGTAAACATCTGAGGGGTAGGATGAGCCATAGGTAGTAGGATTGTGTTAGGTCTGATCTTATTAGGATTTAAGTTCAATTGAAAGAGGTTTGTAGAGAAAGATTGCTGGTGGTGGAAGCATCAAACTTTCGGGTTTGCTAAGCCTTGTTTTTACATAGCTGTTCCTATTTTATATAAATTAATTTTATTTTTAATATTTTGTTGTTCATCTTTCCCTTTGGTCAGTCTCTTTCTCTCTGATTCTCTACCTCTGTCAAAAGGCGTACCTCAAAGTTCACTGTTTTCCATATTCATTAACTACCTTTCGCTTTCCATAAAACCAGTACCATCTATATGCTAACGATGTCCACATTTATCTTTCCTTCAATTCCGTTGACTCCTCTGATGCTATTTTGAAACTGCAGGAAGACATCAATAGAATAAGTGCTTGGGAAACCCTCAATAAGCTCATGCTAAACGCCGAGAAGACCAAGGCCATTAAGATTGGATCTCCCTCTCTCCTAAAATCTGCTCTCGAACACCCCAATCTTTTCCTGAACAAAATCTCTATCTCATTCCACACATATGTCCAAAACTGGAAACCACACATCTTCCAAATTTCCTGCTGAACAGTATCTAGCCTGAAGAAATTCCATCGTCTCCGCTATTTCTTTACTCTCAGTATTCGCCAACTCCTTGTTTTTCCTCACTTTGACTATGGCTGTTTGGTATATGGAACTTAAAACTAAACTTAAATGTCTCATGAATTGCTCATTACGGTTCGTTTACGTGATCACCAGATATGCATATAGCCCAGTATTACGTCGTGTTGAAGTGGCTCTACCCTTCCTACCATTGTCGGTATTTCCTTGCATCCTTCCCGTACCAGTTGATCAGAACTCAGCGTCTCACTTATATCCTGCAGCACCTTCAATTTAAATACTCCATTCAATCCTGTCCTACCAGGTCACGTCCATCTGATTTTTACCCTTCTGCCCACCATACTCCTGCGTTTGACAAGTCCTTTCAAATCAGAGCTGCCATATTCTAGAATTCTATCCTTCCTACCATCAGTCGAGCACCAACAGCCACCTTGCTCAAATCCTTTCTCTTCAATCACCTTCTCTTCGCTCAATCAGAATAATCATTGTACTGTACATATGACATAAACTTTAATCTTTTTTTTAAATTTTAATCTACTAGTAGTTTCTCTTTTCTTTGTTTGGTTTTTTTTTTTTTTATATTTTTCTGTTGTTTCTTTTAATTAATTAATTTTCTTTTTTTTTTGCCATTTCTCTGTTTTATTATTCTGTAATTACCACTTATATAAACTTGTGAATATTTATATAAATCATATTCTGAAGGGCCACACAGCCCTGATCATTACAAATGTACTTTAATTGATTCTTAATGGAGGGAGTTATTGTTGACCGTATATTTATATTTAAAGGGAGAAGTTGGTCGGGGGTGCGGTCAAAGAATTACACTACCATAAGCGGATTTATATATTTTGTGCCGACGTTTCGGCCTAAGTTTTAGGCCATCTTCAGGGCTAAAAGGAAAACAAAATAACAACAATGAAAAAAGAGACAGGGGCAGTACCAGTAACAGTAAAAATGATAAAAAACAGAAAATACAAGTAAGATAAAAAAGTATGAAGTATAAAAAGAAAAAGATAACACTAAATTACATAATACAAGAGACAAATGAAAAAGTAAAATAAAATAAAATAAATGAAATAATAATGTAAAAATTAATTGAAAATAAAAATAATGCGATATTTACACAGGGAATTACTATTACTGGTACTGCCTCTGTCTCTTTTTTCATTGTTGTTATTTTGTTTTCCTTTTAGCCCTGAAGATGGCCTAAAACTTAGGCCGAAACGTCGGCACAAAATATATAAATCCGCTTATGGTAGTGTAATTCTTTGACCGCACCCCCCGACCAACTTCTCCCTTTAAATCTTAATTTATTCTAAAGGGACTCCAGCCCCAGAATAATAAACAAAATTTCATTTCATCCAATATATAGTTTTTTTTCTGTTGTTTCTTTTAATTAATTTATTTTCTTTTTTTTTAATTCCATTTCCCTGTTTTATTTTTCTGTAATTACCATTTATATAAGCTTGTTAATATTTATATAAATCATATTCTGTAGAGCCAAACTGCCCTGATCATTACAAATGTACCTTAATTTATTATAAAGGGACTCCAGTCTCAGAATAATAAAAAAAAAAATTTCATTTCATTCCAATATATAGTTTCTTTTTCTGTTGTTTCTTTTAATTAATTTATTTTCTCTTTTTTTAATTCCATTTCGCTGTATTATTTTTCTGCAATTACCACTTATATAAACTTGTGAATATTTATATAAATCATATTCTGTAGGGCCACACTGCCCTGATCATTACAAATGTACCTTAATTTATTATAAAGGGACTCCAGTCCCAGAATAATAAAAAAAAAAAAAAGATCATTTCATCCAATATATAGTTTTTTTTCTGTTGTTTCTTTTAATTAATTAATTTTCTTTTTTTTTAATTCCATTTCCCTGTTTTATTTTTCTGTAATTACCACTTATATAAGCTTTTTAATATTTATATAAATCATATTCTGTAGAGCCACACTGCCCTGATCATTACAAATGTACCTTAATTTATTATAAAGGGACTCCAGTCCCTGAATAATAAAAAAAAAAAAGATTCATTTCATGCAATATATAGTTTTTTTTCTGTTGTTTCTTTTAATTAATTTATTTTCTCTTTTTTTTAATACCATTTCCCTGTTTTATTTTTCTGTAATTATCACTTATTCGTATATAAACATGTGAATATTTATATAAGTCATATTCTGTAGAGCCACACTGCCCTGATCATTACAAATGTATCTTAATTTTTTCTAAAGGAAATCCAGTCACAGAATAATAAAAAAAAAAAAAATCATTTCATTCAATATATAGTTTTCTCTTAATCTTTAGACTAAAATGTGAGGCTGAACATCTGAAAGAGAGGTTGACACACAAATTTGGTTGGGATTTTGAAGACCTTGAAGAAGAAGTCGGAGATGAAGCTCCAGTGATTGTTGACTTATAAGTTGTATAACTTAACTTTATTAATGTACTCCTTTTTTATTATTTTTTTTAAATTAACAATAAATCACTTGTGTTTTAATTCTAGTCCTATCATTTTATCTCATAATTTGTTACTTATGTCTATTTCAATTATATTAAAAAAATATATTTATATGAAATTTCCCTAGGCCCTACAGTCCTCATAGAATCTCATCCAGGACTACCATAAAGCAGTCAGCTTGCAAATTATATATATATATATATATATATATATATATATATATATATATATATATATATATATATATATATATATATATATATATATATATATATGAGGAACAGATGCACTGCGAATTTAAAATGTTTATATTTCAGTTTAAATAAAAAACAAATATGTATTTCAATTCTTACTTTAATCATTCTTATTTTTATTCTCAAAGTTAAAGGTTGTCATTAAAATCTATAATATGTATGTGTATGAAGGCGTCATATGTAAATAAAAAATATAAAATAATATAATAGATAAATTATATAATGTTTTAATATTTCTTTGGAATCCTCATGGTCCTGTCATAATTGTGAATGAGAAAATCTCTCACTACGTGTATTGAGTCGTTGTGTGGAAAGTCATTGTAAGAATGAGGTGATTTCCATTCCTACTTCTATTCTTCAAGTTCTATTGCATATCCCCATTAACTGCAGACTCTCAAGTCTTTCAAATTCCTTTTAACATCAACAAGTCATGGAAGGCCATCCATTGACCTTTCTTTACTCTGCAATATCTATTACTAAATTTATCGGAATAGGATTTTTACAAAGCTCTTAATGCTTAGCAATTGCAATCATTAAAACATCAACACCACATTTAAGCATTTTTAAACCTTAAAATGTGATAAAATATTTCACGGTTTGAAGTCTGTTCCAAGCATTTGTTTAATAGAAAATGCATACTTCGTAAGAATAAATTATCGCTATTAGTATTGTTTATATATATTATGTATATTTTGTCGAATATTGCTTGATTTTAATAATTTTTTAAATAGTTCATACCCATTATCAAGTTTGAATCATCAAACTTATCATCTAAAGATACTGAAAACACTTGATTGGTTAAGATATTTGTCTAGAAATTACAATTCCATCTAAAACTATTTTTAATCATTAAGTGCAAAGTGGTTGAAAAATTTAAGGCAACATCAAAATTAATAAATATATCGATCCAAAACTACAGAAATAGACTATCTGTTACACTAACTAAAATAAAATTGACTTGAAATTAAAACCTATCTGCTACTCTACACGGGAGGAGACAGGAATAAGCAATTCCCTAAATTGTATAGACTTATGTGACTTCTTCCCCATGATGAGCAAGGCCATGGAGAACGAATCTAATTATGACCAATTCTCACAAGGGCAAGGGAATCGCTGATACCCTTCAAAGAATATGTGGAAGCCTAGAACAGAGAGGGAAGCGGTAGGTCATGTTGAACATATCCTCCATCTTTGACAGTGTTTGATGGCCATTTGTGCTCCAGAAGTTGCAAAAATATAAAGCCTCCAGCAGCTTACACGTCTTGGTTTGGAGCTATTCACAGGAAAGGCATGCAAAGCTGCGAGTTAGATGCTGGATAGCCCTACAGAAGCTAGTTTTTGATGGGTTTTGAGTACTAGAGGAAGAGCGGTTCCCTGTCACTGGTTACGTAGATACTGTAGCCGTAGTGGTGTTCTCCAACAGCAAGGGATACAGCTATAAGCAGAACATTGGATACCTTTCCAAGGGCTTGATTTATGTTTATCGTTGTTTATTAATTAACCAATATAACATTCATACTTATAAGATTAATAATGCCATAATGTTACTCAAATTTATTTATATCATGCTTAATCAGACATATTCAAATTGGTAATGACTTGGATATTAAACAACCTTCATCCTAACATTTATCTTTATTTATCAAAATTAATGTAATAAACTGCTACAGGAGTTAATCAGTGAGTGATTCAAACTAGACCTAACCATTAAATGTTTGGGAGTTCAATGGTGGTTGTCTACCTGATGAATCAGGAACTTCCCCATCAGTGCCTCAGAATATCTTGAATCATGGTCTGGGAAAAAGTCTAAGCCAGTGTCACCTTCATTGGTCAGCAAGAGAGTGTAGTTATCATCAAAGTCAGTGGCAGAGAGAGGGTATTGAAGCCAAGGCGAGAGTCCGAGACAGAGGATCTTCGTCAACAGTGAAAGAGAGAGTGTTTTGATTTTTCCTTACCTATTCTATCCCTCCTTCCTGGGTTGTCTTCACACTTTTCTACTAGTAGGGTGTGGATGAAATTTTATTATTGGCTAGATCCCGGGCAGGGGATTGTTTCTATTTTTTTTAATTCTATATAGAGGACAGTTTCTATTTTCAGCGCTGTCGTCATTGGTTATTCTATCTTCCCCAAGAGGGAATTCTCGGTTTTTACTGGTGTAGTCTCCGCCCCTTATCCTCTCAGAATGCATTAATATTGTCTAATTGAATTGTATCTTTCCCAGACCTCCACAGTTTTTTTGGAATGCAAGCAGAGATCCGAAGGTTACTTGTTTCCTAAAAGTGATTACTTTTTCCGAGGCAGACCACATGCTGCCGTTGTCACACTGATCCCAGCTGCCTAATTCTCTATAGGTTTTTTAATTAACTTATTTCGTATTTCTAAGGGGTAAAGGCTGGGTAAATGTTGTGGTGGCAGCTGCTGTCACATGTCTAATATCTTTCCTTGACAAGGGGTGGCCTGCTTACCTGTCTCTTATATATAGATAATTACTTTCTTACTTTACCTATGGATAGTACACTTTAGACTGTTATTTATATTATTTGACTTAAATAATCTTACTTATGATTGATGCATATCATTTCTGTGGGATGGGGAAAAAGAAAAATATCACCTGAAGGGGTACATTTTTCTCTTCACCTCCTTAACTATCACATTATTTACCAAATCTCTTTATTTACAAAAATATTCTAATGTTATTAAGTCCTGAATCACTCCGTAATAGCTCAGTGGTAAGACACTGTGTTACCATGTTCCTGATCCCAAATTTGAGACCGGCTGTGGCAGATAACTATTTATTCTGTTATCAGCCGTGGATCGACCCTGGATCAGGAGACCCTCCTGGGGCACACCTCTATAAAGTGAGTACCCTTAATTGGAGGAAAAAACCTGGTAGTTGAGCGTGATCTCGGCCAAATCACCTTCTTATCAAATATGGTTGCGGTGGTACAGGTTTAGATACACATTTATCCTGTAATCTAGACTGATCCATCCTACCGCCATTTACATATTCACAAGAATGTATCTACAATATTTCAATTTTTCAACCTAGAACAATTGGTTTCAATCTATAATGTCCACTTTCAACTTATAATTAAAAAAAAACTACTACTAAGAAGTTAAATCTGACATATTTACATCGTAACGTATCTACTACATTTACAATTTTTAACCTGGAATAATCGGTTTCAATTTATAATTAAATTATAAAAAATTAGAACTCATAACTCATATAAGTCATAGCTACATAGTACAGAGTACTTCTTGGCAATTCCTAGAGGTTGAGAGGTGATTACGGAACCTCTTCCTCTCCTTTTTTTTTTTTCAGTTAGATCCTTCTGGCGTACCCCTTTTATCTGTGTTTCCTAACATACAAAAGAAAAACGGGAGAGAAACAAAAATAGTGTAGCCAATAACATTTAATGGCTTGCTTTACTCATCATGTTATTACTTTATATATCAAGATTTTATGTGTAGTTGGTTATCCTTTATTTACATTTAACTATTACTAATCATTATTCATTCTGCAAAAGATTAATCTCCAAAAAATGTATATACTAGTATCATCTGATTTCGAGTATTAATCAAATTTCCTTTTAATTTAGCTACAGGGTGAGTTAATTTAAAACTTATGAATAATTCGTTCAGACCCCAACTGCCCGCCTTTTGGCAAAGCCCAATTTATGCCTGTACCTAACATTACTAATAAGGGTTTCAATGTTTTCCATGGTGTATTTCAAATTATTATTACAGATTATCATCATCATAATCCTATCCTTTTTTTACTGCTGTGCAGTGTAAGGATGCCCTCTATATAGCCTGGACCATGTTTCTCTCTCCCGTACCAGCTCTCTCCTCCTGCTTCAGTCCAGCCCTCGCTTCCTGAATGCCTCCCATACATCTTCTTCCCAGTTTATCCAAGGTCTTCCTCTAAGTCTTGTTCCCTCCACTCGTGTCTCGTATGTAATTCTAGGGATTCTCTTCTTATTCATTCTGAGGAAGTACCCAAACCACCGCAGTTTATTCTCCTCTAGGGTGGTTTCCACTGGCTGTATCTCGAGGTTTGACCTGATTGTTGTATTGCGGATCCTGTCTCTCGTCTTCTCTTTAACCTTTATCAAGTACTTCATCTCCATTGTCTGGATCTGCTGCTTGTGTTTGGAGGTGAGGGTCCATGACTCCAAGGAGTAAGGATAGACAGAAACGTTGACCTGTAGACGGACAACTTCGTCTTTTTGATTACCTCTCTTCTGTTGAGGAAACCTTTCTGAATTGAGTGGAACACTGTTCCAGTCTTTGCGACACCTCTCCGTCGATAATGCTGCTTTCATTGAGCAAGGCACCTAAGTATTTGAAATCTTGAACTTGATCCAAGATTTGCCCATTCAACTTCAATATTCTCATTACTCGTTGGGGTTTTCTTCCTATTCTCATGTGTTTTGTTTTCTCTGGATTGATATCCATGTTAATGCTTGCCAGCTCTTCTTGCATGATATTTACATTATGCTGCAGATCCCTGTTATTAGCAGCGAATATGAAGAGGTCATCGGCAAATGCGAGCGTTGAATAGAAAGTAGGCTGCAACTTCCTATATCCAAGTTGGAAGCTCCCAATTCAGGACCAATATAAAAAGCAGGATACTCAAACTGCATCCCTGACGTATTCCCTGCAAGGTCTCAAACTCCTTAGAGGTGTGTTGTTTACACAGATTATTACAAATTTACAGATTATATTTAACTTTAATCCTACCGGATGAAGTTACAAAGTTGTTACTGTAATAAAGTATAAAAAATATGCAATTGTAAATGTTTAATTAGATTTCAAGATCTCACCTTACGAAATTCTAACAAAAAATGAATGAACAAATCCAATCTCTAAAACACTTAAACTTTCATGTTGACTAAAAACTTTTCCTTTAAAAGGTTTTCTAAAATTTACGAGAGGATTATAATATGCAATGATAAATTAATTACTGGACAACGAATAGTTTATTTGTTATAATCGAACTTTTTCATTAGAGCCTGGATCTTATCAGCTCCCTGAGTTATACATTCAATCAAAATTGAGTCCCATTATAAAATAGATCACATCTTTTCCACCTCGGGTCTTATGAATGCTGGATTTTAATAATTATAGTCACAGTCCTCTGGGCGAATTAGAAGATCTCTTTGTCTTCATTAATTAGTTATCGCTGAAATGATCCCACTTCCTGGTGATTTGTAGGAACCTCTTCTACTCTAATTTCAGGATTATTTTCAAAATAAAATTGTCATCCATCTCACTTTCGGAAGGAATGGAGGTATTACATCGACTCCAATTTAAAAATCAACATTCTTTAATTCTTCAATTTGGTCAAAAATAAAATAAATCCTATCCAAACATTCTTCAGGTGGTTCTTCCTTGGAATAGTCATTAGTAAACTTTATTCCATGGGCTATATTTGGCTTTAAATTAACTGAATTTTTCTTGAATGAATTTTGAATATTTTGTTTTATGAATTTTTCTTTTCTTAACCCCACCATAATATAAATCATATTAAACAATTAAATTAAATTTAAATAGATTCAATGGTGAACTTTCTTTTCAGTCATATTACTCTTCATAGAATTAATTTTCTCGGCCTTAAGTAATCTAAAGTTTAAATTAGTAATTAATATTTTATACTCTTGATTTACTTTTGACTGTTGTTTTCGACTAATATGTATTTATTTACTAAGAGTTTTCTTTCGAAGTCCTAGTCCATATCCTGTTTTGTTAGCTAAACTGTTTTCCCACCAATGTTAAGGGTGGTAGCAAATAAATCCCTGCAAGACTCTAATTGGATCAGTTCTATTGTATGCATCAATAATATTCATAGAAAACCACTAAATCCATAAAGCAAGATCTCAGCATTTTCGAAAGTAAATTTCTGTGTCGAATATTAGTAGGATAGCAAATTGAAAATGAGTGGCATAAACGCACCAATCAGGAGTTGTAAAACATATATATAATGAACCTGACGTAATGGCATTCTTTAAACTCAACCGCCTGAGGCGGGCTAGTCTTGTGGTATGGATGGAAGACAACGAAATACCAAAAAAGCTCCTGAGAGAACCAATCTATGGTAAAATGTGGTGTGGAAGACCGAGAGCAAGATGCGTAGATGGCACTACTGCTTATGCTCGAAGTTTCCAATGAGTCCACAATTGGATGTTGGCTGCGCGAGGTGACAGTTGGAGGAAGTTGTTGCAGGAGGCCAAGACGTTAACGAGTTGTAGCGTCACTTAGATAGATAGATAAAAAATAATGACCGTTTTTCAACAAAAAGGTAATATTTTTATTTCTTTAATATAATACTGAATCAATATTCAAAATATAACCTATTATGATCCACTGCTATCAATCATCGTTCAGCCAGTTGCTCGATGCCATGCTGCTACCTCTCCTTGGGACGGCTGTCGGAAAACTCTTGAACCACAAGGTCAACCTCTTAAAAATTATTTTTTTCTTTCTTGAAGAAAGTGTTCATGGGAGCAAATAAGTGATAATCTGATGGAACGATGTTTGAACTGTATGGTGGGTGTAGCAGAAGTTCGATCCCCTAAAGATTTTTCAACTTTTTCTGCGTCTCACTGAAATTGTTTGCCCGATCGTTATCCTGCTGTTACTTAGAACATCTCAACGGTTTACCAAAGCTGGGTAACACTGATAATATCCGTCAGAACCTCATGGAATCCCTCCAATATCCACTAATGATCACCCTGAGCCCATCTTCCGTTCCAAGGACGTATCTCCTCTGCTGATTTTTTTAAACCAACCCCGCGTTGTACGATGGTAAAGGATACCATCACCTTCAGTTTGAATAATTTCAAATATTGCTTCAGCAGCTGTAATTTTTTTAAAAATATTACGAGTATTTCGTAAGAAACTATGTTTCTTGTTCGGCAGGAGCTGATGAACTAAGGGTTTACTCCACGGGTCAAATGTTTAAAAACAAGTTTACTTAATCCTTTACACGAGAGTATTAGTTATTGGTAAACATTGAATAGGTTTAAAGTGCGTATTTACATCCGTTGATAAAAAGGTCATTATTTTTTATATACCCCATTATTATGTGTGCACAATGTAAAAATGTAAACAGTTTTGCTTCCAATAGTCATATGTTATGCGGAACGCGTAACATCCCTACGCTGCAAACATCTGTTCATCCCTAAAAGGAAGAGAAGAATTTAAATAAAAACAATTTAAATCTTTCTTTGGTGCATTTCGATCGGCTCGCATTATCGGTGTCTACATCCGAAGGTCGCCGCACTAGCAATCTCTAGCGCCATTTGTGCTAACTGCTTAGTATTCAATTGTAAGATTCGTATTCATTGGTATTATTAAAATTATTGCTGCTTTAATCAGATATTATTTAAAATTATTAGTGCTATCGACTTCCGCTCACTACGATCCCTCAAGAGATATACAAAACCCCAACGGATTCTTTTCAGTTGAGGTCGGGACGTTACCCTAATTTCAATTATTACTGCTTTAATTAGGCCAGATCTGTCGACAATCCTCCAAAAGATCCTTTTCAAATGGTCAATTTATTAAACCTTAATTTAATTTATTACTGCATTAGATACAACTTCCCCAGATCACCGGAAGTCGACAGCACTAATAATTATAAATAATATTTAATTAAAGTAGTAATAATTCTAATGAATACGAATTTTAGAATAGAATAAAAAGCAGTTACCTTGGACAAATGGTACTAGAAAGTGCTAGTGCGATGGCCTTCGGATAAGTTCGGATACAGCACTGATAATGCGATCCGATTGTAAAGTTAACCCTTTTTTTGTTGAAGTAAATGATACAGTAAATTATTAGTGCCTGCCAAAATCAAATCTACTGAGCAATCGAACCTTCAGCAAGAATCTTAAAGGTCAGGAACCGTATAGTTTAGGTGCGTATTGAAATGTGGCTGGGTGGAGAAGAGGAAAAACGGGGAACCATATGACATCAATGGCCAACCGGATATAGTTAAGTTTGTGAAGTTAGGGAGGCTTGGCTGGACAGGTCATGTGACCAGAATGAATGAACAAGAGATTCCGAGGAGAGTACTTGAGGAGATCCTGCATCAAAGAACCCGAAGAGATGGCAGACCCAGGCTGAGGTGGGCGGATAGTGTGGCACCAGATACTCGAAGCCTACTTGGGATCAGGAACTGGTTGCAGGAAGCGGTTGCACAAGATAGAGCTGGATGGTGGCGGCTCATTGAGGCCAAGACCCACCCAGGGTTGTAGCGCCACGGAAGTTGGGTTAGTAAATGATGAAAAATAAAATTAAGTAGGTAGTTGTTAACGGGATCAAATACTTTATTGTGATAATCGATAAAATTGGCCAATCTTTCCCCAGTGCAGTCCAAATCATCGCTTAGCACTGACCGGACTTCCTGCAGAATTGACTTACTCATAGTTAGGATAAGACATAAGTACATATATTTTCAGCGACAAAATAATGAGATAAACAATTATTTCATTTTGTTTTTTAAATTAATTTATAATCACGCCCCTTGACTTTCCAGTCTTGAAAACTAGAAGGAAAAAAAAATACAGTACGTTCACGAACCGCAACGTATAACCTTTAAAACCTTTTTCAGTATGTAACATTCATAGTATGAGTTACCTAATGATTTAAAAATTTCATTATAAACTAAATTTCTGTTTAAATCAGGATAGGTAGGCGAACTGTATTCAATTCGCTCAAAATTGAGAAATTTATTATTTATTTTACATATATTCCCGTTACTAGCGAAATCGAGTAATTGTCAGATACACCAGTTGAAACAGGGGGTAGGCCTCCCAAGAAGACTTGAGACGGGAGGGGGGAACGACCACCCTGTAAACATACGTCACTCGCATTCCCCCACCAGGTTCAAGCACAAAGCATGGGATACTGTCGTATTTATTATTATTATTGAACTAACTTTTGAATTACATAATGTATGTGTATAAACATTACCAAGAGTTTGCTGTTTCTACTTGCAGTCAGGTTTTTACTTAAATGGGGTTGAGCCTAACGTTTCTGAGGTACTTAGTTTAATCATTGCTGTTATTTTTTAAATTTTATATTATTTTGTTGTGGAATCTGAATAATATTTTAGTTATGATTCCGTATTTATGTTTTTTTTTTACTTTTCTTGCCACACTTCTCTTATTTTGGTATTGTTTGTTGTCTCTATTTACTGGTATGATTCATTCACAGAAAATGCTTTACTTCAAGAAAATGTAAAATTCATTATAGTCTTATTTTAACGGAGCGTAGAACGCTTGAATGTTTCTTTGTTGTTAGCATATTCCATTTATGACGAATGTCACATTAATTTTAATATGCAGATATCTGTAACTATCTTAACCAATATACATATCTGAAAGATTTTACTATTGTTGAAAGTAAGTCTGTTTTTGTAGTGATCTATTTACCTACTACTTTTGTACACATCCAGATATTCTTCTTCCAATCAGTATGTTACTCTACAAACAAAGACTACATGCCATTTTCCTAATTCACTTCCAATATTTTTTTACATATTCATCAAAAGTTATAGACTGGTGGTGATATGAATTTTTAGAAGGGTAATTTTTTTTTATTTTTTTTTTTAGTTTTAAGAGTTGGTAATTTGTCTTTTTATTAATTTTTTCTATTTGTAAATGAATTGTATTTCTTCAAAGGAATCAGAATACTTAGTTAAGTATGTTCTACTGATTAAGCAGGAACTATTTACAATATTAGGTTAATAATGTAATTTATTACTTGTTCACTATTTATTGTTGGTAGTTGAAAATTATTTTCATAACTAATAAAAACCAAAATGAATAAGTAGTAGGTGATCTTCTTCTAATTAAATATACTATAATATTTTAGGCATGGATATCAGCAGCTGGGAAGACGCCACGTGGTGGTCTGGTGCTTATGAAGAAGACACCACTCATACCTTAGAATTGGATGGAGAAAATGGAGCATGGGCGAGGGGTTTTCTCCCTCCTCCTCCACGCCCAAATTTCCTTGAGATGGATATACCAACTGATGGCCTTACTACCTGTGATCTGTGTACATGGGCCAGTGATGTCCATGGGAATATTACATCAAGTTGGTGACAGTTATAAATTTGGGTTTTTATTTTTAAATTAAGCACCTTCCAAACTTTTTTTTTAAATTATTGTTTCAGGAAGTAGTTTAGCATTTTTTCCTTGGTCCATCACCTTGATAATTGTTTCAATTTTGTCAGCTCTTGTTGGAGCTGCTTTAATGGTTTCTGTGAGGCATTGTTTTAAGTAAGTATAATGTTATTTATATGAATTATGAAAATTATATGCACACCTGCTAAAAATAACCCTCTTATTTTTGTTTGTTTATTTTCAGAAGGGTTAATACTAATAATAGGACTCCTAGTAAGTATATTCTTGTTATTTAATAAATATTTATCTGTTTTCCTCATATTTATTTTTTCAATAATGCTTCAAGATTCATGCATTGAAAAATAAATTAAAAAATCCCTGAACATTATCGAGTTTGTCTGTTTTTATACTCAGACATAAGTTTATTTTGTTATCTATACTATTATATAATGCTAATTTGTTGGTTTGTATGATCACGCTAATTTAAGGAACTACCTGTCTGATTTGAAAAATTCTTTTTGTGTTCGATAGACCCTTTATCGAGGAAGGCTTTAGGCTTTATAACATCATGATATGACCCGTAGGAACGGAGCAGTAACCATAAATAAATTTCTAAGAGAGAAAGTGTCCAAGTTGCGTACATATAATTTTCATAACAACTTTATACCTATAGCAGAAAGTTGACTACACAAACTTTTTAATAAGTGTGTAAATATTGTGTGAAAACATTATTTTGTAAATAAAATTGGAGAGTAATAGAAAATAAAAAGTCTTAAAACTTGAAACTTATTTAAGTGGTTTTGGCCCTTTTCCCTATTAATGTATGTCATAAATAAGACTGATCAACATATTAGAGGTTATTATTTTAAAGATTATTTTTTATTTTGGGGGTTAATCCAAATTTAATGCAGGTTAAATCACCAGGCCCAGCTACTTTACAATATAGTTAAATTTGTGTTACTTGATTGTGGTTTATTCAATGTTCTTGTTATCTTGAATCCTCTCTATCTGAATGAATGACAAGATTTTATCTGTTTTGTTGAATTCCTCGATGATGACTTACACAAGATAAATCTTTTCCACTGAATTCTAAAGTAAACATATAATTGAATCTGTCCTCATTTGCTTTTGCTTGAAATAAAACTTCATAATTTTTATGTTTGGCTCTAGAAAGATATTTATTAATATGATCCCAGTTTTCTCTGAATATAAACTTTTCTTTTATTTTTTCAGCTAATGTGTAATTTTAGAATCAAAATTGACAATAGAGGCAAAAAAAAAAAGATCTTTAAAACATAAAACTTTGCAGGTAAAGCGGAAGTCGTAAAATGTTCCAAAAAAAATATACATTTTTTTTCAGGATTTTGGTGTTCTATCAAACATTTACCAACATCCTAAAAATTTTGTGATGAAAACTAAATAAAATTAAAATGGTATGCAAAAATTTGGGCATGCATGAGTCATGTCTACTGGATATGGGAAAGTCTGAGAATTTTACAAGCTAATGCATGTCAATTTCAAAAATGTTAGCAAAGAACATATTTATTTATGTTTTGGAAGGACTTTTGTCATTAAGCTCTTGTAGCCTACCTCTGTTATATGTGTGTTTCTTTTATTATCAAATGAGTCTTAATTTAACCTCTTGTAGCTTACATCTATTATACATGTTTTTTTATTATCAAATGATGCTTAATTGTAACCTTAGCCTTACAAGTTCTTATCACTTGGTAGTCATATGGATTAACTATATCATCTAAATTTTACCATAATTAAAAATTATCAGGTCCAATTATTAATCCCATAGTAGCTGACGCAACATTAGGGAGGTCTGAGAAATTGCAGCGTTGCCAAATCTCGCTCTACAACCTAACACCATTCATTGACGAAAGGTTTGTAATTATTAGCCTGTCGTTTCACAGTTTGTCGTATTAAAATAAAGACTGCTCAAACCAATTGCTTTAATGCCTAAACAATTCTTAAGTAAAACCTAATATCAATTAAATTTATATTATCAATTCTCTTAACAACAAATCAGTTGAAAATTAAAATTAATTTTGCCTAGTAACAGGAGTGCTAGGCAACAAGGGACGGTCAACTTACCAACTGCTTTAAGGCTGAACTGATCCGTCTGTTATTTTGCGACTTAGTGCGGCAACATGACAAAAATACTGAACTAATTTTGTGTCGGCTGCTATAGATTTATGGAATTATTTGTTTATAAATAAAAGAAATAGGAATTGTAAAAAAAAAATAATGTCAAATTCTGTTGATTTGATTTATATGACTGTATTCTAATTAATTTTCAATCAAATTAATGCATCTATCTTTAAATTTAGTGTTTACAGGATTAATCTTTTGATAACAGAAAAGAGGGCTGACACTGATAGGCTTAATTTTGAGTTCCATTACATAAACTGTTATTCTGTTTTGTTTAATTTAGTAATTTTTAATGGAGTTATTATTTTAAAGTTGGATATGCTGAGGAAGAGAGGGAAAACCATGAAAGAGAAGTTAGTAAAGGAAGGACTGACAAAAGAAGACAGGGTGAAGGTGGAGTTTGGTGCTGGTTATCTCGAAGACCAACATTGGAATCCCCACCAGAGGTTGGTTTATTTCATCTTACTCTTGCTTTAGTCACTGAAACATAAATTTAATATATTTTTGTTAAGTTATTAATTTATAATTATTTAAGAATTGTTCTTATTGAATTATGATAGTTACTTATCTCAGAGTTTTCATTTCCATAAAAAATCTGCAATCAATAGAGAAAGGTGATCCATACATTGATTAGAAAATTCTGTCTACTGAATAATTTGGGAGCATCTTAAAGCTTTAGAGGAATCACTGTTTGGCATTATTTCTACTTTTTTAACACCAGCTCCACACCAGTGCCAAATCGTTTGATATTGGTGTGGATCGGAGTATTTGTGAATGTTGGAGCATTGGTGAAAGTACTGGCTGATGAGCGGTTTTCTATGACACATCAAAGGGATTTGCCATTGCCATTGTGTTCCATCCATATCAGTGAAAAACTGTTTGACCACAGGGCATCTCATTTTTACCTAAATATTGGGTTTTATAATTGTTGTTACTTTAAAGTTGATACTGAAATAATCAATGATTCACAACTTGATAACTTTTGGTTGTTAATTGGATTTATTATTTTGATTCGTAATTTTTTCTGCCTGACTTTTGTTTTTAAACCACATATTTTCATAAACATTTGGCAATCGATTCATCAAATGGTTTGTGGATGGTTTGCCATGTTTGTGGATGCCCCATTTTCTATTTGTACTTTTACATTTCAAAGTTCACTAAACATTGGACAAGTTTTTTGACAAACAATGTGGAGTCAGCTTAAGACTGGTACGATTTTGATGAAATTTGGTACACTCACTTTGTATTTGCCTTATAAGAATTCTTGAGACATTCTTCAACACATTTAAATTATTTTGCTGTTTTGGAATGTGTTGCAAACGTTGCTCATTAGCCTTCATGAAGTACTGTTTGGTTAGATTAGCTCCAAAATCCATCCTTTCAAGAATGGAGGGAGGGTGGGTTAAGCACTAATTTTGAATATCAATTTTGGTGAAACTTGACATATCTTTTCCTTATTTGTCTATTGAAATTTCTTCATGGGTAATTTACGCGCTCTTTTTTGGAAGGAAGGGAGGAGATTGAGGCTAATAAAACCTACAGTATTTCTTGTAAGTTCATCACCCTTGAACGTCTGTCTGAGTCAATTTTGATGGAACATGACACAGATGTTTCTTTAACCGCCTTAGTCACGAGGGAGTCCCTCCTCCTGTTGCCTTAGATACTCAGTACAAAAAACTGATTTTGAAGGGTTGATATTTTAGGTAAGCATTACTTTCTTGGAGCCATAATCTCTTGTACTGACAGAAGAACTGGTTGGTGGCATTACTTAAGACAGCCTTGCCTTTTTTTTGAGTCCCCAAGGCATACTGGAGTGTGTCTTATGATGGGGTGTGACAACTCCAAAAGAGGCTTGTGAGAATATACTTTCTCACTGTTCTTTTACATTTGGAAGCTAAATAGGTCCTCCTGGACAACTGAAACTTGCTATTCCTCGCAAAGCATTGTATCTCCCCTGCCAGACGAAGTTTTTAGGAAGGATATTGATCCCTTATGTCCTAGCTGTGCTGTTCTGGAGACTGTTGAGCACATCATCATAAGCTGCACTGTCTTGATTCACTAAGGATCATACTGCTATGGGCAACTGGATTTTACTCCCTCTCGGAAAACGATTTCCCTCTGCTAGTCACTAAAGGAAACTTCCTGTAGTACAAAGTTTTTGTGTAAGGGTGGAAAATTGCAGTATGCCGTTCCCACTTCACCCTCAAGGCCACACCCTTGAGACGAGGAGGAATAAAGGATATGAGCCAAGTATTCGTCTAAATCAGCCCTAAAAGGAGATAGAGGGCTGATTTACCTTCAAGTTTTAGTCTGTCAATTAATATTGATTTTAGTAGATAATAACCAACTAATGTTTTTTGTTTTAATTACAATTTATTTTTTAGTTTATTTATTGCATTATTTGCTAATTGATTAGTCTATGAAATACACAATTTAATTAGTCAGTGAAATATGCCTAGTAATTGATGTGCTCATTCATGGATAATTTTTGATCCAGTGGAAGGAACCAAAGCCTTGAATGGCTTCACCAATATCATATTCGGTATAAAATACCACATTATATTCAGTTCAAAAGAATATTAAAGACCAAATATTTTTTTAATCTAGGTAAAAGAAATTGACTAAAAACAGTATTAAATACAGAAGTTACAGAAATATTATTTAGGAGGAAAGTTGCACTCAAAACTTAATGTAATAATTTGTAGGATTTTTTTCCTGAGTTTCATGATTATTTTATTGTTAATACTATACGCAAACGAGACTTAATGTAATAATTTGTATGATGTTTTTTCCTGAGTTTCATGATTATTTTATTGTTAATACTATATTCAAACAAGACTTGATTAATCATTATTTATTAATTTGAGTTAAAGTAAAATTATTTTCAGGTAACAGCTACCAACCATTATACTGATGAGGCATATGCAGGTGTTGAAGCACTTTATGCAGAATTAGACAAACCTGTTTACCAGAATACCGGTTATGTGTTGGATGCTGAACCATCATCTCCACCAAGTTCTGCTTATTATTCAGATTTCTCAGAAAGAACATATGAAACTGTCGGTGGAAATAACACATGGGAAATGTGCCAAATACCACTTTCACGCCAGCGTTTATCTGCCATATCTGAAGCTGCTGTTCATTCTGATTATGTTTGAAGTTGTGTCTTCTTATACGGCTTTTATATATCTAACCCATAGACAGAAATATACCTAGGTGTGCAACAATAAGAAAAAAATCACTGCCACAGATATTTTTATATTGAAATAAATATAAAATCTTTGACAAATTATAAATATACTTTTGTATTTTTTTAATATACTGAGTAGTGAAGATAGTCTCAAAGTATGTATTTTATTATAATGTTTTATAATATTATTACTTTTTCAAGAAGAGAGTTGTTTTTATTTTTGAGATTGTTAAATTAAGAGAAATTGGCTTATAAAATTTTTATAAATGTTAATGAATCGAGCTTATAGATATTCCATGAAAATAGTAATATTTTGTTTGTTATCCTTGGAATGTTTTTACATTTTGATTGAAACTATTTAATAATAATCAATAATCTGTTCATATCATTATATCCATTTAGTTGTTGAAAAAGAAGAAAAACATATATTTTAAATATTAGTAGGTATAATTATATGAAGATAGAGTTTTAGTTTTAGTTTATTTTTAGATTACATGTTAATTTTACCATAGTTGTTAATAAACTTGATAAGAACCTTGATCCTTTTTTGTTTAGATTTTTTATTCTTTCTCCATTTTTACATACCCTCATCTGTTTATGAAATATATATAGTAAGGGAAAGTAGTGCAATTTTTAAAAATTTTGAATTCGAGTGTTTAATGGAAATACATGTTTTAAGGTCCCCTGAGTCCAAATTATTAAGTATTGCAAAATGGTCTCTTTGTGAACAGCCTAGCTCAAAAGCGAAAAGTTGTACAAAACCGAAATGACTTATTTATTAAGGTAGGTATATGCCTGGGATGTTTCAGCAACTTTTTCGTCAAAATCGACTAACCGGAAGTGCCACTTTATATCATTGATTTTACACTTGTTTACAATTTTCTCAATGCCGACACAAAACATTTCTTGGATTCAATTGTAACTGGGGATACTATGACCCACTCAGCAAAAGGGAGTCCAAGTAATAGAGGCCAGGAAAAGCACCACCGCTAAAGGCTAAAGTCACGCAGTTAACAAAAAAGGCAATGGCCACCATTTTTTGGGATTGTAGAGGAATACTGCCGATTGATTTTAAGAAAAGGAACGCCGAGTATTATACTACCCTACTTCACCACTTACGAGGTGCCATCAAAGAGAAGTTGAACAGAGGTGTTTGGCTTCTTCACGACAATGTCCCTGTCCACACAACATTGATTTCCAAGATAGCTGTGAGGACTATGGATTCTAAGAAACTTTCCATCCACCATACAGCCCAGACTTGGTCCCTAGCGACTTCTACCTTTTCTCAAAGTCAAAATCTGACCATAGGGGGAGATTTAACACCGACAAAGTGGTCCAAGCAGCTGTGGGAGAACATTTTTCTAACAAAGAAGAAAATTATTATCTTCATGGTATAGAAATGTTGCCTAAGCGTTTAATTAAGTGTGTAGAACTTAGAGGAGAATATATTGAAAAACAATAACACAAGTTTTCCTTTCACCTTTCCTTCTTCTTCAGGCCGGAAACTTATGGACCTTACTACGTATTTTACCATAAATTACATATTTTCATAAATAGTTTGGGCATTTCAGCCCATAGTAAGGACATTTGGAAATTATTTTTTTATTACATATTTGGCCTTAAATTAGATATTTTTATAAATATTAATAGTGTTTTATTCTGTGAGTGTTGCGGAAAAGCAGTGTCAACGTCCCAAAAATCTCAAGTTGTCCGGCAAATAAAAACAATCAAACACCAATAGAATCATAAGAAAAGAATTAATTGATCTTTATTTTGTAATCTAATGGCCAGATATTGTTTCAGTTTTATTTGTTCTATTTTGTTATTCTTAAGAGACTTAGTCTTTAGAATAAAGTTCTTCTTCTATCTATCTATCTAAAAGAGTTTTGCTTAGATAGATCTTCCTATAGACAGCTGGTTCTTCCACTGACACCATGCATTCAAAGCATTTAAATCCTACCCTTTAAAGCAATTATATCCTATTTAACAAACTGAACAATCCCAATTTTAAAGTCTTTCTTGAGAAATACTGCACACCAATTGTGCCTCACGAAAGTACAATGAAAAAACTATTTATGCTGAAACTTTACAAAAATTTCTGATGGGCTAATTTGGATTTTTGTTGATGAAACATCAGACGTTAAAGGATATTACATCACTAACATGATAGTCAGGAGGCTAAGTATTAAGACTCCTTTAAAATCATGTTTACTGAATAGTGAAGTTTTCGAAAAGTGCAGTCATGAAAGGGTTGCTCGCTTTGTCAATCAATCAAGGAGATATTTCATCTCAATATTCTACTGCTTTTGACTGATGTAGCTCCTTGTATGATTAAAGATAGAAAAGCTTTAAAAGTTTTTTGTTCTAAACTAGTGTATATGACTTGTGTAGAACATGCATTCCATCCCGTGGCTGTAGCAGTGAGGGCTCAGTTTCCCAATGTTGACCAGCTGGTACCTCCAGTAAAGAAGATATTTTCGAAGGCTCTCAGTCACATAAATATTTTTAAACAAATATAACCTGACTTAAATTGACCTGACTGAACCAGTTGTAACAAGATAGGGCACCTGAATTGAGGTGGTGGAATATTATTGTATCAACTCTGAAAAAACAAAGATTCAGTCCCAATTCTGCAGCTATTGAAAAAGTCTGCCTGTTATTTAATTCATCAGCTCTAAAGAAGGATTTGGCAAATTTGTCTTTTTTGTCCTAGGCAATCACAAAATTAGAGACCAAAAATATTACTCTTACTGAGAATTTGAACATGGTGAACGAAGCCACCCAGAGGCTACATGATCTACACAGAAGTGAAGGGGAATCAATAAGATAGAAGAAGTCACAAAAGAAAACACAGACCTAAATATACAGAATATAGCTGGTGTTCTCCAGGCCAAAAACAAACAGGAGCCAGGAAATCCCACTGAATTAGATGCCAAGGAAATTCCCTCATCAGATGACATCCAAATATCATTTCGCCGGTACAAGGTAATTCTGTGGACAACCGCCAGAAATCTATCTTAAAAAATATAAAAATGATCCTAATTTGTGCCAATGTCATTAGAGAACCTAAGTAATTTGAGTTTTTTGTTGTTTGTTTTTAGTTTAATTTTTTTGTCATCTAACTTTGTTCCTTAAATTTTTTTTATCTATTTTGCTCGTTAAAAATAAATGTTTTTGTTGGTGCATTTATAATTTAGAGTGTTTAGGGAATTCAAAGTATATTAATATCTAAAAATATCTGATGTGGACAACACATGACTTCCTTACGCCTATTAAACTATAAATCGGTGGCTCAAAAAGTGATCCTGAATTTGGTTACTAGTTTCCGAAGATCGCAGTATCTCAAAAACAACACTCGGCGTCTCGACATCCATCTATTGACACACACACACACAAATAGGGAAGGAAACCAGTATTTTACTCTAAATTTTAACACTTAAAACAAATAATAAAAATTTTTAATTGGATAGGAAACCAAATTGCGTTTGTAACCTTTATTACCGAAACATATGATTTATGTATTTAATTTAAATATAATTTTTGATGTAAGCTTATTATGACCTTCAAGTAAAGTACCGTTTTTCGACTCACTTGTAGAGTAAATACATTCACATCAATATAAAAGTCCTATTTACCAAATTTGAGATGTTTTACATTATATTTTAATATAATTTTTGGTGAGTTTAATATGAGCTTCAAGTAAAGTACCGCTTCCGGTTTTCCAATTTATACCAAAATCTAGTATGTTATTTAAATCAACATATAAGTTATAAATATCAAATTTGAGAAGTTTTGCAAAGTATTTTAATATAATTTTTGATGGAAATCAATTATGGTCTTCAAGTAAAGTACCACTTCCGGTGATTAAGCAGTGACCAAAAAGGAAGGTTCACAACTAGATTTTACAACAATCCTAAATACAAAATTTCAACTTTCTACGGCAAACCATTTTTGAGTTAGGCGAAATATGAAGGAATGAACGTACGTACAGACGCTAGTCAAAATGGATTCAGGGATGGTCAAAATGGATATTTCCTTCGAAATCTGAAAACCGAAAATTTTCGCGATTACAATACTTACTTTACAAGGAAGTAAAAATGAAATAATTGGAAGTTTAGATATTTTTTTAATAAACGTTTTTTTACGTTTCGCATATATTTTTAAATATTTCTTAAATAATAACCGCGCATTAATACGCATATTTTGGATTTTTTACCACATTAAAATCCTAACCCTGCTTATAACATAACCATTATTATGCCTTACTGATTAAAGTTATTAGTTGCTTAAGACACTATCTTGTTTCAGTAGTAAGTTGAAATCAAACAAATGTATTCATGGATGGATAACAACACTATTGACTCATTCAAAGATCATTTTAAAGTAAAGATGCTCTATAATACTATGTGGCCAATAGTCATTCTGATTTAATTTTTATATTTCAATAATATTTACAATCAAATCATATCATAAATTTTAATTATTTAAAATTTATCTTTATAACTTGAAAATTCATTAAAATATTTGTTTATTTAAATGATAAAAAATATGTATGTATGTATGTATATATATATATATTATTATTATTATTTGTAAAGAATTTACTTTTAAATATTATAAACTTTCGATTCTAATTTTAGTATTTAATTAAATTTAAAAATATTTTAAATTTAATTTGTATCTGAGGGTCCATAATGTTCAATCAGTATTCTGTGAAGTAAATTAATCCAAATTGGACTGTGATTTAAGCCATGTATGAGAACCTGTCAAAACTGTTGTGATCAGAACACTAGCAGGGTTAAAAGGTTTGGTTAATTGGTAATGAAAAAAAAAATTCAGAATGCATATTTTTATTAATTATGCAACATGCGATGAAATCAACATGTGAATATTATAATACAAAATAAGACTTAGGCAATTGTATTTGGTTATCAAAACAATATCAATACGCTAAGCTGATCCACCACTGATGGCGTTTGATGTATGATGGTAATATAAATATTTGATCAGTATCATATTTAAATATCACGGTAGGGTATTGGCTTTTATAAGTATTTACATTCAGAATATAATATATATTACATTTACAAGTATACATCAGCTGATGAACCTCAAGATAATTGGCAAGATAATTACACATATCAGCCTGAAAATTTTCCATAGTTTACATAAATACAAGTTGTTTTTCCCAAATGAAGAACAGGCGTGAGCTTCTTGGTATCGTTTTTTTTTTTTTTTTTTTTTTGTTGGATTAATGGAATTTTATTTCATATTTTTCCAACAGAAACAAGAAAACACTGAAAATTGTGAGAAAACAGACATATAAAATCAATTATGAGAATTTTTAATATAAACTATTCTTATAATAAATTTAGTTTTACCTCAATCAACATCTACAACTGATCTTGCTCGTCTCGGTGTTGTGTCAAGATATATCTTGAGTGCTCTTTCCTTTCTTGGTGAATAACCAGATATGTAAGGTGAACTATTGTTTGTACCAGTTGTTTCCTTACTACTGGCTTCCTGTTCTTCTTTGCTTAAACTTTTTAGTTCTTCTCTACTGTCACTATACAAAAGAATATAAGTGAAACATTATTATAATCTTGGTAAACTACATCATATACTTCATAATTTAAATACCGATAAAATATAACTGATCCGTCCTCTCTTTCCCAATCGTATTTCCATTCAGACTCGGATTCCCAGAAAAGATGGCTAATGCTCATTACAGACATGTCGCATGGAAAAGATGTCTTTCCTTTGACAAATTTTATATGTTCTACAGGGATGCCACTTACTTCAGAAAGCTTTAAAGAAAAATTATTTATTAGAAATAACATTTTGGGTCATGTAATAATTTAATGAGCAATATGTTCTTAGTTGCAAAAATAAAAGTAGGATAATTAACATATTTAATGATTTCAATGAGTTTCATAATTAATTAAGAAGCCATTTAGTTCTATGGAACAAGATTATCATCTAACATATTTGGGCAGAGTAAAAATAAAAAATAATTATAATTAAATAATTTATTAATCAATTTACTGGTATTCAATATAAACACATCCTAAGCCATTAAATAATATTGTACTGAAATTTTTAATTTCAAGGTAAATATGATGATTTATGATGGATTTGCATTGATTAAATGCTATAATTTGATGTTTATCATGTTAACTTACAGTTGTTTTATTTGTATTTTATTTTGAAATAAGTAGATAAATGATACTAATAATTTGACATTAACCCTTTAGCAACTGTAGACTTATTTAGCAATAGGAGCGTGACAATTCCAGTGGCTTGTAGACTGGTTTTTCAGTACACTGCGCAACAATCTCTGTGGCTTGTGAACTGATTTATCAGTGGGCCTTCTTTAGCTCTAGAAGACTATATGCTGATTTTTTTAGTTTTGTTTGGTCCCTAGAGCCATCTCAAGACATATTCCAGCATCTTTCCTAGCTACTAGAATTTGTAAAAATGCAATTTCTTTTATATGTTTGTCACAACAGAGATATGCTCTAATCCCTAGCTATTATAATCTTCGGTCTGTTTTCTGTCTTTGTATAGTAAAGTCGTTTTTGTATTTCTATCTACAGCTGTCATTAACAAATTTAATCGAAAAATTATTTTAAATCATTAAACAAAAAAAACATTCCATCCAAAAAGTTTTTGATTCCACCTATGTCAGGTCCAAAGTCAGAATGAAAAAGGATGATTGGAAACTTTAAAAGAAAATGAGATGTAAGGAAAACGAAATGTGAATAATGGTTAAAAAGGATTCAGTTTAAAGGACACACCAGGCCAGCCTTGACTCTCAGCTCAGCTCGCAAATGCTCACACTATTCAGTCACTAAAAGATTAATAAGTCTTTTAGATTTTGATATTTTATGATAGCTTACAACTTACAAACTATGGAGAATGTAATCAGGAAGTGCTAGGTTCAGGTACTTCAAGGAGGTGTTATTATAAAACTAGCAAATAATATTTAATATAATTATTTGTTGAATCTTATTTATAAATCATTTTAAAACATTTTATTAAGAATATTTTGAAATAAGAAGTACCTATTCATTTAATAGTACATCAAAAGTGTGTTAGCACATTTAATAAATTTATAATGTTCATAAAATAAAAATTGTTAGTTCAAAGAAATTAAATTTATTTTCTACAATAAAATGATTGTGATTGGAGCTTTTTGTAATATATAAAACCATTAAGTTCAAAGTTGTGTTTGTACTGTAAATATAAACCAAACTATAATGTAACGAGAAGAAATGATCTACTAGACAAACACCTGCAAAAACTACATAAATTCCCAAATAATCAAATTCATCCTAATTTTTAAATGTAGATCACTACATGCTAGAATATTAAATATTGAACAAAGGAAAAAATATATAAACTAAAAAACAATTTATAAAATGGAATCATACTTTTTTACTTAAATTGTTGGTAGATGAAGAATCTACAACAATTTCTTCAAATGGACCAAGACTGAGTGTAGAGGGATACCATCTTCGAGTAAATAACAATACTTGATGAGGATTTGTAACTGGTTCAGGACCCTCGAGCTCTTGCAAATAAACTTCAATCCGTTGTCTGCTCATTATAGCACCTTCATCCCACACCCCTGAATCTCTCAATACTTCACCAGGATTTTTCCAATTCTGTTCCCGTAACCTACACCTGAAAACAATACTTTGTATGTTAATTAATTAATTTATCATATTTTAGAAAAGAAAAACAAAATACATTAATTTACTGCAACAATAATAAGATTTGTAGACAACAGAAAAGACAAAGAAGCAAGTAAAGTGGGGATGGAAGAGCGGAGATATATTTCTGTGGGACATCATTGGGGACTAAGTTTTTGGCTGGGAGACTAGAGAGAACAGATGCTATGGCAAAGATATTTATCTTGGGAGCAAAAATAGAACTAGCCCAATGTTTGATTGAGAAACTAGATAAATCTGAGAGGAGTTGATTTTATCTTGATGCTACCTTCAGTCCACCAAGAGATGCCGCAAATCGTCCCAGTATCATTTACTAACATAAGTATAGGTCTAAACTGTAATAGATTCATAAGAAATCAATTAACTGAGTATATCATTTTAACTAAAATCTTTCAGAGATAACAAATCTACAGAGTTCAAAACAACATTTGTCCCTAGAGCCACCTAGTGGTCCTCAAGACGTATTCTAATGACTTTCCTAGCCACTTTGACCTGAGACAGAACAAAATTCAAAACAGACCAACTTCAATTCATTGTAAAAATAGACTGGGACAGAAAAAGAAGTAGGAAAAGAAACATGGGCGACTTTTGGAATTTTTTTTTTCTTCACTCCATTTAAATTTTAGCAGGTCACCACATTCAAATAACGAATGTGAAAAAAATTGCATTTTTTGAATTCCTTAGTTTTATAAATTTACAAGAAACATTTGCAAAATAAAGTCTTATAAACACAAATCTAGAACTCAGAGGAAATAAAAGGCCCCAAGATAAAAAAAAAAAATTATTCGCAATAGAAGAATTAAAAGTAAAATTAAAGTTCTATATTGGTCTCCTGAATAGTAGCTATATTCACATTTGTTACATAAACATGGTGGTGATAATATCCTGGAACAGAATCAAATCAAAGTTAGGAAATGCTTATGTAAACATTCTCTATATAAATTTATTATTATGGTAACAAGGAATATTTCAAACTAAATTAGTTCAGTGATCAATAAGATTAATCATTTATAGACTATTGAATTAATTATATTTCTACTAAAAAAAAACTATTATTTCATTCCGTTTAGCATACATTTTTTTTTTTTTTTTGCACAAGTATTTTTTTTTCATAAGCAATTCCTAAGTTGGCATACTTTGGGAACAAAAGTTAATTAAAATAACTAACCTTTCATACGGAATTTTCAGTCCAGCCCGCTTTTCCACTTCTCTGAGAAGATCTTTTTTCAGTGTAGATATTGGTGTGCCATTTTTTACAATCCAATCACAGATATATTGTACAGGCTAAAATAAAAAAGATTCAATACTTTTTCAAAAAGTGTTATACTATAATTTCTGTAATACTAAACAGGGTCATCATTACTATAAAACTAAAACAAGAATGATTACAAAAATAACATTTTAGCACGGGGGCAATCGCTTCGTTATAAGTTGTAGAACAAGAATATTAATGGTGATAAGTAGAAATTTTATTCAGACATCTACAATCAAGATGGTGTCAAAATGTTTGCTAAAATATTTAAATTCCTTATAGCTGAACTATCTTGGTAAGGTCCATAAGTTTCCGGCCAGTCCTTGTTACTCTACTTCAAGCAAGCTGAGACTTGCCCGCCGTGCATGTCTATGCATACACTCTCCATACCCATCACCCGCACTTCCTCAGTCCGTATAACCTTGAAGGAATCTGTGTGTTTTAACAATTTTCAAGATCGAATACCGTGCACTTATTCAATTCTTGTGTAAAGAGGGCATTACTCCTGTGTAAATTAAAGAGCTCTCAGCTGGTTTGTATGGAGAGTCCTCCTCCTCGCATCCCACAGTAAAAGAATGGACAAAATTATTTTAGTTAGGGAAAGTAAGTCTGGATGACGACTCGCGTCCTGGTCGTCCATTGGAAGCTGTCACTTCTGAAACAATTCAACTTGTGGAATCTAAATTGTTGTTTGATCAGAGGCTGAAGACCAAAGAAATAGCAGCAAGGGTAAGGCTTTCAAAAACAAGTATTCTAAGGGTCATTAAAGAACATTTGCATATGAGCAAGGTGAGTGCAAGATGGGTTCCAAAAATTCTTTGGGCTGCTCAAAAAGAGGAACGTGTTCGCTGCTGCAATGAATTTTGACGAGTGTATAATACCGACCCAAAAAATTTCTTGGATTCAACTGTAACTGGGGATGAGACCATGATACTATGACCCACTCAGCAAAAGAGAGTTCATGGAATGGAGGCCAGGAAAAGCACCTCTGCTAAAGGCAAAAGTCACCCAGTCGACAAAAAAGGTAATTTTCACTATTTTTTGGGATTTTTTCCAAACATATTAGCCGACCAAATACAAAATTTTATGGTTCCAATTTTGTTTTAAATTTAAACCAATAAATTGATGAAAAGTACCTTGAATTTTACAGTTACAGCATTGAAATCCTTGAATTATGTTTGGATTTTTCATGATATATCGCTAGACACTGTATGGGGTTTATTAATGGGAGACATGATTTTCACAAAATTATTTGTACTAAGTAGGTCAAGTGAGGTATCGTTTCTTATAGTTTTTTGTTTCTGGATCGACTAAGACCACTTCAATGACGATACAGTAAAAAAATTAGAAGTTATTACTGATTTAAGGTAAAAATCACAGAAAAATTACATTTTGCAGTTGAACTATATACAGGGTGTCCCGTAAGTCACAGGAAATATTTAAAGAGATGATGGTAGACCCCAAGAACAAAAAATAAATTCATAAGGATCCATGATCCAATTCCACACAGAAAAGTAGGAAATTTTAAATGTAGTGTTTTTTTAAGTAAGCCATGTTTTTTGTTGAATAAGAAGTGATCAATCAATAACTATTCAAGGTAATTAAGATCCAACAGCACCATCGTAAAGTAGCCAGAATTCTCTTTAAAAAATATTGTTTGGCCTAACCAAATTTCATTCTCAAAGCACCTGTGTCAGGAAAACTTAATTCCACACCACACATTTTGGCATATCAGGAGCCAATTATATACCAATCACGAAAGAAACCTCTTCTTCATTAACAAGACATCAAAGCTTAATAAAATTAGAAGTTTTCATAGAAGTAGGATATCCGTAGCCTAAGAGGAGGCTGTGAAAAATTCAGAAGTAAAGAGTGATTTTTAAAAAAATAAATAGAATTCGCTATTGGTCCCCTCCGAAAGTCCCATAATTATGGATTTGGTAACATCAAATTATTTTTCTTAAAGAGATTTTTGTCATCCTTTCAGGATAGATCAAGGCGCCTCACTGCTAGAACCGTGAGCCTAGGTTTACTGGGCTAATCACTTGTAAGGAGATAATACCAGATTCAACCATTTCTCTCTGTGTCTGCCATGGGTAACAGAGATCCTCATTTGTCGAATATCCTGCCCTTCTTTTGACAATTTCAAAACTGTAAGACCTATCCCATAGTGAATGTGCCTTTGTGTCTGCTGCTTTTTTCCTAATACCATAATCTTGGTCTTCCTCTCATTTATATGTAGGCTGATTTTCTTTGCCTCTACATCTAGAGCTTCAAAAGCCATCCTTATGCTCTGAAGGGATCTCCCGATGATGACTGTATCATCTGTACAGGCTAGAACTTGTGTCGTCTTTGTGAATATTGTTCCTTCCTGATTCATTGCTGCTCTATTGATAATCACTTGTAGAGCGATATTAAACAGGTGAGGAGCTATTGGGTTCCCATGTCTCAAGCTGCTTTCCATTCCAAAAGGCTCTGATAATCCTCTATATGGCAGATAGTATTCGCCATTGTGCATTTTACTACGTAGTCCCAGTTCATACATGGCCGATATGAGTTTTCTCCTTACAATTGTGTCATAGGCTGCCCTAAAATCAATAAACAACATCCAAGTAGTCTTCTGATATTCTTTCATCTTCTCAGAGATCTGCTTCAAGGTGAAAATTTAATCAATAGTAGACATATAGAACCAAAAATCCATAGTAACCCAGTTTCTGTTCCACGTATGGAAGGACCTGATTGTAAAGGGTTGTAGAGAAAATTTTATATAAGGTGATAAGCAAACTAATCCCTCGGTAGTTGCTGCATATCACTGATTCTCCGTTCTGCTTGTACACTGGCACTATAAGAATCCTACTCCATTCTTTAGGTAGGGTCTCCTCTTGTTCCCATATTTGAGCTATCAGTTCTTGCATTTCTCTGGCAACTTCATGATGCCCTGCTTTAAACAGTTCTGCGGGGAGACCATCATTACCTGGCGAACTGTTGTTCTTGGATTTCCTCTACACTGGGTAGTATGGTTTCCAAGTCATCAGAATCCACTGGTAATTGAACTTGGTCTTTCTGGCAGTTCCCATATTCTATGGAGTTCAGCAAGTTTTTTAAATGTTGTTGGCACCTTTCTTGTACTTCTTCCTCCAGCATTAGCATTTTATCTTTGATTAGGTTTCCTATATAGAATTTTTGGAATTCATTGTTACTTCTTGAGCTTTCAATGTCCTCAATTTGTTTCAATGGTCCAACTATAGGGAATTTAAATATTTTAGCAGCCACTTTGGTAGCCATCATGATTGTGGATGTCTGAGTTAAATTTCAACTTATCACCATTGATATTCTTATTATACAACATATAACGAAACGATTGATACCTCTTCCATACTTCTATCATCAAGGAGCACACAAAATGACACTTACCTCCGTTCTATTTATAAAACCAATAGAATCTGATTTTTCCAACTATTTATACCGAGAAAACAAATCTTTATTTTATTAGGAAAAAAAAATTCCTATAAAAACATATAATAATGAAAGATATAATCCAGTGAGTTTTATTAATGCTAAGTAAATATTTTTATATAATGTATTAATTAATAATAATTAATAGTGGATAAGGCACTGGACCCCTAACTCCTAAGTCTGGATTCTAGTCCAGCTCTGGCAGGTCATTTATCAGCTGTGGATTGAGTCTGGGATCAGTAGATTCTCCTCGAGTGCACACAGCCTTTACAGGAGGGTACCTGATCGTTCAATGGGTAGGGAAAAAAACTTGGCAGTTGAGCATAATTCTTGCAACATCACCTAACTAGTATAACTGCTAGTTAGTACTGAAGTACTGAGCCCAAGACCCTTCATGGTATAGTAGTATTTAGGATGTTTTTAATTTTTAACTTTTTTATTTATAAATGATGGACCAAGCGAGCTTTATTTGTTTTGTCTATGTCTGGCAACTTTATTGTTGGAGAGACACTGCGATAACTTTGTACAAAACATAATTTTGATACTGGCCAGTTGTACTGGCGAATGAAGTCAATATTGGAAGTCCCTCCAAATTTACTGAATTTAAGGATGCAAGGTTGGGCCAGCCGTCCAACCTTGCATCCTTAAAGAAACTAGCATTTAGGACTCTGGTCCTCTAATTTACATGTTTTTGGGACTTAGCTTTCCAGGAATTCGTCTCCGCCAGGAATCAGCTTAACTAGAATCTATCTCCTTGTCTGGACAGATAAAATAGGGCCCTTCAGGGAACCAAGAACTTCAATACCAAAATGGGGGGTCATGTCAAAGAGAAAATAAACAAATTTTATTAAAATATACAATTTTACTTAAATTTGACAAATATTTTTTAAAAATTATTATTTTAAATTTCTGCTACTAATGAGAGTATTGAATAAAGATTAATTTGTTTGATTGTCAGTTCTAAATTAACTGATAGAAAATACAATCAGAAAAAAACAATTTATTAATAATGAAAATAAAAATTATGAAAATTTAATGACCAAAAGATTTTAGAAACTGATATATAGAAAAAAAATTAAAATGATAAGTTTTTAAAATTTTATAAATAAAGGTGGATCAGTTTAGTAATGTGGGATATTCAAAAAATAACAAACTTGATACGTTATAGATGTCTTCATAGCTCTTGCTTAGTATCATCTTCTTTTTTCATAATCCCAAATAGCGATGTAAGCTTGGTCTATACTCACTGACCTGTATTTAATTTTACTTTAAAACTCATATACTGACTTTAAGACATTTAAAAATGAACTTGGCCCAATACAAGATTCTTAGTCCAGTTGACGATTAAGATCAGCTCCTTATCCCTTGCCAGCTAACGGACAGCAGGCGCTAACTACTCTACAAAGTGCATATCTCCCCACAATGACCTGCTAATTATGAAGGTATAATCATAATAATGCGTCGGTATTCTTCAATTCTTTTAAATGTCCAATTTTTTTAAATGTCACATTATATTCTACTTTTTAGTCTAAACAGAACACATTCTCATGTTTGTAGAATAAATTTATTCTAAATATATTTTTACTTTCTTGTACGAAATAAAGGAAGTATTATAATCGCGAAAATTTTCAGATTTCAACGGAAATATCCATTTTGACCATCCCTGAATCCATTTTGACTAGTTTCGTCGTGGCGTCTGTAGATACGTACGTTCGTATCTCGCATAACTAAAAAACGGTTAGCCGTAGAAAGTTGAAATTTTGTATTTAGGATTGCTTTAAAATCTAGTTGTGAACCTCCCTTTTTGGTTACTGCTTGATCACCGGAAGTGGTACTTTACTTGAAGGTCATAATTGATTTCCATCAAAAATTATATTAAAATACTATGCAAAACTTCTCAAATTTAGTATTTATAACTTATATATTGATTTAAATAACATACTAGATTTTGGTCTAAATTGGAAAACCAGAAGCGGTACTTTACTTGAAGGTTATATTAGATTTTCACCAAAAATTGTATTAAAATATAATGTAAATATCTCCAATTTGGTAAATAGGTCTTTTATATCGATATGAATGTATTTACTATATTTTGGTTCAAATTGGTGAGCCAAAAAGGGTATTTTACTTGAAGGTCATAATAAGCTTACATCAAAAATTATATTTAAATTAAATACATAAATCATATGTTTCGATAATAAAGGTTACAAATGCAATTTGGTTTCCAATCCCATTAAACATTTTTAGTTAAACAATTAAACAATACCAAATTTTGGATAATTTACATTATATTTTAATATAATTTTTTATGAAAGTCTAATATGACCTTCAAGTAAAGTACCACTTTCGATTTTCCAATTTAGACAAAAATCTAGTATGTTATTTAAATCAATATATAAATTATGAATACTAAATTTGAGAAGTTTTGTATAGTATTTTAATATAATTTTTTATGGAAATCAATTATGACCTTCAAGTAAAGTACCACTTCTGGTGACCAAAAAGGAAGGTTCACAACTAGATTTTACAATCCTAAACACAAAATTACAACTTTCTACAGCTGCCGTTTTTGAGTTATGCGAGATACGAACGTATGAACGTACATACGAACGTACGTACAGACGCCATGACGAAACTAGTCAAAATGGATTCAGGGATGGTCAAAATGGATATTTCCGTCGAAATCTGAAAATCGAAAATTTTCGCGATTACAATACTTCCTTTACTTCGTACAAGGAAGTAAAAAACTAATTAAATAAAGTTATTTCTAAGCATGGGTCGGTTCCCTGCTATATTCTCTACATAGTAAGCTTTCTGCACTCATTAATTGGAGAACAGACCTTATCTAGAAATGAAGCAAATTTTTCTCCTTTGATTATTTTATTTTCTGCAACATTTATAACTTAAACAGTCTGTATCTATGTTATTTTAAACATTATCGGTAGGATCATAAAGATAACAATCAAAATTTTGTGTTTATGTTCTTATTCGTTTTATTAAATAACTGCTAATTCAAATAAAAAATAAGAATACTGTTAATATTGTTACAAAAAGCCTGTAGTGTAGTAATTTTTCTGTAATCAAATCAAACTGCAAATAAGGATCTAAAACCAAAGTAAAAGTAAGTATTGAAGCTTCTCTCTACCCTCTACTATCTTACTCTTTCAAAGAGTGACAGATAATATTTAACATCAAATTTTGTAACAGCTGATTCTACTTTATGGGGAAACCAAATAATTGGGAAAACTGGGTAATGGGAACCAGAATGTGCTTAAAGGTAAAATTACAATTCTTTATCTTGGCAAAATATTAGAACAATCTAAGTCTTCCTATTAATCACAGAACTTATGAGACTCAAGAAATTACAAAATAGGATAAGCAATAACAGAATTTTTCTGGGAGACCAAAGGCTCCTAAGAATCAAGAAATTTGTAGAAAAGGGAAACAATATCTTTTCAGAGAAAGAATTCACCCAGTTAGTCACAATTTATAAGACTACACATATATACCAAAAATACGTATTCGGTTCATATACTTTTGTTTTATATGTATATCCATTCTTAGGTATCTTCTATATAACAAATATAAACGGTTGTTTTTTAAAAGGTTTTTTAAGAACTCTGCTATATTGAGTCACAATGATTTGGCTGAGTTGACGCAAATAGGTAGTGACTACTGTATTATTTTTACATTTTGCAAAATAAACATATAAGAAGTGTTCTATCCCTTATCTGTAGTGTCTATTCAATTACAACTTTCAAGTTTTAAATTATATTTGTATAAAATGTGCTGCAATACAGTAAATGAAATTTAAAAAATATGCTTTTTTTTATATTTGAAAAGAAAGAAAGAACTTTAGATAGAAGAAATTTTAGTTCTACTTCTAAATCAAAAAGGAGTGTCAAAGGACTACAAAGGGTACCATAAGCCAAAAATGGTTGAAACTATTATTTATTTAAATTACCATGTTAAAGCTAATGAGAAGTGCTTACATTAGGTGCACTGAGGACAAGATGATTAACAGTAATCCTTTGCTCCCCTTCACTTAAAACTCTTTCCAATTTCACAGTTATCCTTTCGTCATCTTTACACCACCTCAACGAGCATGTTATTTCCTGCCCTTCAGCACCTTTCATTAGTTTCATAAACCTGCTAGCTACTCCCAAATACTTTTCCAATTTTTTTTTTAACTGTGGGATGTCTATGTTCTTATCAACAACCACTCTCAGCACTAGAAATAAAAAAATGGTATTTTAGTTTAAATTCTTAAATTAAAAAAACAATATTTATTTGCAATGATGAATGGTTAAACTGAAATATCGTTACTATTGGGTTGTCTGAAAAATAATGCAGGATTTTGAGTTTTCTTTAAAATACCCCTCTATAAAACTGTTACTGGATATTCATTTAAATGAATGTCAACATTATTAATCCTCTTCCAAATGATGATGTTTGTTTACCTCTGTAGTATTTTGCTGCTTAGAAATAATTCAGTCTTTACTAAGATGTCAATGTGTGATTTTCATATAATTTTGTTTTACGAGTTTAACTCGTTTTGAGCCAGAAACATCAATCAAATCTGGGGCAAGGGCAGCATTAATGAGTGCACTGTTCAATGGTGGTTCAAAAAATTTCAGGAGGGAGACTTCAGCCTTGAAGACAAAGAAGGTCATGGAAGGACTTCCTCTCTTGATGACGATGTTGTGTGGGCTTTGGTGGAAGAAAACCCCAGAACAACTGTTCAAGAACTTGCAGAGAAACTTAAACGTAGCAAATCGACCGTCGATGGCCACCTCAAGGCTATTGGAAAGGAAAAAAAGCTTGAAAGTTAGGTTCCACACACATTAAACGAACGCCAAAAAAAACAGCGTTAAGAAGTTTGTGCTACACTTCTTTGCCGAAACAAAAACGACCCTTTTCTGTCCAAAATTGTTACTTGTGATGAAAAGTGGATACTTTACAATAACATTAGATGTTCTGGACAGTGGCTCGACAAAGGAGAAGCAGCACAACATTTTCCAAAGCCACTAACTTATCAAAAAAAAGATGATGGTTAATGTTTGGTAGGCTTCATTTGGTTTGATACAATACAGCTTCTTAAATCCTTGAGAAACCATCAATGCCGAATCGTATTGTAACCAAATATGCAATAATAATAATGCAATGCATCAGAAATTGGCAACAATGAAGCCATCTTTGGTCAATCGGAAGTAGCCCATCTTGTTGCATGACAACGCCCGGCCACATGTCTTACGTGTGACGTCACAAAAACTGTTGGAGATTGGATATGAAATTCTGCCACATCCACCCTACTCTCCGGACCTCTCGCCTACGGATTATCATTTTTTTAGACACCTGGACCACTACTTACATGTCAAACAATTTAATGGACAAAGGGAATTAGAAAATGCGTTTTTGGAGTTTATCAATTCTAAAGACGGGAAATTCTATTCCAAGGGAATGGAAAAGTTGCCAACACATTGGCAGAAATGTATTGATAGTAGTGGAGACTATTTTGATTAAATAAAACAGTTCTAAATCTTTCTTTTTTCTTTTTAAACCAAAATCCTACATTGTTTTCCGGACAACCCGATTTAAGAGTATAATCCAAAAATTTTATAATAAGCCTTTTTAAAAAATTAACATTTTTTTCTAAATGAAAATAAAATAGTTGGCAATTACAAGACTTCCATTAAATTTAGTTAAACACCATTATGATAATACAATCATGATAAATTATTCAAATCATCAGTTCCGACGATTAAGCAGATATTTATAATACTTATATCAAATTAAATTCAACAAGTTTTTTGGAAGGAAATAATTTGTTCTATAATAATGAAGTTAATCTAAATAACATAAATAAAAATCTAGCTTATTTATTAATTTTTGTGATCTTGAATAATTTCAATAACACATCACAGATAAATTACTTTAAAATAGTTATGTTTATGAAATGGTCATTGAAAACTTTCAAATTAAAAGTTACTCTCATAACTACATATAAAGTAACAAATATAAATTGTGAAATCTTAGTAAACAGAAATTTTATTTATTTTTTGTTTTATTTTATTTTGCACAGCACACCAACAGATGTGCCCAATGGCAGGTGGTCATTCATTCTCAAATATATCATATGCATGTATTACAAAATGAATAATGATAATAACGAAAATGCTATAAAAATTAAAAAAAGAAACGAAATAAAAAACATATTAGAAAAGAAACAAAATACAACAAAGAAAAGAAAAAAAAACGGTCACAATTGTATTACATAGTGTGCATAAACTATAAGAAAAATTTAATTGCTTTTCCATTATTTATTAAATTCCAAATCTTTGGCATTTCATTGACTGGTGAGCAAGAGGCCAAACTGGTCTTACAGACTGGTAAATAAAAATCATAGGCTACCCTGCTACAAGTCCTATTTGAATATAAAATTCAATTTATTCAGTGTAGAGCTATCATCAACAATATTTTTTACTAGTTTTATTAAATGCAATACTGTGGCCATTTCGCAACATTGGGTGATGGAATGTTTTACCCCGAAAGTATTTTAAAAATATGTAAGAATTAGACCTTTTTCTGGATATACTCTGTAATATTTAAAATAAACAAATTAAAAAAAAAAAGCGTTTTTGTACCATACGTTTTCTTCCTTTTTTCGAATTTGAGTACCAGATAATGGAACAATATTCAATTTGTGGCCTAATGATTGTTATGATAATTAAAAATTGTAATTAAAGCAGGTAGATCATTAAAGTTATTGCAATGCCTTCATATATAGCCCAATGTAGAAAAACATTTTACAGTTACAGTTTCAATGTATTTACTAAATGTAAGTCAACTATCAAAAATGGCATCAAGATGACATATTGCGCTGAGAACATTCAGTAATGGAATCGATATCTAACTGTAACAGATTGCTGTCATTATTATCAGATATAATTCTATATAATTTAAAATCATCAGCAAATAAAACAAAATTAGAATATTTAATATTCTCTGGCAGATCGCAAACAAAGAAACATTAACGGGTCTAAATTGCTACTCTTCGTAATATTTCCCAAACATCATATAATGCATATTTAGGTGCATAACTAGACCTGAAAAACTCACAAAAGCCAGAAAAAATATTTTGTCCTCCAATAATTTCACGGTTATCTCTTTTCATTACTTGTTGCTTTGGCTCTCCTTTTTTTTTTAAAGCTAGTGAAATTCCAGAAAAATTAAGGATCATTGATGATCCAATTTTGAAGGATATGAATTTATTCTCTGTATTTTTTCTTAAGTTGTTTTTTAATTTTTTCAAAGTATTAATGTGTTTTTCTAGGCCTACGAAAGAATTCCTCTTGTTTTAAAGTGGATATAATGTATTTTATGAAACAGGAGAGAAAATTAGGATTTTTAGTTATTTTGCGTGCTTTATGTTTACCTAGTATAATATCAATTGAAGCGTACATTTCATTAACTGCCTCATTTACATATGTTAATTTACAGACATTATTCCAGCTACATGTAGAAATAGCCTTTTTAAATTTTCCTAATTTTCTGAATTGATGAGATTCTGACTCATAATATGTAAGTTTATTTGATGGATTATTTACTATGAAGTTAACCATTAACGAAGGATGATATTTGTCCTCTTGAACTAATACTTCGCTTCTTAGGATTCTAACTACTTCAATATTTTTAAATTACTGAATACCAAGTCAAGAGTTCGATTCATACATTTTTTTTTATTAAATTATAAGATTTTAAGCCAAATATTGCACAGTTCAATAATTTTAACGTCAGATCGAATATTTAGTTCAAGACTAACAAAATTAGGAATATTGAAATTACCAAATAATAATAATTTAAAATGCTTACTGAGGAGTAAGGTATGAATATTATTATAGAAATCATTGTAGACAGTAGAGGAAGCCTGAGGTCAAATGTAAACAACCGTTAATACTACTGGTTCTCTTTGAATCTTCACAACAGCCTCCATCTCTCTGATAGTAATTCTTTGCAATTCACAAGTATAAAAAGAATTTTTAAAAGCTAATAAAACACTGCCCCCTGAAAATTTCGAAGAAATTCTAATATTTCTATAGACAATCTAGTGAGAATCAAACAATTCAGAATTTAATATACCATCATGTAAGCCAGTTTTGGTCAAGGCTATAATGTCATGGTTTGAATTAAAATTTTTTTTTTTAAATTCCCTCGTGTTTATTCTAAGGCTACGCACAAATGTCAATTATACTAAATAATTAGCTATAAATAAATACCCATATAAAATAATGGAACAACTAAAGTTCAGTGGAATTCGATTATAATGATTTTTAACCAACCAATGTAAGAAATCTGATTGTTAAAATTGAAGAACATTATATACGAATTAAAAAACAAATTAAATAAAATGCAATTATGATATCATTAGATACGTATAGACAATTATGCAAGTGGATATGCAATAACTAGAGCCCGGATTCCTGTGCAATTGCAATTTTTTCCGCTGGCTTGAAAATCACTAAAACCAATTTATTTACACAAATTGAGACATTCTGATTAACATATGCAAGTTTTATTTTCCATGAAATTGCAAGTTTTTAACTTTTTTGAGTAAATTGCACGTTTTATGTCTTTACTTTATCAATTAATATTGCATATTTAGCCATAATTAAAAAAAATATTTGTAAATTTCTTGGAAAGTTTAACAAAATTAGAAAAAAAAAGTTTCATGAAGTAATCAGCACATGGTAATCCCTTTTTCAAATACAAACCCGAGGTGGACCAAATGATCAGAATTGAAATATAATTCCACAAAAATGGATTGTAAATCTAAAGAATCAAGTTCTACCTGCAAAGATGAATTGTTCAATTTTTTCAACACGGATTGATTTATCTATATATCAGAAGAATGTTGGAATTGTCTCAGTCAACCATGCAATACATAATGTAATACATAGTAGCAAAGTATCCTAAAGCCGGATTAGTGGACAATAAAAAAACCGATTTGGCACAGTGCGCAAATCACGTGAATTCGTATTTGATAATGAATTTGTATAATTTTATGGACTGAAAATCTATGAAAGATCAATGATTTCCGATATCACTAAGGTATACGGAGATACATGAATAATCTCAAATGCAGAGCACTGACAAGAAGATGGTATGTTGTCCAAGCTATTCAACATAGTGTTTGAAAAAATTCATAACAGTAACAAAGGAGAAAATGGAGAGGGCATCTCCAAACGAAACATAAAGATTCTAGGTTAAGCAGATGATGACAGTCCTTAAAAGTAAACAAGAGGATGTAGATTAACTAACAGACTCTAATAAAAGAAGCGAATAGGCTTGGCTAACAATTAAATTAAGTTAGAAATTTACTTGCTAGCACCCTTGAGCCCCAGACCACCACACACAATTGACATTATTATAATTTTTTTATTTGTGAAAAAACAACTTTCCATGACACATTTACTTTATTATTAAAAAATGCTTCAATAATACTATCATCATCAACATTTTGAAGTACATCTTCATCTTCAGGATGCCCATTTTCTACAATACAACAAACATAAAAACAACCAATAAATATTCATAACACTGTTGCACAATTTTCTATTACATATTACAATTTTGTATTACCTTCGAAATACACATTGTCCTCTCCATATCCTTACATTTGTATAATTTTACTTCGTCAATTTTAAATTATTATGATATCATATATCATATTAATATTTTGGGGAGTGACTGTTTTGTTGCATATCACTGTCACACTATAATAACACCGAAGTGAACATTAGGCTAACCCATATTGTTAATTTCAAATGCCTACCAACCAAAATATTTAATTCACTCTCACTATTATTTAGTTTGTTTTTTCAAATTTCTGTAATTATTCTATTTTTTATATTTATATAGTGTTCCTTTGAAGAAACTCTAGGAGGCACTGGATTTGACAAAGATAAGTAAGGATCGTATAAAAGCTGTAAAGAGTTTATATATAGGAGTTGAAGTCAAGGTAAAGATGGGAAAGAAGTTTATAGAGCCTATCCCAATCTCACAAAAGACTTGAAGCAGAGATGTTGCCTCAGCCCAACACTTTTTTATATCAATTGCAATATCTTAAAAAAAGGACCCTTCCTTTTTTATTATTAAATACATATAAATAATATACAATACAATATAATATCTTCCAAAAGGCTCTTCTTTTAATTCATTATCAAATAATACGTTATATCTTGTTAAAAGACACTTCCTTTTAATTATATACTGTAATTTATAGAGAGGTAGAGTCAGGTGCAGGCAATCCGATGTTTACCTGACGGTAATTATAGGTAAGCCTGGCGACTTAAGACGTCTTCAACTGAGCCTGGGATGCACGTCACCTCAATCTTATGACTAAGATCCTAAACTGCTGTCACGTTAAAGCACAATCCCTTATTGCTCACTATGATGAATTTCAACAATATTTCCTTGATAATTTTTATCACATAATAGCCATATCGGAAACCTGGCTAAAACCTTTTATTCCTTCCCTAGTATCTCTTCCTAATTACTCTTTCCTAACACATGATAGACCTGATCGCACAGGAGGTGGTGTCAGACTATATGTTCATGACAGTCTAAGGCCAAAATCCTACTTCAATCCCGTTCTCCTTCCTTTCTTCATCTAGAATACATGTTTGTTGAAATTTCAACTATCTCTTCTCCTCTGTTATATGTTATTTGCCTACCGACCTTCTCGTGTCCCATTCAGCAACACCTTCGAATCCTCCCTTGTCCAACTGGTTTCTACCTATTCCAATATCATTATCTCCAGTGATTTTAACATCAATATGCTATCTGAATCCAGTGATATATCATTTGTTATGGATCTAGTGTCTTCCACCCATCACACACAATTTCCTGATACCTGGTTAGACCTTCACGTTTCTGATTCACACATGAAAATCTTCTCTTCTTCCCAGCATCCTGTTCCTTTTCTTTCATCACACGGCCTTATCCAGATTTCATACGACCTACCCGTCAAATCCTTTACTCCAAAAGTTGTTTCATATCGTAATTTGGACCTCCTTTCATATGAATCCCTTTAACCTGACCTGGATACTTTCCACTGGGACATCATATATTCCTATAATTCTATAGATCCCATGGTTTCCATCCTTACCTCAAACCAACAATCTGTATTAGGCATTCATGCTCCCCTATAAACCCGCACCTTATGCCGTCTCACTGTTCCTTGGCTAATCTCTGAAATAAAGCAAATGATAAGAAGAAGAGAAGCAACAAGACGAAAATTTCGTCGCACCCGTTTTTTCAGATGATTTTGCGTTTTTCAAACAGCTGCGCAATGAAACCCAATCCGCAGTCTGATGTGTCAAATCCCTGCACATCCATTCTGCCCTTTCCAATGCTTCTGATTCCAAATCCAAATGGAATATTCTTCGAAAACTATCCGTACCAGAATCCACAAACCTAGGTTCTTTCCCAGTCGCCCCAGACGATCTCAATGACTATTTCTTATCCTCTGCTTCTAGTCCTTCACCTGCTGCTGATATTGAACATCATACCTTCAACCCAGAAAACTTCTTTTTCTCCCATGTATCATATGACAAATTACTTTCCATTATCCTAAAATTCCACACCAATGATTATGGTCCTGACAATATCCCAGTAAAGCTAATAAAATCCTGTCTCCCAACGCTTAGTCGTTTTATTTATGGAAAACTGCCCTAGTCCGGCCATTAAATAAAATTACAAATCCTTCCTCACACCATGACTTCTGTCTGTTTTCTCTCCTCTCTAACCTCTCAAAACCACTGGAACACCTTTTTACGATCAGGGTATGGCAAAAAATTTTATAATGTATCAGCATCAGGCATTTCCCAGCCTTCAGTGTCATCAACAGATTCTGAGGTAGATAGTTGTTCATTTGAACCAGAATCAGAAGATGATTCAGACAATGAAAAACTGAATTATCACTATTTGGTTAAAGAAACATCATGACTACTTAAATGCCCTTTTTATGAAGAACACTATTACCAAAGGCCCTTCTTGTGTAGAACATGCTATTGACCTTGGATTGAACATTTATTCCTCTATTAAAACATAGCTAGTCGTTAATATTTAAAATAAAGGAAAATATATTATTAAAAAAACAGTACCTATGCCTTATTGTATGTTATATGTTAATTTTCAAAAAATAAATACAAGTTTGAGCTGAATAAAATATATTTGCACTTTCCAGGCATTTGAAGCATAGCAGTATGTTTAAATAAAAGTAAAGGCTTCTGATGCCACTATATAAATTTTTATTAAATAACTAAAAACTAGTCGAGAAAATATGGCAAGTGACCAGATTTATTTGGTAAAACTATTAACACATACATTCATAAATGTTAAAAAATACATATTGGTAACAATAGGATATTCTCCCTCTTATTTATCAGATCATTCTCTGAACTGTATACTGAGTCAGAGAGCTAAAACTCTTATTAGTTATTTGTCTCTTCAACACTTCCAATTGTCCTGTCTCTCCTCGTTCCATCCCGCTACTCAACTAGATACTTTTTGAGGCTTTCTGATACCTCCTGTGATAGGTATCATCTTAACTACATTTACAGTACAACGGGTATATATGAACACAAAAACAGTCATATTAACTTCATTTATTTTTTGATTGAAATGAGATTTTGTAGAGATATTCTTAATATCGTATTGAAGTCATTAAAGCGTTTTCTACACAAAGGATCCATGAGCTTATAAGCGCTTATAGCAGCTATAGGCTCAACATTATGACATTAACATATATACCTATTTACTACATAAAATAATTTGAGTAAGATAATATATAATTAAAGATATGTTATTTGAATAAGATAAAATAATTCATATTCCTATATTGGACTGCATTTGTTGATAAAATAATTTTATCTACATTAATATGTTTTGTTAAGTTTCCAATTTAATATATATATAAAGAGCTTCATTAACATGTAATGAAAGAGGTAATATGTATTGAAGAGATATGTATTAAAAGAGCTTCATGAAGCATTAACTTACTAGCTTATTAAAGCTCATAGGAAAATTTGAGGAGTCTAAATTTAAATTTTTAATCAGCACTCTAAAAAACATAAATGAGCAAATTTTCAGACAACATTCACCACAATTGCACTCCAAAATACCAGACCAATGAAGTAGTGTAAATTAAGTGAAGAAGTATAAGTTCGGATTCATAATTATCAAATTTGCCTATAAGCTTATTAAAGCGTTAACACATGCATGTTAAAAATTATATATTGATAAAAATAGGGATCTTCTCCCTCTCATTTATCAGCTCATCCTCTGAGCTCCTATATGCTGGGTCAGAGGGCTAATGCTCTTTATTAGTTGGTTGTTCCTTCAACACTTCTAATTGTCCTGTCTCAACCTTATAGTTCTACTAGATAAAATAAATCATATTTCTATATTTGGCTGCATATGTTGATGAAATAATGTTATCTGCATTTATATGTTATGTTAAGTTTTTGTAAATTAATATGCACTAAAATAGGTCATATGGATTAATATACATTAAAAGAAGTTCATTTAAATGTTTTAAAAGAGGTAATATGTATTACAGAGATTTTTTTTAAAAGAGTTAATATGTATTCAATGTGCATGGACATGAAGTGACTGAATAGATGGGGTTTAAAGGCGGGAAGAGTATTGAGGCAACGGATGGAAGGAGGAATGGAATTCCATAGGGATGAGGATCGGATAAGAAAAGATCTATCAAAACCTGCGGATCGGTGGGCCATTATATATAAATCTGAAGACCGAGTATGGCGGGAATGAACAGAGGATTTGAATTTGAAAATAGGAGGTCGAACATGTACGATGGACGGTGGGATTGGATGACTTGGTAGAAGAAGGATGCCAGGAAGTACTTACGATGGTAGGAAGGATACAGCTACTTCAACTTTTCATAGAATCGGTAGACAGAGGCATCCCTAGGGATCCCGAAAATAAATCGTACAAGGCAGTTTATCAATCGTTTTATTTTTGTCTCGAGGTCCCCAGACACGCACCCGTACACCATACAATAGTAGTCAAAGTGGGGGAATATTAAAGAGGTAATTAGGAATTTTCGGCTTTCGAATGGGAGTAGGTTACAAAGGTAATTTAGTCGCTTTAAAATGGAAAAGGTACGACAGGAAATATCAGAGACATGGTTTTTCCAGGAAAGATTTGGTCAAAAGTGATTCCAAGATTTTTTATGGTTGGCTGGAACTTATTGGGATTATTATTTAGGAACAAGGTTGGAATATGAGGAACAGTTTTAAGGAGGTGTTGGGAACCTATTACAATTGCCTTTGTCTTCTCTGCATTCAACTTCAGCTTGTTAGTAAAGGGCCGTTTGCAGGCAATGCTGCTGCAATATACGGCAATGTTGCCCAAATATCTATGAATGACCCGGCCACATTGCTGACCACATTGCCTAGTTGCAGATTGTTGCCGAGTATTGCCGATGGGTTGCCGGTGTTGTTCAGAGGGGTTGGAGAATATTTCATATTGCCGGGCCATACCCAACTCTGGCTCTGTAATTCCTAACCTCTCACTCACATTTTGCATCTTCCCATTGCTTCGATTATTTATTATTACAGATTATTTTTCAATTGATTTTTAATAATATTTTATATAAATAGGTATTTCAAAAATTATTTTACTAGAGAATTATTATTCGCTCATATTATTTCAAATAAAGCACAGGTTCTTTAATATATCTAAACAATAATTAATAATAATTCAAGTCAAACTTGAATTAAATACTCAAAATAATTACCACCACCCTAACAATTTCTGTCATTTTCCTTATTTTAAATAATTACCTGAATTAATTCATAAAACAATTCTGTCATTTTTGTGAAACAAAAAACGAACAAATTTATGATCTCTTTTTTTGCTTCAAATCCAGATTTTATGTTTACTGAATTTCCATATTATGTCTTTTAATAAATGTTAATTTTAATAGATATTAATGAAGCTCTTGAATACATATTAACTCTCTTAAAAAAAATCTCTGTAATACATATTACCTCTTTTAAAACATTTAAATGAACTTCTTTTAATGTATATTAATCCATATGACCTATTTTAGTGCATATTAAAAGATTTGTAAATAGGTAATCCTTATTTTCAACTAAAATTTGCACCCAATTATGTATTAATGAATTATTTTTACTTTTATTATTAATATAAATTTATTCTCTTTCACTGTATTTATTTTTAATATATTAATATTGCAAGTTTATTTTTCCTTAAAGGTTTAAAAGTTATGTCATTATTACTTATTATGATTTCATTTTTTTTTTTCTTATTTGTTTATTTAAGCTATAAATTATTCAATATCATATTCTTTTTTGTTCTACTCAAGGCTCTAAAGCTCTACTAATTTTACATGTAATATTATTCTAAAGGGACATGTCCCAGAATAAATAAATAATTTATTATTTATTTAATTTTTAAAAAATTATTAAAACACGCTAAACAGCTGTGTGGCTAATGGAGCACTGTCATAACCGTAGAGGATGTCTCTGCTCAAAGGTTACAAAAGGAATGCCACAGAGAAGGGTGGTCTGGAAGACTGATGTTAGTGCCAACTAGGAATGGCTAAGGAACTAATCAGCCTACTTCAGACCCATTCTAAGCGTATTTGTTAATAATTGCTTCTTTTGTAAATAATTATTGTATTTATTAACATTTAATGTTTCTCTATATAAACAACTATATGTATTGCTATTAGACCAATAAACATTGGAACGAAAGATGCTCTGATCCATCCAGAAAAAAATATATAACTGTTAAACTTCTCAGTGAAGATATTACATCCTAGAGTCTAGATACACCTATACTTTATCAGGCTAGATGCCAGTGCTCTCATTTCTCTTCCCATCACTCTTCTCTCTCTCAGGGGTGGCTGGTCTGATCGCCAGTATCGCTTGGCAACCACTTCCTTTTACCTTCCTGAGGTGGTCAGCATTGACTTCACAGACTATCATATAAATCTTAACGAGACGATGCACTGTTCCTCTCACTCGTCTAACACCTCAGCAGTGGGCCGAGATGATGCATTGTTCTTCTCACTCGATGCACTGTTCCTCTCACTCGTCTAACAACTCAGCAGTGTGCCATGTATGGTTTGAAGGCTGAGTCCTCAACATACCAAGATAAAGCACATTAACAGAGATTACACTATATTGAATAAGTACTGAAATCGTGGAAAGAGAAATGGGCATTGAGGTCGGTGATGATACCCTGTTCAGCCTTCAATTCACCAAGTGGTCATATCATCAGGTGAGTACGGCATGAAATTTATGATGAGGAAACTCATTCAGGTTTATGCACAGTGGGGGGGGGGTTTGGAGATAAGTACCGATAAAACAGAATATATGCCTTTCAACTTGTCTGTTTCGGCTATCTGAGTGAAAAATTGGACTATCCCAAAAAGTAGTGCTTTCAGGTATTTTGGAATGGCATTAGAAATCTTCGATACAGTGCAAAATGATATAGAAAACAAGATCACAAATGGGTAAAAGATAATTGATCTTCTCAATGGAGTACTATTTCACAAACAGGTTTCTTTCACAGCAAAAAAAAAGAATATGCCACTCTTTGCATATAAGGACAACTTTATATGGGTCAGAGTCATGGACGGTGAATAAAGCATCTGAAAATAATTTATTGGCTCTGGAAATGGACTTAGGGAGAAGCTGTGGCATGTCAAGGTTGCAGAAGATACCAAATATGAAAATAAGCAGTAGAGTAGCGTATCATTGAAATAAATATCATTAATGACATCAGCAAAAGAAGATTGGTGTGGTGACGTCAGAGACATAGACAGTGTCTAAGGCAGATGAACAGGCACTTCTAATCCACGAGAGAATGATACTCCGATGCATCTATGGTGGAATCCTACATGGTCAGGAGTGGCACAGGAGAACAAATGCAGAGGTCTATGCCTTGTTTCAGGAGCCAGATATTGTGAAGTATGTTTGTCTGGGAAGACTGAGATGGGCTGGACACCTAGCCAGGATGGAAGATGATGGAATTCCTATGAAAACCTTCTCTGAGGTCATGAACGAGACCAAACGCAGAGGACGACCAAGATTGTGCTGGCAGGACTGGATTGCACATGACACGTGCACTTCTATGAGCTATGAACTGGAGGGTGGCAGCGCTGGATCGGGACACATGGCGAAGACTTATCTGGGAGGCCTAGATTCAGAAATGAGTTGTTGAGCCGATGAATGAATGGCCACATCATGTGAATGGAAGATATACATGGGTCCCTTAGAATACTCAAGTACTGCAAAGAGAAGAGACGTAGACGAGGAAGACCTCAGAAAATATGGATTGAAGAAGGAACAGAGGATGACTGCACTGACAAGAGATCATTGGAGAGAAGAGATACTGAGTATCGGAATATACTACAGTTGTAGGGTACGAGATAATTTAAAATATATTTAAAACTAGTATACCCTGGCATTACATATCTTCTGATCCCTAATTCCAAGTATAAGCGATATTAGGGAAACATATTTATTCGTATAAACAATATAATATTATCAAGAAAGCTTATTTAACATACACATTTGGTGAAGCTACATAGTTTGTAATGACTGTGTTGGAGTTCCAGTTCATACTTAATAAGTAATTAGCTTACACAACTGGAAAACATGTCTTCAATTTAGCAGTTAGGCAATTAGATTCAGATATTCCATTTTCTATGTGTAATATTCATATTTAACAGTGCCATTTAGGGTGGCACAGATGAAACAACATATAATTTCCCACTCATTAAAAGTGTTTGTAAACAGACTCAAATTGATATACAGTTGCCATGACAACGCTACGTACGCAAGATGGTATGAGATCGGTGAGGACCTATATTGTGCGTTATCTCGTAAACGGTAGGTTTTTAAGCTTTAAAACGCTGGACCAATAGGACGCTCCACAGGAGCGTATATGGTCTTGATGCCCGCGTCAAAATCTTTAAAACCCAACCTATCCCGTGTCTCGATCCGTCGACTCTCAGTCGTCAAAGTTTTGAAACCTTCCAGTTTTTTCATCACTTTTATTTAAGCTCTTGTAAGATTTTAAGGAACAAAATCAGGATTCGTCACTTCTCCGTGAAATTCCCTTTCTTTTGATACCTCACTCGTCAAAATCCATCGTTCCTGAGAGCCGGAAAAGGGATCTATACTACCGTAATAATATATAGTAGTGATAATGTACTATCTTGTAAATTTTAAATTATTTTATATTTAGTTGATTTATTATATCTGCATAATAGGCTTTTAAATGAACTACACCTATCTTAAAATTAACTGCATTATTAATGTTTGTATGTAAATGAAGTTTGTGTTAGGAAAGTATCTTTTGGGGGTCTCAACTTGTTTCTACCACCTTCCCTCTACCGTTTTTTTTTATCCTTTTAAGTATTTGCACAGCTTGAAAACCTCTCCAAATTGATTTGGAGGGCTCAAAACTTATTGCATTTGAAAGGTAGTCAAATTACCAATAAAAAAAAGAAGTTTCAACAAGTCAGAATTTTCTTCCTCTTTTTTCTCCCTCCTTCATCATTTTAATATTTTTTATTTCTATGAAAATACGATCTTAGTGACAGAACTCTGCTGCTCACAGTTTTTATTATTATTACTAACCATATTATTATTGCTTATTTATTTATTATAGGGAGTAAGGTAGGCCAGTGGGTAGAGCACAGTGCTACTTATCCCAAGATTCGAGACCAGCTGTGGCTGATAATTAATAATTATGTTTTCAGCCTTGGATCGACCCTGTGGGATCAGGAGACCCACTTGGGGATCTCGGCCAAATCACCTGCTTGCACAACCGTTGGCAAGTACGGTCCTTGCCTAGTACTGAACCCAAGACTCTTCAAGGGTTGTAGTGGTAGGTTAGGTTATTTATTTCACATATGAAATGGTGTACATAATAGTTGGGAACCATATTTGGCCAACCAAAAATTACAATATTTTATTTTTATAAACTTCCTCAAAATAATCGCTGTTCTCAACAGTGCTACATGTTGCATTTTTTCCATTGTCACCCTCGGTAGGTCCAGTTCCCGCAGAGAAGATTGAGATTCCTCTGGTATCAGTCACATGAGATCACCATCAGTAGAATCCAGCTTTCCTTCTGACCATACAACTGATTCAGCTCCTCAGCCAACACTATATATTTTCTTTTTTTTTTCAACGACTACTCTGTGCAAATTATCATCAGAAGGAACTCTAATCTCTATGATAAATGCCGTTTTCTTCCCCTGGTCCATTATTAGGATGTCAGGCCTACTGTGGGGAATAGTGTGATTTGTAAGTATAGATTGATCCCAGAACAACTTGACATTGTGTTTGGAGATGATTGGCTCCGGATTATACTTGTAATATAGGCAATAGTCATCTTATGAGGCCTATCTTCTGAGCTATGGCTAGGTGCACTACTTTAGCTGCATTGTTATGTCTCTACAAGTACTCTTTACTCGCAAGTATTGAATAGTCCAAAGTTACATGCTGTATGAATTCCACTGCCTTTTTGCATGAGTGGCATAAGTCATTGTGCCCTCTCCACAGATGTGCTTTCTGTATGCTGTAGTGGCTATAACTTGTTCTTGGATAGCCAACAGGAATCCTTCTGTAAATATATTACCACTTTATAGTAATGTTAGCGATACCTCTGAGTCTACACCTGTATCCGTTAATAAATTATGGACTATTATTGTGATTATTATTATACCACATTTTATTTATTATTTTTTTTAGAATAAAATTTCTCTTCCAACATTTCATAAATTATTACCTTTTTGTATGTAAAATGTTTTTTATCTATTAATTCCTCAGCTCTTTTTATTAAATTCTTATCTGCATTGATTTTTTTTACTATTAATATTTTTTATTGGTCCATTTTGCTGTTATCTTTTGGTTATTTAGCATGATATAAATGCCCGAAAACCTAATCTTATTATTTTCAGATTTTTCAATTGTAAATTTAATTATATTATGGTAACTATTTAATTGTGTCTGAATTACTTCATAGTTCTCTTTGTTTGGCTATTACTAATTTTTATTAAAAAAATGTAATTAGTAATGAATTTGTATTCACCAGTTCTAACTTCTTATTCAATAAATTGTTCATATGGATCCTACATATATTAACTGAAAAAGCTCCATCCATAGATAATCTGTGCAACTGTTTATAAAACTCGTAATTATATATAAAGAAATTATATTTCTTATAATTATATATTATAACTTCTCAAAGGTTTAACCCTGCTATAAATATGTTTTTGTCCTTAGTTGTGTTATTGTTATGGTTGTGTTACTGTTGATCTTTTCCCAATTCCCTTCTAATATTTTGAAACAAACTTCTAAATGTATGTTGGTAAATAGTAGATTAACCTGCTGAGACTCTAATAAAAGAAGCAAATAGGCTCGGCTCACAATTAAATGAAGATTAGCAATACATGGTATTTTACAAAACACAGAATTGTCAAGATTAACATCATTGAAAGGAAGTTCCTAAAAGAAGGAAATATTTGATATTTCAACTCCACAATAAGCTCAACAAATCATTAACTTTATGAGACAAACCACCAAATAAAAAGTTCAAATAGACTCCTTTTCTCTCAAAAAATATTTATTCTAGCAGAATCAGAAACAATAGTAACTGATGTTCATTATAACAAAAATAATGCACTTGACATCTGAAGCCAAACAAGAACATTCTACCAAATAAACATACCAAAATATCACTCAATCCAAGCATCATTTGATTTGAATTCCACAGCAATTAGAAAGAAAATACTTACTTCGTTGTCCATCTTCAGCGTTATATAATGAGGCTTTGAAATAATAATTTTTGTTTGACTGTTCACTTTCAATATCCCATGTTTCTTCAGCTTCACCATTTACTTGATTAACCTAAAAAAATAAAATAAATAAAACATGTAGCTAAATATATATATATATATATATATATATATATATATATATATATATATATATATATATATATATATATATATATATATATATATAAAACATTGATATATAGATACATAATTTAAATAAATGAATTAAACTTACCTTTGCAGGAGTATGGCTATCAGATGATGACAACTGTTGGTCTGAATCACTAGGGCTCGAAAGAGGACATTCATTGATCACTTCACCAATAATAGTTCTAAAAGATCAAATTTAAATTATTTATAAAATCAAAACAAATTTTCTATCTACTAAAAGTATAATTGCAAAGTATATATTGAATATAATTTTATAACATCAATCCTAAAAAAATTAACTGTTTGACAAAAGTATAACATCACTTGTGTTTCTATCTCTAAAATCATGCTACAGTCCAATATAGCTAAACTTTTATTTGCTTGTAGATAAGTTAGATATGATAAACTGTTTACCAATGTAAACAAGAGTTAATACTTCAGGAAAGATCACATTTTTCCCTCAGTACATTTCAGATTTTTCACTGGCTGATTAATTTTTCTTTCAATTAATTAAGTATTTTTAAAAAGTTTTATTTTTTTAATTCAAAATGAATTAAAAAAACTATTCATTTTGTTTTGAAGCATGTATAAATGTAACAAGTGTAAAGGAGTTATTTGAAGTAATAAAAAAAAAAAAATTAGGATTTTTTTAATAAGGAAAGATTGTGGTGATGTAATATATTAAATTAGAATTCTACAAGAGTCTAGAGAAGAGGTATGACTCATGTCTCCAGTTTGATATCAAGATCATAGCACGCGATTTTAATGCCATGATTGGTAAAGAAGAAGTTTACAGACCCACAAAATGAAAGCACAGCCATAACTTAGCAAATAAAGAATGATTTCAAAATATCGTAATAATGAGCACAGTATTCCCTCATAAGACTATCCATAAACAGACATGGTGCACTCCTGATAGGAGAAGATCAAATCAAATAGATCTATTTTGTGTTGATAACAGGCATCACAATTGCGCAATGGATGTCCGAAGTTTCAGAGGGCTGAAGGCCTAACTATTGATGAAAATTAGAACATACTGGAGAGGGTGATATCAACCTTAGCTGCAGAAACTGTTGGAAGTATAGATCCTAGAAGAAATAAATGGTTTGACAGTGAATGCAAGCAAACAATCGAAATAGAGAACATCAGAGGGCAAATTGACTACAGTGATAAACAAGACAACAGGAAATGGGATACCGCAAAGCAAGATGATAGGTGAAGAATATTTTCAAAAAGAAGAAGAAAAACACTAGAGAAGCAGTTAAAAAACATTGAAGAGATGGCCAACAAGAATGACAGTAGACAATTTTACAGGAAAATAGTGAACATCGGGAAAGTATATTCGCCTGTAAATAATAGGGTGAAAGATGTGGAAGGTGTGCAACTGACATCGAATAAAGAGATTTTTCAGAGATGAGAAGAACACTTCCAAGAATTACAGAATGGTGGTGCAGACCAAAGAACAGTTCTGATCCCCTACAGTAAAACAATCATGACAAAGCATGGATAAGAAGCAATTCCCCCAACATTGAAAGAACTAAAGGAAATTATTGGTAAATTGAAAAGAAACAAAGCACCAGGTATACACAATATAAATGCCAAATTCCTTAAAACTGTGGGTCATAAAATACTGAGAGAACTGCACTGACTCATAGAACATATATGAGAAGAAGAATGCATGTAGGAAAAATGGAACTATGGAATAATCACTATGGTTCACAAGAAAGGAGACCTGGCATAATTCAGCAACTAGAGAGGTATCATATCATAGCTTTTGTTAAAAATGACTGTGAGGCACACCATTTGTTAAATAAGAGTGAATGGAGAGATTTTTAAGCCCATGGAAATTAAGGATAGACAGAGAGGGAGAGACCCTGGCCCCTTTGCTGTTCAACCTGATTCTCGATAAGTTAGTGAAGAATGTAAAGATAAAGGGAAAATTTACAGTTATTAATAAATTGTTGCATTTAATGGCATATGCAAATGATGTGGTGAATTTGGGAAGAAGTAGACAGGCAATTGAGGAGTCTTTGTTACCTTGAGATGGGAGGCAAGAAGGGCTGATCTTGAAATAAATATAGGAAAAACGAAATAGATGGTCATAGCAAAAATGAGATAACATCCACCATGCTATAACTTAGCCGGAGAAAATATCGAATTAATATCAGCCTTGGCAAACCTAACTAGCTAACAGGAACTAGAGCTTATTTTACACTTCGACACTTAATAAAGAGTAATCTGATCTCAAGCAAAGCTTAAAAATCATGCATGTAAAGACCTTGATCTGACCTGTTGTTAGGTAAGGAGGTGAAACCTGGATGCTAAATAAGACAACATCTGATAGCTTTACCAAATTTTATTTTCATGGTACCCGGAAGGTTTAGCAGCAATTTACCAATTTATCATTAAAATATTAGCACCTTGACTGCCAAAACAGGCACCGTGTGCCATCCTATTTTCTTTACTTTTTTGAATTAATCATTTATATTTATAGATAAATATTAACATTAATTTATTTTTATATAAAAATTAATTAATATTATATATATTTTTAACTTTTTTTATATTAAAACAAACAATGGGTTGGTAGGAAGGACCTTTGAAGTTGAAATTATGTGCGCTGTATCTGTTACGGCACCGGCCGCAGAGTGGGAACCTCAGCATCGTATATGCTGCAGTCCCAGCAGTCGTTTAAAAAAAATTATTGATAAATTTGCTAAGAAAAAAAATGGCCACCTTGTAACCATGTGTAACCATGACAACTTCACATGCAAGTTGACTACAAAAACTTTTTAATAAGAGTAAAATTATTGGGTGAAAGCTTTATTTTGTGAATAAAATCAGAGGGTAAGAAAAAAAAATTTAAAAACATGAAACTTAGTTTATTTTATTACATTAAACCGTTTAGAAAAACTTACAATCATTGAGAGCCTGCTCCTTTAAACAGTAAGAATGGGATTTAACATTTTATAGGTTATTATTTTAAAGGTTATTTTGTATTTTAGGGGATTAATAATCTTAATAAACTAAAAAAATACGGGTTATTATTATCTGCATAGTTATTGTATTTAAATATATTTGTGCAGCTATTGTTTGTTGCAATCTCTTTCCCAAGTTTTTTACTGAAACAAAGTGGAATAAATATTCTGTTTTGTATTTTTCTTGTGATTAAACTGTCATTAGGACAGATCATTATTAACAATATTATTAAAAGCTTTTTTCAATTGTTGAGCGAAGTATATTATATATTGAAATCTAGCAATAGCAAAGTATTGCTAGGTCAGCTAGTAGTTTATAAAAAAAAATTTTGTTTTTTTTTATATAGAAGTAATTTACTGTTCAAATTTTCACATACCAATCTGAATCAAACTCACAGAAAGCATTTAATAAACAACTCCTATTTAATGCAACTTCATATAGGGTTATACAGAAATTAAAACTATTTCACAAAAAATTGATACATCTTTCAATGAATAAGTACCTACTATGAACATTTTTAATATCATGAATAATATTATCTATATTGCTCTATACTTATGCTTAGATTGGTAGGGAAAGGTTTTTTTAAGACAGACGCCTAGTCAAGATGACCATGCAAAGCTCAAAATGCATAGTAAGTGTTGGTCCAGATGTCTCTGAAGAGTTTGAGGTGAACAGTGGGGTACGTACAGCAAGGGGACGCCCTCGCTTGCCTATTGTTCAATATTGCAGAAGAGAGAGCTGTGAGAGAGGCCGGTACTCAGATCAGCGGAACAATCCTCAATTGCCTGACCCAGCTTCACGGATATGCATATTATGGGAAGGTCTGAACAAGCTCTCAGAGAGCGTTTACATCCCTTGAAGCAGCTGCAAGACGACTTGTTCTAGAATTCAATGAAAGAAAAACCAAATATATGAGAGTTGGTGGTGAAAAGTGAGATCTTTTAACTTCGAAAGAGTTAAAAGCTTCATATATCTTGAAGTGAACAGTAAGAATGACATGACTCAAGAGATACAGAGAAAGATCACTGCTGCCAATACATGCTTTCTTTGGATTTGGCCAACACTTTACAATTAGATACCTCTCAAAGAAGACCCTAGAGTAAGTATATACAAGACCCTCATATGGCCAGCTTTGCCGTATGGCTCAGAGGCTTGGACTATGAGGAAAAGTGATGAGATGAAACTGAGTGTATTTGAGTGAGGAATCCTCAGGAGAATCTACAGTCCAGTGAAGGTGGATGAGGTCTGGAGGAGAAGGAAAAATAGGGAACTCAGCTCCCTATTTGCCAACCTTGAAATCGTCACTTTTATTAAACTTGGTAGACTAAGATGGGCAGGGCATGTAGTCAGAATGGACACCACTGAAATACTGAAAAAGGTTATGACCAAGGAGCTGCACTTCACAAGACGAGTAGGAAGGCAGAGGATCAGATGGCTGTAAAGCGTAATCAGTGATGCCAGAACTTTGCTTGGCATTCGGAACTGGAGATTAAAGAGTATAATAACTCAATGTGGATGCTTTTCATTGATTTAAGGCAGCATACAATACAGTGGTTAGGAAAGAGCTGTACAATGCCATGAAAGAACTGGGCATACCAGCAAAGTTACTATATTTGACAATGACTACAATGGAGGGCATTGCCGGTAGAGTTAAGACTAAAGGAAACATTGGCAATTCCTTCGAAGTTTGCTCGGACCTGAGACAGAGTGACTCATTAGCCCCACTCCGTTTTAATAATGTCCTAGAGACCATCATGAGAAGGGCAGGATTAAATAATGGAGAAACAATATTTTACAGAATGACTCAACTACTTGCATACACAGACGATGTGGTCATTGCAGGGCGATCACTTCAAGCAGTGAAGGAAGCATTCTGTTGGAAAATGAAGCACTGAAAATGGGGCTATGTGTAAGTGAAGACAAAACCAAAATTCTAGTGTTAAGGAAGAAGAAGCTCGTCCATCAACCTCAGCACTCTGCCATTGGAAATCATACATTTCAAACAGTCTCGAGCTTTACCTACATTGGGTCAATAATAAATAATACCCATAGCGAAGATGAGGAGATATCGACTAGAATAATGGCTGCCAATATACTTATTATTCTCTAGCGAGCCTTATGAAAAGTAGATTGTTAAGTCGAGAAACCAAGTTTAGGCTATACAAGACCATTATTCGACCGGTTGCTACAGATGCATGTGAGATATGGACACTCACGAAGGCATCTGCAGAACGAATAGATCGTTTCGAAAGGAAAATCCTTAGATGAATAGTAGGGCCGGGCCTAAACGAAGGAGCTCCACGCCTAAGAACAAACAAGGAAATATACTCAATGTAAGGCGATCTATCTATCTCCCAGTTCACTTGAGTTCAACATACAAAATGGTTGGGGAAAATCCTGAGAATGGATGAAGTGAGAACTGCAAGAAGACTTTATCATGGGAAGCCAGAAGGAGTTAGGTTTAGAGGAAGACCGAAGTCTAGATTTATGGATAGTGTAAGAGAAGATTTAAGGAAGAATGGGATATCCATCAGGTGCGCTGCCAAAAAGAACGACTGGGCAAAGGCTACTGAGCAGGCCAAGGACTGCTACATGCATCTGTCGTGCCAATAATGAATGAATGAATAATAATATCTATATTTATACTTAGAAAGGTTTTTTAAGAGAGACCAAACAACATCCATTTAAATAAAATTTTAAAAGGTTTGAGTAATTAATTTAACAAAGACATTTGAGTAATTAATTGAAAAAAAAACTGCTGTTTTTTAATAGTTTTTCTGTTCTGTCATAATCCATACTAGCTGAAATTAAAATGGAACCAACTACATAGCAGTCTCTACCATTTACGAAAAATCACAATCCAAAATGGGTTTTGCATCATGTAGTACTAAGAACTTCCTTTTTTTAAGTTAGTTAAAAATAAAACATAAATTTATTAGTGTAATTATTATTTTGCACACCTTTCACTGTCGGTTAAACTACTATCTTCACTGGTGCTTTGATCAGAAGTTCCTCCGGCTCCACTACTATAACCTGGCTCTTCTTCAATACCATTAGTCAAAGGTAGGCCTTCACCTAAAATGTTTATTTGTATTAAAGAATGATTTTTATATTTTTGATACAATATACTTGATAATTTGTGGTTGACAGGACTTTTATAAGACCAAATTTTTGAGAAAAAAAAATGGAGTGATATTAAGCTAAATTGATTAATAAGAAATATTTTGGTTATACTATATCAAAAATTGGAAAATAAACAAATGAAAGAAAACACTTTAAAGATAAAAAAACTAATATTTATTGGTCACAAACATAGGGTATTAAACTTTAAACCCTGATAAGACGATCAACATTTCTCCACATTCCTTCTTGACTATTTGAGTGATAAAGATGCCATTGGGCGATTCTAATAGTCAGGGGCTAATGCAGAATTTTTTTTCGAGGGGGATTTAAATCTTTTTTTGTGGGAGAGTTGAGAGATTTGATATGACAAAGGCAAAAAATCACCTAAATGTCTATAACCGCCAAATTTGGTGTAAGATTTAAGGATCAGCATGAAAATTGGATCAGAACTATTTTTAAAATTACTAAAAATATTACTCAAAGTTACCCTTAAGTTACAGAAGTCGTATTCTGATACCTGGGGTAAGGAAAAATTACGATTCTAAACTGACCTACATATTCTACAGATGTGAATCCTTAAGAAGTAACATTCTCTATATCCAAATACAACAAATTCATTCTAGCCTCATGGATGAGGCTATGATCTCAGGGAGAGAAGTCTAACACTATTTTATGCAAAACAGGATTACGTATTTTTCAGAAGCAAAGGAAGTTGTAACAATCCGAAAACTATTGAAAGGCATGTAAATTAACTAACGTACAAGCAACAACTTTCAATAAAAAATATGTTTCTGATTTATATTTATAATGAACAATGCTTGTCCACACCATTATCATTATAAGCACAATTTCAATGCCATACAGAGCAAGTCTATGTCAGTAGAATATACAAAAATGGGAGTATCTCTTGTTTTTTTAGACTTTGCATGTGACTTTTTTTCCCCTCTGTTTCATTCATTATTAACCTCGTAAAAGAATTGTTTATTGAACTAGTTAATATATTCCATACCATTTGCCATAATATATGTTGTTTCATAAATTGTTTACAATTAATAAAACTTATTTGTTGAACAATAAAGATGTGAAATTAAACAAAATAAAGATAATAATATATAATATATATATTATATAATAAAAGAAAAAAAAAAGTGAAACAAGCACAAGATTACTAATTTCTCTTTTGTCAGTTTTGAATTCTGTCAATATTTATATTTAGTAACAAGTTAGAATATTCTTGTTATATGTATTGTGCCAAATATGTTCATGTTCTTTCACATCTAATTCAGCCATTAAGTATATCTGAAGTTAAGGGATTGCTCATCTACTAACCATTTGCATATCATGTAGTATATTAAAACATGGGAAGTAGTGCTTTTTATTACGGTGTTCTGAGAGAAATTGTATTAGTAATATGTATCTGAGACTAACTTCAATTGATGAGTGTTTTCCACATTTCATATACTCTATCTGTATCAGTCCTAATGTCCCTTTTAATATACGAAAAAGGAATCTTATTGTTAGTGTAAGAGGAAGATAATTAACTTTTTTGCTGCAATTTTAGCCTATGCATCAGATCTCTCATTCCAAAATATTTGCCTAGAGTCAAAAGTATTAGTAAGTTTTGTCTTAATTGCATTGTCAATGAGGCGATTTAAAGAAGTTGGGTAAATCCGCCATGTCACCATAATTTCTTTTTTAATTTAAAGACTGGAATATATGCTATATATAAGTATGGTATTTTTGGTTTTACATACATTTTAAATATGATATACATACATTGTTATACATATATGATATATAATATATTTGTTATATATGTGTGGTACATTATATCAGCCGTCAAATAAATAGAAAAAAATTTGTGACATGTGGATTCGATATTCTTGTAAGGGAGGCCTCATACCCTCATATATCTTTGGATTATTGATAGAGTAAATACTTTTCATATATTCTTTGTGAATTCTGAAATTTGAGAATAATGTGTTATAGTATAATAATTTCATTACAAGCCTTTAATATAACAAATTTTCTTCTTGGTTGTTTGAACAACAAGATTCAAATTTGCATCAAAATTATATTTATTTCTCAGGTAATCAAGCAGCCAAGCATCCCAATCGATTATCTCCCTTACTGTCATTCATGTACACACCGTGCAGCCAATTTGAATTTCAGTAAGTGATGTATTAGTTTCTGGATAAATACAGTATTTGCAGTCGTGTAAAACTAAAATTTAGTTGTAGCCACATTATGCATGCATATCTGGGACTAATTTTTAAAAACCAAAACATGTTCTACAAATTTTAATATTAAACTATTCAACTAATGCTTGATTTGATGCATACAGAAGAAATTAATTTAAGAAGATTGACCACCATTACACCAGTCCCCTGTAAGTGATTATGGTATTTCACAGCACTAGAGAACACATGTTCTCGTACACATGTATGCAGTATAAATATTTTCTATAATATCGTGAGAGTGTAAGTTTGAGTATGCTTCTTTTTACCTTGATTAGCCGCAATTAAGAATGTTATATACATTGAACAAATTTATCTTAAATACTAATTCATTAAAATGTATCATAAAAAAAAGAGAGAACTGATGGCATCATCATTACTCCAGTCTTTCTATACCTTTTAATCATCCATGTAAAAGAATATATTGGAATAAAAAATAAAAATAATTTGCTGTGCTTGAAAAGGAGGAGGTAAAGGATAAGCTAAAAAGGGCATGCCTGAAAATTGGACAGATTGCATGAATATACGAAACATTTGTAAAAGTTTATTCACTTCTATCATGATAAATTCAAACAAATCTTCTGGAAAAAATAATGTGCCTAATATACAGATGCTTTATATTATAATTGATGTATATATAATTGCATTTAGATTGCAATTAGCTTAAGCCAATAGTACCCGAAAAAGTTTTGATTTGTACTTTGTTAACTGGAAAAGTTTTGAATTTATAAGTTCCAAACCGAAAATTCTAAGTAAAATAAGCGAAGAATAAAGTTTACCAGTTGGTGTCGAATCAGATGTTTTTTCCTCGCCATTGACAGTAGAATTTTCTTCAACCAATGGTGGAATCAACAGCAATTCCAATGCTTCTGTAAAACAAAATTTTATTTTTTATCAGCCATAAAATAAGTTTTTAGCAATATTAACTGTTATCTACAATTTAAAGACAAAATGGCAGTAATTTTTTTTTTTTTTATAGTATATTTATCTGAAAATCAGATCAATAGGCTCAATATCAATCGGTAGTCTGTAATTAAATAGTTATAACCTACGCCTGCAAGAGTAGGTCATTGTGACGGAGATTAGCTATGACGCATATGAGTTTCTTGGCTTTGCAGGCTTAAAATAGAGTAATTTAACTCTAACTTTACATTTTGTGCAGAATACAGCAAGTCAGGATGCTTCTAAAATGGAAAGCCGTACATCTACTGCAGTTTCTCAATGTCCCATGGGAATGGACACCCAACATAGTTATTAAGAGACTCTTTGGTAAAACCACACTTGGAAATATTTTGCTTATAGCTTTTAAAAGCATAACATAATTATGTTATAATTGATCCATTATTCATTAGCATTTACAACAAAAAATCGATATCCTACGAAATAAAAAACATTAACAAGAGAAGAGCAGTCATATAAATGATAAAAGCCCCCATGATGTTTCTCAAGTAATGCTAACAGCCATCCTCAATGATATCACTCCTGAATGAAGGACGGGTAATCAGCTAGTATTTAAAATAAAAATAAGAGGTACAAAGTGTCTTTTTCTCTTAATTTGATCATAGAAAAATAATTACCTTTTCTGTTGTCAGGTAAACTAAGATGAAGAGTAATGACATTTTTAACTTCATCAAGAAGCTTATAAAGATCTGAATTTTGAAATGTCTTAGAAATATCTCCTTCAGACCCTTGGGAACAAATAAACACCTGTAAAATGATTAATACACCAAATTAAAGTAATGAAAAAGATAAAAACTATTTTAATTGAACTTTTCTTCATTTATAAGGGCCGTTAATTAGATTTTCAAAGGTTCTGATTTAGTTTTTGGAATTGGATGTTTTATCGAACATGCTCATTTCCGATAACCATTACAATTAACCTTTTTTTTTGGTGAAGTTATTGTTTATTAGGTTTTTTAGGACGATATATTAAAAAAAATGTCAAATATAATTGTAATTGCACATGCTCGATATAAAATAAAATTGGAAAAAAGGAATCAGAAGCAGCGAAAACCTAATTAACGATTTGTGCAGTTTTTAGAGAAAACTTAATCAGAACTCTCGAAAATCAAATAAACGATATCTGTACCTATAATACCTATAATTGTAATATCAATTTGAAATGTGCATGCTCGATACAAAATCTAACTAAAAAAATGGACTCAGAATCCTCGAAAAACTAATAAATGATCCCTTGTATCATAGCAAAAGAAAATCTAAAAGCACACACACAATCAGAAATCCGATAGTTAATTTGGAAACAGAGTCCTTGAAATCCTAGTAAACGAATCGTAAACTGAAGAATTTTCAAAACTAGTAATTAAGTAGAAATGCTCTTGGCCAAACAAAATTTTGATAGTAAATTTGGCCTACCCAACTATTGAACCATCACCAAATCAGAAATCCATGCTCCCCCCACTAAATAAATAAAAAACAATAACTATTTAAAAATAAATAAACAACAATTTTATTTAAAAATTTAAACTACTTTAAATTAGCACTTAATACCAATTATATACTAAAAAAAAAAAATGTTGGAAAAATACGCCGAAATTATTTCAGAAGTGATTGTAATTAAAATAATTATTTCTCAATAATCAAATAAATAATATTGAATTAATTCATGTCTGGTTGGGTTACAATTGAAATGGAAAAAGTTGAAATTGACTTGTAAAAGGTGACAATTGATTTGGAAAGGATTACAATCGAAATGGAAAAGGTTATATTTGAAATAGAAAAAGTTACAATTGAAATGGAAAAGGTGACAATTGATTTGGAAAAGGTTACAAATGACTTGGAAATACTATATTCAAATTAAACTAAGCAATTTGTTTTAACTGGGGTGTTTCTGCATGTTTTAGAACCAATGTTATCTGCAAAAAAAAACTCAATTGTGTTATTACATTTTTTTTACACAGATTTTAGATATTGCAATAATTGTTAATATGTACGGAAAGAAGAAACTCCCCTCTACCCTTATAACCTTTATAACCTCTAAAATAAAACCTTTTCCATTTCGATTGTAATCCTTTCCAAATCAATTATCACCTTTTAACAAGTACAAGAAAATCTAAATCGGATAAACTGAAGCGAGATACAGAGCTTCAAATCGAAATGTAATTTTGTGGCTTTTATAAATTTGAACTCAATTATTAAAATAATTATTATAGAACACAATAAGCATTAGTTACTGCGCCTGTGGAGTTAGGTTGCTATACACCACTGCCGGTCATAAGCCCGGATAAAGCAGGAGGGTTGGGCATTGGGCTTGCAACCCAACCCCGTAAAAAAATTTCCTGCAACGAGACCTCAACAAGAATTAGCCGGACTGAATTCATGGAAAGGACCCATGCTTTGTCATAAGGACCTCACTTTTGGACAAGGGAACATTTTATTCTTATATAGACTGGGTCGCTTTGGCAACTCCTACAACAGATTGACAATTGCAAACTAGACTTGGTTGCTCTGCAAGAAGTGAAGTGGAAATGGAAAGCCCAACTGGAAAAGTGACTCCATACCATTTATTACAGCAGCCATGATCATAAACATGTGTATGGAACGGGCTTTGTAGCGAGAGGAAGAGCCAAAAATCAGGTTATACATTTTAAGCCAGTCAGCTTAATAATTACTATAATTATGCTATTCTCAGTTGCTACGCTCCCACCAAAGTGTCGCCGGATGATGAGAAGGAAGGGTTTTATGATGAGTTGAATAAGACCCTCCATAACTGCCCCAAGAGTGGTATAAAGGTGATCATGGAGGATTTTAATGCAAAGATTGGCAAAGAGCAGGTCTTCAGACCAACTATAGGAATGTGTAGTCTCCACAATTACAAGAATGAGAATGGGCGAATGCTTATTAACTTTGCTATATTTAAGGATCTGGTAGTTAGAAATTCGCTATTTCCAGGAAAGAAGATTCATATAGGAACATGGTGCTCCCCAGATGGAAACACTGTGAACCAGATAGATCATATTCTGATCAGTAGAAGGTACAAGTCTAACTTAATGAGTTGCAGATTATATCGAGGCGCTAACATGGACACAGACAATTATCTGGTAGTCTCCAGAATCAGACCCAGGATATCAAATACCCGAAAAACAGATAGAGAGGATGGTAATGGCCAAGCCGAAGGAGCTAGCAGTTAGATGAAAAGGTGGTAAATGTAAGCATGCAAGAGAGTACAGTAAACGAGCAGTGGGATATCCTCTGTACAGTAGTAAAAGAAGTGGCGAAGGAAATAATAGGTCTGGAAGAGCAAGCAGTACGATTTCCTTGGTTTGATGCAGAGAGTGCGGCTGCCACAGATACCAAAAATGAGACCTACAAAAACATGGTCCAGAAGCGTCATTCGAGACGGGCCTCTGAGGAGCATAGGAATAGAAGAAGGAAGAAGAAATAACTGCACTGCAAGAAGAAGAAGGAAAGGGAAAGGGAGCAGCTGGAGAAAAGGGAGGTGCACAGGAGACAGAATGAAATCAGGGCATTCTATAGGAAGGTGAATGAGAGTAGGAAATACTTCAAGCCAGGGGTTAGATCATGTAGAAAAGAAGATTATACCATGATCTCAGAGAAGGAGATTCTATCACGGTAGTCCCTCCACTTCAATACCCTTTTAAAGGAAGATACAGAAAATCTGGAAGAATTTGCAGTCCCAGGTGCTGAGCATGATTTGGAACCTCCAGATCCACCAACATGTGAGGATCTCGATGAGGCAATTAACAGGCTTAATAACAACAAAGCTCCAGAGGAAGATGGGATTCCGGATGAGCTCCTTAAGCACGGTGGTGAGGAGTTTCAGAGAGCCTTCTACAATGTAATCCTCACCATTTGGGTAGAAGAGAGAATGCCTGATCAGTGGAAGAAAGGCATCATCTATCCATTGCACAAGAAGAGAGAAGAGATCTTGATCTGCAATAATTACTGTGGGATCTCACTTCTTCAGTGTGCCTACAAAGTCCTTTCGAATATTATTTACTATAAGCTCATCCCAATTGCTGAGAGAGAAATCGGTAAATATCAGGCAAGTTTCAGAGGAGGAAGGTCCACAGTCGATCAGATGTTCAGCCTCCGGATGATATTGGAGAAATCCCAAGAGTACAGGATGACGACCCATCACCTGTTTATTGATTTTCGGAGTGCCTAGGATAGCTTTAAAAAACCTAAGCTATATGCAGCACTGTGTGAACTAGGAATCCCTGTGAAACTTATCTGTCTGATTGAGATATCCCTGGACGACACTGGGTGTACTATCCAAGTAGTCAAGACTTTTCACCAGAGTTTATTATCACAAGAGCGGTTAGGCAGGATGATGGGCTTGGTTGCCTACTGTTCAACCTGGCTATGGAAAAGGTGATTTGCGATTCAGGAATCCAGACCAATGACACCATTTTTAACAGGCTGGTTCAAATGCATGGTTTGCAGATGATCTAGACCTAGTTGCGCGATCATTCGAGTCTCGAACGCATTTTTAAAGTTCGCCGAAGCAGCAGAAGCTATGAGAATGAGTATCAATCAAGAGAAGACCTAGTATATGCGTGCAGAACCTGGAAAAGAGATAGCAGTTAGTGAACTAGTAGTTATGGGTCAATTTACATCCCAGAGTGTGGATCACTTTGCATATCTAGGAGATGTTGTTAAGTCGGGGAAATAGAGTATCCCGAGAAACCCACCAGCGAATCGCTAAGGCAAACAGGTGTTATTTTGGTCTCAGCAAACACCTGAGAAGTTCGACCATCTCCTGCCGCATGAAATGTCTCCTTTACAAGATCCTCATTAGACCTGTCCTTACTTACCGATCAGAGACCTGTGCCCTCACCAACATGGAAGAGAAGGAGATACTTGTTTTCAAACAACAGATTCTTCGTCGTATATTTTTACCAGTCAACGAAGAAAAGAACTGGAGAAGGAGGAAGAACAGGGAGATCAATGACCTGTACGGGGATATTGATGTGAGGAGGCATATCAAGCTGGGAAGACTATGTTGGGCTGGAAATGTTGCCCGAATGCCGGAGGAAGGGATACCAAAAAAGATGCTAGACGGAAGGCTCTACCATACAAGAGGGAGAGGCAGACCATGGCTGAGATGGGAGGATGTTGTCACTTGGGATGCCCGAGGCCTTCTAAATACGCGCAATTGGAGAGCGACCACAAAGGATAGAAATAACTGGCGAAGGCGTATTGAGGAGGCCAAGGATCACATCGGTCTATAGCGCCACACAGATAGATAGATACTATCAAGAAACGATCAGATTCCGTCATCACTTCTCTATACACAACTTCTCTATGCACAAACATGTTTTTGTAAATACTATAATTAAAAAATGTAACAAAACAACCATATTTACCCTATTATAAGCTGAAAAACCCAGCTTATTTAGAGGTAAGTCATTAGTATCACTCATGTATTCTAATAATGTTGGTTTTATAAGAACAAGATGCATTTCAGAACTTTTCAAAGGAATATAATTCTGAAGAAGTTTTTTTAGTTCTGATATATTCTGGCAAGGAGTTGTTCGAATTTGGTGGACACTTTCTACTTCTTCCTTCTCAGAATTGCATATATACACTGTTAAATTTACATCTAAAATAAAATAGGAAAAAATTATTAATTTATGCTAGATTCTAAAATATATTCTACATCATCTAAATATATTCTAGAAATAAAATGTTAGATTCTAAAATAAAACACTGAATTATCCAAGATTAAAATATACACAATGACTACTATAAAACAACTTACCACCAATATTGTAAGGTAAGAATATTTTATCTTTTTCACGAATTTCCAAAAAAAGATCATAACTGTTGGTGTATCTCAATCTAGAAAATACTTCACCAATAGTTTCCGTTTCTCTTCCATCTAAGCTTTCTTCCATTTCATCTTGAGATTTATTGTATGTTACGAGCCGGCACTGGTCTTCTGGTACAATACCCTCAAGTTTTAAATACTGAAATAAAAGAGTGCTGTAATAAACCTACACATTAAATCAAAAAAACTACAAATTGGCTATTCTAAAAAGTAATATAAAACATCTGTACTTGTTTTTAAGATACTGGTGATGATACAGGTATTATTGCAAAAGTGGGCCCTGAACCAATAAACGTTAAGAATCTATTATTCAAATAATGGAATAAAGAATTAAAATAGCTGGTATACACAGATAAATGCTCCAGTTGTACAAAATGGAGGACAAGCATATCATCATAACTACTGGGGGGAGAGGGAGGGAGAGGGAGAGGGAGAGGGATACGGATAGGGATAGGGATAGGGAGAGACAGGGAGAGCAAGCCACACTAGGTCTTGCTAAGCTTTGACCCGAAGGTGTTCTGATTAGGCCAGTAAATCGGAGTTCTATTTATACCAGTGTGCAATGACTGCTGGGTAATCTCTATTTTGAGAAGTCTAACATATATATATTTTTCTTGGCCATATCAGCACACCTTTTGGTCTTATTTTTATTTTTATAACTACAATATTTATCACAGTACATTTTAAAACGCATTAAAAGTTGATAACTATATTACATATAATTAAATTGTTGATAAAAAACAAGCCTACTAAAGTTCAGTGTTAGTTCACTTGGTGGTGGACAGATAGTGCTATCCACCCACTCCTGCGGTATACAGCCCTTGTCATTTCTATGCCAGCCCTTGACCAAGAAGGTTCTCGCCTGCTGCTCCAGTGCGCCTAGTTCACCTGGCGGGCAGTAGATCGCGCTGCCATCTCCCGCAGTCCACAGCCCTTGTCATTTCTATACCGGCCTTCAATCAAGGAGGTTCTGCCGGCTTGACTAACAGCTGTTCCGCGTGTTTAAATAAATCTTTGAATCACATTGATTTATAGTATCTAATTAAAATAATGTGTTCTTTTAAGAGATATCTCGTATTAATTGCTAATGACATAACAGAAGGGCCTTTTTTTAAAGGTATTATACAATAAAAGAAAAGGGCTCTTTTTTAGGATCTTACAATATATTTATATACATACATATATATTAATAAGAACTTATTTACATAGTCAATATATTATTTTTTTGTAACATTTTGGCCCTATTTAATACATTTTTGGCCATTTTCAAACTATACTATCGTTTTAGTATGTATTCTTTTTTAATTATTTAACTTTCCCATATTCTATTTTGGGCCATTGGTTTATTTCTTTTTTCTTAATCACATGGCATTTCTCTGCATTTGGAGCTGCCAATGAATAGTTTCCATTCATCTGGATTGATCGGAAGACCCAGTCGTGAGTGTAAATTGAACAGACTTTCACAAAATGCAATTTTGCCTTCCATCCTTTCAATTTGTTCATGTTGTAAAACATTGAAATAGCTTAAAATGGATTTTTCCATTTTTCGTTGAAGTTTTCGATGATAAAAAAGTACTGAAAATGTCGAAAAACACCTCATTTTTTAACCCCAAACAGAAATTTGACATAAAATGGTTCCTGATTTTCCTTCTTTGGATTCGTGTTTAGCAAACCTCAAAACGTAAAAAAACATTTCAGTTGAAGGGAGGATTTTGATGCAGAAGTGATATCTTAGGGGAAAATATGACTAAAAAAGTAAAAACAATAACAAATGTAATTAAAAAACAAGAACATTTTCTCACAAGAAAATTTAAGAATTTCTATTTCATATCCATTATTCATAATATGGAGATGCTGTCCTGAAACGTTAATGATTTTAGTTTAATGTATTCGTAGATAATTAATAAAAACAAAACGAAAGAAAATGTGGTTGCCTTATTATTAATACTATAGAAGTAGACGTAGAACTGAAGAAAAAAAAATAACTCAAGAAATTTCAAGTTTTTTTTTTAATGATACCGTTTAAAATTTAGTTTAACATTAAGTGTAACCTTGACGGTTATAAAAGTTTTTATGGTTAAAAAAAAACCTATACCACCAGCAAATGAAGGCATTGATAGATAATGCTAAAGGCTACTACCAATTATAATTTCTTTGTTATGAAATGTACTAGTCACAATTTTTTCTTTCAGAAGAGATATTTATAATAAATAAATAAGATAATCAATAGTACAAATAATAATAGTTACACTGTATGCCATGTTTTTAACTTCTGCCAATGTGAGATCATTGTGGCAATACATTTTATTACTTCGGGAAGGGCCAATGAGAGGATGAGCCGTGTGAACCTTGATCCTCACCATCTCTTCCTGTTTGGCCCTGATAGCTTTCTCTCTTTCCTCTACTTCCTTGATTTCTTCCAGCAATTTCTAAACAAAAAAATACAGTATATTGAGTATTCTACGAATATAAAACTCCATTTAAAAAATGAAAAAAACAAATAAATTGTCTACTTTAATGTGAGGGGGAAACTCTTCTTCAACCATTGAAAAGCAGTTCAGGTCTTTGTTAATTTGTCGATACATAAGCATGTAAGCATTAGTACTTGAACTATATGCTCCACTATAATAACCTCTTGCAGATCCGCCAGAACCTCCATATGTTTTCTTTATATCTTCATGGGTTATCTAAATGGATTGAAAATTTTCAGAAATTCACTGATCGACATGCTCTAATAATGATAGAATATAACTAAAAATTCAATACTTACTGATGTTACTGACTGGTCATTAAAACAAAACCATTCTCCTTTAGCAAAATCTTTTATATAGGCATAATAATGACCACCACTAGCACTCCCAGAATGTATCATAATTGAATAAAGCTCATAAACAAATGGTCCCGTACTCATGTATTGTAGCTTGTTTTTTTCATTTTCATGAATGTTTCCAGAATTACTACTCAAGTCAATTCCTTCATCTTCCTCCTAAAATAATAATTCACTCATACTTTAATGAAAGATTGAGATACATAATATAAAATAAAATGTGATACTGTTTGTAGCTATTAAACAACTGTTAACTTGAAAAAATTCATACAAAAACAAACTGATATGGGAAAAATTAGACACCAAAGAAGAAAATAGAATAACTTGATAAAACTCTGTCTTATATTAAATTATTTGTGATAATCTTATTTTGTATATATGTATTGTACAAAATTTTCGCCATGGGGTGCATTTCAAGTAGTGACAATTCATATTTTATTACATGTCCCACCTGTTGTAGAATAAAGGTTCAACTCAAAAAATTTGAACTTTGAATTTGAACAGAATTCAATTGAGGAATTAGCTCATTTTGTAGTTAGAATATCAGGATAACTCTAGTTGGCTCCCAGTACTATTCTAATTTTATGAATGTTCAGAGTGTTTTAATTTGGAGGTATTCATAAGTGTAGAGCAACAACTTTATTCTAAGGCAGGTGCGATATCACAAACCTACACATGATATGAAACATCCAAAAGCCAAGAATACTTAAATATAATAAAATATTTTTTCAGAATTTTTATCATTTATTTATTGAAAATTATAACTGTATTAAAAATTAGAAATACAACAAGTAAATGTGAACTATGGTGTACTGACATGAAACAGACCTGTCAAGAAACTATCCATTGGCTTCTTTCCAGATACCTAAGAGGATTATGGGGTAACGAAGAAGAAGCAAGGTTAGAAACTAGTAGGATTGAGTGAGTATGGAGTTTATCATGGAAGGATAGGCATCTGTTTCGGGCCAAGTCGGCAACATATGGAGCATTAAGGTCATTGTAGATGATTTTATTTGTAACTAACAAAGGGAGGCTTGGGACATGGCATCGATTTCAATAAAAAAATTGTTGGTGATACTAGACCATTATTAGACACTCGAACAATACTAGACACATGTCCGAGGGTTCTTGCCAATGCCTCATAGGAGACGATAAAAAAATTATTTTATATAATTGCAACGATTTTTTTATATTATTGTTTTCTGCGTATGCTCTGCATGGATTTCAAAATTTTTTATGCTTTATTTATTTCAGATTTATTTTTTTATGCAAAATAAGAAAAAATATTCCTGATTGCATAAAACAAGCTTAATGTGCAAATACCAAAAGACATTACCAGTAAAATGGAACAAAAAGAGAAATTTTTGGACTCGATTTTTCTTGAGGATTTTTTTTCCTACTAACATCCGGCGTTCACTTAAGCATTCATAACTTCAGGATTTTATCCAAATTCAACGTTATTACAACCATTAGAAAGCTGAATTTCTGGTCTCAAACCCATACCAATAACTTTTAGATTTTATGCCTTAATACGGGAGAAAAAGTAGTGTAAATTAAATACAAAATCTTTGAACATTTTATTTTATATCTCCAGTTCTACTTTGTTCATGGACATTTGGTTTGTGCCATTTCATACAGTTTATAGGGACCTAAACTCCTCCCAGGTTTTGTGTGAATCAGTGGAGTCGAGTTCAAGCTATCATAATTTTAGTGATTTTAGATTAAAAAAATAGAAAACGAATAGAAAATTCGTATTTTATGGTTTCTTGAGGTGTGAAAAATAAATATAAACTTTTTTTATCCCTAAAAAAATATTTTACTCCACTTTGTTACGTTCCACAATCGTATAAACTCTCCCAACATGGTGTGAAAAATCATGTCGTACTTGTTTTTTAAATTGTGGCACCAATTGTGATTTTATTTCGTTAGATTCTAGTTTTCACCTATTTACAATGGTAAATAGATGATTTTAATAATGAATTTAATCATTTATAATAAAGATGGATAATTATAATTACATTTCACTTATTTTTATAAAAATTAAATTATTTATTTAAAAAGTAATAACAAAATGTGCTAAAAAAGATCTACAAAATAAATAAAATAATAATATAAGTTTTTTGTTATTGATTTTTTTAAGTAATAATTTAATTTTTTATAAAAATAAGTTAAATATAATTATTATTAATACATTCATAATTAAAATCCATAAAATTGTTATTTAACTGTGTAAAAATAAGTTAAAACAATTATTATTATACATCATTATTATAAATGATTAAATCCATAATTAAAATCCATAAAATTACCTAATTACTATCATAAATAGGTGAGAATTAGAATCTAACAAAACTAAATCACAATTGATACCGCAATTTCATATAATAAGCACGGTAGGATTTTTCACATCATGATGAAAGAGTTCAGACGACTGCAGCGTAACAAAGTGGAGTAAAATATTTTTTTAGGGAGAGACACAGATGCTATTCGTTTTTCGCACCTCAAGAAACCCTAAAATACGAATTTTCATAGCAATCGAAAAATACAATAATTTGGCATTGACGAAGTATGCATTGTTTTCAGCCAGAATTCTTCTTCTGATTTCCTCTCTTTCTTCTGGCTATCATTGATGACTGAGTTGAAGTATTGGAAGCTGTGCACCTCCTGAAAAGTATGCAAATCCGATAATGTAGTGCTGCTGTTGGCTTTTCTCTTCTTAGAATTTAGTTTGGTCTTACTTACATTTATTTTTAGCCCCAACCTGCATGCTTCCATCTCAAGCTTTTGCAGACTTTCCTTTATGCTAGGTATTGACATTCAGATTATAACGACATCATCCGCTTAGGCAAGTATTTAGGCCATCCGATTAAAGATATTCCTGTCTCCAACTAGAACCACTCTTTCTATGGTTGTCTGTATGCAATATTGAAAAGAAGAGATGCAAGAGGATCTCCTTGTCTAAGTCCATTTTGTACATTGAATGATTCTGACAAACCCCTTTGACAACTTATCCGACAATACATATCTTCATTGTGCACATCATAAGGCGTACTAGTTTCAGCGGATCTCCATTTCCTGCTATGATATTGTAGAGCTCTTGTCTAATGATGGCATCATACTCTAATTTAAAATCGATGAGCAGCATCCACACTGTCGACCATATTTCCTCCTTTTTTTCATAAATATTTTTCAGAGTCCATATCTGGTCTGTTGTCGACCTATTACATCTGAAACCTCCCTGATAATCTCCAAGCTTTCTCTCAACATATGGCAGTAGTCTGTTGTATAACGCTATAGAGATAACTTTGTATGTCATGCTTAGTAAAGTTATGCCTCTATAGCTAGAGGATACTGTATGGCCACCCTTTCTTTTATAAATTGGCAGAATGATCCTTTTTCTCCAATCACTGATTATCGATTCTGGGAAGACCACATCTACGCAATGAGCTCTTGCAGTTCTTTTCTTAGTTGATATCCGCATGATAGTATAGAAGGATCAATCTAATTAGGGATAGCTAAATTATTTGCCACTTTTATAATTTTGTTTTATTGAAAACTAGTTTCGTATGTCATACATTCATATTCAGTTCTAAAAACACAAAAAAATTCAAAAATAAGCAATTCAAAATATAGTTTTGTATTATTATACATATTAAATTAGATGTAATATAAATCAGTATTATAAAACATTTATGAATTATGAATTTAATCAAGACAAGAAATCAAATACATGTTGGTACGCACCAATGTTTAAACGGATTATATCAAACAGAAAAGTTTGTACTGGTTTCTTCTCACATTGAACTAAAAATGAAAGAAAGGTAGGTAGGATGTTTATAGGTAAACGGTTTAAGGGTCGGGATTTTTTCCAGTAATGTCGGTGAGAAATTGGTTTTTCTGTTATAGATGGGAATAAATTTAAGATTGGACTATTGGAGATATTTATTTGGTCACTTAAGCAAAAACCTGGATTGGATTTGAAGGATTTTATTATTTCGAGTGCTTCATATATTGTAATTTCGGGCTGTTTTCAACGTGATGTATTAATTTAAATCTTGAGTCTGTGATGGATTTTATGTTTTGTTTTTTTCATTTAAATGAATTGCAAAGTTGGAATTCTCTTTCTTATTATTATATGCACATATATGTTCCTTTAATCTCTGATTTAGCGATCTTATAGTAATTCCGGATAACACGAAATTAATATCATTTGACGTTACAAACCTTTTCACAAGTATCTCAGCACTAGAAACAATTGAAATTTTAGAACAGTTAATCTTCCGATCGAATCTATCACCGCTTGAAAAACTAGATCTTTACAATTTGATGTCTATTTGCATAAACCATAATTATTTTCAGTTTGATGGAAAATTCTTCAAACAGGAAGAAGGTTTACCGTCGGGCTCCCCTCTCTCTCCCCTGCTGGCAGATTTATTTATGAACAAATAAGAACAAAAAATTCTTGACCCAAACAATTCTCAACTAGCTCAACATATCATATATTGGTATCGGTATGTAGATGACATTATATGCCTATGGTCTGGTACGACAAGACAAATAAATAATTTTTTAAAGAAAATAGTTTTTTCTGTGTATTTGGCTGCACAATCATTACAATTTAGTTTTTATACTCCTCTTTTATATATAAAGGAAATACGACAGTAATTCTAGAAAGAGATAACTATAGAAAGAAAGTTTATGATTTCATTCATAAACAAAAACGGTTTTTCTAATACCAAAAATCCCATGAATAAATTTGCTACCGAAGTCCTCGTGTTGATAAACAGCATATTGATACCGGATAATAAAAAATACACTCTCATTGAGATGAATCCGCTACCTCCCCGACTATTATTTATTTGTCTTATCGTACCATACCATAGGCATATAATGTCATCTACATACCGATACCAGTATATGATATGTTGAGCTAGTTGAGAATTGTTTGGGTCAAGAATTTTTTGTTCTTATTTGTTCATAAATAAATCTGCCAGAAGGGGTGAGAGAGGGGGGCCCATCAGTAAGCCTTCTTGAATTAATATATTCCATTGCAAAAAATAATGGGTACAATAAAACCATTATCAGTCATATTTTAAAAGAACGAATACAAAAAAAGACAATTAATGATATCTATTCAACAACCCCCGAAGATAGGCCCATCCTGAAACATTATGTTTTGATTTCATATTAGGGTCCTATATCCACCAAAGTCAGAAATGAATTGAAAAAACAAGGATTAAGTCCTGTATTTTGCATGTTGAAAACAGCCTTGTATTGATGTAAGTAACGATTGGTCTTATGGGAATTTCCAGTTTGTGTATTTTTGGTAAGCGATATAGTCGGGGAGGTAGCGGATTCATCTTAATGAGAGTGTATTTTTTATTATCCGGTATCAATATGCTGTTTATCAACTCGAGGACTTCGGTAGCAAATTTATTCATGGGATTTTTGGTATTAGGAAAACCGTTTTTGTTTATGAATGAAATCATAAACTTTCTTTATATAGTTATCTCTTTCTAGAATTACTGTCGTATTTCCTTTATATATAAAAGAGGAGTATAAAAACTAAATTGTAATGATTGTGCAGCCAAATACACAGAAAAAACTATTTCCTTTAAAAAATTATTTATTTGTCTTGTCGTACCGGACCATAGGCATATAATGTCATCTACATATCGATACCAGTATATGATATGTTGAGCTAGTTGAGAATTTTTTGTTCTAATTTGTTCATAAATAAATCAGCCAGAAGGGGAGAGAGATGGGAGCCCGACGGTAAGCCTTCTTCCTGTTTGAAGAATTTTCCATCAAACTGAAAATAATTATGGTTTATGCAAATAGACATCAAATTGTAAAAATCTAGTTTTTCAAGCGGTGATAGATTCCATTAATTGATGAAGATTAACTGTTCTAAAATTTCTATTGTTTCTAGTGCTGGGATACTTGTGAAAAGATTTGTAACATCGAATGATATTAATTGCGTGTTATTCAGAATTACTATAAGATCGCTAAATCAGAGATTAAAGGAACTATATACGATTAAGGAAATATGTGCATATAATAATAAGAAAGAGAATTCCAACTTTGCAATTCATTTAAATGAAAAAAACAAAACATAAAATCCATCACAGACTCAAGATTTAAATTAATACATCACGTTGAAAACAGTCCGAAATTACAATATATGAAGCACTCGAAATAATAAAATCCTTCAAATCTAATCCAGATTTTTGCTTAAGTGACCAAATAAATATCTCCAATAGTCCAATCTTAAATTTATTCCCATCTATAACAGAAAAACCAATTACTCACCGACATTACTGGAAAAAATCCCGACCCTTAAACCGTTTACCTATAAACATCCTACCTACCTTTCTTTCATTTTTAGTTCAATGTGAGAAGAAACCAGTACAAACTTTTCTGTTTGATATAATCCATTTAAACATTGGTGAGTACCAACATGTATTTGATTTCTTGTCTTGATTAAATTCATAATTCATAAATGTTTTATAATACTGATTTATATTACATCTAATTTAATATGTATAATAATACCAAACTATATTTTGAAAGAATATTTGTGCTTATTTTGCTTATTGTTATTTTTTGAATTTTTTTGTGTTTTTAGAACTGAATATGAATGTATGACATTCGAAACTAGTTTTCAATAAAAAAAAATTATATAAGTGGCAAATAATTTAGCAATCCCTAATTAGATTGATCCTGCTATTACCATCATGTGGATGTCGACTGATCTAGTTTTTTTTAGTTTGGTCACTATTTCTTCGATTTCTTCTGCATCTGGGGGAATGTGTCCATCGCAAAGATCTTGCCTGGCAATTCCATGAGAAACACAAGCAGCACCTTCTTCAGTTTCTGGATTCAAGAGATTACAAAAGTAAGCTTTACATCTATTCTGCACATCATTATTGCGCTGGATTTGTGCCTTTCCACTGAATGCTTTGTACTTTCTGGAAGAACTTTCTAGTTTTGTTATTTGGTCTTGAATCCTCAAGTTTTTGAATCTCATTTTTTGTAACATTTCCTTTTTTGCCATCACACATTTCCTTGCATCAGAGCATTTTCTTAACATATTCCGCTTGTTTCTGGCTAACCATCATAACTTTTTCATTCCTTTCTTTTATTGCCTGTGCGCACTCCTGATCAAACCAGGAGTTTCTGGGGTCTAACTGCCAGTCCCCATGCTTTCTCCACAGCAACTTTTAATATATCATTTATTTCAGACCATCTCCTATCCGAATTTTTATGACCTCACATCATCGATACTATTAAAATAACTGCTTGTTATTAGCACATAGTCTACCTGGTTTGCTGTAATGCATTCGGACGAATGCCAGGTTTGTGTGGGAATATGGTACGCATCACTACTAAAGACTTTGAAGCTACAAAATTTATCATTCGTTCATCATTCTCATTTGTGGAGTTATGTAAGCTGCATGAATTCTGCTTTTTTTCTCAACTGTGCATTAAAATCTCCTGAAACAATTTTAAGGTCATATGCTGTGCAAGTGTTGTAAACATTCTAATTTTTCATAGAATTCTTCACCCTTTTCTTCTGTTGGGGCATGGGCATTCACAAAGCTAAGTTATGAAATTTTCTGCTCACCTTAAGTTTACGAATTCTTTCATTGATGGGCTAAAAATCCAATACTGAATTCTTCAATTTGCTTGATAATTAAATTATATTATAATAATTAATTTGTTATAGCTATTCTAGTAAAATGTGAACGGCATTTTCACTGTCCTCCAAATTACTTGCTAAGATATTTGATAATTCTATGACTCATTGTATTTTAAAGAAATGAGGATACCCAAGAAATATCTATTTCATAGGCTTTGTCTGCATTTTTCACATGTGGGAGCCTCTAAGTTTCCTGAAGGTACCCATATGAAAATTCAGTGCCCAATATGCACTACATATAGCATCATTTTTAATTTTCTATGACTAGCGGTAAAGTTTTTGTAAGCCTTTTTAATTCCAACAAGCTTTGAAACATTGTTGCTCTTTTCTTTCTTCCACTCCTTCTGGGAATAGTGCTTCAAACTTTTTATTTAATTTTCAACTTTTATCAAATTTAGTCACTAGTACCTTGCCATGTAGGCACCAGACAAACAGGTATTTTGTTTCCTAATTTCCACAGTGGGATGGAAACCAGAAAACTCTTTAATCTTCTTGTTGAAATATCCACCATTAATTCTATTTTTTTTTATAGAATTCTTTCACAGATTTTCAATGGCTGCCAGAGCATTGAATGAATCCAGTGACTACAGCTGAACAAACAATATTGTAACTCTAGTTATATATTTCAGTGCTTTTTTGATTAACAAGAATTGTTCGTTTACATTATCAAAAACAATAAAGGATTTCCAAATAATACGTAATTAGCATATGCCTAATGCATGTCAAACTAGACCAGATTATGCATTCTGTTTATGAGTGTTAGTATGCAACCAAGATAAAAAACCATAAGTATATATCCTTTGAATATAATGAAATTTTTCATGTCAATTGTGTGGTTTTAAAAAAGAGCAGAATAATAAACATGAAAATAAACAGAATAAATATGATTCACGGTTACTATCCCATTAATCAAAACTTAGTTATAATCACCAGAAAGAAAAGTTAAAAATAAAATACCTGATCAATGTCATTATTTTGGGATTCCACAGCATGACTGGTATCTTCATCCAGAGCTGAATCTGCAGTTGATGAATCATCACATTTTGTTGATATTTCTTGGCATTCACCATCAGCTTCATTAGTCAGGTTATTTGATTTCACAAAATTATTTAAATCCAAAATTTCAGGGAATACAAGTCTTTAAAAAAAAACATAAAAAATAATAAATATTACGACAATAACAATCTACAAATAATTAAAAATACAATAATTCATATAAATACTTCTATAACATACTAAACTAATTAATACCCACTTGTCATTCAATTTTATTCTATGCATAGTAGAATAATCAAAATCAAATCGTTTAAGATGAAGGGTCAATAAATAAGGAAACTTTGTAAACTTGAGCCCTTTGTGAGCATCACATTTCTTTCCACAAACATCACAAAAGTATTGGTTGTTCCCCTCTAGGGTTTCGGGCTGAACAAAGGCTCTGAGAGCTTCCTCCTAAAAATTGATACATCAAAAAAAAAAAAAAAAAAATCCTGAAGCACAACTGAAGTTGGGCACACACTTAATCGCAAAAAGCCTACACTATACTCTGGGATGTATGCAGTGCCACAGTTCATCTTTTTCCATTCTTCAGTAAATATATTATATGCAATACTTTATTTTCAAATTTCTCAAAATGTTGCAATTTAATGTAGTAGTCAATTTCTTCACTTAATATAAGCGGCCAGGGAGCGGGGTAGCTCAGTGGGTTAGGCACTGCGCTACTAATCTCAAGGTCCCGGGTTCGAGACCGGCTGAGGCAGATAATTATTTATTCTGTATTCAGTCGCGGATCGACCCTGTGGGATCGGGGGATCCTCCTGGGGCTCACCCAGCCTCTTTAAAAGTGGGTACCCTTAATTGGGGGAAAAATCTGGCGGTTGAGCGTGATCTCGGCCAAATCACCTCCTTACACAACCGTTGGCTTTGAAACAGTACGGTTCTTTCCCAAGTACTGAGCCCAAGACCCTTCACGGGTTGTAGTGGTACAGGTTTTTAAAAATATAAGCGGCCACGTTTCCCATTCATAAAGAACAGTAGGAAATATAATCTATCTTTATCTAGTTGGCACTACAATCCGGGGGTGGGTCTTGGCCTCCTCTAAGAGCTTCCACCATCCAGCTCTATCCATTACCTTCTAGTTTGGTGTCTAGCGAAGAATCCTCGAGTCATCTACCACATTGTCCACCCACCTTAGTCTGGGTCTACCCTTCCTGGTTCGAACAATCTTATTCTTGAGTATTCTCTGAGGAATTTCTCCTTCTTCCATCCAAATCACATGCCCGGCCCAACCTAACCTTTCAAGTTTTATGAAGTTATTTGCACATTTAGATCCGCATACAGGACAAATAGCTCCTAGTTCTTTGGTGTTCTCCAAACTTCTTATTACTTAATAAGACTGTAAATCCACTAGAGGATTTTCTGTTCTAGTATTAACAAATCGTTTTCATCAGCCATAAACCATGCTTGTGAGACATAGATCAACAAAAGCATAATTAAGATCTTATACAACCTGATCTTTTCCTTCTAAATAGACGACTCCTGATCAACTTCCTCAAGTCAAAATCACAACGGTTGGCAGCCGTAATCCTCTTTCCTATTTCTTAAGGCATATCTTTAAAATATGTAAGAGCCTATGTCTATAAAAATTCAGTTTGCTAGACACCGGTTGCCTACACCACCATATATTTAGTTCTGGTCTCATTTATCTCGAGACCCAACAGCGAAGCTACCTGATGGATTGCCAGAAAGGCATTCCTCAGCTCAGATTTGGATCTAGCAACTATGCCAATATCTTCTGCAAAGCCCAAGATGTAGACACTTGAATTAATCATTGCTGTTATCTGTATCTCCAAATCTCTCACTGCCTTTTCAATGCCCAAAATAAACAGCAGACATGCAAACTTATCCCCCTGTCGCAAACCCTTATCTATCTTAAACTTGTATTAGCACTCTCCTAGTATTCTGATGACATTCCTTAAATCATGCATGGTCATCTTAACAAGACGGATTAGCTTCCTAGATACACCAAATTCTATCAGTGCTTTGTATATTTTAGAGAGATTAATATTGTCATTAGCATTCTTGGAGTCTACGAAAATATGGTAGATTAGAAAAACCTCAGGAAAAAAATTTGGTCCGCAGTAGATTTTCCCCTTCTAAAAACAGTTTGGCATTTTCCTACTATTTGTTCAGCATTAGCAACAATCGGTTGAAGAGGATTCTGGAAAGAATTTTATAATAGTTTTGTAAATTCTAAAATTAAGTTTCTGGAGTGAAGGTGTGAACTAAATAATTTTAAAACTGCAGAATAATAAGCATTACCCACACTTATTTATGTATTCATGAATTTCATTCTTTCTGGATATCGTAGACCACAAATACTTAAATTTCTATTTATTCTCTGTTATAAGTATATCACCGAAATCATTGCCATTTCAGCTACTAACCATAAATTTTGTTTTATTCATATTTAGAGACCCAATTTTTAAAGGTTTTTATCAACATTGTTGCATTTAAATTTAATAGCTTCCTCATCTTCGTTTAATATTACCGAATCATCTGCAGAACCAAGCACAGACCTTCTATTAAAGGTTTTTAATAAAAATAAAAAATTGATTTTTTTTTTCATACAGGAAACTGTAAGCCATTTTGTTATAAAAGAATTACAAATTTGATCACTTTCATAGCTGCTCTTACAGATTAACTTAAAAAAAAAAAATGTTCATCTTCACATCATATATCAAAAACAAAATTATAAAGAAAAACGGAATATCTTTAACTAAGTCAAGACCACAACAACACCGTACAATTGCTCAATCGCAGCATCGGGAACTGAAACATTAGATTCTATAGTGCGATTTTCCAGTATATGTAGGCAAACATATAGAACTATAGCGTGGGTTTGTTGCAGTCAAGTGTGTCCCTACCATAAAAGTAAATTTTTAACTTACAACACTCCCATATGCAACAGTACTTCCAAAGGGCCTTACAGGTAAAGGGATATCAAGAAATGTGTCTTCACGAAATTTTTCAGTGCCACATTCCAAACATTTAACATAATCAGTCATTTTTCCTAAAACAAAAAAAAAAAAAAAAAAAAAAAAAAAAAAAAAAAATTAGAATTACCGTGATATTAATTAATTTGTAAAATTAGATTAATAATAGAAAACATTATACCAAAAGAACATTTATGGTTCTCATAGAAAAGTAATAATAATAATAAGGCCTAACAAATCCGAAGGTTGCATGGCGATAACATCAACAATCCTGGCCTATGTATCTCCCTCAACAGAATCCTATCAAACTCAAATCAACAAGGTAAGACCTAGCACAATCCTCCCTTCAATGTCTTGGTCTACCCCTCAGATGTTTAATTTGTTGTTCAGTGCTGACTACCTTTTTATTTTTTTCTTGTTATTCAACCCAGCAAATTACAGAACAATTTAATTATAAGCCCATTTTAGTTGCTATGATGCTCTTACTTCAAATATATTTACCGGATGCAGCTCACGCAATTTGGCATCTAAATTCTCCATTAGACGTCCTTTTTTGGGTCTAATACTCTGCACAACTTTATCTTTATCTTCAAAAACCTGAAGGCATTGCTCTTCTCTTAGTATAAGCAGCCTAGTTTCGCATCAGTGAAAAACAGTAAGAAATATAATCGTTTTGTAAATTATTATTTTCAAACAGTAGACGACAATTGAGTAACTTTGTGAAAGAAAAATAATTAGTATATCCCACCTTCAATAGTATTTTAATTTCCTCTAGATATTGTAAAGCGAAGATACATTAACTTCTCTACCTACTTCAATGTATTCCTCCCCTAATTTCTGCATGCCCAAAATCATTGCCTTTTTTAATAGTAACCATATCGATCAAAAAAAAGATCAATGGGTGTAACTCTGAAAAAAAAAAATCAAAAATTATTTTTGTGTAGAAAATGGTTCCTCTTAATTTCCTCCGTTCTATGGCAAATGGGTGTCAATTTTGGTTGGTGGCCCACAATGTTTTATATCATTTAAGCATTAAAATTAGTTAAAACACCAGGAAGATAGTTTAAAATTATGTTTGTATCTCTTGTAAAGTTTTCATTTTGAATGTTACACCCACTGACCTTTTTACTGTCGATATATTTGGTTTAATTAGAATTAGAAACCTCATTCTTCAAAAGCATCCAACAGCATTATTATATGGACTCTTTACCAAACAAGGCCAAATCATCATCATAGCTAATCACAGGAATATTACTGCCTTGAGTTAAAACTCTCTCAGAAGGGATTACCCTTTTAATGACATATTCCAGGCCTTTATTAAATAAAACTGAGAAAAAGGAATCATCCAATCATAAATCTGATCGGACCTTAAACCACTCAAAATATAAATTACCCATTCGAACCCTATTAATGTTTCAAACATGTATATCAATACTAGATTAACTAGTTTCTTTGGTATTCCTAGCTTTAACAAAATATAATGTAACTTCGTAATAAAAAATGACAACTAATGTAACATTAGTTGTCATGGCAGCTATTTTCTAATGCTAAAAAAAGTTAATTGTTCATTTTAACTAACAGTTACTTTTGCTGTATAAATTATCTGCGAGCCAACAGCTTATAAGCAATTTAACTGTATTTTTATCATAGTTAATTCTGCAACTAATCAGCTGTTTAGCTTAACCTTAGCTAACTAAATATTAGTTAACTATTGCCAATTCTACTTATAGATTAGTTGAAGCTTTCAACGATATCTTCCTGAATGTGAATTGTGTAAAGTATGCAATATACTGTTTTTCTTGAAATGCCGAGAATTTTAGAGAGCTTGACTCTCTCTAGCGACTATAACAACAGTACCAATTATGATTTATCATATTTGTGATCTACACGAAAAACTGAAGAAAATTACTCCCCATTCGACTTTAATGCCAAGTAATCTAATTTACTTAAAAATCAGGTGCTAGCAGATGGACTACCAACAGTAGGTATGGTAAGGATCTTTAAGTCTCCCGCCTTTTTATAATATGGCATTTTTCTTTTTATGATCAGCCTATGTAACCAAAAATTAATATATTTGCATAGCTGTGTTTGATTTACTTATGGCAAAGTGGCTAAAAGCGAGTTTAACAAAAAAAAGTTAATTTGCAAGATTTCTTTTAATTTCCAAAATAATTAATTAAAAAATTTATAAACCAATTAGCGTGAATTTAATAAGGGTCTTGACAACAAATCAGTTCACAGATCGGAAATTTATGGTTTCGTTCATAAAGAGGCCACTTCTAAAATTGCTCCTGAAGTGCTGCGATCTCTTGAAAAAAAATCTTACTAAAACTTGGTACATTTATCCTTAAGCTCCAATTGTTTGATGTTTCCAGTCCAATGATGATTCTAACCAGTAATATTACTATTCCCAATTCCCAGTATTGAAAAAGAAAGGCATTTTCTTAAAGAAAATCTCAACACTAATAAGACAGAAAAAAGGTGAAGTTAGATTTCACAGATCGGAACACTCTGAAGAATCTGTGCACTGAAGAGATAATCTCAATTTTTTTTTCTAATTATAATAGACTAGTATACCCGAGCGAGAATTCTCGCATTAGATATCAATCCTTCTAATCCCTAATATATTTGAAGTATAAGCGACCTTAGGGATGCATATTTATTCGTGTAAACAATATAATATGTATTACTAAAAAAGTTTATTTAACACACACATTTGGTGTTCATATAGTTCCTACTTAATTAATAATTAGCTTACTCCACTGAAAAACTCTTCAATTTAGCAGTTAGGCAATTAGATCAAGCAACACCATTTTCTATGTGTAGTATTCATATTTAACAGTGCCCTTTAGGATTGGACATGGGAAACAATATGTAATTTCCCACTTTAAAAATTTTTGTAAACAGACTCAAACTGATATAAAGTTGCCATGACAATGGCATGCACGCAAGATGGCATGAGGCTCCTGCGGACTGTGCCTTATCTCCTATACCGTGCCTTATCTCGAAAAAGGTAGGTTTTAGCTTTAAAACGCTGGACCAATACGTTTCAATGGAACGTATATGATCTTGATGCCCGCATCAAAATCTTTAAAACGCGACCCATCCCATCTCTAATCGCCGACTCTTAGTCATCAAATCTTTGAAACCTCCCAGTTTTTTCATCACTTTTATTTAAGCCCTAGTAAGAATTCAAGAAACGAAATTGGAATTTGTCACATCTCTATGAAATTCCCTTTCTTTTGATACCTCATTCATCAAAATCCATCGCTCCTGAGAGCCAGAAAAGGGATCTATACTATCGTAATAATATATAGTAGTAATTATCTAATAATTACTTTTGAACATCAATCACAAAAATAATCACATTTCAAAGATAAAATAATTTCAAATACAGAAATATTTTAATTTCAGATTTTAACTACATGTAATAAAGACATAATACCAATATTAGACCTTGATATAGCTGATTGATAAGGTCAGCTTGTTCAGTATCCTTGAATTCTTGTTCTAAGGCATCAAACATAACACGGCAAAGTTCTTGTATATCGTGCTGCTGCCAAACTTCTCCAGATTCCCAGCCAAAACTTTTAGTAAGTTCAGTAGTTTCTACAGCAGTTTTACTTGATGTCTACAAAATAATTAATAGATAAATGTTTCAATCAAAACTTTATTCAGTTATAATGTATAACTGTTTTTATGTATAATATATAATCATAGACTATGTGTTTCTTAGTGTTAATGTACCTGCAGATTGAGAAACAGTTTCTGAAGTTGAAATGGAATACATTTTGATGGACTGCTGCTATGTGATGCATCAAATTGCCATTTATATAAAGCATTTCTGAATTCAGGAGTCATAAATAATGCTTGCAGAAGACTATTGAGATAGCAGGTCATTGCTTGGTTGACTAGACCAACATAACCTATAAAGTCATCAAAATACTTTATTTATAAACATTGTTTATAAATTGCAATCATTTGTGAACATTCAGAAAAGTGATTAATATAATTTAACTCTACTGAACTACAGTCGAACTTTGATAATTCATACATTTTTAATTCGAAATCATGGATAATTCGAACTTTTCTATTGGTCCTTTGGTTTTTCTATTTAAAAAAATGGTCGGTACTTTGATTTTTATTTGGATAAAAGGAAGTGAAGTCTAATACCTACATATATTACTCTCATGAGAAAACTACAAATACATATATCCTACACCATAAGTGAAACCAAGAAGTATTGCAAACTGTTTTAAAAAGGCCAGGTTTCGTCATTTTGCACTAGAAGAACTTCACGAAAATAATGAAATTATGCCTATTGTTGAAAACTGGAAAGAAATAATAGATGAAACTGGTGTTTTGTACGAGGAATTAGTGTGAATTGGCGATGACTTGGCGGAATGGGAATAGTTGACAGACTATAACATTTTGACCTGGATCGTTCAGATGAAGAAGAGGAAAATCCTCAAGATGATGAGAAACCGATACTTACAATCATCAAAGCCATGGAACATATCAAGGAATTACGGCGCTTTGTTGAAGTGCTACAAAATGTGAATGACTCTATTTTTATTGCCTTTATAAATTTATAAATAATGTTTGAATGAAAAATTAAGTCTAAAAAACAAACAAAAATATCAAACTTTGAATGTTTTAATGCACGGTTTAATTGTGCATACATCTATTTATTTAATAGGTATATGCATGAAAAATATATTTATGAAGAAATAGGAAGGAGGTGGTCAAAAAAGTGGATCACAAATAGCAAAAACTATTTAATAGGAACCGACATTTGAACCACTTTGCAGTTTTTCTTCAGGGCTGAATAAACAAGATACAAAATAAAAATAAAACAATAGTATATACAGTGAATGCATTAAAATTAATAATTAAAACGCCTTAGTGAAAAAAAATTATAACAGTGATAATTTAGTAAAAATGAAACTAATAGAGTAATAACAACAACTAAAAATAAATTAGTGAATATTAATACATTAAGCTGATTATTAACAAATCTAGCTATATAATAATAGTAAATATTAAATAAAAGTAAATATATAAGATGGGCAGAGGAGAAAATAAAATTTCATCAGAATTCATGACCAAAGAGATTGAAGCAAAGTGCCATCTGTAAGAGTTTAATGAACAAAATGTATACAAATGAATGGATAAGTAATATGGATAGAAAATTTTGAATAATGCCCTCGCAAAATTGATTATATTAAAGATGTAATTATAGGTATAGTAATAAGGAGGAAATTTTTTTTAACAAAATCCTTATAAACAATTAAAAAAAAGAATAAAAATAAATAAGGATATAAAAATGTGATAATAATAAAAATAAAGTGACAAAATCAAATTGTAAAGAAGATGGTTAAAAATTGACAGGGTAGATAATATTTTTGGTACTAGATTAAAATGTAATTACATAGGTAAAAAATTGAATATTGGAGAAAAATGAGAGATAAAAACAAAGAAAAGAGTAAAATAAGAAATATAAATGTTATTAAATAATTTAATAACAAGTTTACTGTGATAGGAAGAACTAACCTCTTTGGTAGAAGGTTCTGATAATAACATATGTGCAAATATGTGGTTACAATAAGCATTTCATGCTGTGTATATAGTATTATTAATGTTGTATAAATAACGTTGAATGAAGTTTATTACAGAACATTACATGGTGGCAGAGTAAAAATTTGATTTCAAAATGCCTTTGGATAAAGAGATGCTTGAAGCCATGGCCGCCATAGTTACAGAAGTTTTTAGGCAACAATCTGCTGCCGAAAGGAATTATTCGGCAGCTCCTATAGTCTCTGAGCTAGCATTTCAGGAAAACCTCCTAATCATATTAATCTAAGTAAGCATAATGGCCCAGATGGCTTGGTCAGTTTGCATTGTTTCGGAGTGCATGAGGCCTTAATAAACAACCTAAACCTCAACAAATTGATATGCTGATATACACTATGGGTCCTGGTGCTGGCGATCTTCTTAATGCGATTTGTATGGCAGCAGAAAAGAGGGAATCATATGAAGGAGTTGCTAAGGCTTTATCAGAACATTTTTGTTTACAGAATAATTTGTTTTTAGAACGAACTCGGTTCATAGCTCACCAGCAAACAGCAGGTGTTTGCCAGTTACAATGAAGTAATGATTTTCTTAAAGCTTGTTACAGGTTTGAATGATCGGTAGTTAAGTGCCCAGCTGCAGCTGCGCGAAATGACATTGAAAGAGGTGATCAACAGGGTTCACCAGATAGAGAGGCTTCGGAGTTCCTCCTCTTCAGACACAAGGGTAGAAGCAGGGCCCTCCCATGTTGAGGCAGTTCAGGGCGGATGTCAGGAAAGGAAAAGGTAAATTTAAATGTTTTAATTGTAGGAGTCAAAGGCAGCATTCAGCTGATAAATGTTGGGCTAAAAGGGTAGAATGTCACGAATTTCATCAGCTGGGACATATTAAACGCATTTGTCGTAATCGTCAGCGTGTCAATGAAATTCCTGGCACTTCTTCTATGTCTTCCAGGTCTTCTGAAAGTTGCCTGGGCATTCATAATATTCTGATATCAGAAAATAAAAAGGAAACTAGTCGCGTAAGGGAATTTTCTTTACATGCAAGGTTCAGGGGGTTCCCATAAAATTTAAATTGGGCACTGGGGCTGATGTTACGTGTCTGGGAGAAAGACACGCTAGTAAATTGAACCTACCAATACACCGGACATCACTACGGCTTAAGAACGCTGACGACACTCCATTAGAGGTATTAAGTTTGGTTAAAAAGAAATTGAAATACCAGACAACGGTCCATACAGAGATTGCTTATGTAACGAGCCATTAGTGAGTAGGGATTTGGCTTTTGAGTCTTGGTCTGGTGTCTGGCAATATTGAGCAAGTTTCATTTTTGGGTTTTGCAGACATTAAAAAGTCTTTCTGTAAAATTTTTAAGGGACTGGGTAAGTTGAAAGGGGCAACTTACAGTATTCAGTTAAGGCCTAATGCCCGACCCTTTTCAGTTAGTTACCCTGGTCGGATTCCTACCCATTTAAAAGACAAAGTTAAGGACAAGTTAGAACAAACGTTAAAGGATGGGGTTATTACAAAGATTGATGAGCCTACTGATTGATGCTCACCAATAGTCGTCATTCCGAAGAAGAATGGGAGTATTCGACTGGCTGTTGATTACACGGAGTTAAACAAAAATGTTCTCAGGGAAAAACTCCAGTAGCCCTCAGTTGAGGAGTCTCTTTCATTTATAGATGAATCAAAATATTTTAGTCGTCTTGATGCCAATAGTAGCTTCTGGCAGGTGCCTTTAGAACCTTCGATGGCAAAGCTTACAACTTTTATAAACCCCCCCCCCTCCCACTCGGAAGATTTTATTTTAATCGCATCTCTTCCAACTGTGGTCCCTGAACATTTTCAAAAAATGTTCTCCAATTTATCAAATGATTTTTTGGTTTATGGAGAGACAGAAGAGGAACACCATAGAAACTTACGATTACTACAGTGACTGGAGAGTAATGGTGTGACACTAAGTGCTGATAAATGTGAGTTCAAAGTGACTAGTATATCATTTTTGGGGCATATAATTACACAAGGCAAAGTTTTTTAGGACCCAAATAAAGTGAAGGTGATTAATGATTTACCTCCGCCTAAAAATCATAGTAAACTGCGGCATTTCATGGGTATGGCGAATTATTTGATTAAGTTTATCCCCGACCTGTCTATAGTTGCTGAACCGTTGAAAAGTTTTCTCAGTGAAAAGAACGATTGGGTCTGGTTGGAAGTACATATTAGATGTTTTGCAGATATTAAGGTGAAGATAAGTGCGGCAACAGCTTTGGTTCTTTTTGATCCCAATTGTCCACTTCGAATTTCGGCTGATGCTTCAAACTATGGACTAGAGGCAGTGTTAGAGCAGAAAGCACGAGGAATATGGAGTCCAGTTCAGTTTGTTTCACGAACGCTGAATCCAGCAGAACGAAGATACGCCCAAGTGGAGAAGGAGGCATTAGCGTTGACCTGGGATTGTGAAAGGTACGCTCAATTTGTTCTCGGGGTCTCGTTCATATTGTAGATAGATCATAAATGTCTAGTCGAGTTGATAGGAGATAAACCCGTGCAAGATTTAACTGCTAGGCTCCAGCGCTTTCAGATGAAGTTATCTAGATTTGACTACACTATGGTGTATGTCCCCGGAAAAGATCTCGTAATTGCAGATGCCTTGTCAAGAGACTAACTTGATTCAGAGAGGGTGCATCAAGATGTCTTAGATGATTTGGCCCATGTTATTCAGTCAATAGATCTTCCCGACAAATCCAAACGTATGGAGAAAATCCGTTTATCTCAGAAAAAGGGCCCATTATGCAGGAAATTAAAGGAATGTATCAATAGCGGTGATTGGTCAGACTTTGAGCACACCAATTTTTACAAAGAGCAAGGAGACTTAGTGTGCCATGATGGCCTTATTTTGAAGGGTTATAGGGTGTTTATACCCAAGGATTACAGATCAAAAATATGTCCCACATTCACAGCGGGCATTTGGGCATGGGGTGAAGTGTTTGGCATGTGCTAGGACGTCGATATGGTGGCCGGAAATTACGGTCGATATTAAACATAATGTGGAGCCATGTGCCAAATGTCTGGAGCACAACACAAAAGTTGCAGAGCCCTTACAACCTTCTGAACCACCGGAGGGTCCCTGGCAGGAGGTGGGTGCTGACATTTTAGGGTTTAAATCAAAGTATTTTTTAGTAGTTCAAGATTATTTTCCCAAATTTATAGAGATGACTTCATTAACTAATAAACGATGCTCTACGACATATACAAAAATATGGGATGGTAAGTTCATTTGTTCAATTGATTGAGGGTCAAGGCATGTTCTGATAGTTCGGAGGCGGGACTGGTGAAGTGATGGATGTTTTGTGTTGGGAAATGCGAGATTTGAGATGGTTTTGCCCATATAAGAAGAATTACAATTGGCATAGAATCTGGTAATCTGGTAAACTACATTAAACTCTAATAAAAACCCTACTAGTTTAACCCTTCCTTTCCTTAATTCTTCACAATCTACAGAAGTAGAAACTTCATCTACATTCTACTTTTCCTTTACAGATCCCTTCCTTATAGTCCTATTCTCTCTGATAATATTAATTTCTAAAATTCATATATATTAATATTAATTCCTACAATCTACTATTTCTACCTTGGCCTTAAGCCCCATAATAAACTTTCTTACCTTTTTACCAACTTAAAAGATCCTATCCCTCTCAAACACTGCTCTAATGTAGTTAACCGGAATCTGTGCTCTACGTCCAATTGTAATTCTTCTTATATAGGGGAAACCAAAAACCATCTCAAATCTCGCATTTCCCAACACAAAACATCCATCACTTCACCAGTCCGCCTCCAAACAATCAGAATACACCTTGACCCTCAAACATTCCTTTAACTTTGATCAATCCTCTATCCTTGCTGCAGTTCCCATGAAAAAAGACTTAATTCGGAATCAGTTTACATACACCTTGAACGGAACCCGGTTAATCATAAAATAGACAAAAATTGTATTTCCCTGACTTACAGGCATATTTTAAATCTTATTAACACAGTAATATCCCTATCATTCTTACAATTTATTCTCCCCTATTCTTTCTTCCTTCTTTATCCTTTTGTTTTATTTTATTTTTTCCTCCTTTTTTCATTCAATTTTTATTTTGTAATTTAACAATTCTATTAATTAAGAGTAAACTTACTATGAAATTGTAATAAGATTGCAAAAGGTAAATGTAACATTCTTTAATAAACTTTATTGAGCATTATTTATACAAATGAAATGCTTAATGTAACCACATATTTGCACATATGTTATTATTAGAATCTTCTACCAAAGAGGTTAGTTCTTCCCATCATATCCTCCCTTTTCTGTGATAGCAGGATCTTCTAATCGCAAAAGTAACGGTTCGGCCTTCTGATAAGTCCCCTACTGCAAGTTTGAGGCTCTTGTAGCACCTGCGTTACCGGTGCTCCGGTGGGAGTCGTATTTCGTAGGTCAGTTCTATTTTCTGTTTGGTCAATTGGTGAGGGATGGTTCATGTTGATTTTCGTCAGCCTATCTTCCTCAAACTTCATCATGGGTGCAGGAACAAGAAAGGTCCTGTTCCGGTGATAATTTTTACCATGGACTTCAACCAGATAATCTCTATTCGTCACAACAAATGAACTTACCATCCCATATTTTTGTGTATGTCCTTCACATGCACCCACTCACGCACACTTAGGTGGCGTAGAGGATGGGCTCTATGATGCTTATCGAAGTACGCCTTCTGCCTCTCTTTCTCTTCTTTAAAAAATTTCCTATGCTTGCTCAATCCTTCCCATGATGGTTCAAGAAGCCTCGGTTCAACAAGTAATCTTGTCCTACTTTTTCTTCCGAACATAAGTTCCATCGGGGAGTACCCGCCCTCCAATGGAGTTGATCGATGCGCCAATAGCTCAACAAAAGGGTTTGCATTCTTCTTTAAGCAGCTCTTAACAATTTTTACAGTTGACTCCGCTTGACCATTAGACTGAGAAAATCTCAGACTCGACGTCTATAGTTCCAAGAGTCAGCAAATTCATGGAGCTCTGCTGAGGCAAACTGCGCTCCATTATCCAATCGAAGAAATAAAGGGATTCCTTATCGAGCAGAAATTTCTGTTAATGCAAGGATAATCGTAGAGCATCGTTTATTAGGTAATGAAGACATTTCAATAAATTTGGGAAAATAATCTTGAACTACTAAAAAATACTTTGATTTAAATCCTAAAATGTCAGCACCCACCATCTGCCAGGGACCCTCCGGTGGTTCAGAAGGTTGTAAGGGCTCTGTAACTTTTGCGTTGTGCTCCAGACATTTGGTACATGACTCCACATTATGTTTAATATCGATCGTAATCTCCAGCCTATATATCGACGTCCTAGCACGTGCCAAACACTTCACCATGCCCAAATGCCCGCTGTGAATGTGGGACACATTTTTGATCTGCAATCCTTTGGTATAAACACCCTATGACCCTTCAAAATAAGGCCATCATGGCACACTAAGTCTCCTTGCTCTTTATAAAAATCGGTGTGCTCAAAGTCCGACCAATAAAAAATATAACATCAAAGTAGAGTAGGATTATGTTGAGTAGGACATCATGAATTTTGATTTTATAATTTTTACTATTTAATTAATTGTGTATGATTTGTTCAATATATGCGTTAATTAATGTTTTAATTATTATATTTAATTAGTTTTTTAATGTTAATTGATTACTTTTAGTATTTTATTCAAAACCTTGTCCAATACATTTCAGCATGTGTTGGCTTTAGTACGAGTATTACAGTCGAAATTGGATAATTCAAAGTTGAAGGGACCACTGAAAAAATCTAATCATCCAAGATTTCTACTTAAACATGCTTTATTTTATTTTTTACTCCTACTCTGTAGAAATGTTTATTGATATATGTAAAAGGTTCATTGTGAACATTTGAGTTCACTGACATCGTTTATATTGGTCTTGGTGAAAATAGGTGTTTAATATGTATGTCCAATAATAAAACACTTATACAATTCAGAAAAACAAAACTTCAGCATTAATTCAAGCTTTTTAATAATTTACAAGGTATTTTAAGTAAGGATATGGAATAGGGTAGATGCATGGTTTTTTGAAAATGCCTAAAATAAATTATATTCTTCTCAAAAGTTATGTAAAACATTAAATCATTCATAAAAACATTCTTCTTAAATTTATAAAAATCATTTCCTTTAGGCCAGATATTTTGGCTATTCAAACGCGCCATTTTTCGCGGGGCTTATGTGGCATCATTTTTCATTTCAGCAAAGCTATTTAAACGACTTTGCATTGGTTCTGGTGAAACTTGCTAAATTTGATCTAATTCTTTGATTAGTAAAAGTATGGAACAAGAGCAAAAAACTTCATATAAGTATTGTATTGTGCCTATAAGCAAGAATACAATAAAAAGTGCACCAGATAAAGTATTTTTTCTCATTCCAAAAAAGAGCAAAGTGATGTAAAGTCATGAGAAGAGATTGTTTTGAAGTCAATGTAATACATTGTTTCCTTTACAATCGAATTTACAAAAAGTTTTGATTGGACATTTGATGAATTTTTATCACTTTATATATATATATATATATATATATTTATTTGTGGGAAATTTATTTGCATATCAATGTTTTTATGGGAATATAATTAGTATTTTTTTTTTTGTTTAAGCTAGAAGAGGATACAGAAAACTATAAGCAATACAGAATAATGAATCATCATAGGATTCCCGTTGAGATATATAACAAAAATATTAGATAAAATAATTCTAACTGTATTCTAACAACTGAAACACATGCACATTTTTACTAAATAAATTAAATCGTATTCTTATACTTCACTGCATTTGTTGATAAAATTATTTTTTCTGCAGTTTTAGGTTATGCTTAGTTTTCCAAATTAATACATGAAATGATGTACTAAAAGAGCTTCAAAACTAAATTAATCATCACAAAATTATCTAGTAGCTTTTACTCCTATAAATTCGGTAGATATAAAATTTGGATTTGAAGAAAGAAAAAAACATTGACATCACAATACCGTCTATTCTCGGAAGATTATTCGACAGCGTTTCCTTCAAATTTGATTAATTCTCTATTCTTAGCGCAGTCGAATAATCTTCCAAGAATAGACGGGATTGTGATGTCATTTTTTTTTCTTTCTTCAAATCCAAATTTTATATCTACTGAATTTATAGGAGTGGTTATATCCTACTTAGAACACTCAGTGTTGTCAAGACACATCATTTTTCAAACTATATGTATTCTCAAATGGTAAGGTTTAAGATTAATATTTAGCATCAAACGATTTCATTTAGATGTTTGGTTAAAAAGTATCAGGTAAACAAACTGTTTGTTATAATCGTGCAAACCGGACTCTCATTAGGTGCCTAAACCAGACCCCTTATTTTTATGACTAAAGTCTGCCTGTATCTGTTCACACTCATATTCCCTCGATATTCCATTTCAGTTTTCACAAAAATTTATCTTACTTTCTCCTTACATTCCACCTGCACCGTCTTTCTCCTCACCTGTCGTTGGAGGTATTTCGTATATTTTCCCATTCACTCTTTCACAAATATTTTTCCTTCTGGATGTTGTCCAATTATCCTCATCACCACTTTTTATGTATTTAGAAATTAAAGAATATAATTCACTTAAATTAAATTGTATTTTAAGCAGACAGACAAGTACCAATTTCCTGCAGATTTTTATGAGGAAGCTTTAATTGCTTCATTTGTTATGAATATTACCAACTGAGATGTATGCACAGTGTTATTACAAAAAGAATTCAAAACTTCTAATAAGTATGTAGAATTGGCTAAAACTCTGAATGGAGAGCCTTAGAAATTTCAAAAGTACAGCCCACGGCCACCAACTTAAAACAAAATTTCTGAAAAGAAACGCTTTAGCACAAAACAGCCTACTCTCCTTTAAAGTGGTGCAAAAAATACAAAAAAGTTTAAATGCAGAAACTGTGGTTTGATATATAGTATTCAAGAAATACTGCCAAAGTAAAAGGTTAGATAAGAAGGATAATGATGTCAGTCATTATATCACAGAGATCTTGACATCAAATGACCAGACAGGAAGTCAGACTTTTGGTAAACATAAATGGTCAAAATAAACTTACAGAATTCGAATTAAATTCTGGCTCAAAAAATACAATCTTATCAAGCTCTTGGATTGCTTGTGGTAAATTTCGTTTAGTAAAATCAAATGTAAAATTATACAGTTATTCTGGGCATGAAATAAAAGTTTTGGGAGAAGCTGAAGATGAGGCTAGATGGAGAGGGATTACAAAAAATTTACCTATTGTGGTAGCCCAAGCACCTTACAAAAAGAATTTGTTAGGGCTGATGTGGAATAAGCCTTTATTAAATATACACTTGGACAAATTCAGTAGTTATTCTATTTATGAAGAACAAACCAAAACAAATAAGCCTCAGAATAATGCAAAACACCAACAAATATTAAAGAATTTCTCAAAGTTATTTCAAGACGATATTGGCCACTGATTTTTCATCTGGGTTAAAGGAGAAGTTAGAAGTTTATCAACATCCACTTCCAGTAATTGAAGACCTCTTTACAAAAGTTAATGGGGTTGAGGTATTTTCATGATTAGATATCTCAGAAGCGTATTTTTCACTTCCAGTAGATGAAAAGACATAAAAATTACTTAGGGATTGATCCTTGTATACCATCGTGCAGATGTGAACTGACAAAAGTTACTAATAATCAACAACCCATTTGGACTTTATAGTTTCCAGCGGCTCGCTTTTGGAATAAATTCAGGTCCAATGATTTTTCAGGAGAAAATGGAAATCATTTTACAAGGAATAGAAGGTATTTGCTTGTCTAATGGATGATATCATCATATCAGGAAATGAAGAACAGCACTTCCAAAGACTTCAATTAATGCTCAAGAGACTCCAAACTGCAGGTCTACAACTAAAAAATTTAACTTTTAAGGACTGCATTTTGCAACTTTTTAAGGACTAAAGTGAAATACTTAAGCTATGTAATTAAGAAATCAGACCTCTGCCCGTCCCCAAATAAAATAAAAGCCATAAAAGAAATGCCTGAATCAACTAACATAAAAGAATTAGAAGCCTTTATTGGTATGGTGAATTACTATGGAAAATTCATAAAAGACTTCAGTGATATATGCACACCATTAAACCAACTGAGAAAAAAAGATACACCTTTTGTATGAGATCTATCCTGTCATGAAGCTTTTAAAAGATTAACAACAGCCTTGATTGAAGAAAGCATTCTTGCACATCATGACCCAAAATTGCCTTTAGTTTTGACAGTGGATGCCAGTTCCAAGGTGGTGGGAATAAGTCTTTTACACCGATTCCCAGACGGAACGGAACGACCAGTTATGTATGGGTCTAAAACCCTAAATGCAGCTGAACAAAGATAGCCTATTCTCAAATTGCGAGTCATTATTTATGGTATAAAAAAATTTCAAGAATTTTAGTGGGGTAGGAAATTTATATTACAGACAGATTGTCGCATCTGATGAATATTCTAAATTTCAAGAAAAAAATACCTCAAACTGCAGCAAATAGACTTCAGAGGTGGAGCCTTTTGCTCCGGAATTACACATTCACTGTGGAATATGTATCCTCATCAAAATTTGGGAAAGTTAATGGCCTTAGTCGCCTGCCAAATCCACAATTAGAACAGACAGACTTTGCATTTGAGGAAAACAGCTGATAGCATCCCGACACGATACGCATATCGGAATAGTAAGGTCCAAGGCAATGGCTCATAGAAAGTTTTGGTGGCCGAAATTGGACCAAGACATTGAAGACAAAATAAGGACATTGAAATATGCAACAAATACGCCAAACAGGAGCCTACGGGATACATAACATACCCAGCATCTGGGCGCCGTTGGGACAGAATTCGCCTACATTTTGCACGTCCTTTTAAAGAGAAAATATTACAGCTTGTGGTAGAAGCATTTTCTAAGTGGATAGAAGTATTTGTGGTCAATGATATGACAACCGAAAAAACCATTTGCCTAAAATCAAAATTATTCACTCAGTTTGGTTTTCCTAGGACCACAGTCACAGATAATCAAAGCACCTTCACGTCATCTCAATTCAAACAATTCTGTGACCAATTTGGAATTAAGCACATCTTAACTCCAAGCTATCACCCCCAATCCAACGAACAGGTTGAGAGATATGTACAGATCGCCAAACAGAATCTTCGTAAATTAATGGAAACAGGAAAAGATATAAACCAGGAACTGTGAAACTTTCTATTCCAATTTCATTCCACACCAGTTGCGTCGGGAGTAAGTCTAGCAGAGTTGTTTTAGCGTCGACGATCAAGAACAAAATTAGACATCATGCATCCACTCAAGACAAGTATATCCTCTGAATACCCAAAATTTTCCAAAAAATACTTAGAGGAAAGACAACCAGTTTGGGTGAAAGAAGGTCGTAACCGAACATGGAAGAAGGGATGCATAACTCGCAGTTGTGGGAAGAACAAGTACATCCTACAGTCTGGAGAGAAAAAGCATAGCTCTCAGCTGAGACCCTTCCTGACCAATGATACAAGTCATACTTGAGGAACTGTACCACATATAGAAAAAAAATGCAAGAACAAAACAGATTTTTAAACATAATAAAACGCACGATAAATGGAGTCGCCAGCTCCAGTATCCATATTGCCTCCAGAACATGATTGCCTCCAGCAGAATCTGTAGAGAATCGGAGATGTTGTATGTTATTTTTATCCCATATGGCTGTAAAGAAGAAATGACTGTTCCATATCTAGACAAAATTATAGAGTGAAACCAAAAGAATTTCCAAAAAAAAACAAATAATATAATTATGAGCAATAAGAAAAAGAATGACAGCATGGTCAATATAAATACAGCATAACCAAAAAAAAAAGCCGCAGAGCTCCGTCACTAAGGTCGTATTTTATCAGACATCTCAAAAACATAAACAATCGTGTTCGATGGAGATGCGCAAATCTTTATAAGAGTCAAAATTTCAGGTAAGCATACCGAAATTGTGACTAAAATTTACCAATAATTTTATTGTTCTGCATTGAAGAGAATCCTACATATCAAATTTCAGCTTATTTAATCCAAAGGGGGGCGCCAGAGGTGCTCAAATGTAGTGGAAAAAAAAAATATATATTTTGTCTGATTATCTCCAAAGCTTCCATAATCGTGTTCCAGGTGTTATGAAGTGGATAGAAAATGCAATCCTGCCTCTCACTGCTGACCTTCGACCTAGTAAAATAGTCTATTCATGACTAATATGACTAAAAAAGTTGAAATAACCATTAATTTGCTAATCCTGGTCCGATTTCAATGTAACTTCTTTTTTTTTATGGGTAATTTAACTTCCTTTCAAAAGAAATAAACTTTTAGCTCTCAAACTTGGAGGGGTTTTAGACGTGCATAGAGAAAAATTCAGGGAGAGGGAGAAACAAGTTTGGACCGCTGGAGGTGCTCAAATGTATCAGGAAAAAACACAAAAAATATATACATCAGACATCTTCAAAACTTCCATAATCGTGTTCTGGGGGTTATGAAATGAATAGAAAATGCAATCCAGCCCCTCATCACTGACTTTTGATCCAGTGCAACAGCCTATTTTATACAGAGAAAATAAGACTAATAAAAACCTTGAAACAGTAGTTGGTGCCCCCATATCTCCTAGTCTTAAGATTACCAAAAGTACATGGACAATAACTCATCTTCCTGAGGCCTTTACATTGTCTTTACATTGACAATACAATTTCCATTGTCTTTATAAAGTTTTTATACCCAGCTTCCCAAGTTTATACTTCATGGTCATAGCTCGTTTCTTGATCATTGCAGTGGTATAAGACTTAATAGAAATCTATTGTCGTAATGTGTCACCAAATTATATAATTCTTACATGTACAAAAAGAAAAATATTTATATCAACTTAAATTTTTAATAATTCCACAAACTTACAAGCAAGAGAGACTATTAAGTAATATATTTGCCTAAATAAACTTTTTTGTTGTTTCCAATATATTGAAACAATTAATGATTAAGATTAAACAGCACATAAATAAAAAATAATTTAAAATTTTTTACCTGTTTCATGTCGAATTAAAGGAGTGGTAAATGTATATTCTGTAGCAGGAGAAGCAGTTGGAGGTCTTAGAGCTGGAAGCTGATATGTTGGAAACTGGTCTGGAGGAGGAGGAGATGTGATAGCAGCATTTTCTGAATCATTGTTTGATTGTGTTTTCGAACAATTATAAACCTTGACAAGGGTTCTGGCATTGCCCCCAATTCCTTCAAGAAATAGTGCATTCCTAGCTCCAGGATCAGTACAGAGCCCAGCTGATTCCAGAGAACCTTGAGTTTTTTCAGTAAAAACCTAAAATAAAATACCGATGAATAATAAAAATTTCATTTAAAAAAAACAAAAAGAAGTAAAATAATAATAAAATAATGTACTCTAGTTATATCGTCACGGGTCTGCAGTGTCAACTGAAATGAATTTGGATCATAATTCATTTTTTGTGCCACATGTGAAATTAGTGCATGCACAGAAGTAGATGCTGGAAAAGTAACTTCCAATTTTTCCTTTCCAACTGTGCTAGCACAGTTGTGCACTATGCACTCAACTCGCAATTCTTGTGCCACACACACCATACCCTACAACATTCAAAAATAAAATTGCAACCAATTATACCTTCCTTGCAAAAACACTTTTCCTATAATGAATAATGTATACCTGAAAACACATGACGTAAGTCAACTCCTAACCATAAGTAACAAACAAAGTTTTAAATCAATTGCATCAGGCAAAACACCTATATTGTAAAAAATCTTTTATCTAATAGAATAATTATTTTACATTGTTAATATAAGAAAACAATACAACTCTAGGTAGATATTAATCTGTTGTGTTAAACTTTAAAAATTATTAGTATGGTAGAGCTGAATACAGAACAATCTGTAGTATAAATCACACAGTTGGTACTATAAGAGTTCAGATCACACTTTAATAAATTAATGAATCATAAATAGAATTCATGTCTGGAATAGGTAATCTTTACATATGAGAGCTATAAAGCCAACTACAATACAAAACAAATGAATAGCAAGAGAGACTTCAAAAAGTATAAATTAGAAAACAAAAAAATTATAATTGAATATTTAACATCAATCAGACAATGTATAAGCAATATATTTTGAAGTCACCTTATTTTCACCACCCAAATTGAAACAGGAAACTGATGAACACTGGAAAATTGCCAAAAGAGGGTTTATTTTCAGAAGAGTAGCAGTGTCTATAAATAGGGCCAAAACATGAAAGTGACTCTTTTCATGTAATTAAAATTAACTTGACAATAATGTTTTCAAAAACTGCTTAACATTTAGTACTTACGTCAGATTATGTTACCAATATGAAGAAACCATGTCTCCACAGTCACTAAAAATAAAAAGCTTCAATTAACACTCAAAATAAAAATTAAAAAGGCAAATACAAATGATGCACAAAAAAATGCAACAGATTTCGAATATTTATTCAACCATCAACCTATTTCGTTCTGAGAGAGGTTATACTAAGTCAAATCAACAGTTACAATACACAATACATTAGCGATTAGAAAATATACCATATTTAATCATTACGATGAATATTTATCATTAAATTTCCAAAACAATTCGATCATTGTGACATAAGCTGTGATAATCACCACTGAGAAACAACTGCTAGCTAGTAACCACACAAATAAAGAACACGAGCTATAAATTCTGTCACAATGATAACAGTTATCAGCACAGCTTTTCTAAATTTTATATCAAAATATATCTTTCACTGCTATCTATATAGATCAACTTCAAAAATTACATAGGGTTGTATGTTATCCTGGCTGATAAAATATTTGTTTTGTTGGAAACGGAAAAAATCAGAACATGTTATTTGTATTTTCATAGATTTCGACGAAGAATGAGACTGTAGATATGTCATGTATTTTCATTATGTATCTTCGCCTATGTCCTTAACAATCATTACTGGCTAATGTTAATTTTTTAATATCATGTAAAAAATAAAATATTTTAAAGAACTGTAATAAAATATAATTTGTTTTATCATCCTAGACGATATTTTATAATGTTGTACTTAATAACAGTATTCAATATAGAGAGAAAACTTCGGATTCTATAACTAGGGATACACGGATCCTGAAGCCGCCTCAAGGCGGGCTTATAATTATTCCTTTCAGGGTCAATATTATTGAGTCAATATCGAATTTCGTCAATATACTAACAGTCTGAGGGGTAGATTGTATTAATAATATTGTCACATGTGATATATACATAACGTTAAATAATATTGACAGTGAATTAATAATATAAAAAATACATTCTAAGGGGTAAAAGAAATACTAGATATGAGGCGTCTTGGGAAAACATTGCAAGATGGGTCAAAGCAAGAAATAGCATCAGTCTTAATAACAAAAAATTGAGTCTTAACCAGAAACCAAAATAGACGGACGGATACCTGAAAAAAACCAAGTACTATTTACTGTTGTGGTTTTTGAAGAGACACACTTTTTTTTTAAATAGAATTGTTATCTATGGTCCCTTTACTCGTTAATATAGTCCGTTCTGATTTAATAACTATACAGGATCTATCGAAGCCTGTATCATATATATGTTGCCAGAGGTCTATGTTTTAGAACACTCGGCTAACGTGAGGGGTAGTACAACAATTTTTGAATTTTTGCAATTCAGTTTAATTATTTGCATATTCTATATTCATAAAATTAATATCGTTGTTTGTTTTGGTATAAAACCGCAATCATTCTTGCCCTCTACCACTATAGTTCTTACCTTGCTTAGATATGGTCCTCAAACTGACAAGGTCCATACTTATCTCTTGGACCAAACCTTGTCAGTAAACCGCAAGTGTAAGAGCAGCGTTGCTCTAGCAAGGCTGTGAGGTGTTCAGAAGAGTTTTAGTGTTTAGTGTAGTACCAGGACAGGAGATTGCGAGCGGTGCTGAAATTTACGCGTGCGTTACAGCGAGGCACTTGTCTTTATCGAAGGAGACATTAGAGGAGAGAAGCGGCCAAGTGATGCTCACGGAGGTGAGTGTATCACTGCCGGGCGTATACTCCCCGGGATAACTTGTGCTCGGGAAAAAAAGTAGGAAATTACCTGTTGAATCGAGGATTCTTTAGCCATCACGGGGATTAAACAAGCATAGGAAATTTCTTAATTGAGCGAAAGGGAGACAGAAGGCGCAATTCGATAAGGGTCACAGAGTCCGTCCTCTACGCCATTTAAGTGTGGGTGAGTGGGTATATGTGAAGGACATTAAAAATACAGTTTGGTATGTTGTTATTTGGTATGACGGATAGAGATATTCTGGTTGAAACCATAGTACAGAGCCTTTCTTGTACCTGCATCCATGATGGAATTTGAGGAAGATAGGCTGATTAAGAATCATTCACCACCATTTGACCAAACACAAAATAGAGCTGACTTATAAAAATGAACAGCTCCGCAACAGAACACGACTCCCGCCGAAGTACCAGTAACGCTGCAGGTGCCACAAGAGCTTGGAACATGCAGTGGGCGACTTAACAGAAGGCCGAACCGTTACTGTTGCGACTAGACCATCCTGCTGTCGCAGAAAAGAGAGGGTGTCGTGGGAAGAACTAACCTCTTTAGTAGAAGGTTATGGTGATAAAATAAGAGTAAATATGTATTGTTGACATTTGGTATTTGGTACATTATCAAGTAATGCAGCAGCAGCTGCATTGACAATCTCGTTCTTCAGCATGTTGAGCACTTAAGACAATTTCTTTTGGTATGGGAAATGGGAAATTTTCAGTAGAGGATGTCAATTTGCTAAAATATGAGAACATAACTACAGCTCTCTGCAGTGAGACCGTTTTCGGTTAGAGGTAAATCTAATAGAGGTTCATACGATCAGAATCAGGTGTGATTGTATAGTTCGAAATAACACATCCTAATAAGTGGATAGTTTTCACCGATCATTAAATTTTTCTCTGATTTACGAACATTTATTACATTTTACTGATTATGAACGTATTTCCAGATCGATCAGGTTAGTTGTTACCGTCCCTCATCCTGACACTGATAACGCCTAGCTTATTCTTCCTATTTGTTGGATTTTAAGTTGATATTTTAGATTTTATGTTTATGTTGATGACGTTAAAAATTAAATTTTAACTACATTTCATTACTAATATTCCTTTTACAAAAAGAAATGGAATAATGCCAATAATAAAATTGATTTAAACAAATTTGTTTAAACTAAATAGGTAAGAACAGTTAACATTATTTCAGGGATGAAAATTCCCTAATGCTATCCAAAATGGCAATAAATGTGTCTCCTTCTGTATGAAGACGCCCTTACATAAATTCTCACATATTTTCCTGAATGGAATTATTCCAAAATTTTGAAAATATTTAACCGCGGCTTCCGAAGAGGACAACTCCCAAATGTTTATCATTTTTTGTCCAAATAATGATACAGAAATCACAACAAAAAAAATCGTTCCAAATGAAAATAAAATCTAAAAAAACCATTTATTGTAAAAGAACTAAATAATTCTTCACAAATAATGCTAATAAACAAAACAGTAACAAGGATAGGTTATAGAACAATGTCAGTCGACCGCGAAATACGTAAGTACTAGTTAATTTATATTTTTCTATAGCAGTCAGAAAATTATTTAGGTTTTTGTCATGTTCTTATACTGTCACATCGTCTAAATTAGGTAAGGTACTTTCAAGATTTTCGTCCTGTTCAATGCAACCAATTACTCTCTGAAAACAAACTCCGTTCAATTCAGTTAGTAATCCCAAAAGGAACACGAAGAAAGTGATACAACTTGCCGGCCGTTTCAAAAGCAGTGTATTGTTTCTCAGATTCTAAAATAAGTATTTGGTAGTATGCGCTCTTCAAATTTAAAACACTGAAGACCTTTTTTTCTGAGACTTTTGAGATTATTTTCTCAATTTTCGGAAGGGAGGACGCGTCAGATTGAGTGATCTTATTTATAATTCTCAATAAAGCCACAACCATTTCGCTTTGCATCTCTTATTACAAAACTTGAGCTCGCTAGGGTGAGTAACTGAATTCAATCACATCTTCTTCCAGAAGTCTGTTAACATCGTCATTAATAAACTTACTATCTTCATTTAATAGCTATCTTGTTTAAGCGCAACGGGTGTTTATTTCTCATCAAGTTTCCAAAAACAGGTTTCAGGCGCGCTAATGCTACGCCACAAATCTTCAGAGAAGGTCGAAAACCTTGAAAATCAATTTCTTCGACGAAGTGATTTTAGAGTATGTATATCATATCCAATTATTGTATCACAGCAAAGATGGTTCATGATCAATAGCGATTCATCTTTGTAAGAGTGCCCGCCGAGTTTAAGGTCTATCTTACACTGACATTTTATTTCAGAGTGCAAAGATGAATTAGCCATTTATATTTGCCCTTTATAAGGTAAAACCATAATATTGCATTTTCATACAAGAGCAGAGTTTATGAAGTTTAAAGAGCTTCCAGTGTCGATAAGGACTTTAACCTTAGCCCCATTCAAAGTTATCTCAACAGTTGGTCTAAGGAGACTGCTTGGGGACGCTGCTACAGCTACTACAGTATTAGCTAGCAGGTTAGATGACGCTGATGATTTTGGGTCTAGTATCGGTTCGTGTTATGTTTGAACGTTGATAACAAAGATACTTTTGCTATGTATGTCTTCTAGATTATGTTTCTTCTGAGAATCTGACTGGCACCCTATATTATTATGCCCCACTGCTAAGGATATGTAAAATGTATTATCGATCACTGGAAATGTGCTTACCGATCACGGTCGACTATTTGCGTTAAGAAAGGTTATAATCTTATTCGTACTTAATCGAATTTATGTGGCTATCGTTAAAAATAAGTATTCATTGAGAACATTGGTGATTATTAAAATTATTACTGCTTTAATTAGACCAGAGATGTCGATTTCTGCACGTTCAAGAGATAAAAAAAAACCCAACTGATACTTTCCAGTTGAGGTCGGGTCTTACCATAATTTAAATTTAGTTATTCAGCAAAGCTAAGCTAGTTTCCGTCTGAAACTAACCTCAACGTAAGCGTTTTGAATAAGTGACGTCACGCCCTTTTGAAAAGGGATGTGACACTACCGGAGGATTGCACAAGCTATAAGGTAATCATATATCAAAGAAATTTTACAGATATTTTTTATTGAACTTGAAAAAATGACAATTATATTAAAAAAAGACAGGTACAAACTATATAAATTTTTTAGAGAATACAACATTCCTTTAGTATTTCTTTATTAAAGTTACATATATATTTTTATTCAATCTACTCTCGTTTCGAGTCTTCCTTCTTCTTCAAGGTTTTATTTTTCTATCCAACATTCCACAATTCAACAAAAACACCATAAATTTTTAGTTAGTTAAATCAAGAACAGTATAACTACGCAAAGACGTTCCTTACGTCTCCCTTACAACTTGTTATATGTGCAGAGATACTCCTTCAAGGTCTCTTCCTTAAAGCCTTCTTTAATGAATCGATAGTTGAAGGAGAGATAATGGAACCTTTCTAGCTACCTTAAACTCTCCTTACACTTACACTCTCCAAGTTATAACTTATAACGCGAAAATTTGCGGTTTTCAGATTTCAACGGAAATATCCATTTTGAATATCCTTGAATCCATTTTGACTAGTTTCGACGTGATGTTTGTACATACGTTCATTCGTATCTCGTATAACCAAAAACCGGTTTGCCGTAGAAAGCCAAAATTTTTTATTTGGGATTGTAGCATCTAGTTGTGAATATCCCTTTTTGATCACCGAAATTGGTACTTTACTTGAAGTTCAAAACTTTGGGATATACGCAGGATGAGGCAAAACGTTTACTTGCAGTTACTGCACCTATGCAGTTCCGATTATTTTTCCTTGGTCAAACGAGAACGATGTGCAGGGGCAACCCTGTTGCAAAATGGTTGGTTCCTGTGGCCCAAAGCGGGGTACTTTGCACTCAAAACTGCATAAACTCTGTCTAGCTGTTCACAGTAAAGGTTTCAGTCCCTACCAAGATTGATAAATCACGAGTAGTTGCATGTTGGTACTGGTTCACACATTTAAGAACATCATCAACGACCGATTGGCGATCTATGCGTACGGTAGTATTTCGATGGATAATTGTCTTTTCATTTATGGCATACATTTCTTCGGCTGCTTCCTTTGCGGTTAAATCTTTTTTCCAGTAATGTCTTAAAAGACCACGAATCACGATTTTTTTTTCTCCTGACATTGCACCTGCGTTTTAAAAATGTAAATGACGCCATTAAGCCATTTCAAGTCACAAGAAATTAAAGGATTAATCAAAGTAAACATTGACATAAATAGTAGGAACAAAAACATTCTTGTAGGATAATTATGAGAGTTGGAATTTGTAATGAAATCTAATGAACACTTAAGAAGCTTTTATTTAGTTAAAACATAGTATGGAACAAGAATACACAAGTATGGATGCAAACAAGGTTTTAGCAATATAGTTACTTGATCACAAATATATTACATTAAATAAACTACTAATTCAGTTTATCAGGAAAAACGAAGTCTTTGAAATAGAATGGTTTCTTTATTACTCTTTTGGCCTGTTGATTTCTGGTATAGCCTCTTTAGCTTCCTGTGAATTTTCTGAGACAGGAGTTGGGGTATCCTTTCGAATCAGGGCTGATTTATCCTTTTGAACAGGAGACACAGGCAAATCTTCCTCATTGTTATGCAACACTGAAAAGTATAACCTCCTTATCTCAAAATCTTCATATTGTCTACTAGTATTATTGTGCTTTACAGTTAAGTTATGTATTTGTATTGAAATCGTGTTATGCCTATATTTAAAGTGAATAAAAGCCTTTCTTAAGGTTCCAGTCATTTCTATCGTTGATATATTAGATTATATTAATAATCATAACAATTTTATTCACTTTAACCTAACCGCTACAAAAATTAAGATGGATAAATTTCTCATACCGCCTAGGTTCGAGACGGAACCCGATTCTCTTTCGGCAGGTAAGGAATGGGCACATTGGCTGAAGACCTTCAATAACTTTTAGATTTGGCAATGGAAAATCTTACAGATGAACATAAATTAAAGGTATTCACAAATTATCTATCACATAATGTTTACGAAATAGTTAGTGATATAGGATCATTTAAAGAAGCCATAGATGTGTTGAATTCTATGTATATAAAAAAGAAATGTTTGCAAGGCATTTACTTGCAAGTAGAAGACAAAAAGAAGGAGAGAGTATTGATCAATTCGTACAAAATTTAAATCTTCTTGACAAAGAGTGTGAATTTAAAGCTGTTACAGCTTTTCAGCACAAAGATAAATATATTCGTGATGCATTTATAAATGGATTGTTATCCAGCTCAATACGTCAACCGCTTCTAGAGAATAAAAATTTGAGTCTGAAGGAGGCTGTAACTCAAGCTCTAACCTTAAAAATGGCTCACTTACAATCTGAACAATACCAGGGAAAATATTCTACTGTGAGCTGCGTACTTTCCGGAATTGACTCTCCAGAAGAAAATCCCGGATTAACCCCACCTGTTCTTTCTTATTTTTTGTGGTCATGACCGCCATCTTCGTTCATTGTGCCCTGCCAAAAGACGCTGAGTGCAGGAACTGTAAAATAAAAGGCCACTACGCCTCCGTATGTAGGAAAAAGAATCGTGTGAATAGTACAAGAGGATCAGTGACAGCTGGCATCGTCTTGGCAACCATAAACGAAGATCACTTGAAAAATCTACCTAAAGCTGTGGTAAGCGCTAAGATAGACCATCAGTCTGTTCAGTGTTTGATTGATACTGGCAGCTCTGATAATTTTGTTAATCTGGAGATTATAATATAATTATTAAATTATTTCAGATGAAAACCTAACAAGAGTCTTCCTGTATAAGCCTTCTTGGGCATTTCATATCGCAAAACTCAATAGGTCCTGACCCTGATAGATTGAAACCCTTGCGTGAACTTCCTCTACCCAACGATGCTACTTCTTTGAAACGTGCCCTCGGACTTTTTGCCCTTTACGCCAAATGGGTTCCCTGTTTTTCTGAAATAAGTAGCTTGACAGGATCTGTCACTTTTCCTTTAGGCCATCAAGCTGCTCAAGATTTCAAAATGTTGAAAAAAAGATATTGCTAATTCACTAGTCACTACTATAACTGGGAGCATCCCTCTAGTTGTGGAAAGCGATGCGTCTGACGTTGCCGTTGCAGCCGCACTAAGTCAGGAAGGGAGACCTGTAGCATTCTTTTCTCGTACTCTATCAAAAACCGAGAGGTCTCAAGGCAGACACCCTCTCAAGAATTCGCTGTGCAACATCATCCAATAAACTATCTGAGCTCCATATGACATTGTGTCACCCAGGCGTGACCAGGTTGTTTCACTGGATAAAAATCGAAAACACCTTACTCACTTGAGGACGTCAAAAGGGATTCCATCCCTTCATGGCTCAAACCTAACACAACAGTCTTAGTTAAAAGAAATGTTCGCAACAGCAAGTATGAAGACTTAGTAGAAGAAGCGGAGCTCTTGGAAGTAAATCCCCAGTGTGCTTTTATTTGACATAAGGAAGGTTCAAACTGTTTCATAACGGCAGTTGAGAGCTGATATCCATCTGCTGCAACAGCCCTTGTTCCATCTACCAATACAGCTCCTGGTGAGAGACTGCAATAAGAGACTCTACAACAATCTGAGGCTACCGATGAACACAACAAAAATACGAATTTGGAAGTGAATAATGATGAAATGGCTGAAGATGAACAAGATGAAGCAAGAACTTTGATTAATGAGAAAACACTTGGTGAACCTTCGCCTCCAGACAAGCTAAGGCCCCAGATGACCATAAGGGCTCCTTCCTACCTAAAAGATTTTGTATTAAATAAATAAAACTAAGAGGGGGAAAATGTTATGCAACACTGAAAAGTATAACCTCCTTTTCTCAAAATCTTCATATTGTCTGCTAGTCTTATTGTGTTTTACAGTTAAGTTATGTATTTGTATACAGTTCGTGTTATGCCTACATTTAAAGTGAATAAAAGCCTTTCTTATGGTTCCAGTTGTTTCTATCATTGATATATTTGATTACATTCATAATCATAACACTCAGGCTGATTTTCTTCTTGGAACAAGATTAGTCTATAATCCCACTCTTCCATGCAAGGTTCCTTATTTATTTTAAGCTCTTTCCTATCACCTCGTGGTGCAAGGTGCTTAAAGATACAATGGACTCTCGTCCGTCTCGATGCTTTATCAAGGAATATTGAGAATTTGCTTCAATTAATTCAACTTCCTCCACTAAATTATCATATTTGCTTGCGCATACCCGCTTGGATAACAAAACAGGACCTGGTTTTAGAAACCAAGACGGCAGGGTATCCCCATTCATGGTTCTACGAGGATGTTTAAAGGTGTGCAGTTTGTCAATGTACACAAGAGCGATCTAATCGAATGAAGGGATTCTATTAGTACATCATCTCATTTTGTTGTTTCGAGTTTTCTTGATTTTAGAGCAAGCACTGTTGTCCTCCATAGTGTCCCATCGAGTCTCTCCACTTAAGAATGCTCTTGTGGATTATACGGAGTTGGTCGGCTTGTAGCTACTCTACAGGAATGCAAGAATATAGTCGATTTCCGGGAAAGAAAAGATGATCCTCTATCAAAATCTATGAATGTGGAGAGTCCAAAAACTGAAAACAATTGTGAAAGGCACTGGATGACAGTTGATGAGCTCATATCTCTACAAGGAAACGTAAAGGAAACACGAGAATACTCATCAATAACAGCCAGAAGATAACGATTTACCTTCCCACATGGTAAAAGTTCTTTGAAATCTATGTTTAAACGTTCCATAAGTTAGGTGGCCTTGATGAGCTGATTATCAGTATGATAAAATCTTGGTTTAATTTCAGCACAGACCGTACATGTAGAAGATATTCTTCTCACTTCGTCGATGTTGTAAGGCAGATTTTTGCTCCTACTCCAGTTATACATTCTAGTGACCCCAGAGTGGCAAAGAGCTCAGTGGAGATCAAGTAATTGATTTTCACAGGCTGCACCACAGATCATAGAAAGAGTATCAGGCTTCACATTTTCTTTTCTCGGGCGATAAATTATATCAAATTTAAAGGGAGCCATTTCTAATCGCCAACGCATTATCTTCTCATTTTTTATGTTGCTCGAGTGTTTCCAGTTGAATATAAATGAGAGTGCCTGTTGATCAGTTATAAGTTGAAAAGGTCAACCGATGAGATAATATTTCCATTTCCTCAAGCTTTCGACCACAGCGGCAGCTTCTTTTTCAATGGTCGAGTGATGCTTTTCTGATTTTGAAAGGGTTCATGAGAAGAATGCCACAGTTCGTCCATCTTGGCTCAATGTGGCAGTTAAGGCAACATCAGAGGCATCAGTTTCTACTATGAAGGGGAGTTCCAGTGATACAGTCATAAGAACAGCATCTGAGATATCTGTTTTTATCGTAGCAAAATCGTCGGCTGCTTTTGGAGACAGTGGAAAGGTAGAAGTTTTTACCAAATTCTTTATTTTTCCGAAAATCGGTTCAGGCACTTTGAATAGTGTGCAAAGCATCCTAAAGAGCGTTTTAGTGAGTTTATATCTTCCGGCAATGGAAGACCTAAAAGTGGTTTCAGACATCCTGGATCCGGTCGAATCGTTTTATTTGATATAACATGTCCTAGCAAGGGGATCGTGGTCTGGTTTTATTTACATTTTTCATTATTTATTTCGAGTCCATACTTTTCTTTGACAGATAATGTTCAAATTGTTGTCATGTTTTGCTTTTGATTTGCCACAAATGACGATATCGTCAATAGACGCACATGTACCAAATAAATTTCCGTTTGATATAATATTATCAACTTTTCTCTGGAAGCAAGTGACACCATTTGTAACTCCAAACTATTGGAGTGGCACAAACGCCCACAAGCTTCAAAGGCAGTGGGTTTTGGTTTTTCTTCATTAGAAATAGGTAATTGATGATATACCCTTCGCAAATCTACTGTGCTGAATACATTGTTCATTGCAACTTTTCTGACTAATTCATCGATATATGGAGGAGGATAAGCGTCTAACGTTTTGAATCTATTTATTGTTTGTGAATAGTTTATGACCAGTCGTTTCTTTTTCTTCTCATTTTCTGATGAGAAGAAAAAGAAATTCACTCACTCAATTCACTAACCCAATTCACATTCACAAGTACCTGGTGATACACTTTCTTCAATAATCTCTTTGTAAGAGTTGTTAGGGTTAGGTTCATTAAATAAGCAGCTTACCGAGGGAAGTCTTTAAACCAAAAAACATGCAAATTATAAACATAAATTAAAAGAAAAAATCAAACTAAACATTCTCCTGAATTTACTATAAAAATTAACTATTTGCATGCCAAAGAAAACCTAAAGAAAATGTAAATAAACCTTACTACTCTGTTGCGCAACAAATTCACTAAAACTATAACAAACAGGCTGTTTTATTATTTTTTACATTAACTACAAACTACTACACATACTTAAAAGGACAAATATGTACATAATAATTGGGCAAGCCCACAACACAGGCAATAACAAAAGAGGGTTAACCTTAACGTAGTAAAGTCCCCAGCTGTAATAGTCTTAGACGGTGTTATTACAGGGTGACTGTGGCTAACAATACTCCCCTCCAATAACAGCGTCTAAGAAGCGCACATTGGGTTTGATGATGCGGCCTGATCTTGTGACGTAATCGGAAGGTGCACTGTCGGTTGCTGCTCCTTCAGTGAACCCAGTTGGAGTGTCTGTTGATCCTGGTGAATGGGGCAGTGTTTTGGCTGGCATATCAATATTTTCTTGTAATAGGAACGCAGGCTTAAGTCTGTTTATAGACTGTCACCGGTGCACCGTCTTGTAGCTGGATCTTATAGGTCTTCTCGTCTCTTTGTATGACCTGATGCGGACCCGTGTATGATGGTTGCAGAGGCTTCTTAACTCCTTCCACACGCAGGAACACATGAGTGCACTTATCCAACTCTTTGTGTACAAAGATGGACCTTCGGGACGCCTTAAACTCTGCTGGTTCCACGTTTTTCATGGCTTCTTTAAGCCTTTGAATTGTCTCGTGCACAGTACGAGGTGCCTGTGGCCGAGAACAATTCTCCAGGGAGTCTGACCGTATACAGCTTCAGCAACGCTGGCATCCATTCCTGCTCTGACAGAACTTCGAAGACCTAGTAGCACCATTGGTAAATTGTCTACCCAATGTTGGTTGTTTAAATGGACTGTCAAAGCAGATTTTAATGTTCGATGCAAACGCTCCACACATCCATTAGGCTGTGGATGGTATGCGGTTGTGTGAATCTGCTCAATACCCATAAGGTTGGTAAGACTTCGGAAAAAGGATGATTCAAACTGGCGGCCTTGGTCAGTAGTCAGTTTTGAAGGAGTTCCGAATCTTGGTATCCAGGCGTTGAAAAAGGCTGATGCCAGTGTTTTTGCTGTGATGTCAGGAATAGGGATAGCTTCAGGCCATCTGGTAAACATGGCAATCAAGGTTAGGCAATACTTATTTCCTCGAGACGTTGGTAAGGGTCCTATTAGGTCCAGGTGGATATATTCAATTCTGCCAGATATTGGAAATACACTTGGAGGCGCAATGGTATGCCTTGTTACCTTGGATCTCTGACAAGGTACACAGGTTTTAGCCCATTTGCCGACATCTATGTTGAGGGAAGGCCAAAAATATTTCTTTGCCACCATTCGTCGACTCGCTCGCACACCAGGATGGCTAGATGAATGTAAAACATCAAATATTTTCCTGCGGTATGCCAGTGGCAAATATGGACGAGCTACTTCTGTAGAGGTTTCACACCAGATAGGTGAGCTGAGTCTGGCAGTTGAAACTGCTGAAAGTGAAGGATTAACTGTTTTCTGGGTTCTGGAAGTTCTGTGTCTTGCTCTTGGTCCCTTGCCAGCTGGTCAAAATTAGGCGCTAGATGGATCTCTTGTATTCGAGACAAGGCATCTGCGACGGAATTAGACGGGTATCTGCCTTCGACATCTATGTCGGTGGAGAACTGGCTAATATAGGCTAGCCATCTGGCTCTCATGGGTGAGTCCGGGCAAGACTTTTTCTTAAAACCGTAAACCAGCGGTTTATGGTCCGTATATATTGTGAACTGCCTCCCTTCTATCAACGACCTGAAAAATTTTACCGCTTTAAGAATTGCTAACAATTCTCTGTCATAAGTGAAGTATCCCCTGTGGACTGGAAAGAGAGATTTGGAAAAGAAGCCAAGGGGTATCCATTTAACTTCTTCCCATTGCTGTAAAACAGCACCAACACATGAGTCTGAGGCATCGCAAGACAAGGAAATCTTTGCATCCCATGCAGGATGGCCTAGTACAGTTGCCTGTTTAAGGGCTTCCTTGCATTTAATGAAAGCTGTTTCACTTTCCGGGTTCCATTGCATTTCCCTGCGGTCATTTTTCTTAGCATTATGAAGAAACTTGTTGAGTTCCTTTTGAAGTTCTTCAAATAGGGACGGTAAAAATTCAGCACGCCTAAGAATCGCCTTAATTGGTGAACTGTGGTTGGCTTGGGATACGCATTAATGATATCCACCCGGCTTTCCACTGGCTTAATTCCCTGTGAAGTGACTAGAAAATCTATATCCGATTGACCTAGGACACATTTATCAGGGTTTACAGTAATTCCGTGAGCATCCTATCGTCGAAATACCTCTCGCAGGTGTTGTTCATGTTCTTCTAGATTCTTGGAAGCAATTAGGATGTCATCTAGGTACATAAACGTATATGATAAGTCACTGAAAATGGAATTCATGAAACGCTGGAATGTTTTGGCCGCATTTCTAAGTCCAAAACACATACGCTGAAACTCGAATAGTCGAAATGGAGTTATTACAGCGGTTTTGGGAATATCCTCTTCAGCTACCGGGATTTGGTAGTACGCCCTCACTAGATCTAACCTAGAAAATATATTCGTACCATGGAGCTGGATATTGAAATCTTTGAGGTTTGGGACACCATATCGATCAGGAAGAGTTTAGGCATTTAATCTACGATTATCTCCACATGGTCGCAATGTTCCGTCCTTCTTAGGAACTATATGCAAAGGTGAAGCCCAGGGGCTTTTGGATGGGCGACATATTCCGTCTTCCATCATCCGTTGGAACTCTTCTTTTATGGCTTTATACCGTTCTGGAGCTAGCCGTCGAGCTTTGGCCACTACTGGCGAACCCGTTGTCTCGATGAAGTGAGATATGGTATGCTTTATAGGAACGCAAGTAGATGATGGTCGTAGGACGTTTGGATATTCCTTAAGTTTATGTGCAAAGGGAATGTCTCCTGGAATCTCTGATATAGAGGTAGTGTTTACCTTAAGAATTTCTCCTCTTGACGTGATTCCTGATGTTTGGTTAATAAGACGGCAACCTTTCAAATCTACCAATAGACCATATTGAAACATCAGATCAGCACCTATAATTGGACGAGATATATCGCCTATAATGAAATTCCACCTGAACAGTCTCCTTAGCCCCAAGTCTAGTTGTAGACATTTTTCTCCGAATGTCCGAATACGGGTTCCATTCGCAGCGAAAAGATTAAAATCTTTCACCTTAAGTTTTGCATTTTTAGGGGGTGGAAGAACTGATACCGCTATTCCCGTATCTATCAAGAAGGTCAACTCAGACCACTTATCGGTTATGAAAAGGCGGCCTTGAGATGGTGCAGTGCTGGGTTTCGCCCTAGCCAGCACTGCATCTATTTTTCCGGCGAAGCATCTTGTTTTAATTGTTTTTCCATGCGCAGGGTCCCTCGCATTTCCTTGCTTTATCTTGGAATAGGTGGTGATAGAAGCACAGCCATTTAGTATCATTGCGATTTCTGTTTCGGGATTTGCTTCTTTATCTAGATGTACTTCTGTTTCTTTCCGGTGAACGGGGCTGCCTGTGTGGCAGGTTCGTCGAGTCATCAACTCCGCTACCTGTTGTGAGAGCCTTTCTATTTGTGCTAGTAGATTCTGATTGCTGCTTGGGATTGCGACAGAGCTTATCTCTATAGGGCTCTGTATTTCATGCACTTTTTCAGCCATCTCTGCCAACTTATTTAAATTAGTGTGCTCTGATGCAGTTAAGATATCCTGCATGTTATTGGATAGTGACCTCATCCATAAAGATTTTAACATTTCTTCCGATGGCATCTCTCCCGTTAACTGTCTCATGTGGCGTAACAGTTGTGAAGGTTTTTCATCACCTAACTGTTTCCCTCTAGTAGTTGCCTTATTCTACGGTTTTCTGATTCGGAAAATGCTTCGATGAGTCTGCTTTTTAATTCCTCATAGGAGTCTGGGTCTGGTTTTTTAACAATGTCTGCTGCTTGCTGTAGGATATCAAATTCTAAAGTTCGTACAAGGGTTTCAAATTTTGTTTGATTTTTGGTTATATTATTTCTAGCAAATACAGCTTCTATTTGGCAGAACCATAATGCAGGATCTAGCTCCCAAAAAGGTGGTATTTTATAATTTACTGACACTGCCTCAACATAACCACTATCCTTACTGCTTTTGGCATCCTGCTTACCACCAGTAATTTTGCTTACTTAATGGACCTTAATATAATGTTAATTATTATAATTTGAAAAATAACTGAATATTAAAACTAAGATTTATTTAAAACAAAAATAGTGAAAACTAAAGGTTTATTAAATTATTAATTAAGTAATTAAATAATACATAACTAAGCAAAATTCTGAAGTAAAAATAAACCCTTTACTCTATATTTCTATCACGTCGGGGTCACCACTGTAAGGGTTGTTAGGGTTAGGTTCACTAAATAAACAAATTACAGAAGAAAAATCAATATATTTAAAATCTTTAAACCAAAAAACATGCAAATTATAAACATAAATTAAAAGAAAAAAATCAAACTAAACATTCTCCTGAATTTACTATAAAAATTAACTATTTGCATGCCAAAGAAAACATAAAGAAAATGTAAATAAACCTTACTACTCTGTTGCGCAACAAATTCACTAAAACTATAACAAACAGGCTGTTTTACTATTTTTTACATTAACTACAAACTACTACACAAACTTAAAAGGATTAATTACACAAATATAAACAAACTAGTATACCCGAGCGAGAACTCTCGCATTACGTATCTTCTAATCCCTAATTCCAAGTATAAGCGATATTAGAGAAATATATTTATTCGTATAAACAATATAATATTATAAAGAAAGTTTATTTAATCCACACACTTGATGAAGCTACATAGTTTGTAATGACTATGGTGAAGTTACAGTTCATACTTTATAAGTAATTAGCTTACCCCACTGGAAAACATCTCTTCAATTTAGCAGTTAGGCAATTAGATCCAGCTATAAAATTTTATATGTGTAGTATTCATACATAGCAGTACCCCTTAGGGTTGGACATGGTAAACAGTATATAATTTCCCACTCATTAAAAGTTTTTGTAAACAGACTCAAATTGATATATAGTTGCCATGACAACGGCACATACGCAAGATGGCATGAGACCCGTGCGGACCTATATCAGCGTTATCTCGAAAACGATAGGTTTTTAAGCTTTAAAACTCTGGACCAATACGCTCCACGGGAGCGTATATGATCTTGATGCCCGCGTCAATATCTTTAAAACCCAACTTATCCCGTCTCGATCCGCCGACTTTCAGTCGTCAAAGTTTTGAAACCTTCCAGTTTTTTCATCACTTTTATTTAAGCCCTTGTAAGATTTTAAGAATCAAAATAAGGATTCGTCACTTCTCCGTGAAATTTCCTCTCTTTTGATACCTCATTCATCAAAATCCATCGCTCCTGAGAGCCGGAAAAGGGATCTATACTACCGTAATAATATATAGTAGTGATATGTACATAATTGGGCAAGCACACAACACAGGCAATAACAAATAGGGTTAACCTTAACGTAACCATGGTTATAAGTCTCCAGCTGTAATAGTCTTAGATGGTGTTATTACAGGGTGACTGTGTCTAACACCTTCAATAAGCATTCTCGTGATCTCTTTCTTTATAAACAATGCATCAGTATCAGAATATTGTCTCGATTTAGTAGCAATCGGCTTGCAACTAGAGTTCAAATTCTGGAACAGGCGGGGAGGTTGAAGAACAGATTGATAACGGACATTTCTCGCCCCCAAAATTTATTTCAACATTATAATGCTGCTTTACTAGATCATGGCCTATCAAAACGTCAGCACATAGAACAGCAGATTTAAAATTGAAATATGAGTGATTTTGTATAACAAGATTGATAGTAACAAAACCCTTTATTCCAGATGTCAAGGTTGTTGATACCACGGTCTCTTACCTACTTCAGGGTGTAATTTAATTTAATTTATTTTTTCAAACTCAATAAACCTATCGAGCTTCCTGTATCAATAAGACATCTTTCTGGTATGAGCTTAATTGTAGCAACGACTATTGCTTTAGTAAGTAAACACTAAGTGAAAGCCCGTTCATGCTAGCTACAAGGGCACTTAAAATACCGAAGTTGAATAGCAAGTAAAATCTTTAGCAGGACAAGAGGAACGTGAATGTCGGGCAAACACTTAATTTTTTACTTTGACGAATATTCAATTCAACAATCCTATGGCCTCTTTATACAATTTATAATCACTTATGATTTCAAAAACAGTCGGAGAAAGAAAATTTATCAATATCTTTAGTTTGTTGCCTTCGAAAGAGAATTCAAAGAGAGCAAGAAAATTTACAAAAGTCGCCAGCCAATGGGTCCAATCTTTAGCAGCGCTTGGTGAGTCAGGCAACGTCTTGAGCTGGGCTGGTGTGAGGTATTTATCCATTGTAACACGAGTAAACCCAACTTGGGCTTTATATTTTAACCTTTAACCGTGTTTAAAGCGAAACAAATTTCCGTTTTAACGGTACTTTTTTTTTATTACTAAAAAAATTGTAATGAAATCTAATGAACACTTTAGAAGCTTTTATTTAGTTAAAACATAACATGGAACAAGAATACACAAGTATGGATGCAAACAAGGTTATAGCAATATAGTTAGTTGATCACATGATTGCTTTATCACATGGTTACTTGATCATAAATATATTACAGAACTAAAGGTTGTTTTCATGCAAAAGGGCTTTTGTAACAACCTAGTATTAACATTTAATACAGAGATCATATGGTTCGGTGATAAAGGTTAAAAACGCGATTTTTTTTTCCCACTCTTATCAAACAATTTTATTACTTGTTTTAAGTGTTAAAATTGAGGTCAAATACGTTTCTTTCCTCCCATTTGTGAGCTGAACAAGTCTGCAGCAGGAGAATAAGATATAGGTTAAGCGGGGTCTTCCGCTTAAAATGTTGAAACCGTCGATTTCCAATGATTTATCAAGTGACCCGGATAGAATGTCTAATGTTTTCAAGATATAAGAAGAAATCTCCTGGGAATTTGTTACCTACTGAAAGAAAACGACAAATAATAACGGAATGGGACCTCCAGAAACTAGAGCTTTTGTGTTTGTAGGTCTATGTGAGTCAATAGATGGACATCAGGAAGTCGAACGCCTGCATCGTGCAATTATATGATGCAATTATATGTAATATATGATGCAATTATATGTAGTTGCTGGTGTCTCTTAATTATCAAATTGGGTGGTGACTGGTGTTGTCTTGTTGAGAGCACTTGCTAACAGAGTAGGTACGTGTAAGCCTTAGAATATATCCTATTGGTTACTGGTACAGTTACATGACTTAAACTAGAGATCTGATGACAGTCGACTCGGTCCATGGCAGTCGACTAATGTCTAGACCTACTAAAGATATAAAGCCAGTAGGCTCTATTGTGAGAGTTTAGTGGTAATGTTTTTAGAGAGTGTTAATGATTGTCTTCATTTGAGATAGGTTTTAAACATACAAAAGAGGAGAGGATGTTTAGGGATATAATATTTGTTAGCTGCTGACAGGGAGGAAGAAAAACAATAACTTCCTGGATTATAAACCCTATTTCCTAACTAATACTTCCTGGGTCAAAGCCCATGTGATAACTGTACCCTTAATGACAATTTCGTCAACAAAAAAGGGAACAACAGGGATCAGTTTGTGAATTTTGCCCTCGCCGCCTGTCGAAGTTTCACACTTCGAGCCATGGGCTATTCCCGTAGCTTCCTCATATTTCTTATATAGAGGATCGTTTCGACGTTCCCGCTACGGGCATACCTCGCTCTTGGAGATCAACCCTAAATCGCAAATATCCAATAAGATATACCTTGACGTTTCGTTAAGCGAAAAGAGAGAAAAAAAATTGAACCAACTTGGAAGGAGCTTAACGAAGTATAAGAAGTAAACAACGGCATACTGACCTCTCTGTAAATCTATCATAAGTAGAATGTAAAATAATCGAACAGATGTGATCTTTTTGGTGTAACATTTTAAACAATCTTTTTTCTTTGGCCTGTGAGTATCACCTAACATTTTATACTTGTTTTCATACATGTTATTATTTTTATTATTAATATAAAATAATTAATTTCTGTTTTATGTTTATCACCGACATTCCTTACAGAAATAAAAGAATCGGATTCTTATAAATATATGCCTATCTGCACCAACTATTGAAATTTGAAACTAATGCAAAGAAATTTAGGAGGAGGATTTTAAGGATCGTGACAAATTAATACTTAATTCTCCTAAATGAGAAAAAATCTAATTACAGCTTTAATACATGGACCTTATTCAACCTACTTATTCGGTGAACTAAACCGGACAAAAACAGGCTTTAGACATGCCTGATCTTTAGACTCCGGATCTTCATTTTGGAGTTCAAATAGTACTTTCAAGAAAAAGATATACGAAGTTATCTATATTTTGGCGACAATTATGACTATAAATGCATTAGGGACGCAATATTCAAGTAAAATAAACTATATTCAAAACAGTAGGTAGTATAATCCATCGCCCAGTCGTTGTACCGCAATCAGCCACTGGTCCTCCAGGTTGAGAGAACACTTACACTGACATTCACACACAGTACACTGTTTACAGCACACTGCATACACTCTCCACAATACAGACGAAGGTCACATACACTACACACCCTAGGGTCACCTCCCCTAGGTAGCCCCTCCATCTGACTCGGGGGCATAGGGCTGATTACCCGCTCCCCTTAAACCTTATTATTACGAAACATGCACAGAGAATAGCCGGACTGATTCAACGGAAATAACATAATGTCTGCCTTACGGACTTTAAACTTGGAACGTTCTTTCATTATAGTTGGATCAGATTCTAATTTAATTGGACAAATACTCGATTGACATAGCTGCTGTCCAGGAGATAAGATGGGCCGGACAAGGGCCGTTCAGTAGAAAACATCAAACCATGTTTTACAGCTGCAATCAGAGAGGTCACACCTCTGGAACGGGATTCATCATCAGCAAGCTCCAATTGGGAAAGAGAAGGAGTTTAAACCAGTTATCGGCATGCACAGCATACATGACGAGTCCAATGACAACGGACTAAGATTGGTCAATCTTGCTGCATCGAAAGGTATGGATAACCTTCTATAAAGAAAGTACACCATTTTCTCACAAAAAGATCCATCTGGCAACATGGCGATTTAATGATGGTATCACTACAAATCAAATTGACAATGTACTTATGAGTTCTAGGCGTATCTCCAGTCTAATGGACTATAGTATGTACCTGGGCGCCAACGCAGACTCAGACCACTTTCTTGCTGTGGCTACAAAGGGCCAGAATCTCCCTGGTTAAGCGACTTCGAGGAACACGGCAAAGAAAGTATGACATTGACAAGCTGAAGGACCAAGAATACGCGTATAAGATTCTCCACAATGATGGATGAAAGAGTAAGAGTGCTGGAAGAGTCTGAAGACCTTAATGATCATTGGACCGGATGCAAAAATCTGATGGCGAGTGTGACCCAGGAAATACCAGAATTTGAAGAACATAAAAGGAGCGCGCCATGGTTTGATGTAGAGTGTCATGCTACTAATGAGGAAAACAACAGAACCTACAGACTTATGGTCCAACGACGTTACACTAGGGGAGCTGTAGCGGAATACCGCACAAAGAGAAGGGAGAAGAAGTGTATGCTAAGAAGGAAGAAAAGAGCTTGAGAAAACCAGAAGCTGGAAGAAACAGAAAAAATGAAAAGTTTGAACGAAGTAAGAAAGTTTTTACAGCGAGTGAACAATAGCCGCAAACTCTTCAAGACGAGAGTTAGCGCCTGCAAGGATAAGAATGGAAACATATAATTGTAATAGAAGGAGGTGCTTAACAGATGGAAGGACCACTACAGCTCACTACTCGGAGGGGATAAACCTAAAAATAGATAGGACCAAGAAATTTCTCCAGGAGTTGGAGCCTATCAAGCAGGCTTTATGGAGGGAAAGTCCACTAAAGAACAAATTTTCTCGATGAGGACCTTGCTGGAAAGAGCGAGAGAGGATAAGATACAACCACACCACCTCAACGTGTGATGTATTAATGTAGTTGAAAACAGTCTCAAATTAAATATATATGAAGCACTTGAAATAATAAAATCCTTCAAATCCAATCCAGATTTTTGCTTAAATGACCAAATAAATATCTCCAACAGTCCAATCTTAAATTTATTCCCATCTATAACAGAAAAAACAATTACTCACTGACATTACTGGGAAAATCCTGACCCTTAAACCGTTCACCAAAAAACGTCTTGCCTATTTATCGTTCATTGTTTGTACAATGCGAGAAGGAACCAGTACAAACTTTTCTGTTTGATATAATCCATTTAAACCTTGGTGAGTACCAACATGTATTTGATTTCTTGTCTTAATTAAATTGATAATTCATAAATGTTTTATAATACTGATTTATATAATTTAATATGTATAATGATACCAACTATATTTTGAATTGCTTATTTTTGAATTTTTTGTGTTTTTAGAACTGAGGATGAATGTATAACATTCGAAACTAGTTTTCAATAAAACAAATTTATAGAAGTGGCAAATAATTTATCAATCCCTAATTAGATTGATCCTTCTATACCATCATGCGGATGTCAGCCGTAAAGGAAACTGATGCATTACAGTGTAATACTATGGTTAGCTAGCGTCCGACAGGATTGTGAGCAGCAATTGGAACAGGGGTGTTTTAAATGTAGCTAAGGAAGAGGCATGTCAAATTTTAGGAGAGAAAGAATTCCAGACAGTAGCGGAACGGGCAATGAAGGAATGATGGAACGATGCAGATCTATGGTTAAACTTAACATTACACAAAAGAGATATTTATAAAGGTTCATTTTTAACCGCCACATCACTCCCCTCTCTCCTCCCGAGTGACAAAGATGAACAATATCTGTGTGGAGGTCTGAAAGTCTTTCCAAGATCGGAGAAAACCTTAAGGAGTGTTTTAGAGTTCTGTGTGGCTGAAGACCTTCCTAACTCCATGCCAGACAGAGTTAGATGGTTTGCATCGTCGCATGATACTCGCAAGCTAGTCCGCATAAGTTTACTAAAAGATTTTCTCTTTAGATAGTTGAAAGAATTCTCCAGGCAATCGTAATTGGGTGCCGTAAACTTAATCTGCAGGACTGATTTTGATAACTTCTTTTACGTAGCTTCGTAATTTCAAGAGAACAGCTGGTAACTGTGCTATCCATGGTCCGTCCGTATTATGTAAACGACATGTGAGAGCTGATTTTAAGGCTCTGCGCCATCTTTCAGGTAACCCATTGCTTTGAGAGTAATAGGCTGAGTTACGTTGTACTTTAGCACCGATAAGCTGAGACAAGGATTAAAAAGATGAGACTCAAAGTTTCTACTCTGATCCGTAATTATTTGGTGGGGAACTAAATCTGGAAATCCAGCCGTCGGGTAGCGGTACAGCTTCGGGCAATCGTGAATATCTGTCGATACATGTAAACTGGTTCCTGTTCTCTCCCGCAGGTGGCAGTGAACCAACTATATCAAGATGAATGCAGTCAAATCGGTGATCGGGTGTTTTTAATTCCATTAAAGGTGTTCTTTCAGGTTTGTGAATTTTTGAGCGCTGACATGGGATATAATTTTGGACGAATTTAAAAATATATTTGACATGTCGGGCCAAAAGTACCGATACTGATATCCCAGGTCTGACAAATTGTGGATAGATTCGAAAATCCTATTTCTTAACTGCTGGGGGACATAGGGTCAGTCGATACCATTTCGGGTGTTGCTGTAAAGAATGAGGTAAGGATTGAGATTGATTTAAGTGACGTGTGGAGATTTCTTGCTGTTCATGAAGTATGATATTTATTTTGTTGTCATCCTGTTGTGCGAGGGCGACCTATGGTTTGACTTAAGGAATTCACCCTAGACAATGTATCCGCCACTACATTGTCAAGGCCTGAGATATACTCGTAAATCCTGAGATGAAAGAGAGCTGGCGAGCCTGCCTTGGGCTAGGTTTATCGGAACGGCGTACGGCGGTGAAGGGCGTACGTGAGGGGTTTGTGACCGGTGAAGCGTGAGCCGACATTTTTTTATGGAACTACACATAGCAAAGAGTTTCCTGTCGTAAGCGGAATAAATCGTATCAGCAAAGAACAGCTTTCTTGAGTAAAATTCGAGAGGTTGTAAATCACCACTGGAGAATTGAAGTAGTACACCTCCTATAGCTGAATCAGATGCATCAGTATGTAGTCGAAGAACGCAATCAGGGTTCGGATGGTAGAGAGTGATAGCTTTGTTCAGTGTATTCCTAGTCTCGTGAAACGCTTTTTCTAATTTAGGTGTCCAGAAAAAGATGTTTCTGCTGAAGACAATAGAACATACTGACATGAACATTAGCCTTCATTTTTACTTCCTTGTACGTAGTAAAGTAATCGCGAAAATTTTCGGTTTTCAGATTTCAACGGAAATATCCATTTTAACAAATTTCGTTGTGACGTCTGCACGTACGTATCTCACATTAGTCAAAAACGATTAGCCGTATAAAGTTAAAATTTTGTATTTAGGATTCTTGTAAAACCTAGTTGTGAACCCCCCTTTTTGGTCACTGCCTGATCACCGGAAGTGGTACTTTACTTAAAGGTCATTATTGATTTTCATTAAAAATTATATCAAAAATATAATGTTAAACATCTCAAATTTGGTAAATTAGACTTTTATATGAATATAAATAATATAATAGATTTTGGTTGGAATTGAAAAACCGAATGGGGTACTTTACTTGAAGGTCATAATAAACTTACATCAAAAGATATATCACTACTAGATACTATTACGGTAGTATAGATCCCTTTTCCGGCTCTCAGGACGAGTGAGGTATCGAAAGAAAGGAAATTTCACAGAGATGTGACGAATTCCAATTTTGTTTCTTAAATTCTTATTATGGCTTAAATAAAAGTGATGAAAAAACTGGGAGGTTTCAAAGCTTTGACGACTGAGAGTCGGCAGATCGAGACGGGATAAGTTGCGTTTTGAGGATTTTGACACGATATCAAGATATCTAATGCGAGAGTTCTCGCTCGGGTTTACTAGTTGACATTTAATACAGAGATCATATGGTTACAAACATGATTTTTTTCCACACTAATCAAACAATTTTATTACTTGTTAAAATTTAGTGTAAAATACTTCTTTTTTTTCCTCCACATTTGTGAGCTGAAGAAGTCTGCCGCAGGAGAGTAAGATATAAATGTCGAAACCGTCGATTCCAATGCTTTATCTAGTGACATAGACATTTCTGATGTCAAGAAATACGGAGAAATTTCTTGTAAACTTTTTACCAACTGAAAGAAAACGACATATAATAACGGAATGAGACCTCCAGAAACAAGAGCTTATGTGTGTGTGTGTGTATGTGTCGCGACGCAAGGATGTTGCTTATTTTCGGAAACTAGTAACCAAATTCAGGGTCACTAGAAAGCGTACAAAGTCACAAAGAACAAAGAAAGTCATGGGGTGTCCACATCAGATATTTTTTATTGCGTTGCATAAAATACCATATTTTTAATGCAGAATTTTCCGTTAATAGGAAATTCATTATGTGGGAGAAAAAAATATGTGGGGACAAATGAACACGACAAAAGACAGAATAAAACCGGGACGTAATTGCCGCTCCGCTATGCAGTGGCAACCCGTTCTTGTAGTTCTTTCCTCTATACTGCGAATCGCTGCTTGTCGCGCTACTCCACTATACGGTGAGCCATATAGTTTTCGAGATAACGCTTGTCAAAAAAATGTTTGTTTTCTAAAAATGAGAAATCACCATTTTGTTAATTTATTTTAGCAAATTTCATGGAAACTGCGACTCCTACGAAAATAATCATTATAAAGTACTTCATGGAACATTTAACTAAATCTAATTCGAGTGGGGTAAAACTTTACAATCGGATCGCATTATCACTGTCAGTACACGAAGTTTGCTGCACTAGTACTCTCTAGCACCATTTGTGCTAACTGCTTTGTGTTCAATTAGATATTATTTAAAATCATTAGTGCTGTCGACTTTCGGTGGTCAGGAGAAGTACCTCTAAAGCAGAACTAGGTTGTAATAAAAGTCCTTGTGCATTGGTATAGCTTTATTTCAGATTACATATTTTAAACGTTATTTAATACTTTTCGGTTTATTCTAATTACATTATTATTTAATTAATCCTATTTTAACATTTAACCAGTCTTTTAAATCAATAGTTTTACCTTTTAATCCAGTGTTGCATTTACATCTTAGTATCCATCAAACCAATACGGTGGCAACATTTTGTTATTAAGGCTTCTTACACACCAAAGCCGAGCTGAGCCAAGACAAGGCAAGCCGAGTAAAATCTGCGATGCGTTCGCACTGAAGCAATTCGCACTCAGTCGGTTTTCTAGCCTTGTAGTGAGAGCAGCTTTTATCCTTCCTAGCAGCCTCAGTTTCAATAATAATACCATAAACCTTGATGATGATGTTATTGGATAGTTCCTCACTTGATGATGAATATATGGGACAAAGAAAGCGATACTGGACTCACTGTCGCAATAAAGATTACGAGAAAAGCGGACAGTTCGCAACTCTAAATGAGAAACTCCGTAAAGATGAAGAACGTTTTTGGAGATACTTTAGAACGAGTACCCATACATTCGATTATATACTGGAAACCTTTTATCCACACAAGAAACACGAACAACAGACCAGCGAAACCATGTGAAGAAAGGCTGATGGTGACTATTCGGTGAGTAACAAAGTTTTAAAATAAATTGTAAATTATTCTTAATTATTATCTTAACCTAGAGCTTTTCTTTATCTGCAAGTGTAAAAACATCAAAGTAATACTTTTTTAAATTTTTTTATTGATGACACACTGGCTGGGACACCGAGCTAGACTGAAAAAAAACCGCTTGAAGTAGCGGGAGGCAGGATTGCTCAAAATCGCTAGGATTCCTTCGACCCCACCCGGCGTCTTATTTGAAAGCTCCCATTGAAATACTGCGTAATCAGTGGTCAAGCGATTTTCGCCCGGCTTTGATGTGAAACCCCCCTAACGGTCAAAATTCGAAAGCATTCAGTTTGTGCTTTACTATACGCCACTCAAGTATGCTCTTTTTTGTTATTAATTATTTGTCCGTCCTGATTGTTTTAGTTTTCTTCCCCACATACTACAATTACTTATTTTTATGTGACGCTATCTTTAAGCTTACCCAACTTTATATCTTACATAGAAATTATTTATATTATCATGAGATACTTTTCATTCTTCTAAATCTTCATTGAATGAATGAATGAAAATAAAATTTTATTCTGGGACTTTTAGTCCCCTTAGAATAACAGAAATGATCAGTATTAGTACTATTTGTCTAGCTTATATACAGTGAATAATTAAGATAAGTTAAGTAGTAAAATAAAATAAAGGAAGTTTTAATAATTACAGGCATTTAAATCGTAATTAAATATAAATGTACACCTGTCTACTAACAATAGACAATAACTAACAAACAATAGACATAATAATAATAATAAACATAAAACTATAAACAGTAAATATAAGATATAAACATAGAATGAATATATATATATATATATATATATATATATATATATATATATATATATATATATATATATATATATATATATATATAAAACTATGGTACTTATATAAATGCGGAAGATTGATAGTTAAGGAGGTGGAGAAATAATTGATGCTTAAAGGAGGTTAAGGATGAGGATTTACGAATGGAGTTGGGTAAGGAATTCCAAAATGAAGTAGCTCGAAAGATATAGGATCTTTTGAAAGAGGCAGTTCTATGAAAGGGTATATACAAGTTTATAGGTTGGGATCTGGTGTTTAAGGAGTGTATACAGGAACACGGGGTGAACAGATCAAGAATATAAGGAGGCTTTTTGGTTTTGAGGGTTCGGAAAAGATAAATATCTAGGAAGTATTGCCGTCGGAAAACAGGTTGAAGCCACTTTAACTCGGCATACCAACTGGAGACGTGGGAGCGCCTGGGGATTCCGAAGATGAATCTAATGAAGCAATTCATTAGTCTCTTCAGTCTCATCTCAAGCCCGCCACACAGTCCACCATACACGAGGCAGCCATAGTCGAAGTGTGGAAAAATGAGGGAGGATACAAGGAGCTGACGGGTTTTAGGAGGTATAGAATCTCGAAATCTTAGGAACTGTTTAAGGATAGCAATGGACTTTCGGGTGATTTGGGAAATGTGATTGTTCCAGGATAGGTGTTGATCAAAAATTATTCCCAGGTTTCTGACAGTGGTGTGGAAATGGATAGGTAGGCGGTTGAGGTAGAGTAAGGTATAATAATGAAGGGAATTGAGAAGATACTTGGATCCGATGAGGATGGCCTGAGTTTTTTTAACATTCAGCCTCAAATCGTTGCGTACTGCCCATGTGTTTATACAATCTATATCTTATTGTACCTTTCGGATAGCCTCAAGCATCTCGGTAGGATGAAAGGATTGGTAAATTTGGAAGTCATCAGCATATAAGTGATATTGTGAATGATGAATGAAATCGGGAAGGTCGTTAATATAGAAAGAGAAAAGGATTGGCGAGAGTGAAGACTCCTGAGGAACACCACGTGTTAGTAGGAGGCGGAAGGAAGGAGGTTTATTGGGGATGATAACTGCTTGGGAGCGAAGAGACAGGAAGGATAGGAACCACTTTAAGACACTATTTGATAAGGAAAGATCTTGGAGTTTGGAAAGAAGGGTGTTATGATTAACTGAGTCGAAAGCTTTTAAAAAGTCGAATAGAACAAGAATATTAATTTTTTGTTGGTCTATGGAGGATTGGAGATCTTGGGTGATTTTCAACAAGGCAGATTGCGTGGAATACAGAGATCGGAAGCCAGACTGGAGAGGGTTGAGGAGAGCTTTTTGCTCAAGGAAGTTATTAAGTTGGGAGTGAACTATTCTTTCAAGTGGTTTTGATATGTTGGAGAGAATGGAGATAGGTCTAAAGTCGGTAACTGTGGAGGGAACCGGAACTTTATTCAACGGGCGGACTATGGCTTTTTTCCAAGTTGCTGGAAAAATGGAATTTTGGAGGGAAAAATTATAAATATGTAAAAGGTAGGGAAAAATGACAGAGAGACATAGTTTGATGATTTTTACAGGAATGTGGTCAGGGCCGAAGTCATTCGTTCTAGACTTGAGAACTGAGGAGAGTAAATCTTCCGGGGAAATATTTGTGAAGTAGAAATTTTCAGGATCAAAGGATGTTTGTGGAGTGAAGCATGAAGGAGAGTGCGATAAAGGAAGAGGATCAGCAAAATAGGAATTAAGTTCGTCAGGAGCAACCGGGTAATACGTGCAGGATTTGGAGTTTACTACGGATAGGTTTTTAAGGATTTTCCATCTGGACTTAGAGTCATTGGCTTGTGATGTGGAAATATTGTGCCTTGGCACGGCGTAAGGAAGATTGGGTGAGGCTTCTTAGGGACTTAAAAGAGGAGTAGTCATCGGCGGCACGTGTTCGCCGAAAACGTCTCCTGGCAGCATCTCTTCTCCTCATCAACTCTCTAATTTCTGCATTAATCCAAGGAGCCGCAGGACGTCTGAAGGTGGAGGTATTTAGGGGTGCGTGGTGATTTAGGAAAATAGAGAGATTCGAAGAAAGGCATTCCACCATTTCATCAATGGAGGAAAAGGAATAGATTGGTTCCAGAGATTGGGAAAGTGAATCGAGGAAAGGTTTTAGTTTTTCAGAGGTTAATGAGTCGAGGTCCCGCCAGGAAATTTGTTTGGGAATGATCTTGGGGGTTGGAATATTGTAGGAAATCTTGATAAGATCGTGACATGAAAGGAAGGGGACTGGATTCTGTGAGGAAGATAATAAGTTTTGGAAGGAATCTATTATAAAAAGGTCCAGCCATGTGCTAGTAAACTGAGTGTGGTGGGTGGGTTGAAAGGGTACTATGAAAAAGTCTAAGGAGTGGATGAGGTCCAAAAGATATGTTTTGTCATAATAGTCGGAGCACAGATTAGTGTTGAAGTCACCGGTTATAATCACTTTGTTGTATAGAGGCACGTAGGTGAAGAGGGAGGATTCGAATGTAGGATCAAATCGGACATGAGGAGGGCGGTATACTATCACATAGAGGAGGGAGGATGAATTAAAGGAAATTTCCAAGAAAAGATATTGTAAATGAGGTGTGTCAGAGGAAGGGGATTTGAAAAGGATTTTTACCCTCAAACTATCATGAACGTAGATACCTACACCTCCACCAGTTCGGTCCTCCCGATTATGACGAAAGAGTGTGTAATTGGGAATGGATATAGAGGAGGAGGGAATATTTGGTTTGAGCCAGGTTTCTGAGACGGCAATAATGTGATAGAAATCGTGAAGGAAATAGTCAAGGAATTCATCGAAATGGGCTGGAAGGGATTGGGAGTTAACGTGGCACGTCAATAGGATACTAGTCATAATAGGAAAAGGAAGGATTTTTATCAGAGAAAAGTAAAGGAGAGTTGGGGTTGGAGTAGAAAGGCACAATGATTGATATTTGTAATAGAATTGCAAAAAAACAAAAGAGAAAAAGAAAAGAAACCATTACTTTCAACATGAGTAGTAAAATTTTCTACGGAGAAATTTACGTATAAAGAGGAGAGAATACCTAGTAAACTATGATAAGCAATCAAAAAATTAAAATTTAGACATATTGTGAAAAAACAATAAAAGTAGAAATTGAAATTTAAATAATAAGAATATATACCTAAAAATAAGTTACAGAAAAAAATTAAGATAAAATTTCTAGGTACGCTGGAACGGTGAGATACATGGCATTGAAAAGTTTCAATGTCTTCCTCTTTTTTTATGATAATTACTGGTGAGCCGTCCTCTCGCCTGCACGGGCGAACCAAGCATACTTAACTTTGCCGGCGGCCTTCTTCCGCCTCGCCAGCCAGTAGAGATGACGGTTAGTAGTGCTCATCTCCTCACCAACGTAAATACGCTCGTCGCTCTCCCAGCCGAGGTGCCTGGTCGTGAAATCTCTTTTCACCTTCCGTAGACGGATCATCTCGTCGCGGACTGTCTGGCGTACGAAGCGCACGATGATTGCGGGCGGACGGGGATCCTCTCCTCTGGGCCTTTTTCTTTCCGCTGAGTCCAGGTCTTCAGCGCTGAGCTTGATGCCTAGGGCAGCTCCAACTGAGCAGACAATACCTTCAGGCGTTTCACTATTTTTTGCGGGAATACCCCTAATTTCTAAGGAATGCGAGAGCTGGGCTTGTTCAACGTCATTGAGCCTAACCTCCAGCGTTTTAATTTTGCCTTTCTGATTGTTATTTTCCCTTAACAATTTTTCTAAGAGTTCATCCTGTCTTTTGGCTCGTTCCTCTATCGATTTTAGCCTTTCAAGGTTTTCGAAAATGACATCGGACTAATTCTAGTATTTATTATAATTAGTAATTTTCATGTATTTTATTAGATCTTTCATTTCATTCATTATTGGTAATTCGACCTGGGTTGTGCGGCAGTATTTCGATGGATAATTGATTCTTCTTCTATGGCACAAATTTCTTCGGCGACTGCCAATGCGCTTAAACCTTTTTTCGAATGTCTCGAAAGATCGCGAATCACGATTTTTTCTTCTGACATTGCACTTGCGTTTTAAAAATGCAGATGATCCCATAAAGCCATCTCAAGTCACAAAGATTAAAGGATTAGTCAAAGTAAACATTGACATAAATAGTAGAAACTAAAACATTCTCTTAGGCGAGCGGAAGTCGATAGCTGTGATCTAATTAAAACAGTAATCATTGAAATTACAGTAAGACCCCGGCCTCAACTGAAAAAGATCCGTTGGAGTTTTGTTTATTTGTTGAGCAAACCCAGTGAGCGAATGTCGACAGCACTAATAATTCCAAAGAACACGAATGTTACAATTGAATTAAAAGCAATTAGCACAAATGGTGCTAATGAGGCAGTCTTCGGATTCAGACACTGATAATGCGTCCCGATTGTAAAGTTGTACTCGTTTTTCAAAAAAACAATTTTTTGCCCCCTTAAAAAATCGCTTGCCTGTGATTATTTCTTTTAAAACTATTACGGAAACTGTTCTTCCAACAAAGATAATGATCATTAACTGCTTTAAGGTATATCTAAATGGCTCTAATTTGAGGGGAAATAGACATCTGTACCTACAAGTAGTTCTGGAGATAAAGTTTTTTCAAAAACCAGATTGTACACGATTTTAAATGTCATATCTTAAGAAAAGTTAAACATCTGAGTAACTATTAGACGTACATATGTCTATTACACTCAAAATGGAGCTAGTTACATTTATAATAAAGTAGTAGTATTTTTGTAGGAAAAGCGGTTTTCATATTTGCCAAAATAAATTCACAGAAAGATCCTGGTTTTATGAAGATCAACTCCTGAACTAGTCAACCTAAACAGTTCTATTAGGGCTCGAATTTAATTTCCTTTAAGAAAGCTGTTGGGCAGTTTTCAAGATATTGAGCACATAATGAAAAATGAGTGAAAATGTTTCTTGAATAAAATGCCACCAATTTTGAAGGTAGCCGGTTTGGAATAGCAAACAATGTTTATTTTATGCCCTACACTTTCGTAATTAACATGCCAGAATTCGCCTTTTTTCAGCCCTGGCTCTAGGGCTAAAAGGGCATTTGGTTGCCAAGGTTTGGCATATATGGAAGCTAGAGGGACAGGAAAGCGTTCCAGAGGGCGGCCCAGGAGGTCCTATAATCAGTATATAGAAAAAATAGGAAGGAAACGGGGAAGAACAATTGCTCAGATAAAAATCTAGCAAGGGATAGAGATGGCTGGAGAAAGTGGCTGAATGCACCTCCACGCTAATATGAGGCAGTAGATGAAAGAGAAAGAAGAAGAAGGGTAGGCATATATAGTCAACTTTTATAGGGACTGGTGGAGGACTACCAGAATAGAGGTCTTAGAATGATTAGAAAAAAATATTGGTTTGAAAACTCACCTGGAGTTTTTTTATTAATTTATTTTTAAGATGATAATTACACAGTGTAATAAGCTAATAAAAATCTAATAGTAATCTAACAAAAACCACACAAACTGAGCTACTGCCACCACACATTTTGTTGGCAGCCACATTTTACTGGATGCCACTACTGTTCCTGTATGCAGGCGGCTTGAGCTTAGAAAGCGACATGGGATTCTGTTCTGTCGGATCTAGACATAAAAATATAGAAGGAGCTCTAAACGCTATGGAAATAAAAGGTATTTGTTCAAATGCTACTACTATCATATATCATTCCAAACCGGAGATGTTTAGCATTAAAACATTTGAAAATTGGATACAATCGTGTTTTTGGGGATCTGCAAAATGCAAGAGCCATTTTTATCTTCGTCCAGGTGAGCACAAAGAACTATTAAATAGGGAAGAAGAAGCAGGTATTAAAGCGAAGTGATGCTTACAACCCGTAGTTACCAAAAGAGCCCAATCTCTCATTAATCACTGTTACACTGTTACTGTTAAGCCGTATTAATAACTGAGCAACTCAAACCAACTTATTACCAAACAGAGCATAGCGTTTTCATAACTAATAATCTAAATTTATTTATATTTTTAAAGTCAATTCAAACTAGCAAAAAATGAGAGGAATTAGCACCAAAATAATCTGCAACTCAACATGAAGAATATCAGTAATAACACATAAAGTATGTAGTCCCAAATTTAAAATTGAGTATCGGAGTATCACCAAAATAAGAATTTCAAGGTAACTGGCATTGAAACCTGGTTGGATTTATCAAACAGACAAAATTTACAACGTCAAGTTAAATTCAAGGAACAATAAATGGGTAAGATATAACTCTAATAATTAGCGATATCTTATGCCAACGGTAACTTATGTCAGAAAATAAAAATATTTGGTACAACTTTAAAATCGGGATGCATTATCAGTGCCTGCACCCAAAGTTATCCTTTAGCACCATTTGTGCTAACTAACCGCTTTTAATTCAATTGAAACATTCGTATTCATATTATTACTACATTAAATAGATAATATTTAAAATTATTAGTGCTGTCGACATTCGCTCAACAAATAAACAAAACTCCAACAGATTTTTTTTTCAATTGAGGTCAGGGTCTTACCGCAATTCCAATGATTACTTTTTTAATTAATTACAGTTGTTGACTTCCGCTCACTCAAGAGATATAAAAACCTCCAAAAGATCCTTTTCAGTTGAGATTGGGCCCTTACCGTAATTTAAATTATAACTGCCTAAGATACAACTTCCCCAGATCAGCGGAAGTCAACAGCACTAATAATTTTAAATAATATCTAATTAAAGCAGTAATAATTCCAATAAATACAAATTTTAGAATTGAATACAAAGTTAGTACAAATGGTGCTAGAGAGTGCAATTGCAACAATCCTCGGGTAAGTTCGGATGCAGATACTAATAATGTGACCCTAATATAAAATTGTGCCAAATATTTCATGTAAATGGACTGCTGATATTTAATATTTCAAATTAATTAAACTAAGCAATGAATAGGCATTGATATATCCATTAAGCAATCCACCCTGAATGAAAGATACTAATGACAAATAAATTTGCATATTGTGAAATTAGACAAAAAAAACATTGAAAATTAAAATAATACCAGTAAAGGGTTAAAGTCGAAACTAGCATTGGCTTTGTTTGGTTGGGTTTTAAGGCATAAAACTGCAAGGCCATCAATGTCTTAATAGCACTGACTTTTTTCTACATTGTTTAACTGAAGTGAAAGACTGTATAACATTTTGATTGAGCAGGGAATACCGAAGAAGTTAGTAAATCTAGTAGGGATGTGCATGACCGAAACATTCAATAAAGTTAGAATCGGTAATTATTTTTCAGAGAAATTTGAAGTTCGCTCGGGGTTAAAACAAGGCGATTCCCTTTCACCCGTTCTAATTAATTTAGCACTAGAGTACGTCATTAGAAAGGTAATGCGTACCGAAAGGGGTTTAGATCTGGGTGGTAAAATATCCGTGCTGGGGTTTGTGGATGATTTGGTATCATTAAGTGAGGACGCGGAAACTATAAAACTGAATACAACAACGTTGATGACAAAGAGGGAGCTGGGAAAGAGGTTGGCCTCAAAATAAATACGGATAAGACGAAATATATGGTTAGCAATAGAAACAGAGGCGATTTTGAGGATATAGATATAGGAGAAAATAGGTTTGAACACGTTGAGAAATTTAAGTATTTGGGGTCTGTAATTACTAGAAAAAACGAAATTCAAGAGGAAATAAAGGCGCGGTTAAAGGTGGGAAATGCTTGTTATTTTTCGGTATCAACATTACTTAGGTCGCGCATTCTGTCCAGAAACTTAAAACTTGGAATATTCAAAACTATTATCTTGCCTACAGTTCTGTACGGGTGTGAAACGTGGCCGCTAACCTTGAAGGACGAACAACGCCTTAAGGTCTTCGAGAATAAGGTACTGCGTAAAATATTTGGTCCGAAAAAGGATGAGCCAACTGGAGAATTTAGGAGATTACACAACGCGGAATTGCGGAGCATGCACCCTGTTAATATAATCGAAGTGATATCATCGTGACGGTTGAAATGGGCTTGCAAAGTTAAAAAAGTTAATAAACGCTGAGCCAACTGGTAAACGCCCGAGGGGTAGACCGAAACGTAGGTGGGAGGATTGTATTAAGAGTGATCTAATGAATTTGGATTTGGACGGTAGTCGGTGGACTGAGATTTGTAGACAGCGATTAGTGGTATCGGCATCGAACCTCCGGGTTCGCTAAGCCTTTTATTATTATTATTATTAACTGAAGTGATTAAAAAATAAAAAAAATAAAATAAAATGTAGAGATGTGAAATAAGTTAGTACATCTATCAAATTCAGAAGGAAATTTCATGTGATTCCTCCAACATTGATATTACAATTGGAGTAAATGAGCATTTCTACAATAGTTATACTTTAATTTATTTTATTAAATTTTTTCAATGGAACTATCAACTATGTAATATGACAAAAACCTTCAAAAATTAATGATTCTTGAATTTTTTATATCATTACATAATCAATTCCAATTAAGATAATGATTGTGGCTGTATTCATGAAATGTTTCAGTATTTTTGGAAAGTAGTAGAAAAGTAGAAGTAAATAAACAATTCATATTGCAAGAATATCTATTTTAAGTACAAAATCATCACTACAATAACTTTTTAAAAAAGAATCTCAGTAGTAATAATTATTTTTTTCACTTTTATTTTAGAGTTCAAATCAATAGGAGCAAACTTTTTAAAATAGATATTTTAACTATTCAATACCATGAAATACTACAGCTAATTCCAAAGTAAATAGAGGTTTGAAAAAGAAAAGTATGTCAGAAATTCTATTACTGAGAAATTTACTCCTCTTCAATTCATACAAAAGTTTATATATATTAATAAAATCACATTAATTTCAGTTACGAGTAAATTTCACTGCTGTATTCGTACATTAAAGTGTTTTGTACCTTCTATTTATAAAAACTCTCTGATATTCCAGAATTTAACCACTTCATTAGATTTCCACACATGATTTTCTATTGTTACACAATTCCCAGATTATCGAAAATTCATTTGGGAACAAATATTTAGTTTTTTCAATATCAAAGAGTTTCTTTTGGTTGAAAACAAATTTACAATCCATTCTCTTTTTTTTTAATTTAGATTAAAATTATTAAGTTAGAAAACTACATATATACAAATTTGTTTCAGTCCATAAAAATAATGTTTATTTTATGGAAATTTGACTAAATTAAGAACTATTTTTGAGCTGTAACTAGCTAAATAACTGTTCTGTAGCTCTCTCCAAATCCCAATTGTATGCTGACAATGCTACACAAGCTCTATCGGATTCGATGCCCATATCGATTAGTCTCTGAACTTTCCTTTGAAAGTCCTGATTCTGATTTGGTCCTGTTATATAACAAATATTTTAATGATAGTAAAAAATAAATACAAATATACTTTCAAACACATAATAGTACATAACTAAAATGAAAAGGCAAAATAAATAGCATTTCAAATAATTTTAGTCATTATTGAAATTTAGTTTTACAATGTTATATCTTGGTATGATAGAAATCAACAGTGATTAAGAAGTCTTCTCTTGGCACTATATAAGATATCAGTAGTTACTCAAAATAATGAGATAGTATTTCAACTTTCAAATTATAAAACTATAAAATGTAAGGAATAAAACTTTTGTTTTAATCCTGTATGTTTTAGAATCTTTGTTTTCATTGTGAACTCAATATTTTAAGTAAATTTGTTTGTCTTACTGCAAGTGAATAAATAAAATCAATTATCATTCTGCCTCATTTTGCATAACTCTTATTAGAATTAACTTTGACAACAACAACAATAAAAAATCATGTTGGCTACCATGAATATGTATTCCATAAACTCTTATTATAATTATCACCAAAATACATATTTTATAAATGAAAATAAATAATTTTACACCATAATAGCTCCTAATGAAGAGACTGTCACAATCTTAAGCTCTTTAAAAAAAAAAAAGGAATGTAGCATTTGCTTTGCCTTCTAACCCACTTATCTCAATTTAATTAACTTTCCCATATGGCAACTTCTTTCAAAACTCATTGTTTTTTGTTTCAATTAAAGTAAGGAAATGTAATAAGTTAAAAAACTAAACAAAAAAGAAAAAAATCTCTAGTTGTTTTAATCAATTAAGTAATGGATAATTAATTGTTCGAAAAAAGACAGACAGGATTGATTTGAAGAACAATGACCATATTTATTCTGAGAACCCTAAAAAAAAGACAGCAACATGAGATGGTTCTATTTATGTCAGCTCAAATTTTCTTTTACTTCTCAAAACAAACAAATTTATTTACTCACTATTATGTCAGAAATAAGTAATGTAAGGTATTTTTTCAATAGAGTTTAAGACACTTTAAACTAGAAAATAACATGCGAATTGCATTGACTAACTTGAAAGTCCTTGAACTAACCATTCCCTGTTTATTCTTTTCCTAAGACTTAAGAATAAATAAAACATGAAAATGTTAGATAAAATATACACACACAACTCAAAATGTATTTTTGCTAGAATGAACATCAGACACAAGTTAAATTCTACATAAGAGCCTCCAGAGTGTTTCATCTATTTGTCTACTTACTGTGTCTATTATTTTGGCCTGATATTTGAGAGCTGGCTGCTCTTTGGGATAATAGAGGTCCAACTATTTAAATTTCTGATGCTAGAAATTTTGAATAATGCATCTTTCATTCTGAATGTGCGATATGTTTATAGCTCCTAAGAATAAGAGGAGATGGAGGCGGAGAGTGTTAAGGGGGTCAGTCACCTTAGCAACCTCAAGACTTCTACGGCGCCGGTTCGAATCCGGTCTGGGCGGGTTAAAAATGGTTTTTGTGGCGGCCCCATGTTTTGAATCTTGACCTTCCCACTCTGTAAAGAATAGGTTGGTAATGTGTAAGATCACACATCCTGTTTGCCTCGAAAGGATAGAAAAAGATGTTCAACATTCCTCCCCCATAAAAAAAGTTGCTAAGAATAATATCAATGAAAATCAAAATATAAATTAACTTTATCACTTAAGCAAAACTTAATCAGTTTGATTATGAACCAAAATAAATAACATTACATACTAACTTAATTACTGACTACATGAGAGTAAACCTTTTTTAAAAACCACATTACTATCAAATTTATTCAGTTTTGACCACAATTTTATATCAGCAACCTAATCATAGTTGTTTATAATAATATGGTAGGCCAATTTCCACAATGATATGATGATAGGTCTTATCATTTTAAAATTTACAGGCTATTTTCAAGCGGTCTAAAGAACTTGCTTTGAAATTAGGAAAATATTAAAAAAAGCAATACAGATATTCCCCAAAAAAATATATATAATTTTTAGATATTCTAAAAAATTCCCATTTTCTTAGCTAAATACAACTATATATTAAATTAACTTGATTTTATTAAATATTAAAAAAAAAAAAAAAATTACATGATCTTGAATATTTTTGTAATTTGAAGAGATATATTGCCGTGCTAAGCACAATGGGGACATTTGAAATAAAACTGAGAAAATGGGGTTTGAAGTTCTGATGCCTTCTTTTTATTTCTTCAATAATTGGGAACATTATGACTGCTACATCCATCATACTTATTAAACCCTGGAACACTACCCAGAGTACAGGTGTACACCAAGCTCAAATATTAGTTCAATTTCTAATAAGCCGGTATTATTAGCTGTTTGGCCTTTTCAATAGCTTCATTGCTCCAGTTTCCATAGAAGTGGCAGCTTGTTCAAGACAGCGCTTCTTTAATTTATATACGCTCTCAGGGGTACACTTGCATCCCACAGTAGTAGAATAGAAGTATTGTTTTTCAATCCAGGTAAATGTCACTGTTTTGAATTTAATTTATTTCTAGCTCAAATAAATAAATAAAATTTGGTATTTGGCAACATTTAACTACCGGTTTAATCATATTTATTCAATGATAATTAATTTTTTAGACCTAAAAATGTATTTTTTAAATAAATTTGATTTATCAAAAGAGGAAGACAACTGAATTACATAAATGTGATTCTGAGGGTGAAACACGAAAAGTGGAAGAAGTTTGTTCTCTCAGAGCACCATAACAAAATTTGCCCTTTCTGTTAAAAATCTTTTATTGTCTTTTATAACCACATTGAATGATATTTATTTAATTATTCTATAATAGATATAATTTTAACTCTTTTTTTCCTAGTATATACTGGTAATAATCATTAAAAAAAATTTACATTTCGATCACAAAAAACTAATTATATATTTTTATGAAGGAGAAGCTTGGTTGGAGGTGCAGTCAATGAAAAAACACAAATATGAAAAAACTTATATTTCGGCCTAAGTTTTAGAAAAAACATGTTTAATGTCAGTTATCTCCTTTGTGCTTAGCAGGACAGTATATTGCATAGGCACTGTGAAATCAAAATGATATACTGACATCGTCATATTTTCTTAGACATGAAAATCAGTGATCTCAGTTTCCATCATAAAACTTTCCTAGAGTAATCAACTCTAATTAGACCTGTAAGATAAAAATATCAGATGTGTCCGTCCACTCACACAACTTTCCTAACCTCTTTAAAGACAAAATCCAATAAAATAAAAAAATTGTTAGCTGTATCCTCGCTAATAATGGTCCGATTAAGAATTTTTTTTTTCAAATGAGCATCTGGAATGTTCTGGGAGATGGTTGTTTAAAAAAATTATTAAAAGTGAACGGGCTTCCATAGGAACCTACACAAAAAAAAATTTACCTAGGCATTGGGGGAAAAATCCTGCATAACAAAATTGGTTCCTTCGTTCAAGAGATAATCGTGGCATAAACACAGACAAAAACCTTCAATTCACCAGACCAATGGTCGAAAATGCATTTTTTGTATTCAGGGTCTATGAAATGCATAAATCCATTGAAAACTGCACATCTAAAATTTCACCTGATTAAAATACTTTCCTTAACTAGTAGCTGTAGGAAAGTAATAAAAATGAGAAATATGAAGATAATAACAATGAGAACCTTCACTATCAGTTTTAATTTGTAGCAGATGTGCCAAAATTATATATGATTATTATATGATATACCACATCAGATTTGACTGCCTATAACTCTGCCATAGAAGCTTTGTTCTCAAAATTATTTGTCTTCCTTACAACTTTGAACTAACACTACATATCCCTAAGTTTCATCGAAAAGGGTTCAAGGTTCAGAAGTCTTAAAGAAAAGTTCTTAGAAATACAGGGCAACAATGATGACAATAACAGAACTTTGTAAACAAATAACTTTTTAGGTCTCAGGGGACTTGACTTCAAACTATAAATTAAATGAAATTTAAAAAAAAAATTATAATAATTATACTTTCTGTACCTTGCAGTTAGGAATAGTAAACAACATTATAGCTCTTAATCTTTTAAAAGGAAAGAAACTCTCAATGGCTGATATTTTATATATTATTTGATTCACTGTTCGGACTCTTCTAGTAAGATTCATAACACCGGCGATTTTCTTCTGTGTTTTCGGCTAAAATGTTCTTGGCTCCTATAAGCTACCAGCAGGATTAATTATTTTTATTTGCCAGCCTAGTTCTGTACAGAGATGCTATTTGGGTTTAGGTGGTGGCTATGGGTTATAAGCTGGCTTTTATAAGTAACTCAGAATTTTCGGTAATCATTAAGATAATACTGAATACATAAAAAAAAAAAAAAAAAATCTTTCAATAACCAATAGTGAAAACCGAATAACAATGGCAGAAGAGCTTGTCTTCAACTCATGGCTGTGATCTAAATCTAATACATCTCAAGGAAGCATTAAACTGGAGTAAATAGTGAGAAGCCAAAAAAAAAAGTGCTGACTAGAAAAAAAAGGCTTCATGACACTTTTTTTCCAGCCCAATTACATATGACAAAAAAAATATTTTTTTATCATCAATTAAAATTAAAAAAAAAAGTTGATTACAAGGTTTCGTTAATATAAACGGTATTGTTTTTAAGAATATTAGTAATTTGTATTAATTGTAATATCAAGGAAAATTGATCGATCCTTCATTCATTTTAATTTCATTTATCCAATGACCTTTTGATATGTTTAGCTCATTATTTAGTTGAATCTAAAAATAAAGATTTCCATTATAAATGTACTGTAAAATATGGTTATTTGCTCTTTATTTCTCTCTTTTAGAGATTTAAGAAAACAGGTTTTTTCAAAGGAGAAATATGGGACTGCTTCCCCTTTTTTTGCTTGGCACATGTCCACTACTTATGGATTTATCAGTAGGCTTAGGTTCTACAATGCGGTCACAACCAAAATGGAAGTATTGTGTTTCAGCGCTAAGGTATCAGATCTACATATAATGTGATAAGCAGTTTCATACTTTAAACCACAGAATCAACAGATTAGTGGTTCAGCTAACCCCAAATTAGAGAGGTGTTTGTTCGGCCGACAGTGACCTGTGTAAATTCTGTCACACTTGGCAGGGTGATTCTGTCCATTGAAAGAACTATTGAGCTTCTCTCTTAACCGGGTCTTTCTAGAAACAGTTTGGAATGTTGCTGTTTCTTGATATTTCTCCAATGGAGTTTAACCTTGTTGCCTTCAGCTGCCTTGATTCATCTTTTTGCATAACTGAGGCTGAAGCCACAGATGGAATCTAGTATAGAAAATACCTGTTCAGAATCCTTCCATCCTCTCATTGCCTAAAATACCTGAATGACCTATTCAACCTTGATCTTATTGGTTAGGGGGAGAGTGTTAAGATTACTTTTGCATTCCTCCAAAAGTTTGGACCGAGCTGTATAGATACTTAGGGCATAAATAGCCACTTATCTGTGAAAATTAAAATAAATCTGCCCCTCACACCCTCTTCTCTTTTAATAAAGTTTGGGCATAGACATTGATTGTCATTCTCTTAGCCTGAAGTATGTCTGTCTAGAAATATAGAGATCTCTCTGGATTTGTCCATTCTCCATATACCAGCCACTGAGCATTGTTATCAGGGATCCGACAGTATAACAATTAACTCCATTACAGGGTCAGTATGAGTTAGTCCTTGTAATCTTTACAAAATAGTATGTGTATTTTGTGACATGAAAATCAGAGTGCATTGCCAACACGTTATTCTCGTCAATCCTTCTGAACAAGCTCCCATGTCTTGCAAGGTCAGATATTTGGATCTTGTTTCTAACTTAGCAAGTCTGTACACAAAGATTTAGTGCTTTTACCTCTATGCTCAATGGAAGTAAGTTCAGAAAGCTCCCATAGCCGCAGTAAGATTGGAGATCATGGCAACAATATTCAAAAGTCACACCAGTCTTTGTAGCTTTTCGAGCAAAGCCATAGGTTTGCTCACCGCGGCTTTATATCACCACACTATGGCAGCATTCAAAACTATATGTCTAATTCCTGTTGTGTATAGCCAAAGAACCATATTATGCTTTAAGTCCCAGGATTTACCCACTACCCTTTTGCATGCAGAGAGGTATCAAAGAACATTTGTGCTGATCTTTCCAATGATAGATTATTTCCTACCTATTATTATCTTTATTACCTATTATTATATATAATTATCCTACCTAGGATAATCTCTAAGTGCTTTACTTCACTACAGATGTTAATCAGAGTCCCGTCCAAACATGGTGGTCTGATTATTACATTCCTCCTATTAGTGAAGAATCGAAGATTGAATTTCTGAGAGTTGATGCCAAGACCCGAAAGGGACTTCTATTAGAATCAGATAGAAAGGTATTACTAATCCAAGGAGTATGGGCAATAAACTGTTTGAAGTTTAAGTATTGGTTGCTGAAGCAGGAGTTAGGCTTAGAGAATTAAACTTACATGGAACTAAATCAAAAAATCAATGAATCAAACTCCTAAGATTAAATTGGAACCAGTGATAAATTTGTTAACCAACCGGCCATAATAAGTATAAAAATACTTTTAAATTATTTAAGAGATATTTAAGCAAGTTTGACAAATTAAGATTTTTGAGTTAAAACAATATAGTATTTATCATATTATAATGGAGGAGATATAGTTTTAACTTACAACACTATCAAACTACAATGGCTATCTATTTAGATTTAAGAACAAGTAAAAACACAATAATAAAGATAAATAAAATATCCCAGGACCGATGATGAATGTTACAGGATTATCAAAGGTGCCATACTGTTTTGAAACAGTAAATCTGAACCAACAGGATAAAGAAGATAATAAAAAATCCATGATGAAAACCAACATGAGAGGGAAAAAAGTCTAACATAGTAAAAAATATATAGTAAAGAAAAATAAATCAGTGCTGATCTTTCAACAGCATATGTTAATTTATTCAAATGCTAATGAGTATTTTGTTTTTTGAATGTTTATAGCTAGCCTTTCAGCAGGTATATTATTCTGACAAAAGCAAATCAATATATTTTCTTTTAATCTTTAACACAATTCAAAAATAAACTACATTTTATGAGGAAAATTATAAATTCTTAAGAATTCTAAGAGTTGAAAATTTAAAGTACCTCCAGCATATTCAGAAGTCCAATATACTGCAGTTAACCTGAACATTTCTTCATTTTCTTTAAATTGCTTTGCTACCACTGCATCTTGTGGATCATCTGGTTCAGGTGAAGCCATTAATGCTTGCAAAGAAAGTAAGACTGTTCTTAAAGTCATCGCTGCTGCCCTATAAGTTACTTTATAAAAACTTTAGAAAGAATTTTTTAAATTACAAATAAATAAACAAGCTTACCATTGATCTTTTAGGATATCTAAACATATTGCTCCTGTTACTGATGAAATGTTGGGGTGCCATATTTTGGTAACAAACCGGACCTTAAATATACCACGTATTAGTTATAAATGACAATACTCCAGAAAGTCCTTGGTTTAAACAATATCAAATCACTGCTCACTTTTGGAGGATTGAAGGGATATGTTTCAGGTATTTTAATCTCTAAAACAAATAAACCACCTTCGTAGGGAGTATCAGGTGGACCTCCTATTTCACCACGCAATTCAGTGAATGAATCCCCAATTAGTTCTAGTCTTATGGCACACTTTGCTACCTAAAATATTATAATAACCTTATTTAAGATTGAATCTAAAAATAAAATAGAAAAAAACATTTTCACTAGATTGACAAAAACATGAGTTAGTTATGACATAAAAGGTTAGAAAAAGGTCATGATCTTTGATATCTCTTTACGTAAAGAACACTTTTTATATCACTCAAAAAAGAAAAAAATATATACATTGAAAAATAAGTGATATAACTGAAAAAATTCAGATTAATTAATCAGAATACATTGGCAAGCCAACAGGGTAAGTTAAATTTGTATATGGCTAACTCCAAAAAAAGTTCAATATTTTGCTATCAAATATGATTATTAACTAACCTATTATTATGTACTTACTTCTTCACTTTTAATAACTTCTTTGAATTCTCTTTTTATCCTCTGGGCTGCAATGTTTGCCATCGTATTTCCAAGATTAGATTTAAATATAATTTTAATTTATGGCTTCATAGTTTAAGGTTTTATGAAACGGAAAATATGAGATACGAAAGTTTTAGACAATTGCGGTTTTTATAAAATCTATCTAACAAAATTTAGAGCACCTAACAGGGAACTGGTTTTCGAAAATATGAGCTGTTGGCCAATGCCACAGTGCACAGCTGATTGCAATGCCTCGTGATTGGCCGGAAGTCTGAGCTTGTTTCTAATTCTTTCAGTGATGCCTGTCTTATCAGAGTCAGTACGTGCGAAGAGTTTGTTAAGATCGAAATTAGAGAAGCCCAACACTTATATTAAAAGCAGAATGCCTAACATTAAGGTGTTCAGCGGAACTTCGCATCCTGATCTCGCTCAAAGGATAGTTGATCGACTTGGAATTGATCTTGGAAAAGTAGTTACTAAAAAATTTAGTAATTTGGAAACATGGTAAGTTAATTCTTTCATATTTAATCAATATTTATTAGAGCCTATTAATTTTGCCCAATTTTTAAATTGTATTTAGTATTTAATAATTGATTTGATAATATAAGACAATATACTTTTTGATAATTATTAATATTTTCTTTAATTTCAAAATTTTCATCTTAGATCCTTCCAGATATTTTTTTTGGAATAACACATCATTGAAGTTATATCTGGTCTAGTGCTAAATAATGGATTTATATATATTTTATTCAAACAACTTATAACCTAACAATAATTCATTTTTATTTTTCAGTGTAGAAATTGGTGAATCTGTGCGTGGAGAAGATGTTTATATTGTTCAGAGTGGTAGTGGTGAAGTTAATGATAACCTAATGGAATTATTAATCATGATAAATGCTTGTAAAATTGCTTCTGCTTCTCGTGTAACAGCAGTTATACCATGTTTTCCATATGCAAGACAGGATAAGAAGGACAAGGTAGATGAATGTTTTCTTTATTACTAACAATTAAACAAAAATTTTGTGGAATTAGATTCAATTTGATTATAATATATTAAAAATATAAACGTTCAGTTAAACTCTGAGCGTTATGAGTAAAACTTATTTTAATGACAGGCAGGAGGTGAAACAACTCCAGGATCAGCTCCCACTACAACATATAAAAACTACGAGTGGAAATTCAGGGTATTGAATATTATTAGTTTTTGGGCTTAGGGTTAATGCTTTAAATATATTTTCTTATATTGGGTATATATTGCATAGGCGATTCACATGTCTTGTAAATGTCATTTAACTATCATGCATTAATGTAAGATAAACAGAGATATTTTATTTAACTGTGTCAATTTGTCTGTATTTGTTTTGTATGAAACGAAACAGGGTTTATTTTCATATATCGTTAATATTTATTCAATACAGTTATTTTTCTGTTTAATCGTATGCTATATATTCATATTATTATATGTGTCCTGAGTTGAGTAAAGGAGCTAAATAATATTAATATTATTCATAATAATTATTATTGAACATTTTTATTGTCTCAAACTGATAATTTCAAAAAAAGTTATTTAAATGTTTACAGGATTTTGCTCCTCTTCCAAGTACCGTAAGTAAAGTCAGCCATTTGCGTTTGCACACTAGAATTGTGTGAAATTTTGTGAAGAGTTGATTATTGAGTCTGCTTAATCTTAATTATTAAAACTTTTGGAATGTAAACTAAATAAATTACCCTGTGTTAATAACTTATCTACAAATAAGTTACTCATTGGTTGACTGTGTAAACAAAGTTGATTTGAAACTACATAGTCTCCAAATAGTGATGGAGAAAAGATTTTTACTCCATCACTTTCTTTTCATCAGAAGTGTTGCAAGCTCTGTAGTTTGTTTACTGTTAATTGTTGTGTTCCTTATTTGTGTTAGTTGTTGTTTGTACATATTTATAAAATAAAATAATGGGGATGGGAAGCTAAATCATTAGTCAATCCTGAATATTTCTTTTTTTAACAAATTTTGCCAAACTACAAAAATCATATTTATTCAATTTCTTAAAAGTCATACATGATGTCGGTTGAATTATTATATTGTGTTGAGTTATGTTAAGTCGGGGATCTGACCTACCCTGCTTAACTTCAGACAGGCAGAATCCCTTACTGTAGTATTTCAAGGGCTTTTTGTATCTCTTAAGCCACAGTCACACAGTCAATATTGAATTTTGTCAATATATTGACCATCTGAGGGGTATGATGTAACGATAAGATTAATACCTGTGATATATGTGCCACATTTAATAATATTGACTCAATAAAATTTATCGTGTAAGGAGATCTTTATAGCACTTAACAACCTGTAGATTGCTAGCGTTTTCAAACTACGAGTTTATTGGAAATTTCGAGTCCATTATATTGAACTGTTTCAAAATAAATTTGTACTAACCTGTTTAGGAATATAATTGTTACACTAATATTCTGGCCATCCTGGACATATTTATGTTAAAAGCTTGTTTAAGAAACTTAAAAATTCAATATAGGAATTTAAATCTACTTGATTTCTTTAATACCTATTTTCTTATTTGTTTTGGTACAAGTTTACAAGGACGCCTTATCACTCACCCCTACCGAAGTTACCCGAAGGTCGCCGCACTACCGCTCTCTAGCGGCTTTTGTGCTAACTGCTTTGTATTGAATTCTAAAATTCGTATCCATTGGAATTATTTTTGCTTTAATTAATTATTATTAAAAAGTTGTTAGTACTGTTGACTTCTGGTGGTCTCGAAAAGTTGTAATAATAATTTAAAGCAGTTATAATTAGTGCCTGACCTCAGCTAAAAAGGATATTTTGAAGGTATGGATGTCTCTTGAACGAGCGCAGCGAGCAGAAGTCGATAGCTGTAATCTAACTAAAGCAGTATTAATATAAATTACAGTAAGGACCCAACCGCAACTGAAACGGATGAATCAGTGCTTTTTTTTTTTGTCTTTTGGGCAAACATAATGAGTGGAAGTCGACAGCACTAATAATTTTAAATCTAATTAAAGCAGTAATAGTTTTAATAATTCTCATGGGTACGAATGTTTGAATTGAATACAAAGCAGTTATTATAAGGTCATTTGATTTGCATAAAATAGGAAATACATTGATGCCCCTCACCATCACTCATACTCAGTCTATTTTTAGCATTTATTTTGGTTATCCAAGCTGCACAGAGACCTGATAGGTCTCTTGAACATTTCCAGGTAATTGTCTTTATTTTTGTTTACTCATAAATTATTTTTTACTGCTAAAATTAATTTGTGAATACTAAAATTAATAAATTAATTGCTGAATACTTATTCCTTTAGAATCCTGTAAAATAGACTCAGGACTGTGAGGCCATTGAGAGTCTTGAAGTAGTTTAAAGACCTGGCAGGTCTTTTGACTGTTTCCAAGTGGTTGTCCTTATTTTTGTTTATAATATTCATAAGTTATTTGTTGCAACTAAATTTAATTCAGTAATTGCGCCATTTATAATAATCAGTTTTATGATTATGTATAAATTGATTTGATAATGTATCAATATTAACATATTACAAATAAACTTTAAATAATTCGAATCTACTTTCTTTGTTTCAAATTTACTAAAACTCCTCATTACTTTATACTCCTGAAAATATTTTAGTTTCGTGCCCGCACCGTAAATAAATCCAAAAATCGTTCAATCAAGTGACTCAATAGGTATACCTAAGTAATCATTCCTCTAACCTATCAATGAATCCAAGAATTGAACATTCATGATTGATTATAATAGGGACATGTAAACGAAAAGCACCAAACAGTGTATGTTTTACATTCTAATGCATTTAATACATCTCAGGTCATTGCGTGCTCCCACATTTATTTTCGATTGTGGGTTCCGACAATTAATAATAATAACATTTGTTTATTAAAAAAATATCACTTACTCAAATAAGGGCTTTTTTGGATTAGTGATTATTTACATAACACTTAATTGATCAATGATATATATTTACATTGGTTCTTTAAAAAAAAAAAGAACCCTATTTGTCATAGTATCCTCTTTACTGATGCTTAATTAGGGATGGAGGTGTGGATTAGCTTATAAACTTAAAGTCTACTCTGGTGTTGAGGTCCAAATGTGTTCTATGGATCAGCTATGTGTGTTGGAAACAACAAAGTTAGGGATAAAAAACGTGAAGAGTAGTCGTATTGAATTAATTAGAAAAAAATATATTTCAGCACTAGCACAAACAAAAAATAATATTATATATGTTGATTTGATAATGTATTGTATTATTGTTAAGTAGATTTTTTTTTAACATATTACAAATATGTTACAAATCATCTACTTTCATTGTTTCTCAACATTACTTTCAAAGTTGTTAAATACATTTCATTACTAAATGTGTTTGTTAAACTTTGCTCTTTCTTCGGACCAGAATGAGAAGATTGGTGTGAACTCTTTTCCGGAGTCAGTGAATTTCGTTTTGGACATAATAATGCAACTTGTTTATCCCTATAGAAGCAACATTTAAATTATTTATATTATATGAAACAGGCATTTGTGTTAACCTATTAAATTCCTCAACATCCTCTCACATAGAGGAGTTTGTAACTACTCAACAAGTATTCTACTTATAACAAATAATTAACACTTAAAATCTTGTTCTGTCTCAAAATAAAATTTAACTAGATAAAGAAAATTAACAAAACTGTTGAGGTATTCGAACATTTCTACCACAGCATGTTTTTAATAAACGATCACCTTCTTTCTTTATGTTTTCATTCGGAATCTGTTTCTCTGATTATTGTCTCTTGTGCGCTGCTAATATCTCTAATGGAAAGACACACTGAACGGGCCAGGCCGGTTGAGCGTCCCCCACCAAGCTAGCCAAATCTTTTGTATTAATCTTTTTGGTACAATTGTCGATGGTGAAGTGATGCCAATAGGGTCAAATATTTTCTGAATGGCTGATAGAAGTCTTCTCCTCGTCAAACTTTTGTTAACACGCAGTTCAGGAATTTTGACTTTGAGTATATCAGCTTTTTGATCCCATATTATTCTAAGAAATGTAGAGTTTTCTGCTTCTGATTTCAATTATTTGTTTTTTTATTTTTTAAAATGGTGTATTAAAGCTTCAATTGTATTGTGGTTATGTAACTTCAACAACTACCAACAAGGAATATACTAATTATTTCTTGCTGTTTTAATATTTACAGAAAAACTTTCATGTTTGTTATTTAAGGCGAAGTAACAATTAAAAAAAAGGAAGATACCATTTGAAAAAGATTTTTACTTGCAGTATGCACATGCACTTAAAATTGCAGATACTACCAGAATTTTTTATTTAAAAAAAAAACAGATTTTTTATGAACAATAAAAATAGATTTTTACTTTCCCTTACCTATATACGAAGTATATAGTAAGGGGAAGTATTGCGATTGTGAAAATTTTCGAATTCGAGTTTTCAACGGAAATACATGTTTTAAGGTCCCCTGAGTCCAAATGACCAAGTCTCGCAAAATGGTCTGTGTGTATGTGATCAGTCTAGCTCAAAAACGGAAAGCTGTACGATACTGAAATTGCATATTTAAGGTTAGCACATGCATGTGATGTTACAGCAACTTTTTCGTGAAAATCGAATAACCGGAAGTGCCACTTTATGTAATCGATTTTACACATTTTTACAATTTTCTCCAAAACGGCTCTAACGATTTTGATTAAACTTGCCTAAATTATTCTTCATAAAGACCTTTAACTTTTCATATACATGCTACATCACCGAGGTATTGCAGGGAAAAAAGTTATGATGAAAAGAATATTTTATTTATGCATAACTTCAAAAGCATGCAATTTATGGTAAATCATCTATAGATTTGTATGAAAGATAATTAAATTATCTAAAAAACAATAAAAGAATCATCAAAATCGGACCAGTATTAGCAAAGATACAGCACATCAGACTAACCGGAAAGAGCTATTATATTATGGATATTACACTTTTTTACAATTTTCTCGAAAACGGCTCTAACGATTTTGATGAAACTTGCCTAAATTATTCTTCATAAAGGTCTTTTACTTTTCATTTCTGAAGTAAATCACCGAGGAATTGCAGGGAAAAAAGTTATGATGAAAAGAATATTTTATTTGCGCATAGCTTAAAAAGTGTGCATTTTACGGTAATTTATCTATGGACTTTTATGGAAGATAATTAAATTATCTAAAAAACAATAAAAGAATCATCAAAATCGGACCAGTATTAGCAAAGATACAGCACATCAGACTAACCGGAAAGAGCTATTATATCATGAATTTTACACTTTTTTACATTTTTCTCAAAAACGGCTCTAACGATTTTGATGAAACTTGCCAAAATTATTCTTCATAAAGGCCTTTAACTTTTCATTTATGTAGTAAATCACCAAGAAAATGCAGGAAAAAAAGTTATGAAGATAAGAATATTTTATTTTCGCATGGCTTAAAAAATATGCAATTTATAGTAAATTATGCACAGAATTATATGAAAGGTTATTAAAGTATCTAATTGTATTCTAACTTAAGAATACAAAAGCGAAAATTAATTTAATAATTTCTACTTTCACATTATTTAATGGAAAGAAAATGTTTCCATAGAAAGTAAACTTTTAAAATATATTTGCAACTTGACAAAGTTAAAATATATAGGTAGTGTACAGAATTGTTGTACTAAAATTGTTTTAAAAACTATTTTATTATACTTAAGTGGGAGAAGAATTGAATGCTGCTGAGTTTATTTCAAGTATTGTTTATGTGAACTCTTTAGAATTATATTAAAAAGATAATTATAATAGGGCGGTAAGGATGCGCGCACCGCACCAGATTTTTTTTTTTTGGAACAGATGTACACTCTAATTATAAAATGGTTTTATGCTGTCCTATTATAAATTGCTTTCGAGATATACTGTTGGCCCACAGAAAAAAATTACAAATTTCTCTATTAGTAATTTAATTCTGTTCGAACATTCTGCTTTTTATTTATCTATTTATTTATATTTATTGATGACATTTATCTGTATCTTGTTTTATAACATGAAATGAAATTTTTCAGTATCTACTTGCCTAATCTTTGACCAAATACTTCTTTTCAAGAGCTTGGACTATCCTCTTAAAAAACGATTGCTTAAAACTGCTTCTTACATTACAAAATGCTTTCCACAAATTTATTTCTTTTCAGACTCTTGGCTTTTATGAAGAGGAAATTAAAAAAATATATATAAATGTACAGCAACAAAGTAGCTTATTTTAAGTAATTAATAAGATCAAATCATATCCACTTTATGTTTTCCTGTGAAATTGACGTTACATGAGGTACAATACTAATTACCCCCACCTTTTTGAAATAAGATTGATTGATTTTCGACTGCAAACATTGATAATTTCCTATGGTAATGTTTAAATATTTCTTATCTTCTAAAAGTTATTAACATTCATTTTCTAAAAATTAATAAAAAAAATTTTTTGTAATATTTAAGTAAACCTCTATCACAACATTTATCAAAGTTTATAATTAAAGATTAGTGCATTTGTGTCATTTATTTTCTTCTGTATTAATCTGATGAAAAAAAAATTAACTATTATCTCATTCCTTTATCTTTTCATTATATAACATTGAAAGCAATGTTATACAATTTCATTATATAAAATTTTGTAATAGGGACAAAGGGTATTTAATCATAATCATTTTTGTAAATATACAAAAATTTCCTAAGAAATTCAAAATCATTTTATTATACTAACTCCATGCCTAAAGTTATTTTTTAACAATATTTTTGTGAATTTATGGTTTTATTCTAGATTGTTAAAAAGTTATTTTAATCATTACTTACGTCCTTTCAATTTTTTTTTCTTTCACTTCCAGGGAATTATGTATCCTAATAATTTGTTCCAACGTGTATTTAAATTTATTTTTTATTATTATGTAACGTTTTGAGTGCATGTTTGCCATTCTCAAAGCACCTCTATTAAGCAAAATGATACATTTTTTGAATAATTGAGTTAATTGAAGATTGAATAACTTGGTTTAATTCCTTCGAATTTTCATTAGCATTTTTATGTAAATGATGTCCTTATCTCATTGGCTGTTATAAGATCAAATTAACTAGAATATTTTTAAAAATCTATGTATGTTTGATTTTATTTGATAGATGTAGTTTAAAAATGGCAAATATGTAGCCAGAAGGTTACATCTTAATAAAGAAATAAATTCAAATATATATTGAGAATTATGATTATAGCTTAAAAAATTCCCTAAATGTAAAAAAATGAACTTTTATTCTCATGAAAAGAAACAAAAATATTATAAATATTTTTTTTTCTAATCAGATTTCTAATGTGTGTACTTTAATTTTTAAAGCACTATGAATTGTGCTGAAAAAGTTCGATGATATTAATATCATGCCATAGTGTTTTGCGTTTTTTTTTTTTCTCTCTTTATTGAAAATATTATCATCTGCCATTGGACTATAGGTATCTTTTACATCCATGCCATATATCTGTATGAATTGTGAATAAGTGCGTAAGGCAATTATGACGAAAATGAGTTAGGTCCACCACGGGATTTTAAAAGTTCACTTTTACATTGTGTATAAATGGCACGACTACATATATATATATAGTGGTAGGAAGATATCGCTATTTAAAATTATAAGATTCCTATAATGTCTTCTCAAGTTAATTTAAATTTGAAATTCCGTCTTCGAAAAGTTATAATTTTCAACTTACACACTTATTCGCAATTTATACAGATATACAATACAAATTGAAAATGAATTTAAATTTCAATATTTGTATGTTGATATTTCAGTTTATTTGCTAAGACCTCACAAATTTTCTTCAAATTAAGTTAAGTAGTTTAGTGAAAAATAATCCTCTCATAACCTAGGTGAAATTTAGTCAAATATTAGCCACTTTTCCATTATCAACTTCTAGCTTTTTTTCAGTTATTGATCAAGTTCTCACTTATAAAACAGGTAATATACACTACAAATAAGAATTATGGAACACATAAAACAAGAAAATAAGTATAATGTAATAAATGACCTGGTATTTTCAAATAATGTTTTTCTTTTTTATAATCCCGGTTTTACTTATGTCTTTAGTCTTCCAAAGATTTGATAAAAATTCCAGGGTTGGGTGTCAGTTGATAATACAGTGTATATATACAATATAACAGGGTGTCCAGCAGCCTTGAAGATGGGAATTTGGCTTAATTTTTTTTGTATATGGAAAAAATCAGGAATTATGCTTGAAAAACAGCCACTCATTGGGAATTTTCAGCTTTTAGTCTAATAATTCTATTTTTCTACAAGTACTAAGCAACAAGTGTATAAAATATTGAGAAGAAAGTTAATATAATTGTTCCCCTTACCATCTCTAATTCTACGAAAGCTAGAAAAAGCTGTGGAAGGAGTCCACTATCTTTGTTCATTAGTCCCTCTCTCAAACCCGTACTCTTCCTACATTGTGTCTCATCTTAACGGGTCCCTGTACCTGTCACTAAATATTCTACAGTACCCTAGAGATGTTATGAAACGGTAAAATAATGTATTAGCTCTAAACAGTTCCGAGTTTCAATTTCAACCGATTTATATTCGTCTTCTTATATTTTTTCCGCTTTACCCCTCGCCCTTCAGGTCGAGGATGAAATGATGAGGTTTAAGGGGTTGCCAGGGTTCATTTTTTTCCTGTAATTATAACTATTTTGTTTTTTATTAGGGGCTTGAATAAGTTCTCGCTGTTTTTTTGTGAAAATAAATGCTTTATTTAAAAAAATTAGTAAAGAACATGTCATTGAAAGTATTGTCCATCGCTAGCCACTACTTTCTCCCATCTTTCTGGCAGCATACGAATACCATGTCGAAAGAACGACTCATCTTTTAAAGTTATCCACGAATCGATCCATTTTTTGGCATCTTCATAAGATTGGTGGTAATCGGAAGGAGCAATGTCTGGTGAAAACGGCGGGTGGGGTAGGACTTCCCATTTGAGCGTTTCCAAGTAGGTTTTGACCGGTTTTGCAACATGTGGCCGAGCGTTGTCATGCTGCAAAATTACTTTGTCATATCTTTCCTCGTATTGAGGCCGTTTTTCCTTCAATGCTCGGCTCAAACACATTAATTGTAGTCGATAGCGATCTCCCGTGATGGTTTCGTTGGGTTTGAGGAGCTCATAATACACTACACCCAGCTGATCCCACCAAAAACATGAGTATGAGCTTGGAACCATGGATATTCGGCTTTACCGTCGATGTTGGTGCATGGCCCGGGCTTACCCCATGATTTTTTACGCTTCAGGTTATCGTAGTGTATCCACTTTTTATCGCCAGCCACGATACGATGCAAAAAAACTTTCCTATTCTGCTGTTGGAGCAGCTGTTCACATGTGAAAAAACGCTGTTCGACGTCTCTCAGCTTTAATTCGTACGGCACCCAATTTCCTTGCTTTTGAATCATTCCTAATGCTTTTAAATGTTTGGAAACTGTTGTGTGATCAACTCCTAATGATTCTGCAAGTTCATTTTGTGTCTGATTTGGGTCTTCATCGAGTAATGCTTCCAATTCTTTGTCTTCAAATTTTTTCGGTGCACCAGAGCACGAAATTCGACATGTATAACGCTATGAAAAAGTATGTTGTTTACACTTGGGCGGAATAACATATACTGTGATTTCGAGTCTAATGGTGGAGCTTCACGATAAAGTTGGCTATAGTATTGCCTTATGAAAAAAGATTAAGATAACACCATCTGTCGGGAAACAGCGAGAACTTATTCAAGTCCCTAATATGTAAAATAAGTTTATGGATAACATTACGATGAAATTTATTTATTTACACATGAAATTGTTTTGGTACTATATTTTATAGTTGTTTTTATTTTGGGGGATGTGTTGAGTTAAGTAATAATTTTTCATTATCTAACAGGAACACAACCTTTATAATTATTTAAATTGATTCTCAAGTCTTAATTTTGCATTTTGCCATAACGGCATTTTTATGGTCTATCATTTTATGCCAGATACAACATTTTATGGCTCCTTCAATTTTACAGTTAACAGCCTTGTGAAATCCTTGAATTATGCTTGAATTTTTTCCTGCTAATCACTGGACATCCTGTATAATGTATCAGTAGAACTATTGATTGATTAATTGTACTTTTAATATAAATTAAAAATATTAAATTACTTCTAATAATAATTTTATACAACTATTGTAGAATAAAATATATTATTATATTTAGAATATTAATTATTAAATTATTATTAGAATTAAATAGAGTATTAATTAATGTTCCATAGAATAAAAAAAAAAGCGTAGAATAAAATAGAATATAAGACATAATAATTATACTATTCAAGAAATAAGAATTATAGAATATAAATAAGTATAAAATAGGGATTATGGAGCATACTTAATAATAAAATTATAAATTTAAAGTCATCATCTTTTGTGAAAGTTTTGCCATTCAAAGAATTTTATAAACTTTGAAATAATAGATAATCAGAAGGTGCTAGGTCCAGGGCTGCAGTATTACTTCTTAAACACACAAATAGGCCTACAACAGGGAGTTTATGTTCAACGAGGGGAAAGCCTTCTCTCTCTACATAACTTAATACAGCTACCTAAAATATACTATCTTTAATTTTTATTTTATTTTTTTGTAACATTTGGTTTGCACTTATTTGTAAGTTGATTGATATTTCAATAACAAAAGGTTATTGTTAGACGCATATACAATAAAAGTTTCTTCCTAAAGTTGTTTACTTATGCAGAGTTTACACTATATGAACCAGGAAACTTTAGGAGCTGATTGTGCACCTCAAGAGCAACAAAAAAGTTCTTTTGGACCATGTTCCGATTCCACCAATAAAATAGGAAATTTAAGTTCAATGTTTTTTTAAGTAAGTTATGGTTTTTGTTGAATAGAAAGCGATCACTCTGAAACTATTAAAAATAATTAATTTCCTGTTGCGCCATCCTATGGCAGAAAAAATTTCCTTATAGTTTGGCTTAACTAATCCATGGATTAGTGAACTTTCAGAGGTGCTAATAGCGAAAAGTTTGATTTTATTTTTTAAATCACGCTTCATTTCTCTTATAAATGTTTTTCTTAGCCCTCTGCTGGTCCACTTTCAGGAAAACTTATCCTTTTATTAAGCTTTAATTTTGTATGAATGCAGTTGAGGTTTCTTTTAGGATTTGGCAACTGATTTAATAAAAAGAGTAGTGTGGAAGTTTTCCCAACAGAGAAGTGTTTTGAGAATGAAATTTATTAAATTCACTTTGTTTATAGTCAATAAAATTATGCAGAAATACAGAATAAAAAATGAATAATGCTGAAATATTTAAAAGAAGAAAGTAATTTTACAACTGCACCAGCTATAAAAATACAAATCATACTTAAAATAAAAATATCCTTGTTGAAATAACTTTTGAAAAAGACCAGAGAGGACACTTTACGCTCTTGCCCTCATTAAAATTGTATCTGCAGTTGCTTTATTCTATTGCTCGTGATATTTTTATTATTATTTTTTTGTTAGTGCTGTTGTAAAATTATTTTCTTCTTTTATATATATAATTAATTTGTTATTTATTTTAATTTCAGAGACAATATCATTTCATATTTATTTTCAGAATTGTTTTGGTTAATTAACAGATATTTTTTTGTTTTATTTCACAAAGAAATTTTTTTAATCTGTATTAACATATTATTTTATTTATTGACTGGAAAGAAAGTGGATTTAATAAATTTCATTCTCAAAACACTTCTTTATCAGGGAAACTTAAATTCCACATTATACTTTTTAGTGAATCAGTTGTCAATTCTAGATCAGTCCCAAAAGAAATCTCAACTTCACTCATACGGAATTAAATCTTTATTAAAGGATAAGTTTTCCTGAAAGTGGGATTTATTTAGCGCAGCAGGAGTCTGAGAAAAACATGCATAACTGAAGTACCTTTAATAGTTTTTGAGTTATCACCTCCTATTCCACAGAAAATGTGACACTTGAAAAAACAGAAAACCTAAATTTCCTACTTTTCTGTGTAGAATCTGACCATGGTCCATAAGAACTTTTTTGTTGCCCTTGAGATGCAGAATCACCCTCTGAAGTTTCTTGCTTCCTGTACACTCTTCATGCAGGGTATCCAATATCAATTGGCTCAAATGCTTCTCACGATCAAATGGATGATTTAATCAAAAATTGCCTAAGAAAAATTTGTAGGTCTACTTCTATAGTTTCACCAACTGCTATTGCTTTTTAATTTTCATGTGATATGCTTGTTTGACATGTGGCGAAAACTTGGGATTTATATATAACGCCTACTTTTAAATACGCTCGTATATAGTTATGAAACAGATATCGACTGTGTTGCCCAAGAAGGGCCAATCTGCATTTTATACATGTCTTTCTGAGATTCTTTGCTTGTTATGGAATAGTTTTCCATCTACTTTGATGTTTCTTTAATTTATTATGTTATGCTGTATCATTTTAACAGTTTAGTTTGCAAGTTGGTCCTTTTAGCTTCTTCTTAGGATGTAAACAAAAACAGATAAACTCATGAACAGACAAGCAGGTTGGTACCTCTTGTGAAACACAGCCGATATGAAAGAGCCTGTAAATTGTATTTTGTTGATGTCTTCAATATTGAAGAATTTACACCATTTTAGAATCTTGCATTCTGATTTTCTGTAGAATTCTGCTGAGTCTGTAGGTATAGTATTTTTTATGAAAAAAGCAAAGTAATTTCTGAAATGATTTTTCATAAATATTAAAGAAAAATTTACTGTCTGAATTCAAAATGTTTATTAATTTAATAATAGAAACATTTTCCCATATTTCAGTCATTATGGCTTCCAAAGTTTCTCAGTTTTTTCATCGCAGTTTTACTGGATACTGATTTGTGGAAGCTTCCTTACTTTATTTTATTTATTTATTTATTCTTGGCGATACATTCCTGCAAGAACTTGGACCTCTCTTATCACCCTCCTCCACTCTCTCCTATCCTGGACAATCATCCGCCATCTTCTTATTCCCAGTCTCTTCAGGATGTCCTCCACATCATCCAACCACCTCAGGCATGGTCTTCCTCTACGTCTTCCACCAGGTCGTTTCTTGAGCAGGCGTTTGAGGATTGCTTCTCTGGGCATACGTGCTAAATGACCTAACCATCTGATCTGGCTTCCCCTCACAATTGAGACCGAATCAGGTTTCGCATACATTTGGCGCAGCTCCTCATTGGTGCTAATTCTCCATTGCTCTTGTTCGCACATCACATATAGATCCTGCAGAGAACTCTTCTAACTCGTCTTTCAGACGCCTTAGATAGCACCCAAGTCTCAGAACCTAAGGTGACGACGGGTCTGATGGCTTTCTCATACACCATTATCTTGATTCTATGAGACAGGGCTCTATAATTAAGTATATTTCACAAGGCAAAGCAGCATCTATTCCCTGCGGTCATCCTTGCTTTCAGTTCCTACATCATTTCATTATTTTTTGTAATTATAGCACCCAGATACTTAAAAGTTTTACCTGCTTTCAGGGTGTGGTTTCCTATTTTGATATATTTCTCTGCTCCACCTGGTTCTCTTGAAGTTAACATTTAAACAGTCTTCTGCTCATTGATTTGTAGACCTAGCTCTGTCAGCATTTGTCTAATAGAGAAAATATGGTCTATAGTTGATTTATCTGGCCTAAAACCACATTGGTATTTACCCAAAATCTTCTCGGACCAAAACTGAACTTATTTAGCAGAATTGCAAAAACTTTATATGCCGTACTTAGTAAAGATATGCCATGGTAATTGCCACAGTTTGTTTTCTCTCCCTTTTTGAAAACAGGACATATGACAGCAGTAGTCCATTCTTTTGGCATCTCTTCTGTAATCCAGATATTCAGCATTAGGCTGTAAACAATATATTTTTGATGTTCTGTGATCCTTCAGACCCTTTCTTTTCCTTGCCGAGCTTTGCATATTTTCTGCAATGCAATCGAGATGGTATTCACTAATTCCTAGGAGATTTAATTACCGTAGGAATTAATCCTTAAGGTGGTGGATCCTGTTTGTTTATGAGGGCATTCATTTGCAGTTAGTTACTAATATGTTCAACATCTGTCTCCAAGATATTGCTCCATGCACACCAAATGAAATTGTTGATGTGATTATGGTGTTCGGAGAAGCAATAGTTCTTATATGATATTTTTTTTAATATAAACTGTTCAAATATTTTTACACTTTATTATCATTATTGATATTGAGATCAATGTTTCTATTGCTAAATTATAATAATAAACATTTTAAATTTATGGAATCAATTTCCCTTTCATAATTGTGGAAAAATCTTCTTTTTTTTCAGACAAAATATTCCTACAGGCTTAGCAATATTTTTAATAGAAAGACAATGAAAAAATACATAAAAATAAAGTATCATTTCTCCTGGAGAATCTCGGGCTTCATGGCTTTCCCTTGTGGGTAATTCAGGCGGTCACCCATCTAAGTACTTTGATTCCCTATAGCGAGTGATTTAGCATACTTGACCAACCTACCCTAGGTCCTATATTTATATACATACTTATATGCACATGGTAATATATGCCTGAGTTTCTCTCTGAACCTGCCAACATTTATTCTCGTACCAGCCATTCTCAGCTGATTCAATGAGCGTCAATTTAATCTGTCATGCAAAGAATAAGATTTAATTAACTGATTTTCATTATTCTATATTTAACTTTTATGGCCAAATATACATTGAATTTTGCATTAATGTCTTATCTGTTAATGTTTATTATAATAAAAAACATAATTTCTTAAAAAGACAAAAATTATGATTTGGCTATTTGAAGATTCCTCTAAACAATAAAGCCTTTAGTTTCTTAAATAGTAGTTAATTACTAAATAGTCAGTGTTTTACAATTTAGGAATCATCAGAACTGAAAATCACTAAATAACATTAATGCTGACTGTCCATGAAGTTTCTATTGCATTAATGTGATTTTCAGTCCTGATTTAACAATATAGGAGTACATAAATAATGTAAGTATAGCCCGTCCAGGCTCAATGGTCTACGATTAAATAGATGATGATGAAGAGATACATATTAAGATAATGGAAGAGGAGGGACAACATGTATTTTGCTCTAAGAAGAATGCTCTGTGTAAGTTGCTATCAGTATACCAAAATCAGACTCCACTAGTAATATATCCGAACCTTGCTGATCTATGGCTGTATACTCTGGATCCTGCGCAAATAAACATATAGCAAGTGTTTTGGGTTAAAGTTCCTTAGCATTTATAATCTGTTTAGCTTAATTAAAATAATCTAATTAAGAAGAATACAAAAAAATTTAATGGTTTTCCTTCTTTTACCACTCAAACTATAACTTTGTCATAAAGACTTGAATTTTTATTCTTTAACTTCTTGCCCATTTCCTTTAAAAATAAATATAATGAAATCTTAAGAGCAATGATCTCTACTTCATGATATGAATTTTCCATAGCTTATAATGTATTTTCTTTAACATTTTCTAATGAAATAGTTTAATAAGTTTGTTACAGGAAATTTGATCTGTATCTAAAATATTTTGGTTGATTATTCATTCCCACAGCACCCTAACTTTAATTCTGTGAAGGAAATCAAGAATAAGGACTGAATCGTTTTGATTAAAACTAAATTGAATTGCATTATAGTTCCTGCAGTGTTATATGATGTTAAGATCCCTATTTACTTGAGTATTTTTGATTTTAGCAGTGAAAGATGGTAGTAGTAATAATTTAAATTTTATTTATATCTCATGGTATCATTCCCTGATTGTTGTAATGAAATCAATGAAAGATCATTGTAGTTGATTTAATAACATTTTTAGAAACTGATCGAAAATTACTGTAAACATTTCTGAGCCTATTTCATCAATTCAATTATAATTATGATAATTGTAACATTTATTTACCATGCACATATGATCAAGCTAGTAGGGACTCTATTTTTTTTTTTAATAAATGCAAATTAATTAAAGATCTCAAAATATGGTTTTCACCATTCATTTTAACTTGTATTGCCCTTTAATATGTTATGGTTAAACATAGGAGTCATGCACAATGTCAAAGTTTCAAATAATGGGCATATTCCGAAAAAAAAGGTTAAGCTCTACAATTTTTTTCCTTTAGTATTTTTCTCTGAGACCAATCGTTTTTCTTTTCAATGCGTTTGAGACATCTTAAAATGAACACCTTGTATATTGAATAGTTGACCGTATTGTAGTCAAGATGGTCAGGATAGTATTCAAGATGACACAAAAAGAACAGTAAAAAAAGTATTATTATTAAAAAAAATTAAAAAACTATTTTTTTCTTATGGCTATTCATATAAATTTGGATTAAGATAATATATTAAGAAAATATTATCCAGAGTTTTCTCTTGTTTTATAACTTTAAAATCCACTAATCTGACAGGTTCTGATAACTATAACTTTATAAATTTTTAATATGGCAAACTGTTATATATCAAATAATAAACTTTCAACTTAATTAAATTGACATAATTACTTAAGAAAACACTTCTTTCTCTACCTCCAATTCGCCACAATGCATGGAAGTTTAGCCTCGGTCTATCACCTTTCATCGTCTATTCTACTCACATGACCATTTCAGTTGACGCTGCTCTACTACATTTCCAGCTGGCAAGACCCCGAGGTTCTCCTGGATAATTTCATTGCGAGTTTAGTCCCTTCAGATTTTTCTCAGAAACCTCATCTCCGATGCCATCACTTTACTCGCATGCCCGATGTAGGACTGTACAACTCTCCGCTCCATAGAGTAAAACTGACTGGAGTACTGTTTTAAATAGAACAAGCTTTGTCTGGTTGCTTATTTTCTTCATTCCTATGATTTGGGAGTATGCCACATTTTTGCCATGTTTTTTTCACACTATTCAGCACCTCGTGATCTACTTTTACATCTTTTATAATTATTGTTCCCAGGTACTCATAGGCATCCACAAATTGAAGAAGTGCCTCATTATAGATTACCATTTCTTTATCACCATCCCTTCCAGCCAGCATAGCTTTGCTTTTCTCAGAATTAATGGTAATTCCCCTCAACTGAAACTCTTAACTCCATTCAGTTATTGAAACCTATGGATTCTGGAGGGTGCTGCTACAAATACTACATCATCTGCATATATAAACGCTTGTAACAAAACTGGCATGAGGTTCCAATATCCTATCATTGCTCTTGATGTTCTCTTCTTGCAGATCTTCCTTATTTCATCCATGAATATGATTCTAGAGTGGGCTGAGGCTGTCTCTCTATATAAAACCTCAAAGGTTAACTTAAGAAAACAGAATTGTATTTATTTCTTAATTTACCAACCAATATTTCCTCATTAAACAATTAAAATTCTATTAAATGCTAAGACTAATGTAGGAAAAGAATATAACCAAATAATACTTGGTTTTATCTTTTAGCTCAATTCTAATTATAATCATCTTAATCTTGCAAGAAGAGGATCCCTTATTTCTCTCCTAGATTTTGATGAAAGTTTTTTAGGTGAATCTAGGCCTTTAAATATTAGACTTTATAAAATATTGGGGACCAGTACGGCCCAGAAACTCCAGAAAAAAATTGGATAATTTGCATGTGCAAAGTTTATTTGATTTTATATCTTTGGTACTAATGAAGGTAGAAGAATGAGTTTATTACTAAAATGTCTCTATTGCTGAGCGAAATAATAATTAAAAACAAAATAAGACATCAAAATATTCAAGTATTATGCCTGGTAAGAATACTAAAAAAAATGCCCACAAAAAGTGATTGTTGGAGGAAAAAATTTTTTCTCAAAAGCTGAGATCAGATTAAAACTTCATTCCAAAAAAAAGTTTATTTATATTTTTTATGAAAATCAAAAAGCAAAAAGTTTTTTTTACTTAAAAAACAGCCAACCAAGGGGATGCTCTTAGAGGTTTTTCAGAATAGTTTTACGTATTTTTCTGCTTCACATTATCACAGGCTGTTATAAATAAAGGAACATTCGGTTTTAACTAGAAATAACATGAGCAAATCTTTAGATTTCTTTAACCTAACATAAACATGGCCTGAAGTATCAGAATACTATATTATATTCATCTGATATCTGATATTTTATTCTGAATAAAATATCAGAATTTCCAATAAATAATTTTGAAATATTTCATTTGTTTTTTCCTTTTTATCATACTGTGTTCCAAAATTATTTATTGGAAATAGCAGAATAGTTCATGTCATATTTAAGTTTTATGAAATAACAAAGAAATCTAAAGATTTGTTCACATTTTTTCTAGTTAAAACAGAATGTTCCTTTATTTACAACAGCCTGTGATAATGAGGAATATAAACACCGGTCGAGAGTGTTGATTGTGTTTGGTTGATTTTCATAAAATTAAACTCATTATTCTACCCTCATTAGAACCAGAGATATAAAATAAAATGTGCTTTTATATGCAAACTTCCGAATTTTTTCCGAGACTCCTAGGATGCATTGGCCCCCAATCAATATTTTACAGAGTCTAATTTTTTAAGGCCTAGGTTCACCTAAAAAAGTTTAATCAAAATCTAGAAGACACATGTGGGATCCTCCTCTTGTTAGAAGTTTTATTTGGGTTTATGTACTCATATACTCTTACTAAGAAAGACAGGTGTATTAGGTTCAGGTTAGATACCGTTGATTACAGAAATGAGAAAGTTCTATTTTCAGATTCTACCAGAAAATTAATTTCAAATCTTTCTAGCCAAAATCACACTGAAATCACTTATAGCTTGACAGTACCCAAATGCTGCTCCAACTTTATTGATCTTTTGATTGGAATGATTATTAAATTCTTTTACTTTTTGGTACTTAAAAAGTTTAAAATGTATAATGCATATACAAGTTTAGATTCTGTTTTCTCTTCATTTTCTTAAAAAATTTACTGGAATTGATGCATGTTTTAGGAGATAACAAAACAATTGCATTAAATAAATTTATTACTTGACTTTATTATTAAGAATAATGCATTTTTCTGTGTGGAAAACTAACATTTCTTCTCTCTGTTTATTTTACCTCATGCCTTTTTAAATATACATATGTAATAATTCATAGTTTATAATATAAACAACTTATGGCATCAGGTGGAATGGTACAAATTAACTGTTTAGAATTGAATAAATAACAGTTTGCACATTGTCTTATGTTGGTATGGTTTTAGATATTAAGTGTTTGTTTGGCTTTAGCATTAGATCTGTGATATTTTTTGGTTTTTCACTAACTTTTTTTTTTTTTTAATTGCTTAGTTGTTCTCATTTTCATAATATGCCCTATAGTTAATATAATATTTTATAATGGAGTCACTAACATAGTGCATTTGCAACATAAGTGTTATATTTGATGTTTAATTAAAGTCAAAATAAAAATAAAAATTTCATTATTTTAGCTGTAAGTAAATATTTGCTCGTTTCTTCTTTGGAAAAACTTTGCCGTGTGATCATGTTTTAGTTCAGCATGCATGCTTTTATTTATTTTTCCTAAATAATTTAAACATTTATCCATGTTTATGTATACTTGCCAGCAATCATGCTTTTTTTTTTATTGTAAAAATATTTTTTTTAAAAGTGTCTTGCAAGTGTTCTCCGTGACATCTTGATTGTGTTTTGTGATTTTGAGACTGAGTAACTGCTGTTGCAAATGCATTATGGCTGACATTCTATTAATTTATTATTTAAAATAAAGAAACAAATTAAACTTAGTTCATAAAGAATGAATTTTTATTCTATTTTAATCCAGTCCAAAATTTTATTAGTATACTTTGATTTGATTTTTAGAGTCGAGCTCCTATATCTGCAAAACTTGTGGCCAATATGTTATCAGTAGCTGGTGCAGACCATATTATTACCATGGATTTACATGCCTCACAGATTCAAGGCTTCTTTGATATACCTGTTGACAACTTATATGCTGAACCTGCTGTTCTGAAATGGATAAAAGAAAATATTCCTGAATGGAGAAATAGCATTATCGTATCACCAGATGCTGGAGGTGCAAAAAGGTTTGTAACTCAGTATAGTATTCTGCTTCAAGATGTCTTGTGAATAATGTTCCCATTTAGAATTTTAAATTTTTTATCTAATAAACATTTCTTTTCGTTATTAGATATTAAATATTCCAGGGTTACATCAATAGCAGATAGGCTGAATGTAGAGTTTGCTTTGATTCATAAAGAAAGGAAGAAAGCCAATGAAGTTGCTTCAATGGTTCTGGTTGGAGATGTCAAAGATCGAGTCGCAATTTTGGTAGATGATATGGCTGACACCTGTGGTACTATTTGCCATGCTGCAGAAAAGTAAGTGGTGTATTATGTTTTGTCAATCCTTTCTGTTCACTCATGAAGATGTATGTTAGGTATAGGTTATTTCACTATTTTCTGTTATTATCAGTATATTATGACGCATATAGGAGAAACTTCTAAAAAATTACATACCAGAATTAAGTAGCATATCAGTAATTGTAAAAATAAAAACATCACTGCTTTGATCCATCACAGTATACTTAGTAACCATAAATTTGATTTTGTTAATCCCAAAATATTAGAAAGGACCAATGCAGTGGATTTAAAAAAACATTATGCAGATATAATAAATAAATGATTTATAAAATAATTTAAATTGGAACAACATAGTTAATAATTGTAAGTGTGAAGTAAATAGATTGGTAAACATATTGAATATATGGTAATATATTAAATCTTAATAAATATAGATTAGCATAAAGTTCATTTCAGAGTTAGTACAGTATGACACGGATTTGTAAGTAGAGTCACTTCTTAGAATATTATTGACAAAGTAAAATTGTATGGATGTGAGGACATGGGGAGAGCAGTTTGTAATTTGAAGGTAATAAGATAATTTTAATATGTAATGAAAAATTGTGCAATAATTTTATGAATATTTATTGGTTTTAATCATTTTATGTTGTATTGTATTGTATAAAATTAGCACCTGAAGACGAAGGACTTCGAAATATCGATGACATTGTTATAAATACATTTTTTTTAATAATGAAGATAATTGTCACGGGAAGTTTTTTCACTAATAAGTAAATCATAAATGAAAGATTTATATTTTACCCATTAGTTTTATGGATTTGGCGATTCAATATAAATTTGAAAAATATCGTTCTCTTTCAGTTGGCTGTTTAGTTCCACGTTTTATCAATATCCAATTTATTCAGTTCATCAATTTTATCAATAACATCATTACTTGGGCTTTTTTTTTGAACTTCCACTGATGTTTGGTGTAATTTATATTATTTTACTCAATAGAATAAAATAAATATCCTACAGTAAAAATCCTTCTTCTGGATTTGTACTTTGTTTGATTATAATTATGATTATAATGTTATATTATAATTATGATTATAAGTTGTATTATAATCATGATAAAAATATAAATTTACCAGACACAGTCTAACACCACATAGTATTAACATTCCTTGTTAATAAATTAATTAATTTGTTGTTAATAAATTGGTAATTAACTTTTTCAAACACTTGAGTTTCAGCATTAACATAAAGTAGGAAAAGTGCAAAATGCATGTAATGCTATGCTTTTGACCTTCAATTTTAAATAAAACAACGGACAGATGTAAATTAGAAATATTGTATTGTTAAGGCTGGTTTAAACGAGTGAGTTTTTTTATCAAAAATATTTAAACTTTTTTTTTTCATTCTTAATGAACTACATTTGTATACATAGATTTCATACTAAGTAAACAATGAACATACATTTATTCCCCAAATACACTTTCAGTCAAAAGTTCAGAACCATCTTAATTTTATGAGAAAATTCAATAAATTTTGGAATAAATAAAATAATATTAAAATTGTTTTACAAATGAAACTTTAATACAGCAAAAATACATAAAATAATAAAAAATTATATAAAAATTTGTAAAATAAAACTATCCTTTTTTTGTATCTGAAAATTCTTCCTTACTTTTCATGATAGCTTTGGCCATTCATGGCATTCTTTTAATGAGGTATGATCCCATTAACATTAATGACATATGATCCCAAGAACAAGAAGAAGCTCCCAAAGCAGAACAAACAGATTGAGATTTGGAAAATGTGCTGGCCAAGTCATGTTTTTCAATATGTCTTCATCTTCTTTTTGTTGTCAATATTATCGACAAAGTTTAAATGAATGTTGCACATCCTGCTGCACAATCAAACCAGAACTGATTATATGAAGATCAAAAGGAATTGCATGGTCCTTCAAAATGTTTTTATAGCCCTCTTCGTTAAGTATTTCCATAATTTTTACAAGATCTTCTTGTCAAAAGTCAGTGAACATCTCTACACAAGAACTGAGCCTCCCCCATGCTTTACATTTGTATTATGCACTGAGGAATTCATTTTTCTGATGGTGTGCAACGAATCATAATCCAACAATTAATTCCAAACACCCGAAACTTCGATTCCTATGTCCAAATTTTTTTTTCCAGTCTTCCAATGTTAAATTCTTATTAGCAAGTGCCCACTGATATATCTTCTTATTAGCAGATCATAGAAGTGATCTTATTGTCTAAAATCAAAATAAGTTGATCTCAACGAGTCTCGTTTTTACTGTAGCAACTGAAACCAATTTTTTTGGCGACGATGCTGACTTCAGCTCAAATCTGAGAGGTAGTCAGTCCTCTATTCCTCTTGGTTTTTAAAATAATAAGTTGATCCTCATGGGTAGATATTATTCTAGGTCTTTCTGTTTGAGCTTTAACACTAAACCACGTCATAAGAGTGCGTCTCTTAGTAGCAAGTGATGGTGTTATGCACCCTTCATTTTAATATATTTAGTTCTGTAGCTATTCCGCACTCAAATTTCTTTTTACCCATTTTTATAGGGAAAAACAAGCCTGTGAATTAAAACTTTTGAATTCTAAATCTGAGAAAACACCAAATTAAATTATGGACAAAAGCATATATTATTCCCACCTAGAAAATGTGCCTGAATGTAAATAAAACTCCCGACAAACATACACAGTGTTTATTCTCATGAATTATTAGAACGTTATGATATCAATATTAGATTCTTATTTATGATGCTTTTATAGTTTTGCTTACAAGTGATTTATACAATTAATTATTAATACAAGTTAGTTGTTGTTAGGTATTCTGTATTTATAGTGCCACTACTGTAAGTGTAATTTAGGTTTTGAGTGATTAAATCATATTTATTAATATAAATAACTGGTGGTCTTAAACTTTTGACCGGCAGTGTATGTATATAACTTATTAGTTACAAAAAAACTAAATGTTTAAAATAAAAATTAGATTCAAACGTTGATATATTGAAAATGCTAAGAAAGTTCTAAGAACATGTAATCACTATTGTCTTTATTAATGTCTAAATAAACAAAACATGAAATATTAATTAATAGGAAAATACTTCTTACTTATCGTTCTGCCCTAACGATAGAAAATAAGAATCTGGTGGGTGCATCACAACTTTCACTTACCTCCATATTTGAAAAAAACATTAAAAGTTTCCAATTATTTCCATGGAAACATTTAGGTTCCATTAAATAATGTAAAACTAATTTATTATTTACATCAATCATTTAAGTTTATTCGTTTTTCTTCACTCTCCACTATCTTCTACAACTTTAAATTTAGATATTAATTTTTATAAGATCTTTTTAACTTTCCAACAGTATATTACACACAGGAGACCTTGACGCATCAACGTGTTGTAGCACCGAATTAATGTATGAATGAACAAATACTATGCATATATAAAATCAAAAAACAAATTTGTAAATTTGTTTTTTAATTTGAAAAAATATTTCTCCTTTTTTCTCCTTTAGTTAAATATCTAATTCTTTCATAATTTATATTTCTCCAATTTTAATTACTACTAACTATGATAGAAGATTAATTATTTCAAATAAACAAAATTAAAGGTCAGTTGACATATGCATGATAATATAGAAGGATCAATCTAATAAGGGATCGATTAATTATTTGCCACTTCTATAATTTTTTTTTTTATTGAAACTAGTTTCAAATGTTATACATTCATCTTCAGTTCATGGTTTAAATAGATTATATCAAACAGAAAAGGTTATATCGGTCTGTTCTCGCACTGAACTAGTAATAGTATCGAGAACTAGTAATTATCCATTACTAGTATAGGATAGTAATGGATAATTACTAGTTCAGTATGAGAACAAACCAATGTAACCTTTTCTGTTTGATATAATCTACTTAAACCATGATCTCTGAAGATGAATGTATAACATTTGAAACTAGTTTTCAATAAAAACAAAATTATAGAATTGGCAAATAATTTATCAATTCCTAATTAAAATTAAAGGTACTTAAGAGGAATCCATTTTGATAATTCGGCTTTTAAGCCCGGTCAGACTATTTTAATAAGGATAAGGCCTAGTGCCACATTAAAGACCATTTAATTGTAATTGGTATAACGCGTTTCATCGAAATCGTTAAAGCCTTTTTCAAGAAAATTGTGAAAAAGTGTAAAACCAATGATTTAAAGTGGCACTTCCGTTAAGTTGATTTTAGCAAAAAAGTTGCTGTAGCATCCCAAGCATATACCTACCTTATGTCGGCCACACCTGTAATCGAGCCGGCTTCCAAGGCCTCATGGAAAAAAATATGAAATTTCGTTGAGGATATATTTTAAGAAAATCCCGCTTATGTATCTAATCTAAAGGCCTCTAAATACGCAAATTCAATTTCGTGTAAATCAACGTTTAGTGACAGGTGAGTTAAGTCCAATACGCTATATCTTTGTTAAAACTGGTCCAATATTGATTTCTTATTTTATTTTTTTTAGGGAATTTATTGTATTTCATATGATCATATACATAATTTTTCATAAAATGCATACTTTTTGACTTATATGAAAAGGGTCGATTTGACTTATATAAAAAGGGCCGATAAGACTTTAGACAAGTTTCATCAAAATTGTTAGAGCTGTTTATAAGAAATCCACTGCAACTCATTGAAGGGTTGTCCTCTGTATAGAGTAGCTGATAAAACATACATTTTTTTTCGAATTGCAACTACGTTTTGTAAGATAAATCAAACATAATTTAACTTTATGAAGAAAATTTAATTTAGACTTGAATTAACTAAATGAATTTGACAATTATGCAAGAACATTGAGATAACCAAATAAACTAAATATAAATTCCTCCTTAAAATTCTTGAGCGTTTAGAATATCAGAATTAAATTTGGGAATCCCGATTGGGTAACCTGAAGTTCTTTTGAAGTATGTTGCCAACTTTGTAGCCTACTGAAGTATTCCTCCGGCGACTCTGGAATTCCCAATGGAATGGGGTAATTTTTTTTACAGATTCTGTTCGGAAATGATATTTTAAGATGAATTTATTGCGGGCACTTTTTAATCTGATGTGCTATACAAATTTTCAAATTTCTCAGAAAAAAAACATTTTGTTTTTCAGAAAACTATTTAAGTAAACTTTATAGAGAGTTAAAATCACTTTTGAAATGAGTCTACTACCATTCAAGAATGCTAAGTATTTGAGTGATAATGATAAATAATTTAACAGTAAAAATATTAAACATTTTAGAATTAAAGGGATAGGAGGAAAGGAAGTATACAGGTTATCTGTAACACCTTGTATAAGACAGAAAAGCAACAATATTGGTATTCAAATCATAAATAATTTGAAAGTTTAGATTTAATTTTAATTGAATTGTTGTTTGAGAATAAAATGTACTGGGCAAACCGTTTTTAAAATATAGGTGTGCCAAGGAAAAATATATGTTCTTGTGTTAGCAAACGAAATAGGTGGAATTTGATAAAATTGCTCTGGACCATTCTTACACTTATCCTCTGGGTCAAATTAGAAGAGCCATTTGCAAAATATAGGTTTGCCAAGAAAAATATATTTGCGCTTGCATGATCGAAAGCAGTGGATAGAATTTGAAAAAATTAATGTGGGACCATCTAGGTACCAACCCACACAATCCCTGAAAATTTCATCATTGGATTGATTGATGGAATTAGGTGGTATAGAACTTTGATTTGAGTGCAGACAGCTTTGTTTCTTGATATCTAAAATGTGTTTCACGAGTGGAAAATTTGATTCAAAAGACAAAAAAGAATTTCACTTCCCGCATGAATACAAAACTTCCTTTGTAAGTGAGGAAGCAAAAGTTCAAATTTTTCAGTGAACAGAATTATGTGAATTGTTTTATTATGAAATTCAATTGCATGATTGTGTATTTTGTGTATTTATTTGAAAGATTTTTAATTGCAGCCATTAATGACGGTTTCAGATTGATGGAAGCAGGAGCTACAAAAGTTTATGCTATTTTAACACATGGTATATTTTCTGGTCCAGCCATATCCAGAATCAATAATGCTTGCTTTGAAGCTGTTGTTGTTACAAATACTATTCCACAAGATGGGCATATGAAAGAGTGTCCAAAAGTGAGAGTAAGTATTTTAAGAAAGTTAATCAGTTAATTATGATTTCCAATAATAAAAATTTAAAACCCTTATCTATCTATCTCTTTTCTTTTTTTAGTGCATTGACGTTTCAATGATGTTTGCTGAAGCAGTCCGCCGTACTCACAATGGCGAATCAGTCTCCTACTTGTTTTCAAATGTCCCATACTGAAGTTTTGTTATAATTTTCAATTAATCTCTATATCCAGATGATATTCTGGACAACAAATTTGAATTTTTACTTAATATTGGTTTACTTGTTAGAAAAGCAGTTCTATTTTATTTCTGATTTTTTTTTTTTTCTCGTAGGTAGTCATTCCATGAAATTGAGACATTGTATTAAAAATGTTGTTGTTATTGTAACAATTTAGTTTATTTTTTTAAAGCAGTCTACTTTATTACTTATTACTACTGTATTCTGGATTACTTTTAAGATTATTTTTTTTGGCTAAAAAAATTTGATCTGTGATTGGTGTTATATTGTATTTTAAACAATTCTTTGGCTTGCTAAATAGGTTTTAAAAATAAAATTGTTATTAAAAGTTAGTATTGTACGGTTAATTATAGATATATATTTTCTTTTTTTAGTTTAATTTGTACTCCTTTTCTCTTTTATATTTTTTAATTGTGCTCAATAATGTAGATGTTTATTAGTTTAATTGTGAAAATAACATACTTAATCAACAGTAAATGACATCATGTTTATATTTATAATTATGAATTATAATGGATTCATCTTAAATATTTCATGTTATTATTTATTTTAGCAAAGCTTGTTCTGTTATAAATTAAAAGACTGTGTAATATATCATAGCATTGAGATATAAACTACTCTGCTTTCTTATGCTTCATTTGATCCTTTTATTTAAAGGTTGTTTACTTATTTCTTTGAAATATATTTGTATTTTCTTACAAAGAAATCTTAGATCTACAATTACAATTTAGATGTTTATTTTTTCCACTTTCAAGTATGGTTTATAGTGGAAATACAGATTATTTTATTTTCTACATTGAAACATATACATTTTTTCAAATGACACCATTTATATATATCACAATTTGTTATAGAATTTTAGTATTTTCTGCATTTGTTCTTAATTTAATTATAATACCTAGTCAAAATATTTTTTTGTGGTCAAGCATTCAAAAAGAATTCTATCCATAAATTTTAATGAATTTTGTGAACTATCACAAAACTTCCAATTTTTTTTTTTTTTTTTTTTTTGTGATGTTGGTATTCTCTAGTTGTCAAAAGCTACAGAGAAAAAAGCCTAATTAATAGGCTAGGGAGAAAACCTAATTGAATCGAGTGTCCTGTCATATTTAGAAATATCCATAATCTTTTATTTCAACTATAGTAAAAAAAATGTCTAGTTTCTTATATATTCATTTGTTAAAAAAGCAAAAACAAATTCAGAGACATTAGTGACTTTTTTGTTGCTTTATTTACTTGTTAAATGTTCAACTGAAGGTCGATATTTTGTGCACTTAAAACCCAATCAATTACTTCCAACTTCAAGTATCATCCTGTTTCAATATAATTTAACCACAATCACAAGTAAATGTAAAATACTTAATGAGTAAAGACTTCACTTTTCATGGTACCAGTTCCCATTGAAGAGCTGCTCCTGATTATTCTGCCCCTACTCTCTCCACTCATCATAAGAACACAAATGTACCCGATCTCTTCGCTAGGGTTACAAGTGAGAAATGGAAATAAGCTTTGACTTTTCTTGAGAAATGGCCATTATTAAATGGTAAATGTCATCTAAAATGTCTATGTTTTCTTTTACACTCATAACCTAGGTTTAACATCACTGATCTGTACTGTCAAAGACAAAGCAGCATAACTGTTGAATCTTGGATTTATTAATTTTATAGCTGCTGATAAAACATAAAATTAAATTAGATTATTTATGGGAATGAATTAAGATGTCACAGCCTGTCTCATTATAATTAAGATGAGTAACATCTATTGTTTAATAGGTGATATGGGATACAATCTCCAATCAATGTAATTCATCAAATATTCAGGTCTGTTATCATTTTTTTGTGCAACTCTACTTTTTTAACCCTCAGATTTTATTTTTACTTTATTTTATAGAGGATGAAATTATGACCTGCTAGGAGAAATATCCTTCTTTTAAAAATTATATACTTGGGTTGTGCCATTATTGTATTGAATAGATTTATGTGGGTAAAGCTATGTTGTTAGTATTTTATGAGGTAGAAAGAAACACATTGCATTGTTGATAACTTTTATTATAGTAAGAACTAGAAAATCTTAATTACTAGTATTCTAGCAATCATATAATAAGAGCTATTTATCATGTTTCGTACTTTTTAAAAATAGAATATATTTTGCTGAAAAAAAGCGTTTTTAAGATTATTCACCTAATCATTCCAATTTCATTTCATCTTAATAATCTTGTGCTGCTGCTAGTAACAGCAGGCAAAATCTTGTTACAGGCTAAAAGTTCAGTGTGTATTAATACAGAGGTATTCAAAAGTGCAGGAAAAAACTTCAAATATGATACCTCATATCTTTATTTTACGACAGCTGTAATATGTTTATTTCATCAATTAAATTGTTATTAATTAAAACAGTGGAGCGGATCAACACTACTTATAATGTAAATCTGTATGATATTTACTTACTTGGACAAATATCAAATTTGTTGAGTACTAATTGATCAACAGGTAGCCAGCCTACAATATTCTATATCTTTTTTATCCACTTAAAATGTAATTGAAAATTTTCAGATTTCAATAGAAATATCCATTTTGACTAGTTTTGTCATGGCATCTCTATGTACGTTCGTTCATATCTTGCATAACTTAAAAATAGCTGTAGAAAGTTTAAATTTTGTATTAGGGATTATTGTAAAATTAATAGTGCACCTCCCTTTTGGGTCACTACATGATCACCAAAGTTAGTACTTTACTTAAACGTCATAATGGATTTTCATCAAAAATTATATTAAAATAAAATGCAAAACTTCTCAAATTTGGTATATAAGATTTATATATTAGTATAAGTAACATACTAGATTTTGGTTAAAATTGGCTAACTGGAAGTGGTAAGTTACTTGAAGGTCATAACAAACTTTCATAAAAAATTATATTAAAATATAATGCATAACATCACAAATTTGGTATCTAAGACATTTGTATCAATATAAATAATATACTAGATTTTCGACAAAATTGGATAGCCAGAAGTGGTACTTTGCCTGAAACTGTTTTTTTTTTTTTTTTTTATCTTCAGCATTCTTAGAAGGGAGAAATACAAATCGTGTTAAAAATCACATATCAAAATTTTCATGGACACTTTTATAATGGTGTGTGGATGCCAATAGATGCAGAGTGTCGTTTTTGAGATACTGCTATCTTCAGAAACTAGTAACCAAATGTAGGATCACTTTTAGAGCCGCCGATTTATAGTTAAATGGGCGTATAAGGAAGTCATGCGGTGTCTACAACAGATATTTTATGATCGGTATGACTTTCATACTTTTTTTTAATACATAGAATTGTGTGTAATGCATAAAAAAAGGTCAGTAAACAATTTAGTCTTGAATAACTTTGACTAGATCATAATAACCATAAAGCTTTTTGATTTAATTTTTATAAGAAAAGTAAAAATAATTAAATCCCAGATTCTAAAAGTTATGTCTGAACACATTTATTAGGAATTCTAAACCATTTCTGCCATGAAAATTTATTTTTCATAGATGTAGCTGAGGGTAACTGCTAGTTTTGGAAAATATGTTTACAATTATAAGGTTTAGGATATTCCAAGAGCATTGTGCAACAGTAAAGCAAGTATAGAGGAAAAATCGGAAATTGGCAACAATTTACAGTTAATTTTGTTTTAGTCAAGTAATTGGCATACATGAATATTTTTAATAACATAAATCACATTAGGAATTAATTAATACTATTTTTACAATAATTGTATTATTTACAACAAATTAGATTCTAATACATTTATACACTTAGATACATTTTCTATAAATCAATCTTAATGGCCCTCAAAAAACAATTAGTTTATCTCAACAATCGGATAATTTATCAAGTTTATTTAGATTAATTGGCTTTTAAAGCCACTATAAAGTTAGCTGTGGCAGTTTCTAATGCCATATAAAATTCTTTTATTTTACAATAACTGAATATAATTAGAACTAACTTTCTTTAACACAGCCAGGAGGTAAACTAATATCAAAAGCTATAGGAGGGTTAACTGGATTGTAGTTAATGTTACATGTTGAAGCATTTACATAAATTACTGTTCCATCAGTTGTAATGCCATATCCTGCAAAATAAAAAATCATATTTTAAAAATAAATGAAAATACAAAATTTTTAAATTCATTGAAATCCACCTGAAACTCCAAATACTGAGCTCACTACAGGGATTTGGGGATCCCTGAATGAGAATCAAATGACAGATTTCCAAAATGAAAAATACTGGATTGAGTTAGAGACACTAACACCACCTGTTTTTTGGGAGGGAGATGGGGCAAGCTTCAGTGTATCCAACTCAATCACATTCATTCATTCAGAAGGGTGTCAGATATGACAGAGGACCCATTTATATAAATGGCTTATAGTGAAAAATGTCTATCTGCAAAAACCCAAGAGGTTAAAAAAAAACTTGAAAGGCTTAAATCCAATTTAAGTAATCTTTTCTCCCTATTTATATTACTTTGCATGCAATATTTATCTTAGCTGTTTTTGAAAGTAACCATGACCATTTTTCATTCATTACAGACCTCAATATCTTTTTGCTACATAATTTAGGCATAATCATAACAAATTCAGTTTGGGCTAAGATTTCTTTTAAATTTTAAACTCATTCAATAAAATTAGAGTAAATTAATTTTAGCCTAGTTACTCACCTTCATGTATATGTCCAAATACATGATATTTAGGTTTAACTCTGTTTTGAACTGTACTAAGAAGTTCAACACAGCCAGCCCTAACACCTGTACAACATAAATCTCCATGGCCTACTGGTGGAGTATGTGTAACTAAAATGTCTATATTTTCAGGAATCAAATTCCATTTCTGAAGAATTTCTTCTCCACGAGATAAGTTAAAAGCCCATTTATGAAATTCAGGCTGCCTAAAATGACAGGATTTTATTTTATTAGCATTTAATTATAAAAATAAAAGACAGCAAACTGGAATTCAAAAAAATATAAACATTGGAAAAAGGATTCATAAAATGATGGAAGCAAGTAAGTAGTTGTTTGAACTTTGATAATTAATTTACATTAAATAAATATCTATGAATAATTAAATAATTATATAATAGAGAACATTTATTAAACTCTTTTTTTTTTTTTGTATGGGATTAATAAAACTGTCCTCTACAGGTGGCTTGTTAGTTTTTTAAGTTCCTAAAGATTAAACAAAAGAATTGGTGGATGAAACAACATTGGATGTGACTTTTTAGTGGAATAACGTTTGCTATGACTCACTTTATGGAACAGTTAAGAGTTAAGTTCTCAAACTAACCCATTAAATTATTAACTAACAGATTAAATCTAGCAATCATTTTGAGAACTTAACGTTAACTTTCCCAAAGCAAATGTTGTTCCTTCAAAAAAAGTCACATCCAAAATGGTTCCAACCATCAATCAAAATAAAATTAAATTGAAAAAACTAAAAGATGATTTAACTAAATCTAAATTTTGAAACAGTATCAAAGACAAACTATAAAAGACTATTACGTAGATTTAATACACAAATTAAACTAACAAACCACATCTAAATCGAAAGTTCACAATACAAATAGGCCCAAATTTTTGACAGAATGTAGTATAATGAAAATGATTATTCATTTGAAGCATATAGCATGTCATACTAACAGACTGAAACCATAAAATTTTAATCATATTCTCATCAAACAAATACTTATTTCCAAAAAAACTAATTATAATCTGATTAGAAGTTTACTAATTTTGATGGAGTTTGATTAGAAGTTCACCTAAATGATCAGTGACCCTTACTCTGAGCTAAAACTTTAAAAATTCTTAAATATTTCATGATGCCTATTAGACTAAGGTCCGAATTCATAGACTCTATTCAAGTGAGTTTTTTTTCTTTCAGCCAGAGTATAATTCCATTTAGCCAATTTAGAAACAAAACTCATTCAAGTCTGAGAGATTTCTCTTAAGTGAAAAATATACTTGAGTATTTTTTTATTATTTGCTGTTCATAAACATGACTTACAATCAGAATGAGTGGCATTTCTTAAATATTTCCAAGTAGCATATGCTAAGCTCTCAAGTGAATATTTAGGTTATTGTTACTAGTCTTCAACTTTCCGTAGTTTCACAATATTATTTGTATTAGTCCCAGAGTGTCATTTTACTGTCGTCATGTCAGATAATGAGTTAAACGAGTTTTTGGAATCTATAAAAGAATATGATAATGATAGTGTTCCAAAAAGGTATTTAAGAGATCAAGAATATCCTCTTGAATTTTTTAATGATAGAGAATTTAAGAGAAGATTCCATTTTAATAAGGATACTGTTATAAATAACCTGATCACACTATTTCAGAATGATAATAGTGCTGATAAGAAAGGATTGCCTTTGTCTCCAATGTTGAGATTGTACACTGCATTATGATATTATACAACTGAATCATTTTAGATTAGTAATCTTCTGACCTAATGTGTTTTCATTCTAATGTGACAATTTGGCCCCATGAAAAGACAAGGTTCCATCTAACATTTCATATATTTTGAGTAAATTGATGTCAAAGTTTCATAAACTCATTATTCAGTTATCTCTCCATGTACAATAATGATTTTTCGAAAAGGTACTGAAAAATGACTGGAAAGAACATTTACAAAAACATTGTAATACAGAATTGTAATCTCAGTGTAAACATAACTGATTAATCTATAAACTACTCCATTCTTTGTTGTAAAATCCACATATTGCAGCACAAGTAGATTCTACTTGTAGCAGAAGCCAGATAGGATCTTTTCGCACTAGTCACTCATTATAGCAACTTTGAGTTTGTCAGTTGGAACCTTATTATCCCAAAGGCCCGAATTGTCAGTTTTTAATAAACCTTAATTCAGCAATGTCTCACAAAAAAAATATATATATATTATTTATTTTTTGATGGTGTCGGCAGATTGTAACAGAATCAGTCAATCATCTGTTTGCCGGATAGTGCAACATTCATCAGAGGTTTTAGCAATGAATGTAAACAGAGTTAAGTTTCCAAATAAACTAGCAGGTTTCAATGAAATAGTTTTTTACCAAAGCTCGGTTCCCAGAAGTTCTGGCCTAGTGGATGAAATGCATATTCCAATAAAAAGCCTACGAGGAGAAAATGAAGAAGTTTTCTGCAACGGGATAGGGTATCACTCAATAAATGCTCGAATAGTATTTGGACAAAATTAAGAAATTTTGAGCATTGTGAAATGGTCAGGTTTGTAATAAATATTATTGAATAACACATTTATAACAACTATTATATTTCTTACTGGAAACCATAACATAGTATAACACACAATAACCCAACTACCATGTAACCTTAATTACATATAAACATATGTGTCACAGGTTTGGCTTATGATTCTCGTATTTTTGAGAACTCATCAGTACGGGTTCATCTAGAGGACACCTTCCAGGATATTTTCTTAGAGATATATAAATATCAGAAAATAAAGACCTCTTGCTGAAATCAATTATAACCTCTCTCACAAAGTTACCAAAAGTTTGATTGAGAGAAGGATTGGTAGCTGGAAGTAAAGGTTTTCCTATTTGTATAATAAATTACAATTGAATAAAAGAAATGTCTATCTCATCATAACAGTATGTGCAGTACTCTATAACATTAGAATCAATGCCAATGATACCTGGGATGATTTGGAAACTAATAATGGGCATCAATAATCGAAATTACAGCTTTACCCTCAACAGGAAATGAAAGAGGCACAACAATAAGGCATGTGTTCTTTGAGAGGCATTTTAATTGTTTTAAATGTTTAATGATTTTTATTTCTTTCTGTTTATATTATATTCTTCTGTTTAAATTATACTAGATTATCATGAATTGCAAAGAATTTTTTCCTTAAACATCTTTTTGGAGCACTATCATTATTATATTCCTCTATAAGTCCCATCTGTATGTGAATTTCATATTTTTGTTTAGTTTTAAATAAATGCAGAATTATATCAGCAATAATATGCGATTTTTTTCATTGAGATATAATTTAATTAAAGAAATAATGGAAGATTTGCTAGATTTTCCTGTATATTCTCTTATCTAAATGAAATTTTTATTAAAAAAGTTACTTTTTGTAATCCATTAATTGTATCAATGGTAATCATGGAAATCAAACTAGTGTACAGGTTTAAAAATCTGATAAATAAAACCATAATGAAATACTCTTGAAATTAAAAAAAAAAAAATTATATGACATAGAAGAAAATAGTATGTATGAGGTAAAATACATATAAATAAGATGATACAGTATAATTGTAATTCTTATTATTATTCAATTAGAGAATAAAAGTTCTGAAGGTGGGGATGGTATTCCCCGCAACCTTAAACAAGAAGAGTAAATATGAAATAATACTGAACATTATATAGAAAATTTTAAATTGCCCTTTATCAAATCGAAAAGACCTCACAAGAAATTAAAATAAAGAATAAAATAATAAATATGCTATTAATGGAAGAAAATTTCATTTTTGAGGGGATAAAGACACCAGTCAAATAAAAAACAGAAATATAAATGCAAATGACAGCTATATAAATGGAACTAAAAATCTTAATTCTAACATATTAAATAATTACATCATTAAAAGAAAAAGAAAAAGTGAAATTTAAATAAACAATTTAATACAGAATGGAAAAAATTATGAAAAGAAATAGGAATATTATAATTACACTTAAGATATAAACATTTGAAATTATAATAAACGTATACATTAAAATTAGGGTATAATTTTACAATTGGGGCGCGTTATTATTGGCTCGGGTCAAACTTATCTGAAGGTCGTAGCACTACCACTCTCTAGTGCTATTTGTTCTAACAAACTGCTTTGTATTCAATTCTAACATTCATATTCATAGGAATTATTAATTCCGATATATTATTTTGATAATATTTGATTAATATATTATTTAAAATTATTAATGCTATCGACTTCAACTCACTATGTTTGCCCAAGACATAAAAAAAAACACCAACAGATTCTTTTCAGTTGAGGTTGGGGCCTTACCGTAATTTCAATTATTGCTGCTTTAACTAGATCACATCTGTCGACTTCCGCTAGCTAAAGAGATATATAAACCTCCAAAAGGTTCTTTTCAGTTGAAGTCGGGCCCATACCCTAATTTAAATTATTACAACTTCCCCAGACCAATGGAAGTCGATAGCACTAATAACTTTAAATAATATCTAATTAAAGGAGTAATAATTTAAATAATTCCAATGAATACAAATTTTAGAATTGTATAGAAAGCAGTTAGTTAGCACAAAGGCCGCTGGAGAGTGGTAGTGCGACGACCTTTGGGTAAGTTTGGCTTAAGCCAGTGATAATGTGCACTGATTGTAAAGTTATACCAAAACTAGGAAGTCTGTTGAAATATCAGATTAGTGAACAAAAAAGATCTTTCAATTAAATTCATATTTTATATTCTTTTATAATATGCTGACATTTTCGGGTTCTGTCCCTATCTTTAAAAAGATAATCATGTTATTAAACAAATAATGTTAAGTATAGTAAATTGTCTGATTTTTAAAGATATATTTTGAAGATGGGAACACAACATCGAAACGTTAACATATTATAAAAGAATTTAATATATAAACATAATGGAAGATATTTTTTGCAATTTTCAACTCTTCTTTGGCCAACTTGACACAAAGCGCAATGAAGTTCTTTGTCATAAAGAATCTGGTTACTTATTCGAGCTGTCCTAAGCTCTGCTTCCTTTTTGATAGCATCTCTTGTATCTAGTTTCGCTCCTGGAAAATATGTATTCCTATTAAAACAATTAATTGTACAATTAATTTTTAAAATATTCAATTTTTTTTTTGGAAAAACTCTGCCCACAAAACAGAAAGAAGAAGAAATAAGATTGATCTCACTATTTTAAAAGAATTTTATCAGTGATTGCCTTTCAAACAGGCCAGTTCAGCATAAAAAATATATATCCTTTGTTTTAGGCGTGTGATGTTTTCCCATAGAGGAACTTTCTCCTTTTTTTTCTAACACTTTTTCCTGAACATTGACCTCAACTTCTAGAAACATAAATATATTCAGTTGCTGAAATAAGGTCCAATTTTGCTATATGGTAGTAAATATTTAAGGTACTTTTGTATTATGAAGGTCCCACTCTTTTTTGCAAATTGAAAAATTATAAAAGCTTTTAGCTAATATGTCTATTTAGGAAATGCATTATTTTAATTAATTAAGCTTTGATATTGAAAAAAATGGTGTCCATAACTATATGGATGCGCATATGCATACTAACGCAAGTATCAATTTTATATAAAAGATAAGAAAAGTATAATTTATCTGTAACTGGGGCCATAAAACCTTCAGGGGTGACAACATAGCTGCCTGTGGTAAGGGAATCACTGTCAACAGCAGCATCCCTATTCAACTCCATGTCCATCCCTCCCAGAGCATCCAGCTCTGGATCCTCTACTGATGAACTGGGAGCATAAGACCCTCCTCCCGTTCTAATTAAATTTCTTTTGGCATTTGCCAACTTAGCCTTCCACTGAAATTTAATATTCTTCCTTAGCTTTTTCAACTGGTTAAACTGTTTTCTATACATTAAGAAACGCAAAAATTACAAGTTAATATGGTACTGTTATAATTCGTGACTTTAATGCCAAACAACACTACATACAGTTTGTTAGATAATGTCTTCTAAATATTGGAGAAATTGTGTACTTTTTATTTTCAGATAATTCTAACTCAGTTTCTAGTTAATTAAGAACATAACTAAACACAAACAACAAAATTTTATTTGTATTTTAATAACAAAAACCCTTAAGTAATATTATTTTAAACAACAAAGAAACTGTATTTATGTAGATAGTGTTGTTTGAAATTAAAGTAAAGAATTAGTCCTGTTGTAGTTGTTGTATTAAAAATATCGTACTAATGGGAATGTTTTTTGTTTGGGAATTAAAATTCCAATCCACTTCTCACAAGCTTTGGATTTTTTGATGTCGGTTTGTTTTGATGTTAATACTTTACTCAATATAACACATTGCTTTAGAAGAAGTCTCTCTCCTTCAGTAAAAAAAACTTTTTTCTTTTCTTCCATCACTTTTTGAAAAATTCAAAACTAAGAAAGAAGTTAAAACTAAGCAGATTTTAAAACACTAGGTTACAATACCTAGAGTTAATGCACATACGTATCACTTTATTTTCTGCCCCAAGCTCTCGCAAGTCATCACTCACTTAAGTGTGAAATCCTACTTAGGTGAGAAATTCTCTTCACTTGAATTGAGTACAGTTTATGAATTTGGCCCGAAGACATTTGATTACCTATATACTATATCAATAAATAATACAATGAACCAGCATATGACATATCAAGATATCACAGTTACCACAAAAGATGCACAAAAGTGCATTTCAGGTTAGGAAAAAGCCTTAAAGAACATAAATACCACTCCAAAAAAAGGCATTTAGGGTTACTTTATTGTTTGGATCCAATTTTTTAATATGTTCGTCAGTGAATAATCGCTAAAAATAATAAGTATTTTTAATATACCTTCGATTTTTTTTTTATTGACAATTGTGTTGTTTTTTGTACATTGTTATTACTCTAGGAGACTTAGGTCTCAGAAGAATATTTTCCCTTTCAAAATAAAATAAATTACTCCCTTTATACAGGCTGGAGTCCTTTTATAATTGCCATTCCATAAAATATAAGCTTAAGTTTTGACTGACAGATCTAATATGAATTAATAACAAAATTATCAATAGCTATAATATTTTCTATGTTAAAAAAAACGTTTTACTTTTCTACTGCTTACTAGGTAAGGAAAGTATTATAATCGGGTCAAAATTTTGATGCGCAGTTTTCAACAGATTTATGCATTTCAGAGCTCTCTGAGTCGGAAAAACATATTTTTAACCTTTGGTATTTCTGTCTGTGTGTTTCTGTGACACGATTATTTCTAGAACTGGCAGATCGATTTAATTTTTTTTTTTTTTTGTAGCATTTTGGCGTCTAATGCCTGTGTACTAAATCGAGCACCCTGTGCGTAATATCTGAAAAAAGTGTTTTTCTATAGACTATAGCGCAAAAATGGCTCTAACAATTTTATTTGCGCATAACTCGAAAAGTATGTATTTTATGGTAAATTTTGTATGTAATTATTTGAAAGATAATTGAATTATCTAAAAAACAAAAAAAAACATCATCTAACTCGGACCATTATTAGCACAGATACAAGCTATTAGTCGTTATAGCATGTTTTTACTTTCCAATTGTTACTAGGTAAGGAATGTATTGTAATCGGGATAAAATTTCGATATGCAGATTTAAACGGACTTATGCGTTTCAGAGCCCCCCGAGTCGGAAAAACGTATTTTCAGCAATTGGTCTCTGTTTGTGTATGTGTCTGAGACACAATTATCTCTTGAACTCAGTTTTGTCATGTCTATTCGAAAGCTAATTAAATTCCCTGCTATACAAAAAGGAATCATATAAATCGGACCAATATTAGCAAAGATATAGCGTATTGAACTTTATAAATATATCTAATAAAGTATTCTGTATATGTTCCTTTGGAAACCAGTTCACCTGTTTAATTTTTCTTAAAACTTGATATCTATATATCTCCCAGAACAATCTATATGCTCATTTGAAAGATAATTAAAATTTCTCCAAAGCTAAACATAAAAAATAAAAATCTAAAGCAATCAATTTCTCTTGACACATTTAACCAAAAGGAGGCCTCTCCAAAAATAATATTAAATACTTGAAATAATATTGAAATAAACTATTTTCTTACCAAGGTGAACCATAAATCTTTAAACCAAATAGTTCTATTCCTTCATCTTCTAAATAAATGCAATTTTTAAGTTTTTCCCTAATGTTCTTAGCAACAACAGCTTCATGAAGTTCATTTCTAGAATATCCTAAGGTAGGTATAGATTTAAATGAACTAGGACTAGCTAGTTTTGTAAACTTTTCATCAAAGCTCAGCTCATGGTTTCCAGCTATCACTACCTTATATTTATGAGGTAGTCTTCCTAAAATTAAAAAAAAAAAATCTGAAAATGTTATGTAGGTACAATAAATAAAATTTAAAAAAATAGTTTAAGATTTCTTTAATCAGGTTGTCATCAGTTAATTAAAAATAAATCCTGCTAAATCCTATGATTTTAAATGATAAATTCCAAAAATCTCAACATCAAGAATTGTAAAAAAGTTTACTTAAATTTTTTGTTAAAATTTAAGCTAATCAAAAGTTATTTTCACTTTACCCGGAGTTTCAACATCATTAAAGTACTAGTCTGTCCAGCAACACTTGGTCATTTGATACAACACATTACAGATCATATTTCAAACACTACCATAACAAATATTTAAAAATATACAAGAATTTTTGTATACATATTGATGAATTTGTGGATTTTAGATAGTTTACCTTATATTAATTCAAAATAACTATGAAGTTTAACATTACATTCATATACAAAACTTTAAATCTTAATACCTTTGTTTCTCTCCTGAAACTCATCATATTGACAGATCGACACACACATTAAAAAAAAAAACATATTCTAAAAAAATGAATTTTTAAAAATCATCTTTAAATTTACACTTCGAGGCTTATGTTAGGATTTAGAATTAAAACATTAACTTCTTAAATTTATTAGCAAAAGATAAATGGGCAAAACTTATAATCTCAAAAATTTTATTCCCTGAAACTCCATATTTCGACAGATACATACATTTAAATAAACAACATGTTAAGAGAGACGGAGCACTGAAGGAGCATACAGGTATGACCCGTCCCCAGCAGGCCCTATGATACAACTGCCGGACCCTATCGCCCCTAGTCTCAGAATAACTGCTGACATTAGGGGAAGCTTGAGTCACAAACAGAATCCTCAATGGTGAAGTGTTGTGGTCTGACAGCATGGTCAAAAAACGACACTTTTGTCAAAAACAGAGACAGAATATTATATATGAGTCTGCAGCTTGAAAATGAGTACTCTAAGAGAAAAAATCATAGAATAAAAGTTGAAGAGCATCAAATTCTGTGTTCATTGAACACAATTATTTTTAAAATCGGTTGCTCCATAGAATCCTCAATTATTGTTCCAATAATTAAAGATATGAATTCATTCATTTGTCACAACAGAAAATTGGAAGTCAGAACAAAAAACTCATGCAAGAGAATAATTATCAATTACTTCAATAACCAAGAAATAGATATTTTTTTGGTCTAATTAAATGCATGAAGAGCAGCTAGATCTCAAGGAAAACAAAAACCAGATTATATAAGACCTTAATACGTAAAGTTCTAACATATGCCTGCCAAGCGTGGACACTGTCCAACAGTGATGAAAAAAATCTCCTCCTTGTTTTCGAAAGAAAGATACTAAGAAGAATTTTTGGTCCCTTAGAAGAGGAAGATTCATGGAGAAGACGGAAGAACAGAGAGAGCGGATACAGAGAAGCAGACAGTTAAAATGAAAAGGTTGAGCTGGGCTGGGCACATTATCAGAATGGAAGAGAGAAGTACCAAGAAGGAACCTGGAAGCCAAATTAGGGACAAGTAGAAGAGTTGTTAGACCAAGACTCAGATGGTTGGATGGTGTATCCTGCGATGAGAGGAACATCCTGGGTGTTCGTAACTGGAGGGTGGCCACAGAAGATAGACAAACTTGGAGAATACTTCTTGAGGAGGCCAGGTCCTATCTAGGGTAGTAGAGCCATGCAGATATATTAATACCCAAAAACCAAAGCTAAGCTAAAGAAATTATATCTACGTAGTAGACAAAACAGCATTCATCAACAATTCCAACTATTTGTTTGATACATCCAATTAGCCACCAAACCATATATTAAAGGTACAGATAACCATAATAATCATTAAAGAGATAAATAAATGAACCAACATTCTATTCTATAAACAATAGAAAATTGTACAAAGTATAAAATAACACTGTTGTTTAAATTTGTTGTAGTTTATTAATAATATTCAGGTTTTTTATTTTTCCAAAATATACAAATAATGGTGAATTGCTGTAAGTTATTTTATATATACACTACTGACATTGTTATATAAGCAATATAAAGAAAACATATATATAAAAAATTAGGGTTATCAGTTGTGAATAATAACCCTTCCTAAATTAATCTTTCTTTATTGAGTTTCACATCATGTTTTCGACATTTTAGGGCGTTTTTCCTCCATCATCAAGATATCTGGATTAAATCAATAATTAAGATTTCATTTATAACTAATTATTCTACCACATCGGCAAAGAAACATTAATTTCATGTAACATTTTATTTATAACTCATATCTGCAGTCTTCATATTATTCCTAGATTCTATTAATTCACATATAATATTTTATCAGTTTAAAAAAAATATATATTTATATAATATGCATAGTATGCACATTATATAAATATGTATTTTATATAATATAAATAATTCAATAAAGGAAAATAAATATAGGAAGAGATTATAATTCACAATATATCTAATGCATAATCTTCAATAGAAAATAAATTCAATAAACAATTTAATTAAACTGATATCAGTTATAAAACCAAATAAATCCTGGAAATTAAATAATCATTTGTAGGCTCTTCATCAAGCAATCTAAGTACACAACAAAAAATTCATTACCAAGCCAAGTATTAAATTCATCAACTTCTTGTTCTGCACCACATCTCGTGAAGTCACCAGCATGAATAAATATATCGCCATTAGGAATATTAAATTTAATACTTGAAGTAAAAGAATGCGTATCACTCATACAAACGATTCTCACCTAAAACGGTTCAACACTAAACTACTGGTGTTTTAATAAACAGAAGTAAATGTGTGACATATGTTTTCCAACCTTATTAGAATAAATTTCTGGCAATACAGGGACTTTAATTTGAAAATATTTTTGGGATTTCACTAATTCTTTCCATGCCTTTGTGGGATTCTCTGACAAAGGGTGGACAGTGATTCCGGCACTCATAATAAATTTCAAAACAAGGATACACTTTAAGAAACAAGGAAAACTTCATTATCTAAAAATATCGTTATCAATATTTATAAAATGCAACCATAGAGGAAAAAAATAAAGTAATCAATTCTGTGAGATGAAATACTAAGAAATCTAAAAAAATATAATATTTATCTATACTAATTATTTATCAATTTATTATTATGTATCTTTATTTCGCCGTTTATCACTTTTATTATTTAAGTTAATACTTGTCAATTTCTCCTCTCCCTTGTAACTTCATGTTTAACTAGGAGATAAGAGTAACCATCGATATTTTGTTCTGGTACTGGCAGTATATATTCTTCCGAATATTCTGCTTATGATAGTTGAAGAGAAATGATAAAACAGTAGGTTTCAATCGGAGATTAAAGCTTATGTATATCTAGAGCTTCAATAATATTCATCAAACTTTATAAAAAAAATTCATGCTTAGAGAAATTTAAATCGAGTTATTATAATGATCGAAATAAAAATAAATAAATAAAGTTAAATAAAAATAAGTAAAGTCAGGCACCGAGATGGCTGACCAGCTTGCAAGAAAATGTGCTGAAATCCCTATATTGGCGCCCCATCAGTCCTTATGCTATATCTCAGCTTATACTGGTCCGATTTAAATTATTTTTTGTTTTGTTTTGTCGGGAATTTCACCACCTATTGATTAATCATAACAAAAGACAATACAAGTGTATTCGATTTTTGGATTATACGTATATTGTAACGTAAAACCACTAATTTGGAGAGAGACAAAAAAAAAAAAAAAAAAAAAAAAAAAAAAAAAAAAAAAAAAAAAAAAAAAATCTTGTTCGATTACAAAAGTCTGTTATTGCAAATAATAAACCAAAAAGGTTAAAATTTAAAGGCAAGTTTCCCATAATCATCAAAACAGTTACCTCAGGAATATTAGTTCCAGTTTAGAGACACACTTAAAGTGAGAAAGGGGATGGCCCTACACAAATTAAATGTGCAAGTGTCTAGTTTTACAACAACATTTATGCATTCAGTCAGGCATGATACATCGGGGTGGCAGTTTATTAATCATAAAACATAGTAAGTATTTTTATTCACTCCCACGAATGTTACCATTTTTCATTTACTTTAAAAATAAGTGATTCAGATTTAAGTGCTAGACAGCTTTGAATGTAAACTTCACTTTCTACAAATCTATTTTGTTTTGTTATTGGAAATAGTTTTAAACAGTCATATAAATACTTTAAAATCTCGTGAATGTAACTACTCACGAATGTTACCTAACGTCCGTTCACTGTTTTAACATTCCTACTTCATGAGGAAGTCTCATAATCCTCACAACAGTTGCCTCAGGAGTGTTAGCGCCGGTTTTGGGACACACTTAAGTGAGATAGCGGGTGGACAGACACAAATTAAATGGGCAAGTGTCTAGTTTTGTACTATCGCTTGTATCCAGTCAAGCATGATACACCGGGGTGGAAGGTTGCTGACCCTAAAATCCTGGTAAGCATTTTTATCCACTCTCACCAATGTTACCATTTAATTCATTTACTAAAATTTAAAATTATGTAATTCAGATTTAAGTGTTAACCACTTTCTACAAATCTACAAATCTACTTTCTACAAGCCAATCTCAGGGTTTAAAACCAGTGGACGAGCAAAAGCTCTACAGAAAAAAAAAAACTGTGATCAATAAGGGAGACAACATACAAAGAGGAGGAAAGAAAAAGACTTTATATATATATATATATATATATATATATATATATATATATATATATATACTTTTCCCTTTCCTATATATGAAATACATAGTACGGGGAAGTATTGCGATCGTGAAAATCTTCGGATTCGAGTTTTCAACGAAATTACACCTTTAAGTTTCCCTGAGTCCAAATAACCAAGTTTCGCAAAATGGTCTGTGTCCGTGTGTTCGTGTCTGTGTGTATGTCAACAACCTATTTCAAAAACGAAAAGTCGAACGAATCTGAAACTAAGTATAACGTATTAATAAGCATAACTAAGGTAGCTATATTCATGGGATGTTACAGCAACTTTTTCGTCAAAATCGACTAACCGGAAGTGCCACTTTATATAATCGATTTTACCCTTTTTACAAATACAGGAAAAAAAGTTAGGATGAAAAGAATATTTTATTTGCGCATAATTTAAAAAGTATGCATTTTATGGTAAATTATGTATAGAATTGTCTGAAAGATAATTAAATTATCTAAAATATAAAAAAAGGATCATCAAAATCGGACCAATATTAGCAAAGATACCAGTCATCCGACTAACCGCAAGTGGCAATTATATCACGAATTTTACAATTTTCTCAAAAACGGCTCTAACAATTTTGATTAAACTTGCTGAAAGTCTTCTCCTTGAAGCTCTTTAACTTTTCATACTTGTAGTACACACCGAGGAAATGCAGGGGAAAAAGTTATGATGGAAAGAATATTTTATTTTCGCGTAACTTAAAAAGTATGAATTTTATGGTAAATTATGTATTAAATTGTATGAAAGCTAAATAAATTATCTAAAAAACAAAAAAAAAGAATCATCAAAATCGTACCAATATTAGCAAAGATACAGCGGATACACTTCGGACTAACCGGAATTGGCAATTATATCAGAGATTTTACAATTTTTTCGTAAACGGCTCCAAAAATTTTGATGAAACTTGCCACCTCTTATCATCTCCTTAAAGCCCTTTAATTTTTCATGTATGCTGTATATCAACGAGAAAATGCAGGGGGGAAAGTTATAGCGAAAAGAAAATTTTATTTGCGCATAACTCAAAATGTAAGTATGTTATGGAAAATTATCTATGAAATCATATGAAAGATGATTAAATTCTCTAACATACAAAAAGGAATAATCGAAATCGGACCAGAATTAGCAATGATATAGAGTACCTTATTAGGACTACAAAAGTTTAGATGGATAACCGAGCGCATCTGAAGGAGACGAATGCGACCGAACTTTCTCCCGCCAATTCCCCAATCTGTTATTAACAATACGATCTGCAATAATGTAAAGTAAGAATAGACAATTATAAATTAACTTAGTAATTTCTACTTTTACATTATTTAACGGAAACAAAATCTTTCCATGGAAACTGGAAACATTTAATATATATTTTCGGCTTGACAAACCTAAAATATATAGGTAGTGTACAGAATTATTTTATTAAAATAGTTTAAAAATCTATTTTATTGTACTTATGTATGTGGGAGACGATCTGAAGAAGTGAATGCTGCTGAGTTTATTTCATGTATTGTTTATGTGAACTCTTTAAAATTACGTGAAAGGTTAATTATTATAGGGCGGTAAGGGAAAGTTGTATGATGCGGGCACCGCACCAGATTTTTTTACAGTGTTTTGAAGATGCACCATTTGGAAAAAATGAATTTGCTTAGATATAGTTATTTTTTTTTATTTAACATTTCCTGAATAATAAAAGGATCGTGTTTTATGAGTTTGAGGTTTAACGGCTTAAACAAATATTTATGGCGAAAACCCGAGTTTAACCACTCGCGAAAGTTACCATTAATAAAAATAATTTTCTTTATTTATATAGAAAATTGAAATTTTATCATTAGCCGACATTGTTTTTGCATTAAGTATTACCGAGCTGGCTAAAAGTTCAGCATTTCAAAACAAATAAAATGTAAACCAAATCCACGAATTTAACTGCAAAACAAACAAACAAAAATCAAATTTTCATTTTTTTAACGACAAACCGGTTTCGAAAACGTTGTACAATTAATTACATACCAATATGACTTCTATCAGAGTAATGTGAAGCTATCAAGTTGATCACCAAAAACTAGTGAATTCTCAAAGTGATTTTCTAGTGGGGGACATGGCAACATGTGCACGATTAGCTAATAAAACCTATGCTACTAGGGAGGGAGGATGTTGTAGTAAGAAACAAACAATTGACTGAAGGTGTTTTTAATAAATATACGTATTCATACAAATATAGACATATTTCAAAATATGTTACTGGCTCAATGTCCTATGTATAAATTTTCAATCGTCAAATGGCACTAATTTAAGCATTGACCAATGAGCACAGCGAAAACAAAAAGTAACTGAATTCAATTATCTAAAAGTTTTTTTGCTACAACCTTACAAAAGAGGCGCTTATCACTTGTTCTCCCGATCTTACCCGAAGGTCACCGGACAAGCATACTCTAGCGCCATTTGTGCTAACTGCTTTGCATTCAATTATAACATTCCTTTTCATTGGAATTCTTAAAATGATTACTGCTTTAATTAAATATTATTTAAAATTTTTAGTGCTGTCGACTTCCGCTCATTACGTTCGCCCAAGAAATAGACAAAACAGCAACGGATTCTTTTCAGTTGAGGTCGGGGTCTTACCGTAATTGCAATTATTATTGCTTTAAATATATTACAGCTGACGACTTTCGCTCGCTATGCTTGCTGAAGAGATAAACAAATCCAAAAAGTTCCTTTTCAGTTGAGGTCGGGTCCTTACCGTAATTTAAATTATAACTCCTTTAAATTATTACAACTTCCCCAGATCACCGGAAATCGACAGCACTAACAATTTTAAATAATATGTAATTAAGGCAGTAATAATTTTAATAATTGCAATGCAATTCACTCGTATTATGCAATACGAATGTTACAATGTAATGCAAAGCAGTTAGCACAAATGGCGTTAGGGTATGCTAGTCCGGAAACCTTCGGGTAAGATCTGGAGTACCAATGATAACGCGCCTCTCTTGAAGTCTTAAATGTTTCTCTAATACCAATATTTTATTTTCAACAAAAATAGTCTTTTCGAGCTCGTATTTATTCTCTAGGTGTCGTAACAGAATTTTTTTTTCTTTTAGCGTTCTAATAAGGATAAATAAATATACTTTATTAGTCTAGCTTGCAGCTTTTGCAGAATGAAGAATGCAGCAGCGGCTCTGATATACTTTGAGTTAAATATAAAATTGAATCTTATATATGACTTCCATGTACTCTCTTCTCCTTATTGATGTTTCGGAGAAATACTTTCTCATCGTCAGAATAATGTTTTTCTCAGCTTGTATTTCTCTCCCATTGTCCATATTTAAAAATTTCAGCATTTATAATTGTCCATTAGCTGGGAGCCTAAAGTCACTGGGAGTTATTTGGGAGTCACTGAGAGAAATGTAAGCTGAGAAAAAATTGTTCTGGTGATGATGAAATATTTCCTCGAAACGTCAATGAAATACAGGAGAAGAGCGTACAAGGAAGCCATATATTGCCCTATAAAATAATTACAGGAACTTCCTCAAAAATTATAAGAAAGAAGCAAGTAAAATTAAATTATAAATATTTAATTAGTGTTTTACCTCCTCTTTTTTATTTTGTAACCCAAAATATGAATTCTTGATGAAATTTACTTTTTCTCCTGTAGGGCTTTAGCTTGTCTACTGGGTTTAAATCCTGATATTGGCTTAAATAATGTAAAATTATAAGAATCTTTGAACACTCTCTACAATGTTATAAACATCTAAAGAACATTACCAGACGTTCGGCAACACTCATGAGTAGTAACATTCACGAGATTTTGAAGTATTTATATAATAACTTCGTATTACTATCTCCTACAGCATAAAAAACTAGATTTGTAGAAAGTGGTTTACACTTAAATATGAATTACATAATTTTAAATTTTAGTAAATGAATTAAATGGTAACATTGGTGAGAGTGGATAAAAATGCTTACCAGGATTTTAAGGTCAGCAACCTTCCACCCAGGTGTATCATGCTTGACTGGATACAAGCGATAGTGCAAAACTAGACACTTGCCCATTTAATTTGTGTCTGTCCACCCGCTATCTCACTTAAGTGTGTCCCAAAACCGGCGCTAACACTCCTGAGGCAACTGTTGTGAGGATTATGAGACTTCCTCATGAAGTAGGAATGTTAAAACAGTGAACGGACGTTAGGTAACATTCGTGAGTAGTTACATTCACGAGATTTTAAAGTATTTTTATGACTGTTTAAAACTATTTCCAATAACAAAACAAAATAGATTTGTAGAAAGTAAAGTTTACATTCAAAGCTGTCTAGCACTTAAATCTGAATTACTTATTTTTAAAGTAAATGAAAAAATGGTAACATTCGTGGGAGTGAAACTAGAACTAATATTCCTGAGGTAACTGTTTTGATGATTATGGGAAACTTCCCTTTAACTTTTAACCTTTTTGGTTTATTATTTGCAATAACAGACTTTTGTAATCGAACAAGAATTTTTTTTTTTATTTTTTTTTTAGTCTCTCTCCAAATTAGTGGTTTTACGTTACAATATACGTAAAATCCAAAAATCGAATACACTTTTTTTGTCTTTTGTTATGATTAATCAATAGGTGGTGAAATTCCCGACAAAACAAAACAAAAAATAATTTAAATCGGACCAGTATAAGCTGAGATATAGCGTAAGGGCTGTTTGTAATCGAACAAGAATTTTTTTTTTTTATTTTTTTTTTTAGTCTCTCTCAAAATTAGTGGTTTTACGTTACAATATACGTACAATCCAAAAATCGAATACACTTTTTTTGTCTTTTGTTATGATTAATCAATAGGTGGTGAAATTCCCGACAAAACAAAACAAAAAATAATTTAAATCGGACCAGTATAAGCTGAGATATAGCGATGGGGCGCCAATATAGGGATTGGCCATCTCGGTGCCTGACTTTACTTATTTTTATTTAATTTTATTTATTTATTTTTTATTTCGATCATTATAATAACTCGATTTAAATTTCTCTAAGCATGATTTTTTTTTATAAAGTATGATGAATATTATTGAAGCTCTAGATATACATAAGCTTTAATCTCCGATTGAAACCTACTGTTTTATATTTCTCATCAACTATCATAAGCAGAATATTCGGAAGAATATATACTGCCAGTACCAGAACAAAATATCGATGGTTACTCTTATCTCCTAGTTAAACATGAAGTTACAAGGGAGAGGAGAAATTGACAAGTATTAACTTAAATAATAAAAGTGATAAACGGCGAAATAAAGATACATAATAATAAATTGATAAATAATTAGTATAGATAAATATTATTTTTTTTACATTTCTTAGTATTTCATCTCACAGAATTGATTACTTTATGTTTTCCTCTATGGTTGCATTTAATGCAAGCTGGTCAGCCATCTCGGTGCCTACGATTCCTTTATGGCCAGGAACTCAAACTAATTTCAAACTCTTGGAGCAAGCAAGTGACTCTAATGCCTGCTTGCACTCTTTTATCAGTGCGGATGTCACCCTAGGGGATTCCAGGGCTTGAAGTGCTGATTGGCTGTTTGACTAGATAATAATACCAGCTCTGTAGCTGCTGACAACTTCCGTACATAACTGCGGACAATACCGTTCACACTTTTGCCTGAAACACGATAGAGTGTTTGCCCAAAGGAATTCTTAAATTAATGTCTAAATCCTCTATGAAAACTCCCGCACCCGTTAAGACTTTCGAGTCTTTCCTTGATCCATCCGTAAAACAGAGTAGGTTGTCTATTTGAGTTACTACTGAACCTTGTTGCAAGTCGAATAAATTAGGGTACTAGTAGCTTACTTTAGAGTCTGGAATGAGGTTTCTATCAAGTGGTGGACAACAATATTGAAGCATTGATCCTTTTCCACTACTTTGGCTATTTCTGAGTGGCCTGTAGGTTCTCTCCAAGCCTGCCACTGTCTATTCTCTTTGATTCTTAGTTAGGCCATAACCACTTCACCCTTCAGCCATAGGTGAAGCGGTGTTAAATAGAGAAGAACTTCTAAAGCCTTGTTGGGTGTGGTATGAAACGCTCCCTTAATGCTCATGCATGCCATTATTTTAATCTGGCTGATCGTTAGAACATGGAAGACCCTATTTAAGGCTATCCACCACAAAATGCTTCTGTAGTGAATTTTATAATTATATGTTAAAACATTTATTACTTTGATGATTATTACAAAATGATATCGCAATGGTAAAATGTTTTATCTGAAGCACTCTATTCGATCCGTTTATTATTCTACGCTTCAACCAATGTTACTCCGCATCAACAGATGTTTTTCCACTTATAATTATGCTTGAGTTACATGTTAAATAAAGCCTTTGGTCTTGTTTTGAGATTTACTTGCGTATAAGTTTATTTACAACAGCTTCCGTTTTAAATTCTAGGTATAATAATTGTTGTTAGGTTTAAAGCCCCAGGTGGTGCCCAGAGCGCGTCTTACATGCCAAAAGGATGCTATAGCTTTCCTTTTGGTTTCAGTCAAATGGGGGCCCCGGTTTATTTTGGCATCCAAAATAATACCTAGGTATTTGACATTTTGACTTAATTGGAGTTGTTTGCCAAAAATCGGAGTTCTGAAAGCGCCCAGTTTCCGTTTCTTGGTAAAGAGAATCAACTCAGTTTTTAATGGGTTTACTGACCGTCACATTTCATTACACCACGTCTGAACAATATCGCATGTGATCTGTATGCACTCGAAGATGGTGGAAACAAACTTGCCAGTGATGAGGATCGCACCATCGCCTGCGAAAACCTGGGCACACAATCCAGCGACGTTAAGTCTTCTAAATAAGTTGTCCATTACATGACACCAGAGCAACGGAGAGATGCAACTCCCTGTTGTAGCTTGTGCCTCTAGTCTGGTTCCCACTTCTGTAATAACAATTGAACAATAGTGATGTTCTTCAACACAATTCCAATCCATCTGACTATCGCAGCAGGGGCAGATATTTCTTTTAAAGCTTTACAGACTGCCTCAGGCCTGGTCTTGTCAAATGGCCCTTCAATATCAAAAGAGTCCTAAAGCGGATTCTTTATATAACAAGGTATTTTTAATTTTTGTTACTAAGGAATGTATTGAAGTTTCTGTTGATTTTCTCTGGAGACATGCATGCTGTTAGGGATGAACGGGTTGGAGTGATAGTGCATTCCTTGTAAGGTGTAATGCTTCCATTTTCTGCAGGTCTTAAAAAGAAAGAAGGGTAGGCTAATGGGTTGAAAGGCTTTAGTGGCACTATGATCCTCCATACGATTCCGGAATGTATCCGATGGCAAGAGAAGAGCTCTGATTCAGGGGAGCGCAGAGCTTTGAGGCCCCCTTTAAGCATATACAGAAGGATACCATCTGTGCTTGGGGCCATCACTGACTGTGAACTCAACTAATGCCCAATCCTCCTCTTTATCAACGGTCTGAAAACCATCTGAAAAGTACCGAAGTCGGTACTTGAAGAATTGGGCTAAATTTACTAATTCAATTAATATCTTACATGCTGGAAAGAGGGTCTCCATTAAGTGAGACCGCTATGGCCATAAGTGCAGTGGTGTTAAGTAATGGACTTCTAAAGCCTTGGTGGGTGTGGTGCGAATATGTAATGCTCATATCATGCCATTCTTTGGATTCGGCTTAGGATTCGAACATGAGAGGCCTTATTTAGGTCTGTCCACCATATAATGCTCCCTAATTGAATTCTAGATCTTATAACTGCTATGTATATCTAATGCATGATCCTACGTCTTACCTGCCAAAAGAATGCTATAGCTTTTTCATTTCATTTCACACCCCCACCATCTCCTAGTCTACCACCGGAGCCTTATCACCGTCAACATACGCATATAAATACAGTTTCTAATAATACTGAGCACTGTGCAATAGTTTTATGGAATGTTGATGAGTATAAGAACTTTACTGAGAAAAACATACAATTCAAAAGGTCATCTATAGTTTGCCTTTTTGAAACCGACTTACTTAAAAGACCGGCGGTCACGCCCCTCAGCGCTCTCAGAATTCAGCTTTATTGCGTCCAATGCCATCAGAGAAAAAAGCCGATGTAAAGGCAGTGGAGATTTAATGTTATAATGTACTCCTAATGTATATAATGTGCATGTGTTAGATATTAATGAATATTGGATCCATTGCCTATGTTAAGGAAACACATTAAGTCCCTAATGCGTTTATTATAATTTTAGTTTATTTAAAGCTTTTTTTGGATATAAGCCAAGTATTAGAATTATTTGAGCCAACCCTAGTCGGGATACAAAGTAAATACCTAGTTAAATACAAAGAATTTAATTTTGTGTCTTGGTGATTTTATGCTAGAATAGCTAATTTGAATCAGGCTGATTTCGAGGCCTTCAATAGTTCTAATTCATGACATATTCGATGTAGCTTAAATATTGTCGAAAATAAAAAAGGGACAAATATTGGTAGAATTTATGGAGAATAACTCTTTCGTTCTTCTGAATGGTAGAACTGTTAGTGATAATCCCAGTCAGTTCACTGATATCACTTCAAATGGAAAAATGGTTGTTGATATGATGTGGTACAATTATAGCCAAATAAATTCAATAGCTGATTTCTCTCTCAGCAATTGAAAGGAGCTTGTGGTAAATGTTATACCTATTTGTAAAGTGTGCGGTGGGCGCGCCACTGTAGAAATTGTAAGGCCGCGCACTGCATGCTGGGAGTGTATTATTGATATATGAACTCCCGGGAAACCGCTTGTTACTAATATACAAATACAAATACTTTGTGTTTCACCCATTTCAAAGTTAAAAGTAAATAATATTCAAAATAACTTTATATGCACATTGAAGAAGTGAGGTCCCACGACAATTAGAGCAGTCGAGGATTTCTTTTTCTTGTGAACTGGATAAAAGATATATTTTCTTCACTGTTCGGGCATCCTCTTATCAACCTAGATGGAGATAATCACGTAGTATAGAGCTCCGATAACATCCTCATATGCTGGAGGATGAAAATCAAGTTCAGCACCTGGGATTACAAACCTGTCTGGGTTTCCTTCATTTTCATATAGAACAGTACCACAGAGGCGAGACCACTAGGCTCTAAACTTCTCCTCTCAGATCTTGAAGCTATTTCTTTTGTGCACGATGCAGTTGTGTCTCCTTTCTTCTTCTATTCTTATACTCGTCTGAGACCCGTCTTGAGTGACACTTCTGAATCATGCTTTTATATAACTCGTTTTTGGCGTATATGGTGACCACACACTTAGCTTCGAACCAAGGACTCAAAATCAATTTTTCTACTTCCTTCGCCTTCTCTTTGACTTCTGTGTAGAAGGTATTCCTGAAATTAAAATACATTTTGTTTTAAAATACATTTTTTTAAATGATTTTATTAAATTACACTGCTGCCCGACTGTTAAATTTGGATATCGAATTTTAACTCCAATCAAGCTGAACATTGATTGAGGATAATTACATATATTTTGTTTGAAAATTTTAGGAAATTTAATTTTCTACAAGATTGGTTATCAAGATTATTCTAAGGCGATCTTGAGCATTTGAGGGCCATCTTCAGGATGCCAGGTAGCACGATCGCCTGGCTTGAGGCGCACGGTTGGTAAATCAGCTATGAGCTGGTGACGCTTACCGTTTGGAGAGCGCCTTCAGCATCAACTTGACCCGCCCCTCTCCTCCCCCAGAAGGACGACAGGAGAAGCGGGTGCCAATAGGTCTTTGCTTCTCCTAATTCCTCCCCTCCCACCTGCCAAGACTATGGACTATTGAGTCCTCTGCAGTCAAGGTAATACAAATTAACTTGCAACTTAATAAGTCGTCCACAGTTGCATTGGCGAAGCTTTTTTCGGAGGTGAATTCCGCTCTCGCTTTAATACAAGAACCTAATTGTGTCAGGGATTAAATGATTAAAGGATTGGAGAAACTGGCGGAATGATCATCCGCTCACCATCATGCGAAGACCCGAGAGTGTACATCTAGGTCTCTAAAGACCTACAGATGCAGTCACTACCTCAGTTAAACAAGAAGGACGTGGTGGTCCTGGCCATAACAATCAAGTTTGGTACAATTAAGCTTAAAATGATAATTACAACCACATATGCTCCCCATAACTTGGATCCATCTTATCAGTATAATGATAGACCCTTCCGCTTTGTTAGAGAGGTTGATTTGCATCTCTTATTAAACTCACCACCACATGTGTGGTAGCTCATATACGAACGAGCGAGGAGTGTCCTTGCTTGAATACATAGCTTCGATGAACTTAGAGATACTTAACAGAGGTACAGAAGCTACTTTTGTCACTAGAGTCAGAAGTGAGGTTATAAACATTACACTCGCTTCAAGCCACATTAAGAGTCTCTGTAAAGACTAGAGGATCACCTAGGACATTTCTTTGTCTGATCACAGGATGATCTCACTTAAGATTGATTCTGTACAAATTCCCTTAACCGTGAAAAGAAACCGCAGAAGCACTAACTTGAATCAATACAGAGAAAGATTGGACAGAGCACTATATTATGGGCAGACTTTCAACCAGAGTTCAGATAGGCGAAGATACTATCTTTTATTAGAGAATAGTACCAGATGCCTATGAGGAGCCTTGCCCTTTACAGGCAGAACCTAAGAAAAAGTTTAGATGGTGGTCCACTAAGTTGACAAGTTACAAAAGGCTACTAGGAAAGCCTAGGCATATAAATTAAAGTAGGAAGCAGACTGAGACTCGTGCCGTGTTCCCTCTAACTTATATAAATAAGAAATTAGGAAGCATAAACGGGAATGATCGCGTAAATTTTGCAGTAACATAGAATGCACGCCTGATGCCTCAGAATTTATTAAGCTTCTACAGAATCGTGCCCAGCAGCCACTAGGAGCCATAAGGAAACCTAATGGTTTGTGGACCTCCAGCTTAGTGGATAATTTGTCTCACTTAATGGAGACCCTCTTTCCAGCAAGTAAGATATTAATTGAATTAGTAAATTTAGCCCAATTCTTCAAGTACCGACTTCGGTACTTTTCAGATGGTTTTCAGACCGTTGATAAAGAGGAGGATTGGGCATTTGTTGAGTTCACAGTCAGTGATGGCCCCAAGCACAGATGGTATCCTTCTGTATATGCTCAAAGGGGGCCTCAAAGCTCTGCGCTCCCCTGAATCAGAGCTCTTCTCTTGCCATCGGATACATTCCGGAATCGTATGGAGGATCATAGTGCCACTAAAGCCTTTCAACCCATTAGCCTACCCTTCTTTCTTTTTAAGACCTGCAGAAAATGGAAGCATTACACCTTACAAGGAATGTACTATCACTCCAACCCGTTCATCCCTAACAGCATGCATGTCTCCAGAGAAAATCAACAGAAACTTCAATACATTCCTTAGTAACAAAAATTAAAAATACCTTGTTATATAAAGAATCCGCTTTAGGACTCTTTTGATATTGAAGGGCCATTTGACAAGACCAGGCCTGAGGCAGTCTGTAAAGCTTTAAAAGAAATATCTGCCCCTGCTGCGATAGTCAGATGGATTGGAATTGTGTTGAAGAACATCACTATTGTTCAATTGTTATTACAGAAGTGGGAACCAGACTAGAGGCACAAGCTACAACAGGGAGTTGCATCTCTCCGTTGCTCTGGTGTCATGTAATGGACAACTTATTTAGAAGACTTAACGTCGCTGGATTGTGTGCCCAGGTTTTCGCAGGCGATGGTGCGATCCTCATCACTGGCAAGTTTGTTTCCACCATCTTCGAGTGCATACAGATCACATGCGATATTGTTCAGACGTGTTGTAATGAAATGTGACGGTCAGTAAACCCATTAAAAACTGAGTTGATTCTCTTTACCAAGAAACGGAAACTGGGCGCTTTCAGAACTCCGATTTTTGGCAAACAACTCCAATTAAGTCAAAATGTCAAATACCTAGGTATTATTTTGGATGCCAAAATAAACCGGGGCCCCCATTTGACTGAAACCAAAAGGAAAGCTATAGCATCCTTTTGGCATGTAAGACGCGCTCTGGGCACCACCTGGGGCTTTAAACCTAACAACAATTATTATACCTAGAATTTAAAACGGAAGCTGTTGTAAATAAACTTATACGCAAGTAAATCTCAAAACAAGACCAAAGGCTTTATTTAACATGTAACTCAAGCATAATTATAAGTGGAAAAACATCTGTTGATGCGGAGTAACATTGGTTGAAGCGTAGAATAATAAACGGATCGAATAGAGTGCTTCAGATAAAACATTTTACCATTGCGATATCATTTTGTAATAATCATCAAAGTAATAAATGTTTTAACATATAATTATAAAATTCACTACAGAAGCATTTTGTGGTGGATAGCCTTAAATAGGGTCTTCCATGTTCTAACGATCAGCCAGATTAAAATAATGGCATGCATGAGCATTAAGGGAGCGTTTCATACCACACCCAACAAGGCTTTAGAAGTTCTTCTCTATTTAACACCGCTTCACCTATGGCTGAAGGGTGAAGTGGTTATGGCCTAACTAAGAATCAAAGAGAATAGACAGTGGCAGGCTTGGAGAGAACCTACAGGCCACTCAGAAATAGCCAAAGTAGTGGAAAAGGATCAATGCTTCAATATTGTTGTCCACCACTTGATAGAAACCTCATTCCAGACTCTAAAGTAAGCTACTAGTACCCTAATTTATTCGACTTGCAACAAGGTTCAGTAGTAACTCAAATAGACAACCTACTCTGTTTTACGGATGGATCAAGGAAAGACTCGAAAGTCTTAACGGGTGCGGGAGTTTTCATAGAGGATTTAGACATTAATTTAAGAATTCCTTTGGGCAAACACTCTATCGTGTTTCAGGCAAAAGTGTGAACGGTATTGTCCGCAGTTATGTACGGAAGTTGTCAGCAGCTACAGAGCTGGTATTATTATCTAGTCAAACAGCCAATCAGCACTTCAAGCCCTGGAATCCCCTAGGGTGACATCCGCACTGATAAAAGAGTGCAAGCAGGCATTAGAGTCACTTGCTTGCTCCAAGAGTTTGAAATTAGTTTGAGTTCCTGGCCATAAAGGAATCGTAGGCACCGAGATGGCTGACCAGCTTGCATTAAATGCAACCATAGAGGAAAACATAAAGTAATCAATTCTGTGAGATGAAATACTAAGAAATGTAAAAAAAATAATATTTATCTATACTAATTATTTATCAATTTATTATTATGTATCTTTATTTCGCCGTTTATCACTTTTATTATTTAAGTTAATACTTGTCAATTTCTCCTCTCCCTTGTAACTTCATGTTTAACTAGGAGATAAGAGTAACCATCGATATTTTGTTCTGGTACTGGCAGTATATATTCTTCCGAATATTCTGCTTATGATAGTTGATGAGAAATATAAAACAGTAGGTTTCAATCGGAGATTAAAGCTTATGTATATCTAGAGCTTCAATAATATTCATCATACTTTATAAAAAAAAATCATGCTTAGAGAAATTTAAATCGAGTTATTATAATGATCGAAATAAAAAATAAATAAATAAAATTAAATAAAAATAAGTAAAGTCAGGCACCGAGATGGCCAATCCCTATATTGGCGCCCCATCGCTATATCTCAGCTTATACTGGTCCGATTTAAATTATTTTTTGTTTTGTTTTGTCGGGAATTTCACCACCTATTGATTAATCATAACAAAAGACAAAAAAAGTGTATTCGATTTTTGGATTGTACGTATATTGTAACGTAAAACCACTAATTTTGAGAGAGACTAAAAAAAAAAATAAAAAAAAAAAATTCTTGTTCGATTACAAACAGCCCTTACGCTATATCTCAGCTTATACTGGTCCGATTTAAATTATTTTTTGTTTTGTTTTGTCGGGAATTTCACCACCTATTGATTAATCATAACAAAAGACAAAAAAAGTGTATTCGATTTTTGGATTTTACGTATATTGTAACGTAAAACCACTAATTTGGAGAGAGACTAAAAAAAAAATAAAAAAAAAAATTCTTGTTCGATTACAAAAGTCTGTTATTGCAAATAATAAACCAAAAAGGTTAAAAGTTAAAGGGAAGTTTCCCATAATCATCAAAACAGTTACCTCAGGAATATTAGTTCTAGTTTCACTCCCACGAATGTTACCATTTTTTCATTTACTTTAAAAATAAGTAATTCAGATTTAAGTGCTAGACAGCTTTGAAGGTAAACTTCACTTTCTACAAATCTATTTTGTTTTGTTATTGGAAATAGTTTCGTACTTTTATACTCTACGGTATTCCAAGCAGAAGTATATGAAATATTGTCCGCAGCAACATGATCGGAAGTTATTAGCTGTGACAGGATAACTATCTACTAAGACAGTCAGTCAGCTCTTCAAGCCCAGGAATCTCCTATGGTGACTTCCACACTAGTAAAAGAGTGCAATCAGGGATTAGAATTACTTTCTAAGATTTCTACTTTTGAGTCTGAACGTTCGTTAGGTATCGGGAAAGGACATCAGTGAAAAGAGATCCACGATTGGGCATTGAGAATAGCAGGATAGAAGGAGTGCGTTGGGCTTAGGCAAGCTAAGCTACATATCAAAGAACTCTCTCCTTTTAGAACCAAGTGGCTGCTGGGCCACAAGAGAAATGAACGCCGACTGATAATCAGAGTTCTTACAGGTCACTGCAGGCTTAAAAGGCACCTAAGATTTGTGAAGAGATCTGCGACTTATACGGGCAAGCACCAGAGACTGCTCTACACTACAAAGCAGACTGTGACAGGTATGCGTCGTCAAGGTATAGACTTCTAGGATCTGACAGAATCCAAAAGCATGAGGCTTCCTCCATTGAATGAACGTCTCTTCTGAATTTCATCAGGAAAACCAAAAAGTTCGGCACGGAGGAAAAAAAGGTTTTCTCTATTGGTCAACCCCGAGCTAGGCAAAAAGGATCACTAGGTCCACTTACCGGACTCTGTCCTCCCACCTTTACCAGTGCCAGTGGGTGACCCTGGTCCCCCTCTCCTCTCACCAGATAGAGTTCCCCCGAAATTTCGGCGGGCTCGGCAGAGCTCGATTTCTACCACCGAGACGAAGTTATATTTTATGAATGTACAAATGTTGTTTATTTGGTCTATATTAAAAATATTTTCCTGTAATATACAGAAAATCGCAAAATTTAGCAGAAAATTTCTACTGCCGCTTTTGACCCGCAGAAGACTTATTAGTAAAATAAAATATATACTTTTGAAGGAAATACAATTTTTAAAACTTCCTTTCTGTCGATTTCATCTGTGAAACGAAAGAGTGAAGTGTTAAAAAGACAAGTTTGACAAAAATCGTGAGACGAAAATCAATTTTCCGGAAATTGTTGATATTTGAAAACGAATATCTTGAAAACCAAAACAGATACGAAAAAAATAATATTGAGATTTTTGTTGTATATTTTATTAGCTTTAATATTGTATAAAAAATGAGACGCACCGTTTTTGAAATGTGAGTGAAAAACCAAAAAAAGGGGCTTTTGCATCCCCTTCCCACCGTGAAACGGAAGGGGTATGGGTGGTGACTAAAGTCTATTTACCTCCAAAGTACCCCTAACAAATTCCCAATACCAAATGCTCTCTTCTCCTCCCCCTTTCATGTTCTAGGCACTCACCTTTTGGTCATTTAATATCCAAAAATGTCCTAGGAAATAAAATAATTTCATATTATTAATATATTATATTATTTTTAGATTAGATATATCGTACATTGATAGAGGCTTTAGGCTTGATAATACCAAACTACGACCATTGGGAATGAAGCAGCAACCATAAATAAATTTCTTAGAGGAAAAGTATCTAACTGGCGTACAGCTCGCTGTCATGATATCTTCATCTTTCTATATCTACAATCTCACAATATATTAATACGGTACTATAGATCCCATTTCCGGCTCTCAGGAGCGATGGATTTTGACAAACAAGGTGTCAAAAGAAAGGATATTTCATGGAGAAGTGGAGAATCCCAATTTTGATTCTTAAATTCTAACTACAACTTAATAAAAGCTATTAAAATAATTAAAAATAATAAAAATAATTAAAACAATAAAAGTGCTTGGAAAAAAGTATTTGCACACTTGGTCTACTATGACTCACAAGCTCTGTTTACTTTTGCATTAATCCTCCTGTGTCCATATGTTTGTTTACTAATTTATGTCTAATCGTTTATTACCAGTATGCTCTAGTCTTTCAATCAGTTTCCTTGAGTCAATAGACAATTATCATGCCAAAGACAAGTGAACTGTGTGCCGTGACTCGCGAAAAAATTGTTTTACTAAAGAATCAGCAAAAAACATATCGCCAAATTGCCGATTTCTTAGGGTTGAATTTTTCTACAGTGAGATACGTCATAAAAAGGTATGAGGAACGTGGTTCAACCGAAAACAGTGAGCGTTAAGGGCGTCCAAAAAAGTTAACTCCCAGGCTGAAGAGGAAAATAAGAATAGAAGCTCTTAAAAATCCCGTGATAAGTCCTCGGGAGCTGGCTGGCATGGTCCAATCAACGTCTGGAGTCCAGTTTACGTTTTCATAATAACTGCATACCCGGGGAAGCAAGTTGACAACACAAACTTTTTAAGAACATAGAAATTATTTTTTGAAAACGTTGTTTTATAAAATGTAAAAACGCACAAAACTAAGCATTTTAGGAAAAAAAATTAGATATAGAACTACCAAATCAGCCACAAAACGAGTATTAAACAAGTAGAAAATCGTGTTTTCCAAAGAATGCATTTTTCAGGTTTTGTCCCTTTCAATTTGTATGTGCAATAGGTGTCGGTCGCAACTAGTAGTCCAGTAGCCCGTTACTAAATAAGAGACTCATTTTATACACAGGCTTGGCCATAAAAATTGAGCAGGTCATCAGGCCTGATTTGAAAAATACACGTCTACCAACTTATAGCCGTCGGAATGCAAAATGGTGTAAGAAAACTGGACATTTTAGGACTATTTGGTTTTTCAATTATAATTCTTAAGCGGTAGATTCTATCGAAAAATCTATGGTACATTAAATCAAAAGAACATCAACTTCTGCGTCTAATGAGTATCACAACATAATGATTTCGTTATCTTGTGTGGTCGAAAACCACGGTCAAACACAAGGATTTTGTAAAAAAAAAAAACAGAGACAGAGTTTTACACATCAGTAAGCACTTGATAATGAGCACTCTAAGAGAAAAACTCATAAAAGTTATAGTGCATCAAATTCTGCATCCATTGAGCACAAACGTTTTTAAATTCAACCAAGAAAACCTCTCGAAATTGGCACTTTCTTCATCTCCGGCAATTGGCGTTTTAACCCAATTGGTTTGCAAAAAATGGAATAATTTTAATTTTCAGGAATGTTGTATGTATTACCATTCTTGTAAAAGTTTTCGACCTCCTCCTTGTGCGTATTTCGCCATCTTGAAACACCGCTAAGAAAAAAACTCGCTTCCAGTGCATTTAAGATAAAAATTGGTCATAATCAATTTTAAAGAACGTAAAATTTTCTGCATGTTTGTATATAATATTTTTGAATATTCGGAATAGCTACTAAGGATAGGGATCGTGAAATTTGCAAAAATGTCCAAAAAATTCAGAAAGTTGAATATGTCATTGGTATCGCATTAGATGTAAATTATTTCAAGCACAAATAAAACTGCAAAAACCCTAGATGCTAAAAAACTTTGTATGCCGACATTAGGAGGGGGCGGTTTCAAAATGGTGGCCAAAAAACTCCGAAATTTGAGGACTTTTTCGCCTATAATTCCTAAACGGTACATTCTATGGAAAACGTTATAGTTAAAATAAAGAGCATCAAATTCTGCGTCCAATGGGCACCACAATGATTTGGATAAATGGTGTAGTCGTAAACTGCGGTCGCAGGCTCTGTTTTTGACAAAATCGTCGTATTTTGACCGTAGTTTTCGACCACAACTGTTAACGAAATTATTATTTTGGTGTACTCAATAGACGCAGAATTTGATGCTCTTCAATTTCATATGCCATAGCGTTTTCGACATAATGCACAGATTATGTAAGCAAAAAATTTCCTCAAGTTCAAATCAAGTTTTTTTGGGTACCATTTTATATTCCAACAGCAATAAGATGGCAAACGTGCATTTTTAATGTCAGGCATGTGGCTATATTCGTATATTCAAGCCTTTGTATGAAATGAGTTACTTTTTTTGTCGCGTGCTCCCGGACTATACAAGCTTGAAAAAGGATTTAGGAGATGACGTCATGTACTACTAAGGCAACCTAAATAAAAAACCTTTTTTGAAGAATGGAATTAATAATTTTAATTATTTATAAATATAAATACTTAAAAAGTCGCTAGTTGCCTTACTAATTTGTAATATTAAATGTAATACAATACGATGGATGTTTCGATTATGAAGTGGTGCTCATTAAGGCTGTGTCATTCACGTTGTCGGCCATTTGGTTCGGCGTGTGAAGAACTTAGTTGTGTCCAGTTTTTGTCCGGTTTCATCGGTTATAGATTTTCATTATGGTTCAAAAGAAGGTGAGTGTTATTATCAGAAATGTATAGTAAATGTGGCTATATTCCCTTCGTTTCCATAAAATTATTTTTTCAATATTGTTTTCGAATTGTTATCAACATTGTTTTCAAATTCAAAATGAACATCTTGGTCCATGTGAAATTGAAGTGCTGAACTTATTGATGTTAAGTCATAGGTTTCTATATAACTAATTAAATATTGTTAAAAATAGTAAATAAACTAGATATAATTTTTTTCGTTACATATATTTTGCAATAAGTCTGGTATGTGTTTCATTACTTTTTTTTTTTTTATTGATCTTCAAAGCCCAAGAAGAAGACTGGAAAAAAGGTTGCAGCAGCGCCTCTTGCTGTTAAAAAGCAAGAGGTTCAGAAAGTTGTGAATCCACTTTTTGAAAAGAGACCCAGGAATTTTGGAATTGGTATGTGGATGGTTTTTTTTTTTTACATGTTTCTTTGTTTTTGTTTGTGATGCAGAATTTAGTTTTAATTTTTATTTACTTATGTTAAGGTCAGGACATTCAACCTTCTCGTGATCTAAGCAGATTTGTTAGATGGCCCAAATATATCCGTATTCAGCGGCAGAAAGCTGTTTTACAGAAGAGGCTGAAAATTCCTCCTTCAATCCATCAATTTTCTCAATCCTTAGACAAGCAAACAGGTGAGTTAGTTGTTATAATGCATAGTCCGACCACTTGTCCTTCTGATTTTGAAATAGTTATTTTTATTTAAGTTATTCATTCCCTGTTGAAACTTTTAAGTTATTCTAGTCATTTCAAGGATACATTCCTGAACGTTAGTAATGTTTATGTGTTAACATATCTAGTTATATTCAATGTTCATTTAATTTTAATATATTAATATGGTGTTCACACGTGCTTATTGATTTTCAAAATGTTTTTACTGAATGCGTTTTGAACTATTTTGTATTTACCACATCTGAAAGAGGTTAATTTTAAAAATTTAGATATCACTTACCACATTTTGTTTTCAACATTCTTTACTTTCAATTAGGTGCTTATAACATAATTTTCATAAAAATTGCACTTCCCACGGCATAATACCATTGATACGTTTTGGATTTGTTTAGATTAGAAATATTTGTCGTTGATGTTTAATTTTTTTTCACAGCTACCCAATTATTTAAAATTCTGGAAAAACACAGACCTGAAACTGCACTTGCTAAGAAACAGAGGTTGAAGGCCAGGGCAGAAGGAAAAATTAAACAAAAAGAAGAAGTTCCAACGAAAAGGCCTAATGTTATCAGGTCTGGTGTCAATACTGTTACTAGGTTGGTTGAACAGAAAAAAGCTCTCCTCGTTGTGATTGCTCATGATGTTGATCCTATTGAGGTATGTAGTCTTTAATCTGGAAAATCTTTATTCTTGATTTGATATTTCGATACAAGTGTTTTGTGTTATTTACTACCCTACATGTGACATGTGTTGATTCTTTTCAAAGTCTTGGGTAGTTCAAATATTTTATATAACTTGATTTATTTTTTCTGTTATGTTAATGAAGTTCTCCTGATTGGATTATATAATCAATCTGCTTAATACTGATGAAATTGAATTTTCCAATCAAACCATAAATCTGCATTTTTATATCTTCGCTATCTAAGGTAATCAAATACCAGGATCCAACCCTCCTTTCCTTAATAATGAATGCGAGAAATTTATTTTTACATAATCATTCAAATGTAATTACAGTTATACCCAAGTATTTTTATTAATTATGTTTTATAGTAATTCAGGGCATCTAGCGATCTAGACAAATTAAAATTAAAATTATTCCTGAATAAAAATTTTAATTCTTGATGTATAAATTATGTGCTATTTTACTATCTTCCATGTGACAAGTATTTTTTCTTTTCAGTCTTGGATGGCTTAATATTTTATATAGCTTGTTTTCTAGGCATTAGTTAATACCTACCCTAAGAGTAAATTTTATTTCAACCTTGGTTGCAATAAATAATAATTTTAATTATGGATTAATTAGTTGTATTAAAAATACTGGTACTTGATCCTCAATTTATGAAAGATTGATACTTAATAATTTAAATGGTTCTGCCACTGTTATCTAATTTCCTTGATTCTTTTTCTATTTTAAGAAGTATATAAATGAAATAGTGATCCTTATCTTTATATGAAATATACAGTATTAAGCAGATATAATAAGGTTTCTCTGAATAAGTAATTCTTTTAAAAACTGCTTTATAACTGTATTTTTCTTTTCCAGAAAAATTGTCCAATGGTCTTAATTGAATTCCCTCAGGAATTACATTTTTGATGGTTTGCTAGTATTGTGTTACCATTGTTAATTTTAACTCCCTTTTATTGAATTTAAGTCATCTTTTCTGATTATTGGATTGTCCTATTTTTTCTTAAATGGTTTTAAATAATGATGATTGGTTTTTTTTTTTTCTGTGATGTTTATGAATTTCTTCACCTGATTGGATTATATAATCAATCCAATTATTATTGATGAAATTGACCCCTGAGAAATTGCCAATCAAACCTAAAGCCCCTACATTTTTACTCTTATTTAAAAACCTTGGCTGGTAACGCTGCGGTAGCGGTTGGCAGCATCTGCCAAATGTTACCGCTAACCGTTACTGCTTGTATATTTCATTGAAACTGTTATTCAGTCAAAGCAGTCTTCAATTGCCAGCCGCAACTGTGGGCAATACCAGCGAAAGTCTACCTTAATTTAGTCAAATAACAGGGACCCAATTTTGTTTTCTTTATTAATAATTGCAAGAAATCCATTTTTACACAATTATTTAAATTTATTTACAGTAATGTCCAATTATTTTGTATTAACACTTTGAAATACAAACATTCATTCCATAATCCATCAAAACATACATTCCTTACATTTTTATTCTTCTTTTCTTACATACATTCCATTTCATTACATACATAAATAACATTTCATGCAGGTAGATAAATGAAATGTATGTTAGAAAAGAAGAATACAAATGTATGGAATGTCACCATTGCTAAGCAAAATGTAGCCATTGAAAATCAACGACTGGTGGTTGTGACATGTTAGTGACGTTGCAACTTCAATACCTCCTGTGGGGAAGAAGTTTGGAGGAGCATATTTGTCTAAGAATAAATAAAAAAAAAAAAAATCTCAAAATTTGAGATTTTACATTTCTAGATACATAAAATCCAAAAATCTAATTTTAAATATTCGTTTGCAGCTTTTTCTAAAATTTGGCATCAGAGTCACAGGTCAGGGTGATCCTCAAAACTTGATATTGCCATCCAACATTTCTTATAAAAATGGTGGTTGCTTAGATGTTTTCTAAGCCTCTATTTTAGCCACTTACGAAGATAGAGAAAAAAAATATATGAAGTGCTTTGGTATCTCAACTCAACACAAAAAAAAAATACAAATAATTTTAGTAATTTAAATTCTGCTATTTTGTTCTAGAAAAGCTTGCTGAAAAAAGCACGTTGAATTGCTTGATTTACTAAAAATAGTTTAGTTCTTATATTAATTTTTGTTTTAATAATTCAATTTATTTATTTTAAAATAATAATTCTTTCAATGATGTTGATGAATTTCTTCACCTGATAGGATCAAATTCCTATATTAAATGATGAAGATGACATCTGAGAAAGTAATGATCTGTTGATATTTCAATTTTAGTTTCAGTCAATCGTCTATATGTTTCCATTCCTTTTATTTAAATGTGTTGATAAAATTGCAAACTTTTCTCTGCTAAACTTGGTCTATTGACTCTGATAGTTTGTGTTTATTGTGCTATTGTTGTGTTCAGTATTCATGAGATATTACAACTAATTGTGTTCACAGCTGGTGCTTTTCCTACCTGCACTTTGCAGAAAGATGAATGTTCCATACTGTATTATAAAAGGCAAGGCTCGCCTTGGCAGATTAGTCAGGAGGAAAACCTGTACTTCAATTGCAGTTACCCAGGTTAGACTTTTAAAAAAAAATTAATATAAAATAAATTTGCTATTAATTATTATAAAATAAGTTTCCAGCCCTATTTATTATATTATGATATATCTGAATAATGACCTATTTCACTACTCAGAGCTAATCTTATGAAAGCTTATTATGAAATAAATGGTGTTTTCTGACCGACAGATTATCGATAAAATAAAATTCTGTTTGGTGGAGGGAATTTTTCTTATGGGTGCAGATAGGAATTAAACAGTTAAAGTGCTCTTGAGAAACAATTCTACCTTCATCTGTTACTGACTACTTAATTGGCAGGAATTTCCCTAAGTACAACCTGGTCAAAGTAGAATTTATCTCTAGTTCTTCTGGTTAAGTAGTCTGTAACATGGTTTTATTAAGATTTATCTGTTTTGTATAACTGATTGCTAAAAGTTGTATTACCAACAAAGAATTTGAATAGAATAATTGAACCTATGAGTAGCCTCTCCTCCATTAACCCTACATTCATAGGACAATATCATCTATATAACTAACGAATGTGAAAAAATAGCATTTTTGGAATTCCTTAGTTTTATTAATTTACCAGAAGCATGTTTGCAAAATAAAATCTTGTATGTACAAGTCCAGGACTCAGTGATGTTTATAGACTGGGAGATAAAAAAATTGTTTGCAAAGGGAAAATAATAATAAGTAAAATGTAAAGCTTTTTTTTTTCTTGAAAAATAGCTATATTCACATTCGTTAGTTATGCGGGGTGGCAAACATATGTTTTTAATTAAAGTATTTTTCGACTTTCATCATTTGTATTTTGGAATGTTGAATTTCTTACATCTTGGATTCCAAATAGCTTATATTTCTTTATTGCGTGCATTGCTTTGCCTGGTGTGCATTTCTCTTGAACAGTAGTTTATTAGCTTTCTCTTAAACTGTAGTTTGTTAGCATCGTACATGTTATCCTTGTTCCTGTCCTTTATAAACAATTTGTTTTCTAGCAACTTCAGTAAATTTGAAATTCTTTTAATTTAAACATTGGTTACTATTAATAAACAGTATTTTTTTAAAACTAATCAATAATTTTATAATCAAAGAATTTATTTTATATCTAAATATAAAAGTTTGTCCATTGTTTGGCTTTGTACTAATGTTTGATCTTCATTAATACAAATAGGTTAGTTTTCTAAATTCACTGATGAGCTCATCGATGAAAACAATCTGGTCTTCTCTTTATTCAACGATTAAATCATTGAAGACCCATCAGTTCTCCTAACTGTTTGTGTTGATGGATATAAGCTTGTTCCAACCTCCATGTTATTTCTATTTTTAAAATTAATAACAACTGATCTTGTACAGTATTTCATCTGAGGAGGATTCGGATGCGAAACTGGTTCGAATTCTTCCTGAGTGGGTTTAAATTTATTTTGTGGCGGCCCACGGAATGATTATTGATCTTTCCACTCTGATTAGAATAGAATAATAACCTGTAGAAATAGCCTGTCCTGTTTGCATTAAAAAAATTAAAAACTACACAGCAAATATTTTACCGGCCTATTCAGACTACTTTAAACCTTTGTGTAATTTTCACATTAGCCAGTCTTCAATAGAGATAACAATCAACTATGGGATGTTAAAATTGATTATACTGGCACTAAAAAAAAAAAAAGAAAAAAAATGTAAACTACATTCCCCATAAAAAAAAAATTGCAACACCTACAAATTTTCACAAGAAAGCTTAAAAATAATCTTCCCAATACTTGTAAGGAATTCTTCTAAATTAAAATTTGAGTAAAATTTTTTGGCGCTTTTTTATAAAATTCGCTCGGAATTCTAATAGTTTAACCAATGACCAAAACTCTTTCAAGTCTAGCTTCCCTCAATTTTTTAGTTAGGCTAAGCAAATATTCCTTCTTTTTTTTTTTTTTTTTTTTTAAACAAATACTTTTGTAATTCTTTGACACTTCCAGAAATTTGTCCTTTATTACTCTTATATTTGTTTTTCTAAATATGTTCAAAAGAATAAACGTCTGTTCTCTTAATTTTGCACAATCACAGTCAAACCATGTCTGTTTTATATTTGCTTTAAGAACATTTCGGTTATTACTATTTAAATTATTTACTTTTTTTGTACTAATTATTATCAAATCATTTAGAGACATATCATTTATATACATTTTGTTGTTAGGAAATTATATTTATTTTGTCCTATAATTTTGTTTTATACTCACTTTTCCGAGATTCGTTCTACATTATTTTGGGCATAAATAAGAAGTATTACCTCCTCTAGCTTTAGTAACTGCTTATATTATTTTTGGCATGCTCCTAAAAAGATTTTAAATAAAATATTGAGGGATGTTGTCCCACTCCTCCAATATAGCTAGCTATATTATAGTAGTATAATAATAATTATAATAGTATATTATAGTAGTAACTATAGTATTTAACTCTTCAAGCATAGGGATAGAAATCCGCGACCAAACAATCCATTTAAGTTTTTCTCACACATGCTTGATTGGATTAAGGTCCGAACTTCTTGCTGGCCACTCCAGATTATGTACAGATACCTGATGTGATTAGATAATCAGAGACTCACTTTGTCTTATGTGGCTAGGCATTATTATGCATAAGCAATGATTCAGCACCAATCATAGGCATCTAAGGCCTATCATGATTTGCATGATCTTGTAAAACCATCTCCACATACCAGGAAACATTCGAAGCCCCTACTTGGACTGAGATCAACTCTGTACGTGCCTCCCTAGAAATGCCAGTTTCTGACATCCAGCACAGACTGCACCGTTCTCCAGACTTAGACACGGCTGTCCCGACCGGGACTGTTAAGGTCTTCTCTCGTCCAGTCAGTGAATAGAACATTTTTCCATTTCTCCACAGTCCAAGATTGGTATTCTCTTGCCAGTCTTAGTTTCTGTCTATAGTGTTCTACAGTAAGAAGTAACCCTTTCGTAGATCTTCTTGAGCTAAGGTTTGACTCTCTCAGTCGTCTTCTTATGTTTAATTCTGGGATTGGTATCCCCCGAATAACAGCAACCAAGTTTCTAATGCCAGAAGCTGTTGAACTATGTTCCCTGAGTCCTTGCATTTTAATAAAGCAGTTGTCATTGAGATTAGTGACTTATGGATGTCCTTAATTTGGTCATCTTGAATGCCTTCCAATCTCTGTGTACCTTTTTATGACCCATGGAAACATAGCAAAATGAAAACCAAGGCGATTAGCAATGTAATGCAAAAAGTTTCCTTCTTCGTGAAAAATTAATATTCTTAATGAATCATCATAGCTTAAAGGACTCATTATCACACAAATGAATAATTCAATAAAGAGGAATGAGAGAATTTGATGTATGGACCAAACATAAGGTAAAAATAGACTGTAGATGGTATTGAACTTTATCAAGAAAAATATTTTATCCTTCATTTGTGGACAAATAATGAGTAACAATGATATGACATCCCTAACATCTCTCATATAACTAACTAATCCTATAACTATAAATAAAATAAAATATTGGTTAGGTCCCAAAAGTAAAAAATCTTAAAGAGTTATAGGTGTTGGGATTTTTTTTTAATGAGGAGTGTATATTGTTGAATAAAATTATCTATTAAATTCATCTATGTAGTTTGTTACCTTCCGCTTGATCCAACAGGCTGTCTCTAATCTCAACGTACATTGCTTTCCATTCCTGAAGGAGTCAATCAGTTGTTGGATTCCATCTAATAAATAAGTGTTGAGTTCAGAAACTTAACCAATACCATTAGTATCAATGTTTCTTTAATGCCTGTTTATTATCATAAATTATAGTTTAACTGTCAACTTTATTAGAATTAGTTGTTACTTTATATCTGTTAGTTGTTCAACAATGCTCTTACATTCAATTTAATTATGATTAGGTTAATATATCATGAAATCGATGATTTATTCTGGCAGGCATATTTTTTTTTTCAAGAGCAGTAAATCTGTTGTGCATGGTTTTATTAATTGAATTTTGTTATTTTGACTAAATTGTGTAAGAAAAACAGGATATCTTTAATATTCTATTATAATAATTATATTATAATTATTAGTCCCAGGGTATATATTAAAACCAAGACAAAATAAATGAATTTTAAGTTGCTGTTAGTTTCAAATAATTGTTTTAATTAGTCCCATTCAATAATTATAAACAATATTATTCGTTAGAAAGGGATGTCTCTTGTATGGGATCCTACTCCCTCTTCATCAACTCTCAAAAAATATTAATTATGCAAATACCCATGTAAAGCTCACCGAGCTGATCTGGAATTAAGAGATAATATAAAAGGTTAAATAATTTGTCACACTTTCTAGTTTTTAATAATTATTTATTCATTTTTAAAACCATGATTTATTGAAATGTGTATTTCCTACAATTACATCTGTTTACTATTGCTTTTACAATGATATCTCATGTTGAGGTGCATATGTACTTCTCTTTGGGTTAGGTAACATAATTTAAAGTTGATCATTTATTAACTTTTCTAGATGGAGGGTAATGATCGTACTGCATTAAATAAGGTCATTGAAGCCGTCAGGACCAATTACAATGACCGATATGAAGAAATCAAGCGACACTGGGGAGGTGGTTTGCTTGGGTCTAAATCAGCAGCCAGGATAGCCAAACTTGAAAAGGCCAAGGCTAGAGAGTTGGCCCAGAAACAAGGATAGTTTTTTGTTTTTCATTAATAAAAGCCTTGTTTTTATTTCTTAACTTATTTTTTATATTTTCCTTTATCTTCTTGAGAGCTTTGAGTAATTGTGCTTTTGAGAAAACCCATTAATTTATTTTTCCAAAGAAAATTATTCTTATAATTATTATTCTTAGTGAGGCATTATATTTCATTTGGAATACCTTTTTCAACATGATGCATATTGCATATAATTAGCTTAGGTGTTAATAGGTTTAGTGTTAAAAGTGATCAACTGAATTTTTGTGAAAATAAAAGTTTGTTGCTATTTACATGTTCCTGAAACAATTTTATGCTTTATCATTGACAAAATTGTGAAATTATCAATAATTCTTTACTGTCAATAGTGAACCATACATTTAGTTCAGGTACAGATAAATAGCTAAAACTTTTCATTTTCACACAAATGAAGTTGATCACTTTTTACTTCCAAACCGACAATATGTAATATTTACTTAATGTTTGGCCAAGTCATTTAAAAAACTTTTAACATCAACATTTTTATTTGTTTGCTATGTTTCTGGCAAACTGTTTTTCTAAGGCAGGTGGGGGTTCTAAAAACCACATTTACTCAGTTTGCTGATCTATCTAATTTATTCTCTATTTGCATCGGTTCTATAAGAGAGCCAATCAACCAAACTATTTTAACATAAAAGGCAGACTCCCGCTATGGTCACTAGGTTGGGATATTATAAATACCATTGGAGATCCTTTCCAACGGTGTCGCGTTTACCAATTCACTTAATTAAACTATTTGATGGCATGCAGGGTAAATATAATAGTAGAATTTGATAGAAGATCTTACTTTATTTAAGTTATGTTATTCATTAAATTGTTGATTTACTAATTCATAACCTAAATTACTCTCATTGTAAAACCCTATTGACTTCAGCATATGTATTTGTGAATACTGGGAGAAATTCCTTGCTAAAAGGTGCCACATAATATTAGACATTAAAGTACACATTTGAATGAAAGGACTATCACTTATCTTAGTATCGCCTTCACTGGCTCAGAGACTGGTCACTTCGCCTCTCGATGGTCTGGTTTCTTCCTGCAGTGGTCTTCTATACCTGCCTATTCTCTCTCTTTTGCCCTTCTCCTTCTTGCAAGCTACATTTTTCCCCACTCTCCTTTTGGGCCATCTTATTGGTTGCTGCTATAGAAATTTTTGAAAAGGCCTTTGAAATGTTTGAACTTTTTTCCTCTATTATTCTTATTTTCTCTATCTTAGGCGTTAGGTTTTATTATACCTTGTCAACCTATCTCTAGTTTTTATCTTTATGACAGTTTGAGCGGTCTATTGGCATTCGACCTGCACCCCGGTCTTCCAGATATAGCACCTGACCTTGTTAGTATTTCTTTGTCCGAAAAAAAAACCGATTAATATTAATATTGCTGAACCACATGGCATCTCTAATTTATCTCTTATTTCATTACTACTATTTAATCTGTATGCTTTTCTTCAATCCCTGTATTCTCAATACATTGTATTATATTTTTAATTAGGATTAGTTTGTTTTTATGTTATTTTTGCAGGTGATAACTGTTATGGTAGTAATTAATATAGAATAAAGTAATCACCGATAGTTACATTAAAAAAAAAATGAATGAATGAATTACTAAAAAAGAAAAGAAAAGAAGAAATTAAACATGGGATTTTAAGATGTTAAAAAATATTAACTGAACTATTAATGCTTTGCTATTGCTAGACTTGAACATATAGAAATTAAATGAACTCAATTGAAAGTTTGACAATTGAGAAGATGATTTCCAAAAGGTTCTAAATCCATTTTATGAACTTTTGTAGGAAACACAAAAATCTCTCCTTTTGTTATTGGACCAATTTATCTGATTCTTTTTGCAGAAAAGTCTAGACTTTTTTTGTTTGCAATTATTGGTAATACAAAATTTGCAGTTTCTTGAGCTTTTGTTATTTTTTCACAATATAATATGAATATAATACTAGTATAAAGAAATGTGGATACAGTACTTTTTGGCAAGAACTAAATGGGATTAGTACGTATTGAAAGAATATATCCTCTCTCATTAAATTAGAGTTTAAAATTCTCATTTTAATTATTTTGGCTGGTAACATTTGAAAAATAATATAAAATTTAATAAACTTTGATCTGTTGTTTACTTATTAAATCATACGTTTTAAACAAAATGAGATTTTTTTGTTTTTAATATTATTTATTTAGTTTTGTTTATCTACCAAATTTATTTTTGATAAATTATAAACTGTTTATAGGTCAATATTTAGGAATAGAAACAAATAATATTTAAGGCTGTTCACCTAATAATTATATAATTACATATTTTTATTCCATATATATGTTAAATATCGTTCTGTGAATAATATTAAGTTTTTATATCCTGTGCTGACCGAAGAAAAAAAATTGGTGCGGTGCGCACATCACACTCTTACCACCCTATAGTAATTATCTTTTTAATATAACTTTAAAGAGTTCACATAAACAATACTTGAAATAAACTCAGCAGCATTCACATCTTCTCCCACTTAAGTTTAATAAAACAGTTTTTAAACAATTTTAGTACAAACATTCTGTACACTACCTATATTTTTAAAGTTTGTCAAGTTGAAAATATATTTTAAAAGTTTAGGTTTAGTTTCCATGAAAACATTTTCTATTCTTAAATTACGTTATTACAGAGCGTATTGTTGACAACAGATTAGGGGACTGATGGGAGGAGGTTTGGTCCCATCTGTCTCCTTTGGTTGTCCATCTAGGGTCTTGTACTCATAAGATATGCTGCATCGTTGCTAATATTGGTCCGATTTTAATGATTCTTTTTTTGTTTTTTAGACAATTTAATAACCTTTCATATAATTCTATTAGTAATTTATTATAAATTGCATGATTTTTACGTTAATTTATGGAGAATAACTCTTTCGTTCTTCTGAATGGTAGAACTGTTAGTGATAATCCCGGTCAGTTCACTGATATCTCTTCAAATGGAAAAATGGTTTTTGATATGATGTGGTGCAATTATAGCCAAATAAATTCAATAGCTGATCTAAAAATAAAACATACTGTTTTGGGCTAGATGTACTACATAAATGAAAAGTCTAAAGCCTTTATGAAGAATAATTTAAGCAAGTTTCGTCCAAATCGTTAGCCGTTTTTCAGAAGATTGTAAAAAAATGTAAAATCGAATGTATAAAGTGGCACTTCTGGTTAGTCGATTTTGACGAAAAAGTTGATGTAACATCACATGCATGTGCCTACTTTAAATACGTAATTTCAGTATTGTACAACTTTTCGTTTTTGGGCTAGGCTGTTCACAGACAGACTGACGCAGACTGTTTTGCGATACTTGGTTATTTGGACTCAGGAGACCTTAAAATGTGTATTTCCATTGATAACTCGAATTCGAAAATTTTCACAAAAATGAAAATTTTCGAAAATGAGAAATCGAAAATTTTCAAAAAAATGTAAAATCGAATGTATAAAGTGGCACTTCTAGTTAGTCGATTTTTATGAAAAAGTTGATGTATAGGTCACCCAAGCAAGAGACAAGCTCCTTACTGCACAACTCGGTTTAGCGGGGAGGTGAGCTTCCCCCCTCTACCTCTTCCAAAACCATTCTCTATTCACTGCTTATAACGTGAACATCTCTTTTGTATTCTTGTTTTAGTTTTATTTCATAGTTTTAATTAGAATTTTGTTATTTTATATGCATAGTATTGTTGGTTAATTCTTTAGTTAATATATCGCTAGAGTTTATGTTAGTTTTATCGTATAAGAGTTAATAGTAGTTGGTTATAGTTTTAACAATTAGTGTTTAGAATTTTTAGTGAATTAATTAATTAGTTAGTGTTTATAGGTTCTATAGTTAAATTGTTTATATAGTTCTTACTTTAATTAGCTTTACTACTTTTATTTATTTAATGGATTCCACACCATCTACTTCAAAGGCAACTAAGCCACAATGGGCTCTGAGAAGTCAGGCAAGGAAAATTATACACAACGTTCATGCCTATTTAAGTGAAAATAAGAAAAAGGAAAATTTAAAATATAACGTTGCAAAATCCACTGCTTTAGCAACAGGTGTTTCATTATGGACAGTCCAACAAGTTGTTCGAGAAGGAAAACAATCAATAGCAGAAGGCTATGCAAAACCGAAATTTTCAACTCCGAAGAAGAAGCATGGGGGGTATAATAAAATAGAATTTGACAATTTTAACGAAGGCGTGTTGAGGAAACTGGTCCACAATTTTTATACAGAAAAACATGAAGTACCAACTGTTAAAAAACTACTAAGCCGTTTACAAGAAGATGGATTAGTAAATTGTGGAAGAGAAGCCCTTCGCTGCAAGTTATTAGAATTAGGATTCCAATGGAAAACTTGCCAAAGCAACAGAAAATTGTTGATTGAGAAGCCTGAGATAATGGCTTTAAGAATCCGTTACCTAAGCTCAATTGTACAGGCCAGAAATAGTCAGCGTCCCATTGTGTACCTAGACGAAACATACCTGCACTCCACCCATATGAACCCTAAGTGTTGGCAATCTCCTGAGGAAAGGGGCTGCCTTTCTTCTGTTTCCAAAGGGAAGAGGCTTATTATAATCCATGCAGGTGGAGAAATGGGCTTCATCCAGAACGCCCTACTGATTTTCAAGTCTGACCAACGTACAGGGGATTACCATGGAGACATGAATTAAGAAAATTTTAGCAAATGGGTAAGAACAAAATTAGTATCTAATTTACCTCCCCATTCATTAGTAGTTATGGACAATGCTGCATATCATAGCACACAAAAAGACAGAAGACTGAATAGCGCGACTTTAAAGTCTGATACGCAAGGGTGGCTAATAAGGAAAGGTGTGCCATTCACAGAAGCCATGAAAAAAGCTGAGCTTTTAGAAATTATAAAATCAGTGCCGATTCAAAAACAGTACGAAATCGATGACATTTTTAATGAGAATGGACACTCCGTTGTAAGACTTCCACCTTACCATCCTGACCTAAACCCAATAGAATTAGTGTGGGGTCATATTAAGGGTAAAGTGGCAACGGAATGCATTTCCAATAACATGGAAGAAAAATTGGAATATCTAAAGAAAAAATTTTCAGAATATACAACTGAACAATGGATTGCATGCTGTGCTCATGTCATGAAGATTATATAAAAAATGATGGGTTAATAGATGAAGCTATGGACAGAATAATTGTTACATTAGGAGACTCAACAACATCAGAAGAGTTGAGTGATGAATAGGTTGTGCTAAAAATATTTTATTTTGTTAAAAATTAGTTTAGTTTGGATTAAACATATTTTAATAGTAAATTTTATATTTGTCGACTATGTATATAAATACGATATAAGTATGTAATTTTGAATCAATTCAGGAGTATGTTTATGTAATTAATGCATAACATTTATTTATTTAGTTAAAAATGCAAATATTGTAAATAAATATTGTCATTTTTTTTTAAATTCCATATATTGCAATATACGATTGATTGTTCAGTGAATATTCATTTATTCTAAATTACCTGAAAATTGTCTTGTTTTGAAAATGTCAAACAAACAACCAATTTATATTTTTTTGGAATTATATTTCACATTCTGATAACTTTATTATCAAGATTAAAATTCATTTTATATATCGAGAATTCAAAATTTTGTAATTAATATCATATATGTATAAATTCTATATTCTGTAAAAATATGAAATAACATTATGTAAGTAAGCATATATTTAACTCATTTAAATAAAATACCAAAATGTAATATAGTTTACTTTCTTTATTCACGAGACATTACTCTAATAAATTAAAACATAAATTAATAGGTTGGACTGGAACTAGACGGGGAATTAAAAGGTGGAGGAGAGAGGGTACAATAACTGACCTCTCCAACCTTCCCCTCCAAATTGCCACACCCATTCAGCTCGGCTGTTGCTCGGTCAACCTATAACATCACATGCATGTGCCTACCTTAAATACGTAATTTCAGTATTGTACAACTTTTCATTTTTGAGCTAGGCTGTTCACAGACAGACTGTTTTGCGAGACTTGGTTATTTGGACTCAGGAGACCTTAAAATGAGTATTTCCATTGACAACTCGAATTCGAAAATTTTCACGATCACAATACTTCCCCTTATTCTATACTTCGTATTTAGATAAGAAAAAGTAAAAAATCATATGTCTGTACGCATGTAAGTAACAACCTGCTTAAAATTTTAATCATTAATTTAATGAAAGAGTTTTTTATTCTTAAAAAAGTATTAGATTTCCATTTTGTCCCAAAACTTTAATTCGAATGGGGAAACTTGTTGAAATATAAGGAAGAATAAATTTCCACTCATCTGCTGTAACCATTAATGGTCAGTATTTTTTCACAAAAATTGTCGATTCATCTTCAATTTTACAAAATGACTTCATGTTATGCGTACGGGATATCTTAATATTAATATTATTATTTTGGAGTCTTTTAAATATTTAGCAGTAGCAAAAACAATTACTTTGTTTATGTAAACATAATGTGTTTGTGTTGTAATCAAATTTATTTTACATAACATTCAACAAATATTTTTCAGAAAGCACATGGATTAGTTCTCTTAATAAAAAAAAATGGCTTAAGTGGATAATATTTGGGCCAGGGCTTTACCCTAATTGCCCATGATAAAAACTTCGATTCTCCAAATTCAATGCACATGCTTACAATGAATTACTTTTATTAACGATGAAATTATTGCTTGAGGAAAAATTATTTTATAGGACTTCTGAATAAGTTAGATTTCGAGTTTTGTCTCCCCTTTATATATAAATTATTTGATTATTAGGATTCCAGTTCTATATACAATTGGCCATGTGAGGTATGTTTGGCATTGCAAATATTGGAACAAATTTTTATTTTACGGCATTAAAGTTTCACATTTTTAAATTAATTTTTTTCCTTACTCTATTTTATTCACAAAAATAGTTTCCATCCAATAATTTCACAGTTATTTAAAAGTGTTAGTACTCAACTTGCTTCCATGGGTATGAAATTGTCATGGCTACAAGATGAACGCAATTTGGACATTTTTTAAATAAAATTTTAAAGAAAAATCAGTGGATTCTTTTATTGTTAAACCTTCCATGGACCATGAAGATGTTAAAAATTGGCTAAGATAGGTTTAATAGTTTTCACCATTAATGGTCCCAAACGAAAAACGGGCTGCCCTTTTACATAATACATAGTATGATAAAATATTGATTTCCATAAAGAGTATATTTTACAGAAATTTAGATTTTAGAAATTATATCACTACAAGGATCATCCTTGTAAGTTATGCTTCTGTAGAATAGAACATTATATTTACTCTTTATTATTTCTTTATTTGTCTTCTTCTTCGCTTATTAGTTGTTCTTTTTCGTCTCGGTGGTTTGAGTCTAAAAGATATCAGGTTCTTCTTAATGCATATTTCAGGAGACTTAACATTATGGCACACGAGATTCTTGAGCTTGGCATTGTTTACTATATCCCATCCAACCTTTCCTCCCATTGTACTAGGTTTCCACATGAATTTCGATCCAAGGGGATGTGTTAATAATGCTTTCAATAACCATGGTCCAAAGAGGTTTGTTACAGTCTCGCCAAGAGCATACTTTTGATTTATGTTCGGTTCAATCAGTATACCTAATGATAAATGAACTATGTTAAATGTAAGTAATGTGGTTACAGTTGATGTCAAAGGAGTTTATTAATCACTACTATATATTATTACGGTAGTATAGATCCCTTTTCCGGCTCTCAGGAGCGATGGATTTTGACGAGTGAGGTATCAAAAGAAAGGGAATTTCATGGAGATGTGACGAATTCCAATTTTGTTTCTTAAAATCTTACAAGGAGTTAAATAAAAGTGATGAAAAAACTGGAAGGTTTCAAAACTTTGAGGACTGAGAGTCGGCGGATCGAGACGGGATAAGTTGGGTTTTAAAGATTTTGACGCCGGCATCAAGATCATATACGCTCCTACGGAGCGTATTGGTCCAGCGTTTTAAAGCTTAAAAACCTACCGTTTTTGAGATAGCGCACGATATAGGTCCGCAAGGGCCTCATGCCATCTTGGGTACGTGCCGTTGTCATGGCAACTTTATATCAATTTAAGTCTGTTTACAAAAACTTTTAATGAATGGGAAATTTTATATTGTTTCCCATGTCCAACCTTAAAAGGCACTGCCAAATATGAATACTAAACATAGATAATTTTATAGCTGGATCTAATTGCCTAACTGCTAAATTGAAGAGACGTTTTCCAATGGGGTAAGCTATTAATTTATTAAGTATGAGCTGTAACTTCAACATAGTCATTACAAACTATGTAGCTTCACCAAATCTGTATGTTAAATAAACGTTTTTGGTAATATTATATTGTTTGCACGAATAAATATGTTTCCCTAATATTGCTTATACTTCTGATGTATTAGGATCTAATGCGAGAGTTCTCGCCCGGGTCTACTAGTTATCTATTATTCTCCCTTGTCCAGTAGGTTGGAGAAAGAAAAAAGCTTTAAGTTAAATAGAATAAAATTGATTTCATAAAACAGAACAATAATGAACCTTTTCTTGATCAATAAGTATGGAAAGCTGCCGGTATAAACAAGAGGATAGGCTTTCTAAAAAACTTTCTAAGGCTAACCATTTTTGAGTTATGCTAGATACGAACGTAAGTACGTACAGGCGCCATGACGAAACTAGTCAAAATGCCAGAATTTACTTCGTACAAGAAAGTAAAAACTACTTTATTACTTATAGGTAGTAGAACAAAATGACTTTCGCTGACAGCAACTGTTATGTTCTTTCCTTCTAAAAAAAGATATTTTTAATTTTTTTTTTTGCTTTAGACAAGTGTAATTTTTTTTCTTATAGTTTAAGTTATTAACTATAAACATTAATTTTTATTGTGTGGTTGTTAATATGTAAACATTTAGGAAATTAAGTGTAAAATTGATGGATGGTCTATTTGAATCACAAAATTCTAGAAGAGGTTTACCTTTGCCCAAAATCGACTGATGAATTCTTAAATTTGAAAATAAATTTCACTGTTTTCATTTAAGAATTTCTTCCAAATTTTGACCAAGAATACCTATCCTCATTTTATAGAGAACATGTTTTGAGCATTAAGAAAACCAGTTTTCTGTTATGTCATCACAAAACTCCTTTTATCATCAAGAACTTCGATTGTTAAGGTTAGTATTTTATTTATAATTAGTAAATTGTGTTGTGATAAAGAGTATTTTTTTAATTATGAAACTAGATTGTAGGTCTGTTATGTCAGGAGAAAAGGTAGAATAAGAATCATAGGAAGTAAACTGTTGAGGTAGAAAGGGGCAAAGAAAAGTGAAAGGAAGAAAAACAGAACTGATGAATCATGAAAGAAAAAATTGATTTTGCGCAATGTTCTGTCACATTTTGTGCAGACATAATCAAGGGAAAGAGTCAAAATTACAATAACTTTGTCTAAACACATTGATTTCACACTGAACAGAAAGTTCTTACAATGAACTTGCTTCCTCAGATATGAAAGTGGGGTGCTGATTCTGAAAACAATAAATACTACTGCACATTCAATTGGGTCTCATGTAAAACTGGTATTTTAGATTTTTAACCCTTGACAGATATATGATATCATGACATATATAGGTTGTCCCTACCGTGTCCAACCATCGAATGTGAAAAAATGCTATTTTCATATTCGTCACTTTGAAAAGCACTAGATGAAGCATTATTTTGACAGTCTCAAATACCTAACCCCCAAAAGACGCGAGGAGTCAACACTTGAGGATTGGAAATTGAAGATTTTGCCTCAACTAGTAAGTTTCAAATTGACAAATATAAAAATCATATTTTTTCACATTCGATAGTTGGGTATGTATACAAATATATGTACTCTTAAAATATATGTTTTTTTTACTTAATTTGTTCTAAATGTATAATATATAATATGGCTTTACTATTGAAAAAGACCCAATCCTGGCAGCGTCAACATTGTTAAATTATATGTCTTTTGACTATGTAGGAGTAGATTGGTTGGGGATACGGTCAATGAAGAAACAAAAATAAGAAAAAACTTATACTATTGTGTGACAACATTTCAGCCTAAGTTTTAGGCCATTAGGGCTAAGACAAGGTAACAACAGTGACAGTACCAATAACAGCAATAAAAGATAATAAATAGTAATATAAGACAATATGATGAAAGAAAATGAAGTATAAAGTAAAATATGTTAATTATAATGTAAATAATAAAAATAAAGAAAAATATGTTAATTTATAATGCAAATAATGTGAAAATATTGAAAGAAAGATTATGAAAAATATAATAAAACCCGAGCGAGAACTCTCCCATTTGATATCTTTTCTCCCTAATTCATTCGAAGTATAAGCGATAAGGGGAACATATTTATTCCTATAAACAATATAAAATTACCAAGAAAATTAATTTAACACACATTTGGTGAAGCTACATAGTTTATTACGACTATGTTGTAGCTTGCACCACTGGAAAATATCCCTTTAGTTTAACAGTTAAGCAATAAGATTCAGCCATACCATTTTCTATGTGTAGTTTTCATATTTAACAGTCCTTTAGGGCTAGATATTAGATTCTTCTTCTCTCACTATCTCCTCAGTGCTCCTAAGCGTGGAGTAGCTGCCTCTGACCATCTCGTTCAACGGTCCCTGTCCTGTGCAAGCCTTCTCATCTCCGGCATGGTGCATCCTTTCTTTGTGCCAATTCTCTCAATCAAGTCTGCATACATGAGCCTTGAAGCCACCTGGCCTTACGGTCATCTCCCATTCTGTTGACATGCCCGAACCACTTCAGCTGTCTTTCTTCAATCGTCTCTAGGACGGATCTAACTCCTAGTTCCTTTCGCACTCTCTCATTCCTTATGCGGTCTCGCCTGGTTTTTCCTAATATTTTCCGTAGGAATCTCATTTCCGCAGATACAACCCTGCTGGTATGGCGGTCCAGGAGTGTCCAGCTTTCCGATCCGTATAATAGGGAGAAAAACTGATTTGAATAGCAGAATCTTCGCTTTCCAATGAAAAACTCCTGCTTTCCAATGAGTGTCATGGATATTTGGTAGAATATTCCATTGGCCTTTTGGACTCTATTCATGACCTCCTGGTCTATTCTTCCATCCTTGCAGATCATTGTTCCCAGGTGGCAGTAGGTATCGGTTTGCTCAAGAGTCTCTCCATTGCAAGTGATTCTAAGATCCTCGTTCCTTCGTCCAATACACATAACCTTGCTTTTGGAGGCATTGATCTGCATGCTTCTTAGTTGCAGTTCTTCTTGCCACTCATCCACAGCGACCTGGAGTGATTCAGCAGTATCCGCCACTAACACCACATCATCTGCGTACAGCAATGCCTGTGCCAACCGTGGGGTCATATTCCAGTATCCCACTATTGCTCTGGGTGTCCTCCTTTTACAAAATTTCCAAATGGCATCCATGAAAATTATGAACAGTAGGGGACTTAGGCTATCGCCCTGTTTAACTCCCCTAAAGAAATGGAACGACCTGGACTCAGTGCCGGCTAGCCTTATTATTCTCTTTGGGTCTTGATAAACTGATTTAATTGCACTTATAAGATTTTGTGGGATTCTTCTATCTTCCAATGCGTCCCATACTTCCTGTCTAGGAAAATGGTCGAAAGCCGCCCATAAATCTAAGAAAGCTAGGTATACTGCTTTACCTGTATCCCATGCCTTCTCTACCATCATTCTGAGGGAAAATATATGATCTTGTGTCTGCCTACCGGGCCTAAAACCTGCCTGTTCCTCTTCCACCAATTTCCTTAATCTTTGTTCCAGAATCCTAGTGTATACTTTGTATACCACTGATGACAGACATATGGGGCGGTAATTATCGCATACACTTTGGCTTCCCTTTTTATGGATTGGGATAATGATATTATTTTCCCATTCTATTGGTATTCTTTTGAGATCCCACACCTTTTGGAATTGTGTTTGGAGACTCTTGACTAATTCATTTCCCCCATATTTTATAAATTCGGGTGCAATCCCATCTGGCCCAGCCGCTTTTCCCATTTTTACTTAAGCAATGGCTGCTTCGACTTCCTCCTCTTCTATGGTGTCATCCATGTTGGGGACTTCTGGTTCAGTTATTCTACCTCTTCTACGGCAATCACGAAAATTCTGCCGCCTTTCTTCCATTCTGAATTTTTCTTGAAAGTGTTTCCTCCAAACCTCCAGTATGTCCTTGTCTTCTGTCACCAGTATGCCATGCTCATCTTTTACACTTCTCACAGGCTTTGCTTTTTTGTTCCTTAGAGCTCTTATGATGTGCCAGAATTTCCTTATATTTTCTTTATAATTTTTATCCAGTTCCTGCCCGAATTCCTCCCAAGTTTTTCTCTTAGCTTCCTTAACTTTTCTCTTAGACTCGTTCCTTTTCTCTATGTACAATGCCCAGTCTCCTGGCGACTTGCTTCTACAGTACTGTTTCCAGGCCTCTTTCTTTGCAGATATGATATATTTTGCAGATATATCGCCTCAAACGCTGTCTAAGTACCGTCAAAGCCTTGAACCTCCCAGTTTTTCCATCACTTATATTTGAGTCCTAGTAAGAATTTAATTTTGTTATTCTTAAAAACATTTCTGTCTAGTTATTCAAGCAATAGGATTCTAATTGGGTGCGATAGATAATCTATTGGAAGCAAATAATTAACCTGGTATAAATTCGATGTTGTCTACATTTCCATAGTTTTTTTCCAAAGCAGGATTCCATTTTGTTGTCTTCATCATATCTGCAAATGTTTTGTATGGCTTTAAACCAATTATCGCTCTCATCCTATTAAAACTGGGTATTCTTAGTTTTCTTCCCATTTCTATGATATATTTTGTGGTTTCAGATAAGATGTCCAAGGTATTTTGCATACTTACCTACAAAAACATTTGCATTTCATTGTCGTTGCATCGTTGTCATATTATATTATTTCAAACAAGATATTTTGTTCTGCGATAAAAATTACATATTCTTCATCATCAGAAACATCTGAAATTATCTCGTCCAATTCGTCTCCAACTTCCTCTACAATTTGAAAACTTGTATTAATTTCCTTCAAAATAGTTTCGACGCCTGAAAAGATTTGTGTAAAAATCCAAATCATTATCATCTTTGCATGATTTGCCTTTCATGTCATTCAAGGGTTTTAGCACACTTTACTGGCTGAGAACATTTTTTCTTACACTCACAAAAAGAGACTATCTCATTACTATTTATTAATTCAAAAGAAAACAATATGTAAAATAATGAATTAAAATAATATTTTTGCTAATGCTGTGACCAATTCTATAAAATTTTATTGATAAAGGCACTAAAATATTTATTAATTATTAAAAATAGTGCCTAAGTTAAATAAATAAATATAGTAAATAATAAGAGTAATATAGAAAAATAACAAATTATTAGAGTAGACCAGTCAGAACTATGTAGATCAACCTTTATTAAGTAAATTAAATTTTTTTAAATATTATTTTTTTATAATTATAATTCTAGATTTTTATACTCATATAAGTTTTAACTTATGGACATTCAGAAGTTTTGGTTTAACTTCCTGTGGATAATAGGGACCGCTACAGTCATATGTCAACATCGTTGTTCCTAAATAAACAAAAATTCTTCAAATAATTTTTCACTTGTGTCAGCAATAGAATCCCTGTCATATATTGGTCTTCATCTTTATCAATGCCATCGACTGCAGAGCATTTACCAAAATATCGACAGTATTTAAGGGACTAGATCACAGCAAAGAGAAGAGCTCGTAAGGTATGGCAGACAAACATACTTCCCTCCAGCCAAAACTTTAACAGACTGAATAATGAATTTAAGCGACAAATCCAAAAATTCAATAGGACATTCGACTTACGATAGAAGCTTGTGAAATCATACCAAAAAGTTGTTAAAACATCGAGAGGTGTCAATACCCCTGCGAAAAGAAGATGGTTCATGGGCCATTATTCAGAGAAAAATCTGAAATATTTGCCAATCACCTTTCATCTGTATTTACACCACTCACTGGCTTCTTAAGTACAGAACATGAAACCTTAGTACTTAATACTTTAGACATCCCACTACAATTGGCACTATCACCTCTTTAGTTCACACCAAGTTTCACAACAAATCAAACACTTACCTAAAAGAAAAGCCCCTGGTTATGAATTAATAACTGCCAAGGCGCTCCAAAAAATGTCCAGGAAAGCTAAGGCTAAGATGTTCCTGACGATAATATACAACTGTTACAATATATATATATACAACTAAATTTCCTATACAATGGAAATATTCACACATCAAAATGATACACAAAAGGGACAAAGACATATTTAATCCCTCTTCCTACAGACCTATCAGTCTCCTTTCAATATGCTCTAAACTCTTCAAAAAATTGATATTTAAAAGACTGACTTACTGACTGACCAAAACATATTACCTGACCATCAATTCGGTTTTTGCACATTACATTCAACCAAATTACACAGAATTACTAGTCAGTATCAACTATCATTTGCAGTCACATCACTGAAGCATTAGCTATTGTCTTTTGCTCAAAAACAATGGCATTTCATAAAGTCTGGCACCAGGGGCTTCTCTTCAAACTCAAGATTATACTCCCTCACACCTACTATCTCATTCTCCAGTCTTTCCTCTTCAACAGATTTTTCTCTGTTCGACAAGGTTCAGAAATTTCCTCAATTCGACCAGTCTTGGCACAAATACCACAAGGATCAATACTGGCTACGATATTGTACTTTATATATACACATGACATACCTTGGACTAATATTCGACTGAAGGATGACTTGGGGCCCACACGCCAAAATGAAAAGAAAGACTCTGAACAAACGACTGAAATTACTGTATTCTCTTTTTCCAAATCATCAAAACTAAAAATCAGGCAGAAACTCAATACATACCTACTTAAACACATGTGGACTTAGGCCCCACAGATTTACGGTTCAGCAAAAAAGACTCACAAATCTGCAATCTTTTCAATCCAAAATTTTAAGACTAGTAACAGAAACTCCTCGGTACGTAAACAACAAAACTCTACATACCGACTTACAACAGCCAACTATTGATCAACACATAAGTACGTATTCCCATTTCTGAAAAAAACCTTCACGGCCATCACAACATACTGGTAGACGATATGCCTACAACTGACATGGCCATAAGGAGAAGGCTAGACAGAAACTGGATGAGAGATCTCCTTTCCTGAATTAAAGGACTGATTCAAGACCGGGAAGAGGTGCTACTGGGTACTTATCCTTTCTGATGCCTATCATGCCTTATATATATTATACATACATATACATACTCATTTGCTTATTGTCACTCTTGATAAGTGCGATTATATAGTTCAAAGATGAAAAAAAAATATACATTTTTTAGCATTAAACTTTTAAACAGTGTTGCATATTACAGATGAAAAAAAAGGTAAGATTAAAGCTTAAGTGAGTTGCTTATTTCCAAAATGAACCCTAACCAATTTTTTTTTAAATTGAGATAAGTATTGATTCTTATGTAAAAACAGACAAGAAATCCGATGGTGCAGATATTTTTTTTCTAAAATGAGCCTAATTAAAAAAGTGGTTTGAAGGTACGTTTATTTCCAAAACCGGTCTTGAACATTATTTTATTTTGTTCCAGAATGTTCTCAGATTACAAATTTATTTCATTCCAAACTGTGTCAAACCATATTAAAGTGGGACATAAATCATTATTTTCTTTCCAAAAGCAGCCTTGATTTCCCTAATCTATCTACAAGTAGTCCTCTCTTCTGTGCTTTTTTTTGTAAATGGAATTAATTTATTATTTCTTGTTTTAAACAGCGCGGTTTTTCTGTGATTGATAATGCATTCTTCAAAATTGGTAAAACTGAACCGTCCAGATTACTCAACCTAATAAAAATATTTCATCAACCATTTCTTTATCACTCATTGTTGACGTTGTGTAGTGATTTTTTTTAAATTTTGTGAAGAGACTAAAAAATAAATAATTTAATTATGTCACATAAAATAGAAGGAAGACATTTGAAAATAGCTGAGTCTCTTCTTGTGAGTGTAAGAAAAAAATGTTCTCAGCCAGTAAAGTGTGCTGAAACCCTCAAATGACGTGAAAGGCAAATCGTGCGAAGATGATAATGATTTGGATTTTTGCACAAATCTTTTCAGTCGTCGAAACTATTTTGAAGGAAATTAATACAAGTTTTCAAATAGTAGAGGAAGTTGGAGACGAATTGAACGAGATAATTTCGGATGTTTCTGATGATATATGAATATAAATATATGAAATCTATTAATTAAAAATTAATTATTTTAATTAATTTATTATTTATATTAAATAATAATAAAAATTAATTTTTATTTAATAAATAATAAAAATTTATATAAAATTATTAATTATTTTAATTAATAGATTTCATATATTTCACTATTCCCTGTGTAAATATCGCATTATTTTTATTTTCAATTAATTTTTAATTTTTGCATTGTTATTTCATTTATTTTATTTTACTTTTTCATTTGTCTCTTGTATTATGTAATTTAGTGTTATCTTTTTCTTTTTATACTTCATACTTTTTTATCTTACTTGTATTTTATCATTTTTACTGTTACTGGTACTGCCTCTTTCTCTTTTTTCATTGTTGTTATTTTGTTTTCCTTTTAGCCCTGAAGATGGCCTAAAACTTAGGCCGAAACGTCGGCACAAAATATATAAGTTCGCTTATAGTAGTCTAATTCTTTGACCGCACCCCCGACCAACTTCTCCCTTTAAATATAAATATATGGTCAACAATAACTCCCTCCATTATGCTTCAACTTTTTATGTATGTATTATATCATCAAGAAAATGCAGGAGAAAAAGTTATAATGAAAAGAAAATTTTATTTGCGCAAAAAGTAAATAAAAATGATCTAAATCAGGCTTTTATTAGCAAATATACAGTGTATCTCATAAAAACTACAAGACCCTAGATGGAAGGAGACGAATGCGATGGAGCCTCCTCTCATCAAGCCACCTTGTTAACTGTTGTTAACAAAACTTTTGTTAATACTTTTGTGAGAGAAGCACTTGAAGAAGTGGAGTCTGTTGAGTTTATTTCGAGTAATGTTTATGTGAACTCTTTAAATTATGTTAAAAAGATTATTACTATAGGGTGGTAAGGGAAAGCTGGATTATGTGCGCACCCACCAGATTTTTTCTTTCCAAACCAAATCACAATCAACCTTTGTTCCAAAAGCGGCCCTATACAAAATTTACTCCACTCTCACCTACCCGTTGGTGGACCCTGTTAAGCCGAGCAACCCAGGCTGAGGTGGTGGTAACCAATCCCTGCATAGGGCTGGGTCGGTGAACTAACTAGAGAAGGAGCCCTGGTAAGGCTACCTAGAGGTAATCCGGGATTAGGTTTATCAGGGAGGGGAGGAGGGGGTGTGTCGATCAGCAGGGCACATTTTCAAGAATGGTGGTGGAAGAACCAAGTTAAACAGGTCAACGGCAGCATTCAGAGGCTCAGTAAGGAAGCTCACTGCGAAGGGACAGGAAGGACTCCAAGCCATGGTGAAGGCAATCTACCTAAGGAACCCGATTCCTGATAAACATTGGGACCCTGTTCTCTCTAGGTAAGGGGCCTCCTATATCGGGCCAATCACCCACAAAAGAGAATTACTATTTCAGAGATCGATAAATTGCCTCGGAATTGGACAGACTTTTCGGAAACGACACAGCATGAACAAGGATTTACGCATGGCAACCTGGAACATAGGAACCATCAATGGAAAGGAGACTGAGGTTACAGAAGAAATGACTAGGTACAAAATTGACATCTTGGGTGTGAGTGAAGCTAAAAAGGAAGGAAATGGGGAGATACTGTTGGACAATGGATACACTCTGATATACTCAGGGGTCCCAAAGGTCAGTTATGGCAAGGAAGGTGTAGGTATTGTCATATCCGAAGAGGTTAAGGCTAGGCTTGAAGACTGGCAACCAATATCTTCCCGCATCATTCTGGCTGATCTCCAGCTAAAAATGGGAAGGACTTCCTTCATACAGGTGTACGCTCCTACTGAGGATGCAGTGGTTGCGGACAAGGAACTCTTTTACATGGATCTGGAAAGAGTAGTTTCTCAGTGCAGAGATAATAATAGAAAAGTTATCATTGCGGGAGAATTAAATGCTAGAACAGGCTGGGATTATCAAGCTGGACATGGAGTTATTGGCCGACATGGCGGCGAGATTTCAATTAATTCCAATGGTAACCGCCTTATAGAGTTCTGCGTTGACAACCATCTCATAATAGGAAATTCGTTATATCCCCACAAAATTACTTTCTCCTCTGGACAAGGAAACAGCATCATTGATTATTTTATCTATGGTAATGATGTAAGAAAATATTTCACTGATGTCAAGGTTGTTAGAGGAGGTGAGTTAGGCACTGACCACTTGCTGTTGGTGGGTGATACTAGAATTTTAAAGGAAAGAAGGGGGCGTCCAAAACTGTATGAAAGAATTAATGTACAGATCCTGGAGTCTGAAGAAAAGAGGAATGAGTATATCAAGGCCAGTGAAGAGAGGCTCAAAGAGATATACCTTGACAGAAACTCAGAGGACCTGTGGAAGGATTTTAAAAACATGGTACTAGAAGTAGCGACCAGAGTACATGGAACTAAGAAAGTGAATATGGGCAGAAAACGGACAAACTGGTGTAATGATACTGTCAAGGGAATAGTTAAACAAAAAAAGGAAGCCTGGAAAGAGTATCTGGTTAACCATACTAATGATAGCTTGGAGGTATATAGAGCCAAGAGAAATGAATGTAAAAGGATAGTACGAGAGGAAAAACAGAAGGCTTGGGAGGACTTTGGGAAATCTCTGGAAGGTGACAAAAGAGAAAATGTGAAGAAATTTTGGTGAAAAGTCAAGTCCCTAAAAGATAATAGACCAAAACCTGTCAGAAATGTTAAGAATGAAAAAGGATAAGTGCTGACCCAATCTGAGGAAATCTTAGATAGATGGGGAAGACACTACAGCAACATCTTTATGGATAACGATAGCCCTATTGACAGGCCGGATCCCCCTCAAACCGATGATGAACTAGGAGTTATATGGGAGGAAGATGTTGAAGGAGTAGTACAGAAGATCAAGATTGGGAAAGCTGCGGGTCATGATGGGAATTACCCAGAATTTATTAAATATAGTGGCCCAGAAATGATTAAAGTTCTGCAGTTGCTTTTTCAAAAGATATGGGATACGAACAAGATCCCCCGAGAGTGGGAACACAATATAATCGTGCCAATCCACAAAAAAGGGAGCCCAAGTGACTGCACAAACTATAGGCCAATATGCCTCTCTGCCGTAGTGTATAAAATGCACATTTCTATTTTGGAACACAGACTAAGGCAGCTAGTAGAAGAAGAACAGGCTGCATTACGACTGGGCAGACAGACACAGGACAATATCTTTGTACTCAGGAACATAATGGAGAAGTGCTGGGACAAGGACATATCAAGGACCTCAGAGCAGACTTTGACTCTGTCCCACGAGAAGCCTTATGGGAGGCCTTAAGAGTGAAAGATATACCGGTCTCCCTAATTCAAGCAGTAAAATCAGCATACCAAGAATCAAAAGGTATTGTACGAATAAATGGTATGAGTTCAAAACCCTTCCCTATGGCATGAGGAGTAAAGCAAGGAGACAGTCTTAGTCCTCTTCTTTTCATCATATTTATGGATGAAATTCACAAGATATGTAAGAGAAGGACAGAGGGAACGGTAATAGGGAAATAGAATTTAAGAACAATATCAGTACAGGCATATTTATACGCGGACGATATTGTTCTTGTCTGCGATGATAAAGAAAAACTGCAGCGGGCCCTGGTTGAATGGCAAGAAGAGCTATTTAGAAAAGGAATAGCTATTAACTCCACTAAAAGTAAAGTCCTGGCAATCTCAAGAAAAGAGGAAGACGTACACCTGTTCTATAATGGCGAGGAACTTGAGACTGTTGATGACTTCGCATATCTCCGAACGGTGGTTAGCAATACTGCCACCATTGACAAAGAAGTATCCAGCAGAATTGCAAAAGCAAATAAAACATACTATCAGATCTACAACACTTTGTAGGCAAGAGAGGTTACCAACCAGGTCAAGATCCACATCTTTAAAGCTGTCTTTCTGCCGACTCTATTATATGGTTCTGAGAGTTGGGTAACGTTGGACAGACACATTAGCCGTATGACTGCCATGGAAATGAAGTACCTGCGTAAAGTGGCAACCAGAACACGAAGAGACCTGGTCAGGAATGAGACGATAAGGGAGCAGCTGGCCATATCTTCATTGAAAACCACCTTCAAGAAATTCCAATTAAAATGGTTTGGACATGTGTGCAGGATGAGCGAGAACCGAGACCCAAGGAAGATAATGGAAGCTCGATCAACTGGCAAAAGACCCAGAGGCAGGCCAAGGATAAAGTATGATGTCACCAGGTTGGGCAGAGGAAGAGGAAAAACTTTGAGAGGAATTAAGCAGCTGGCTCAGGATCGAGGGGACTGGCTCTAGTGGATAGAGGCGCCTCTACACTGAAAGGCATCAAAGAGGAAGGAACAGAAGAAGAGAAGGTTTTGATATCACAATTGGAATAGAAAATATAGTTTTTCCCGTTTCCCAAATATTTGTCAATGATGATTAGGGTTCATTTTGGAAATAAACGATTCAAGGCATTAATAATTACACATAGTGAAACAGATCGCAGCCCTATAATACTTACTTAAAAATCATTTCAATTGAAGAATTTCTATGCCAAAAGTTAATGTATGAGAATAATATTGCATATAAATGAATAATTTAATAATTACCATTTTAAATATGATTCTTATTTTTTTTCCTGATGACCAATAATTATTATTATCTCCGATATAATTAAATTATCAGAAGAATAAAGAATCCCATTAACTTAATTCATCAATGGTGTACTATACTATGTACCATTATAATGGTGTGAGTGTACTATTCTAAGTTATCATATCAAGTTATTTATTTGAATATCTTTAAAAAATAGATTAGAATATCATTGTTTTTAAATTATCTCACTTGACCAGATGGCCTAACAGCAAATGCTTCCATCATATTATATAGACCAAACTTTTTCACCAAATTATCATCTTGGCTGTTCCACAGGGATTCAGTTATAACGGTAGTGTAATTATTTACTGTAAAATTGTCAGGAATAAGATTAGGCCAATGGAGTGCAAGAAATGTTTCAATAGGCAGTCGATTGCTTATGAGTGAGTATTCTGTTGTAGAATATGATGGATCATAAAATAAATTGGTCTTATAACCCAATAATACAGGATACCATTCAGATAATGTAATAACTAATAGTTCACCTGAAAAAATTTGCAGATAATAATTAGTAGAGTATAGTTATTAATGTTAAAATGAAGCAATAAGCCTCATACCAGTAATGATATTTCTTGCGGTATCAAACAGTCTTTCATCATCCCAACTAGGCCATATTTTTGCCAAAATATCACAAACTCTGTTATGTTCCCTAACCCATATTGTAGCAATCACGTACGTCAAAGAATTTTGTTTTAAAATAGTCATTTTCCAATCAGCTTGTTGTGTTCTTTCCTTTTAAAAATAAATAGTATTTAAAAACTCTAAGTGGTCTACACTGGTAAAATATTATTTTTTTATTGTATTAGTCATTACCGGTTGTACAATAACATTCTTTTATTATGATCTGCATCAAAACCTTTCAAATATAAAATTAATAATCAGAAGATTGGTTGACGTAATCATTTAGCTAAAAGAAAAAAAACAGTTTTGATGGACATAAGGAGTACAATAACATACAGTTGCTTCAATGATTTTATATTTAACAATGACTTTTTTAATAATTATGTTGATTTGTTCAAGAAACTTGGCTTCCATATCTCTCATCATTTCTCTAATGAATTCATTTTTCAACTCTGTTTTTTAATTTACATAACGTTTAGTGGAATTTTTAAAAAGTATTTTCTCAAGAATTAAAATAGTTGTCTCCACCAAAATTATGTTATTACAACTTGTCAGTTGTTAGGGAATAAATTTTATAATATGGCCAAGTGATTCTTCATAATTTTTATAATATGCTTCAACTTTAGGTTCCAAGGTGCTGGATCTTGAGCCTTCAATACATTTCTCCCGACATCCAACAAGATTTTTAATCCCTTGTTTGAAGAATTTTCAGCTTTGAATCAATAAAGTCGAGAAATGAATATTTTACCATGTTTTCATTTCGGAATAGTTTGTTTTTTAGATAGATAGAAGAACTTTATTCAGGGAATATGTCTCTTAAGAATAACATGATTGAACAAATAAAACAGAAACAATATCTGGCCATAAGACTACAAAATACAGATCAGCTAATGTTAACAATATTTTCAATAAAATAAATAACCAAATAAAATAAATTCTTTTCTCGAAAAATATAATTAATTTGAACAAAATAAAGAGAAAAAAAGAAAAGAAAAAGAGAGAAAATGAAAAGTACAAAAATAATGAGTTGATTAGCAAAGTTGAAATTTATACATTAAACTTATAATATGATAGCTTAGTATAGAAAAGATCCGAGGAAATATTGCCTATAGTTGGAGGGGAAGAGCCACTTTAACTCGCTGTAAAGGTGGGACACATGAGCCCATCTCGAGTTGCTGAAGACAAATCTTAAAAAGCAGTTCCTAATCTGCTTCAACCTGTCCCAGTGGGGAAAGATAAGAGAGGGTACAAGGAGTTTGCGGGTATAGGTTGTAGAAGAAGATGTCGAGAATGATGGAATAATTTAAGGTTACTTATTGACTGTTGAGAAATTTGGACATGTGGGATTTCCAAGAATTGGAACCTATGACAATAGTCCGAGTTTTCATAGCGTTTAATCTTAAACTATTCAGGTTTGCCCAGGCCCTGATTCTAACTAGATCTTCCTGAATACTGGCAAACGCTACTAATAGCTCAGAAGGAGGATAGGATAAATAGATTTGGAATTCATCGGCATACAAGTGATGGGAACAGTGGTGGATTGAATTAGGAAGATCATTGATATAGGTATTGAAAAGCAGTGGGAAAATAATCGAACCTTGGGCTACTCCTGAGGACAAAGTAAGGAAGGAAGATAGGGGTTGATCAGGAATGGTAACTGATTAAGTCCGTTCGGAAAGGAAAGATTAAAACCACTGGATAGAGCTGTTGGAAAAGGATAATGATTTTAATTTGGCAAAAAGGATAGAATGATCCAGAGAATCAAAAGCTTTAGAGAAGTCAAGGAATATTAATACAGTATAATAAATATCTGATATGGACAACACATGACTTCCTTGTACACCTATTAAACTATAAATCGGTGGCTCAAAAAGTGATCCTGAATTTGGTTACTAGTTTCCGAAGATTGCAGTATCTCAAAAACGACACACAACGTTGCGACATCCATCTATTGACACACACACACACAAATAGGGAGAAAAACCAGTATTTTACACTCAATTTTAACACTTAAAACAAATAATAAAAATGTTTAATTGGATTGGAAACCAAATTCGCTTTTGTAATCTTTATTACTGAAACATATGATTTATGTATTTAATTTAAATATAATTTTTGATGTAAGTTTATTATAATTTTCAAATAAAATACCGTTTTTGGCTCACCAATTTTAACCAAAATATAGTAAATACATTTATATCGATATAAAAGTCCTATTTACCAAATTTAAGATGTTTTACATTATATTATAATATAATTTTTAATGAAAGTCTAATATGCTGTCCACATCAGATATTTTTCCTAATAAATTTTAAAATGCACAATAATTCCAGAAAAATTTGATTATATTTTGGTGTAATATTGGTAAGTTAATTAAACACTTATCTCTCAATCTCACCCAAAATAGCAGTAATATATACATATATATACACAAATTGGTTGAATCGACTTTTGTTTAATTAATACTTTTCGTTTGGTCAATTTTTTAGTGCTGATTTGCATAATTTTTCAAGTACCAAATTTTATTTATGATTATATTTGTTCAATTAAAACCTGAATACCTTACAAGGAGAGGATCCTACATGTGTCTCCTAGATTTTGATGAAACTTCTAGATGAATCTAGGTCTTAAAATATTGGACTGTATAAAATATAAGGGGCCAACGCTCCCCAAAAAAATCGGGAAGTTTGCATACACAAAACACATTTTATTTTATATCTCTAGTTATAACGAAGGTAGAAGAATGAGTTTAGTACCAAAATGTCACTACTGCTGAGCGAAATAATAAAATATCTGATGTGGGCAACACATGACTTCCTTGTACACCTATTAAATTATAAATCCGTGGCTCAAAAAGTGATACTGAATTTTGTTACTAGTTTCCGAAGATTGCAGTAAAAACGACTCTCCCCGTCCCGACTGATCCATCTATTGACACACACACAAAAACACACACTCTTGTTACTGGAGGTCTCATTCCGTTATTATATATATATGTCATTTTTCTTCAGTAGGTAACTAGTTTCCAAGATATTTCTTCATGTTCCGTGACAACAATAAAACTGTCAATATCACTGGATAAAGCATTGGAAATCGACAGTTTCGACATTTTAAGCGGAAAAACCCACTTAACTAATATCTTATTCTCATGCTGCAGACTTAGTTGATCTCACAAATGGGAAGGAAAAGTAGTATTTTATACTCAATTTTAACATTTAAAAGAAGTAATAAAAATGTTTAATTGGATTGGAAACCAAATTGTGTTTGTAACCTTTATTACCGAAACATATGATTACTCTTTTAATTTAAATACTAGTATACCCCAGCGAGAACTCTCGCATAGATATCAATCCTTCTTCTAATCCCTAATACATTAGAAGCAGGAAAACATATTTATTCGTGTAAACAATATTACCAAAAAAGTTTATTTAACACACATATTTGGTGAAGCTACATAGTTTGTAATGACTATGTTGAAGTTACAGTTCATATTTAATAAGTAATTAGCTTACCCCACTGGAAAACATCTCTTCAATTTAACAGTTAAGCAATTAGATTACCATTTTCAATGTGTAGTATTCATACATTGCAGTGCCCTTAAGAGTTGGGCATGGGAAACAATATTTAATTTCCCACTCATTAAAAGTTTTTGTAAACAGACTCAAATTGATATAAAGTTGCCATGACAACGGCACGTACCCAAGATGGCATGAGGCCCTTGTGGACCTATATCTTTTTAAGCTTTAAAACGCTGGACCAATACGCTCCATAGGAGCGTATATGATCTTGATGCCCGCGTTAAAATCTTTAAAACCCAACATATCACGTCTCGATCCGCCGACTCTCAGTCATCAAAGTTTTGAAACCTTCCAGTTTTTTCATCACTTTTATTTAAGCCCTTGTAAGATTTTTAGAAACAAAATCAGGATTTGTCACTCCTCCGTGAAATTCCTTTTCTTTTGATACCTCACCCGTCAAAATTCATCGCTCCTGAGAGCCGGAAAAGGGATCTATACTACCGTAATAATATATAGTAGTGATAATTTTTGATGTAAGCTTATTATGACCTTCAAGTAAAGTACCCTTTTCGGCTCCAAAATCTAGTAAATATATTTATATCAATATAAAAGTCCTATTTACCAAATTTGAGAAGTTTTACATTACTTTTAATACAATTTTTGATGAAAGTCTAATATGACCTTCAAATAAAGTACCGCTTCCAGTTTTCCAATTTAGACCAAAATCTAGTATGTTATTTAGATCAATATATAAGTTATAAATACCAAATTTGAGAAGTTTTATAAAGTATCTTAATATAATTTTTGATGGAAATCAATTATGACCTTCAAGTAAAGTACCATTTCGGGTGATTAAGCAGTGACCAAAAAGGGAGGTTCACAACTAGATTTTACAACAATCCTAAATACAAAATTTCAACTTTCTACGGCTAACCGTTTTTGAATTATGCGAGATACGAACGTACGTACTTACAGACGCCACTACAAAACTAGTCAAAATGGATTCAGGGATGGTCGAAATGGATATTTCCGTTGAAATCTGAAAATTTTCGCGATTACAATACTTCCTTTACGTCATACAAGAAAGTAATAGTGTCAAGCGCTCTAAAAAATGGTAGTTGGAAACTAGTGAGGGGAACATGATGGATGTGGTAGAACTTCAATTTTCAGATCACTTAATTTATCTTACATTAACTGACAAACATGTTAAATGCGCTTGACTCATTTTTAAAATACAAAATATTCCAAAATTAAAACAAGGTAAAATTTTCATTTCTCGAGTTTATCAATTCAAAACCAAAATTATTTTTCGATTAAGGCATAATAAAACCTTGTTAGGCATTGCGAGAAATGTATTGCAGCTAACGGAACTTATTTTTTTTTTAAGAAATATTGTTAAAGTTTCTTTTTCTTTAATTTACCTCATATCCTAAAAATTGACATTTCATATGTTGCAATCCAATATATGTATTAAATTGGTTTTCCTATAATATATTAACAATCTAATCAAACATGGACCATGACTGAACCTTGATCCCTACGTTCGAACATAGATAATTACTTTCTCAAATTGCCTCAAGAAGAGGAATCATGTTATTAAACTTTTTTCTTTTGCTAACTCGCTTTATTTACATATTTTATAGTTCCCTGAGGGTGAAAAAGTAATTACTAAAAAAATTTGTGCTATCTTTCATTTCAAAGGACTTCACGTTCTCCTTGGATACAAAACCATTTTCGATGAAACTTTAGGCATAGATTTAACCACTACATTACAAGTCCTGAAATGGTTAACCAGTTTAGAGAAAAAGTCATAAATGTTCTATTGAACTTTTCTTTCAGAATTCATTTGAAAACTTACATTGTCTTTAAAAATTAAATTAAAATGAGTGATAATTAGCGTTCAGAAAGCACTTAGTAACATGGACGAATGTTTTTAATTTGTTTTCATATTATCTGGCTCTTCTTATTTAACCTTACACTATTATGATTTACGTCAAGATGATTTATTTTTGCTTTAAAAGGCTTTCATATTAATTAATCTCTAAATTTGTTTTATAGACTTACTAAATAATTAGCAAATGTTTTCTTCTGACTTTGTTGATGGCATAGAGGATATTCTTCTCCATCATAAACTTCAGTAACTAATTTTCCTTTCTGGTAAGTTCTTTTATGTTCAGCATACAACTGGGAGCATGTAACCTATGGAGAAATAGAAAACAAAAAAAGTAATAATACCTGTAATCTTTACTCAAACAACCAATTAGTAATTTTACTTGCCCCATGCAAATTCCCATGGCTCAAAAATTGCAAGAAAAAATGGAATCCATACATAGTAAAAAGTAAATTAATTGATGTACTGGCATTAAAACTTTGGCGTTTCAATAAATTGCTATAAACTTCAGACACTGGATTAAAAGACGTCTTACCTAAAAATTTCAAACAAAATAATATTGAGACGATTGAGTTGTAATATGAACTTATTTTTATTTCTCTTGATAAAGATCACTTCAATGTCTGCATATGTGTTAGAATGGTATTCTTTATTTCACTTTAGTGCTACATATTATCTTTTTCTTTTTTTCTATCTTATCTTATAATTATCAACAACATAGTTATGATTACATTCTTATTAGGTTCTTTTGAGCTCCTATTATTTATATGTTTATAAAAATTCACATTCATAAAGGAACATATGCTTACCAAAAGTGTGATGTGACATAACAGTCTAATCCTAAATTTCCAGAAGAGAAAAACAATGTTTGAAAAATTACATTTTCATAATATTGAGATGTTATTCTAAATAGCATGTACTATGTGATACACTGCCAAGTTGAAAAAATTAACAATTAATAGTTGTGCATTAAATTTATGCAGTAATAAAAAAGCCCTAAACCAAAATGTTATGGACTTAAGTGGTTTCACGCTTTTGTCGACAATATATTATGTACTTACTGGCTCATTTGTTGATGGAAAATGACAATCCTAGGCTGCTTCATCTTTTCATTCTTTGTGTTTTGGATTGTATTCCTAGGTGCTAAGCATAGAAGTTTACAATATATTTTTAAGAAATATGATTTTTCCCCTTGATTTGTCTCTTGGATTCTCTCATTTTTTTCTGATTCATTGTAATGTAATATCTCAGAAATATAAATATTTCAGCCACCAATAAAGCAGAAATATTTTAAGACTACTTAATTTTCATTGACAACTTATGCTAAAATTTGCTTTCATTTAGTTTAGCAAAAATTAAAGAGAAGCCTTATGACCTGTATGTAAATGTTATGCCATAAAAAAAAAATTATGTACCAACACTTGTGTGAAAGATGGGCATTTGCTAGACCTCAGCTTCAATGGAGTATTTGTTGAGCAAGAATAAACTTTAATAAAATATTTAATTTTAAAAGAAATATAAAGAGCTAAATGAAAGATCACAAAACAACTTTTATTATTCACTACAATGGTGGCTAGATACTAGCAGCTACAAAAATATAGGGAACACAGTGTTACCAATAGATAGTACATTGAATTTTTTTCATATTCTTAATACTCCCACTAAAATTAATGTACATACAGAATCAATAAAACAAGTATAGAACAACATTAAATCAAATCTAGTTAAAGGAAACAACATCACTACAATTTCTTAAATTTTCAAAACTTGTTATGGGAAGTGGTTTTGTGAGTATATCAGCTGATTGCTGACTACTCTTTACAGAGCCAATTTGAATTTCACCCCATTGGAATTTTTGTCTTATGAAATGATATTTCACATCTATATGTTTAGTTCTTTTGTGAAATTCATGATTTTGAACCAAGGAAATTGCATTTTCATTGTCAATGAAAATCAGTAGGCTTCACTTCACTCTCCCCTAAATTAAACAACTTTTGTAACCACACCTCTTTTGTGGCTTCAGCTGCAGCAACAAATTCTGATTCAATGGTTGAAAGTGAGACTGTCTTTTGTCTTTGACTGCTCCATGTGTTGCAGGAATCACCCATCATAAAGATGTATCCACTAATAGAACGACGAATATCAATGCCTCCCTCTCATAACCAGCCTCTGAGAAACCAATTAGTTTCACATATTCACCACTTTTATGTAGTATACTATGATTTTTTGTTTTCTTTAAATATTTAAATATACGAAGTATTGCATTCCGATGAGCTCTGGTATGCTTCTCTCTTCTGCTGACTGCTCCCACTATCGGGTCTTGTTGCAATTGCCGAAAACATCAAACAGCCCACAGCTTCACGATATCATAAGTGTTTCACTTTCAGTCCTTATTAAAGCCACAGTTGTGTTTGATGGGATTTGAATTTTCCAGACCAAAGAGTTCCGATGAAAATTATCAACTAATACTCAAATGAAAAATCTTGTATCGGATTTACGGCCCTGTTAAGGAAGGAGAAGTGTGGAAAAGATGAAAAAACCAGAAGCTATATGTCCTGTATTCGGATCTAAATGTGGTAGACTTTATAAAGTTCGGAAGGTTAGGTTGAGGTGGGCATGTGATTCGTATGCAAGAAGGAGAAATTCTGAAGAGAATACTCAAGGATATGATTGACCAAACTAGAAGGAGGGGTAGACCCAGACTAAGATGGATGGACAATGTGGCAGCTGACGCAAGGATTTTTCTCAATAAGAACTGGAAGGCGGTGGCAATGGATAGTGTTGAAGGGCGGAAGCTCTTAGAAGAGGCCAAGACCCGCCGCGGGGTTGTAGTGCCAACTAGATAGATAGACCAACACCATCTATAGAACAAGGCCTGCCGACTGAAATAGTGACGTCACGGACAGCAGGCTGAGGCTCTCGACATGCCGAGAGCCCGGCATATTTTGACTTTTGACACATCGATTTTATAGAGTTCTGTGGTTTATTATTTAACTTTTGCCATAGAAATTATATATGTGGTATTTACTACAACAAAACTACTTAACCAGTTGAGCTGAGCTTTTTAATACAGGTATATAATGACCTGGAACAACACATAGGCTACTTTTTATCCTGAAATGTTGTATGTTTCAACATCTGAATAATATTTTAACTAAGCAAGAGTTCTCCCAGTATTCTCAAATACATATGTTACTGTCCATAGATTTTTACAATGAGAGTAATTTAGATTGTAAATTAGTAAAACAATAGTTTAATTAATAACGTAACATAAATAAAGTAAGATATGTAAAAAATCTACCATTCTATTTACCCTGCATGCCATTATCTAGTTTAAATAAGTGAAATGGTGAACACGACACCCTTGCAAAGGATCTTCAATGGTATTTATAATATCCCAAGATATTGACCATACCAGAGGGATCTGCGATCTCTAGCCTTTTATGTTAAAATATAGTTTGATTGATCGGCTCCCTTCTGGAATCTATGCAAATAGAGAATAAATTAGATAAGTAAATGTGGTTTCTGGAACACCCACCTGCCTTAGAAAAGCAGTTTGCCAGAAACATAGCATTTAAAATGACGAAGCCGTGATCAAAAATTACTATACAAATAAATAAGCCTTTATTTCTGATTGTACCTCCTTTTTACTATATTAGGTAATTAAAATAAAACCAAATTCATTAAAAACATTTTATTTTATTCTAGTACCAGAAGAAATTAAAACAGAAAAATAATACATAGGCAAGGCCAATTACAACTTTTAACAAAAAAATAAAATAACTTAATAGAATACAAATGTAGAGCTATGTCAATTTCAAGCTTATCTATCTAAATGTTGTTCTATTTTTCAGGCCAGTAATCCTAATTTAAAAACTAACAGACAAAGGTAATTCTTCTGCCTCAACAAGTGTTCCGACAAATGTGAACAATTAAATCTTTCAATGTAAACTGTTAAATGAGAGAAAAATTAAAATATTTATACATAGAAAAATAACATCAATTTTAATTAACAGTGCAACAACTATCAACAAATGCCTCTTTCAATGTAAACAGTTAAATGAGAGGAAAAATTAAAATATTTATACACAGAATAATAAAATCAGTTTTAATTAACAGTGCAACAACTATCGATAAATGCCTCTTTCAATGTAAACAGTTAAATGAGAAGAAAAATTACAATATTTATACATAGAATAATAACATCAATTTTAATTAACAGTGCAACAACTATCGACAAATGCCTCTTTCAATGTAAACAGTTAAATGAGAGGAAAAATTACAATATTTATACATAGAATAATAACATCAATTTAAATTAACAGTGCAACAACTATCGACAAATGCCTCTTTCAATGTAAACAGTTAAATGAGAAGAAAAATTACAATATTTATACATAGAATAATAACATCAGTTTTAATTAACAGTGCAACAACTATCGGCAAATGCCTCTTTCAATGTAAACAGTTAAATGAGAGGAAAAATTACAATATTTATACATAGAATAATAATATCAGTTTTAATTAACAGTGCAACAAATATCGACAAAGGCCTCTTTCGATGTAAACAGTTAAATGACAAGAAAAATACAATATTTATACATAGAATAATAACATCAGTTTTAATTAACAGTGCACCAACTATCGACAAAGGCCTCTTTCAATGTAAACAGTTAAATGACAGGAAAAATTACAATATGGCTTGCAGCTTGAACCTCTTGCACTGGGACATACCTTTTTTATTCAGAATGTCATTATGTTTTTTTGTATAGTTATTTAAAAATATATTAGCAGCAATTGTTGCAATTTTTTTAAACAAACTGTCTATAGTGTGAGTGTTGCAGCGATAACCAATAAAATATTTGTATGCATAATTCTTTAAAATCCTTATTAGTATTAGAACTATTACACTTCATTGATTTTTCTGCTGCAAAAAAATATGCTCTAAAGAAACAGGTTCTAGCTTTTGGAAAACAATATATACTATTGTGACTATACTGACAACATCCTCATGTGGGTAAGATAGTCCTCCTCTGTTAGTGGCATATATTAATTTATAGTTCAAACTAGTAGTGTCAGAACTTTCTACTAAAAATAGCTTGCAGTAGGAACATTGGAGTTTTTTATTGATCTGGTGTGAACAATAACCACTAATATATGTTAATAATGGAATCATTGTGTCTGATATACTTTTGAGATCATCATCATCAACTAAACAGTTATTGACTAAAGTATCCGCAATACTTTCATCTATACATAAGTCACTTGCATCATTGTCATCATTTAAAGAGTTACAATGGAATAAAATATCACCGAAAGTATGTGACTTTACGATTAAGGGAAATACATACATAATACATAGGGGACATAACATACATAACACATAGGGGAATACAATTTGTATTCTTAGCTTTGACTCTGATTCAAAAATTTGCCTTACAGACATGTGATACTGTGAACCTGAAAGTCGTCTATATTTACCAAAACGAGCTTCTAACTCATCGGTCTGAACTTTTCCACATAACAAATAATTAAAAATTTTCTTTGATAAGCAATACTGAGACATTTCTATCAAGGCTTGAGTACTGTGTTTTGTAGCAAAATGAGTCTCATTACTAAATGTCGCAGCACCTTTTAAATGTTCCCAATTATTGAGCCAACTTAAAAAACTATGGAGAAAAGAAACTTGATCAGAATGAGATGTTATATGCTCTTGAAAAACATTTTGCAACCGTTGGCCCTTTAATGGAGTTTTCACATTAACTACGTCCCACCACGTACAAATCTGATCAATAAAATTAGCTGTGCCTTCCCAGTTATCAAAATGCCTTATCGGACCCAGTTCTCGCAGTGCTACTATTATGTTATTATTTAGAACATTAAGAGCTAATTTAACATTTTGCCTTTCTATACCAGAAGGATATAAACTTTTTAAAGATAAACTATAACCATATTTTAAAATCAGTCCATTTTCTGAGGCATACATTTGTTTTAAAGCACCGAATGAAGCTACATTACTAGAGCATGCATCAGCAAAATTTGGATAGATAAATTGTTGATTAGGTTTATTTAACCAATTATTTCTGACACATTTCAGAATATGAACAGTGTCAATAACAAAATACAAAGGTTTACTAGTGTCTGCAGGGTGATTATATGCAGTTTTTGTTTCAGGAGGATTACTGAAAACAGACATGGCCTTCTTATTTACTGCATGGTTATCAGATACCACTCCTAATACATCAAACCCAATTTTTTCTAAACCTATAATAATATTATATAAATATGAATATAATATATCACCTGTTAATTTATTTACAGGTAAAATATGTACAAATTCTTTGTAGGATGATTTCAAACTTGTAATCATAAAAACACAAGCACTGGTAGTTAGACTTTCATTATTGCTTGCACTCCCTACTATAGTTCCATACTTATAATCCAAGTTCTCTTTCAAATGGATCTCATCCACGAGTAAAAGAACTGTTTTATCATTAGTAGATAATAAACTAAATTTTGATGACACATAAGACAGAAGGTCTTGTTTGTTTTGTTCAAGTTGTGGATTACATTTAAATTTACTATACACTTGTTGAATGGTAGACTCACGAGGCACTTTAAAGTTATTCGATGACTTCAAAAATCTAAATGCATGTGGAGAAATTGAATGTAGAAGTGAAAAAAAAATCATTGTTTGGTGAGAATACCTAAGTCTTCCTTTAGATACAGATAGAAAACTAACTTGTTCTTTGATAAATTCAATCGTTGTTATTTTCAGGCATTCTTGTTTGTAATTGATCACATGCAGCATTTATTAATTGAACACAAATTTGATTAACATAGTCTGTTATAGAGCACTCACGATACTACTGCCGCATAACTGTTTCAATGGTAATGATGTCACTGTCTTTGGGAAAATTGTTGGACCGAGAGATTGCATAATAACTTCGTTTACGAGCACTGACATAACACAAACTCCAATTTCGTTTTCACTTATTTGCACACAGCACTCCACTTTGGGGTTGTTACAGTTTTTTTTAACATGATATTAATTAACTTCTCACACTTTTGAACAATCCACTCACTACTATGTACGCACTATTTTAATCAAAATCTCACCAAATGTTCGGAAGGAAATAGTTTCATTACGAGAATGAAATGATTCCATACACCGTGCTAGTGATTTCTGCAAGTTTTCATTGTCCCATCTCTCTCTGCGAGCTGCAGGGCTTTCTCTGGAAACTAAAGTCACTGTTGAAGATAAGAAATAAGATGGGAATTCTGGCAGGTTGACAGGCACATCAGCTAAAAGAATGCGTAAAACATGTTTTAATATATGAAGGTCTAAGATATCTAACTTTTAGATAACACGAACTGATTAATTATGCCTAAAAAATGCTTAGTTGGTACAAGTCTTGGGTATCTTAAAGAGCATGTTAATAGTTTTCCATTTTTCTCATTGTACATGCTTGTAACTCTTTCAACATTTGCTTTTCTGAAATGAAGTTCACATATCTAAAACAGAGAGGTCACACTTAGTTGAAATCAATAAATGAATAAAAATGGAAATAGGTAAGTGAAATGTTCACGCAAAGATCAAATACTTACTCGAGAATATTTGGTTATAACAAAATCCTCGTGGCTGATATCTTTTAACCACTTCTTTTGCAGGCTATCATCTCTGGGAAATGAAAACACACTGATTTTTCCAATCTCATTATCATAATTGCTTTTGCAATTTGGTACACAACACTTGTAAGACATTTTAATAAGATAAATTATGAATATTATCTTTAAATAACACTAAAATATCTAAATAAATATCGTGCAACGCGCTGCAAAAACATAATGTATCACAGACTAGACAAAGCCTCCTGTGAGTGACATCAGAGGCTCATTTTGAGTCAATCGGCAGGCCTTGTTCTATAGGTGGCGCTGGATAGACTTACAAGGTGTAAGATACAAGGTTGCCACAAAAGTCTTAGTGCATTAATTCATCGCTGACATAAAAGTCTCCATTTGAATCTTTACTTAACACTGATGTAAACAACGCATATACCGTTGTTTACTTTGACTAATCCTTTATTTAGTTATGTATACCAACTGTCTCTACCTTTCATTCCATTTTATAAATTTCACTAATAATACTGGAAGAAAAAATTGTCATTCGTGGTCTTCTGAGGAACTAATGGAAAAAGGATTAAGTGCGAAGGCAGCTGCTGAGGAAATTCGTGCGATGGAAGGTGAAAATGTGCATCGTAATGCAGTAGCATTTTGGTTCAGGCGGTTCAATTCTGGAAACAACAGCCTTCAAGGCAATGCTTTGTGTTCGGTGGAATTATGAAGATGCTTTGCACTTTAATCTGCTTCCAGAAGGCAGGGCTACTGAGGTTTAGCTTTACTGTGAACAATTCGAAAAAGCATTTAAAGTTTTAACAGAGGAGTCTCCTGCTTTGGTCAATCATATTGAAGTGATGTTTCAACATGACAATGCTCCTGCCCATCGTTCACTCTTAATTGAAGAAAGATTCTCATAAATGGAGCGCCTTAGCATCTTACCCCACCCTCCTTACAACTCTGACATTGCACTGTTTGGCTATGGTCTTTTACAGTCAATGGCACATTTTTTGAAAGGCTGGTACTTCAAAAACAATAGGAATGTCAAATCAGGATGTGAGGAGTTTTCCACCTTGAAAACCAAGGACAACCAAATTTAACTTATTCTATGCACAAAGACTTTTGTAATTAACTAGTATTTATATTTTGAAATAAAAAGTTGATTTCTAAAAATAAAATTTAATAAAAAATTAGAAAAATATTTAATATCACTACCTTTTGTACCTAAAGGTGTTGGGCAGTATTGAGGAACAGAAGGAGTTAGTCTTACAGCACTGTAACTATTATATAGTGGATTCAATGCTACATAGGACTTTCCATCGATACCATATATCCCAACAGTATGCATTTTACATAGAATTTCTGAAAAGAAGTTGAGATTATCACATGAACTTGCAATGAGCATTAAGCTAAATTATAACTGTATCCATATATAATTATGCTTACATCCTATTATAAAATAGGATGTAAGCATAACTGTGGATTTTTCCCCATTTTTTCTAAAAGTACTTTGTAAGCAAAGATAGCTCTATTTGATAAATCTTAATCATTTCGTATCGATTATATATCTATTTTAAATTAAATTTAAGCCATATATATATATATATATATATATATATATATATATATATATATATATATATATATATATATATATATATATTATATATATAATTCATTCATGGCTACAGAAATTGCTGTCATATCCCTATTAATACCAAGAAAAACTCTAATTTTTGATGACTATCCAAAGAAGAATTCTCCTTTGATTTTAGCCATCACATCAATGAGATTTTCATGTATTTTTTAGGTGTATACTCATATATATATATATATATATATATATATATATATATATATATATATATATATATATATATATATATATATATATATATATATATATATATATATATATATTTAGCAATTCATTCATGGCTACAGAAATTGCTGTCATATCCCTATTAATACCAAGAAAAACTCTAATTTTTGATGACTATCCAAAGAAGAATTCTCCTTTGATTTTAGCCATCACATCAATGAGATTTTCATGTATTTTTTAGGTGTATACTCATATAGTAGAAAATCATATTGAATTGAAGAATATTTGAAAGCCACAGCATTTCTGGGAAAAGTACTAATCCTTTATTAGGAATGAATGATTTAAAAAAAAAAATCTTTTTCCATATTTGATTTGCTTTAATACTGTTAAGTGTAAGATTATCATTTGTGTTGCTACTATGACTATTCTGAAATCCACACCAACAGTGCTATAGTATAAACTTTACTAAAATCTAGATATTGAACATTGATGAAATCAAGGAGACGATGGTTGCGTAGGCATCTTCAGTATCCTTCATTAGGGGGTGCAAGGACCATAATATCGGAGGATCCCTCCTTATTCTCCAGTTGAGAGGGAGGTCCGGGAATATTTTTTACACCCATGGAAAATAATTTAAAGGATATATTGCCAAAAACATATTTTAACAATTTTTGTGTTAAAATTAAACCAAAAATGTTGCCTGTGCACCTATGGCACACCCCATGCGCAGGCAGATGGTTGGCTGGTGTTGTAGTTTAAAATAAAACAAGCAGTAATAAATATTTACTGTCTAATGTGTGCCAGCATTTCAGCCTGCATTGCTGGCCTTCTAGGGTGATAAAGTCGTAAACAACAAATACAATTTTTGAACTTTATTAAAGAATTATTTCTCTGAACTGCAATATTAGTCAAAATTTTGTCTTATTTATCTGATACACCTTACTTAAGAAAATTTTAAAATTCTAATAAGAGTAATTAATGCAATCTTGACAAGCTTCCCAAAAATAATAGAGAATATTGGGGGTTTCATTTGACATTTTTATTATTTTATTTAGTTTACTTGAAAGTTTGAGTATCTCTTTATAACATAATTTGAATAAATAAAGATGATAAACAAAATATTAATATGTTCAAAAATAGCTAATTCCTTATTTGCAACAGATTAGAAATAAAAGAATATACCTCCAGTTATTTTGTAGTAACTTGGAAAAGACAATGAGTATGTATTTATTAAAGAAAACATGAAACAATGAATACTGATGATCACTTCTAATATCATATTAATATGGGATTTAAAATATGTTATCCATGTCTCTGAAACAAGCAAGACATTTAAAAAACAAAACAACTTCTTTAATAAATATATTAAATCACCACACTAACCAATAGCACAATTTTTCCCATAATATCCAGTATTTTTGCAATCACAAAAGTAGCTGAATTTTTTTTCTATACAGACACCACCATGTAAACAAGGGAAAGAACAACATCCCTCAATTTTTTCTTCTGAAAATTTAATAATTTTACATTTTATAAAAACAAACAAGTACAATCAAGGAAGGCCAGGTTATCACTGAATACAAAATTAAAGATCTGTATGCCAAAAACATAATTCAACAAAAAGAAAATTGTTTAGTCGATAAATTTCCTATAATGTATATAATTGAAATCCATGTAGAATGAAGATAAAATCAATTGTCTTTTATTTGTAATTTGTATTTTTGTGGAAATACTTGCTTCTAATGAGCCAAGAAGTATTTCAAATATTATTGAAAAACATGAACCCCAAGCATTAAATTTTATGATATATGGGTCATTTTCATATCAAATGACACTTTGATGTCCAGGTTCTTTGAATGGCTATCAAAGAATAAATATTTTTGTTTATTAGCCTCTATTGGTTGCATATTGTAGGGTAAATAAAATTGAGTTAATATGGACCATTAATTTTTAATTTAAATTGTTCATTATTTTTTTTTTTTTTGCAGTTGGCTCTAGATCTTGGGCCGCCTGAAGGAGCCTTCTCCACCGCTGCTTATCTTGGACTATTGCTTTCCAGTTCCTGTCTATCCATCTGGTTTTTGGCCTTCCACCTGGTCTCTTGGCAACTATTGTGGCATTCATTGTTGTGAAGAGGCCTCCTGATGGATTGCTTCGAGCTAAATTCCCGCCCATCTTAACCTCCTTGCCTTCATATCATGAGATATTGACTGACCAGTTTCTATAAGCAATTCTTTATTGGTCTTTCTTCTCCATGAGTTTAGATTCTGATCCCATATCGCTCCGGTTATCGTGCGGAGGACTTTTCTTTCAAATCTCTTGATTCTGCTTTCTTAGATGTCGGTTAGAGCCCAGGTCTCGCAACCGTACATCCGAACTGGTTTTATCACGGCATTGTACACCCTTAACTTGAGATTTTTAGAGATTTTTCGGGATTTCAGTACTCTTGAGAGAGAGAAGAAAGCTCTATTTGCACTTGTTGTAATCTCTGTGTGCTGGTCATTGACTGAGGTTATTGAGGAGCCGAGATATTTAAAGCTTTCTACTTTCGGAAATGTTCTGTCATCCACACAGATACTATTGTTGGAGTGGATGTTTCGGCTGACTATCATATATTTTGTTTTATCTTCATTTACTTACAAGCCGATTTGCTCTGCTTCTCTTTACAGGGTCTTAGCGAGTCTCGCAATATCCTCTTCGTTGCTTCCAAGGACAGCTATGTCGTCCGCGTACGCTAGGATTTTGTGTTACATTTCGACGGGTACCTCTACATTTTCGCGTGATGTTCTTATCACCTTCTCAAGGGCTAAGTTAAACAGCATCGGCGAGAGTCCATCTCTCTGCCTCAGATCTGTTCTAACTTCAAAGGCTTCAGACACATCTCCTTGTATCAGGACTCTGCATTTGGGGTCGTTTGTACACGCCTTCGTCAATCTCACTAATTTCTCGGAAATATCCAGCTCAGTCATGATTTTCCATAGGCAGTTTCTGTCCACGGAATCATAGGCTGCTTTGAAATCGACAAATAAGACGTGCACATCCCTGCTTTACTTCCCATCGTTTTTCGAGTGCCTGTTTTAGAATAAAGAGCTGGTCTAGCGTGCTCCTTCCTCTTCTGAATCCTGCTTGGTCTGCTATTATATTTTCATAGTGGGGATATATCCGGTTTAGCAGGATATTTGTCATTACCTTATAGGCAACTGGAAGGAGTACTATGGCTCTTTAGTTACCACATTCAAACAAGGACTCATTTGTTATGATAGGACATATTAGGCCTGTTCCAAGCCTTCGATATCCTTTCCTCCTGCCATATTTTCTGTATTAGTTCTAATAGCTTGGCTCTTAGAGGTTTGCCTCCATCTTTAAACAGCTCTGATGGTATGCTGTCCAACCCTGTGGCCTTTCTTCTTTTTTTAGATATATTTATATATATATATATATATATATATATATATATATATATATATATATATATATATATTAATTAACCTTTATTACATTACCATCCTAAAGCTAAGTTGTAAATTTGAAACTCACACAGAAATCTTAAAAATGAAAAAAAACATTAGTTTTTAAATGTTTGTTACTTTTTAAATATTAATAAAAATAATGACAAACTAGTATGTTTTTTTATTTCTGTTGGGAACCCAAAGTTTTTTAGAAAATAAATTCTCTATTATAATAGGTGATCAGAAACATTGTTATGACATGCTAAGTTGACTCAGAAGCAGTTGCGAAAAAAATTATTTCAAGAAATTTTAACTTTAGCTCAGATTTCAAAAGTGCCACTTTATTTTAAAATGGCCCATAGATTTAAATGTTTAAGAAGATGGTATGTGGTGTCGGTCAATGAAGAACACACTAATAAGTGGAACTTATTTTTATTGTGAGCCGAAGTTTCGGTCTAAAACTTTCGGCCAACTATTGGCTCTTGGCTCTGCCCCTCTCTGCACTGATAAAAGGTAACAAAATTCTTTTTAACAAAAAGAAAACAAAATATTATCTAAGTCGGACCAGCATTACCAAATTTACAGCGTATCTAATAAAGACTGCGAGACTAGACCCAACGTGGAAAGCTGAATATGTCCGAAGCAGACGGATCCGACCGAACTTGCTCCCATCCTGTTATCTACAATACGCTCCGTAATAATATAAAAGTAGACATTATTAACTTAATAGTTTCTACTTTCATATTACTTAATGGAAACCAAATGTTTCCAAAGAAACTCGATGTAAACTTTTAAAATTCATCTTCATTTTGGTAAACCAAAAATATTTAGTGGACAGAATTGTCGTACTGTAATTGTTTAAAAAACTATTTGAGTGTGAAAACATGAAGAAGTACATACTCCTGAAAATATTTCAAGTAGTGTTTATGTGAACTCTTTAAAATTATTTCATAAAATGGATTATTATTATTATAGAGTGGTAACGGAAAGAAGCGCAATGCGCGCACCGCACCAGATGTTTACTCTACAGGCCTTGCGTTAAACCCCTCCAATAAAAAGTTTGCATGATAGCAAACTGTCGATATTTCGATAGCATCTATAACTAGTAAGTTCTCGCCGTTCAAGTTGCAACTAACATCAGAAGGAATAGACGATGGTTACGACAAATTTATTTTATTATTTATCTTCTTTAATTGTTTAGTTACTTTAAATGTTACGTACGCTTCATCAAAATTATCAATTTTTATTGCATTAATAAAAGTTTTGAATCTTTGGAGAGGATCCTACATGTTTCATCTAGATTTTATGAAACATTTTTAGGTTAATCTAAAATTTTTTTAGGTTAATCTAGGCCTAATAGTTCTTGATATATATATATATATATATATATATATATATATATATATATATATATATATATATATATATATATATATATATATATATGTTTTACGAAATAACAAAGAAATTTAAAGATTTGTTCCCTATGATAATGAGGAACATAAACACCGGCCTAAAGTGAACAGGATTTTATGATAATTCAAATTTTTACCTATAACTTCTAAATAAATCGACCGATTTCAAAAGTTAAACACACGTTTGAAAGAGTAAAATGTAGTGAATAAAATAAGGGTATACAATTTATTTTCGGATTAAAATTTCATACTGAAAACTCGGTTTAAAAATGAAAAACCAAGGTTATGGTTTCAATATTGTGGCCAAATATAATACGTATAAGTTGATGCCTTATTTGGTATTCACCTAAAAAAGTTTCATCTAAATCTAGAAGATACGTGTGGGATGATCTCCTTGTTAGTAGGATGCCTAATAAAAAGTAAAAAGTAAATAAAAACATGTGAAAAACTTCATTGAAAGGAAAATATATGCTTTTAAATTGATGCTTATCAAAACATATAAAATTATATTATATTATATTTATATAAAACTGCATTGTGAGAATGAAAACAATACCTGTCCAATATTGGGCATTTTGAAAAAAAACATTTTTTATAGGCTTATGTATGCAGAACTAGCCATTGAGCACAATAACAGAACACTCGTAGGCTCTAAAATAAGTGAGATTGTGATAATAAGTATAACATTTATAGCGATTCAGCGCATAAACAAACCTCTGATTGTGAATATCTCGAAAAACTGATTTTGGACATATACTGTTTTCATTCTCACCGATTCAATTAAATAAACATATTAAAATATTATAACAAGGAGAGGATCCCACGTGTGTCTCCTAGATTTGGCTGAAGCTTTTTTATGAATCTAGTACTTAAAATATTGGACTGTATAAAATATTTCGGGGCTAACGCTCCCCAGAGGCTCCGGAAAAAATCGGGAAGTTTGCATACACAAAACGCATTTTATTTTATATCTCTGGTTTTAATGAAGATAGAAGGATGAGTTTAGTACCAAAATGTCGAGCGAAATAATAAAAAATATAAGACCTCAAAATGCTTGGTAAAAATATTAAAAACGCCCTAAAAATAGTGATTTTTTGGTCAGAAACATTAGTCTTCTCAGAAACAGAGATCAGATTTGGATTTCCCATCCCAAAACACAGTTTATTTCAACTTTTTATGAAAATCAAAAAACAAAAATTTGTTGCTAATAAACAGCCAACCCAAGGGGGGAGGGGAGTGTTTATTTGTTTAAAACTCATTTGAGATTTTTTTCAAATAGTTTTACTTATTTTTCCTGCTTCACATGTGCAGTGCCGGAGTTTAAAATTTTTCACAAATTTACATTTGAATGTAAGGTTACCACAACCTTGGTTTTTCATTTTTAAAACAGTTTTTCACTTTGAAATTTTGATCGGAAAATAAATTTTATATATTTCTTCTATTCATTACAGTTTACTTTTTTAAACGTGCGTTTTACCTTTGAAATCAGTCAGTTTATTTAGAAGTTGTAGCTAAAAATGTGAATGATCATAAAATCCTATTCACTCTTCGCCAGTGTTTGTAATTCCTCATTATCACAGGTTATTAGAAATAAAGGGACATTCCGTTCTAACTGTAAATAACGTGAACAAATATTGGAATTTCTTTATTATTTCGTACAAAATAAATGTGACATAAACTATTGTGGCATTTTCAACAAATAATTTTGAAATATAGCATGCTAAGTAAAAATAAAAAAAAATCGTTAAGAACTCTTGATATGTAAAGGTATAAAGTCCAGTTGTCAATCGTTATTCTTTTTCCCTCTCTCTTTACTTATCAAAAGTTCTTAACATTTTTTTTATTATTTAGCATGCTATATTTCAAAATTATTTGTTGGAAATAGCAGAATAGTTTGTGTCATATTTATTTTTTTACGAAATGATAAAGAAATTCCAATATTTGTTCACGTTATTTAGTTAGAACAGAATGTCCCTTTATTTCTAATAACCTGTGATAATGAGGAATATGAACACCGGCGAAGAGTGAATAGGATTATATGATCATTCTCATTTTTAGCAATACCTTCTAAATAAACTGACCGATTTCAAAGATAAAGCATACGTTTAAAAAAGTTGTATACGCTTCTTTATTAACTATCGAATAAAAGAAGCGTATACAATTTATTTTCGGATCAAAATTTCCTGGTGAAAACCGTTTTAAAAATAAAAAACCAAGGTTGTGGTTTTGGCTTCCAAAAATGCATTTTTGCTGATCCTGAAAAATGCACAATTTAAAAAAAAATACAATATTGAATATCGAAATACAATATCCAATTACAAGATGTAAATTGTCCCCTTTGATTAGCTGTTTATTAGCAAAAAATTATTGTTTTTTTTTGATTTTCATGAACATTTGACATAAACTGTTTTTTTGGGATGCGGAATCCAAATCCGATCTCAGTTTCTGAGAAAACTGATGTTTCTCCCCAAAAAATCACTATTTTTAGGGCGTTTTTGATGGTTTTAATATTTTTACCAAGCATTTTGATGTCTTATATTTTTACTTTCTTGTATGAAAAGGAAGTATTGTAATCGCGAAAATTTTCGGTTTTCAGATTTCTAGATACTGATTTGTATAAAAAACGAAATGTGCTCGCCATCTTTAAGTGAAGACAGACGTAAGGAGTTGGAGCTGCAAAAAAAATTACATCTGAGTAAGGCACAAAAATTCTATGATGCACTCAAAGAAACACATGCTCGTGCAGTAAACGAGGACAATGTTGAAATGTTATGTTTCGATTATCAACAAAATATGCCGTTACCAAAAGTGCCATCAGGAGATGCATTCTATAAAAGGCAATGTATGTGTACAACTTTGGGATCTCATCAGCCAAATCTGGTAAGCATTATTTTTTCTACATTTATGATGAATCCGTTGGAAAAAAGACACCAAACGAACCATAAGTTTTTTGCATCATTATATACATTTAGTGATGAGTGAAGATATAAAAGTACTTTATCTATTTTCGGACAACTGCGTGTCCCAAAACAAAAATCACGCTTTAACACAGTATTTATTTTTTCTTGAATACAGTCTTTCATAGGTTCCCAGAACCGGGTCACAGTTTTATGCCTTGTGATCGTGCTTTCGGAAACATTGAAAAGCTCATGAGGAAAGTAGAAAGAGTGTTTGTCCCGAGAGAATAAACGCGCATTATAGAAAAGACAAGTAAAAAGTTTACTGTGACCAAAGTTACTCAAGAAATGATTTTTAACTTCGTTGATCTATTAAAAGGTTTCTTCCTTAAAACCCCTTACCTCATTAATAAAGGTAGCAAAAGGGAAAAGTTTTTGATAACAAAATTTAGGGTTTTCACTTATGAAATATCCCGCATCAATGCAGGAAACATCTAAGCTAGTGAAAGTGTTGGAATAATGTGTAACAAAACAGTAAGAATGTTCGACATCCAAAAAACTACCCCTATAATGTTGAACTACCTTCAACAAGCATACACCAACCACCTACCACTCAAGGCTGCAAAATATAAAGATGTGATGGACCTTGCCCAAAAATACGTCGCACAAAATATGTGGTTCTACGATCGACTACAGCCCGACAACGCGCCTGATGACCCAGTAGTTACAGAAGGTGAATGTGACGATTGAAATGATGTTATTTTCTGTTTGTAAAACCAATAATTTTTCTGTACTTTATTTTCAGTTTTCCGAGACATAACATATTCCTCCATTCTTGATATTCCATTCTTTTGGGCAAGAAAGAGGTAGCTCCAAGAATCATCCATGTACCAACGACATTTGGATGATGTTTTTTGAATGAAAATACTGTTCTAATATGTAAACATCATAATTGAAAGTAAGCAACAACAACATTTTTACATAACTTAAAATTTGAATTTTTTAAACTTTTTTTTGGTTTCCCAAAAACTGGAAAAATTGGAGCTACGTCCTTTTTGCAGCAAACCCTTCAATTATATTTAAATTAAAAGAGAAATCATATGTTTCGGTAATAAAGGTTACAAACGCAATTTGGTTTCCAATCCAATTAAACATTTTTATTACTTGTTTTAATTTAAATGTTAAAATTGAGTATAAAATACTACTTTTCCTTCCCATTTGTGAGATCAACAAGTCTGCAGCATGAGAATAAGATATTACTTACGTAGGTTTTTCCGCTTAAAATGTCTAAACTGTCGATTTCCAATGCTTTATCCAGTGATATTGACAGTTTTATTGTTGTCCCGGAACATGAAGAAATATCATGGCAACTAGTTATCTACTGAAGGAAAACGACATATATATAATAACGGAATGAGACCTCCTGTAACAAGAGTGTGTGTTTTTATGTGTGCGTGTGTGTGTGTGTGTGTGTCAATAGATGGATCAGTCGGGACGGGGAGAGTCGTTTTTACTGCAATCTTCGGAAACTAAAATGTGTTTTATGTATGCAAACTTCCCGATTTTTTTGGGGAGCGTTGGCCCCTTATATTTTATACAGTCCAATATTTTAAGGCCTCGATAGATTCATCTAGAAGTTTCATCAAAATCTAGGAGAGACATGTAGGATCCTCTCCTTGTAAGGTAGTCAGGTTTTAATTGAACAAATATAATCATAAATAAAATTTGGTAGATGAAAAATTATGTAAATCAGCACTAAAAACTCGACCAAACGAAAAGTATTAATTTAAAAAAAAGTCGATTCAACCAATTTGTGTATATATGTGTATATATTACTGCCATTTTGGGTGAGAGTGAGAGATAAGTGTTTAATTAACTTACCAATATTACACCAAAATATAATCAATTTTTTCTGGAATTATTGTGCATTTTATAATTTATTAGGAAAAATATCTGATGTGGACAGCACATGACTTCCTTGTACGCCTATTAAACTATAAATCCGTGGCTCAAAAAGTGATCCGGAATTTGGTTACTAGTTTCCGAAGATTGCATTAAAGACGACACTTGGCGTAGCGAGATCTATCTACTGAAACACACACAAGCTCTTGTTTCTAGAGGTCTCATTCCGTTATTATATGATATTTTCTTTCAGTAGGTAACAAGTTCCCAAGAGATTTATTCTAGTTCTGTGACAACATTAGAGCTGTCAATGTGACTGGATAAAGCATTGGAAATCGACAGTTTCGACATTTTAAGCGGAAAAACCCACTTAACTAATATCTTATTCTCATGCTGCAGACTTGTAGATCTCACAAATGGGAAGGAAATCTAGTGTTTTAACCTCAATTTTAACACTTGTTTAATTGGATTGGAAACCAAATTGCGTTTGTAACCTTTATTACCGAAACATATGATTTATGTATTTAATTTTAATATAATTTTTGATGTAAGTTTATTATGACCTTCAAGTAAAGTACCCTTTTCGGCTCACCAATTATAACAAAAATCCAGTAAACACATTCATATCGATCTAAAAGTCCTATTTACCAAATTTGAAATGTTTTACATTATATTTTAATATCATTTTTGATGAATGTTTATTATGACCTTCAAGTTAAGTACCGCTTCTGGTTTTTCAATTTGGACCAACATTTAGTATGTTATTTAAATCAGTTATAAATAAAAAGTTATAAATACTAAATTTAAGCAGTTTTGCATAGTATTTGAATATAATTTTTGATGGAAATGAGTTATGACCTTCAAATAAATTACCACTTCCGGTGATCAAGCAGTGACCAAAAAGGAAGGTTCACAACTAGATTTTACAATTCTAAATACAAAATTTCATCTTTCTACGGATAACCGTTTTTGAGTTATGCGAGATACGAACGTACGTACGTACAGACGCCACGATGAAACTATTCAAAATGGATTCAGTGATGGTCAAAATGGATATTTCCGTTGAAATCTGAAAACCGAAAATTTTCGCGATTACAATACTTCCTTTACTTCCTTTTACGAAGTTGTTGTTAAGTCTAGTTGTGAACCTCCCTTTTTGATCACTGCTTAATCACCGGAAGTTGTACTTTACTTGAAAGTCATAAATGATTTCCATCAACAATTAAAATACTTTGTAAAACTTCTCAAATTTGGTAGTTATAACTTATATATTGATTTAAATAACATACTAGATTTTGGTCTAAATTGGAAAACCGGAAGCGGTACTTTACTTGAAGGTCATATTAGACTTTCATCAAAAATTATATTAAAATATATTCTAAAACATCTCAAATTTGGTAAATAGGACTTTTATATCGATATGAATGTATTTACTATATTTTGGTTAAAATTGGTGAGCCGAAAACGGTGCTTTACTTAAAGGTCATAATAAGTTTATATCAAAAATTATATTTAAATTAAATGCATATGTAAATCATATGTTTCGGTAATAAAGGTTACAAACGCAATTTGGTTTCCAATCCAATTAAACATTTTTATTACTTGTTTTAAGTGTTAAAATTGAGTGTGATATACTGGTTTTCCTCCCTATTTGTGGGTGTGTGTCAATAGATGAATGCCGCGGCGCCGAGTGTCGTTTTTGAGATACTGCAATCTTCGGAAACTAGTAACCAAATTCAGGATCACTTTTTGAGCCACCGATTTATAGTTTAATAGACGTACAAGAAAGTCATGTGTTGTCCATATCAGATATTTTTTTTTCATGAAAATTTATAACATCAACACAAGACGTCAGCAATTCCTCTACAGTAGCACAGACTGAGTGCACTGCGATTTGGAAAATATAAATGAATTTTTCTTTTTTATATACGTAGCATTTATATAAAAGACATCTGATGTGGACACCCCATGACTTCCTTTTACACCTATTGCACGATTGCACGATTAATCGATTGCTCAAAAAGTGATCTTGAATTTGGTTTCTAGTTTCCAAAGATAGCAGTATATCAAAAACGACATTCGGCCTCACGACATTTATCTATTGACACAAATAGAACACACACACACACACACATAAGCTCATGTTTCTGGAGGTTTTATTCCGTTATTATACATCGTTTTCTTTCAATAGGTAACAAGTTCCCAAGAGATTTCTTCGTGTTCCTTGGCAACATTAGAACTTTCTATGTCACTGGATAAAGCATTGTAAATCGACGGTCTGAACATTCTAAGCAAGTATTTTACACTCAATTTTAACACTTAAAACAAGTAATAAAATTGTTTAATTAAAGTGGAAAAAAATCGCGTTTATAATTTTTATTACCGAACCATATGATCTCTGTATTAAATGTCAATATATATTTTGATTTCAGTTTATTATGATCTTCAAGCAAAGTGCTCCTTTCGTCGCGTCAATTTCAACGAAAATCTATTATGTTAATCATATTGATATAAAAGTCTAACTTAACAAATTTGAGATATTTTACATTATATTTTAATATAATTTTTGATGAAAGTCTAATGAGACCTACAGATAAAGTATCACTTCTGGTTTGCTAATTTTAACCAAAGTTTATTATGTGATTTAGATTAGTATGTCCCTCTCTACCCGCTTTGAAGAATCCCTTGTTAACATAAAAATATTATAAAATAGTTGAAAAATTATGATATACATACTTACTTTTCTTTGAGAGTAACTGATTAGAAGACATTGTTGTGTATTGGAGAACTATAATGATGAAAATTAAGTATAATGCTGAAAGTAGAATTAAACTTTAAAAGCAGAAAATATTGAGTAGAATAAAAAGTACTAAATTTTCTAACTTGTTTAATTTAGGCATAGGAGAGAGCGGGGCTGATTGGCAACACTTTTCACTTTTCAAGTGCTGAGTTCTCAGGTGAACCTCAAAGACAAAAAGTCCAGGTGTGCCATCCAACCTCCACCCCCTCCTCCTCCGCCCCCGGTTTGGTTGGCACAGTTTGGAAAATATACAGCTCTCATAGAATACTTAATAACAATTGCGAACAGTGAAGTACTAAGGGGTCAAGCGAGAGGAACGCACAGTGGTACGAATGACCAATCTAATTAAAAAAAAATTCTAATTTTTAGAAATTTCAGAAAATAATGTTTTAATTATAAATATATCTTGAATAAGGAATCAAATATGAATTTTGAGATTATTGTGAAGTCGGATCAAGTTAGCAGGAGAGAAAGGCTGTTTTTATATATGAATATTTAAGATTCACTTTATTACTCTTATTTTTTTAAACAAATGTTTGAAAAACTCAAATTATTGCTGATTGAAAACTGAGCTAACATAATTAAAGTTAAAATTTCAAAAATTCGTATAACAAAATTTTATTGAAAAAATTTCTAGGGACAAAAATTTACTTTCATAAAAATTTAACAAATTTTTGACATTGCACTTCTTTCTTTTATTCTTCTTTCAATCACAACTGATGTTTCGGACCCATTTTCAAGCCTGTCATCTTCTTATATTTTGGTTGTCACTTAATCATGAAAAAAAAAAATTATTAAATATTTTTAATTTCTGCATAAAAAAATTCTTAACCACCAAAGAACATTTTAATTTTTTTTTTTCAAGTAATGTCTTGAGGAATATGGAAATGATTAATAATGATGACCACCAAAATATAAGAAGATGATAGGCTTGAAAATGAGCCCGAAAGATTGACAGTTGTAATGAAGAAAAGAAGTTTAAAAGGAAATCATACTTATAGTATTATGTATGTAAAAATTAATTTTTGTCTTAAATGATTCGTCGCTTGATTCACTTAAATCATTTTCATTTATATAGGAGTTACTGAGATCAGGAATTTTTACAAGATCTTCTACACCTTTAGGTAAAGATTTATTCAGTTTCATAGACGATTTTATAAATGAATTTATTAAGAGGTCTGATATTAACAGTAAAATTGAAATTGAGGCTTTGTTGGTGTCTATACTCGTACGTGAGCATTTCCTGGCATTGTATTCCCGGAATCTTCTGCAATCTTTATTTCGGACTTGTGTCTCTTCTGATGACATGCCAATGGGCACTAAACATATCTTATTATTTCCATGCTGTGCACTAGAATTTTGTACAGTGTTGCTGGCCTATAGTACCACGCATAAAGAGATAAACACTACGATCTTGTTTCTCGAGCATGTAATTCAAAATCTTAAGATCTACTATGTTTGCACTTTGATGGTTATGCAATTTTCTGTTATAACTATCATCACTGATTTCTGAAGAATAGCAATTTTTTTTTTTGTATTTGATATTTCATAGTAGGATGGATATATATATATATATATATATATATATATATATATATATATATATATATATATATATATATATATATATATATATATATATATATATATGACCAAGATCTAAAGTGCGCTTTCGAGCTAAATTATACGTGTAGGTATTTAGTTAACCTACGGTCTATAAAAAAAAGTTGACGCTTCTTCGTTAGTAAAAAGGCTGTGAAACAGGATCATTCATTCGAATTTTTTAATTTTTGTGGCTACTTCTGAAGGAGAATCGGTCACAAATCTAATATATTAGCTGCATCGCATTTTCCTACTTGTCTGGTAGCGACTTCTGCTGCTCACACTATTTCACCTACACATCGCGAAGTTAATATGTCTTGAATCTTGTTCTTTTTTCCTCGGACGCCACAGTCTTCAAATTTTTTGATGGGTCGATTAATCGTGGCGACATCATTACTACCAGCCATTTAATCTTTTTCTGTAGAACGTCGCACTTATAACGCCCAGCTTCTTGCCATTTGATTTTAATTTTAAACAGAATTAAGTTTAATATTTATTTTTTAACTTAACAGCAGGATGTTTTCCACTTCAAATTGAGGTAACAGATTTTCATAAATGGTATCGACATTTGGACAAGTCTGCCAAAGAATAAATTGTTCTCTTCTCGAGCTAGAGATGTTTTGTATGGAAATGAACCTTAAGGCACAATTAGCAAATATTTGCATTTCCTTTTTACATAAACATTTTGTATTCATTCTATGCAATAATATACTTGAAAATCAAAGAGGTAATTGGCGGTAATACTTTGTGATTTATATTGGAAATTAAAAAACTTCTTAATTAATAAGCCATATTTTATGTTTAAAAAAAAACTAAATTACCTTTTGAAATTTTATAATTAAATAATTACTTAATCGTAAAAGACGGTTCCATTTTGATTATTACAAGATTTTTATCTAAATAGAAAATTTTTAAAGAGCTGAAAATCGAATGCGTTTGACCTTTAGTCACTTCGCTTTCTTAAGGTTTGAGATTCAACAAAATATTTATTGTTTTGGGTGTTTACGCGTTCTTCTTCCTTATTTAAAATAGAAACATTTTTTATTTCTTCCTTAAGACAATACTAATTTTCATCTATCAATTTCATTAATACTATTTCAATCATTAATTTCATCTATAGCATTAAATTCTGTATCCGTTTAATAAATTCTCCTTTTTGATTGAATTGTTTATTGTCTATGTTTTCAGGAATGTGATTGAAATTGTTAGCTTGTATTTCAATTATGTTGAAATTTTTTTGAATTTTCACGCGGCTCTAAATAATAATTTAGCCGGTTCTTTTTAAAATGATTATAATTTAAGTTTTGAATTGATTTTATATCATCAAAAATATATTCTATATAGTTTAATAAATTATCAATAATTTAAAAATTAGAAATTCTTTTAATATATTTTGCCCCATTGGCGAGGCGAGTAAGTACTTCATTTAATGATCTATATTCATTTAATTCTTTATATGAATTATTCCGACTTCAAAATTCATTTTATAATTTTCTCAAGATGTTTATAAAATCATCTGATTCACCATAAAAAAAAACGGAATATCATTACATTGTTTCTTATCCATCATTAAGGATGGCATATTTCTTAAATACTTCTAATTATTATTTAATTATTTATTTATTGTTTCCTTACTTTTTATATTACATCAATTGTAATAACCTTATCACAATTTAATTTATAAATTATATCTTCTTCACATTGCTCTTCAATAACATTAACTCTTTTACGATATCATATAGCAAATTATTTGCTTTAAAACACTTTAAATTCTTAAATAATTCAATTGTATCAACTTGTTTCCTTACTTATTATATTACGTCAATTGAAATAACCTTATGACAATTTAATTTATAAATTATATCTTATTCACATTGCTTTTCAATAACATTAAATCTTTTACGATACCATATAGAAATTTATTTGCTTTAAAACACTTTAAATTCTTAAATAATTCAATTACCAACTTTCCTTGCTTTTTATCTCACTCTAGTTGTAATAAACCTTATTATTTGGTTTTCCAGAATTTAAACTAAACAAAAATATAATTCTTACAACTAAAAAATAAAGTAAAATCTTTAGCTTACGCCTTATCAATCTGTTTTTTTTCTTCTGGATACCTGAGATCAGTGGATCCAGCGGAGATGTAGACAAATGCCTGAGATGTCAGTACTTGATAGGTCAGTGGGTCTGTCCAAAGTGCAGAGAACTTGAAGCGAGGGTACCTTAGATAACTGGGCCAGCTTACAAATAAAACTTGAAAGCAGTGGAGAATTTGCAAGTCCTTCTAAGTTCTTCTGAAACAGCGATCAGAGCTGAGATGTAGGTGGATGCTGTACCTTTTCGAGCACCAATTATGTGATGGGAGATCTAGCGTCCCTTGGGAAGCCAATTATCCTTTGAGTGATGATTGGTTTTGTCTTATTGGGAGCACTAGTTAACAGAGTAGATACATATCCACGTGTAAGCCTTAGAAAATACTTTATTGGTTACTAGTACATTGTTACATTACTTAATCTAGAAATCTGATGACAGAGCCGAATAGCATGGGCCACCGACTGCTAGACATTAGATATACCATACTAAAGTCTTTACCACTAGACTTTAAGCTAAAAAGTGAGAGTGTATTCAGACTGACTCTCTCACACTCTGATTGATCTGGTCATTTGAAATAGGTTTTATACATACAAAAGAGGAGGTGATATAGGATTTGTAAGGTGCTGACAAGAAGGAAGGATAACAATAGCTTCCTGGGTTATAAGCACTATTTCATAACTAATACTTCTTGTGTCAAAGCCAGATGATAACTCTCCCATCCTCTTTTAACACTATGCAGTATGAAGATGCTCTCTGTAGAGCTTAGACCAAGTGTCGCTCGCCTTTACAGCTTTCTCCTCCTGTGCCAGTCCAGCCCTCGCTTTCTGAATGCCTCCCGCACACCTTCTTCCCAGGAGATCTCTGTTCTTTCTCTTTGTTTTCTTCCCTCCACTCGTGCCTCATAGGTCGTCCTGGATTCAGCTTGAGGGAGGTGTCCAAACCATCGTAAATTATTCTCCTCTATGGTAGTTTCCAAGTGCTGCACCTCGAGGTTTGACCTTCAACCTCAGGATTCTTATTACTCTGTGGGGTTTTCTTCCTATTCTTATGCATTTCGTTTTTTTCAGGGTTAATATCCATATTGATGCTGAACAGCTCTTCTTGCATGATGTTTACATTATGTTGCAGATACTGGACATTGGCAGCAATTATGACGAGGTCGTCGGCAAATGCGAGTGTTGTAAATTGTGTAGACTGCAAGTTCCTATTCCTGAGCCGCAATCTACGTTTAGCTTTTCTCAGTGCCCGGTCTAGGACCAATATAAAAATTAGAATTTATTACTTTATAACTAATCCCTCTTTTACAATTGAATTGTGCTTATATATTTTTTTTATGATAGCATTACGTACTCTTCTATTTATCATGTTTTTATAGGAGAAAGTTAGTTAATCTGTGCTAAAATTGCAATTAAATGGATTTACCCCAATACCACTCACACCATGGCGTAACATGTTACGCTTTGGAAAATCGATAAAGGAGATAATGCTGCTTCAACTTATCAGAAAATTGCAGAAATATATGGGGAAAACTTCATTAGTGAACGGCAAGTGAAGAAGTGGTTTGAAAAGTTTCGAGAGGGAAACCGCAAAAGTCGATCTTCGGACAGGTTGACTAATAGAGCTTGACGACGAACTTCTGCAGGCTACTGTTTAAGAAAATCTTATTATAGCAGTTAAAGAATTAGCAGAAAAACTTGGATCGACAATATTCTACTGTCCACCGTAATTTCCGATCAGATCCATCTTAATTGAAATTTCAGCACAGACTAACTAACTTTCTCCAATCAAAACATGATAAATAGAAGAATACGTAATGCTATAATAATCAAAATATATAAACACAATTCAATTGCAAAGGAGGGATTAGTAATATCAACATAAACAGATAGATTTTTAAAAACCGACATTACTTATGGGATGGCATGATACTTTTGGATTCTTGAAATGTAATAGCTCAACTTTTGAAGGGGGTTAAAATTTTTGTTTTCTTGGTCGATTATAAAGGATCATTAGTGCAAAAATAAGCCAAAACTGACGTGAAGAGAACATGGAGGAGGGGAAAGCAAGGAGTATATCGTTAATATTTTTATAAAATTTTAAAAAACTTCTAAACGAATCGGAAGGGTAATCGGAATTATAAGATAACATGTTTCTTAATATATAATTCCCAATGTTATTCAACTTAATAAAAACAATATCTTAATGATATCGACATAGAAATATCGTTATTGTAAAAGCAATATCACAATTATAACGATATAGAAATGTCGATATTATAAAAACAATGCTTTAATGATATCTGCATAGTAATATTGATACTATAAGAGCAATATCTTAATGATATCGGCATAAAAATATCGATATTATAAAAGCAATATCGTAATTATACCAGTACAAAAATATCAATATCAGGACTATCACAAGCTTTAGTATATTGAAGCTCAAAGGGGATTGGAGGAGTGACTTAGTAAAAAGCAAAGTAATTAAGGAGCCGGTGTAGGAATAGTAATTAGAATGTCATTAATAGTTATATAGAGAAGGCAGTGGGGAGGGGTTGTCATTATAAGTGCCATCTATAGGGGATGTAATGAACAAAAACTATGTTCATACAAAGGAATACTGATAGAAAATTTTCAGTATTTTAGTAATTTTAAAAAGTAATTTAAAAGTAGTAATGAAGAAAGTCATAATAGTTATATAGAGAAGGAAATAGGTGGGAGTTGTCAAACTAATGAGGATTAATCCTAAAAATAAATAAAAGAAGTATTGATAATAGAAGACAAAAAAAATCTAAAGTAGCAAATGTAAATAATAAATTAAAATAAAAATGAAAGTAAATATATGAGATGGGCAATGGAGAAAAAATAAATAAAATGAAATTTGATCAGAACTCATGAACAAAGAGATTGAGGTAAAATGGGATATGTAAGAGTTTAATCAACAAAATATATATGTATACAAAGGAATGGATAAGTAATATGGAAAGAAACTTTTCTACAATGCCCTCACAATTTTATAGGTATAATAAGAAGGAGGAAAATTTTTTTAACAATAACCTTTTAAAAAATTAAAGATAAAAATAAGGATAATAATAAATAAGGATACAAATTGTGTTATATTCAATATAAAGTGACAAAATCAAATTGTAAAGAAGATTGTTGAGATGCATAGGGTAGAAAATATTTTTGGTATCAGATTAAAATATAATTACATAGGTAAAAAATTGAATACTGGAGAAAAATGAGAGATAAAACAAAGAAAAGAGTAAAATAAGTAATTTAAATGTTATTACATAATTTAATAACAAGTTTACCTTTTGCTATCTTATTATAATTTAATAGCAAGTTTACCCTTAATTATTAATTATTAGAATTGTTAAATTACTAAATAACAAGTTTTCCCAAGTGTAATCAGTTTGAAAAACAACTGTAGGAAAGTAAGTATAAGAAGCAAAATAAAAATAGAGAAGGGAGAAAGAATAGGGAAGAATAAATTCTAAGAGTGATAGGGCAATTACTATTTTTTAATAAGATTTAAAATATTTCTGTAAGTCAGGAAAATACAATTTTGGTCTATTTTATGACTAACCGGGTTCAAGGTTTATATAAACTGATTCCGAAATAAGTCTTTTTTCATGGATGGGAACTGCAGCAAGGATAGAGGATTGATCAAAGTTGAAGGAATGGTTGAAGGTCAAGTTGTTTCTGGTAGTTTGGAAGCGGACTGGTTGCGGGAAGTGATGGATGTTTTGTGTTGAGAAATGCGAGATGGTTTTTGATTTCGCCTATACAAGAAAAATTACATTTGGGCGTGTTTGAGAGAGATAGGACCTTTAATTTGGTAAAAAGGTAAAGACGTCGACAGGAATAGTAGATTGTAGGTTTTTTTAAATATTATCAGAGAGAAATGGAATATAAGAAAGAGATTTGTAAAGGAAATGTTTGGAAGTAGATTGTGAAGAATTAAGAGAAGGAAGGGTTAAGAGTCTAAAAGTTTCTGAATGATGTTGGATAGGAAGCTATTGGAAACTAAAATTTCTTCCTGACTGTTAGTTTGATGATATTAAGGATCTGATAAGAAAAGACATCGATGGATTATGTTTTCAGCAACATTAATTTTAAGGTGGTAAGGATGCTGGGAAAAGTAGTTAAGGAGTCTACAGGAATAAGTTGGTTTCGTATACCAATCAGAGGATAATGAGCCATTGGTATTTCTTATGATGAGGAGGTCGAGAAAAGGAAGAGAATGGCTAATTTCTTTTTCCACTGTGAATCTAAGGCGAGATAAAATTTCGGGAATTCTTTCAGGATTGAGAATGTGAAGGAGGTCATCAACGTAATTTCTTGATGAAAATAATATAATGAGAAAAAAAGGGGAATACTTGAATCAAAGAGGTCATTGAAGGCGATATTGGAAATGTCTGGGGCAAGGGAATTTCCCATAACGAGTCCAGAAATCTGATGAAAAAATTTGCCTTGGAAAGAAAGATATCCGGATTTACAACATAGTCCAAGGGATTCATGGTAGGAGGGCAGGTTAAGGATGGCATGTGGTTCGATGGTGGCGCAGTTTTTTTTAACAATGTGGAGGGCTTTGTCAATAGGAATGTCAGTAAAAAGGCTTTCAGCATCAAAGGAACTTAAGATAAAGTTGTTAATTGAATGCGAAAGGATAATAATTGGGTCGAAACGTCGGTTCCTAATAAATAGTTTTTACTAGTTGTGTTTCTTTTTTTTGGCCGTCTCTCGGGCCATCTCATTCCTTCATAAAGTTCTACGGTCAAACATTGATTATCCAATGAGATTATTTTTACTTCAAAACTTGAACTTAATTTTTAATATTGTTCAATCTAATGGTTTTTAATTTATCGATATTAGCAGAGTTTTAGGATCTTGCGATGCCTTTTGAAAGCGACTACTAACTTCGAGTTATAAGGCTCAGCTTCAACTAAAACTGGCCAATTACATTATTAAGAAATCAACAATTTTAACGAACAGAAATATTATGCGTTTACAATATTATAACTTAGTAGAAATATAAGAGGACCAGTAAAGGGAAGACCGTTGGAAGATGGAGACCGCCGTGCTTGGGAGATAAGAAATCATGCATAAATGATCGGAAAATTGACATCAGTTCTATACGGACTGCTGCCGAATCCCGTGTAGTCGTAAATGGGATGTAAATAAATTTAAAAAAAGTATATTGTCAAATTAACAATCTTGAATGTGTGTTTTTTTATAATTTTGATTTGTTTAACATTTTTTCAATTGCGTGTACAATTCGTATGTTGATCCTTATTTTAATAACAAAAGATTATTATCAGGTGCATACGTATTAAAAGGTTCTTCCTTAAGTTGTTTACCTATAACATTATCTTTTCTAAATCTAATTTTTGACTACCAGTATCGACAAATAACTCATTAAATCCATCCTTATTTATTCCTTCTGTTCTATATATACAACAAATAACTGAGCAGCACCCGCCTATAATGAAGGAGGACGGGTCAGGGAATTTCAACTGACTACTTTGACTAACATTTTAACTTTTTATAAACAAAAACCTATAAATATAAGTGAAGGTGTGAACGGTAAAACATCTTGTTTCCATTCTTGTAGTCCACTGGTTGCTGGATGAAGAGAGTTTTGTAACTATTGATTTTCAAAAGTAAGAAAATAAAATAAGGGATCAGTTTAGACATATTTAGACTCTTCACTCATTGAGTAAAAACAACCATTGCTATCTCGAATTAAAAAAAAAACCGTGAGCAGTAGAACTCCGTCATTAAAGTCATATTTTCACGTTAAAAAAAATATAAAAACGGGGGAGTAAGAAAAAATTGAGACTCACAAAAGACAATTCCCTAACATACCGAAATTTACACGTACTTTTATTATATGGTTCTGCCACTTCGCTGATCTTCGATATAGAAAGTCCTTCATTCCGAATTTCAGCTCATTTGATCCAAAGGGAGCCGCTGAAGGTGCTCAAATGTAGCGAGAAAAAAAATATAAATATATATCAGACATCTCCAAATCTTCCATAATCGTGCTCTAGGGGTTATGAAACGGGTAGTAAACGCAGTCCCGCCGCTCACCGCCGACCTTCGACCCACTGCAATAGTTTATTTTTTTCGGAGAATATACGACTAAAAAAAGGAAAAAGAAAGTAAAGAATTTTCCAGTTCGCATCCTGAAGTTTATTTTCATCGTTTTCCCTTTCACTTAGATTTTAAACACTTGTTTCGAAACACGCTACAAGCACAGTGTACGTGGGTAGTATGTACTTTTCGTATATTTCATGAAGTTTAATAGCATGTATGGTCAATGGGTAACTCGGATAGTTTTTTATGGAAATCGGACGTCAAAATAAATCGCTTTTTGCTACGTATTTATACTTCTTCAGCGCGCTCTTGCGGCTTAACGGTTGTTCGTAAAGACATTTTTTATGGACATAAAATGTAGAAATTTTGTCTACTTAAATTTTGTATAAGATGGACTTTTCGGAAAAACAAATTATTTACGAGATATTGGTAAAAACAAAGGTTTTTGAAGACTTGCAACAAAAATAAGGCTCAAGTCAAAATATTTGTCATTAAAGCTGAAATACGTGTTGAACGACACAAAAAACTGGGGTCAACCAAAATTTACGACTATATCAATATTTTCCTCTATTTTTCCACACATCGTATTGTAAAATAAAAATGAATATAATGTAATATGTTCATAAATAATAATAATAAGACATTCACATTAAAGAGCAGTAGCGGTAAGTTTGGAGGGTTGCGTCGACTAAGGGAGAGGGGGTTGCGTCGCTGACTCATGGGGAAAGGGCGTGGGCACCTCTGATTTAACCATCCTATTTATTGGAACATTTTCAAGAGACTCCATTAATAGTTTGATATAAACTAGACAAAAACTAAAGACCTAAATGTAGGCCTTATTATACTGAGAAATTATTAACAACAAAGCGTTTGAGAAGATAACAGAGAGAGAGAATAAAACATTATTTAAAGGTTACGCAAAATTAAGATAACGATGCATGATCGATTAACATTTGGGTTGTATAGAACAAAATATCACATCATTCTTCCTCACTCTTAAGTGTCACGTAGTTTTGGAGATATAGAGGCGGACGTTCGGTTCTCTGCGACCCTGGACTTCGAGGAGGAGGAAGTGTTGAGGGCGGTGGAGGTGATGGTAGTAGAGTTACGTGTGGTGAAGGTGATGTCTCTTCTCGTTCATCCACTGGAGCTATTTGAGCCTCTGGGAGCTCTTCTTGTCTTCCTCAGGTATTGGGACGAGGTCACGAATGGAGACTTTCTGTCGTCTGAGTGGCGAATGTGAGGATATTCTCCAGGGTTTGCGTTGAAGAGTTCGACTTCTTCGACTAAGTCGTCATATTTACTAATTTTGGAATGATTTCGAATAGAACAGGACCGGGAGAAAACAGCCAAGAAGGGACTGATCTACCATAATAGGATCTTCTAGGATCCCTGAACATGAGTTCGTGAGAAGTGGCATTAGTGGAGGTACATAGGAGTGCTTTCTAAAGATCTGATTCCCAGTGGGTCAATGGAAGTAATCGGGTCTTGAGAGCAAGGAGTACGATCTTCCAAATCGTCCCGTTCTACCTCTCTACCTAGCCATTACCACGAGGCTGGCGAATGACTCGAGGCTATACCATGATTTGATAAGAATGACTTCAGCTCCTGGGACATGAAGGATCTCCTGCGGTGAGTGGATAAAGGATGGCTTTCCGAAAATGCTGAAAAGTCCCCGAAGTTTCTCAATGATTGTTGCAGAAGAGGCGTCCTGGCATGAAAAGGCAAAGGGATACCTAGTATACTCGTCGACTATAGCGAGTATGTAACGGTTCCTACATGTATCAAGGTAAAAGTCACTTGAAGTCCATGTTGAGTCTCTCAAAAGGTATAGTAGCTTTTACGAGTGCTCCCAAATAGCTCTGAAACCTCGGCTTAAACTCAGAACAGATTTGGCAAGAAGATGTTACTTGTCGGACTTCTTCTAAAGTGAACGGCAAATTTTTGGTTTTGATCCAATGATAAATTTGAGTAACCCCTGGATGAAAAATTTTCATGGATCTTCTTTAAGCTTTAGGCTTTCCAAGAATCGAACCACATAGGCTGGACATTTTGTCGGCAACACCATTTTCTTTTCCAGGGCGATATGATATGCCAAAATTAAAACAAAATAGCTCAAGATGCCAGCCTTGGACTTTCTCATTTTTACTTCCTTTTACTAAGTAAAGGAAGTATTGTAATCGCTAAAATTTTCGGTTTTCAGATTTCAACGGAAATATCCATTTGACCATACCTGAATCCATTTTGAATAGTTTCGTCGTGACGTCTGTACGTATTCCGCATAACTCAAAAACGGCTAGCCGTAGAAAGTTAAACTTTTGTATTTAGGATTGCTATAAAATCTAGTTGTTAATCTTCCGTTTTGGTCACTACATGATTACCGGAAGTGGTACTTGAAGGTCATATTAGACTTTCATCAAAAATTATATTAAAACATAATTTAAAACATCTCAAATGTGGTAAATAGGATTTTTATATCAATATGAATGTGTTTAATAGATTTTGGTTAAAATTGGTGAGCCGAAAAGGGTACTTTACTTGAAGGTTATAATAAACTTACATGAAAAATTATTAGGGATTGATCCTTCTATACCATCATGCGGATGTCAATTGATCAAAAATTATATTAAAATTTTATACAGAGATCATATGATTTGGTAATAAAAGTTCCAAACGCGATATTTTTACCACTCCTATTAAAAATTATTATTACTTGTTTTAAGTGTTAAAATTAAATGTAAAATACTGTTTTTCTCCCTATTTGTGAGATGAACAAACTGCAGCAGGAGAATAAGACATAAGTTAAGCGGGTTCTTCCGCTTTAAATGTCAAAACTGTGGATTTCCAATGCTTTATCTAGTGACATAGGCAGTTCTAATGTTGTCACGGAACACTAAGAATTCTCTTGGAAACTAGTTACCTGCTGCAAGAAAACGACATATAATAACAGAATGAGACCTCCAGGAACAAGAGTATGTGTGTGTGTGTGTGTGTGTGTGTGTGTGTGTGTGTGTGTGTGTCAATAGATGGATGTCACGACGAGGAGTGTCGTTTTTGAGATATTATAATCTTCGGAAACTATTAACGAAATTCAGGATCACTTTTTGAGCCTCCGATTTATAGTTTAATAGGCGTGCAAGGAAGTCATGTGTTCTCCACATCGGATATATTATTTTCCCAGCCTTTTTGCTGTCAAACATAAAGACAACAGATTTCTGATCTGTTACAAGCTGAAAAGGTAGTCCAATCAGAAAATGTCTCCATTTTTAAGTGCTTCGACGATGGCTTGCGCTTCCTTTTCGACTGAGAAGTGATGCCGTTCGGGCTTGCTGAGGGTTTTCGAGAAAAATGCAACAGGTCAATCAGCCTGACTAAGGGTGGCTCTTATTGCAAGTTCAGATGCATCAGTTTCAACGATGAAAGGAACATGATCACTTATAGGTGTTGCTGCGGCTGTCTAACTTAAGTTTTTCAAATGTTGCAATAGCTTCTGGAGATAGCGGTTGGTTTTAGTTGAAGTCAAGGGATATATCTTTTCAGAGAATTTTTTGATTAGATCTGAATAATGTGCAAAAATCCCAATTACTCGTCTCAATGACTGGGGGTCCTTGGGAATTGGAAAGTGTAAAAGCGGCTGCGGACGTTTTGGGCCAGGCAGATTTTGTTATAAGAGATAACATAGCCAAGAAGGTGAATCTCTTCTAAACTAAATTGGCATTTATCTATGTTGAGAGTGATGTTATACTTCTTCACTGCATCAAAGAAACGTTGCAAATTCTTGTCCTGTTCTGCTTTATCCCTCCTTCTGATTGTCACATCATTCAAATACTCAAATATATTTCGCAACTCCTCTTTCTTTATGATTTCATCAATTTTTCTTTGAAATGCAGCGACTCCATTCGTGGCGCCGAAAGGAATCCTGCAAAACTCAAGAAGTTGTCCGTAAGCTTCAAAAGCAGTGAACGGTAGTAGAGAGAAAATGCGGGAGCTGGTGCAACGATTCCTCCATCCCCTCCACCGCTAACCATAACTGCCACGTGGTCTTGCCTTGACCCTACCTTAACCATCACGTGGTCTCATCTCGACCTAACCTTAACCACCGCGGAGTCTACTTGTCTATGCTCCGCCTACATGGTTTTAGTGACTCGCGGCGCTTCCTGGCCTATGCTCCTTCCACAAGATTTAGTAACGAGACCCCGTCACGTGACCCATGAATCCTTCTGGCATATGCTCCACCCACAAGGTTTACCCCCTCCACCCATTGAAGGGTCAGGTACCCACCTTATAAAGCATAAGTGTACCCGGCTGCCATTTTGTTTTTCTTACACCGCCATTTTGTTTTTCTACCGTTTGAGAGACTTGAGGTTTTGTTGAAGGGTCAGGTACCCATCTTATAGAGCATGAGGGTACCCGGCCACTATTTTGTTTTTCTTACACCACCATTTTGTTTTTCTACCGTTTGAGAGGCTTGAGGTTTTGTTGAAGGGCCAGGTACCCACCTTATAGAGCATGAGGGTATCTTACACCACCATTTTGTTTTTCTGTAAGAAGTCTGTAAACTTCCCAACGATTATACAATCTTAACCTATACGATGAAGGGTTAGGTACCCACTTTATAGCATATAACCTTCCCAAGGGTTATATAATCTTAGCCCGTACGATGAAGGAGAAGGTACCCACCTTATAGGGCAGAGTGTACCTGGCCACCATTTTGTTTTTCTTACACCACCAATTTGTTTTTCTGTAACAAAACTGTAACCTTCCCAACGGTTATATAATCCTTACCTATACGTTGAAGGGTCAGGTACCCACCTTATGAGTGTACCCGACCGCCATTTTTTTTCTGGGTGAAATGTAAACATGAACTTTGAAAACATAAACAAACGGTAGGTCCACTTAATCCTATGACATCTTATGGACTTTGAACTGTTTATCTCTAACAAATAAATAATTATTAGAGTCTCTTAATCCTATAACAACTGCTGGACTTTGAACTATTTATCTCTAACATATGAATAATTAGTAGAATCTCTTAATCCTATAACAACTGCTGGACTTTGAACTGTTTATCTCTAACATATAAATAATTAGTAGAATCTCTTAATCCTATAACAACTGTTGGACTTTGAACTGTTTATCTCTAAACCGTAAATAAATAGTAGAATCCCTTAATCCTATAACAACTGCTGGACCTTGAACTGTTTATCTCTAACATATAAATAAATAGTAGAGTTCCTTAATCCTATAACAGCTTTTGGACTTTGAGCTCTTAATCTCCAAACTTTCTTATCTTGCTGAAACATAAACAAAACAACTTTTCAATGTTCTACGTATTTTTAATCTCTTATAGTATAAATAATGGCCTTAAAAGGATTAACTTTTAATCTCTATAATATATCGATAAATCGAAACGACGGTATCACGCTGGCCAAAGAGGTGATGATACCTGATGGTGGGGGAACCTGACAGCCAATCAAATTCGACTATTCTCTTTCTATAAATAGGGCCTTTTCTTCGGAGCTCTTCCTAATTATTTCTTTGTGCTAGTTGCAACATTTCTGGAAACGTGTGAGTTTATCTTATTGTTCCATATCAGTTTATAAATTCGTTTTTAATTTTCTCATCGTTTAATTTTTTTTAACTATTTAATATTTTTTTCAAAGTTAAGATTAACTCTTTTGTTTTCAATTTTAATTTTTTGGTTCAATTTTTTTTTTCAATTCGTTTTTAATTTTCGCATTGTTTAATTTTTTTTCTTCTATATTAGTTTTTCTATTACTTATAATTGTATAATAATTTTTAAAAAATTAAGATTAATTCTTTTGTTTTCAATTAATTTTTATTTATTTTTTATTTAATATTTTTATCGTTAGAGTTTTAGTTATTTCATTTTAAATTAACTTTTTATTTTTATCATGTCGTCATTGAATAAGTGTCAATACTGCGACAGAGATTTTAGTAGGAACATTGATAGAGTCCATCGTGAAAATTCATGTTTGGCTACCCTGCCACGACGTTCATGTGTTTCCTGCGATAGTAGGATTTTTAATTCTGTTACGCAGTGCAGAAAGCATGTACGTCGCTGTCAGCCAGAAACACCGCTCGTCATGACAAAGCGAAGGCGGTTGGAGGCAGCTATGGGATCTCTATTTCAGATAGAAACATCATTTTGAGGAGACCTCAAGACTTTTTTCCTTCCATGTTCTGAAGCAATCGATGTAGTGGAATTTCTCTGCAATCAGACAGATACTCTATATCGATTGATTTCGATTTTGTTTTCGGAATCAGACGCTCCCCTTAAGTTCAATTTGGTATTGGAGGCAACGTACGAAAAAGTCCAAGGAGAGACGTGCGATCGTGCCTTCAAAACCAAAAATAATGCTATCTACGACATCTCTTCCATCTTGGATTGTCTAAGCGGAATGTATGCGAAAATGGCTACCGTGATGAAAGAGATGGCGATGAAGGGGAACTTTTTTTTTTTTTTATTATTCCCTCTACCCGGCCATTTCTGGCTTACGGGGTTTCAGCAGCAGTGGGGTGTTACGTATGGATAGCGATGCTACGATAGTAGAGGAGAATTGGGCGAGCTGGAACACGATTCCTCCATCCCCTCCACCGCTAACCTTAAGTGTCACGTGGTCTTGCCTCGACCCTACCTTAACCACCACGTGGTCTCACCTCGACCTAACCTTAACTATTAGACCACGCCCCTTTTTAGTCACGTGACCCCTATGCCACCCCCTTTTTGGTCACGTGACTCCTATGCAACGCCCCTTTTTAGTCACGTGACCCTTATGCCTCACCCCTTTTAGTCACGTGATCCAGTCACGCGGCCCATTGCACCCTCCGGTATATGCTCCGCCCACATGTTTTAGTCATGTGATCCAGTCACGTGACCCACGGCACCTCCTGACCTATGCTCCGCCCACAAGATTTACCCCCTCCACCCATTGAAGGGTTAGATACCCACCTTATAGAGCATGAATGTGCCTGACCTCCATTTTGTTTTTCTTACACCGCCATTTTGTTTTTATACAGTTTGAGAGACTTGAGGTTTTGTTGAAGGGTTAGGTACCCACCTTATAGGGCATGAGTGTACCCGGCCGCCATTTTGTTTTTATACGCCGCCATTTTGTTTTTATACAGTTTGAGAGACTTAAGGTTTTGTTATAGGATCGGGTACCCACTTTATAGTATGTAACCTCCCCAACGGTTATATAATCATAACCTATACGATGAAGGGTCAGGTATCCTCCTTATAGGGCATGAGTGTTTTTTTTGTGCCGCCATTTTTTTTTTTTTTGGTTGAAATGTAAACATGAACTGTGAAAACATAAACAAAGGGTAGGGCCACTTCATCTTATGACATCTTATGGGCTTTGAACTGTTTATCTCTAACATATAAATAAATAGCATAGTCCCTTAATCCTATAACAACTGCTGGACCTTGAACTGTTTATCTTTAAAACATAAATAAAAGGTAGGGCTTCCTAATATTTAAATAGCTTTTGGACTTTGAACTGATAATCCTTAAAACACAAATAAATAGCAGGGCCCCATATTCCTATAACAGCTTTTGGACTTTGAGCTCTTAATCCCCAACCTTTCTTATCTCGCATAAACATAAACAAAATAACTTTTCAACGTTCTACGTATTTTTAATCTCTTATAGGATAAATAATGGCCTTAAAAGGATTAACTTTTAGTCCTTTAAGTTCCTATCGAACTTTTAATCCCTAAAATATATCGACAAATCGAAACGACTGTATCACGCTGAACAAAGAGCTTATACCTTTTCATAGCTTTGAAATATTTTCAAAATACACGAGTCGGTATTAATAACTACGAATATTTCGCAGTAAATTTTAATTTATGAATATTAATTAATCATTAATTCATGTTCAACTTTTATACGTAAACAAAATAACTTTTTAAGTTCCTATCGAACTTTTAATCTCTAAAATACATCGACAAATCATAACGACGGTATCACGTTGGTCAAAGAGGTTATACCTTTTCATAGCTTTGAAATATTCTCAAAGGACACGGGTCGGTATTAATAACTTCGAACACGATGTAGTAAATTTTCAATACTTAATCAACACTAATTCACAATTAGTACTAATACTACAGGTACTCTGTTCGACTTGCCTGAGTATCGCCTGACTTGGCTCACAGCAGGTCGACTCATGCTTCGTTTCATAGCGGGTGGGGAGTAGAGGAGGAAGTATGGCGGGTGGTGGGGGAACCTGACAGCCAATCAGATTCGAGTATTCTCCTTCTATAAATAGGGTCGTTTTTGCGGATCTCTTTCTCATTATCTCATTGTGCTAATTAAAAGCATCTCTGGAACCGTTGAGTTGATTTTTCTTTAACATTCTGTTCATTTTGGTTGGAGTGTAGTTTTATCTTATTGTTCCATATCAGTTTATAAATTCGTTTTTAATTTTCTCATCGTTTAATTTTTTTAACTGTTTAATATTTTTTCAAAGTTAAGATTAATTCTTTTGTTTCCAATTTTAATTTTTTGCTTAAGTGTTGCTTAATTTTCTCATTGTTTAATTTTTTCTTTTATATTAGTTTTTCTATTATTTTTAATTGTTTAATAATTTAAAACAAATTAAGATTAATTCTTTTGTTTTCAATTAATTTTGATTTTTTCTTTATTCAATATTTTTTATAGTTAAGAGTTTTAGTTATTTCATTTTAAATTAACTTTTTATTTTTATCATGTCGTCATTAAATAAGTGTCAGTGCTGCGACATGAATTTTAGTAGGAACATTGATAGAGTCCATCATGAAAATTCATGTTTGGCTACCCTGCCACGACGAACATGTGTTACCTGTGGTAAGATTTTTAATTCTGTAACGCAGTGCAGAAAGCATATACGTCGCTGTCAACCAGAAACACGGCTCGTCATGACAAAGCGAAGGCGGTTGGAGGCGGCTATAGGACCTTTATATTGAGATCGAGACAGCATTCGGGAGAGACCTCAAGACATTTTTCCTCCCATGTTCTGAACCAATCGATGCAGTGGAATTTCTCTGCAATCAGACAGACACCCTACATCGGCTAATTTCAGAATATTTGGCGGAATCAGACGCTCCCCTAAAGTTTAATTTGGTTTTGGAGGCTACGTATGAAAACGTCAGAGGAGAGACGTGCGATCGTGCTTTTAAAACTAAAAATATAACGATCTATGACATCTCTACAATCTTGAATAGCTTGAGCGGAAGCTACTCGAAAATTGCTACCGAGATGGAAGAGATGATGATGAAGGGGAGCGGATGGTTCCTTAAATGTCTTGACGGTCTTCTTTTGAAAGTAAATCGATTTAGACCTCTATAATAATAATAAATACTCGTCATAATAAATTACAATCCATTTTTTTGAAATAAGAAGATGTTTTTAATTGTTTTTTAAATAAGATGTTTTAACTGTTTTTTTTTGTTTTGTTTTTTAAATGATCGAATGAAAGAAAGGTTTAAAGGAAATTTTCAATTATTTATCGCTTCCAGATGCTATTAAATATTTAATTTTTTAAAGTTAATTTTTTAGTTATTGATATATTATTGATGTTTTTATTTGTAAACCAAAGAATGAGTGCTATGGGATGTGTGTTATGGTCTCTGGCGTGGCTATAAAAGCTCGTAAACCAGTATGTTGAAAATCAGATGTGTGAATGATGGTCTTCGGCGAGGCCGGTATGGCCGGGCAAGTTGGGGCGAGTCCAGGGTGCCCAGTTCGGAACGGTGTAGGTTCGATTCCCACCTGGGGCAGTTAATATTTATTTTTTGGCGGCCCCGAGAAATAAATCTTGACACTCCCACTCTGGTTAGCTGTCGGGACAGAACCACTAAAGACCAAAAAAGAATGTACGTTACAAAATATTAACAGCAATATTATATCAACAAACCTCCCCGATGCACTCACACTTTGACGAGGTGGAGAGGCTTACTTCTAAATTATATTTAGAAAACTAAGATGAGTGCAAACGAAAATATGAATTTTATGAAACATTTAATCCTCATTTATTTATTTATTTAGTTTTAGTTTTTATTTATCATAGCCTAAAATATTCGCTAGGTCCCAGTCGGCGCGATAAGTATATAAGGGGGGAGAAGTGCAGCTATTCTTATCAGTCTTCAACATGCGTTTGGTAAAGCAACACCATACTCTGCGTATTTCCAATATAGAAGATCGGAACTGTTCCGATATAAAAATATCGAGACACGGTTCTCTATTGCCCGACTCTATCAGATGTCTAGTATGTGGACCATCAAATTGCGGGAAAACAAATCTCATGTTGAGTTTGATCTATGATCCTAAAGGTTTGAGGTATGAGAATATTTACTTATTCGCAAAATCTTTACATCAGCCAAAATATAGGCAACTAGCGCGAGTACTAGAACCTTTAGAGGATATCGTTTTTTTTCAATACGAAGACAGTTCAAATGTACCACCGCCGAAGGAAGCACGTGCCAATTCTATATTTATTTTCGATGACATCGCCTGCGATAAACAAGATAACGTTCGAGCGTACTTTTGCATGGGCCGGCATAATGGTATCGACATTTTCTACTTGAGTCGGAATTATACCAGAATTCCAAAACATCTAGTAAGAGAAAATGCAAATCTTCTAATTCTTTTCCGACAAGACGAACTTAATTTGAGAAGGATTTACGATGACCATGTCAACTCTTTGACAACTTTGAAATCTTTCAAAAAAATATGTCATTGGTGTTGGAAAGATGATAAATATACCTTTATCGTTTTAGATAAAGACAGAGAGCTTTCAGATGGACGATATCGAAAAGGTTTCGATACCTATGTAATACCTTGAATGTTCACCTTAAGGTCAGTCTGTGAGTAGACATGGAACCGTCAACATCTTCTGAAACGGTCACTCGCCAAATTATTGACATGAGAAGAGCGATTCAACAAAAATGCAACTTGTTGAAGAGAAGTAGAGAGGAAATTGATGAGTATTTGAAGGAAAAATATAAACCTGTCATCGACTCGATGAACAGATTACACGTTATCAAAACACCTTTAATCGATAATCAGACACATTTTTACTCTCCGAGTATAAAGAAGGAGGAAAAATTATCTGATATGACATCACAATCACTGATTGAGGGAATAAAGAGGCAGAGAATTGAGGAAACACCAATGGTTAGTTCATTACAAACATTGCGACCTAGATGGTTATATACAGACTCTCCAGAGGGCGATGGAGCAATAGGTGGTCCTTTGAAAGAGGAAGTGTTCGAAAATAGTCCCCAAGATGCTAGCCCGGTTGTAACAACCAAGGAATCGAGATCCTCTTTGCAAATGGTGAGAGAAGAAACACAAGCTCCTAAAGGCAAAGAAATAGTTGAGCGATGCTTGCAAGAGGTTGGCGAGGTAGCTTCGAAGTATATTAAAAAACTAGTCAACGATGACATAAAAGATCTCGACACGATTTATGGTATAATCTACGATGGCAATAGGTTCAATGTTGGAGATGCAGTGGTTTCAATTAGCAAAGATATTATTTCCGTGGGGGACGTTGATTACTGTGGCACATCAGGTCTTTTTGAGCTCTTGTTTATGGCAAATCCAAAACTCGATCTAGCGACAAAGGATGACTACGACAAGTACAAGAAAATATTGAATCAGACAAACGTTCACAAGAAGGAATACAGTCCCACTGGACCGATACGACAACTTAAGCACAATTTAAAATATAAAAAGGTGATCTCAAAACTATTTCCGCCGAAAAAAGGAAGTGGAATTGAAGACCCCAACATTTAAGTTAATAGATTGAGAGAGTTGATCGAATCTTCTGATAGCGCCAAGAAACGGATGGAGATTCGTCGTATAGAAACGCAACTCCGAGTAGGAGGTATAATAGCTTAGTGAAAAATGTCAATGGTCTCAGTTCAATATGACGACTGTCAAAGAACAGATCGTACGCGAGTTGCACAAACCGGCAAGAAGAACATTTCAGCGAAGAAATGTCCTACTAAAAGGTATCGATGATTTATGGCAGGCTGACTTGGTGGAGTTGATTCCGTACTCGCGAATATTTATTATTTAAGGGCTACAAGTACCTACTCACAGTGATTGATTGCTTTTCGAAATATGCTTGGGCTGTCCCGGTCAAGAATAAGACAGCGGTCGAAGTAAGGCGAGCATTCGAAAAGATATTGACTGAGAGAACACCTCGAAATCTTCATACAGACAACGGCAAAGAGTTCTACAACAAGGAATTTAAAATGCTGATGAAAAGCAGTGGTGAGATCAACCATTACTCTACATACAGCAACCTCAAAGCTTCGATAGTGGAAAGATTCAATCGAACATTAAAGTCTATGATGTGAAAAAAGTTCAGTTTACAAGGGAACTACAAGTGGCTCCCCATTTTGAGCTCTCTTCTCAGCGAATATAACAATAGAAAACATAGTACGATAAAGATGAAGCCGATAGATGTGCGAGGGAGGGAAATCGAAAAACGGCTTTTGCTCGAAGTGTACGGTAAAAAGGAACTCGCCGTGAAGATCGCCAGATATAGAGTCGGAGATCGAGTGAGAATCTCAAAATACAAGGCTCAGTTCGCTAAGCGCTATCAACCGTCTTGGACCTCGGAAATTTTTACGATCGCTCGGGTTAAAAACACTGTGCCCGTAACATATCACTTGAAGGATGACAGAGGCGAAAATATTGCAGGAGGATTCTATCAAGAAGAGCTGCAATTGGTCAAACATCCTGACTGCTACCTTGTCGAGAAGTTGATTAAAAGGAAAGGCAATAAAGTTTTGGTTAAATGGCTCGGTTTCGACAGTTCCCATAACAGTTGGGAGACAGCTGACAACATCAATATATGAGACTCGATCATGGCTATAATGATCATTCAGTCAGGAAACGCTGCGCTGACAACAACAAGAAGAAAAAGAAGCTACGAGTTATCATAACGCCAAAACGGATTGGAGGTAATACGATTAAACTGAGCGATGAAGCTAAACAATTTCAACGAATTATACCTAGAACAAAATTGAGCAATTTCGATAAACTTCTGTTGACGAAAGTGCATAAAATACGAGCGTTCCGAGGAGTGTTTATGAAAGACGAATTTCCCAGTAAACCGTGGAATAACGAATTCAATTTGGACAAGAGCTACGGAAAAGGTACTCATTGGGTATGCTATAAGAAAGTTGGACAATTGGTTTACTTCTTTGACAGTAGTGGGGCTGAACCTCCACCTGAGTTCGTTCACTATATGAAAAAATATAGAATCTCTAAAAACGATAAGCAATATCAAAAGACAGGAACTAATAATTGCGGCCGGTTGTGTCTCCTCTATTTACTGGATCTCATATAAACAGTCCCCGATCAGAGGCAGCCAAGGGTTTTGACTTCAGAAAGGTATATAAAGGGGCATCCACTAAAAGAATCATCATTCCGCTGAAGACTGTGTAGAAGAACATCATTGATTGCGTTATAAATCGAATCTCTTAAAACGATAAACAATATCAATAATCGTGAACTAATTGGTCTGCTGTGCCTCCTGTATTTACTGGATCTCATATAGACAGTTCCCAATCAGGAGCAACCATGGGTTTGGACTTCAGAAAGGTATATAAAAGCGCAGCCACGAACAGAAGCATCATTCCGGTGAAGACTGTTGAAGAGTGCAAATCGTTGACGACGATTAATATTAGATTTCTTCAAAGTGCTGGATACTGCGTCTTGTCATCAACATGGAAATATTAAATTTGGAAGAAACTGCTACTTTTGACAATTCAATTGAAGGCATTGAATTTCATTCTCATCATCCTTATTCATCTACAAATCTTCAGCCAGGGGATGAAATACGTATTAGTCTGCAACATCAAGATTTATATACTCTTCCTAGTCAAAGTCTGCTTTACGTCGAAGGAAAATTTCTCAAGGATGATGGTTCAGCAGTTCCCAATGCATCAAAATTAACTAACAACATGTTTGCATTTTTGTTTGATGAAATAAGATACGAACTGTGTGGAGTGGAAATAGATCGCGTGAAAAATCCGGGAATTACTTCGACCTTGAAAAATTTGGTTTCGCTCAAGGGAGGTTCCCAGTTTTTAGATAACTGGGGATGGTGCTATCCAAAAAATGATACACTAAACATTACATCAGCAGAGGGGTACTTCAACTTATGCGTTCATTTATCATCTCTTCTTGGATTCTATGAAGATTATCAGAAGATTGTAATGAACGTGAAGCAAGAACTGATATTTGTTAGAAATAGACATGATGAAAACTGCTATATAACGAAGCGACCAGGAACCGGAATTGAGGTGGCTCAAAAGTGTAAAATAGAACTGGAGAGCCTATGCTGGAAGCTGCCCTATGTCACAGTAAATGAACATCAGGGACTGGCTTTGATGCGTCATCTGAAATCAGATATTTTCACTAGGTTTTAGAACCTGGGAACTTTACGATTATCCTTTACTACCAGCAAGTCAGAGACAATCTGGCCCGTTAAAACTTCAAGTCAGCTGGAAAAACCACGTTATATCATATTAACTTTTCAAACTGAAAGATTGAATAATCATGTAAAAGATGCAAGCAACTTTTATCATTGTAATATTTCCAACGTCAAATTGTATTTAAATTGTAAAGCTTATCCTTATGATGATTTGAATATAGATATTTCATCCAATCGGTTCGCCCTGCTCTACCATATGTACGCTTCATTTCAAAATTCCTATTATGGCGCACAAATGCAACCTCTGTCTTCTTTACAAAACTTTAAAGAAAAAGCACCTTTAATCGTAATAGATTGTTCGAAACAATCTGAATCTATAAAAAGTGGACCAGTAAATGTAAGATTAGAATTCGAATCAAAAACTATATTTCCGTCGAATACTACAGCATATTGTCTAATTATACATGATAGACTCGTAGAATATAACCCTCTAATTGGTACGGTTCGGCGAATGGTATAAAATGAGGTGAATCCTTTACTTAGTGTTCAGTATGGTTTCGGCTAGTGTAGTGATTGTAGACTTCCAGTGCTTTGTAGATAGCCTGGAAGTTTATATTATTGAAGAGTTTTCTCTTTTTGATCAAGCTTTCAAGTCGTCAAGACATTGGATTTTTAAACCACCGAAGCAATATACACAAACTGATAAAAGTAGAACAAACTATTGGCTAGAAAATTATTATAATAAAATTAAATGGGAATATGGGGAAGTTGAATATGAAATTATTGAATAAATTTTCAACTTTATTGATTGTAATTATAAATTTGTTTTTGTTAAGGGTCGAGATAAGAAACTATTTCTATCACAAAATTTGTACAATTGTTCTGTAGTCAACTTGGAAGATTTTGGTTGTCCGAAAATTGATTCACTCATCTTAGATGAACAAGGCAACCATTGCATCATGCATAATTTTTCTCAAGAAAAATGCACGCAGTATCGGACAAAGGCTTTAGAAGCATGGATAAAAAATAATTGATTTAAATTCTATTCACCTTGAATGGAATGGGTCACTGGCGTGGTTTAAACACCCGTAAACCCTAAATGGAATGGGTCACTGACAAGGTTTAATCACCTGTAAAACCTTAATGTAAGTCACTGGCGAGGTCTAAAAATCCGCAAACTTGATTGTGTGAGTGAATGAGAGGTGAATAGATCTCCAATTAGTTCAACAGAATTGTTCCAATGCTTTTGTTTCTCTTTTAATTGCACGAAAATACAACAAAAAAAAATCTAAATTTTTATTAAATATATTTTTATCTTTACCTGTATCGAAAATAAAATTTTTCTTATCAGGCTCATAATTATTATTGCTCAGGGCTACGATATTAATATTTGCAATGCCGACCAGCCTGCCATTTAGCAAAATGTTCTGCTTATTATACATTTCATGATGATATCATCATTATTATTTTTTTTCCAAATTAAATTTAAATACAATTAGAGGGTTTAGTTTTATTATATCATAGATTAGAGAAGGCTTATATTTTGTTCTGTTTAAATATATATATTTTTTGTATTTTAAAAATTAAGTTTTATTTAATTCTGACATGTATTAGTTTGGAGATTAAATTGTATGTTTGTTTTGTATAAATTTCACAAGATCAAATTTTATGTTTGTATTATAACTTTATTTTGTATTAGTGTTACATTATAAATAAAAATTAAATTAAAAAAAAAAATATATAAAAAAAATAAATAAAAAAATTACAAAAACCTCTTCGTTGTACCTTTACCTTGACGTGGTGAAGAGGCTTAAGGCTTAATGCCGAACTAAAAAAGGTAAAAAACTTAAGCTAAAATTAATATTATCATTACCTATCCTGATATCATTGAAGTATTGAGAGTTCAAAGTCCAAGGAAGGATTAAGAGATTGAGCATTATTGCGAAAGCTAAATTTGTTTACATTTTAGTAGAAGGATTAAGAAATCCTATATTATTCTTTATATTTTAGGAATTAAGAGCTCAAAGTCCAAAAGCTGTTATAGGATTAAAGGACTATGCTATTAATTTCTTTGTTAGAGATAAAAACAGTTCAAAGTCCAAACACTGTTATAGGATTAAGGAACTCTACTATTTATTTATGGTTTAGAGATAAACAGTTCATAAGGAACTCTACTATTTATTTATTTTATAGAGATAAACAGTTCAAAGTCCAGAAGTTGTTATAGGATTAAGAGACTCTACTAATTATTTATATGTTAGAGATAAACAGTTCAAAGTCCATAAGATAGGATTAAGTGGCCCTACCCTTTGTTTACATTTCACCCAGAAAAAAAAATGGCGGTCGGGTACACTCATGCCCTATAAGGAGGGTACCTGACCCTTCAACGCATAGTGTATGATTATATAAGCGTTGGGAAGGTTACAGACTATAAAGTGGGTACCTGACCCTTCATCGTATAGGTTATGATTATATAACCGTTGGGGAGGTTACAGACTATATAGTGGGTACCTGACCCTTCATCGTATAGGTTATGATTATATAACCGTTGGGAAGGTTACAGACTATAAAGTGGGTACCTGACCCTTCATCGTATAGGTTATGATTATATAACCGTTGGGGAGGTTACAGACTATAAAGTGGGTACCTGACCCTTCATCGTATAGGTTATGATTATATAACCGTTGGGAAGGTTACAAACTATAAAGTGGGTACCTTACCCTTTATCGTATAGGTTATGATTATATAACCGTTGGGGAGGTTACAGACTATAAAGTGGGTACCTTACCCTTCATCGTATAGGTTATGATTATATAACCGTTGGGGAGGTTACATACTATAAAGGGGGTACCTGACCCTATAATAAAACCTTAAGTCTCTCAAACTGTAGAAAAACAAAATGGCGGCGTATAAAAATGGCGGCCGGGTACACTCATGCTCTATAAGATGGGTACTTGACCCTTCAACAAAACCACAAGTCTCTCAAACAATAGAAAAACAAAATGGCGGTGTAAGAAAAACAAAATGGAGGTCAGGCACATTCATGCTCTATAAGGTGGGTACCTAACCCTTCAATGGGTGGAGGGGGTAAATCTTGTGGGCGGAGCATAGGTCAGGAGGTACCGTGGGTCACGTGACTGGATCACGTGACTAAAACATGTGGGCGGAGCATATACCGTAGGGTGCAATGGGCCACGTGACTGGATCACGTGACTAAAAGGGGGCGGGGCATAAGGGTCACGTGACTAAAAAGGGGCGTGACATAGAGGTCACGTGGCCAAAAAGGGGGTGGCATAGGGGTCACGTGACTAAAAAGGGGCGTGGCCTAATAGTTAAGGTTAGGTCGAGGTGAGACCACGTGGTGGTTAAGGTAGGGTCGAGGCAAGACCACGTGACACTTAAGGTTAGCGGTGGAGGGGATGGAGGAATCGTGTTCCAGCTCGCCCAATTCTCCTTTACTTACGATGAAGGGGAGCGGTTGGTTCCTTAAAGGTCTTGACGGTCTTCTCTTGAAAGTCAATCGATTTAGACCTCTAGGCACCTCCAGCTATATAGCGCTTCCATCGAAAATAGCTGCTAAAAAAGCTATTATCTTGTTCATATTAGTTACTGTTAATATTATCTATCATCAGATGATGGCAAACATTCTAATATTGACATTTTGCTCATATTAGTTACTGTTAATATTATCTTTCATCCGATTATGGCAAACATTCTAATATTGACAGTCACCTACACAAAACAAGACATTTTGACCCGGAGACGATGTAGAAATATCTAATAAATAGTTATCATTTCATGAAAGAAATCAAACAATTTGAATTATGAAGCGAGTATGGAGAAGGGTTAATATGAATATTTCTAAATTATCAGTATATTTCTGGAAGAATCCTGAATTTTTGAGTCTCTTAAACAGCAGTAAATATCTGGCCAGTCAACGTTTCACCAATTCGGGCATCATTAGGAATGAAAAAAACAACAACGACATAATATCATACAAATGGGGACCAAATATACACATCTTACATCGACATTCTCAAATAATATCAACTACAGATAATAAATCATCTCAAAACAGTTTTATATATAAATATTTGCTAATAAAATATTTTATTTTATTTCTAAAATCATTAAAATTTACTAAAATCAATAAAGTAACAGGCAAAATCAATTATAAAAACAAAAAATTCTGCAAATTATTACACAATGGTTTATTATTTCCACTTATTTATTCCACTTGTTTATTATTACACAAAAATATCTATTCTGTCAAAGTAAAAAATATGAAGCAGTTAATAACCAAAGGAAAAGAAATTTGAAGCTTGTCACAAGATGTTCGCCGTGAGAGTGCCGAACTGTGTTAATTAAAAAAACTGCGTCAATACAAGTAGGCTGTGATGTAAAATGATACAGAGGAAATATTTGATGTGCACGTCACTAGGAAAAAGTAAAACGAAATTCATTACGCTATATCTCAGCTAATAATGGTCCGATTTAGGTGATTTCTAGTTCATTTTGTAGGGATTTTCGTAAAGAAACAAAACAAAACTCGTTATGATGATTCCAAAACAACTTACATTTTCTCTCTATCTTTATAAATGACCGAATTATGGGCTTATGAGATCTCTAATCGGCCGTCATTTTGAAAAAACGGACGGATGGTAATGTCGAGTTACGAGGATCATCCCGGGGTGACCTGTGACTTTGGTACCGAATCTCAAGAAAATCGGTCCAGTAGTCTCCGAGAAAAGCCGCGGACAGCGTACGGCGGACGGCGGACGGACGGATTTTTTTTTATTCGATATTTGGATTCTACGTATCTTGAAACTTAAAACCACCAAAAAAAATTTCCTTGGTCGATTCCAAAGGTCTATTAATGAAAATAATAAACCAAAATAATATCTAAAATTGGTTAAAATATACTAAAAAATATAAAGCTATGTTAAAAATTAGAGATGAAAGACCAGTAAAGCAGTAAAAGACCTACTCACAAGATATCATTAATGTAAAAGAAAATGATCGATTCGGTCAAACATTAAGCATGGTATTATTGCCGAACTGTATTTTTCCATTAGAAGTTGATGAGAAATAACTAAAATCAATAAAAACCGCTAAAGTTACTAAAAACACTAAAATTATGGGACTTCAAGTTATGAAAAATGTAAATATTTAGAGTTGATCAAGTGGTACCCAGGCGAGAGGCCTCCACGTGCTGAGTAAAATGAAGGGTTGGAATCGTAGGAGAAGAAGTCCAGGTGAGAAGAGGAGATTTTTTTTTAATTTTTCCTAGTGATTCTGGATGATCATATGAGGCCGGAGGAGTTCGGTTATTCTCGAATCGGGAGCACCCTAAGGCAGACTAGGGAGGTCGAGGTGGGGGCCCGTGGAAAAACGAGGGCGAACGAGCGTCACCGAGCACAATGATCGGGCCCGGCCTTACTGCTCCGATGGTATCCGATGGTATCCGAGAGTAGCCGAAAGAAGCCGATGACATCGCAAGGTCTGATAAGAGTGCAACTAGGAACCAGGGTTGTTAATTATAATTAAGTTCAGAAAAGGGGAAAAACAATTTAGGAAAGGCAAAAAATCTGTTGAGAAGACTATATTTACATAAAATTTAAATATTGGGAAGGTTAAAGAAAACGTAAACAAATAGGCAGGTAAAGGTAAACATTCGGAAGATTGCTTAAATCACAGACATTGTGAACATTATGTAAACTAGCCAGGAAAACCCACAAGTGGAGTAAGGTGTTGCGCCCTAGCGGACAGAAAATGTATAAACATTGAGGAGGTTATAGAAAATTAAAAAAAAAAAAAGAAATAGGTAGGTAAAGATAAAAATTGGAAAAAATTGTATAAAATGTAAACATTGAGAACTGAAAAAGGTACAAAACTTTAGCTAATAATAATGACGTCACCTATCCAGATATTATAATATTATTAAAAGGCTTTATATCATCGTTTGAAAATGATAAAGAAACTTTAAGGATTTAATATTTAATCCTTTTACGGGGTTTTAATAGTTTATACAATAAGAGATTAAAAATACATATAAGATTAAAAAGTTGTTTTGTTTATGTTTAAGCGAGATGAATAATGATAGAGGATTAGCTGTTCAAAGTCGAAAAGAACAGCTTTCATAAGAGTAAGAAGCCCTACATATTTATTTATGTTTTAGAAATTCTGTATATTTGTTTATGTTGTAGATATTAACAGTTCAAAGTCCTTTGTTTACTTTTAAAGGAAGGATTAAGAGAAGAGTATTATTGCGAAAGCTACATTTTTTTACTTTTTAGCGGAAGGATTAACAAGTCCTAAATCATTCTTTATGTTTTGGTATTAACAGCTCAAAGTCCAAAAGCTGTTATAGGATTAAGAATTAGTATGAATTAATTATTAAGAATTAGTGTTAATTAATGATTAATTAATATTCCTTAATTAAAATTTACTGTGACGTGTTCGTAGTTATTACACCGATCGTGTAATAAATAGTGTACTTTGAAAATATTTCAAAGATATGAAAAGGTGCAACCTCTTTGGCCAGCGTGATACCGTCGTTTCGATTTATCAATATATTTGTAAATTTGTAAGTCTATTGATTATACAATCACAGATTAAAAATACATAGAAGATTAAAAAAGTTGTTTTATATACGTATAAAAGTTGAACTGTTTAAGGATTAACAGTTCAAAGTCCATAAGCTATTAAAAGATTAAGAAGACCTACTATTAGTGATAATTAAAAATTAGTTGTAGGAACTTAAAGTTCGAGTATGAATTAATGATTAATTAATATTCATCAATTAAAATTTACTACGAAATGTTCATAATCGTGTATTTTGAAAATATTTCAAAGCTATGAAAAGGTATAACCCCTTTGGCCAGCGTGATACAGTCGTTTCGATTTATCGATATATTTTAGGAATTAAAAGTTCGATAGGAACTTAAAGGATTAAAAGTTAATAATTTTAAGACAAGTATTTATACTATCAGATATTAAAAATACGTAGTACATTGAAAAGTTGTTTTGTTTATGTTTCAGCGAGATAAGTAAAGATAGAGTATTAACAGCTCAAAGTCCAAAAGCTGTTATAGGAATAAGAGGTCCTACTATTTATTTGTGTATTAAGGATTATCAGTTCAAAGTCCGAAAGCTATTCAAAGATTAGGAAACCCTACCATTTATTTATGTTTTAGAGATAAACAGTTGAAAGTCCAAAAGCTATTAAAGGATTAAGGGACTAATCTATTTATTTATATGTTAGAGATAAACAGTTCAAGGTCCAGCAGTTGTTATAGGATTAAGGAACTCTACTATTTATTTATATGTTAGAGATAAACAGTTCAAGGTCCAGCAGTTGTTATAGGATTAAGGGGCTCTATTATCTATTTATATGTTAGAAATAAACAGTTCAAAGTCCAAAAGCTGTTATAGGATTAAGGGGCCCTACTATCTATTTATATGTTAAGATAAAAAGTTCAAAGTCCAAAAGCTGATATAGGATTAAGGGGTCCTACTCTTTGTTTATGTTTTCAAAGTTCATGTTTACATTTCTACTAGAAAAAAAAGATGGCGGTCAGGTGCACTCATGACCTATACTGCTACTGGTACTGGCAAAGGTGGGGGGACAAAGTCCGGTAAGTGGGTCTGATGGCCCTTTTTTCCAACCTGGGGGTTACCAATAGAGATAGCTTATTAACCCTCCATGTCGAACCTTCTGGTTTTTCTGATGAAGTTCAGAAGGGATGTCCATTCAATGGAGGGAGCCTCTTGTATTCTGATTCTATCAGATCCTAACAATCTGTATCTCAGCGACGCATATCTATTACATTCGGCTATGCAGTGTAGAGCAGTTTCAGGTGCCTGCCCACAGGAGTGGCAGGTCTCATCTCCTACTATTCCACACCTCTTTAAGTGTCTTTTAAGCCTGCAGTGCTTTGTAAGTACCTCTATAAGCAGTCGGAGTTTCTTTCTGTTGAGGCCCAGCAGCCACTTGGTTCTAGAAACAGAAGGGTTTTTAATTAGTTCCTTAGCCTGTCTGAGGCCCGCACACTCCCTCCATCCATTACTTGCCATTTTCCATGTCCAATCCTGGACCTTCTTACGTTGATACCTTTTAGAGAGGCCTACTGAAGGTTCTGACCCAAAGATAGGGTTCTCAGCATCTTCTCTTGCAAGCTGGTCGGCTATTTCACTGCCTTTGATTCCTTTATGTCCAGGAACCCATAATAATTCCAATCTCTTCGAACAGGCGAGTAGATCCAATGCCTGTTTACACTCTTTTACCAAAACGGAAGTTACCCTAGAGGATTCCTGGGATTGGAGAGCCGATTGGCTGTCTGAATAGAAAGTAATTCCAGCCCTGTCGCAACTGATAACTTCCGTACATGTGGCCGCAGACAGTATCGCGAACACTTCTGCTTGGAACACAGTAGAGTGTTAACCTTGTGGTAGACTTATGTTACTGCCTAAATCCTCTATATAGACACCCGATCCTGCTAAGCCGGTAGAGTCCTTCCATGATCCATCCGTGAAACAGGATAGGTTGCCTGTTTGAGTGGCTATTGAACCCCTTTCCCAGTCGAATATACTAGAATATGTATATCACTATGTATAGAATAGTATAGTATATATAGTACTGAGTATAGTATATATGTATAGAATAGTATCTCACTTTAGAGTCTAAAGTAAGGTTTCTGTTAAGTGGAGGACAACAATATTGAAGGATAGGAATCTCCTTTTCCACTACTTTGGCAATTACTGAGTGGCCTGAGGGTTCGCCCCGCACTTGCCGCTGTCTGTTTTCCTTAATTGTTAGATAGGCCATAACCGCTTCGACTCTCAGCCATAGGTGAAGCGGTGTTAGGTATATGAGGACTACTAATTAAAGCCTTGGTAGGTGTGGTACGAAACGCACCCGTAATGCTCATACATGTCATCCTTTGAATACGGCTGAGTGTACGAACATGGGAGGCCCTATTCAAGACTGTCTACCACACTCTGCTTCCGTATTGAATTCTAGGGCTGTATATAATAATCGCTGTGTATATCCAGTGCATGACCCTAGGCTTAAAGCCCCAGGTTGTGCCCACAGCGCTTCTAACATGCCAAAAGATGCTATTGCTTTCCTTTTGGTTTCAGTCAAATGGGGACCTCAGTTTAGTTTGGAATCCAAAATAATCCCATCGTATTTGACTTGTTGACTTAATTGGAGCTGTTTGCCAAAAAAGGTAGGAGCCCTAAAAGCGTCCAGCTTCCGTTTCTTGGTAAAGAGAATCAACTCAATCTTAGTTGGATTAACCGAAAGTCTAACTTCATTGCACCAAGTCTGAACAATATCGCAGCCAACCTGCATGCGCTAGAAGATGGTGGCAATAAACTTACCTGTTATGAGGATTACTCCATCATCTGCAAACGCCTGGGCAGAGAATCCGGCCTCCTCTAATCTTCTTAACAACTTGTCCATTACACGGCACCAGAGCAGTGGGGAGATGCAACTCCCTTGAGGGCAACCTGTGAAGGCCTACGCCTCTAGTCTGGTGCCCTCCTCTGAGACGACTATTGTTCTGTTCTTCAAAACAAATCCGACCCATCTGGCTATCGCAGCTAGGACAGATATTTCTTTTAAGGCTTTGCAAACTGCCTCAGGCATGGTCCTGTCAAATGCCCCTTCAACATCGAAAAAGAGCCCAAAGGCGGATTCTTTGTATACCAAGATCTTTTCTATTTTTCCTACTAGGGAATGTAGGGCAGTTTCTGTTGATTTTCCCTGGAGGTAGGCATGCTGTTGAGGGTGAAGGGAATGGAGTGGTAGAAACTAGAAGGTGTACTGCTACCAGTTTCTGCAGGATCTTAAAAAGAAAGGAGGATAGGCTGATAGGTCGAAAAGCCTTAGCAACACTATAATCCTCCTTACTATTCTTCGGGATAAAAGCTATTAGAGATTTCCTCCACGATTCTGGAATGTACCCGATGGCTAGAGAGGCTCCTAGTAGTACTCTGATTCGGGGGAGCAGAGCATTGAGGCCCTCTTTGAGCATACATGGGAGGATACCGTCGGTGCCTGGGGCTTTATACGGCTTGAGCTCCCCGACAGCCCACCTAATGGCCCCGCCACTGACTATGGACTCCGCTAGAGCCCAATCTTCCTCTATATCATTAGTATCACTGCTAGGGTAGATACTTGAGGGTGAGTTGACTAAATTAGTAATACTACAACCCGGAAAGTGGGTCTCCATTAGGTGGGACAAGGTGTCCACCAAGTTGGAGATCCAGAGACCGTTGGGTTTCTTTAAGGCTCCCAGTGGCTGTTGGGCGTCATTCCCAAGCAGCTTAACAAGACGAGAGGCTTCTGGCGTGCATTCTATATTGCTACAGAACTTACGCCAGCCATCTCGTTTATGTTTTCTTATTTCTTTTTTGTATAAGTTAGAGGCGATACGGTACAGATCCCAGTCAGCCTTCTGCTTTGATTTATATGCCTTTCTTGTAGCCTTTTGTAGTTTAGACAAGTCAGTGGACCACCACCTGATCTTTTTCCTAGGTTCTGCCTTTAAGGGGCAGGCCACCTCATATGCGTCTTTTACTATTCTCTCTAAGAGGATAGTTTCTTCATCTATCTGAACTTTGGTTTGAAGTCTGCCCATAGGGAGATATAGATATCTATCCAAACTTTCCCTGAATAGATTCCACTCAGTGTTTCTGGGATTTCTTTCCAGAGATGGGGAGGTTTGTTAAGGATTAATCTTAAATGAGATCATCCTATGGTCGGACAGTGTGATATTCGAGGTGGTCTTCCAGTCTTTACAAAAGTCCTTCATCTGACTTGAAGCGAGTGTGATATCTAGAACCTCGCTTCTGACTCGAGTGACAAAAGTAGCTTCGCTACCTCTGTTTAGTATCTCTAAATTTGTAGAGGCTATATATTCGAGCAAGGATTCCCCTCGGTCATTCGTATCTGAACTGCCCCACATAAGGTGATGGGTGTTAATGTCTCCGCCTACTAAGAGAGGAAGATCAACCTTTTTTGCAAAGCGGAAGAGACTATCTATGTAATGATAAGATGGATCCAGATTATGGAGTACATATATGGAGGCAATAATCATTTTAAGCTTAATATTACTGACCTTGGGAGTTATAGCCAGGGCCACTACATCCTTCGTATTTATCTGGGACAAAAGTAGTATCTGAAGGTCTTTAGAGACTCAGATACATGACCTTGGTGGTCATGGGTGGACGGATGATTCTTCCACCGATAACCCCGAGTCTTATAATCATTCCCCTAAAACAATAAGGTTCTTGTATTAAGACGAGGGTGGATTTCACCCCCGAAAAAAGCTTCGCCAATTCAGCCGTAGCCGACTTATTATGCTGTAAATTAATTTGTCTTACCTCGATCCCAGCGTTCACCATGATCTTGGCAGATGGAGGAGAAGGAAGTGGGAGGAGCAGGGGCCTATTGGCGCTCGTTCCTCCCTTGATCCTCCTGTAAGGGCTCTGGTCTAGCTGGTGCCGAAGGCGCCTTCCAGACGATCAGCGAAACCAGCTCATAGCTTGTCCGCCAACCGAGCGCCTCCAGCCAGGCGATCGTGCTTGTTGGGACTCTGAAGATGCCACTCTGATGCCCCAAATCGCCTTCCAGTCCCAGGAACTGCCACTGGTTAGTTACCGCCAGTTCTGGATTCTGAAATTCCAGGAGGCTGACCAATCTGTTGGGTTCGATCACCTCGGCTCCCAGCCCAATAGCAATTCTAGTGGGCCAGGGACCCTCGGCGGACCGCCTCGCTACGAACCAACGGTCCGTAGGAGGTACCCAGTTGAGAAGCCAGTCCCTGGTTTCTTCATTTTTACAGGTTAGGAGGAACCATCCCGGTTCCACATGATGACCTGAGTTTATAAACTCTAGAGGACTTCTTCTGGGCCGTGGCTTATACGCCCTCCTCTCAATCTCAGCTATGAGGAGCCTTCGGATGAGCTGAGCCTCCTTCTGAGTAATGGAGGCGCCCTCCTGGCTCCCCATTATGACCACCTGCAAGGCCCTTGTGCTGGAAGCAGCTCCTCCTGGGCGCTCTGCTGGGAAGATGGTTCCGCTACAGGCTCATTGGTCCTCCTAGGGGAGGATCTTGCTCTTTTAGAGTCTTGCCGAGGCGTGTCGGTCGGTGGAGGCTCTTCCATAGGCCTTACTCGCTTTTGGTACTGGGTAGACGGGCCTGATCAGAAGGGTGCTACCTTGAGGAAGTTCTTCCCCACCGTCCAAGCAAGATTGAAGGGGAGATGGGTCCTTCCTGATTACTGGGTCTCGCAGATGCTGACAGGGCATGGAGATTTCCGGGGGAAACTGCACGACCATGGAAAAGACATAGACCCCCTGTGCCCCACCTGTGGAGTCCCTGAAACAGCAGAACACGTCATCGTAGTCACCGAAGTAGAAGGACACCGTGCCAGGTTGTCGAGAAAGACCGGAATCTTCTCCCTCGCCGAGTCGGACTTTCCCCGTCTGATGGAGGAAGAAGTGTACCCCTTCTTCAAGGAGTTCATATACGAGTGGAAGGAGGTGGTGGGCCCTGAGCACTTCACACTGGGAAGGGCCAGACTACCCGACGTCGGCGAGCCTGAGGATGGTTGATGGGATCCGGACGGAATCAGCGGACCGGGTAGGCTGGACAGGCTTCCTGACGGATGCAGCTAGGGAGAGAATCCGGACGGATGCGCTGGACCAGGAGGGCTGTACGGCACCGGACGGATGGAGAGGATAAGGTGCAGCTCTAAGGTGCGCAAACGTACACCGGGCTGCACCACAGTAGCAGGAGTATTGTTCCCAAAAATAAATGATCCTCATTGATTATTGTACAATAAGAGAATAAAATAAAAGTGTAGCTCTCATTGGTGGCAGTGGCACACGCTACCTCAGCGTAATACCCCGCTGCCGCCACGACCCCGTATGACCGAAAGGTCAGGTAGGAGGAAGAGAAAAAAAAAAAAAAGACGGGCCTGCTATTGGAGCGCGCACCGGGCCCTTCCCTCCCCACGCGTCGGGAAGGAGGGGTGGGCGGAGGAAAAGCCCTGTCCTCCCTCTCCCGAATCGGCTCGAGGACAGTTTCCGGGCCGCACCCCTCTAGCCGAGCCAGAAGGTAACGGCCCACGGGGCGCCCGCTGGTGCTAGGCCGCCTGTGGGTAGCCGGTTCAGAGAAGGGGTTTTAACGCCTTATTCTGATGGCCTCCCGTTCAGCTTGCCTTCGAATAGCCTCGACCAGCCTTTTTTTTTTGCCTATATATTTTCTTTTTTTGCTTAGCTCTAGCTATGGTAGCGGCTTTGAGCTCCTCTCCCTCCACTCTAGGTGCTCTGCCGCTAGTAGTTGGCTGGTTTAGCCGTTCCATCTCGATCGGTGGAGTCGACCGAGAGCGGGAGGGCTCTTCATCAGATCATGCGACGGTATAGGGTCGCAGCATCCTAGACCGTGTGGGCACAGCAACCTGCTCTGGCTTCAAAACTTGTTGCGGTCTGGGATGACCGCTCTTCCTCAACCGGCGCGTGCCAGCTGCTGCTCATCTTCTTTTAATTTATCCATTGGTAAACTTTTTTTTTTTGTATCTGTATTGTATATTGTGTGGTGTTAGAGTAGGTGTGCATCCGTCCTCGCCGCCTTCTCCACTTGGTCGGAATAGGTAAGCTCCCAGGAGAGAAGTCCAGTGGCCTCGGGAGTGCAACTCCGGTCCGTGCAGCAGGGTCCCATCCAGTCACCTACTGTCATTACTGCAGCGTCCGAACTTTTACACTGGGCTGATAGAGCAGCCACTCCTTCCAGGTTAGGATGAGCGGGCACCTGTACTATCCCAGCGGCCGAGGAGTGCCATACCTCGTTTATCCTCTGTACCCTCTTGCACAACCCCCCAGGAGGGCTGGACCAGCCGCCTGGGTGACGGCAAGGGGCGGATGTAGTGACCTTTGTGTGTTAATGTTCTGTAATTGGGTGCGGTAATGATGTGTGCTCCTCCGGTTGCTAATCCGGACAGGTTCGCGCCTAGCCTGGCACTAAGAGTCAGAAGGAGAAGATCGCCTCGAAGCAGCCTGACCTACTTCCCCATCCGGGGCGGCTATCCAGGAGAGGTAGTCCTGGGTTGTGTACTGTAAATGACCTTAATGTTGCTGAGTGCTGTTATAAGTGTACTGTGTGGCGTCAGAATGGATGTTCCCCCAACCTTAAGGACCAGTGACTGTTTGCGGTAATAATAACCGTGCGATGGGGCCGCCAACTCCCTACGCCAAGACTCATGCCCTATAAGATGAGTACCTGACCCTTCATCGTATAGGTTAAGATTATATAACCGTTGGGAAGGTTATATACTATAAAGTGGGTACCTAATCCTTCATTGTATAGGTTAAGATTGTATAACCGTTGGAATGGTTACAGACTTGTTACAGAAAAACAAAATAGTGGTGTAAGAAAAACAAAATGGCGGTCGGGTACACTCATGCCCCATAAGGATTTATCGATATATTTTAGGGATTAAAAGTTAATCCTTTTAAGGCCATTATTTAATCTCTTATATGTATACTATAACAGATTAAAAATACGTAGAACATTGAAAAGTTGTTTTGTTTATGTTTCAGCGAGATAAGAAAGTTTGGGAGTAGAGAGTTGACAGTGGTCGAGTGCACATCGCTTAATCCTCTACAGCTCGCTGGGATTATCAGGCCAGTCCTGTCCAATATTATTACTAACCATTATTTTACTCAGCTGGCATATTTGCGTCTGCTGTTAATTTGTACTAATTATCACCTTTTCAGTGATTTTTTTTTTCTTACTTAATTTCTGTGTAAACTAATATGTGCTGGTGGAATCGCGTAAACGGCTCCCAAAGCATGGCCCTTGACGACCCAGGGGACAAAAAAAACCCTGATCCCATATCAAATAAAAAAGAAAATGAACTTTCAGTAGAAAATACACCAATAAAACATTTTGAAAATTCACCAAAATTCTTGAGACACTTTCGAGCCCCTTTTATTGTAATTATTGAGAAAGACGAAGACAACAAACTCGAGACATTTCATGACATGAAAATTGGAAAGCTTTTGGGTTTAAGCAATTCAGAAGTAATTTCTGTTAGGAGAAAAAATAAAAATCAAATCGAAATTAATTTTAAAACTTACGAATACGCTAATCGATTTTTATCAAACTGCTTTATCAAAACTAACAATCTTAAAGCTTTCATTCCGAAACAATACACAGTTAAATACGGCGTTATTAGGGGAATTCCAATTAACATTGATGTAAAAGAGATTCTCGAAAATTTAGTCAGTGCAGAAAAAATAATTAGTGTATGTCGTCTATATCGCCGAGAAGTCAAAACAGAGGAGGTTTTAAAAGTACAAACACCTTCCGTACAAATAACTTTTCACTCTCAGCGCCTACCTGAAAACGTCACCCTTTACCAAGCTCCGCGTAAAGTTCAGCCATATATTTTTAGGCCTCTCTTTTGCGGAAACTGTTTAAATTATGGTTATTTGTTTAAGTTATGTAGCAATTGTGGAGACATTACTCACCAAACTAACGAGTGTGGGAACACTACCAAATGCATACACTGCAAACTTCAGCATTTGCCAACAGATAAATCCTGTTCAGAAAGAAAACGCCAAGAAAAGATTAAACAAGTAATGGCAACACAGCCCATTAATTACAAAGAAGCGGCTAAGCTAATACAGCCAATAGCCACTTTTAATAGGTTCTCCCCTCTCGATTTTCCGGAATTACCCCATACAGAGTCACAAAATCTTTACAAGGTACAAAATATCAATCAGACTCGAACTTTAACAAATTTCTCAGCTCAAAATCACAGGAATAGATAAATTAAAAGACCGCGTATTAGATTATCCTCTGATCACTTTTGGAACTTACCGAACTTACCCCCTCCTCCCATCTCTGAGGCATCTCATCCAATTCATACCAGTCCAAAAAGTTTCACTTATAGTAACCCACACAAAGGCACACTAGATTCAAAATATATACAGTTCCTCAATTCTTTAATTTTGAAAATAAGGAACTCATCAGATGAAAAGGAAACTGTCAATATAATCGGTCAATCATTTTATAATTTTGTTCAAGACAATAAACAAATAATAAACAGTCCATCACCATATGGAGAAACAAGAACACATAGCATGGAGTAGCATTTCCAACTTAAATAATTAGGCATTCACTAGTTTACACTTAATATTTCAAAATTTAATATATATAAATCTATATCACAACAAAATTCTACTATGTCAAGACCAAAACTTTTCAAACGTGTCAACAATTTAAAAATTATCCAATTCAACTGCCGGAGTATTAATAATAAATTTCAAGAACTTATCAATTACATGAATATAAACCAGGTGCATGTAGCACTTCTTCAGGAAACGTGGTTCAACAAAACAAATAAATATGAATCTAAAAATTACTCAGTGATAAAAAAGTATAGGAAAGATAATTATGGTGGTGTAGGAATTATCATTCACAACTCCATCGAATACGAAAAAATCACAATAGACAATACAGGCCCTATAGAAGTACTTGCTATCCAATCAACAAACCTAGATCCGAAAATCTGCTTCATTTCTGTATACATTCCTCCCTCTGCCAGACCAAACATCTCCCACTTTGCGAAAATTTTCTCGATTCCGGAAAAGCTAAGCAACTGCTCTGTAATTATAGGAGGGGATTTTAACGCTGAGTCCAAATTCTATGGTAGTTCACGGGACTTCTCAAGAGGCAATATAATAATTGAACAACTTTCTCAACAGCCCATTGTATTACTAAATGAATTTGGTAAAGCCACACGCCTTGGAAGTCCAGGTCATAAAACTTCTATCACAGATCTTACCTTTGTAACCCTGGAATTATCTCATAGACTTTTATGGTCAATAACAGATGAAAATCTTGGTAGCGACCACCTAATAATAACCATCTCCTTCTCTTCCTGTTCTTTCACTGGTATAGTACAGGCTAAAAGGATTTTCAAGAAAATTAATCGTGTTTTATATACAACACAACTTGATAGTTCAAATTTCCACGTGGAGAATAACATTAAAAATTTAACGACTCTTATTAATCAGGCTGGAGAAATGGCTATTCCTCGAACAAAACCAAATACATGCAAACATTTTTTCCCAAAATCTTGGTGGAATGAGGCCTTGGAGGCAGCGTATAAACAAAAGACCACATCAATAAAAAATTATCGGAAAAACATGAACATTGAGAACTATAAGACAATGAGAACAAACATAAACAAGGTTAAAAAGCTTATAGCAAAGGCGAAGAGGGATAGCTAGAAGAACGATTTTGCTGGCAAAATCGATCCTGGCAACTATCGATCGATGTGGAACAAAGTTCGATGTTTTCAAGGTAAAAAGTATTCCTTATCGACAAACCCTATTACCTCATGTAAAGCCAAAGCCGAAGACTTCCTCAAGCAGATTGGAGACAACTCGATGCCTATGCCACCACACATTCTGGCAAACACAGATCTACCTAAAAATGAATACATCTCAGCCCATCCAGTTGCTTGTAAATTTAATGAATCAGAGCTGTATGCCGCTCTACATGGCAAAAAATCCACAGCCCCTGGTCTAGATGAAATCAATTATGAGATGATAGCTCTTCTACCTAGATTTCTGAAGCTTAAGCTATTCAGAGCATTCAATGATATTTGGGAAACATCAAATGTCCCTCCTGATTGGAGACAGGTTCTAATAATTCCTATTCTCAAACCTGGCAGAGACCCTTCCCTTCTATCCAGCTCGAGACCCATCGCACTCATCTCCTGCTTAGCTAAGACGTTTAACATAATGGTTAAACATAGACTAGAGTGGTTTCTTGAAAATAATCATATAATAAGTCAGAACAGTTTTGGCTTTCAAAAAAACCGTTCAACGTCGGATAGCATTAGGTTTTTTATAAATGAAATATACTAAACATATAATAGCAAAAATATTCTCCTAGCGATTTCCCTGGACCTCCAAGACGCTTATAACAAAGTTAACATAACAAAATTAAAAGAAATCTTGATAGATATTGATCTCCAGGTAGTAATGATAAATTGGATTATTAATTACCTATCATTTAGAACATACTACTTACGAACATCCGAGGGAGAGGTCAAAGTTCATTCACAGACAGGCTTGCCCCAGGGAGATCCTTTAAGTCCTATTTTATTCAATATTTACACACACATGATAACGAAGTTCCCCCCTGATAAATGCAAAATTCTACAGTATGCTGACGATTTGATACTTTATACAACTTGTTCAAATATATCTGAAGGATGTCATATACTGGAAAAAGGATATAATACATTAGAAGAAAAGCTTCATGCACTTAATGTTCAAATAAACATATCAAAATGCAAAATTATCCCTTTTACAAAAAAAAGAAAACTAAACCTAACACAATTAACCATTCCCACAAACAGAGGAGCAATAGAAGTCGCCAATACTGTAAAGTTCTTAGGAGTATATCTTGACACCAAACTTTTGTTTAAAACACACATACAACAAAGCAGCCAACAGCTTAAACATAATTAAATCAATAGCAGGAGTTACCTGGGGAGCACACCCCCACAATTTACTTACCATTTATAAAACTATGGTCAGATCAATAATGGACTACGCATCCATAATATACAATGTGTCTAACTCTCCGTTAATAAAAACTAGACACAATACAAAATAATGCTCTAAGGATATGTTTAGGAGCGTTCCGCACAAACCCTGTAAATGCTTTGCAAGCCGAAGCAGATGAAATGCCTTTATATTTGAGAAGGGAGTGGATAACAAAAAAATTTCTTCTAAAAGTAGCATCTAACAGTACCTATCCTCTATATGAATCTATCCGGAAGGGCACCCTATACATCCCAAAAGCAGGAATTATAGTTCAACAAATGAGACACTCATTTAACTCACTTGATACCTCTGCCGGACCACTCGACCAATGCACCCCCATTCCAAAGTCACAAATCGTTATTAAAACCAATTCCAAACTACATCAAACAGACTTACCCAAACCACACTACCCAGCAACAGTTCTAAGACAGAAAACCATAGAAATTTTGTCAGAAAAGTTCAAACATCATCATAAAATATATACTGACGCGTCTAAAGATAAAAGCAAGGTTGCAGTAGGGATATACGATGCCCATTCTAAACAAGAAATATCTATGAATCTCCCGACAAAATTTAGTATTTATAGTTTAATTATACGCTGTCACCGAGGCTTTTAAATTAGCCAATAGACTGTACAAAAATACAAAAGTAGTCATTTTAACAGATTCTGCATCCGTATGTAACTCTCTCCAAAACATCCACAGACAACAAATCCCATCATATTTAATCAATAACATAATACAGGAGGTCCATTGCACAACAAATAACAGATTCAAGGTCCAATGGGTACCAGGGCATGTTGGTCTCTATGGGAATGAACGGGCTGACAAGCTGGCAAAGCAGGGAACAGAAAGTGCAAAAAACGCTAAGCTACCTCTACCTGAACTTGTCCGGTGGGTTAAAAAACAACATATTATCGAATGGCAAGAAAGATCCAGCAGAAAGATATTATCCAGCCTAATGTCAATCTTCGACCATGGTTCTCCCATATCAGCACTATGCTGAACAGAAAAGAAATATCATTGTTGACTAGACTAAGAATCAACCATGGCCAAACAAATCGCGGACTAACACTAATTAAAGTTAATAAGAATGACAAATGCTCCAAATGTAACACCATCGAAGATCCAATACATGTTATCGTTAAATGCAGCAAATACCACAGTTATCGGATATAATACTCTGATATACAAAACCACAACACATTTCTCCAAAAAGTTGCAAATCTGGATGGGACCATGATACAATCTTTATGTCGGTTCATAGAAGAAAGTGGAATAGAATTCTAATAACCAACTACATTACCCTCCATAAACTCACATGATAATACTGCGGGCAGTATAGGACTTCAATGGAAGTCTTAAGCCGGAAAAAAAAAAAATAATAAAATAAGAAAGTTTGGAGATTACGAGCTCAAAGTCCAAAAGCTATTATAGGATTAAGGAACTCTACTATTTATTTATATGCTAGAGATAAACGGTTCAAGGTCCAGCAGTTGTTATAGGATTAAGGGATTCTAGTATTTATTTATGGTTTAGAGATAAACAGTTCAAAGTCCAGCAGTTGTTATAGGATTAAGAGACTCTACTAATTATTTATATGTTAGAGATAAACAGTTCAAACTTAATCCTATGACATCAATTCATAAGATGTCATAGGATTAAGTGGCCCTACCCTTTGTTTATGTTTTCAAAGTTCATGTTTACATTTCATCCAGAAAAAAATGTCGGTCCGGTACACTCATGCCCTATAATGTGGGTACCTGACCCTTCATCGTATAGGTAAGGATTATATAACCGTTGGGAAGGTTATATATTATAAAGTGGGTACCTAACCCTTCATCGTATAGGTTAAGCTTGTATAACCGTTGGGAAGGTTACAGACTTGTTACAGAAAAACAAAATGGTGGTGTAAGAAAAACAAAATGGCGGTCGGGTACACTCATGCACCATAAGGTGGGTACCTTCTCCTTCATCGTACGGGTTAAGATTATATAACCCTTGTGAAGGTTATATGCTATAAAGTGGGTACCTAACCCTTCATCGTATAGGTTAAGATTGTATAACCGTTGGGAAGGTTACAGACTTCTTACAGAAAAACAAAATGGTGGTGTAAGAAAAACAAAAAGGTAGCCGGGTACCCTCATGCTCTATATGGTGGGTACCTGACCTTTCAATGGGTGGAAGGGGTAAACCTTGTGGGCGGAGCATAGGCCAGGAAGCGCCGCTGGTCACGTGACTGGATCACTTGACTAAAACCATGTGGGCGGAGAATAGGTCAGGAGGTTCCATGGGTCACGTGACTAAACTATGCGGGCGTAGCATAGACCAAGAGGCGCTGCTGGTCACGTGACTGGATCACATGACTAAAAGCCTGTAGGCGGAGAATAGGTCTGGAGGTTCCATGGGTCACGTGACTAAACTATGTGGGTGGAGCATAGACCAAGAGGCGCTGCTGGTCACGTGACTGGATCACATGACTAAAAGCCTTTAGGCGGAGCATAGGCCAGGAGGCTCCGCGATGGTTAAGGTTAGGTCGAGATGAGACCACGTGGTGGTTAAGGTAGGGTCGAGGCAAGACCACGTGGCAGTTATGGTTAGCGGCGGAGGGGATGGAGGAATCGTTGCACCAGCTCCCGTATTTTCCCTCTACTAATAGTCTTTCGCTTTTATCATTGGGATTTGATAAAAAGCAGTCTGGAGATCGATGGTGCTAAAAACTTTGGATTTCGAAACCTGGTTCACCACATCTTCTATTCTTGCCAAGGGGTAAGCATCCTAAAGTGTAAATCTATTTATAGACTGAGAATAATCTATTACCATCCTGCACTTCTTATTTTCACCTTTAACCATAATTACTTGAGCCCTCCAAGGCGAGGAACTAGGCTCAATGATCCTCCCCTCGAGAAGCCTCTTAACCTCGCATCTTATGAATCGAGAATCTTCGTCATTAAGGCGTATTGATCTGATCGCTATAGGTTTGTAATCGGGAGTGAGGTTTGTAAAAAGTTTGGCAGGTTCCATATTCGCTGGTGAGCGACTACATACCTTCAAAGACGGCTTATTTCCCCCAAACGAGACTTCAGCGGTCCAAGACAATGTCAGCGCAAAGATTGTTGAGTACAAGGATGCAAGAGGCCTTGATCTTTCGATATCCACTAGACAGTAATCTTTCGTAGAAGGCTTGAAAGATATAAAGACACACTAACGCTAGTCGGATAAATTGTAATTTCTCTATTGTCAACTAAGGCTTATAAACTGATAAATAAATTATATAAAAAAGCCTATATAATAAATTGATATCAACTAGATAAAAACTAAAGACCTGAATGTTGTTTTTTTTTATACTAAGAAATACACTAGAATAATAACTAGCAACGTAGCGTTTGAGAAGATAACAGAGAGAATAAAACATTATTTAAAGGTTAGACAAAATTAAGATAACGATGCATGATCGATTAAAATATGGGTTATATAGAACAAAATGTCACATCATTGTTGACGAACGTTTATGTCCTGTCACTACTTGCCAATTATGCTCGGCATTATTCACCTCAGTAGTTGGCAAATTATTATCGATTGTATTTTTTACCTCAATAAAGATGCTTGGCCGTGCCTCCATTGGAATCCCTTCCATTAGCATACATACTTCTTCTTCCAATGTTTACATAAATCCACTATTTAATATAGCTCACATAACACTGTATAAAGTACAAATATTAACATAAATCCTAAAAAACTGAGAAACACAATTTTTGTAGTAACCTCACTTTAATGACCGATCAGCTGATCATTTAGTGTCAAATTAAATTAATATTCAGTCTATTATTTTAGCAATACCATTTTTCATTTCTTGCCAATCAGTAGCTATACCTAGCTGGAATCTGGGTGGTCGCATCATTGGAACTCCTTCGGATCCGTACCTGTTGCTGTCTGCCCCTCTTCCTAGCCTCTCTCTTTTTAGATGTTGCCACTTGAATGAAATCAGCAATAAATTCCATAATGCACAACATTTTTCCAAATTTCTAATCATAAGTAGTAAACTAGTACCCACATACATATTCGGAGATCACGATTTTCCATATTTGCAGATCACGATTTCAACTAAAAGTTATTCGGTACGAAGAACGGTAGTTATAGCACTCACGGTGCATATCATTTCACTTATTATTGACGTAACACATTGGCATTCGTCTGCTAAATAGACCTTTGGAAGTGGAGCGATTCCCATCACGGATCTTTCTGGCAACACGTTATCACGGTGAGTGCTACTTACAAGTAATATATAACTTTATAATGCGACGTAATTTCTGACCCACCACTAGATCGAAACAGATTGTTAAAGAAAAACACATTTTGCTCAAGAAGGAACTGGTATCAATTGCTGAATATTCGCCTTTGATTTATTAAGTGTCGGAAAGACTTATTCTGGACAATTGCCTTTGTTAAAATGACTTAAATTCATGCTGATAGAGAGGAATACCAAAATTTAAGATTGCAAAATTTTCCCGGAATATGAACTGGGATATGATTTTTTTTATTCAATATAATTAAAAAAGAGATCGATTTTTAAGTGTAAAAATTGAAAAAAGTCAACAACATATTTTGAGCTAAAAAAAGATATCAATAATGAAATCTAAGCACTATAATGCTCTTAAAATTTGAAAACATAGGAATGTTTGTATGTGAAAAAGAATGAATAGAAAATAGTCACTTACACTTCGATTGCAAAATGTTTGAACGCATTTCAGTTAGAATTTTGGAACAATATAAATTTGCTAAAACTCGAATATAAGTTAAGTTCTTATAATAAAATCACTAGCCTAATTAAATTGGCAACTGTTTCAACAAATATGTTAAATAAAACAAAATTAATTCGGTGTGAACATAACTTAATATCTAATAATGAAAGCCTTATTACTTTGTAAAAAAAATTTATTACAATATTAAAAAATATTGACCGCATTACCTGCTTTTGTTTCTTTCCTTATTATCCATATCAAAATAGAACATCAATAAACTAAAAATATATGTGAACGATGAGTTATAATGGGTTTCCGTAGAAACAATATGCGTAGAATGCTTTATGTATTATTGCTTTATTATTTTAACTATTCTAGCTATTACAACCGCTCTCTTGCCACAAAAATACTTTTTTTGTATGGCTCATAAAGCCTTCTTAAGCAGAACGACTAATAAATGATAAACATATCATTCACATTCTGATCAATACTTGGGTGGAGAATATTATATGTGTATGGTTATGGTCAAGTACTTACTAGAAGAGGATCCCAGATGTCTCTTAGATTGTGGAATCTAGGCCTTAAAATATTTTTTTGAGAAAACTAGCTTTCCCTCTCTCCTCTCCGACAATCACTATTTGGAGGGCGTTTTGTATTATGTTTATAGTAGTCTTACCAAGCATAAGACCTGAATATGTTGATGCCTTATTTTTTTTTTTATTATTATTATTATTTCGCTAAGCTAGGAACATTTTGGTACTAAACTCATTCTTCTATTTTCATTAGAACCAGAGATATAAAATAAAATGTGTTTTGCACACGCAAACTTCCTGATTTTTCCCAGAGCTCCTGCCTTGGCCCCTAATATTTTACAAAGTCCGATATTTTAAAGTCTAGATTCACCTAAAAAAGTTTCATCAAAATCTAGGAGACACATGTGGGACCTCACCTTCTTAGTTAAACTGTAGTGTTTTTAGACCAAGAGCTCACAGTGGGACGAAACCGCAAAAAACGGTGAAAAACTCCTTTTTTACTTCCGTATACGACAGAAAGGAAATAATGTAATCGCGAAAATTTTCGGTTTTCAGATTTCGACGGAAATATTCATTTTGGCCATATCTTAATCTATTTTGTCTAGTTTCGTTGTGACATCTGTTCGTCCGTTCATTCGTAACTCGCCTAGTTCAAAAACGGTTTTCCGTATAAAGTTAAGATTTTATATATGGAATTGTAACATATAGTTGTGGACCTCTCTTTTTGGTTGCAACAAGAAGTGGTAGTTTAGTTGAAGGTCACAATAGATTTTCAACAAAACGTATATTAAAATGCAAACCTTTTCAAATTCGATATATAAGACTTACATATTAATAAAAATAACATACTTTATTTTGGTTAAAATTCCAAAGCTGAAAGTGGTACTTTACTTGAAGGCCATATTAAACTTTCGCCAAAAACTATATTAAAATATAATGCTGAACATCTCAAATTAAGTATATAAGAATAAATAAAATACTAGAATTCGCTAAAAATTGGCCAACCGGAAGGAATACTTTACTTGAAGGTCATAATAAACTTTCATCAATAATTAAATTAAAATATAATGTAAAACCTCTCAAATTTACTATATAAGATTTTTATATCAATAAAAATAATATCCTAGATTTTGGTTAAAATTAGCTTGCCGGAAGTGGTACTTTATATGGAGGAAATAATAAACATTCATCAAAAACTGTATTAAAGTATAAAGCAAAACATCTCAAATTTGTTATATAAGATTTTTATGTCAATATAAATAACATACTAGTTTTGGTTAAAATTAGCCTGCCGAAATTGGTTCTTTACCTAAACTGTTTTTTTTTACTTCCCGCCTTTTTTTATTTGAACTACCGATTTATAGTTTATTAAGCGTACACGGATGTCATGTGGTGTCACATCAGATATTTATACTTTTTGATAAATAGTTAGTTCCGATTACTAATAAATAAAAGAAGACGCGCAGACGTCATTGCCGGCAATTTGGTAGATTGATGAAGAATCCGAGAAAGTGGTTGATTGTCCGTTACCAGTAGAAACTTTATAGCCATAAATGTATATATAGAAGTGGCTCACCCCAAATACAATCGCAATCCCTATCCAGCTGACTATAATTTTTCTCAGCAGGGATCAGAGAATGTGAAGCAAACGCGACTGGTTTTTTTTCGCAACCGTCACATGTGACGATTGATGGAAGTTGAGGGTCAAAAGGTGTGAGAACTCTGTCGCTGGATATTTCATTTTTCAATTTAAGAAACGCGGCTTCACATCGGTCTGACCAGTAGAATTTTGAATCTTTTTGGAGATTTTTCCGCAGTGGGTAGGCTAATGTCGAATAATCTGGAATGAAGCGAGAGTAATATGTTATTAGTCCGCGAACGTCATCAGCGTTTGTCGGAAATGCCATTTTCACAATAGCTGCGATTTTCCCCGATGATTTGATTTTTTCTATGGTGTATCCCAGTTATTTAATTTCAGTTTTGAAAAATTCACACTTCTTTTTGTTCAGTTGAAGCTCATATTTTCTTAAACGATCCAAAAAATTTTGTAGGCGGTTTTGACATTCTTCCATTGTCTTGCCATGGACAACAATATCATCAAAATTACCATCGAGTTCTTGAAGAATCTGGTCCAAAATTCTGTTAAATTCACTTGAAGCCGTCTTTATGCCGAATCCTAACAATTACGAATCTGAATGAAATATCACTTCATTTTTTACATGCCTGGCCTTGTCCCGATTATCCCCGCCCTCATCAAAAAGATAACTGCAAAAGTCACATTCTCCAAAAATTTGTTGACATTGAGTTACATTCAGTTACATTATTTTTTCTTTAACTTAATTATCTTTCATGTACAAAACCAGATGTACCTAAATCGGTTTTGTTTGAATACAATCTGCAAGAATATTTCACTATAATCTAACTTTGTTAATTTTTAAAGCAGGCAGTAGTTTTTCGTGGTATGGAATTTTAGAAGTTTTATAAAAGAACTATTAGATTTCTGTTTCTTTTATTATCCTATCTTTTATTATTTCAAGGACCTTAAGAGGTTTTAGATTGTGCTTCTGATATTTTCGTCATTCTGATAATTTGTTAACTATTTCGTCACTCCGATATTATGATAGAATTTATTATTATTTCGTCACTCTGATATTTTATTAAATATTTCGTCACTCCTATATTAAGATAGAATTTATTTCTATTTCGACACTCAGGTATTTTCGTCATTCTGATATTTTATTAACTATTGAGTCACTCTCGATGGCATTTATTACTATTTCATCACTATATTATGACGGAATTTATTACTATTCCATCACTATATTACGACGGAATTTATTACTATTTCATCACTATATTATGACGGAATTTATTACTATTTCATAACTCTGATAATTTTTAAACTATTTCATCACTTTAATATTATGGTGGAATTTACTAATATTTCGTCAATCTGATATGTTATTAAATCATGCTGCCAACATTAAATTAATTTACATATAATATTAATGATGGTAGAATGTTCTATTTTGTGGTAGAATATTATTGATTACAATTTTTACCCTACTAAATTAGGTAAGTCCATTAAAAAGAACAAAATATAATTTAATACATTGTCACAAATAAATGACAACCCTCTTTACACAAACACCACAGACATAATTAATTTATAGTACAATGTGTTTGAGTCTCTTATGTTAATAAACTTTATAAGGTAAATATACTTCAGAATAGTTGACAATATCTCTTATATGTTCATATGTACTGATTTCAAATTAATCGAAAAAATCTATAGTAATTATATAAATAAAATTTGAGATACTGGGCACATTTAGAGCAGCATATTTTTATTTGTTAATTCTATTTTATAAATCAAGAATATAGTTGGAATAAATTCAGTTCCTTACTCTAATTTAAAAAAAAGATAAAATAGTAATAAATGGAATAACTTACTGTGATTTTATTTTATTTAACTAATGTGAAACGAAACTCGAAGTCTTCGTTGGTTGCAATCTGATCTATTTGAGTACAATTTTACAAGTGAGGTGCGTTATCACAAGTACTCACGATCTTACCCGAAGGTCGCCGGACTAGCATACTATAGCGCCGTTTGTGCTAACTGCTTTGCATTCAATTGTAACATTCGTATTCATTGCAATTATTAAAATTATTACTGCCTTAATTATATATTATTTAAAATTGTTAGTGCTGTTGACTTCCGGTGATGTGGGGAAGCTGTAGTAATAATTTAAAATGGTGATAATTTAAATTACGGTAAGGACCCAACCTCGTATGAAAAGGATCCGTTGCTGTTTTGTTTATTTCTTGGGCGAACGTAATGAGTGGAAGTCGACAGCACTAATAATTTTAAATAATATATAATTAAAGCAGTAATAATTTTAATAATAATTCCAATGAACACGAATGTTACAATTGAATGCAAAGCAGTTAGTTAGCACAAATGGCGCTAGAGTGTGCTAGTCCGGCACCTTCGGGTAAGATCGGAAGGAACAAGTGATAACGCGCCCCTCTTGTAAAGTTGTACCACCATAATGATTAAAAGTTAAGTTAAAACACCAAATCACAATAAAACAATCCTCAAAAGATGAGGCGTCTCAATATGACCGTCCAAACAGGTTAACCCCCACCACTCAAACTCAGTTATTTTCCGCCGTGTCATCTCCATCACTCTTCCATCCTTCTACGGTTAAACTGAGAAGGGAGAAGGAAGGCCGAATGCTTAAGAAGTATGCCAGCGAGACCCGATATTTGCTCCTCCTCAAAAATACTTATGTAAAAATATCTGATGTGGTCACCGCATGACTTCCTTGTACGCCTATTAAACTATAACTCTAATTAGGGATTGATAAATTATTTGCCACTTCTATAATGTTTTATTGAAAACTAGTTTAGAATGTTATGCATTCATCTTCAAATCTAAAAACACACAAAAATTCAAAAAGTAAGCAATTCAAAAATTTTTGAATTTTTGTGTGTTTTTAGAACTGAAGGTGAATGTATAACATTCGAAACTAGTTTTCAATAAAATAAAATTATAGAAGTGGCAAATAATTGATCAATCCCTAATTAGATTTATAGTTTCATAAGCGTACAAGGAAGTAATGCGGTGACCACATCAGATATTTTTACATAATAGTAAAAAAAGAAAGAAAGTTGAGTAACAAGTTCCCAAGAGATTTTTCGTGTTCCGTAACAACATTAAAACTGTCTTTGTCATTAGATAAAGCATTGGAAATCGACCGTTCCGGCATTTTAAGAGAGTAAACTCTCTTAACTTATATCTTATTCTCCTGTTGCAGGCTTGCTCAGCTCACAAATGGAGAAGAAAACAAATATTTTACACTCAGTTTTAACACTTGATTAAACAAACACTAAAATTTTAATACTAAGTGGAAAAAAATTCGCGTTTGTAACCTTAATCACCGAGCCATAGGATCTCTGTATTAAATTTTAATATAATTTTTTATAAAAGTTTATTATGACCTTCAAGTCACCTTTCGGCTCACCAATTTCAACCAAAATCTATTATATCATTCATATTGATATAAAAGTCTTATTTATCAAATTTGAGATGTTTTACATTATATTTTAATATACTTTGTGATGAAAGTCCATTATGGCCTTCAAGTAAAGTACCGCTTCCGGTCTGCCAATTTAGACCGAAATCTGTTATGTTATTTAAATGAATATATAAATCTTAAATACCAAATTTGAAAAGCATTGCATTATATTTTAATATGATTTTTGATGAAAATCAATTTTGACCTTCAAGTAAAGTACCACTTCTGATGATCAAGTAGTAACCGAAAAGGGAGGTTAACAACTAGATTTTACAGCAATCCTAAATACAAAATTTTAATCTTCTACGGCTAACCGTTTTGAGTTGTGCTAGATACGAACGAAAGCACGTACAGGCGCCACGAAGAAACTATTTAAAATGGATTCAGGGATGGTCAAAATGGATATATCTGTTAAAATCTGAAAACCGAAAATTTTCACGATTACAATACTTCCTTCACTTCGTATAAGGAACTAAAAACAATGAATTAAACGAAAATACATTTTTTTAGTGGATTTATGATTTCTAATCTGTCCACTATTTTGAGAGGGTTTAAATATCATACAAATATGCGCATTTTCTCACTTTTTCTATGAGTGCCTCCGTTTTTTCGCTCATGGCACCGAACTGATCTCTCCAACTAGGCGATAATTTTGTATCAAGACTAGCTCGATGCGATAGATAAACTCTTATTTTCACGAGCTGCGGCTTGGCTAAACTGATCAGAAGTTTGTTAGAGCTCATGCTATGGAAATATAAGTACTCGTTATTACTCGGAGGGCTAAAGATGGCTCGGCCTTTTCTCTGTACTGTCGGTGCATCAAAGGGTTGGGGCTCGATATAGGACAGGCCTCAATACGGCTTGGTTTATTCAGTTTTCTGAACGTTTTCAAAGCGTGATTAATTATGGAGTGGAGAGGTAGTTTAAAATTAACTAGTCCTTGATAATGACCTTTAACGAATTTTATTCAGTGTTCCCATCCACCAACACCATTTGTGAGCCTTACTTTTTTTCTTATTCAAATATTTACTACTCAGCAGTTCATGAGCTGTTAGGGCACACGCTACTTCTTCCTTATCACTGTTCGGATTCATTTTTTGATATCTATAAACACTTCGAAATTGGAGCATTTTGGTGGCTCGACTTTGATTAGTGGCTGCTGAAGATTCGCCAAGCCAATAGTCTTTCCACGTCATGGTAACAGCTTGAGGTCGTAATACGACAGACCACAAGTCTGTGAGAATGCTTGTCAAGCCACAGTCCTTGGAAACAATGCCCAACGTTCTGTGTGACATGAATAATGCAATATTCAACAATACAACTAGATCGCCAGCTCGCCGAGAGCAGAGGTCGACGTCGCCGCGACAGGTCTAATTCTTTGTGCTTGAGCCTTTAAATATCCCCTCCAAGCACTCGCGTACACGTTTATCGATTAATGAAGTTATTCTTGTGAAGGTACTCTTCCTGTTCGATTGTTCTAGAACGTTACACCGGTCGAACTGTTGTATTAAGAATTTGTGCTTCAAGTAACGCTTCAAAAAATGCCTTCTACAAAGATAAGTGAGGTAATTTCAGAATAAATTAATGTATAATATATTTGTTGAGATTCGCTATTAGGTTATCTTCACTATGCTTTTCTTTTTTTTTTTTTTAGCTTAAGAGCGATATTGAAGAATTATCCAAGTTTATTAATTTATCGACTAGACCAAAAGTTAAAGAAATTCTATCCCTTGAAGTCCGTAAAATTGAAACCGAAATTATCAAACTTAAAGAACTTGACAATTCAAGAAATGAAGTGCAGTCAGGGGTTTCCTCAAGAGCTCAAAACTCAGTGGGATCGAGATGTTATGATGTGAAACTGACCAACTATGGTGAGTAATATTATAGAGCCCCGGGACATGCTTATAATGATAGGTAACTTGTAAGAAAAGTTAAATTTGACTCATTTATATTCTTATGAGTTGTGTTAGTAATGGAAGTAATAGCTCATTGAGTCACCATGCTTTTTATTGATGATTTTAGCTAGTTTGGTCCAGCTTAATTGCAGATAAGCATAGTCTGATACAAAGTATTCTTGGGTAGATGCGCAATCACAATTACTTAGAGGCTGCCAGCTGTTTCTAATCATAGTGGGAATGGTGAGATTCATTTTGTAGCATTTCCAACCTTTGCTATTACTGCCTTGGAGGAATTGATCCCATACAATTCTAAACTTAAACTTTGAGACTTCATTACATCTCAATCTTCATTATATCTCAAATACAGGAGGTGATTGGCAATAAATGCAAAATGTAGGAAATCAAGCTAAAATTATTGAATATGTGCCAGCAACTCCTTACCCCAATATTATCTAAAAAAAATTACAACTAATTGTTTGGTTCAGTGAACTAAGTTTCTTTGTATTTCTCAATATCCTATGATATTGTTAGTATTAAAAGAAACATTTGAAAATGGAAGAATCGGCTTACTATGATAGTGGTTTTACAGAAATGATATCTGAAAAGAGGTACCACTGATTGATATAGGCTGTATATATTTCAATGCTCTGATAATATTGCATGCCTTATCTAATGGAAACTGCTCTTTAGCTCTAGTTCCAACCACAGTAAGTAATTTCTTATCACTTGTTGCTAAGAAATTTTTAGTTTTATTTGATATACATCAATTATGCATTACTTTACTTTTTACCTCCATTGAAAAGATCTTTATTGTAAGTTGCTTTGTGCTTTAAGCAAGCAGAAATTAATAGCTGTGATCTATAAATAACTATAATGAAATGTTAATATTATTTTTGTCTGTTCTACAATTTTGGATTATTTCTTTATTTATAAATATATCATAACCTTCAAATTACACTTACTGTGCTCACTCAAGAAATAAAGACTTTGTTTTCTACCTTATGGGAGTTCTTGTCAATGAAGGTCAGAAAAATAATTTTTAATATTTTTATGTAGATGATAAATTTATTGTTGTCTAGAAATCATGGGACAAATATTAAATTAGTTGCTAAAAAGTTGTAACTAATTGTTTGGTTCAGTGAACTAAGTTACTTTGTATCTCTCACATTCCCATGATAGTGTAAGTATTAAACGAAACATTTGAAAATGGAAGAAACGTCATGCTATGATTGTGGTTTTACAGAAATGATGTCTGAAAAGAGGAAGCAGGCAGGTCTATATTACCATCACATTAACATTTCTTGAATAGTGGTCAAGAAGTGGATCGATCAGTGTGTTTGAAGGTTTTGGATTGTGGTAGTGGTATTAAGTTTTTCATCTGTGAAGGTATCTGTTCAAACTTTTTGGGCTAGCTTCTAGGCTTTCAATGGAGTCTCTTCTTATAGTAATTTTATAGGATGCCTCATTTTGAAAAAAAATAGGACAAATTTTACTTATTACTTCAGTAGGATACTTACTGCATTTCAGCTTTATTGTTCAAATATAATTTAAAAATGTATAATTTTAGATTAAAATATCTATCAATGAAATTTTTGGAGAACTGATATTTTGTACAAAGCTGTTTGTATCTGAAATTAGTAATTTTTTTATTATTGATTTTCTTTGATAAATTAACTGATGTTTTCTAAAAATATCAGAAATATTCAGCTCTAGGCTATTTTGTTTCGTATATAATTATTTGCAATTTATTCTTAATTGTTTTAGCATGGGATCAATCTGACAAGTTTGTGAAGCTCTTTGTCACACTTAAGAATGTGCAGTCTCTTGAAGCAGAACAAATATTTTGCAAGTTTTCTGCGAGGTATGTTTTCATCTGCATTACTGTCAGTACCAGTTAATAATGAGGATTTTTTATTTTAAAAAAAACACAATAATTTCTTTAGAAACATTATAAGTACTCAATTCAAAGTAATATCCATCGCTAGCTACATATTTCTTCATCATTCAGGTAATTGGTGGATACAATCCGAATAGTTTTTTGTTTTCAGGAAAATTATTTAGTGGCCCAATTTTCCACTTCTTCATATATTTAAAATGTGTATGCATCGATACATAAAAGCAGTAATCTGAAGGAGCAAGATCTTTTGAATACAGCGTGTGGGTTAATACCTCCCAGGCAAGATACTTTGACTGATGTGATGTTGCACTACCATGAAGTATGGAGCCATCTCTTCTGTCTCATTTTGTTCATTTTAGGATAAAAGTGTGATTCAAATTGATTCATGCAAGTGAAAAGATTTGTATTTAGAGGTTGAAAGTTATTTATCATAATTATTATAACATTATATAAAAACTTGAACTTTATAAGCATACCCTGTTTCATAATAAAGTACAAGTACAAGTTGGTCTATGATTTACTGCGCTTATGACGTCATGTGTCAGGTAAGTTTCGTGTTGATAGCCCTTGTATTAATGGATTTAAGTGTACATTAATGGATGAGGTGCAGAATGGATGAAGACCGGGACCCAAAGAAGTTTTTTGAAGCCAGGCCTGTCGGACGCCGTCCTCAAGGAAGTCCTAAATTACAATGGATGGACCATATTTCAGGGATTGGTGAAAGGAAGGGAAGGTCTATAAATGTAATGAAAGCCCTGGCTGGAGATCGAGAAGCTTGGCAGTCTTGCCTCTACGCTGAGAGGTACTAAAGGAAGATGATAAAGAAGAAAAGAAGTGTACATTATGTTTGTCATGAAATCATTTATATAATGATGGATTTACTGGATGATTGTACGTAATGAAATATTTAAGTCGGGTGGAAACTTTTAAAATTTATTTCGAGTAAGGTTGTTACTGAAACTTGTATAATGTGCAAACTGCACCAGATTTTTTTAAACTTAGCATCCTTACTTAAAATATATACTTAGATTAACTAAAGCCGGGTGGCAATACTTCGCTATTGACTAATTTAAGTATATAGATTAAATGAACTTTGTAAATACCAGGTCATCCCATAAGTAATGTCGGTATTTAATTGCCTGATATAAGGGGTAGTAAAAAATCAATGAAACACATTCAATCTAAAATTTATTTACCATCTTGTTCTGTAGCAGTTTGCCATCTTAAAAACAAATTTTGTATACCTTTTCTGAAAAAATCCTTTGGTTTTGAATTAAAGAAAACAAACACCTCGTTTTTCACTTCATCGACTGAATTCATGTCCTGCCGCTTAATTTTGGAGTTTTGGAGACTACGAAAAATGTGATAATCTGAAGGGGCAAATTTAGGAGAATATGGCGAGTGAGGAATAATTTTTCCATCCAAAGCCTTTCAGTTTTTGCATTGTCATGGTAGAATAAAATGCCTCGTCTATTGATAAGTGAGGGGTGTTTTTCCTCAATTGCACGCTTCAATTGATCTAGCTGATCACAGTAGAGATCTTTAGTGATAGTTTGATGGAGATCAAGGATTCATGATGAAGGATTCCTCTCGCTTTTGTTATCGGTGTGTCTCCAGGACTTAACCACTGTCACGACAGTCTAACATTGTGATTAACATATGTTAGACAACATCTCTAGTTACTACCTGTTTATATAAGATTCTTGATCTAAAGAGAAAAGGAGAGAAAAGCAAGTGTTCACCCGTTGTTGCAAATTAGCGACGCTTATCAGCTGCAAATGACGTTAGACAGTAGAATGTGTCGATCCAAGTTTTACTGCTGATTCTTCTACTGTTACATTAGGATGTTCAACAGTAGCCTGCAGGAGTTCGTCGTCAAGCTCTATTGGTCGACCTGTCCAAGGCTAGTCTTCAAGTTTGTGGTTTTCTGCTCAAAACTTTTCAAACCACCTCTGCACTTGCCGTTCACTAATGACATCTCCACATATTTCTGCAAGTTTCCAATAAGTTTAGGCAGCAGTTTCTTCTTTATCGAATTCCCAAAGCATAACATGGCATAAGTGGTTTTTGGGGAAATCCATTTTAATTGAAATTTCATCTCAGACAAATTAACTTTTTTCAACAAAAACATGATAAATAGAAAGTACCTAATGCTATAATAAATAAAATATGTAAACTCAATTCAATTGTAATGGGGGGATTAGTAATATCAACATAAATAGACAGATTTTTAAAAACAGACATTATTTATGGGATGACCTGGTAAATGTAGAATTAAAAAATCGAATAAGTTAAAGTTCAAAATAGAATTAGTTCACCGGTTCAAGAGAAAATCTTGAACATTTGTAATTATAATAAAAAAATTTACTCTATTACAACACTTTCCTTACCTAGGAGTGCACTTATGATCAGCAGCGGTAGGAAAATACAAACATGGCGACAATGTTCTATGTGCAGAATGTTTGCTAATAATGGTCCGATTTTGATATTTTTTTTGGTTTCCATATTTTGTTAATTAAAGGGAATTTAATAATCATTAAAATGAGCATTCTTATAATCAGTAAAAAATGTCTGTTTTTGATGTGAAAAAATTCATAATACTAGTTATTTATTTAATAATTTAAACAATTTTTAAAAATTTATTTCACCAAAATCAATTAGTTTTTGATGGGAAAAATTCATAATACTAGTTGTTTATTTAATAGCTTTGACTATTTTGGTTTATTATTTTCAATAATAGACCTTCAGAATCGACCAAAGAAAAACATTTTGTGACCCCTCCCCCTCTTCAAAATTTGAGGTTTTACGTTTCAAGATATGTAGAATCCAAAAAAAATCCGTCCTCAATGCCCTTTTTTTTTATGCTTTTATTGTATTTAAACGAAAACTGACGGAATTTTCTACAAAAGGAAAAAAAAATCATTTAAATCGGACCAGTATTAGCTGAGATATGGCGTAATGAACTTCGTAGGCTGATTCTCCGGCCACCTGAATTATCTATTAGACTTCTGACTTCTTCTTACCTCTCTGCTTTATTCTTCCTTGGATTATTTCTGCACTTCCTTTAGCTTCCTTAGTCTTTCCTTTTTTTTTCCAAATGAAGTGCACATCAAATATTTCCTCTGTATCATTTTATCTTCTAATTACATGTCCTAACCATCACAGTCTACTTGCATTGACACAGTTTTTTCTTAACACTCCTAGTTTGGAACTCTCATGGCGATCATCTTGGGACAAGCTTCAAATTTCTTTTCCTTGGATGCCTACTGCTTTATTTTTTTTACTTGGACAGAATAAATATTTTTGAAATATTACTAAGTGGAAATAATAAACCATTGTATAATAATTCTCAGCGTTTTTAAAATTTATTTGACCAAAATCAATTAATTTTTTATGTTTATATTTTTCCATTAATATACTTTAAAAAACAAATGTTTTAATGGAAAATCCATGCCGATTTTATTTTTCAAATTCGAGATATAAAATAAAGCAATTTCAACGTGTTTTATTTTTTCTTAACTCCTAGAATGTTCGTTTGATTTTTTTTTTTTTTTTTGTAAGGAATTAAATAATTCAAATGAGTATTCCTACAATAAAATGTTTTTTCTGTCAGTAAAATTGGTCTTTCGCCTTTTGTGCAGCTGCTATATCCATATCGATAGATTTTATTATTGCAAAACCATCTAGGAACCATGAAGGTGATATAGTTAAAGTGTGGTAAAAATTGATTTTGTAATTTTCGCTTACAACGAAAAATTCTGTCCTTTTATATAATAGCGTATGATTTAAATCTGATATAAGAACATAGGTTTAGATGTGTTGCTTGTAATTCAACCTATTTGATTGACAAGAAAGTATTTTTGATAGCCACATAAGCGATGTAATTGTTTCGAAAGACTCAGTTATGTTTTTCTTCTTTTTGACAATTGATATTCACATTTAGGTTACTTTAGAAGCTAATTGTGCAAAATTTTCTTTGTAGCTGTTAGGTTAAGATCGATTTTCAAGCCAGGAATATGGATAGAAGCATCAGAATTCAGAGTTTGATACCCATCAAATTGACGAGATTCATTAATCTATTATGGATTGAATAAAATGATTATTAATTAATAAAAATGTACCTAACTGCATTGTTTAATTTGAATTCCAGGTCAGTTGAATTAAGGGTTAATGGACTTGATAATAGGAACTATTTTCTCATTATAAACAACCTGTTAAATGATATAGATGAAAGCAAAAGTCACTGGAAGGTCAAAACCGGTTAGTAGTATTTTATTTGTATTTAGAATTAATTTCAAATTTAAAAACTATCTAGTTCTGCAAATTATTTCTCTTTCATACTACCTATGTATAAAATGCATCACCTTTATTCATATGTTAAGAAAATAAATAAGTTATGAAGAAATGATTTTTTTCTTGTATAGATATGGTAATTGTTTACCTCACCAAGTGCCACTCAGTTGATTGGAAACATTTAACTCTCAGTGAACAGAAATTGAAGGATGCTCAGAAGAAAGATATGGAAGACATGAATCCAAATGAGGACCCTTCTCAGGGCCTTATGAACCTGATGAAGAAGATGTATACTGAAGGTGATGATGATATGAAAAGAACAATTGCAAAAGCTTGGTGTGAAGGGAGGGAGAAGGGCATTAACACTTTAGATTAGATAGTTTAATTAAGTGAAATACTTTTTTTAACAGCATTATGTATATATGTGTCCATGAACGGTTCATAGTTTGTAAGTTTTTTTTAACTTTATATAATTTTTTTTAGTTCAGAAACTAGGCATGATTGTACTTTAACTATGATTATATTGTTAAAATAGATGATATAATTCTTTGTTAGTTGAGTTTTTTGTATTTGATCAGAAATTTGTCATCATCATATACAAAACATGACTTTGTAACAGCCTATTTTAAGATTTAGATTTAACAAAGCTCAAATTGCTGGATTTTCATTAGATACAAAATTATTATGTTTTCTTATATCTAAAGCAATGTGGTGGAAATCATCTGGATATAGAAGATTGATTTTAGTTATAAAATATGGAAAAAAAATATCTTTGTAACGAGTTCTTTATTCATTTATTAATAGTAAAAGCGTAATTAATTTATATTAAAATTCTAGTATAAATTTGTTGGTTCCTGTCTATCTTTGCTGAGATTTGATATTTTAGCTATGCCTAAAAAAGCTTAAGCAGATCTGAAGTTGCGTTGTCTCAAAAATGTTAAAGAAATTTCCAAAATGATTTTTAAAAAAATAAATAATTACTTAGTCTGTATCAAAATAATTTTTTTTTCCCACTTCCAAGACCTTACACTCATTGATTTACTAACTAAAAATCAGTATCCCTTATTTTTAAACCACTAAAAATAGCCTTAGCTGCTTAAGGCATCTTTTAATAAATGTAAGTTGCTATTTAATTGTCGAAACATCTGAATTTGACATACTGCAAAAGATTTTAAGGTTAGTTTTAACCAAAATCTTTTCCTGGAGTGGAACTTTTTTTTTTTCAAGGAATTAATTTCTTTTTACATTAATATAAATATAATATGCAGTATTTTATAATTTGTTGCATCATTTCAATGAAATAAGCTAATATTGAAGCATGTTCGACATATGAATGTAGCAAATTAAGTATCAATTGATTATACTGTCCCACAACACACATGACAGTATAATGTATTATGAAATCCGCTTTTTATAATTAACATTATTATTTCATAACCATGTTATTCTAACTTAAAATTACAGATAAACCCTGAAAAAGTCAACGAGGTAAAAAGGAATGTACAGTTTGATATTCCCTTTTTCAAAATAATCTACCTGAATTGGATTTTTTCCTTAGCCAGAAGAAGAAAAGAAGGGTATTGGAATTTAGAAATGTTAATTTCTGTTCTCATTATAAAATTTTAATAAAACTAAATTAAGAATACAATAAAAATAATATAATGATACCGAAAAACAAAATTGTTTTTAAAATTAAAACAGGCTGTACGTCTTCTGAAACAAAACATTTAATTAAAAATAAATAATAGTGAATTATTTTTGGCATACCTTTCTTTACAGAAAAAATAAGTAAACATTTTGAAATTAAAACTATCTCTGAAAATAAGCAATGGCAAATTAAAATAACTAATGCTGAAATATTTTTAAAAAAATTATTTTACCACAGCACTAACAAAATAAAAAATACAAAACATTTAATTTAAAAATATCAGTATTGAAATAAATTTTCAAAAAGGCAAGAGAGGACACTACATGTTATTACCCTCATTACCAGCGTCTGCTGTTGCTTTATTCTCTTGCTCATGATAATTTTATTCTAATTTATTCTTTTTTATTTTTTTTGTTAGTGCTGTGGTAAAATTATTTTCTTATTTTAAATATTTCTGCATAATTCATTTAATCATCATTCCAGTGGAATTGGATCATGATTAATATGAACTTTTTTGTTGTTCTTGAGGTGCAGAATCAGCCTCTGAAGTTTTCTAGTTCTTATAAAACAATTTTAAAAATAAAACATTTGAAAGAACAAATAATAATGAATTCATATCGACTTACCCTTGTTTACAAGAAAAATTGAAAATAAATTAATAAAATGACGATTGTTCTGGGCACATGGTATTTACAGCTTCTAAAAGATCTCATAAAGGATAGTACCAAATAACAAATCGCTACCTTGAGGCAAGGATTTTCTAGGCTCTTTCCAAATACATTGGTAAAATGTTGAATATGCTTCGACACCTGCCTCAAGGAAGTAGAACGAAATGTCATAGCATGTTCGACATCCGCACACAACATTTTATACTACTGACCATTAGAATTCTTCTATCGCCATGCTACTGTTTCTTTTCTCCTATTTTAAAAATAGTTATTTGCACAAACACTACCCTACATGTCTAAAGAAAAATTATAACTGAGGAAAATTAAGGTTTATATCTAACTTCCAGTGGTCCAGGTATGGGAAAGATGTCTGTTTTAAAAATCATGCTATCATAGGCCGATAAAATTGCATATAACTTTTACTAATGTTACTTACAATCTAAAATATCTGTTCTTTGTACTTAGTTTTGAGATTTATTAGCCTTAAATTATTGGCATGAAATATTGTATCCATTGTCATGGTATTAAAAAAAATATATATCATGGCAGCCTTCCATTCCATCTTGTGCCCATGTCTAAATCACCTTAACCTTGTTTGCTTATTTTAGATGCAAGGTAAATAAATCATTAAAATAATAAAAAATCTGTACTGCTGCAACCCATAAAGGATCTTACATTCAGTACCTAGTAAGGGAGTACTGTTTCTTGACCAATAGTTGTACAAGGTAATGTGATCAGTATTAATGCTCAACTATGAACCCTTTGAAGGGTCAAGTCCTGTATAAAAGTGATTCTACAGAACTAGGAAACGTGACCTGTAGAGGCTCAAATTTGGAAAATATTATTTAGGAGTTAAAATTAATAAGGATGTTTACCTAAATAAATTAGCTCATTATAAAATCAGCAAACATGCATTACCAACAGAGTAATGTCATAATGGACAAAAGAGGAGTAGTGATGAGAACAGTTTAAAAACAATTTTTCGTTATACCTATGCAGCGGTAAGATGACCAAACATTAGAAAATCTGAGGTGTATAAAAGCTGCAGAGATGACATTATAGAAGCCTGGGTGAAACAAGGTTTGGCCAAAGTGAAACTAAATAATCTAAAGATGTACAACACAAGAACCACTAATAGCATTCGCAAAATAGAAGAACCACTAATAGCATTCACAAAATAGAACTAATGATCAGTTGACATCCGCATGATGGTATAGAAGGATCAATCTAATTAGGGATTGATAAATTATTTGCCACTTCTATAAATTTGTTTTATTGAAAACTAGTTTCGAATGTTATACATTCATCCTCAGTTCTAAAAACACACAAAAAATAAGCAATTCAAAATATAGTTGGTATTATTATACATATTAAATTATATAAATCAGTATTATAAAGCATTTATGAATTATGAATTTAATTAAGACAAGAAATCAAATACATGTTGGTACTCACCAAGGTTTAAATGGATTATATCAAACAGAAAAGTTTGTACTGGTTCCTTCTCGCATTGTACTAACAATGAACGAGAAATAGGCAGGATGTTTTTAGGTAAACGGTTTAAGGGTCAGGATTTTCCCAGTAATGCCGATGAGCAATTGTTTCTTCTGTTATAGATGGGAATAAATTTAAGATTGGACTATTGGAGATATTTATTTGGTCATTTAAGCAAAAATCTGAATTGGATTTGAAGGATTTTATTATTTCAAGTGCTTCATATATATTTAATTTGAGACTGTTTTCAACGTGATGTATTAATTTAACTCCTGAGTCTTTGATGAATTTATGATTATTTTCATTTAAATGAATTGCAAAGTTGGAATTATCTGTCTTGTTATTATATGCACGTATATGTTCCTTTAATCTCTGATTTAGCGATCTTCCAGTTTTTCCCGTGTATTTGGCTGCACAATCATTACAATTTAGTTCGTATACTCCGCTTTTTTGGAAAGGGTCTATTTTGTATTTAGGAGAAGAGAAATATGAGAATAGGGTTTTTTCTATTTTAAATGCAGGGTTTTTTTGTGTGTTTTTAGAACTGAGGATGAATGTATAACATATAAAACTAGTTTTCAATAAAACAAATTTATAGAAGTGGCAAATAATTTATCAATCCCTAATTAGAACTAATGATGTTTGGCAATATACGGAGAATAGAACAAAAATGTTTAGGAGTACAAAACAAAGGAAATGCATGCATGGATGGCCTAGTAATGAGTGTGAAGAAATCATATCAGGTATGGTAAGGAAGAAAGGACTCTATTTATGAGAGGTTAAGAGATTGGTAATAAACAGAGAAGTGTTCTAAATATGGATCCAGGCAATCCTGATACCATAAATTACAAGGAATACATGAAGATGGAAGAAAAAAAATGGGATATCCATGTTCATGAAACAATAATCACCTTATCTATTACTAAATAATGTCCCTTTGACTAGCATATTAGGTTAAAACTACAGATCTTATTAAATATGTCAGTAAAAATGTAATCATTGAGTAATGAGATTGGTAATTGAGAACCAGATTCAGTATTATATAACATGGTATGCAAATAAGCATCTTATAGTCGTTAACTGTACCTATAGCTTTAACAAGTTAGTGTGTATTCAATTTACTACATGTGTTCTATCCATCCTTTAATTTTAATTCTCAGTAAAAGTTTAGTCACTTCCACTGGCATAATTTGGTTCCCAGGCAACCAAAAAACCTGTAAGTATCAAAGACAATATTAAAACTTACGTTTTTATTTAGTTTACTGAACAAAAATCTATAAGGGATGAATAATGAAGGATAAATGTAATTCAAAGAAGCAATAAAAAAGAAATGGGGCAGAAAGGACACTTAATGGACTAATGTTTTTTTTCAAGTGTTAGCTCCTTTGTTTTAGGAGATTCTAAAAACAAGTAAGCTGAAAAAAATGTGCCACTGGAGCAGCACCATTGCTTCCATCTCACCAACACTACTGCTTTCCCCCTTGTTCCTATAACATAGCTGTTTCTAAACTATTCATCGACGGTTTTAGTTTTTAATGTCACTTTCGTAAGGATGAGATTAATCGTTTTGTCCCAGTTTAGTAGTGATAGCAAACAATCTGCCTTATATTTTCCTCTTTGATCTGTAGAACATACATAGAAATACATTTTCTAAAATATTCCAGAAATTTTTTAGATATTGTATTAGCCTAATATTATAGTAATATGATATTATACCCATAGACTAGGTCTATAAGTGCCAAGGGGGCACACTTGTTCCATGTTCGCACCCTGGTACAAAAAATCCACTTACACCACTGGTCTCTTCGATAACATATGAATTACTATGAGACATCTCATTTTATTCCAACCATTTTTCTGATAATCAATACCATTTTCTTTCAAGAAACATGATGGATTTTAAATTTAGATTAATTTCTGCATAAAAAGGTCATTTTTTTCATAAGTTATTTAAGAAAATAATGCATCATGTTGACAATGTGAGAGGAATAATAATCGTTTTGAGTTGAAAAACAAAAATATTTATAGGCACATACTCGAACATAAAATATACTATAATACATTAGAGATTCAGTACAAGGAATAGATTACAAAACCATGTGAAGACATTTTATCAAAGGCAATTTGAAAATAAATGAATTTGCTTATATTTAATTTTTTCCAGCTATTGGTATTATGTTTAAAATTCTATCAAAAAAATATGTCAAAATTTACATCACTCCGCATCTTCCCAAGCGGGTCATTAGTGGCTAAAAATAATAAATAAGAATATGTATCACTTAATTTTAACATGTCAATACCAAAATTTAACAATTTTTTGGGGAGAGGATCAATTATCACACTTAACTTTCCATGCTACCAAATGACAGAATAGAAAATCAGAAAGATATCATCACCAAAAAGTGTAACATAAAGTTTCAGTATTGGATCCACTTACGAAGTTTTACAATGACACTGAATATTAACTTGAATGATAAAGAAATTAAAGTTTACAACTAAGACGTTTTTGAAGACTTAGGACCAAAGAAAAGCAAAACAAATAAATAAATATTGATGGTATTATAGCCAGAATAATGTAGGGAATTGATGTCTACGAACAATAGATAGATGCTAAGGATAGAAATCAAAGAAAGCAAGGATATTTCTTAAAGTTTTGAAATAACCAATTAACTGATATAAATGAGAGAGGATGCCAGCTTCAACAAAAAATAATTGTGTGTATAAGTATATATAATATATATATATATATATATATATATATATATATATATATATATATATATATATATATATATATATATATATATCCAAAGTTGTTTATAAAACTTTTTTGGAAATCAAAATCAACTGTTTAGATTTTTTATTGCCTTCAGGAAATGCTCCTTGATAACTTTCTGAAGTAGGCACATACTTGATATTGTTCATGATATCAACTTTTTTTAATCGAATGATTGAGAGTCTTTTACCAGGGAGTGACTGATTGCAAGAATATGGCTTGAAAAACATCGGCCATATCTTTGGTTCAGTATAGAAATGCAAAAGCCAGTGAAAATTTTGATTTTCAAGTTTGTTTTTTTAGTTTCTCGTTCAAATAAGGAGCTTCCGTGCCTTTGGTAGTTTGGAAGCAAAAATAAATTGTTTGTGATTTTAATAGTTAATCTTGGATGAAAATTGACCAGTTGTCCCGCCATTGCTATCATGGTCACTCCCTAGCCACCTAGAATTTTTTTTGAGGCTAGAGAGTGGCAAATTAACCTTTTTTCATTTATGCTTGCCAAAGAAGCATGACAAAATAACTAAGATAAACATATATGTAAAGAGGTTATGAAGCACTATGTATTATGCGAAACATGCCTTATGAGTGTGGACTTTTAGGGAGTGACCATAAAAAAACAAAAAAACACTTAAACACTTCACATTCACTTTCTGGAAGCAACTGAAGAGGTGATAGAACAGAAACAAAGGTAAGATGTTTTCTGCTTCCTGCCTATGCTGCTTGATCACCTTTCAGCCCGAAATTTTCCTTTGTGAGGATGTATTGGTTGGTAAGCATTTCCAAAACGGGCAAGATTGTGACTGAAAACTGTGAGAGAGAGGCAAAAAATGGTAGTGATAGGTATGTTCCATCTAAAATTCAAATTACATTTTATACCAATGCTGAAAAGAATGCAGATATTAATGGTGCGCATATTTTTAGGTTTACTGCGAAAGAAACTGGTGCCAGTGATTTGTACTTGTTAAGTCATAAATTCAGCTTTTTGACAGGTGTATGGAGTGACAAATCTAGTATTATAACTAAATACCAATCAAGATTGGAACCTCAAAGTAAGAAGTAAATGTTGGCCGGCCTTAAGGGAGATGACAAAAAAAAAAAAAAAATCATCCTCATTCAGAAGGAGATCATTGTTTAAAAAGATCTATGAATGAACATTTTTAAAAAGCTCTGTGAATGAAATAGCACCGAAATTGGAAAATGATCCATGTATCTTAATAACTTGATCGCTTTAAAGATGAATAATTGACTTCTCAATTTGAGAAAATGGATTTAAAGTTCAGAAAATCTAATTCAATTATACAGAATCTTAATATAGCTAAAAAACGATGATGTCTCACATTTTATTGTGTAACCATGAAACAATTATCAACTTGGTTAAAATTTGGAATGCCTGATGTAAAAAAATAAATAGTATTTATTTGAAATTAAATAAAATTTAAATTGCTTGGCAAAAATATTGTACTACAGGTAGTTTTGTTAAAAATTCCTCCCATTTATTAAATTATTACATAATATTCATGAAATATATTAATTTTATATTATGAGATTTGAATTGAGGGAGGAAAAAAAGAATAATTTTATTTTAACACTAAAAAATACACTAATTATATACTCGTATTTTAACTTTGTCAAGTTTCAAATATATTTTAAAAGTTTCTGGTTTAGTTTCCATGTGAAATTAGAAATTATTAAGTTAATTTCCGCTTTTTTATTCTTAAGTTACTTTATTACAGAGCATATTGTTTACAACAGATTGGCAGATTGGTGGGAGGAGGTTTGGTCTCCTTTCGGATGCGCTTGGTTATCCATCTGGTTATCAAAATCATTAGTTATCGCCGTTTTGAGAAAAATGTAAAAAAGTGTAAAATCCATGATATATTAGCTAATTCCATTTAGTCCGATGCCCTGTATCTTTGCTAATACTGGTCTGATTTTGATGATTTTTTTATTGTTTTTTAGATAATTTAATTACCTTTCATACAATTCTACACATAATTTACCGTAAAATGCATACTTTTTAAGCTATGTGCAAATAAAATATTATTTTCATCATAACTTTTTTCCCGGCAATTCTTTGGTGATTTACTACATAAATGAAAACTTAAAGACCTTTATGAGGAATAATTTAGGCAAGTTTCATCAAAATCGTTACAGCTGTTTTCTAGAAAAGTGTAAAATCGATTATATAAAGTTGGCACTTCCAGTGAGTCGATTTTGATGAAAAAGTTGCTGTAACATCACAGTCATATACTTACCTTAAATACGTAATTTGAGTATTGTATAACTTATCGTTTTTGAGTTAGGCTGTTCACATACACAGACCATTTTGCGAGGCTTGGTCATTTGGACTCAGTGGATCTTAAAACGTGTATTTCCATTGAAAACTCGAATTCGAAAATTTTCACAATTGCAATACTTCCCCTTATTATATACTTCGTATATAGGTAAGGGAAAGTATTAATAAAGATTTCTGGATGAAAATCCAGTATTTAGTGAACCTGCAATATTTTTGCTCAATGTTCATAAAATATAGTTCAAAAACATAAATATTCCCTTAACAATCCAAGTACAAGCTTCAGTTTACAAGTCCATAGGCCAGATAAAGGTCGTTCTTTGTCTTGTGCCAAAGTATTTAATAATAAAAGACAAAACAATACATACAACTAGTTATCAACAAAATATGATTTAATGGGAAGTAAAGGAGAATTTCTATCTTCCTTCAGCTGTTCTAACAGTTCTTTTGATGTAGTTGCAAACACATGGGACATAGTAGTATGTGTTGTAGTCATCAATTGTGGCAAATCATCCAAACTCAAGCCACAAGTCTCCATTGGAGGGAGCACGGTAATTACTATCCTCCCTAAAATAATAAATGATATAAATTTACATTAATTACAAAATAAATGTATTTTATAAATCAAGAATAACTTACCCTGTTCTAAAACACATTCTTTAGGATGGAGGAAATAAAATCTAGTGAAGACGACTGGAAGAATAGGTAATTGGGCAGTTATAGCAGCATGGAATGCACCTTTCTTGAAAGCATGAATCTCTCCAGTATTTTTCCTAGTTCCTTCAGGAAAAACCCACATTTTGATCTATAAGGGAATAAAACAAAGCATTAAGTATTGTCAAAGTATACACAATATGGATTTTGTATTGAATATTGTGTATAGGAATCTAAAAGTGAGGATTTAACACTCTACTTTCAATTCCTGTGATTTGGTACTGTGTTCTTGACAAGTATAGCAATTAATTATCCATTAATATTTTGTGTAAAGTATAAATTTATCAAAACATAAAGTTTTATGTCAGACAAAGAATATTTATAGAAAGTAATATTACACTATCTGTTTTATTTCTGAATGCAGCAAGAACTAGTGATGAGAAGTCTAGAATGAACATCTCACTTATTAAGATACTTGTGAAAGGTGATTAAAGAGGGTTGAAAATAAAAAAAATTGAGGACAATAAGTATTCAAAGCAGACAAAATTGGTTCAAGTCCAATATGAAACCATGAAGTCTATATCAAACCATTACTGTTAACTTACAATTAGGAATGAACTAGTGACAAATGAAGGTCTTCATTTTTACATGGCAATTCCTCAAGTAAAAAAGTTTATTTTCAATAGAACAAATAACAAATCGACAGATGTTTCACATTTAGATCACTTTTTACAAACTTTAGCAGATGACAAAAGACAAAACTCTTCATCTTCATGAATGGCACTATGTTCCGAATTGGGGACTTATTGGATGCCTCTTGCAGCATTGACCAATAATCATCCCTGTTCTGCACTGCTGCTTTCCAATTCTGGATTCTAGGCATAGATTGGGCATCCTCAGCCATACCATCCACCCACCTCAGATCTTGTTTAAGATCTATCTCTTCTCTGTTTGGCAAGGATCTCTTCTTAAAATATCTTTTTGGGGATCTGATCTTCAGGCGTTCTTACGACATGCTCAGCCCGTTTGAGGCGGCTTACTTTAATGTAGGCTACTACATCAACATATTCACCATCATTATCAACATACTATACCATATACTCAGCATTAGTCTATTGTCTCCATAGTCCATTGCCCTCAAATTCTGCCTCTTAAACCTTACCAGAGGCAGTTCCTGGTTCTAGTCCAGCATTCCGCAGCATATGTGAATACTGGCGTTACTATTCCCTTATAAAGGCAGATCATTATTCTTCTTCTCCTTAGCGTTTTGATCCGCATGGGACCAGGCAGATCTTTATTGGTCAGATACTAAACTACTATTGAAATTTCCAACCAGTATGTAGTAACAACTATTATTGAAGACAATCCAGGGCTGAATTTCCTGGACAATACTGTTGTGTTGAACTACAACTCCAATAAATAAATTCCTCCTCTCGCTTGAAGTCCAATATATCGTTGGTGTGGTCCAATACATATGGTTCTTCACCATGGGGGCTATACTTACATACTTTGTTATAATCTTATAAATAACGAGCCCCATTCTTTCAGCAGCCCTTTAAAGCTCAAGAAATGAATCTTTCACGTCATCAAAGATTCTTCTAATTATATCAGTGTCATCCCCAAAGCCGAGGATCATTACAGTTTCATTGAAGATCGAGCCTCCAATTTGGATTCCCAATCTGCATATTGTGGACCAAAGGACCAAGTTGAAGAGCAACCACACAAGGCAATCTCCTGGTCAAAACCATTATGGATGCAAAAGCATTCTGAAGTCATACCCTGGGATAAAGAGCATAAATTGTAACCTCTTCATATTCAGTTATGTAAGGTGACTGAGCTTGATAGGAATTCCCATATTTTCTAACAGTCCACTGCAGAGTTTTTCTCTTATTACACAATCATAAGCAGCCCGGAAATAAATGAGATTTTGATTTTTTTTTATTGAAGATAAAGCTGACTTTCCTCTCAAAAGAATGTTAACAAGATGCTGCTCTTGGCGGATAAAAATACTTTTTCAAGCAGGAGAATTCTCTTTGATACTCACAAATGTTTCACGGAATCATTATAAACATGTAATTTGATGTGATACAACATAAAAACTCTCCTACCACTTATTTTTCTCCATTCTGTTGGTTATAATTAAGAAATATATATGCCAAGTTAAATGACGCTATCTTCTAATCAATGGTGGAAGTCGAGGCTTTATTGTGCATTATAATTACATTGACAGCTTTTTATTTTATTTGAGAAGTAGATGACTCTCAGCAAGATGTAGACAGTTTCATTTATTTCAAGATGTTGAAAATTTTTATAAAATTAACAATGGGAGAGAAATATAAGATGAGAAAGATTGTTCTGAAGACGAGGAAATATTTCCCTGAAATATAAACATAATAAATTAAAGTGAAGATTTTAATGGAAGTTATTTATTTTCCATCATTTAATAAACAAATAACGATAAACCAGAGAATTTTAAATGGGAATTACCAGTGTTGTTTGTCTAGAAATATTGAATGAAATAGCTAGATCCTGGTAAAGAATGATTAAAACTTCACAATAAAAAAAATGAAGATCGGATTGTGGAATAAATAAAAAAATGAGTCTTGGGACAACCATTTTGACTTCGGGGCAAGAATTTTTCTCTTCAAACCTCAACAGACTAAAAAACAGAAACTTTATGGAGTACTTTTAAGAAGAATAAAACCTACATTACTCATTATACTTAGTAAGACTGGACACTCTTTAAGTTGGACTAGTGCTAGTGTTAATTCTGATACAGCCAGGTCATAATCATAGTAGTATATTCTGTTTTTTGAACCGCTCATGACATTTGAGGAGGAACTCTATAATGCTCTTTCCAACTGTGACAGTCTTCCCCCAGTTGCCTTCTATTCACTGATACCATTAGATAAAAAATATGGTGTAGTAGCTTTGATTTGATCAGACAGAAATTGATAATGTAAGCCATACCACGATATCAAATGCCCATTTTTTTGGAGAATCGCCCAGAATGAAGGTATTCAAATATGTAAAAGTCAATTATGATTTTAAGGAGATGGACCCGGTGGCAGTCAAGAATGAAATAAAATAGTTGTAACTATTTATTAAATATTAATAAATAGTAACAACTATTTTATTTTGGCTGCCCCCCCAAGACCATCTTGATTTACCATTCAGTCAACGATCAATGCACAAAATTATGATTTTAATTTTAAAAACACTATGGCAATCTGCACTTGCACGACAGCTTATATATAAGCAACAGCTCTTAAGCCATTTATAGAACCATTCTCAAATGTTTAACTAAAAAAAAAAAAAAAAAAAAAAAAAAATCAAGTATTATTTAATGTTTTCATTTCTGAGGCTACTTAAATTGATATTGACAGTTGCCTACTCTAGACAAGAAGATGGCTTACAGAGTTTGGTTAAAATGTTGAGTGGTATAATCATTTTTATTTTTTTATTATGATCCTGGCTGATCCCAACAAATTATTATTTTATATGAGGAAGAAATGTATATTTATAATTTATTACCAAAACTACTAACAAAATTAATCATCAAAGGAAACATTCCCTTTTAATAATTAATAAAATATTTTCCTGATAAAAAGAATGTTCTAAACGTACTAAACTAAATTATAGAAACTAGTATATATCATCGCAGAAAAAAAAAAGTCTAAAACAAACATCATACACATATTTTCACATGCCAACAGATATATATTTAAAATAAAATAACTAAAAAAAATGATAAAATAAAAATAAAAACAATATACTAACATTCACTAAGATGATCAGGCATTATGAAACTTCTCGCTCATGTAGGAAGTAACAGAAAATAAATAATCTAAACAAAAATAGGCAATAAAATTAATACACATAAATAAAAGATAAAAAGCAATAGCAAACACATGGAGATAATAATACTTTTTTTTCATGTAGATGCTTAATTGAATTATTAATAGCTAATCGGGAAGCCTCAGAATTCAGTCTATCAATGAACACAAGACCACAAAGCCAAGCCGCTATTCCAAATGGACCAGCATAAAGTAATTCCTTTTTGGCTACAACTGTACACCTTCTCATAACTGGCCATAATTCGAACATACCTATAATTTTTAATATGATGTTTTAATTAACTTAGTAGTTTTTAATATAATAATCAATCTTTCTAAATAATTACAATAGTTATATCTTTCTTACTGACCTAGAATGTCAATAGAGCTTTGATGATTAGCTACAATTACACAAGGTTCTTTTCTTTTTAAATAATCTCCTCCTCTGAGCTCCCATTGAAGCCCCAAAATATCAGATATATGTCTGCATAAGAATGAAGCTAATCTAAATAACAATACAAAATGGGAAACAGTTAATGATAAAGAAATATAATGGTACTGTAAAATTAGTCACTACACTAACATTAAATTTTCTACATTTCTTGGTTTCCAAATCATAATTGGTATTACGAGGAGAGATGTTAACATGATGAGGCCATAATAAATAACAAATTTTAAATAATAGCGAAATATATGACTGTGTTCATACAATATCGGAAGCAATAGAAGTAAAATAATAATAAAGAATTCTGTAAGGCTCATAATTTGGTGCATAGCAGTTTAATTGCGTTTAGAGAGGGCGTATTAAATAAAAATTAAACCTAGGTGTATAGATTTTTTTTTTTAATTTAAAGAAATAGACAAGGAAGAACTCTTTCCAACATCATAAGAATCGTAGAATTTTAACTTCGATATGGAAATCAAAACATTCACACCCCAAGTCGAAGCAAAAACCCATAGAGAAAGGAAAATAATAAGATGGAGGGAGCATTGCTAGCTCAGAATTGTCTTCTTCGAGACGGGTGGTCAGCCATATTCGTTGGACCTTGCCTATGGAACTAACCTTCCCTTTACAGTTCAAATTTGTTTTCTTGTTTAATATTATTTCAAAAGTTTTATTTATTTATTTTGTTTTATTTTTATCCTTTTATAAAGTCTATATTTTGAAAATAGTTTACTGTTAAGACATGATACTTCTGGATACTTCTGGATTTTCATATAATTATAAGAAATTAATATTTAAAAAACAAAACAGGTGCCCTCATAAAATTTGGTGTATCTTGCATAGTAGTAAGGATATGATCAATCTCTGAATGTTAATAATAAATCATTAGAATCATTACTCCTTCATTAGAAAGATCGTTAATCTTCTTGTTAAATTATCTTCTGTAAAAAAAAAATATTGTTCTTCCAAAAATGTCTGTTGCAACCAATGTGATTTAGAAATATATATAACAATAAAACTGATCAAAGAAAACAGCGGAAAAAATAAAAGATGCAATCAGTGCAGGGAACATCGGTAGATTTAGATATAAACTACATATGACAAATTAAATAATTTTTTTCTAAATTTATAATGAATAAATTGTGATTCCATTTTTTTCATATTATCATAACTTCTTATCTGGCAGCTATATCCCTAAACAAGTTCCATTTTGTATTATTTTTATAGTAGCAGAGACAATTTAAGAATAGTGGTCAAAACTGTGTAATAATAAATTTAAAATTTATAGAACCTGCCCACTTTGGGTATAAAGAGAAAAAAATAGGAAATAGCATTGTTCTGTACAATTTTAAGAGGTTTGCTAGAACATTTGGGATACAAATAAAATGAACTATGAAGGAATGCTTGAATTCCAAGATAATTGAATAAATATGAAACGAAAATTTCGGGACAAATAAATAGATTTAAAAACAAAGAAACACACAATGATAATAATAGAATATATAATAATTAAAAAAAATTTTTTTTTAAATATTATTACTGTGAAATTATTTATGTAAAATAATGCGATATCAGAAAAAATAAAATAAATCGTATAATTTTAGATCAGGCATAAAAAAAAAAAAAAAAAAAAAAAAAAAAAAAAAAAAAAAACCCAGGTTTACTGGTGCCCATTCTAAAATTTCAATTTTATGATTAAAATATGTTGAAAAATTAAGGAGCATCCAAATACTAAAAAAAATGGCCAATAGATCGAAATAAATTATTTACAGCAATTCATTCATAATGATTCCTAATAAAAATATATGCTGAAATGCAACAGAAAAAAACTTTTTATATTGAAAGAAATAGAAACATTCATTTAGTTATACTTCACAAGCAATTATTCACTATGATTATTAATTTTGCGGTTTCAAAGCAATATAAAATCAATTGGCCAGGGACACGGAAAGAAACTAAACTCTAGTTACTAGAATATATAAATATAACAAGAAATTAAATAATAGAAATGATCTACACAATTTCCTTCAATTATAAAATTAGAAGCAATGAGAAACTTATACGATCATAATAATTCAATTATTGATAGCAGGTCACTACAAAATTATTAATAAGTGGCCAGGGTGAGAAGAGAATATAACTAAAAAAATCATATTACTTCAAGTCAAATTAGAACTAAGGGTTATAAATAATCATAACTACATACATATATCATATATGAGATATATCATACTTATATAAGAAAAAATAAAGGCAAGATTGCATGAAAAATTATGTGATAATCGCATTAAACATCGCTCATCGTAAATGTTATACTCATAAATTGGCTTATATCTAATTATTAACAATATATAACAATTAAGAAAATGTTTGTTATCGGTCCATTTTCATAATTTTACAGGTATTAAAGTTGCTACTATTAGTAGCATAGTTTGAAGCAGCATATTACTTTAAACTTCTTACAATGTTAACTATGTGGCATACTAGTATTATTAAGCCTCATTCAAACCAACAACTAAAATTTAAAAAGAAAATAAATTCTACTTATTTTGCCAGGATAAAACTATGTTATAAGATAAACCCAGAAAAATACATGTTTTTTAAAAAGAAAATTTTAAAAAAGTTTAAGCACATCTAAAAAGTTTATCCATCTTAAAGTTTTCTGTAAATACTTTGCACTTAATAAAACATTTTATTGCAACAATTTAATATTTTTTAATTTCATATGAAATAATTTTATAATCTCTAAAACATATTTTTTTTAATATTCTAATTTTAAATGTAATAATAAAATGAAATGCATTTACGTGCTTATCTGCTCATTTAATAGTTTAAAAAAAAAAAGTTCCTGGGATTTTAGGTCCAGCCTATATGGCGGATAGTAGGGTTGGAATATCGACATGTGATATATCGATATATCGGAGTTGAAAAACTGATATTTTCTATCGATATCTTAATATCCGATATATCATGATATCGATATTTTACAACGATATATCGATGATATCGTTATTTCACAACGTTATATCGATGACACCATATGTTAAACTATATAACAGTAGAATCTCGATAATTCATACCCCCGTGATTCGTGTATCCCAATAATTCGTTTGGATTTTCTGGTGTCTTGAAAATCTCCCTTTATTTCCTATAGAAACACTGCAATCCGGTCCTCTCGATAATCCGTATTTATTTTCGTCTTCCAAGTTATGTAAACGTCTTATAATTCGAATTTCCAAATAAAAAATCTGGTTAACCCTTAATCGTTTCAAGAGGAGAGGTGAGTGAGCAAGAGGGGAATCGTTTCTATGGATTTCGGTCGGTTTAACCTTCTTTTTTTTTTCTACTCAGTTCTCTTTAAAAACATTGTAAAAAAAACCTGTAACCATACTGTTAGCTGCCATCATGGAATGATCTGAAAAATGACTGGCAAATCCGCGAAAGCAAAGTGTTTTATAAACAAAAACGTTACCGATAGCCTATTGTGCAAACACAAAAGCATGTACCATAAGCGAAATTTTCAACGAATGGGTACAGATATGGAATAAAAACCGGCGAAAATTGCCAACTGTAATGATAATTGTACGACCCACAACAGGACCACTTCACACAGCGATGTTAATCTTCTATTTTTGGCTCCCAACACAATCTCTAAGCTGCAGTCTCTAGACTTGGCTATCATTAAACGATTTAAGACATTTAACGCAAGGAAGTAGTGATGCAACTCATAGAAAGCACCAAGGATGAGATTCTGCCTATTTTTAAGAAGAATTAGTAGTACTTTAAGATTTTGTTGATCTAACTACATCGTTTGCATGTCCATTAATATTAGTACAATTTTGTATTACTTTTGTTATTTCCTATTTTTTGCCACCGATTATTGGAAGTCTCGATAATTCATATTTACCTTTCGAACCATTGACCATACGAATTATCGAGATTCTACTGCATTTTATTTTAACAATGAATGTTTTTAGAATGCACAATATAGTCGGAAGCGTTATAAGATAAATAAATTTATTAGAAGTTTGAAGGTTTTATTATTGAAAAACTTCTAGAAGACTATAATATATGAAATGTGACTAAAAGTCTTCAAAATAAAAATATGTTATAACATTTTTTTTTTTCAAGTATAATTCTTTTCTATCTTCTTTATAATTATTCATAGCTAATAAAAATATTGTTTTATAAATATTAATAATTATATTATTTTACAACATTCTTCACAGTTTAATATTATACTCATTTATACTTAGGAATAACAAAAAAATACAAATTTTACGCTCAATTTTGATGTCCGATCCATACGAAAGTAACACAAAAAACTTTGTTGTGTTAGAGGTGGGACGCAAGGGGAAAGTAGTATTAGCGAGAGGGAAGCAACGGTGCTGCATCCGTGGCGTGGTTTCCTAGAATGTGCTAAAACGATCAAAAGAGCTAACTCGGTGTGATAAAAAACGATAGGCCAAAAGATTTCCTTTACCGCCGCATTAATTTTTTTTTTTTTTTTATTACATTCATCTCTTTCATCCTTTATTAAAAATTGAGTTTCTTTCAGTAAAATTTAAAAAAACAGAATTTTTAATCTTCCCTTTGATATTTTCAGTTGTTTTTTTTTTGTTTTTTTTTTTGGCGCTCTCCGATAGTGGCGACTAACGACTAACTTCAAGTTCATTCAGTCAGCTTCAACTTTTTCATCATTACCTTTCGATATATCGATATTTTTCTAGCGATTATCGGTGGATAGTGATATCACAAAATGTCGAATATCGATATTTTCCTTACGATGTTCCAACCCTAGCGGACAGTGGATACACTTTTACCCTACCATCCAAATATACCATACCCCTCCATTAGTACCTTCCTTCCTCCATACAAAAACCTATCAATAGTTTTCAGCTAACTCCACTATCGATATATTTTTCACAACTGTCAGCTTGCACTGACAACCAGCGAATAATAAGATTTGAAATTTGAAATCAAAACATGACATGAGAATGAAAACTGCACAGTGACACCTCCTCCGATCTCTTATTCAGTGCCTCCGAGAAGTTTAATGGAGCCATCTCGACTGATTCTGACTGAATGAACTTGAAGTTAGTCGTTAGTCGCCACTATCGGAGAGCGCCAAAAAAAAAACAAAAAAAAAAAACAACTGAAAATATCAAAGGGAAGATTAAAAATTCTGTTTTTTTAAATTTTACTGAAAGAAACTCAATTTTTAATAAAGGATGAAAGAGATGAATGTAATAAAAAAAAAAAAAAAAAAAATTAATGCGGCGGTAAAGGAAATCTTTTGGCCTATCGTTTTTTATCACACCGAGTTAGCTCTTTTGATCGTTTTACCACATTCTAGGAAACCACGCCACGGATGCAGCACCGTTGCTTCCCTCTCGCTAATACTACTTTCCCCTTGCGTCCCACCTCTAACACAACAAAGTTTTTTGTGTTACCTTCGTATGGATCGGACATCAAAATTGAGCGTAAAATTTGTATTTTTTTGTTATTCCTAAGTATAACAAATTATTTCATTTTTTTGAATATCGGTAATCATTGTTTGTCTCATTATTTTCAATGCATTGTCATGCAACAAACAAATATTCCCTCTCTCTTACACCCTTTTTTCTCTCGCCACGGTCTATAAATGTCAAGGGGACGCATTTTTCCGCTATTCGCACTCAGTAAAAATCATTTACAGTTCTTAGGTATAACAAAAAAATACAAATTGTATGCTCAGCTTTTATGCGCGATCCATACGAATGCAACAAAAAAAAAAAGCTGTTTTACAGGAGGGACGAAGGGGGGAATTAGTAGTGTTAGCGAGAGGGAAGCCTGCACATTATTATGTTATTATTAACCTGCCCAGAACTATTATTATGAACTAGTACATAATTATTTATTTAGTTAAAAGCGATAATATACGAAGTAAATGAGCAAAATTAAGCTTCAATGTCGCTCATGTTTGTCGCTGAATGTTTTTTGACATGTGTTTTGTCAATGAACTTTTTTGGTTATAGAATAAACTGTATTTTACTTCCTTGTACGGAGTAAAAGAAGTATTGTAATCACGAAAATTTTGGATTTTCAGGTTTCAACAGAAATATCCATTTTGATCATCCTTGAATCCATTTTGACTAGTTTGTTAGTGACGTCTGTTCTTACGTTCGTGCGTATCTCGCATAACTCAGAAACGGTTAGCCATAGGAAGTTAAAATTTTGTATAAAATTTAAAAAATGTAATATGTAAAAGCCAGTTGTGAACCTCCCTTTTCGGTCATTACATGATCACCGCAAGTTGTACTTTACTTGAAGGTCATAATTGATTTCCATCAAAAATTATATTAAAATATAATGGAAAACTTCTCAAATTCGGTATTTATGATTTATATATTGATTTCAATAATATACTAGATTTTGGTATAAATTGGCAAACTGTAAGCGATACTTTACTTGAAGGTCATAATAAACTTTCATCAAAAATTATATTAAAATATAATGTAAAACATCTCAAAATTGATAAATAAGACTTTTATATCAATATAAATAATATAATAGATTATGGTTGAAATTGATGAGCCATCATGAGAAATACATCAGCAACTTTTGAACGCCTTTGATTTAAACACAGTCTAGCGGCCACAGCCACCCGCAGCCTAATCTAGTAACCACCGGTCGCCGAATCAAATTACCACCAGCCAATTTAGTAGGCTTGAAAAATACTGAACCCAGATATTTTCATTCATGTTATCAGGTCCAATCCTCTTCGTTTTGGATTTTTTTATTGCCTTTAATCTTTTCCATGCTAAACTGCTTTTTTGACCCATCAGGCATCTATCGATTAGTTCGCAGTTTCTTTCCTGAAATCTACTGGTTGCTTGTTTTAATTTGTCTGATCGCATTTTTATATTTTTTAAGAGTTTGCTCGTTTTTGTTTGAGAACCATTTCATATGAAGGTTTTTCTTATTTCCCACAGCGTTTTCATATTCGATATTCCATCAATATTTGTCATTCTTTTTTCCTTCTGAGTTTCTGTCAAGAGCTTCTGAAGCTGCTTGAGGGATACACTTTTTCATACCTTCATATTTGTCATCCTCTTCCTCAATCAGTTTTCTTCTCAGCCTATTTTGATAGAGATTTTTTACTAATTCTTGTTGCAGACTGTCTAGTTTATATTCTACCCGATTTGATTTGGTTTCCCTATTAGGTGCTGGTTTGCCTTTACTTGTTTGAAAAGCTTTAAACATCATAAGACCCCAACCGTGTAGTGATCTGTGCCACATTCTGGGCCTCTCATGGCTCTAACATCATTTACATTGATGGCTGAGTTTTTCCTCACAATGATGTAATCTATAATACTACTTGAATTTCATGTCGGTCGGTGCCATGTATATTTATGAATGTCTTTGTGATCAAAGAATCCGTTCATGATTCTCAAATTAGCACTTAGACATTAGCTTCTCAGTCGAATTCCATTATTATTCATTACATCTTCATCATGTTTTCCCACAATATCACTTGGTATTTCTTTACCAACTCTAGCGTTTAGGTCCTTTGTGCAGAACAATACTTCGTGGTTAGGGATGTTTTCTATAATATCTTCCAATTCTTCATCGAATTTATCTTTTTCAACTGTGCAGGCACCATCTGTTAGTGCATATAGTCTCAATATAATTAAATCTTTTCCAAATAACTGCATATCCACTTTAATTATTCATTCGTTAATATATTCAAAGTCTTTTAAGTTATTTTTTAACTTCTTCTTAATGAGGACTGAAACTCCAGCTCCTGCCCTTACATGTTTCTCCACTCCACTGACGAAATGTACATACTCCCCATGCATGTATTTATCTTTATCCTTTGTCTCGGTCAGAATCATAATGTTCAAATTTTGCTTCTTCACTTCCTCCTCTACTTCCCTTTTCTTTGCATTTAAACCTCGAACTTTCCATGATCCTATACTTAACGTCTGTTTCCTGCGTTTTAGTCATAACCTTTTAGATCCATCCGGCTTATTTATTTTTGGACTGAAAGGGTTTTGTGTTGATTTATTGATGATGGGGTGCTAACCGATCGATCTAATCCCCAATCTGGAGGACAGGGAACCTTGATTTTGGGATCTTCAACCCCTAGATGGGCTGCCTTCTCCAGGACTTGGAGTCCCTTCTATCTCTGAAATGCCATTTCCTGCATGTTATACCGCCATTTCTCGGTAATGATGAACTACCCTTAACTTCCCCATGGAATCAGACCCCATGTGTTCTGAGCTCTCCCACCACGGCAAAGTGGTAGTTCGTAGAAGGAGCTCAATTTTCATCTGGGGGTGAATACTATCCACACTCATTCTCCATGAAATCAGTTCAGCCCCTCCATTTGTGGAATCCTATGTACAGATCTGTAGGCGAATACCTACCTCATAATCTCTATCTCTTCCTCCTCCCCCTCCTCTAGGCCAGGAAACGTTCAAACCATTCGCTGGTGGCTGCAATTTTTAAGGCGAATACCCTTATCTTCGCTGGTCGCAAATGAGGTTGACCCTTCGATATTTCGATTATTCCCTCTATTTTTTTCCTATATCCGTCCAGCTAATAATAGGCGAACGTGGACACGCATTGTCCGAGACCTTCTGGTCAATTCTGAGATCCATAAACTCAACCTCGTCAACTGTAACACTAATACTCAATGATATGGCCGATTTCGATTAAACTTGAAATAGTTATTATTTTCTTACTATATGACCAACTATTTTTCGGAGGTAATTTAGCGTCATTTTTGGTACAGAGGGGTTTGTCAGCAAAAAAAAAAATCTGATGTGGACAATATTGATATTGATTACAGAAATATTGAAATTTAAGAAATATTGATTACAGAACTTGGAAATAATAAAAAAAAAAAATTAATTGTTGGCTCAACTTTTATGCCCGATCCATACAAAGGTGACACTAAAAACAAAACCCCTCGTGGAGTATTTAGAAAATAACTGGTTTTGAGGAGGGACGAAGAGGGAAAGTAGTGGTGTTGGTGAGAGGGGAGCGATGGTGGCGTGCTTTCTTAATTTACTCAGTTTCAAAATTTCCTACAACGAACCAAAGAGAAAATACGGTGTGATTAAAACATTAGGTCGCAAGATTCCCTTTGCCGCCCTAATCCTTTTTTATTGCTTCTTTAACCCGATAGAAGTGTAGCGATGAGCATTTCATTCACAAATATTGAAAATTTATTGTAACTCGTCGATGAAAAATTGTTTTTATTGTTCCTTCTTTCTAGCTGGAACTTAGGTTCGTACTGAGAGACTAATGGTATAAAAATCAACCTTAAAAAAAAAATATATAAATAAATCTTTTTTTTATTTCTTTAATTTTTTTTTTATTATTACTTTAAAAATGGTTATAAAATAGTGTTACCCAAAACTAAAATGATTTTGGAGACAGCAAAGTACAATATAAAGCAACAAAAATACGATGTGATGGAATCACCCATGGAACACCTCTTGTGTTATGAAAATAAGGCACACCTTTCCCGGATTGTTACATTTATCTTTCACCCTTAATTAAACCATAGATTTTCTTTCAGTAAACTTAATAAAAACGGACTATCTTCCCTTTAGTTTTTTGCGCACACCGAGGGTGGCTATCAGTCAAGTTAGAACTTCTATTCAATGTAAACCCTCTTATTCTTTCAAAGATTAAAAATATTAAGGCCCCATATATCGAAATTATGATATTTTTTATTGAAATATCGAACTACTATTTCAATATATTCGAAAACTATAGATACAACATATATTGATATTTTTGTTCGTTATTTACTTCCCCATCATCGCCCAAGATAAGTTACACGATGACAGTTTCTTAAAAACCCAACCGAAAAAATAAATAAAATGCACTGGTTTTGGATATAGAATGTTATTTTGGGAGTAACGAATTATAGAACGATTATTTACAAAACTATGCCAGTTATTGATTTCATAACCTTCCCATGAGTTAACTAATTGTTACCTCAAACTTGACAAAGAATAATCAGACTTTTCTGATTAATTGAGACAATGTTCTGAGTTTGGCATCTGTAGTTATTAATGGCAGTAGTATGGCACCAAGTTGTATTCGCTTTAGATGCTAAATATAATGCCTTAAGAGCTAAGAACAATCCAAATTTTCGTAATTTTTTTTTTGTTGCTATTAATTTATGTACTATTTTTAATTAATGTACTAATTTGTAATTCATTGGTCTTTTCATGCAGGCACCCTTTACATAAGAAGGAGAAATCAATTACTCCTTGAATTTGGAACATGTAAAGAACATGGATTTTGGAAAGAGTATTTGAAAATACGTGGTCTTATTTTACAGAATCGTTATGGTCTAGCTATTGATCAAATAAGCTTGAGGAGACAAAGCATTAACCGGGTACAGATTATTTCAGTTGCTTGACTTATTTTATTTTTAGTGGCGTGGGATAACTTAGTGGGTTAGAAAACACTGGACTTATAAATCCCAGGCAGGGTTTCTAGTCTGATTATTTTGTATTGTTCATTTTTTGTCAGATTAGCTGTAAACCAACCCTGGGGTCAGGAGACCCCCCTTGTGGGTCCTACCCAGCTTCTATAAATTGGGTACCTGTTCTTTATTGAGCTGGGCTTAAACCTGGTGGTAAAACGTGCATTCTGACCTCATCACGTTGTATAAACCCTGGTTGAGAAATAATACTTCCTTTTTTAATAATGAACCCAAGACCCTTCATGTGTTGTGGCCCTAAAATATAAATTAATTAATTTTTGTGGGCAGTCTTTTTTATTTTTTTCAAATTGAAAATTAAGGATTAACTAATACTTCTTTTATCATTTTTTTATTTATAAATGATGGCATATTTCATTAATTTTCCGGGGCTTTTTTCCCCATCTTCAGAATGAATTAATTCTTAAATTATATATACATTTGATATACTCTTGCTCGCCATGTGATCCATATTAATTTTGTCACTGTTAAATAATAAGTTGATAAGGACACTTAGAATTATTTAAGGAGTATTCTGTATTTATCCCTGTCATTGCCCAGACATGACAAGGATGAATGCAGAATACTCCTCATAAAATGCTAAGTGTCTATGAACTTATCTAACAGTGACAAAATTAGGATGGATCATGTGATCAGCAGGGGTATACAAAATGTATATATAATTTAAGAATTATTTCATTCTTAAGATGGGGGAAAAAGCCCCGAAACATCAATGAAATATGCTACCATTTATACTTTTTATTTATATTAAAATAATAATCTATAATAAAGGAAGTAATAGTTAATAAGACTTCAATTTGAATAAATGAATTAATTAAATAGCTTTGAGTGAAACAGATGAGTTAAGTTAATAAGCTAAGCTGCATAAATACTATTGTAACATAGATTGAATAAAGTTAAGATTTGACTTTATTAATTTAATTACTCTTTATTTATTATATATCAATATAATATAACACAATGTTATACAGAAATTACAATGAAATATCTGTTTATACATAATCATAAAATGAAACACTCAGTTGACATCCACATGATGGTATAGAAGTTTCAATCAAATTAGGGATTGATAAATTATTTGCCACTTCTATAAATTTGTTTTATTGAAAACTAGTTTCGAATGTTATACATTCATCCTCAGTTCTAAAAACACAAAAAATTCAAAAATAAGCAATTCAAAATATAGTTTGGTATTATTTTACTTATTAAATTAGATGTAATATAAATCAGTATTATAAAACATTTATGAACTTAATTAAGACAAGAAATCAAATGCATGCTGGTACTCATCCAGGTTTAAATGGATTATATTAAAAAGAAAAGTTTGTACTGTTTTTTTCTCACATTGAACTAACAATGAACGAAAGGTAGGTAGGATATTTTTAGGTAAACGGTTTAAGGGTCAGAGTTTTTCCAGTAATGCCGGTGAGTAATTGGTTTTTCTGTTATAGATGGGAATAAATTTAAGATTTGACTATTGGAGATATTTATTTGGCCATTTAAGCAAAAATCTGGATTGGATTTGAAGGATTTTATTATTTCAAGTGCTTCATATATATTTACTTTGAGGCTGTTTTCAATGTGATGTATTAATTTAACTCCTGAGTCTTTGATGAATTTATGATTTTTTTCATTTAAATGAATTGCAAAGTTGGAATTCTCTGTCTTATTATTATATGTACGTACATGTTTCTTTAATCTCTGATTTAGCGATCTTCCAGTTTTTCCTGTTTATTTGGCTGCAAAATCATTAAAATTTAGTTTATATACTCCGCTCTTTTGGAAAGGATCTATTTTGTCTTTAGGAGAAGAGAAATATGAGGATATTATAAACCCTGACCCTTAAACCGTTTAACTATAAACATCCTACCTATCTTTTGTTCATTGTTAGTTCAATGCGAGAAGAAACCAGTACAAACTTTTCTGTTTAATATAATCCATTTAAACCTTGGTGAGTACCAACATGTATTTGACTTCTTGTCTTAATTAAATTCATAAATGTTTTATAATACTGATTTATATTACATCTAATTTAATATGTATTCAGAATTGAATTTTTTGTGTGTTTTTAGAACTGAGGATGAATGTATAACATTCGAAACTAGTTTTCAAAACAAACAAATTTATAGAAGTGGCAAATAATTTATCAATCCCTAATTAAATGAAACACTTATGCTTGTAAATTTTTACTAGTGTTTAATTAAAAATACAGTTTACATATAAAAATAATAAAAATTAAAATTAAATCAGTATTCATCATAGATAATATACTAGGCTGTTATAAATGTCTTTGTGCATTAATTCATTGATGACATTAAAGTCTCTATTTGAATCCTTATTCATCACTGATGTAAACAATGCATATATCATTGGTTACTTTGACTAATCCATTATTTAATTATGTATATCAACTGTCTCTATCTTTCATTCAATTTTATAAATTTCACTGATAATGCTGGAAGAAAAAATTGTCATTCATGGTCTTCTGAGGCACTACTGGAAAAAAGAATTAAGTGCGAAGGCAGCTGCTGAGGAAATTTGTGCGGTGGAAGGTGAAAATATGGTGCATCGTAATGCAGTAGCGTTTTGGTTCAGGCGGTTCAATTCTGGAAACCCTCAGAAATTGAGGTTGCTAGCATCTTACGCCACACTCCTTGCAGCCCTGACATTGCACTGTTGGCTTTGAACTGTTGCACTATGGTCTTTTATGGTCAATTCCACATTTTTTCAAAGGCTGGCTGGCACTTAAAAAATAACAGGAATGTCAAATCAGGATGTGAGGAGTTTTCCGCCTTGATAACCAAGGACAACCAAATTCAACTCCTGGTAAAAAGATGGGTTAAAGTAATTGGCAATGATGGCCTATATTTTGAAGATTAATTTTAATATGTAGATTTTATACTGAAATTTAAATAAAACTTATTCTATGCACAAAGACTTTTGTAACAACCTAGTATTAAAGTTCCCAATGTTTTTTTTTTTTGTCTTATTACTTTGCAATGCTTCAATTACTCCAATTCTTCCATTCAATTCCAATTCCATCCTTTTATATAATATCTCAATAATGTAGTGTTGACTGGCGTAGCTATTGTTTGTTGTTACAAATTAAGTAGCATTGTATATTTCTAGTTATGAGCCATTTGTGGTACGACGTAAATTAGGATGGCTCTAGTTAAATTATTGTATTCGGATTATATTACATATTTAAATTTTAAAAACTAATATTTAAAAAAAACTAAGTATTGAAGATTTTATTTCTTATAGGCCAGTCCAGATAATGCAGTATCTCTACAAGAATGGGATGATAAATCTATTACTAGTAAAGATGATATTCTTACACCTACAAAAGAAGCAGAAGCTTCAAGAGCAATAGTTGGTAACAGCAGTATATCTGAAAATTATGCATTTGCTGGTGTTCATCACATTTTTGACCAGGTAATTATTGCTTTCTGTTTATATCATATTTCTTAATTTCTGAAATTTTAATTACTAATTAATTCAATGAAATTGTCATCCTTACATTTTTTAAACAACTTTTAAAACATTATTAATATCGATTAATGTTTACTGTAAGCATACTAGTTTATTTTGACAATTTAATTTTTCTTCATTTTCTACTTTCTAGTATGGTAAGTATACTTTGAAAAGGTATCAGAATTGTCAACTTATTTGAACTCAACAAACAAAATAAAAATAATTATTTTTATTTTTTTTCATATAATGTTATGTATTATATATTTTTTAATCTTCTATTTTATCTTGATAGCATATGAAATTTGTTGGGATGATACACCCACTTTATAATTTTTGGTCTTTAGTGATTGTGCTTAGATATTTCATTACATATTACATGTTCTAATATTTGTATTAATTTACAGTATTACTTGTTAACTAGAGGGGCATATCTCACTTGCCGCTCTAGTTAACAAGTAATACTGTAGTATAATATAACTAAATTATACTGTAGTATAATATAACTAAATTATACTGTAGTATAATATAACTAAATTATACTGTAGTATAATATAACTAAATTATACTGTAGTATAATATAACTAAATTATACTGTAGTATAATATAACTAAATTATACTGTAGTATAATATAACTAAATTATACTGTAGTATAATATAACTAAATTATACTGTAGTATAATATAACTAAATTATACTGTAGTATAATATAACTAAATTATACTGTAGTATAATATAACTAAATTATATTGTAGTATAATATAAACTATAATAAAATATAAATTATACTGTAGAAAATATAAAACTATTTTCTTTTTCCCTAGTTTTATATATTACTTACTTTTGCAGCATACTGCTTCAGTGACAATGGTAAAATTTGCTAATAATGATCGTGCTCGACTATGCTGTATTTCTAATGATTCGACTGTCTCTATTTGTAACGTTTTAAGTCAACCACCAACTTTAGAGTGTATATTGCGAGGCCATACTCTTCCTGTTACTGGTGAGTGCATAGATGCTCAAAAATATGTAATTATGAAAAATTGATTAATATTTGTTTATATCATTTTATTATGTTACTAGTAAGTCAGTTTGTCTGTAAACAAGCAATGGAAATAAATTGTATTGGTTATAGTCATAAATTAGTAAATTGTGTCTTTGAAGCCAATTTGCCTGGGCTCTTCTCACCGATGCCCTTCAAAAACCCGATTTTAAGGACAGTGATAAATTGGTTGAGATTCATGACCATTTAAGATTAGAGTATTGCCTAGGAACTATATGCATGTTGATGGGCCAAACTTTCAGATAGTCGCTTTAATGCCCTGTCAAACGCTTGATCAATGACTTACAGTTGGCTGACTGGCATAGCTTATCCAGGGGAGTAATAATTGCCTGAGAATCCTGGACTATGTGGACTTCCTCTGAATTGGTCACCCATCAAAGTGGTTTGTTATCTTGGTTGGCTGTGCTAAGTTGCAAGTGTACGTTTGCCTTTATAAGAATAGAAAAGGATGCTAAACACCAATAAAAAATATTTATAATATGTGCAGGGATAAAAACCTAGCCTTTAAGGCCGTATTTATTTGTAATATAAAAACATTATTCGTGGTACAGGAATAGTAAATTTTAGAGTTATCTAATTTTTAAAATGAAATAATTGAATTTTAGTGCGATCTGAAGGGTATATTGACTTATTGAAAACAGTAACTATTTATCTACGGAGTAAAGTATATTAACAGATTTTTTTATTCGAAATTGACTTATGATTTGATTTTAGCACTCTGAAAAACCCATATGTTCAAATTTTTGGGCAAATCTAAAAATAAAAATTTTTTCCCATGAATTTTGCCAATTTGAACAATTCAAATCAAATTTGGACATACTTAAAGGTTCTTAAGCTGCGCGATTTGCTATAATTTTGCTGTGGAGTTTTCTATCAAAAGTTTATATATTCACTTCCTAAAAACAAAGATTTTTTTTCAAAAAATTAATATTCTAAACCTAAAAATTATTCAGCGTATTTCAAATTTAAAATTTACCCTTTATGAACAGGGTGTTCAATCTATTTAAGAAGTTATGAGGATGGAAATAGATCCCATTCTTCGTTAAAGCTTTTAAAATTTTATATGTAAGAGTAACGGTTTCATTCACAAATTTACTCTTAATTCAAAATTTGATTTTGAATTCAGTTATGTTGTCTAGTTTTTAAGTTACTTTTTTATTTTAATTTTTAATATATTTATCTCGTAAATTTTTAATGATACTTGTATCACAATATAATATTTGATTTGATTAATTTGTCTTCAATTTCCAAGATATAGTACAATAGAATAATTCACTGAGGGGTGCAATTTCATAGAAAAAGTGGGCTCAGGCCCTAAAAAAGTTGGAAACATTATGATTTTGCTTTATTTTTGGATAGTGTTAAGTATTTCGTTATTAATGATAACACATTTTTAAAAATTTATGGTGAAAGTTTTTTTAATCTTAATGAAGAAATTAAATATTCTATATTCTAGGGTGTGATTGGTCAGCTTCAAACGATATGCTTGTTACATGTTCACTTGATGGCCAGATATGTTTGTGGAATACAACAAATGGGATATGTATTAGAACCGTCAGGGATATTGTACCATCACAACTTTTCTCCTGCCTCTTCAATCCTGTTAATAATAACTTTGTTGTTGTATCCTTTATACATAAATTTAATTTTTAATAAGTGATAATATATTGTACTTTGAAATTAATCAGATATAAAGAATAGGCTATTTGACAACATTGAAAATATACTATAAATTGTGGTGATCCTATCAAATAATAGCATGAAAAATATATTTCACTTTATTTTGAAATAAATTATGTGTATTTTTTGCACGGAAAAAAATTAACATTTTTTGAAATTTTATCTGTGATGGGAACGTCCTGTAATTGGTTGCAACTCTGGTGACATCACAGGCTGTGTGACAGATTCACTGACAGAAGTTCGTGTTTTATGTTTCCTGCTTCAAATGAAATCAAATTTTGTGCGAGCTAATAACAGCAATCTACCAAAGATATACACATTTATGGTTCCACGATTCTTTAAGAAGAACGCTGATTACTATGCTGCGTAACTCAAAAATGTAAGTAAACAGCAGTGTAAGTACCATATATGAATTTTTTATTTGCAGACCTTTATGTATGATCTACAAATCTTGTCTTTTTTCTTCTTTTTGCTGTATCTTTATCTTTTTTTAATAGTAGAGGTTACAAGAGCTATACTTTCTTGTAACTCTTTTCATATTATTTTTACCTATAGCCCAGTATATGCTCGACCTGATAGGGGTCGAGTGTGCATTAATAGGTGGCAAAAGATTACCTACTAAATGCACTGATAAAACTTAATTTTTTATGATCTTGAGCCTTACCTACAGGTCTTTGAAGTTTGATGAAATTTTCCAAAAAATCTTAAAATGCGGGATTTTGATCATTTTGACTTCTAATATAATCGTTTATGGTGCCTATTCTATGTTTTTAATTATACCTATGTTGTAGAAGTATTAATAGGGTGTAGATACATGTATTGACATAAACACACGCATATATGTAGTGTACATAGTACTATAAGTTATAACATTAGTGTGCTCATTTGTCATATTAGAGAAGTGAAACAGAGAGAGAGGGATATATCAGAGTGAGAGAATTGGAGTTGAATAGAAGGCACAACAGAGTCAATTAATTGAGGCACTACTTAAATACACTAACACAAATTAACCTTAAATGCGTTAGGACTGTATTATCTTAGGAGATAATACCTTACTTAGTTGTGTCAATTAATAGTCCTATGAAGTCTAAAGTATTACTTTACCTATGAACTGATACCTTATCCCTTATCTTTGTTCAGTGAAGATGGATTATGAAAGGGAACCAAATCATTTCTGTACAAAGTTTTCAAGCCTGCAGATATCCAGACATCGCTGTTGAAAAATAAGATGGTTGTGGTGGATGGAGGTTTACTCCTTCACAAAGTTGCACGGGAAAGAACTGAACCTTGATTCTGTATGAAGTACTTCGCCTATGTGAAGAGGCAATGCGGATCCCAAGTAATGGTCGTGTTTGATGGCTACCTAAGTGATCCGAAACAGCGAGATACGAAAAGCTCAGAAAGGGTTCGTCGTTCCAAAATAAATACATCAGCCAATATCATGTTCGATGAGAGAACACTCCCTGCTGTTTCCCATGAGAAGTTCTAGAGGAATGAATCCAACAAGAGCCATTTGATTCAAATGTTAAAAACATATTTTGAAAAAGGCTCAATGAAAGTATTAGAGGCAGTAGAGGACGCTGATGTACTCATTGTAAACACAGTTCTTTCGCAGTCGAGCAGTTTTTATATTGTTGTTATTCTAAGTGAGGATGTTGATGCGCTCGTTATGCTGTAAGGGCTTTCCAATTCCAACAAAAATAATGTATATCTTCTCAAACCAGAAAGCAGTGGCAAAGATGATCCATATCTCTCGACTTCATCATATCAGTATGATCCTAAATACCTTCTTTCTGTGCATGCATTCCCTCGTTGTGACCCAACGTCGTCTCCGTTTGTCCATGAGAAAACAAAGATATGTGCCATTATTGAAAAAAAAAAACCCGACTCTGAAAGAAGCCTTCTCTGTTTTATGAGAGAACTCCCTCAACAGCCCAACTCAGTAGAGCAGGGGAGAAAATTCTTATGGCCCTGTATGGTGTAGAAGCAACCACAGTTGTGCAAGGAATTGATGACTTAAGATACTACCTCTTCGTCAATATGTCTACAAAGATCAGGTTCAATTTGTCCAGCCTACTTCCAACACTAGACACGGCTGACCAACACAGTTTTAGGACATTTTTTTAAGTTCAGTGCTGGCTGGGCAACAACTTAGATCTGTTAAAATGGGGGTGGAAACAGGACAGCCTCGGTCTCACCCCCATCCAAATGAAAAAAGAACCTGCACCCCAGCCATTGCTGGAACTAGTGTTTTGCAGCTGCAAAAAAGGTTGTACCAGTGCGTGCACTTGCCGAAAATCTGGTCTCATGTGCACCACAATATGCAAGAATTGTTCGGGCACATCTTGCTCCAACGTCCCACCAATTGAAATCGAGAATGAAATTGACGGGGATGTGGAGGACGAGGAAGGACAAGGAGAGGAAGAAGAATATATTACCGAAGCTGAAGAGGAGGAACCGGCATTTGCGGAGGATGAGGAATCTCGACCTGGACCTTCAAAACGTCTGAGAATTATTTGAATTATTGACAAATATTCTTTTATTATTATTGTAAATATTTATGCTTGTATATTTATTAAATTTGATCAATTATATTGTAAATAAAACTATTTTTTTTCAATTTTTCACTATAATTTTCCTGAAAACCACAAAACTATATTTTTGTATATATATATATATATATATATATATATATATATATATATATATATATATATATATATATATATATATATATATTTACATATTATAGGTAGCTATGGTTATTACATACTTATACAACATAATTAATGGTTATTTATCATAAACAAATAAAATAAAAGAGAAGAATAGGCACTGTAAACGATCATATACAAGTCAAATTGAGCAAAATCCTGTTAATGTTATAACTTATATTGCTATATATACTACATATATGAGAGTGTTTATGTCAGTACATATAAACACATGTATGTACATCATATTAATACTTATACAACATAGGTATAATTAAAAACATAGAATAGGCACCATACATACATATGTAGATGGCTCTACATCCTGTCACCGAGACTGGGCCTCCTCCAAAAGCCTTCGCCAGTCAATATGATCAACTGCAGCAGCTCTCCAGTTTCGGACTCTCAGCAGAGCCCGTGCGCCCGGTGTCACTGAGTCCTTCCATCTAACCATTTGGCCTGCCAACCCTTCTTTTTCCATGCATCCTTCCGGACAGCATCCTCCTGGTTATCGCCGAAACATCCATACCTGTGACGTGCCCAGCCCAACGAAGTCGTCCTATCTTGATAAATTTGACCGAGTCTATATCCTTATAAAGGGCAGCTAGTTCAGCATTTCTCCTTCTTCTCCAAATTCTACCTTCTCTAACAGGGCCATTAACCCTTCTCAAGATTAATCTCTCAAAGATCAGAAGCCTATTTTCATCTTGCTTCTTAAAGGCCCACGCTTCCGATCCATAAGTTAAAACAGGGCAGACCAAGGTTTTTGTAGAGAATGATCTTGATCCTGTTCGAGAGGAACCTGCTTCCAAAATGCTTCACAAGGCCAAAGTAGCACCGTCTCGCCACTGCTATCCTCTGGTGACTTCTCAAGAGATGTCGTTTCCGGAGTTGATCTCAGATCCGAGGTAGACAAAGCTGCTTACCTTTTCGAAATTATATGGTCCAGCCTCAAAAGTACCGGTCCCTGGTCCATCTCCTCTGACTCTCATATACTTGGTCTTAGCTTCATTAATGTGCAACCCAAGTTTCTTTGTTGCATCTTCTATGGCCAAAAACACTTCTCGTAATGCATGTTCCGATCAGGCGGCAATATCAAAATCATCAGCGTACACCAGAAGCTGAACTGTATTGTTAAGGAGAGTTGCGTTTAGTTGGATTCCGAACATAGGTACTGCTTTCTCTGCAGCAAAATTAAAAAGAAGACAGGCAAGAGCATCCCCTTGTCTTACACCGCAGTTAGTATTGAAGTCCTCTGAAAGATCACTCCCCACTCGTACTGCACACTTCGACCCCGACATAGTCATTTTCACGAGACGTATCAGTTTAGTTGGGATGTTCATTTCCAACAGGGACTGATAGAGCTCCGGCCGAGTCACACTATCATAGGCGGCTTTAAAATCAACGAAGAGGTGGTGGGTAACTGTTCGATACTCTTTGAATTTCTCCAGCATCAGCTTCAGTGAGAACAGTTGGTCCAATGTGGACCTCCCTCGCTTAAATCCCGCTTGATATTTGCCTATCTCCCTCTTGGCATGAGGAACTAGTCTCTTGAATAGGATGTTAGAGAGAACTTTATAAGCACATGAGAGGAGCACTATGCCTCGATAATTGTCGCAGTCCAACTGATCCCCCTTTTTGTGCAGTCGGTAGTTAATTCCCCTTTTCCAATCCTCAGGCATCTTCTGTTCTTCCCATATCTTCAAAATAAGGTTATGGAGCTCCCTTCTCAGTTTCATTCCTTAGCGTATCAGCTCTGCTTGGATTCCATCCAAACCCGGAGCCTTGTTGTTTTTCAGCTTCACCATGGGCGCTTCTATGTCTTCATCATCCGGTGGCTCGGCATCATTAGAGAAGTCGTCCTCTTCTCCGACTATTTCTCCTTCAAAGTTTTCTCTCAGCGTACCGCTGAAGTGCCTTGCCGATCTCTTCAGAATTCCCTCTCTCTCCGTCAACAGGCTCCCATCCTCATTCCTGCACATAGTTACTTTTGGTTTGAAGGCATTGCGGCCCTCATTCACCTTCTGAAAAAAGAGGTACATGTCACAAGATGTCCTGCAGTTTTCTACATCCTTCATTCTGCAGTTCTCACATGCTCTCTTCTTGCTCCTATGCAGTCTCTTTTCCTCTCTTCTTTTATTTCAGTACGTCTCCTGTGTTAGACATATATGGCGCTGGATGGCCTTCTTATACGCTTCATTTTTCCCATTTGTTGCCTTGATGCATTCATCATCAAACCAAGGAGACCTCCTGCTTCTTGTCTGTAATCCAAGGACTTCCTCTGCAGCAGTTTCCAGCGCTCTTGAAATTCCCGACCACTGGTCATCCACTGTTTCATTCCTATCCCTTAGTTCCTCCTCCAGCTTAATTTCAAGGTGTTGCTGATAGGTTTCACACACTTCTGGATCCTTCAGCTTATGAACATTGAATTTCTTCACACCCTCTCCAGTATCCGAGTTCCGTTTCGTGGCAATACTGAGGTAGTGATCCGAATCCACCTTTGTTCCTCTATATGTTCTTACTCCAATTAAGTTGGACTTGTGACGAGAGCTAATTAAGATGTGGTTAATCTGGTTGATAGACTCTCCATTGGGTGATCTCCAGGTATCTTTGTGTATATTTTTTTCCTGGGAACATGGTACTTCCGACAACTAGCCCGTGAGTGTTCGCAAAGTCTATCACTCTTTGGCCATTGGCGTTTGTGTTCTGATGAAGACTGAAGGTTTCAGTTGTTAGTAGGTGTATTCTTTCTGTGCCTATCTGGGCGTTCATGTCTCCTAGAACTATTTTAGCATCATAGACTGGACAAATCTTAATGGCTTTAGAGAGGTCTTCGTAAAACGTGTCTTTCTCTTCTTCTGATGACACTTCTGTAGGTGTGTGACAATTAATTATTGAGATATTGAAGAATTTTCTCTTAAGATGTAGGTAGCACAATCTAGGAGAGATGGGGGTAAACTTTGTTACTAATTGCCGGGTTCTTCCTCTGACAATGAATCCGGTTCCTTATATATGGTTGGTTTCGTGGCAGCTGTAGTATACGGTATGGTTCCTCTTTTCAAGGGTGCCACTCCCAAGCCAGCGGACTTTCTGGATCGCTGCGATATCAATTTGCTCGAGGAGCGCCCGCAGGGCTCCGAGCCTATATAAAGATAAAATGTTCCAGTAGGCAATTCTTAAGTCCTTCAAACGTTTCCTGGTTTTATTCCGTAATAATGGGTATTTACATATGGGTACATAGGTAAAATTAAAAACATAGAATAGGCACCATAAACAATTATATTAGAAGTCAATGAAATAGTTTGTTACATGACATGGTAGCCCAATATATAGGTACATCCCAACGTGCATTAATAGGTGGCAAAAGATTTTTTTTTTAGGATTGTTTGGTATGGTAAGGGGAACCTGAAACTAAGTTTGCGACATCGAAAGCCGTGCAAGAACTTTTGGTAGGCGAAAAACTTCGAAATTTTGGCACTTCAGTTGGATTCAGTTTTTTGCATATAACTCAAAAACTACATGTCCTACAGAAAATTTTATTCTTACCAAAATTAAAGTAGACAAACTTACCTACAAAATACACTGGTAAAACTTAATTTTATATCATCTTAACCCTTAACTATAGGTCTTTGAAGTTTAATGAAATTTTCCAAAAAAAGACCTATAGGTAAGTGTTAAGATGATATAAAATTAAGTTTTACCAGTGCATTTTGTAGGTAACTTTGTCTACTTTAATCACAAAAACTCTAACTAGGGATTGGTAAATTATTTGCCACTTCTATAAATTTGTTTTATTGAAAACTAGTTTCGAATTTTTATACATTCATCCTCAGTTCTAAAAACACAAAAAATTCAAAAATAAGCAATTCAAAATATAGTTTGGTATTATTATACATATACATATAGATGGGAATAAATTTAAGATTGGACTATTTATTTATTCCCATCTATAACAGAAAAACCAATTACTCACCGGCATTACTGGAAAAATCCTGACCCTTAAACCGTTTACCTAAAAGCATCCTACCTACCTTTCGTTCATTGTTAGTATAATGCTAGAAGAAACCGGTACAAACTTTTCTGTTTGATATAATCCATTTAAACCTTGGTGAGTACCAACATGTATTTGATTTCTTGTCTTAATTAAATTCATAATTCATAAATGTTTTATAATACTGATTTATATTAATCTAATTTAATATGTATATTTTATTATTTAATATTTTGAATTGCTTATTTTTGAATTTTTTGTGTTTTTAGAACTGAGGATGAATGTATAAAATTCGAAACTAGTTTTCAATAAAACAAATTTATAGAACTGGCAAATAATTTATCAATCCCTAATTAGATTGATCCTTCTATACCATCTTGCGGATGTGAAAAAACTCTAACATTTTGAGGCCAAATCGTCTTATCCTGAGATAGAAAAATCATCTAAAACGTTATTACAATATTATTTCAATAACTTAAAGGTCTTTAAATATCAATGACAACAACCAAATATTAAAAGTTAACATAATTTCAATAATTTAAGCAACATGAATTACCTTACATTTCTGTACATTCATTTACATCCTTAAATTTACCTTATCTATTCATAAATAATGTTTCTTAATCAAACATATCCATATATCATTATATATTTTGTCATTTTAAATTTTCACATTTTTAGGAAAATCTAAAACCTTACACAGATATATTCCATTTCTTTATCACATAATTAGCTCCTTTAATCCTACAATTGTTTGTTTGTAAAGGAACATTATTTATGAAGGAATATCATAAATTATTATCAAAAACTTCATAAATAATGTTATTTCAGTTGCTTTCTATGATGTATTTTATTTTATTGGTTCTTATATTTATATGTATTGATTCTTAGCTAGAAACAATTTTATCTTTATTTTGATCATGACTGGTATTCTTAAGGGAAAACAGTCCCAGAATAAAATGATTTTTCTATTTATGGTCATTCAGAAGTTTTGTAAAGTCTCATTTAGGTCATGCTGATAAATACTCAGAAATTTCATATAATTTCTCTTTTAGTGAATGAATGAAATCTTTATTTTGGGACACCCCTAATAAAGTCCCCTAAGAATAACGTAATGAACATTATAAAAACATTTGGCTTTGCCTGAGCTTAATTAATTTAACTTAAAAAGAATAGAAATAAAATTACAAAATAATGATGCAAGTATATAAATAATAAATAATTATATAAATTTTCCGTTGTAAAATTATTTACACATAAATAAAAAAACATTTCTTAAATGTTTTCGGAAGATTGATCATTTTTTGACATGATCTTTGCTTTTGTTTCACAGGTCTGCAAGTGAATGCTATGGAGACGATGCAATTGGTTATGTCCAACTACATGCCTGGGGTTTGTCACAGTTAAATATAAAATGTGCCCAGAGCATAAAGTTAGAATCAAACCATACAATGCGACGATCATCATAAATGAAAATAGCAGCGAATTTGTTTGCTGTCAGTGCCATAACCGCGCTGCTTCAGCTGGAGGATGCATTTTGGATCAGATTTTTTGATGAACCTGCATGTACTTCTGTAGAATGCTACTGGAAAAAGCCTTCTTTCTCCAGAGTAGGGTCTACTGCGAAGTACATCACTGTACAGCAGATGTCTAAAAAAGAATCACCTTACAGACCGAGTACATCAGCACTTAATACTGAATTTATTTCAGAAGCGAAAAAGAGTTAGCAAATGTGAGTTGTTAAAATATCAGCATGATTTCAAACATAAGAATACCATGCAGTATTCATTGCACTGTATAATGGACCAATCCCCAGAAACTAAGCCAGATGTAGACAAGCTTATAGACATGAAGAAAACAACATTCACAGAAGCTGTGATAAGTACCATCGAAGAAGCAACAAGGAGCGGGAACAAGAGCAGCTTGTGGTGTGAGATGTGATATGGCCATATCACAGCTTCAAAGGCACATGAAGTAAGTGTTTGCCATACTCTAGGTGGTTTCTTGGTGGCTACTATAATGGACGCAAAAATACCCGATACAGCTGCAATGAAAAGGGGTAGAAATTTGGAGCTATCCGTCCGGAAGACAGAAGAATCCTCAAAGAATCCTATGATTGTGACATCGTTTATGCTGTAGTCCTGTCAAAAGGCAACAAAAACAACAAGAATCTGACTGAGAAAAATGGCATTTTTGAAGTGTTATAGCTCAGCTCCCTTAAGACCGATTGCAATACAAATTTAGCCGCTTTCTCTTCTCATATCAAAGTATATCTGCATAAAATTTCAAGCTCTAAGACTTTTTTTTTTTATAGATAAAGTTCTTTTATACCGATGCTATATGAAGTAATCCCATGTTGATTTGTTTTATTATTAGGGGATAATCAGTCTTAAAATAAAGATTACTTTTCAATTGTTTGAATTAGGTTATTCAAATTACTGATTAAGTTAATTGTTATTTTAAATTTGGAGAGTTACAGAGGTGTATTTGTTGAATATAGATGAAAAGTGATATTGCAAGATTCCTTAACGACTTTACAGGCTGGTAATGCAAAAGGACAAGTTGAAGTCCTGAATATATCTACTGGCAAGAAGAATTCTAATGTTATGGGGGGAAAAGTTCTTTCTTTAGCTTTTGATTCCACTGGAAGTCTTCTTTGGGCTGGAAATGATGAGGTACGAATTTTACTCTAAATATTTTTAGATTGTACTAAATTACTATTTCTTATCTATTTTATTGAAGCAGTATATTAACAATAAAAAATAACATTTGTTTGCGTTTTCATTTAGATAAGTGAACTCTTCATTAGCAGGCAACAGTGGGAACTATTTTGTTGTTGGTTGAAAGAAAATTAGATAAAATTGTGGAAGGTATATAGTGTGTCCTAGATAACCTGTCTCCCCTCCTGCTTTAAATTCTAGAATGTTTGAAATATCAGAACGAAATTTGGGGGATCCCAATTAGGTAACCTGATGCTATTTTGAGACGTATTGCTGACTTTATTATCTACCGGAGTATTCCTCCATTGATTCTAACTGTGGAATCTTCACTGGGATGGGGTAATTTTTATTATGGATTCTGATAGGAAATGAAATTTTAAGACAAATTCATATCTGACATGTTTTTGATCCGTATAGAAAGTAGTCAAATAATGCAAGATACATGCACCAGAACATTATAATAAATGATTAATTGTAGAAACAATGATGATTTTCATGAGATAAATGTTAAGGGGAATACTTTCAGATATGTAGATAAGTTTAATTATTAAGAAATTACAATATCTAACAGAGAAAAAATTCAAGAGGAAATAAAAGTAAGGGTAAAGATCTTCCTTTTGTAATGCTTATTTCGAGAGAAGTATTTTATTTTTGAAAACACATTAAGATTTTGAAAAATAAAATATTGTATAAGATATTTGGCCCTTAGAAAGATGAGTGTACTGAAAAATATAGACGGTGCACCGTGATAGCGTGATCTGGATCTGGTGGATAATTGAAGTGATAGCATTGTGGCAATAGGAACAGGCATTTAGAGTTATAGCTTGGACATATCCTTCCTTTTTGAATGACTATTGTAATAGGGTGACTCCTATAAGTCCTGCCTCTCAGGAGGCTGGCCTGGGTCTTAGCAGCTGCCATCCTTAACTTTTTCCCCTTGTACTATCCTGCTATCAGGTCGGTGTACTATTTGGCTTTTTTTAATCTTGCTCTACTGTTCGAGGCCACCACTGCAGCTATATAAGTTGTGGCAAGGAACCGCTTTTCCTCAAGCACTCCTAGCAACTCATCAAAGACTATTTTCTAGAAGGTGGAGCCAAGGACGGAGCCCTGCAGACAGCCTTTCTGTTCCAGTATCTTCTACTTTGTATAAACTACCTTTGATTCATAATGAAAATTCCCGGAGATAGCTTCTACAAGAAGATAGAATATACAAGCTACTGGGGGCCTCGTGGTTCTATAACTGCTGAAGTGTGCTTGGCCACCAAATGTTATCGAAGAAAAAGGATATGCCAAACAGAAGAAGCATCGGATAACTTCTCCACCTTCTCTTCATCCATAGTGCACTCTAGTCCTCTAGACTCTTACTCTAGGGCATCTGTGGTTCCCTTACCTTTAATTCATCTTTTCTTGGCTCTTCCTGGATGGCTCTATGGAGTCATCTGAGCAACAAGCCAGGTGGAGGATACCAAGAGTTTCATACAAATGGAAAAATAGTACATATAGACATACATATTCGCTTCCTCTCTACCGCTTAAACAGTGTGAGGAGCCCGCTTACAGAGCTTGATCCAGTTTTCTTGCTCCTTGTCCAGTCCAAGTCTCTCCGGTCAAAGGCCTCTTTAACACTGTTTTCCCAGGTTTTCCTGGATCTTCTACCCTCCACATTGGTCTTATATGTAGCTCTGGCCATACGATTCTCAGCCATACGGTAAACATGCCCGAACCATCTCATCCTGTGTTCCTTAATGATGTCTGCTGCTGGTCTTAAGCCCAGATTAGTTCTTATAGTCACGTTCTTTACCCGATCCCTTCTTGTTTTTCCCTCAACTTTTCTGAGATATCTCATTGCCATAGCCTGGAGTTGACTCTTATATTTGCTGGTGAGGGTCCAAGATTCGCTTGAATATGTTAGGATTGGGAGAAAAGTTTTTTTGAAGACTGTCTTCTTTGTAATCTCTTTCTTTCCAATAAAGCCTCGTTTAAGGGCGTTGAAGCACCTTTCTGCAGATTTTATGCTCTTAGATCTCTCCATCTATACATCCGTACTCATTTAAATGGGTGCCGAGATATTTAAAGTCTGTGACTTGTTCCAGAGGAGCACCATTTAAGCAGACTATTCTATCTCCTTGTTCTGCTCTCCTTCCTATCCTCATAATTCTTGTTTTATCAACATGTTGATTTTCCATATTTCCTCCTGGAGGACTTTGAGGTTAAACATGAGGTTGCTACATTTATTACCGATTATAGCGAGATCATCGGCAAAAGCCAACAGTGTGAAGAATGTTGGCCCGAGATTTCTGTAGCCCAGATTATAAGGCCTAGTTTTCATCTGTGCTCTTCAAAGGCTTGAATCTACTACTATTATGAAAAGCAATGGGCTGAGACTGCACTCCTGTCTAATACCTTGAGTGATCAGGAATTCCTTCGATATGTAGTTGCTTGTTCTGATGAGATTTCTCTGTTCCCTATACAGACTCAAAATTGCTTTTCTCAGTCCTATTTCAATTCATTTTTCTTCTAGAGCATTCGTTAGGTACTGCTTTTTAATTCTATCAAATGCCTTCATAAAGTACACAAAGCAGGCATAGACTTCGTTACCTTCTCTATTACCTTCTCGAATATCTGCTTCATTATGAAAATAGGTATTCTCTGCTTCATTATGACCAAGTCAACTTTTTTGGCTTCTTCAAGGGCAAGGAACGCTTCTCTGAAGGCATATTCTGATCTGGCAGCAATGTCGAAGTCGTCTGTGTTTCCCAACAACGGCACTGTACTATTAAACAGCAAATGCTCATTGCTTGAGAAGGGTGTGTGTAGTACTTGCAATATATATAAACTCCTCTATACTCCAAACGAAGACACCCAGGGGTTAGGGAATTCCATCATAGAATCCTTACACTTCCTTTATATTTTGTGTGAGGTCGTGGAATCATCAAAGTAATCTTAAAATAAAAACAACTAATCTCTGACTATGTACTGGATGGAAAGAAGGTGATAATTCGTAAGTTAATGATGGTTAAAGCACCTATATTGAAATTGAATTTTAGAATGAAGCAATATTTTAGTCTTCATAATTTTCTCTTCATTTGTTTTATTGCCTTTTTTATACAATTTTCTAAGTTCTGTTATTTTTACCCTATTGAAGACAGATGACCGCATCGAGGTTTATTCTAAATACCTACCTATATTAGTTTCTTTTAGAAAATTTATTTTATATTTATAACATTACTCTTCTTTACAGAATTATAAAGTATATGAAATGAATAATAAAGGACCAAAATGATGATTTAAAATTATACTCTTTTATTTTCACTGCCTAATCTTAAGTATTGCCTTTCTAGGGTGTAATCATGTCTTTTCTATTTGATATCAAAAGTGGAAAAATGACTAAACGTCGCAGGATGTACCTTGGGAACAATGCATCTATTACCAGTATTAACTATAGGGCATGGATTAGTAGGGAAAGTCGAGACCCATCCCTGCTTTTAAACATTTCTGCTAATTCTGTAAGGGTGTATCGGTAAGGCTTTTTTAATTGAGTACAGAGTATGAATAACACTTCTCAATTCATTTGAAAATTCTTTTTACCCATGTCTTATTGAAAGTTATCAGAATGTTAAAAATAATTAAGTAGTAATTCAAATTAATTAAATTTTTAATGGACTGAACTTTATTAACACTTAGGTGAACTATGAAAGTAAAGTAGAGAATTTGAAAAACTAAAGGAGTGCCAAAGTTAATCCAGATGATTAAACAAAAATAAATAATGTTTTTACGATGTTCCAAAGATATTAAAACGGGCTTTTATCAAGTTTCTTACTCATTTTTGTTTTGTAATTTTTAATTTTGTTAATGATAATATTTGGTATTAATTATACCATTATGACCACACATTATGAATCAGAAAAAGATAAAATCATTCCACAACCAAATTAAAAAATATTATTGCAAATAACCTACAAAAGATAACAAATATTTAGGATGGTCTTTTGAATGGCTGTTCTTGTGAATCCATATCAAATATGGATTATTTGATTTAATTGATGCATACCTAATAATACTTGTATTGCAAAGGATTTATTAAAATAAATTTTCTTTTCAATGAGATTTTAAATTATTTTTAAGTTTCTTCAGTTTGACAGGCTTAAAAATAAAAAAAGGAGTTAGTTAAGAAATATGCCACTTCTCTCCATACACTGGCATTCCAACATGCTCAAACAAAGAATAAAGAATATATATAATAATAATAATAATAATAATAAAATATCTTTTTCAATCTTCTGTTGATCAACTTTTGTATTAAATTCTCTACATTTAATGGATATTTACTACATTGATTTTGTTTTCATTAAAAGAAAAAATGTAGATTATATACTTTTCAAAATTGTATTTAATTTTCTTTTATCTTATTTTTAAACAGGGTAATTGAAAAGGATGGTTCCCTTTCATTGAGGAGAAGTTTCTTTGTAAAGCACCAGTATCATAATAACTTCATCCACTCATCATTTTGCCCAATTATGTCTTTCAGACAAGGTGCATGTATAGGTATGTAAGTTTTTTGCTTTTCCTTAATACACTTCTAAAACTTTTCAAATCCATTTAGTAAAAATCTGGTGCGGTGCGCGCATCACACAACTTTCCCTTACCATCATATAATAATCTTTTGAACATAATTTTAAAGAGTTCATATACGTACTACTACAAATAAACTCAGCAGCATTCACTTCTTCACATCTTCTCTCACAAAAGTACAATAAAAAGTTTTTTAAACAATTTTAGTTCAACAATTCTGTACACTATAAAATTTAGGTTTGCCAAGTTAAAAATATATTTTAAATGTTTTGCTTTAGTTTCCATGGAAATTCCATTTAGTTTTCTTAGAAACATTTTGTTAAAAATTATTAAGTTAATTTCTACTTTTATTTTCTTACATTACATTAATACAGAGTGTATTGTTGACAACAAGTTGGAGGCTTAGTGGGAGAAGGTTCCGTCTCCTAACTGTATAGTCCTTATAAGATACGCTATATCTTTGCTAATATTAATCCGTTTTCGATTATTCCTTTTTTGGTTTTTAGAGAATTAAATTACCTTTTATATGATGGTATACATAATTTACCATAAAATGCATACTTTTTGAATTATGCGCAAATAAAATTTTCTTTTGGCTCTTATCTTTTTTCTCTGCATTTTCTCGGTAATGGACTAGTACATGAAAAGTTAAAGAAATTTAAGGAGAAGACATTAGGCAAGTTTTATCAAAATCACTAGAGCCGTTGATGAGAAAATTGTAAAAAGGTGTAAAATCGATGGTGCAATTGGCAGTTCCGGTTAGTTCAATACGCTTTATCTTTTTTTTTTTTTTATTTCTTTTTTTTTACAAGGCATCAACCACTAGGATCATTATTGCCTCACATTAATACTTGAAAGGTTGATGAAATCAGTACAACGTAAGTCGGTGGTAGTTAAGAATTAGATTTTATGGTGTAGTTCATTGTGTCTGATGAATTCTAAAAGATTATTAACTGTTTGTATGTTGTCCTGTAGAATGGTGTGAAGCAAATCATTCCTTCTATGATTAAGACCATTTAAATTCCATTGCAAAATATTCATTTGCGATAAAAGTTTCAACTAAGCCGAACGCCCTAAATAAGGAGACAAAGACAATTATTATTAAACTGTTTGAGTAATAATGACGCTGATAGCAGATAAGCACACAATTCATAGAGTGTCTTACTTAAAAAGGAAATTAAATGACAAATTATGCATGAAAACATGTAAATAAAAGGTCTAGAGAAGAGATAATTAATAATAAACAGACTTAAGAGCCTGAAAATAAATGATAAATTTTTATTAATAAACATGTATCATAGTTGTAATTAAGGGCAAGGTAACCCTTTAAAGAAGCAGGGTGTTTCTCAGGTGTGTTTCTCGAAGTGTTCAACACTTCGACAGCCATATAAAGACACAAAAACAGTCGTACTGACTTCCTTTATTTTTTGATTAGAGTAAAATTTTGTAAGCAATATTCTCAATAAAATATGATGTCATCTAAGCATCCTCCACCAAAAAGGCATGTGAGCTTATAAAGCCCTTATTACAGCTACAGCCTAAATTTAATAATAATATTTTTTTAAATTTTCCATTTCAACTAAACTGAATAGTTAGTCCTTTATGATTAAGTTATATTGGTAAAAAAATATTTTCTTGAAAATTAAAAAATAATTTAACTAGGAGTAATAATCAAGCAATAATATAATAAAAGTGTAAGAATAATCAAGCCTAAACGATAAAAATAAGAATAATAAAACAAAGTATTAATCTATTGAACATTAAATTAAAACAACCAGTAAAATTCAATTTCTAATTACTCATAAAAAAATGAGTAATGAAATAAATTGTCTAATGGCTGATCAGAAAAGGAAATCTGGAAATGAATTACCTAAGATTGTATCAAAGTTTTGCCCATCTTTTTATTTAATTTTCATATTCTATTTAAAGGAAACTTTTTTTTCTCACAAAACGTAATTTGTTTGGGGAATTACCATCTCCTTATAATAATGAAATATAAATATCCATTACCTGAAACTTTGTCTGTATATTATTTTATATTAATCATAACAATTTGAACTTCTTATTTATATTAAAATATTTACTCATCTCTAATGGATTGTATTTTAAATCATTGGTTTGTTTTAATTATTTTTTTTTTTTACAGTTACTGGCAGTGAAGACTCTTGTGTTTATTTCATTGATATTGAATGTGACAAAGAGAATAAGAGAGCTGTGATCAACAAATTGCAAGGACACTCCAGCCCCGTTCTTGGGATTAGCTTCAACTATGATGAAAGTCTATTAAGTACCAGTGATCAACAGGGGCTTGTTATAATTTGGACCAGATCTTCTAATGTTCAGTCATAATATCATTATTATTGTCTTTATAAGTGGTGTATGTATCTATTTATTTTTAAAATTGTATATAAGAAATACATTTTATTTTTGTTTTATTGTATTTGTTTTTTTAATTGTTTTTGTATTATATATTTGCAAGAGCAAAGTTTTACCTTTGGAATTTGATGACTTCTGATCACTAAATCCTAAGAGAGAACTCATTCACAGTATTTGTTCAGTTACAATTCTACTGCTCCTCAAAATACATTTTTTCTATAAAGACATACAGATTAACAGATTAACTCTTTAACGGACAGTGGCCATATTTGTCCCACCTATCAAAAAGCAGGAATCTTATATTCAAAATAGTTTGGTTACATTCCACTAGATGGTAGAAACTACAGAAAAATGCGTTTGAAGGTTTAGAATTGTTTGCCAGCTCGCTCTAGCCAAACTTAGTTTTTGGTGGGACAACTATGACCAGTGCCCATTTGAGGTCCCCAAACAAATTACGTTTTGTTAGAAAAAAAAAGTTTCCTAAATAGAATATGAAAATTAAATAAAAAGATGGGCAAAACTTTGATACAATCTTAGGTAATTCATTTCCAGGTTTCCTTTTCTGATCAGCCATTAGACAATTTATTTCATTATTCATTTTTTCATGAATAATTAGAAATTGAATTTTACAGGTTAATGTTCAATAGATTAATACGTTGTTTTATTATTCTTATTTTTATCGTTTAGGCTCGATTATTCTTACACTTTTATTATATTATTGCTTGATTATTACTCCTAGTTAAATTATTTTTTAATTTTCAAGAAAATATTTTTTTACCATTATAACTTAATCATAAAGGACTAACTATTCAGTTTAGTTTCAATAGATTTCAATTATTCCTAAAGTATCATAATAAGCATGGATTAGAAAAAAAAAAATGCTAATGAAACATTTATTTTCCACATTTTGACAATTTAATAAAATATACGAAACTTAGGAATTCATGTTTTGTTTTAATCACATATATGTTATTGATCATCAAGTCAATAATAAAGTATAATACAAATGAAAAATATATTAATACTTTTTCCTATACAATATTTAAAATTAATGGTACTTTTCATAATACATGTTTTCACTTATAACAACTTCAATAAAGTCTTTGGTTCATATTAATTACAATCAATAAAATATGTTCATTTTCTCATGCAACACACATAACAAACTAGAAAATACTCTTAAAAATAAAAAAAAATCACACTTGGTTGTCAAGGTAGCTAGAGCTAGCAACTTTAAAGTAATAAAATACTGGTAAATTTCAATACCATACAAAAATACCTATCACAGTAACAGTGGTTTATAAACTCCTCATGCAACTACCAATGGCTCATCATCAGAAAAGCCTCTAATAACTGGAGAGTCTTCATCATCTAAAATCATAAAATATATATTTAATTAATAAATGACAACACTAATCAAACAGTAAAAATAATTAGTTTCTAAAATTATATATTTAAAATAAAATCAGAATGTCTATTAAACTTTTTCTGATGGATTTAGACACTGGAAACATGGTATAACGTTTATACAGTCCTTTCTTTCATTTTATCCACAACACTAACCTCAATCAGAAACGATAAGTATCTACTATCAAGAACAAAAATTTAAGACTCAGTGTCTATATCAAGAACAGATTGTCCAGCAGCCTTGAATTCTTTGAAGATCGGGAAGCAGGCTTGAAAAACAGCCTTTCATTAGGAATATTTAGTTTTTGCTCTAATAATTCCTTTAGGAATACTTAGTTTTTGCTCTAATAATTCCATTAGTACTATGCAACAAATATATAAAATATTGAGAAGAGAGTTGATGTCATAGTTGTTCCCTTCACCATCTCTAAATTCAAGAAAGGCAGAAAAAACCTCCTTCCACTAACTGTCCATCAGCCCCTCTCTCTCAAACATGTGCTTGTTCTATTTTCAGTATCTTAAATGGCTTGGTATACATGCCACTAAGGGAACTAGGGATGCTATAGAACTCTAAAATTATGTATTAGGACATAAGCAATTAAATTTATTACAAATAAGAATTCTTAGAAAATAAGAATTGTACGTTTTTTCAGAAGCCAACCAAATACAACATTTATTGTAATTTATTTATAAAACCAAATTTACAATTTATTGTTCCGATTTTTTTTTTTTTTTTTTTAATTTAATCCAATAAATCGACGAAAGCACCTTGAATTTTTTCAAGCTATATAGCTGGATACCATGAAGAATCTTTCTTTACTGTTCTTGTGCCATATAGATACTTTAAAACTGTGGAAAACTAAAGTTTTATATTGAAGATTGACAGGGAAAAAAAGAAGAAAAAAGGGTCTAACATATAAAAGAGTTTTAAAGAAGAAATTTCCAAGTGCAGCATAGAAATTCTCTGTTTTAAGGCAAATAAAAAAAGAACAGGATGATGAAGACTGCCTAAAAAACCAATATAAGAGAGAGAAAAATTAAAAGACATGATATTCCAGATTGAAAATGATCACTAGGTGACTTCACTAAAAAGAGCGAAAACTAGCTCTAATTCACCGTTCAACAAAAGTGTGATGACCTGGGAGTAGATATCACATTTACTAATGGTTTTCATTCAATGCAAGTTCAAGTGATTTAATTAATTCAGCTACCACTTTTTTTTATCCCGAATCACTAATCAATCACTCAGTCAAAGAGCTTTGAATATGAGTATATTACTGGGTTACCCGGCTCTTGTCTTAGATTATTGTAAGAGATAATAAATTCGATCAAATTAGACAGTTTTAAAATATCCTACTAATACAAAGAAAAAAGTACTTCAAAAGCTTATAACTTATATGATGGCCTATAATGCAAAATGTTTATTGGCAAAAACCCAACTTATAGGAGGTGAAAAAAAAACTTTTGAAAGGCTAAAATCCGACTTAGGACATCTTTTCTCCCTTATTTATATTACTGAGGTAATCTTTTCCTACTTATTACTGCATGCATTATTTATCGTTGCTGTTTTTGAAGTTAATCATGACCATGAACAGGTTTCATTCAAAATAAGTGAAAATCCAGTTTTTGCAGATAATTTTCATTATAGACCATCGTTATGTGCAATAAAATTGTCTACAAGTCATATCAATAGTTTGTGCTTAAGTACAGAAATATTAATAAAATAATCTTAGTTAACTTTATTTTTATTAATTTTTTTAAAATTAAAAAATAACATAATTAAGTTAAAAAAAATATGAATTACCAAGTCTATCTGTAAAAATTGCAGCACCAGAACTGGTACTGTAGTGTGAGTTAGCAAATGTTGTGAATGTATTCCTCAGACGATGGTGTTTCAACATATACAGTACAAGAACAGCAACCAGAACAATGATGACGAGTACTACAGGAATGATTACTGATAGGAGACCAGCCTCACTCACAACAACCATTGAAGCACCTGAAAATAGTTAAGGCACCATTGTGTTAATATACAAAATTCAACAAAACTTATAATTTTTAACACAAATAATTACTGAATCGTATAAGCTAATAAAGCCAATATCCCATTAACTTGACTTTAGGAGGATAAAAGAAAACACTGATTAAACATTAAAATGATATAAATAATAATATTAATTAATTATTCTTATAACAAAAATTTTTAATTTATTTTAAAAATTAAATAAATATTAAAATAATAAATTATAGGGTATATTATGATAACTTTAAATAATTTTTCTACAATTTTGAATTAGAGAGAAAATTTATATTTGTATATTTTTTCATTATTATTTTCCAAATTAAATTTATGCTGAAATTTGCCATTTATTTTAATTACCTGTAAATTCATTATTGCTTATATATATATATGCCAGCAGTCCATGGTTGGCGGTAGGTATTAATAGAATTTACTCTGAAACCCTATTTGCTGCCACAATCATATTTATTTAACCTAACTCAAAAATGCAAACAGATAACATTTAATAAAATTATATCTAGTGTACAAACCTAATGGAATTTGAATCATATTAACTTCTGAAACAGAAGACAAAAATCCTTGTTCAGAAACCAGACGAACTGCGACAGAATAAGTTGTAGCTACTTTCATTTCACGGAAATAAAAGGGAGGAGCTTTGACTCTTGTTTTGCTTGCTTTTTTTTCATCAAATTCGTCACCTTCACATACCATCACCTCAAACTCATATCTGCAACATAACATAGTTGTATTAGTCTCAAAATTTATATAATTTTCAAGCACAGACATTAAGAATATTATTTTTATATATGTGATTGAACAATGAATAACAAAATTAAGAAAACTACAATAAAAAAAATTAAAGAATAGAAAAAAAATGAAGGGGGCTGTTATCTAATAAAAATATCTACTGAATAAAAAACAGATATAGAGCAGAATCTATGATCTGGATATTCCTATTGTGTCACATACAGTAAATCCAGCGCTCTGAGAGCACAGGCGGGTCATCTGCTTTCATGTTTCTGCACGTCTGTAAGACCAGTAGAACATACTTTAAGGTAAAGCCACACTAAAGGGATTGGAAAATTGAGCAGTGGCCCTTCCAGTTAGTGTGGCAACTTTTGGCAAAAATGTCTCGTTTTTCCATTACCTCTAGAGAGGCTTTGGCTTTGCATACATTACATACACTAGTGTTTAGTCATCTGCTGTCAGTGTCATATTTAGCCTATTACGAGTGAATATTTAGTGCAATAGGTATATAGTATTATACAAGGGAAGTGCGATGCCATAAAAACAAAAGCATGTAACATTAATGTTATAATAGTGATTTTGGTAATCCTTCCGCAGAGCTCCTAACGACTTCGAACCGATCTAGATTTTAAGAACTGACTGTACTTCAAGCACGCTGCGCATGCATTTTGATCTACTTGAAAAAAACAAGATAATTAATCTAGAAAAAATGTTTAACAGACCTCACTTAATTTTAGTTGTTTGAACAGTATATGTAGATGTAAACTGTCAAAAAAATCCAGTTTTTTTAATAGAGATCTTATGCAGGATACTAATTATTACATTATTTCACACAAAAATCATAGCTTAAATAAACTATAGAGTTATAAGGAGATTCAAAAGGTTAAGAATAAGCTCAATCATAGTATTCCCTCATAAAATGCCTTGCTTAAAACGAAACAAAACAGCGTTGTAGTTTAGATTAAATATACCATAATGCTAAAACTGAAACTAGTTGGCCCCGAAAGCCTATTAGGAATTGCATAAGGAAGGGTGGGTTGGGTAAGGAGAGGAGGAAAAGAAAATTTATACATATATTATAACATTCTTAAAATAATACTAGTTTTGGCGACCTTCTGTCCTTCAGAAGGTCCTTATTTAAAAAATGGTCGGTTTTAACATTGATACAGGCTTCGATAGATCCTGGCTAGTTATTAAATCGGAACGGACTATATTACCGAGTAGAGAGACATTAGAATAAACGCTAAAATAGGATATTTTAATAGTCGACTACTTCTTCCCGTATAAGAGAATAGATCAGAAAATTATTTAAGTAAGCCTACTAGAATAGGGAGGGAGAGAGTTTCCCACTACGACAAGCTAATGTTATCAACAATCTACAAGTTTATACCCGTTGAAGCTAGTTGTCCCCGAAATCCTATTAGGAATCGTGTAAGGAAGAGTGGGTTGGGTATGAGAGGAGGAGTATCGTAAAATGATTTAATTTTCTATCTAGATATTACCTATAGATAATTATACTATATCATTTATTAATATACTAACTTTATACATATATTGTAATGTTCTTAAAATATTAACTCTGAAGCCAAGAGAGACCGAACCAGGACCCGTGCCTGCGTCTGCCAAGGTATGGCCCCCATCGCCCATCTCACAGAGGGAACTAAGGATTTACCTGCATGAAGTCAGGATTCACGCAATTCACCATGAAATCTTTAGAGAAGGAGCTGAGGCTCTACCTCACGAGCTACAAAGATCATGATGGGATAACAAAACTGCTGAGAGAGGACAAAGCAGTTTAATTCCATTTCTACGCTCAGTGCGGCACCAAGAAATCGAAAAAATTTGTCCTCTACGGATATGATGTGGACATGGAAATCGACCCGCTAGTTGAAGACTGTCTCTGCGGATTCAAGACGGTGATGCAAATGAGGTTATAGAAATTAATTAAATGCCTGTATCAGATATATATTTAGTATTTATTAATTTAATATACTAAATTTAAACAGCTACGAAAAGCCACTGTTTTAACAATCTCCAAGTTCATATCCATTAACGCGATTGTTAAAATTATTAATAAATAAATTATTTATAAATAAATTATTAATAAATAAATTAATAATTGAGATTCGAGAGCTGAAATTTTGATAAAACACATTTCATTGAGTGAAGTGTCGATGTAAAAAAAACCCAGCATAATTACATGTTTTTCACCCATATACTTTTAAAATTCTAACTTACGTATGGATTCGGTCAAATTTACATTTGTTTATAAAAATCTCACACAATTAAAATGCTAATTACTTATCAATACTTGAAGAAAGATAATCCTCAGTAGTATTGAATGAATTTCAACAAAAAATACCAAACAACATTAAAAATAATTCGAGAAACTCTTAACATACAACAATCCAAAGGCCAGTGATAAGGTGCATTTACATTTTGAAGCAGCTTTGTTTTTTTAACAATAATTACAGTTTATTTTTCTTATCTCCAAACAAGTTCATACCCGTTGAAGCAATCTAATATCTATAAGTAATAACTATAGATAAATACTCAAATACAACTTAACTTATACAGAATGTTCATTAAGGATTAGGATTTCCCACCTTTTTCCCCATTCTCTTTCCCACCTTTCTCCACATCTTTCCCATTTCTCCTACTTTTTAAAATTCCCACAATACATTTAAAACTCCTGTTGGAGATATATTAGGTAGATGTTGATCCTTCAGCAAACGTTTTGAATTACCTGCTTCTCCTCACCTTCCTTTAGTCAACTTTCTTCCGAAATTCAACTGTAATTGAAGAGACAAGAGATTTATTCGGTCAAAGACGGGAAATCTAACCTAACCATACATCAGTATTCCAACTGATAAGGATCCGTTGGTTTGAGTATTTGTTGTGGGCAGGTGCTGTGCATTAAGTCCAGCCAGGCCTTAAAACCTAGACCAGGTCAAGGTCGTTAGGAGCTCTGCGGAAGGGTTACCGTGATTTTTATTATTTTTTACATTATAAATTACCATCATGTATTTAAAAACATATATTGTAAATAGCTTTTGAAGGCAATTATATGGTTGATTTTCACATTAATTTATTTTGTTTTTAAAATATCCTGGCATCACCAATCCCTTTATAGGGCTGGAGATTAGTGAAATCCTGCTATATGTCTATGGAGGTAAAAAAATGAACCATAAAATTACATCTTTGACTAACAAGAAAACTATGTTGATTCAATATTATTCCTTTGCTAAAATATCTGATGTGGACAACACATGACTTCCTTGTACACCTATTTAAATATAAATTGGTGGCTCTAATATAGTATAATACTAATTTAATACTGTAAAGTGATTCTGAATTTGGTTACTAGTTTCCGAATATTGCTGTATCTCAAAAACGACACTCGCCGTCGCGATATTGACCTCTTGTTTCTAGAGGTCTCATTCCGTTATTACATATAGTTTTCTTTCAGTAGGTAACTAGATTCCAAGAGATTTCTTCGTGTTCCGTGACAACATTAGAACTGTCAATGTCACTAGATAAAACATTGGAAATCGACAGTTTCGGCATTTTAAGTGGAAGAACCCACTTAACTTATAAGTTCTTCTCCTGCTGCAGACTTGTTCATCTCACAAATGGGGAGGAAAGCCAGTATTTTACTCATCATTTTAATAGTTAAAACAAGTAATAAGAATGTTTAATTGGAGCGGGAAAAAAATCATATTTATAATCTTTATCACCAAACTATATGAGGTCTGTAAGTAATTTTAATATAATTTTTGATGTAAGTTTATGATGACCTTCAAGTAAATCACGAAGTGTCATAACCTTTTAGACTCACCAATTTTAACCAAAATCTAGTAAATACATTCGTATTGATATAAAAGTCCTATTTACCAAATTTGAGATGTTTTACATAATATTTTTTATAAAATAATTTTTTATGAAAATCTAACATGACCTACAAGTAAAGTACCACTTCCGGTCTGCCAATGTAAACCAAAATTTATTATGTTATTTATATTAATATGTAAGTCTTATATACCTAATTTGAGAAGTTTTGCATGATATTTTAATATAATTTTTGAATGGATATTTCCGCTGAAATTTGAAAATTTCTGCAACTACAATACTTCCTTTACTTCATACAAGGAAGTAAAAACAATTCAGATTGAAAACTAAAAAAAACAAAGAATTTTCTTTTTATTGAATTTTGAACAGATGTAGAATATTAATACGTTTTGCCATTTCTTTACTTCATACATAATTGTTCATTTGGTATTATTCAGTTAAATAAATATAGGTCCATCATCCATTAAAAATAAAATACTTCACAAAACAGAGGGTTAACAAGCAATGATAGTTACTGAGATTCAATATATAAGTAATAATTTGAAATTACAAATAAAATAAGTAAATTTTAATAAATACTTGGGCATTTTCTTGAGATTTGTATCAAGTTGCCAGTGCATCATATATGATAAATTATATGGCTCTACTTTCACTTGGTGGGGAACAGGAAGTGGAGGAGCCCAATGCTCAGCAGATTTTGTTTGAATTGATTCACGTTCTCCAGTTTGTACAGTTACTTTGTACCTAAAAATAAAAAAAACATTAAAACTATAAATGAAATTCTGCCTATATATATATATATATATATATATATATATATATATATATATATATATATATATATATATATATATATATATATATATATATAAACTTGTTGAAAGATAAGTAAATGAAGGGCATTGATATCATCATTATAATTCATAATCCCAATAATAAATGTTTCATGAAGAAGAGTATGAACAGTTACCTTGCACCATATTGGACTACGATTCTGTGCTGGAACTTAGTTGAATTAGCTGGTTTAAATCTGATTGTCGCATTTTTCCCAAGAATTAATTCTTCAATGTTTATCTAAACAAAGTAATTTAAAATCATAGTTAGAAAGGTAAAAAATATCCTATGTTCAAACTATCTAAGTCTACTTAAAATTGTTTACAAAGAGATATTGTTTTAACTATAATTGATTAATTAATTGAATTCCTTTTAATGTAATTTATCCTATAGTAGAAATTCCCTCTCCCACCCATAAATATTAAGAATCTGCAATTAAAATTACATGAATATTTGAAGAAAAAACAAAAATATTGTTTAAAAAATGGACTGATTAATTTTGTTTTGTTTTGTTCATTTGTCTGTCCTATCCAGTGAGTAGGAAGAAATTTCAGTTTTTTGGCCAGATGAAGTTTGCTCAAATATTACTAAACCTAAGTTACCATATGTCACCACCATGTATAAGTAATGAATGTGAAAAATCGTATTTTTGGAATTACTTAAGTTTTATAAATTTACCAGAAGCATAGTTACAAAACAAAATTTTATTAACACAAATCTAGGGCTGAGAGAAGTAAAAAGAGAAAGACATATAATATATAATGGAAAAGTTAAAAGCAAAACATAAAGCTCTTTTTTGGTCTCTTGGATAGCAGCTATTTTCATATTTGTTAGTTACAAGGGCTATTCAGAAAGTAAGGAACATTTTCATCTGATGCCGCCAGGCGCGCGCCAATAGCGTATACATTGGTGTGCTCGTGCTCGGCACCTCAGTCAGTGTCCAGCTGTGACAAGGGGAACATCTCCGAGCTGCCCCTTTCTTTTATATTCAAATTTGAAATATGTGCTGCAATCCAAACTCCCGCCATTTATGAGGTGTGGTCTGTGATTCATTTTTAGTTGGCAAAAACTTAAAACTAATAGAAATTCATCGGGAACTGTGTGAAGTGTATGGGAACAACGTAATGAGTGAAAGCTCTGTCATGATGAAGAGAAGAGTGGACGTCCGACTGACGATCTGGTCACCAAAATTGACGAAAAGATTTGTGAAAACCGCCATTTCACAATAACTGAGCTTTCTCTATGTTTCCTACAAGTTTCACGGACTTGATTGTTTGAAATTGTTTCACAGAAGCTAGGCTACCACAAATTTTGTGCAAGATGGATGGCAAAAATGCATACAGATCACCATAAAGAACAACGAAATGTTCCCGAAAATGAAGACCTGGCTAGCAACACAGCGTTTTGACAACGATGAGGAGCTCCAGGTATGCACCACTAAGTGGCTGAGATCACAGGCGGCAGAATTCTATGACACAGGAATTTCAAAGCTTGTCCACTGCTATGTTAAGTGCCTGAATTTGTATGGTGATTATGTTGAAAGCTAGTATTTTAGTCCCTCTTTCACATGCATATAATAAAATGTTTTTGTTGTACTTGGTTTTTTTTTAAATTCCAAAACGTTCCTTACTTTCTGAATAGCCCTCGTATATATGGTGGTGAGAATATTATATGTCAAAATTGCATCAGGTATTTATCCTCAGCTGAATCCCATCAAATTTGCCATATGTCAAAGTATTGGTAATAACTTTATTAAAAGATACTTAAATGTGGTTAAATATATGGTTTATTAGAAGGGTGATGCAATAAGAATGGATATAACTTATTTCAGCTAATATGTCAGTTGATTCTTTTAACATTGTTTTAAAACTATTTTATTCTTATGAATATTAATTTTTTTTATCCCCACAACTCATGCAGATAAAAAAAAAAGCCTAAGCCTAAGCTAGTAAAATTGTTTTTGTTGTAATTAAAATGCAACAATGCTTTATGCCAGGATCAAACTTGGCACAATTTAAACATTACTTAACCAGTATTTTAGGTGATGAAGTTCTCAACGGAGTATGTTGTATGGCATATCATAAACTTCTTATTTTTCAGTATGCTTTATTAACCACCCATGGCTATAACATAGCTATAATATAACAGCAAAATGGCATTATTTAATTGTTGTGGCAATATTTTCCATTGGTGGCTTTAACTAAAATTTCAACTAATATCTTAGATTGGAATTTAAAGAAATTCTTTACATCTGACACATTCTTTAACCACACATAGCATTTGATATTTCGTGAGCATTCAAGGAAAAGTCACTAGGTCCAAAATTGTTAAAAATTCACATTACACTTTCTTAGTTTATTTCTTCAATTAGAAAACCATATATTTTTACCTGGCAATGATCATGACGGAGGTGAGACAGGAGCGAAGAAATGTGTACACTGGTCCTAAGGCCTTAACCGCCTCCCCATCTTGAGCAAGGATGAAATATGGGAGAGGACCTATAATCTGGCATGACTACAATTGAAGTGTTTGGTCTTATACAGACCCACTCCAATTGGCCTTATTAACCACAGCCACTACCTACTCGCTAATATAGTCTGTTCCAATTTAATAACTAGCCAGGATCTATCTAAGCTTGTAGCAATGTTAAAACCGACTATTTTTGAAATAAGGACTTCCCAAAGGACCTCTATCCTCGCCAAAGCTAGTATTATTTGTAGAGCGCTACAATATATGTATACATTTTCTCCCCCTCCTCCCCTCTTACTCAACACACCCTTCCTTACGCGATTCCTAATAGGCTTTCAGAGCCAACTAACAGCTAAACAATTACTGCGAAAATATATAAATATATATATATTTTTTTTTTTTTATGACTTTTGTCCGTTCTAGAGGAGTGAAAAGTGCTGATTGGGAATAAAATTGGTGTCCACATCCAGAGTGGAGGACTTCCGTTACGGAGCGGTTCAAATGCATTAAATTTGTACCTTGTCAGCCGGGATCTTAATAAAATTGTCTATTAAGAGGGGTCTCCGTTATAGAGAGGCGTCCTACCTAAGTACTAAGAGAAGTACTATACTACAAATTTATAACTGTTATGAATTTTAATTACTTAGATAATTATTTATTTATTTTTGTATAGTTTTTTTTTTTCTAAAGATGCTATGCACCACATGAACAGACAGAATACCAACTCTGGAAATTGTAAGTAGGCTTATCTCTCTTAACTAACATGATTAAAAATATAAAAAATTACAACACAGGTATTTCTTCTAAAGAAAACAGAGGACATAAACTGTCTGGAAACAAACTTTGTGGTGCACAAGCTGAATGCGTGAAAGAGCACATACAGTCTTTTCCCAAATGCAGCTATCCATTACCTCAGACCACAAGCACTTGTAGCAAAGCTCCCATCAAAAACTGATACTCCAGGAATAAAGGCAAACAAATACAAAGACTTGCAAGATTACTTCAGTTTTTATTTCCTGCATCCATGTTTTTACAATTCATTGCAAGTTTTTACGAAATGATGAAATAGTCATTTGTATCCCTTGGCTTCTCACCCACTCATATAAAATTACATCCAACACTAACCTTATAATGCTTATGGAGAATTATTGAAATGACTAATAATATCTGGTATTAGTTCTTTTGTTCAGAAAAATCTCTTCATGAGGCCTCCTAAAATATTAAAAACTCTCCAATGTTATGGAACAAACTCAATACTTATCTAGTCAACCAAAATCACCATCTTGAAGACCGTAAACATAAAAAACAATTAGATCTTTTTTTTAAAAAAAATAATTTTAATCTTTACAATCCCTAATAAGAAATCTAATTCACTCTCCTGCAACCTCTGAATTTATAGATTGGAGTTTTCTTTAATCTGATCAATATGTATAATTTCCATTGGACGTTTACTACCACCATCGCAAATACATTAAGAATCTTTGAGAGGAAAATACTTAGAAGAATATTTGTCCCGTTCTTCGATGAAGTAATTCAAGAATGGAGAATAAGAACAAATAATGAACTCTACGAGTTATACAACAATACCGATATTGTGAGCTTTATAAAATCCTGCCGAATCGAATGGTTAGGGCATGCTCTAAGAATGCCGGCTGATAGAATGCCAAAAAAGATGCTCCAAAGCAGAATTTATGGGACCAGAAGAAGAGGAAGACCTAGGAGAAGATGGATGAATGATATGCAGGATGACCTCAAACGGTTGGGAGTAACAAACGAAGGAAAAGGCTAAGGATAGGAATATCTGGAGAACTATTGTTCAGGAAGCCAAGGCCCTCCCCGGGCTATAGAGCTACGCAGTAAGTAAATAAGTAATATGTATAATTACAAAATTTATTGTTTAAAGATAATATAGATATATTACAATTTTAAAAACTTACGACATAGCTAATTGGTTCATTGATCACATTGCATGAAGAAGTCCAAGATATCACCATCTTTGTTTCATTTTGGGAATCAGTAAATAAAGTCAAAGCCTTGGGGGGTGCAGTTTTGCTGTAATTAGTCAGAACTTTGACCGGGTCTTGAGACAACGGTCCAATGCCAAGGGGTCCAACCACACCAACATCAAACATGTAGTTCTCACAACTTTCAAGACCTTCTATGTTCTCCATTAAGTTTTCAGTAGTCAATTTTGGTCCTAAAAAATCAATTAAAGTAATTACAGGATTTGATTTAAATTACTGACAGTAAAAAAAACAAAGGTGATTTAAAACAGTTAAATTTGAAAAAAAAAACAAAATACCTAAATCCTCTCAAAATAAAATTATGATAAAAACTAAGTTGCATTTTGTAAATGCCAACAAATTTATATAATTTTACTAAAATTGATTGGACCTTTTGTTAAATTGTGATGATAAGAGGGGCGAAAGCTTTCAGCTTGCAGCCTCTAGCCCTTTCAAATTTGATTTGAGCTGCTGAATTTGTTTTTCATTTATTAACTTGATGGTGTAGGTAAGGAATTTTTTTTAATAAGAAATTTCTGCATGATTTAAGAAGAATATCTGATGTGGACAACACATGACTTCCTAGTACGCCTATTAAACTATGAATCAGTGGCTCAAAAAGTGATTCTGAATTTGGTTAGTAGTTTCCAAAGATTGCAGTATCTCAAAAACGAACTCGGCATCGTGACATCCATCTATTGACACACATACACACAGACGTACTCTTGTTTCTGGAGGTCTCATTCCGTTATTATATGTTGTTTTCTTTCAGTAGGTAACTAGTTTCCAAGAGATTTCATCATGTTCCGAGACAACATTAAAACTGTCAATATCACTACATAAAGCATTGGAAATCGACAGTTTCGACCTTTTCAAGTGGAAAAACCCACTTAACTTATATCTAACTCTCCTGCTGCAGAATTGTTGATCTCAAAAATAGAGAGGAAAACCAGTATTTTACACTCAATTTTAACACCTAAAACAATTAATAAAAATGTTTAATTGGATTGGAAACCAAATTGCGTTTTTAACCTATATTACCGTAACCCTTTTCGGCTCACCAATTTTAACCAAAATCTAGTAAATTAAAAAACATTCATATCGATATAAAAGTCTTGTTTGCCAAATTTGAGATGTTTTACATTATATTTTAATATAATTTTTGATGAAAGGCTAATATGAACTTCAAGTAAAGTACCACTTCCGGTCTGCCAATGTTAACCAAAATTTATTATATTATTTATATTAATATGTGTCTTATATATCTAATTTGAGAAGTTTTGCATAATATTTTAATATAATTTTTGATGAAAATCAATAATGACCTTCAAGTAAAATACCACTTCTGGTAGTCATGTAGTGATCAAAAAGGGAGGTTCAAAACTAGATTTTTCAACAATTCTAAATACAAAATTTTAACTTTCTACGTTAACCGTTTTTGAGTTATGCGAGATACGCATGTACGTACGTACAGACGTCACGACGAAACTAGTCAAAATGGATATTTCCGTTGAAATCTGGAAACCAAAAATTTTCGCGATTACAATACTTCTTTTACTTTGTACAAGGAAGTAAAAAACAAAATATTAAAATTATATGATAATACCAAGTAATATAACTAACTTCAAAAGAGTACAAAGAATAACATAAATGAACTAAATACTTGGATTAAACAAAAGTTCTTCGGAGGCAGTGTATGTGAGAAAAAAACAAACAAGGCAAGTACTTTTGTATGCATAACTCTAATCAAGCAATTGGCCATACCTTGCAATGTCTACTTCAAGTCCACCCCATATAGATTGCCTAAACCTCTCATTGGTCTCACGTTTTATTAGTGCACACACCTTCTTATTATACAAATTATCAATTACAAACACACACACACACACACAAAAAAAGAACATTATTATACTTTAAACAACAATATAAATAAAATTCTTTATAGTCTCAAGAAATTAATGATTGTATAAACTAAGTTTAAAAAAGATATCATTAGGAATGAGGAAAAATTTAATGAACTTTTTTTTTATAGTTATTAGGAAATTCATTTTAAGGATTAAAAAGAGAAAAAACACACAGATTTTGTTTACATCCTAGAACATGGGATTTAAAGGAACTGCATCAATTTAACTGCCTATTTCCCACAAAACACATAGCACAGCCAAAACTATATATTCATATTCATGTCATGCCAAATTAATTAATTAAATTTAAATTAAGACTGATTGATTATTAACTTCTTTGAATGATGATAATTCTCATTTCAAGCAAGCGGTACCAGTGGGTACTACATTCCAAAAGAGAAAAGGTTAAAAATGTTATGAAATATATCATATATGTCGTATTTCTATCTTTTGTAGCCCTGTTATGTTTGTGTTAAATTATAAGCCAATAGTCCCCAATAATTTTTATCTTCATTTATTTTTGCAAGACATTTCTGCTACTACAGCTATTCTAAAGTTTGTAAAACATATTTTTTTGTTAATACATTAATAAAATTGTTTAACATATGTTTGTACAACATTTTCTCAGTTATTTATAGATATATTTAACTATTAATCACCTATCGTTTTAATAATAACTCATCCATTGACAATTTTTATAAGTTGTTATTTTCTATTTTATGGTAAATAATATTCCTGATAATCATTAAATTATAATTATTTTAAAGAGCTAAAAGCTATATGGACATGGGTTTTATATGGACATAAAAGCTATAATTACTTGTTGTTCAGTCAATTATATCTGTAGTGAATTGCTATTTTTGAGAAACTGGTTTATTGGATTAGGAGTGGTGAGTGGAGGGGTTTAAGTTCGAATTGTTGATTCAGGTGAGGAGGGAAGAGATGAATCTGGTTATTATATTACTTTCATCATTATTTCCTAATGATAATATGATTCCTAATTCCAGATAAGGGAGAGTTTACTGTATATTTTTATAAGATAAGGTAAACATAACAGATTGGTGTATGATACAAGAAACATTATAATATCAGTAAGGGCTTAAGGCTGTTAAAAATGGTTTACCTTGAATCATCTCCTTAAATGTAAGGCCATAATAGATTCCATATATCCATTTCACTTTCCGATTGTTTTCACTTGCCTGCTTCCACGTAAGTCTGATAGATGTCCCATTTACAAAGGCATGCTTGTTGTCAACGAAGGGTAACCTATCACCTGTAAAAATATAAATTTTAAAAAATATATAAATTTACACAATTAAAGTAATTTTTTCTATTACTAATAAAACTTCAATAATTCGTTCAAATTCTAGAAAATATGGGGAATGACTTGTTAACAAGAAGTATTAAATAGATAGTCATTTTTTGAATAAACAATTGGCTGAATAAAGATTTAAAGTATTAAAAAAAACTATTTTGCTCATTATTAGTTGAAAGAATACAAGCAAGTACAGGTAAAGAGCAATTATCAAATCAACCATGAAACAAAAATTGTAGACTAGTTATCAAAGTGTTCATATATTTGTCACAAATTATTAACTATACCTTCAGTCCTAGCTTCTTTTTCTACGACAGGTCCTTCATAATTCTGATGGAGGGCACTGATCCGGAATTTATAATCAACACCTGGAGCCAATACTGGAACTGGAACATTTATAACATTATAATTAGGTAATTATTTTCTTTCCAAAGTAACCCTAATAAACAATTCATTTACTTATTATACATGTAACATGCCTTTTCCTATTCCAACAAATCGTTATATTTGTTATAAATAATGGTACAAAAAATAAATAAATAAGAAATATATATTAAAGAAAATAGAAAGTTAAATTTACACTAAATATAAGTTGTATAAGTTCTTATAAATGTATAAGTTCTTTAATGTATAAAATAATAAAACAATAATAATAGAAAAGGTCAATCGTTCAAGTGGAAGAATAGATAAGGTAACAGGAGAGTTGGGAGTCTCTCTCAACTCTCTCTCTCAGTACTAAACCTAAGAGCCTACTACAGACCTGTTTAAATAAGACTATAGATCATTACCATTAATACTAAAATAAATTATAAGTCTCTCTGGAGATTCTAATAGATTTGGGAAGTGTCTCATTGTTTCAGGATGTAACTAGGGTCGCCAAGCTTGGAATCTCAGGTTTCAAGAGAAGGTTAAAGAGAGCAAGAGCCTTGAAGGCCATGGCTGGGATTAAACCTTCCCCTAGGATCAAAAGTCCCAGCTCATTCAGACAGGCCATGGAAAAAAGACAATGAATCCGTTGTTTCTTCAGTGAAGACTAAGGTGAAGGTGGGTGGTAAGATGAAGAGAATAAGTATGCTAAATGACTCTATTGGTTTTTTTTTCCAACCTCAATATAACTAACTGGAGTATTATTTTGTCATGAATCTCCTGGTTTTCACAATGAAATCTAATGGAACTGACAAATGGTCAGAAGAAAAATCATATATGTATATATGATATTACATATATCCAGGTGAATTCTGTTTGAGGCCAGGAGCTGGTAAGTTAGTGATGAGCATGTCAACAATATAGTATAGTGTAGGTTCCTGAGCATGCACACAAAAGTGATAGGTCTCATCCTCACAAAAAATAAAACAACACAACAAAAATAAAAAATGTCTGAAGTATATAATATAAGAAATTTTTGTCATACACATAAGAAAGTAAATGACCTACATTTGTAAGTGGTATCATTAGCAATGACTTGAGAAAGTTCAGGGTAAGGTAAGCTAGCTGAAGCAACAATTCTGTATCCATTAGCTCCCTTAACTTCTTGCCATTTAAGTTCGCAAGTAGTTGTTTTTTCAGCATTACATTTAACAGTAAAATTATAGATAGGATATAAATTAGCTTCTGGTTGACTCTTTACTTTCGCTATTTCAGAACTGTTTGAAGTACCAGCTCCATTTCTAGCAATTACCTAAAAAGATTCATAATAAAAATAATATTATTGTTGATCATATTTAAACATCTATTATTTTTTAATATTACAATTTTCACACACCCCACACTTTTGGCGTTCCTACTTAAATCAATGAGGAATGCAAAAAATAATTATTTTTTTAATACTCAATTAAACAAATCTTTAGGAGTTTGATAAAGATTTCACATTTATGGAATGAAATTATGTCTTATTTTGACAAATATTCATAAAAAATAGTAGACGACTGCAGCCATCATTTATAGTTCACAACTTCGATTTCTCCAATAACCAAAAGACAGTTAGAGTAGATACACCAGTAGTAGACACTTAAACATTTTTTATAATTTTTTTTTTTTACAATTATAATGTTCTTCTGTTCGTACAATGTCAGATTTTATATTCCATTAATACTGTTCAAATACAGTGAGAGCATTATGGGAGTTTGACAGCTTGAATGAAGAAATATCTTTTGAAAAAGAAAAACTTGCTTTTCAGAGTCAAAATAGGATATCTCATTAGGATTAGAGGGCATAAGTCCCAATATTCTGAAACTATTGGTAGCCGTTGATGAGGTAATGTTTTACACCAAAACTTGTTTCAGAATAGGAGAAAATGATATTTTTTCAATGTAGGCTTACCAATATTTTACACTATCTGCTCATGGGTTCGAACTTTCCACGCTTCTTTTGATGTACGAAAAACATCCACATCCATTAGATGCATGAAACGGGCCGTATTAAAAGAAAGAGACACCTAAATAATTCCCTTATTCTCACAGAACTCATTCAGTTGTACTGGACCACATTTTCCCCTTCATAGGCAGGCATGATGGTTTCTATTTAAAACAATTGCTATTAAAAACTGGTCAATTTTCTAATAAATGAATAAAAAATCAGAACCACAAATACTTTAGTGTCCTATAACATTATTTTAAGCTAAAAATCTTGTTCCAGTAGTAGGCACCTTTTTGGTCCAGAAGTAGTCTTCCAATTCCTATTATTGGAACTATTTATTATCTGAGAAAATTTGAATTACAATCGCGTTTCAAAACAACTGATGAACACTACTCCCTGTGTGTTCGGGGATAGAATAGACCCGCATTATTTGTCGTAAAAGGCGACTAAAGGGACAACTGTCCGTTGACCTCTTTCCTTTATTCCCTCCAAAGTTCCTTCCTATCCTATTTCATTATTCCTGAATTTCCTAATCCTCCACTGCCTTATGGGTTAGAACGAAAGTTCAGAGGCTAAGGGAGTAAATCCCGACAGAAAATCCCGGTCCTCCAGGTTGGGGTTGGGCGCTGGGTCAACAACCCGGTCCCATAAAAAACATATTGTTACGAAAACACAAAGAGAAAATAGCCGGACTGTTTTAAGGTTAAGATCTACGCTTGGAAATGGACTTTTGTATATCGGGACATGGAACGTTAGAAGTATGTTTCAGCCAGGAGTCAGTAAGATGTTAGAACAGGAGCTCGTGAAGTATAAAATAGATATAGTAGCCCTGCAGGAAATAAGATGGAAGGAAGTACACATAGTGACTCTGAATAATTACACTCTCTTCAACAGTGGCAGTAAGACTAATGTGTTCGGAACGGGTTTTATGGTAAGGAACACTTTTAAAGAAGCAGTAATTGATTACGAGGCAGTCAATGATAGAATCTGTAGGCTAAGACTGAAAGGAAGGTTTTTCAATTTATCTGAGGCAGTCAATGATAGAATCTGTAGGCTAAGACTGAAAGGAAGGTTTTTCAATTTATCTATGGTGAGCGTCCATGCACCGACAGAAGATAAATCAGAGGAGGAGAAAGTTGAATTTTATGGAACACTGGAAAGGGTTGTTGACGGAATCCCGAGAGGCGATGTGAAGCTTGTGTTAGGAGATTGGAACGCCAAAATTGGGAAGGAAAGTGCTTTCCATCCAGTTATAGGAAAACATAGTAAACACGATGTTTCCAGTAATAATGGGATATGTCTGATAGACTTTGCTGCATCTAGAGGAATGAGGGTGAGTGATGCCTTTTTTGCTCACAAGAATATTCACAAGGAGACCTGGGTTTCTCCAGATGGAAGGACTCTGAATCAAATTGACCATGTGCTAATGGATAGTAGGCACGCGACAGATGTACAAGATGTCCGTAGTTTCAGAGGTGCTTGCTGTGAGTCGGACTACTTTCTAGTTAAGGCTAGGTATAAAATGAAAGTAGCCCCATTCCCAAGAGTCCGAGGAGAGAGGAAATCGATCTTCAATCAAGAAAAACTGCTAGCTGAGGAGACTCGAGATCTATTTAGGACGAAAATTGAAGAGAGATTGGAGAGCTTGAAAAATACCGAGTTAATTGAAGAGAACTGGAGTGACTTACAAAACGCATTGAAGAGTGTGGCGAATGAGGTGTTAGGGAAGAGACAGCAGACAAAGAGAAATGATTGGTATGACAAGGAATGTGATAAAGCTGTTAAAGAAAGAAATGAAGCTAGAATCAAACTGATACATAGAAGAACGAGAGCCACCACAGAGGACTATGAAAGAAAAAGGGTGAAGGCAAAAAAGCTTTGTAGAGAAAAAAAGAGGGCTAAAGAGAGAGAGAAACTTGAGAAGATTCAGCAGGAATTCGATATAAAGAACAGTAGGAAGTTTTACTGGGGGGTTAAAGATTTTAAGACAGGATATGCACCAAGGCCCGCATTTTATAAGGATGAAGATGGAAACTTGTTAGGAGATAACAAGGAAGTTTTGGACAGGTGGGTTAGGTATTTCCAAAACTTGCTGAATGTAAATTGGATAGAAGATGGTAGTGGTGCGGAAGAGCAGTTGGAAGAATGGAGTGAGGAGGGAGATGATGAAGAGGAAGTGCCACCAGATCAGGAGGAAATAACGGAAATAATTGCATCACTGAAAAATCATAAGGCCCCAGGTACTGACGAGATACCGGCAGAATTTCTCAAGTATGGAGGACAGGCGGTAATGTCTCATATATATATAAATTGATATGGGATATCTGGACTCAGGAAAGTATGCCAAGAGAATGGAGCAAAGCTATTCTTTGCCCAGTTTATAAGAAAGGCGATAGAATGGCATGCGAGAACTATCGCGGGATAGCTCTGTTGTCGACTGTGTATAAGGTACTTTCCATTGCTATTAACCGGAGGTTGGTGAGATGGTCTGAGAGGATTACTGGAGACTATCAATGTGGGTTTAGACAAGGGAGATCTACAACGGATTTAATTTTCTCACTGAGACAGCTATTGGAAAAGTGTTTCAAGCACAATGTTAGTCTGCATCACTTATTTATAGACTTTAAACAGGCATATGACTCGGTAGAAAGAGAAAAGGTGGCTAGAGATATCAGGTCTCTGGGGGTTCCATCAAAGCTGGTGAGATTAATTGAAATGACGTGGAAGGAAACCAAGTCTCAGGTAAGGGTTGGTGAAGCCCTATCAAACGAGTTTGAAGTGACAGGCAGACTGAGACAAGGTGACCCACTGTCGCCCATGGTATTCAACCTGGCCCTCGAAAAAGCGATAAGAGCAATCAGAACTAACCCTGGAGGAAATGCCTATAACAGGCTGACCCAACATATGGCGTACGCAGACGATGTAGTCATTACAGCGCGCACATTACCAGCACTGTCAGCAGCGCTAGAAGAGTTTGAAGCGGTGGCAGTGAGTAAGAGCCTAAGAATTAATGAAAATAAGACCGAATATATGAGGACGTCAAGGACAAAACTATGCAGAGAAGAAGAAGTGCAAATCAATGGGCACAACTTCAAGCACTGCAAGAGCTTCAAATATCTAGGATCTCTAGTAACAGAGGAAAACGATATAAGTACAGAGATCAAAGCAAGAATAGTGGCTGGTAGCAGATGCCTTTTTGCTCTAAATACAATGCTTAAATTCCGAGAATTGTTTCGATCTGCAAAGACCACCATTTATAAGAGCATAATAAGACCGGTGGTAACATATGGGAGCGAGAGCTGGGTTTTGATTAAGGAGAGCGAGATGATCTTGTAGGTTTGGGAAAGAAAGGTCCCCGGAAAGATATTCGGTCCAGTAAACGAGCATGGTCACTGGAGAATTAGGAAAAATAGCGAGCTCGAACAACTCTTTGGCGAGCCTAATATTTGTGGCCATTATCAAAGAAGGAAGACTGCGATGGCTAGGTCATGTGCAAAGGATGCCGGATGAGAGGCTACCAAAGAAGATGATGAATGGCAGGCCAGGCGGAAAGAGATTGAGAGGAAGACCGAGGCTGAGGTGGTTGGACGACGTGGAGGACGATCTGAGGCGGCTTGGAGTGAGAGGATGGCGAAGGAAGGTGGAAGAAAGGCAGGAATGGCTATCAATTCTGCGTGAGGCCAAGGTCCAACTAGGGCTGTAGCGCCATTTAGTTAGTTAGTTAGATGAACACTATTAAGAGAGCTTTTTGATGACCCAATAGTAGTCATCTTGTTTATGCAGAAATTAAAACTTCTGTAGGCAAAGGCATAGTTCCTCTATCTTCTAAAGAGTATCTAAAGGAAGATTTAAAATAAGAAGCGGGCAAAATTCCATAAAAAATGGGCTTAAAATGCTAAAAACCAAACATTCATTCTAGCTGATCTCATCAAGCTGACACCCATTTGGAGAATGTTCTGGTAACACATTGATATTAACAATCCCAGTCTGCCTTGATTGCCAACTTCATTCTAAAAGATACTCAGCACTAATGAATCTTTAAAATGGTAGCAAATCGAAACAATTAATTTGTTCTAAACCTTATTTTAACATTTGAAACTTTAAGTTACTAATACAGTAACAGTACCTACTTCTGGTGCATCTACCCTAGAGATCTACACTGTTAATTGAAAATGAAGAAAGTCTTAAGACTTAAAAGTAATGTGCATTTCAATTAAAATGTATTTATTATTATGAATATGTAAGATCTGCATTGATGACATTTGCTTATACACTTCTGAAGACAAAAATGTTAAGATAATGTATAACACAATACAATATATAACACAACGTTAACTAGCATAAAATTTTTGATAAAATTAAGGATCACTTAAAAAATAAATTTTAATTAAATATAATTAATAACAATAATACAGTATACCCAAAATGAATATTGCCTCTCTGGAGCAAAGAAAGTAGAAACTATGGCAGAAAGATTTTTGGATGGTACAATAGTGCCAACTGGGGGTAGAGGAGGGGACGAATAAATAATATACTCTCTAATCACACCGTTCGGCTGGTGTGGAATTTTCCAGCTCACTTCTACAGTATAAGCTGTCTTTTGGATTGCAGATATGTTCCATGGAGGAGAAGGCACTGAAAATTAAACATTTACAAAATTACATTCAATATCACAGAAACAACCTAATAAATATATTATTTATTAAATAAATAAATTAATGATAGTTTTAATCATCACAAATAATAATAATAATAAATATAGCATTGAATTAAAACACCACCTTTTTTTTTTGGATTCTACTAACTGATGTTTAACAGAAACTGACGGATGATAAACCACTGACAGGGAATAATAATAAAAGTTTTACAGTAATTCTAAGAAGTAGAAAGAAATTTTTTTATAAAATATAGATAGAGAGCTCTTAATTAGTTCAACAGAATAGAGACCAGTGCTAATGGGACAAGTTTCTGTATATTTACAAAGATAGAAGAGATGCTAGACAAGACCATGGCAGATAACATTGATGGCCTCACATGGAAACCTCGTTGACTGATTTTTTTGCTGTAATTATTTCATTTTTCCAATTTGAATGAAAACCTCTTAGCCAATAGCTCTGTGGCCTAAAAATGGCTTTCATTCAGATTGTGAAAAAAAATAAATTACAGCAAAAAGACAGTTACGAGGTTATCATGGAGTCCATAAATATATTTATTTTAAACGACAATAAAGACTAAGTCCTTTGTGGACAATATAATTCAGAAGTTCAGACAAGGATGAAAGAGTAACTGATCAACTAAACTATTGTTGAAAAAAATATTGAAATGAATCAGAAAAAATTACATTAAAAAAAACTTACAATCTTCCTTAGTGATTGCTGTGAAGTAAAATGCTGGTGGGAATATCTTTTCTTGACCACTTATTCTTACATACACAGTTAAATTATATTCTGTATATGGAGAAAGTTTTTCAAAAGTGTATTCAAAGTTTGGTGTCCAAGTTCCATTAGACCATTCCTGATGCTGCCCATGTAGAGTAACAACGGCAATAGAAGGAAGAAATTCAAATTTTAGATCAGGTGGGGAAAGAATGTACCATCTAATTGGAAGAGTAGTTGAGGTTGTAAGCTTCTCAATTGCACTAAACTTTGTAACCTAAAAAAATAAATAAATAATCTCAAAAAAAAAAAAAGATCCACTAAATTTGAAAAGAATAAATAAATAAAATCACAAGAGAAATAAGATTAAATGAATCAATATTCACTATTTTTTTTTTTAATTTAAGAATAATAAAAAATATATTAAACAACACTAAAAAGATAAGCACTGTTGAATGAAATGGAAAACGCTTGAGGGGTGTACTGAGATGTAGATGGAAGTACTGTTTTAGGTCTGATCTAATAGATTTGAGTTCGGAAGGTTTTCAGTAGAGAGAGGTATCTTGTAAGCAACAAGCCATGAACTTGGTTTGACAAAGTTCTAACTCTTTTTACCATGATTTTGAGAAACAGAATTTCAAAGTTAAAATTTACCATAATAATAAGATTTGGTTATTTAGACTTATACATTTTTTGTACAATATCCTGAAACAATGAACTTATATTTGCATATTTTTTTGGCCAAGTTGTACCTCTCATTAACGGCATTTTGCAGTTACAACTTTGTTATTCCATTATGAATTTTCAGGTTGAGATACAGTGCGATGTGCAGATAGAACTTTGTCAAACTAATTTTATTTTAATTTACAATGTTTTAATTACTAAAAACATTGCTATAACTGTGAGGACAATAATGAACATTCAAACTATGCATTAAACAGATTAGTAGAAAACGGAGCTATCCCTCGTTTATGTGTAGGGAGGTGGCGGCCCCATCGTCCGGTCACTGTACCGCAGTTAGCCACTGGTCCTCCAAGTTAAGGGAACACCTACACTAACACACAACCAGTAAACTGCATACAGCACACTACAACATCCGCACTGCAGAAAAAGGCCATAAACAGTACATATCCTAGGATCACCTTCCCTAGGTAACTGCTCCAGACGGGGGAGTGCGTCAGGGTGCTCTGAGGAGGCAACCCCCTCCACCTGACTATAGGCAAGTAGGCTAATAACCTCCCTGCCCGAACATTACTTATTACAAAAGCCGAAATGAATACAATGGTAAAGACTTTTGGACCTAAAATATGGACTTGCTATAACTGTGAGGACAATAATGGACATTCAAACAAAGCATAAAACGGATTAATGGAAAAGGGAGCTATCCCTCATTTACATTTTCATGAGATATTTTTTAATTTATTAGAATCGTTTTAGACTGACAGTGTAATCACGCTATTATTAATAATTTTCTATTAAAATTTGAAACTATTTCACACATCATTAATGGATTGAAGTAATAGAAGACTGTTCTGTCCTACTTAATTTGCTATGAACTTAATTACAGAAATAAAATTATGTTCAGTACAATAAACATCTTTGTTACATTACTCTTCTTATTCATGAAAGTTTCTCTTCACAACATGCTAAAGTGGAGGATTGCTGTAAAGAACTGCTTTTCCTCAATAGGCATTAAAGGGAACATAGATTTTGTGCCCTTCTTCAGATATTGCTGTAGCCTTTTGGGTCTTTGACTTTACTTCAAATACACTAAGAAGACCGCAATTTAGTCATTTTTTTCTTTCCATCATCAATAAAGATATCCAAAGCAGTAACATGCCTGAGATCATTTGGGGTCCGGGACGAATTTATTTTTGAGACCTCCCCAAAAAATCCCCAGCAATTTTTAACTTTTTCTAATAACAGCTGCTCATTCTTTACCTTAGTCAGCCAATTTATCATTCAATTGAAAAAAAAAAAGGCCCTTGTCATGGGGTCCTTTTAGTAAGTGGAAGCTAGGTTTATCACTGATCCACAGAACTCTGATATCACTCATTCATTGAGATTTTAGTTACTATAAAGTTTAAACAGAAAGTATATTTATAATATTAATCATCTCCTTTCAATTAAAAACACTCAAAATACATTATGCACATAGAACAGAACATTATTAATATTATAAATGATATAATTTCATACATGACCATCACTAAAATAAATTGAAATCTTGTACCATATAGCAGAGCAGATTGCAGTTAGAACCATGTCAAAATAATTACTAACAAACTTTGTCACCGTATAGAACTGTAGTTACAATAGTGTACAACAGTTCCTTCATTTTTTATTAAAAATTGTTATTTGAAAGCTGTTTTATCTGAAATTTATTTAAAAGATAAACAACTTTGTTGTGAGTGATTTCAAAGGGAAAACACAATTTTGTTTTTTACGAACTGTGAACTGTAAAGGTTACAAACTGTTGGTGCTACTGGCATCTAACCTCTGGATTCGTTGAGTCTTGTTATTACTACTATTAAGAAGCAGAGTCTTTCTTATCTGGAATTCCTGGGATTCGGATGAGGGATAAGGAAAATGATCTACAAATCAGTAAAATATATATATCGATAGCATAATATTTTTTTTTGTACTACTACACATAAGCTACACCAACATAGTAGGTGGTCTAGAGTAATTAGGCCTGACTATACATCGAATGCTGAAAGTAGCAGCGTCTGTCTGATAGTATGGCTAGTCTTTGATATTGAAATCCAATCCGTGAATGTGGAAATTAACCTATCGACCAATACAAAGATTATGAAATTTTTTGTTTCTATTACATAAATACCTTAATTTAAATTATGGTAAGGCCTCCACCTCAACTGAAAAGGATCCATTGGTTGTTTTTTTTATCTCTTGAGCGAGCAGAAGTCAACATCTGTGATCAAATTAAAGCAGTAATAATTGTAACAACCACTAATGATCCCAACGAATATGGGTTATTAATGCCGCCACATAATTTTGCATAAATACAAATCAGGTTATGGTGTCAAATTATAAACCCACAACTGACTGATAGAATAATACATAAGTACTGTGATTTACCGATATAAATTACTCTTTCAATCCTCAATAATTAATACCCACCAACTCAATAATTAATAACAGGTTCCGTTTCAACTTATCGTCAATGGCCACCTTGCCTCCGTCTACTGTTGGATAGACTTGGCTGCTTTCAACATTCAATAAACAGTCAGGCCTGATTACTTAAGACCACACACCATGTTGGGGTAGCTTATGTGAATTAGTACCATTTTTTTAGGCAAGCAAAGGAACAAGACACAAGTGTGCAGATAGGATTACAAAAACATGTACGCAGTATGAGATCAAGACAGCCATTAATTGATTCTTAACATATTATGCATTAGTATAGAGAGTCTGGTGGAGCCGAATGGCTCCAACTGCGGTTGTTTATTAAAGAGGAGAAGTAATGCAAGATCAAGAGTTAGAATCTCAAATACTATTAATAATAGAATAGTGAACCAGTGAGAGAAAATTCATCTCTGTGACATTAAACAATGCATAACATTTATATACAATAATATAAGAAATAATATAAATATAATTAGAAATAAAAAAGAAAAATCAAATGTGGTATAGATATACCTGATAAACTCGGCTTGATGGTGTACAATCAGTTTCATCGGTTTCATCATAACAATCTTTGTGACCATCACAGAACTTGAACAATGGAATGCATGAACTTCCATCACATTTAAAATGGCCAATTGGACATCCAGGTTCTTGAACTGGAATTAAGATAATATTAGTAAAAGTCTCAAAACATAATATATTTTAACTTGTTCACACAATGTACTACCAGAGTCTGAAGATGCTTTGTTTGCACAATCCCTTTCATCTGAATGATCAGGACAATCATATTGACCGTCACAAGCTTTAGATGCTAAATAACAAGTATTGGCAAGACGGCATTTTATATAATTTTTAGGGCAGCTTTGAGCACTGTCACAATTAGCTTCATCTGAATTATCGTCTTCACAGTCAACACGACCATCACATGTCCAAGAACTAGGAATACAATCTCCTAAAATAATAAGATATTTGATGTAAGGCTGCAATCTCAAACATGGTTTAAACTATGGAACACATATATTAAAAAATTGCTGATAATAAGTACAACAAATATGCAACAGAAGATAACAATAAACAATGTAACCTGAATGAGTATATTTTTCAAATGATAAATACATCACTAATAAAAATTATAAAACATATATTTCAATTCAGAAAAAATTAAAGATGGGCTAAATTAAGTTCTATAATAACCAAGATTTGAAAATTATTAGAATTACCAATACATACTTTTTGCCTTTGGCGTCAAACTATTAACGTTTTATTAACTGTGTAACAAAACAAAACAGACTAAAGCTAAGTCCACGCTGTTCAACTTTCAATTTGCCATTATGAACGGGGAAGGAACCTGAGGCATACAATGTCAAATATTATTTATATTTGATTAAATATTGAAAACTGATGAATAAATGATTTATTCATTATTTATTACTTTTTTCTAAATGAAATTTAGATAAAACTACCCTAACACTGGTTAGGACCAATGCGCTTAACGAAAGTCGAACTGTGTAAACGTAACTTAAGACTGAGTTATGTAACATTCTTCTAATACTGACAAAAATAAACATAAGAAAAAAGGTAATCAGGTTTACCTTTCTGACACTGAAATTCGTTTGATTTGCAGTTATGAGGAAAAGGACCCGAAGGGCGGGCTGTAGACGAGGAAGTTGAATTTTTGGCTGCACAATCAATTTCATCTGTTTTATCATCACAATCTGATACTCCATCACAAACCCACCAATCAGGAATACACTTACCATTTGTGCATTTGAACATAAAGTCTTTACATTTTTCCTGAAAGAATTAAGATTGCGAAGAACTTCATTAGACTATGAGGCTAACAAGATGAGCCTTATTTTTTATTAAAGGCACAGTAATTTAAAGATTTAAGATTGAATAAATAAATCAATAAAAATTATATAAGAGGAATCATTCAATAAACAAGTAAATAGAAATCTTCATGCTTTGCTTTCCCAAATACTAAAAAATAAAATAAAGAACACTATTTATTTTAAAATGAGAGAAATGGTATATGAATGACACTTACAAAGTCTATAGGAGGTTTCGTCGTTGTCGTTGTTGTGGCTATTGGAACAGGACAATGTTCTTCATCACTGTTATCACCTTGTCCACAATCCGTTTCATTATCACAAACCCATGATTTATAGATACAACGCTTGGTAAATGCACACTGAAAAAAATTGAGCCAACCGGTTTAGTAATCATCATTTATGCAATTTGTAAATAATTCAATTTCATTACAATTGATTGTCACAAGTTTTAGATACTAAACAGTTATTGGCAAGATGGCATTTGATGTAATTTTTAGGGCAGCTTTGAGCACTGTTAGAATTAGCTTCATCCGAAATGTCAGCCTCAAAGTTAAATAATAAACTGCTTCACAAATATCGAATGAAAGGCATCGTATATATTTCTACCCAAATAACATTTTATCAGTATAAAATATAGAAAATAAACAAGATGGAATATTCCCAAACCATTATATCCTTAAAAATAAAAAAAATCTATTATTGGCTTCTGTGTATTATAATATAAATACAAATGTTAATTCATTATCAATTATAGATTATCTCACTTTTAATGAACAGCTTATTGGAGCACTCCTCAATTATAATAACTGTTTAAACAGGTATTTGTTAACTTAATTGCCGATATAGTTAAAAATTTAATAGGATAAACTATTCAATCTCATAATGGTGAGTCTAAATGCGGAAGGGGCTGTTTGTTCCGATAATGCAAGAAAATCAATCTCATCAGATACTAGGAGATTGTTATCCAGCTAACATATAAGAAATTTGTTTCTCTTTTTTTTTTTTTCTACATCTGATAGAAAAAACATTTATTATATATTTCTTTTGTCTAAATAGTACATACATACTGTTTTCTGTTATTTTGTTGTCTCCTCCATAAGGTTAATTGCAAGTTTACACAAAACCAATTGGAAGAGATGAGAAAAACAACTTGAGCTGTATCAACTGCCAAGCAATTTTCCATATCAAATGTACTGAATTAAAAGAAACGATTCAGTCTACCTCAAAGTTTTGAGTAAAAGTAGAAATGTAAGTTATAAGAAACTCTTGGCTCTATGATTGTCAAATTCGTCTGCCAGAGACTGAGAGACAGTGTTGTTCAAACTAAAACAGATTTTTCTATATGTCACCTTGGCTAGATGAGATTGACCTACACAAAATACATGCCAGGAAAATGATAATACCAGCTGATTTTGAACAATATTTTTCAAAAATAATTCAAGAATCTATTTTCTTTACCCAAATCAGTTACATTAAAACTAATCAAGATGCATTGTATAAATCCCTTTGCTTGATTCGAGAGATTTTTAAAAGATATATCTAAAAAATAATCACCTGAAATTGAGATTCATCATCACATCTTTTATTAGGACAGTTCTCTTCATCTTTATTCAAAGGGCAATCAGGCTCACCATCACAAACCCATGATTTAGGAATGCATGTCTGAGCTACATCTGGACACCGATATTCTTTATCTGAAAGAAAAATATATTGTTTGATAAAAAAAAGAGGTTTTACCATAATAAGTGATCAGAAAATCAAGCTATCTTGGATCTTGGAAATGGGATCTCAATGATTTTGAGAATAGAAGTTTCAAGACTTTTATATTATATTTTATTATATAATACACACATGCACGCACACGCACACAGTAAAACGTTATAATGCTCTCCTAGGGCCCAGTGAACAAGAGCCGCTACAACTGGGAAATTATAACTGCAACTACAAACTCAACAACTAATTTTTTTTTTAAATTTATTTGAGTTATTGGCTTAAAGTAATCAGCAGGGTGTCCAGCAATAAGGCATGAAAAAATTCAAGAATTTCAAAGCTGTGAATTTTAAAATTCAAGGCGCTTTTCATCAATTGATTGGATTAAATCTAAAACAAAATTGGAACTATAAGTAGTATTTGGTCATCGCCTGATAAAATGACAATTAGGACTTCAGTATGTATTTGAAAAATTATAAAAGTTGTATTCTGTTAGATTATGAAAAATCGTTACCTTATTTCTTATATTGAGAACTCGTCGCATCGTAAAAAATAAAAACAATTCGAGAATACAGCATAAAACAATAATTTCAAGTGTAAATAAATAAATAATTCACTTATTGGAATAATAACAAAACAAAATTTATATTTTCTTTTAATTTATTGTATATAATTCCAAATAACCATGGAAACATATCATAATACTACATATCAGGTGAAGGGATTAGCAAATAAACAAAATAAAAAACAATAAAATAAAGCCATATGCACTTTCAAGCCGGGAAATTAAAAAATAGTCCATAGGTATGTCCTTTGGAGAGAGGGGTTTGTTAGGAGAGGTTTCACTGTAAATAGAATTACATACGAGTAATATTATTAAATATATTTATAATTGAACGAAAATATTTTTCATTTTATTTTGCTTGTTTTGCCTCTTTTCAAGATTCAAAATATAACAAGTATATAATAATAATATTACTTATACTCATAATTATGCGAATAAAATTAATAATGGCAATCCTTTATACTTGCCACTCTGCCCTCGGTTTCAAGGGCAAGTGGCGAACTGGCAAAGTTATTATAAGACGAGTGTAAATCAGTTGAAATTGAAACTTAGACTTGTTTGGAGCTGGAACCTAGTACCGAGACCAATATAACGATTCACTTTTATATTGGACAGGTTTTCATTTTTACCTTCTACGAAAATCAAATTAGAAGAGAGAAAATCGTCCGTTGTAGATTCAACTAAGGTAAATCTAATCTAATTAAAAATACCATTATTCGATTTTTTCTAACCTCCTTTTAAAATATTTGGAAAAATTACTAGCCACTCTACAAATATCCCTGGACTGGAAGATTATTGAAGTAATAGTTGTCATGCTAAAGGAAGAGCCCACTATGTTACGCTTTTATCAAATGAAAGAGCCTCGTTTTCACAGACCCCTATGACGATGGTAGATGTCAAATGCTCATTCAGCAGATACCATTGTTTACTGAACAAGGATGGGCAAAGTTAAAATCCAGAAAATCCAAAGAAATATTTGATTATATTTCTCAATAAATGAATATTCTTGTTATTAATGTTAATTCTAATTTTTGTAAACATTAGATATGGTTTAATATTCCTCCTAAATTATACAATATTGTTTCGTGTTTTTTTGTTTGTTTTGTCTTTTGTATTTTATGATTTTTGTTCATGTTTTATCGTGTTTAGCAAAGTTTTTTTTTGCATTTTACAATGTTCATACTTTATAAATATTACTGTACTTGCTTCATCTTTTAATAAATAGCTTAGGATATTTTTTAGATCAACAATTAATTTTTATGATCCAAGCCCTAGTCATAAAAGTTTTATTGTGTGTGAGTGTAATAATAATATAATATCTGTATATATATATATATATATATATATATATATATATATATATATATATATATATATATATATATACATATATATATATATAGTAAAGTTACGGTTTTTTTGTAAAATAAATAAATAAATTTATTTTCACTTTTTTATATATTTATTTGTTTTATATAGGTTTGACTCTATTCTCAGGGCGGGTTACTAGACAATCAGGCACAGACACACAGAACTATTATTAATACAAAACATACTAAAACGTGTAGCGTCAATATATCTTAAATTTAACACTTTATCTTTGAATAACGATATAAGTTCTAATAAAGTCTTTGAAGAACGACAACCGTGGTCTATGGGATATAATTAAAGTGTGTTACCAAATGATGTGGATCGTACATTTTGATTATCTAATACAAATGGACCATTTACTATTTGCAGAAATTTTCATTTGATGAAAATCTCTTCTACTTCTTTTTGATTTTCTTAGATCTGATTTATTGGTGAACTATTGAAAAATTGATGAATTTCACCCACTCGCTCATTATGGCAGTGGTTCTGCTGAAGTCCAAAATGGAGCCACCATGTTTTTAAATGAAGGCGTCTATTTTGGTTCCATTTATGATGACAAACACACTTTGCATTATAATTTTTGATGATTGCAGTCAGGATAAATAAATGTATTATTTTGCTTATGATCCCTCTTTTCACTACTAAATCTAATTTAAGATACCTAAAAACAGTTATTTACTACGTACATAAAATCTGGAAAAACGTGTATATTACATTTATATTACCTAGAAGGGGGGAGTTCTAGGTAAAAAAAAAATAATGATATTTTGCACGCAATTATTATTATTATTTTTTTTTTTTCATCTTAAATTATACAAGTGAATACTGAACATTCATACACCATTCATTCAAATAAACATTAATTCCCATTGCCTCTGAGTTACTATTAATTACAATTTTTGATTTTCTTAAATATTAAATTCAATTTTAATTTTATTCTTCCTTTTCTTCTTAATTATTGATTTACATAATTTTTCTGACTTATCTCCAAACAGAATACAATTAAACTGTATACAAACATTTTTCAAAAACTATACATAAATTATATAAAAGAACAAATTGAGAGAGGACAGTTACATTTTCAATATATACAAACTAATTTTTGTTGAGACCCCAATAAGATATGGTTCAATTTATCAAAAAACAGGATATTGTGACTAATCGAGAAATATTGTTATGCAACCAAAATCAAAGAAAATAGGAATGAGCAAGAGAAGATTGTCCATCAGAAAATGAGTAAAACAAAAATTTAATTGTACCAAAAATAATCAGTCATTGTTAATAATTAAATTTTATTTAAGTATTCTAGTTGAATTTGTATTACAGCTCGTGCGAGCAAGGCCTTATAATTTTTAAAGCAAACAAAAATTTTAGCTCTGCGCTGAGCACCAATTATTTTAAATTTCCATATTAACAAAGAGCATCAATAGCAGGTTAACCTAACACTATAACATTAAATGATTATTGAAAAAAAAGAAAATATAGATTCTCATATATGGTAGATCTTATATGAGAATTTTGAATTATTATTGCAACACACACACCATAAGAAAAAACAAACAAAAACAAGGGTTGAAAGTAATAATTATTTTATATTTAGTTAAAAAACTAAAAATTATTTTAGAGATAAATATTCCTAGGTGAACTACATTTCATGAATAACAATTATGAATAATCGATGATATGAATATTGGTTACAAAAAATCAACACCTAATAAATGAGATATTTTTCTTGATAATTAAATAAACTCTTAAAATGTAATTCTTAAATATTTTTTTATCAATTAATTTAACATTTCTTATAAAAATCAAAATGACCTTAAGGAAATAACAGGAATAACCGTAATAAAGGGATAAAAATCATTGATTCTAACAGCCAATTTTAAAGATATGAGACGATAGATTTGTAAAGAAAAGATAACTGTCTATTCCAACCCCCGGAAATAATAATGTACTGATTTTCTAACTTTCTTTTTTAATTTTAAGCATCTAAAATATATCCCAAGCCTATACAACAATAATAAATAGCTTTTTTTCTTTTGACTACTCTAACGTGTGTACTATTAAATATATTCAATTGCAAATAAAGTTATTTCTATATCCAAATTTTTCAATTTTATTTTTACTAAAATTCTGTACCGAGCCATGATCTAAATTCAATTCACCTGGGTCATACACTTTAAATGTGCTCCAAAAGCATAAGAGCTTAATTCCAAACATACCCTGTATAGGTGCATGTCTGATATAAGTTAAAATGCGGGAAATATTCAAGATCGATAGAAAATCATTCCATCTATTGGTGGCAAACTGGGTGGCATTATTGCTTAAACACTTTAATGGGGTATTAACTTGTTCCGTGAATTCAAGATTGGATTTTTGATCCCCAAACACTCTGACATTCCGATTTTCATCCTCTTTTTGACTAAACCGCCCAATCTCATGTTTGTATTGCAGTTCTATTTTCACAAACATGTTTTTAGTTTTACTCCCTTCCATAAGACAGTCATCAAATTTTTTGGATAATTCGGAGTCATTTCTATGACGTTCATTAACTTCTTCCGATATTTCAGCATTTTGTGAGGCCAATTTTGTTGTTAAATTAGTTTCAACTGAATCATCTTTAATTATTGTCAGTCCTGGTTCACAACTTCCTGGCATCACTGAATTATTTATTTTAATTTGATTTTCTAAATTTAGTTCATCATTTATAAAATTAAAAGTTTTAAATTCTTCATTTAAATTAAATTAGTTCACAACCTCTTTCATCGAATTTTTTATCGAGTTCGTTTAGATTATTTTTAACTTCCTGACTTCTTTCATCCCATTTTTTATTGAGTTTGCGAAATCTTGCATCATCTTTTTTATCCAGTTCATGAATTTTAGATATTAAAAGTTTTAACATGCTGTTAGTGTCTAAATTGTCACTATTTATATCAATTACCAAGTCTGAATCATTCTTGTCTCCTAGGCATTGGACAGCCGTCTCTTCCTGAATTATTTTCCACTTTTAAATAAAAATTTAACACTTTAAAAATTTCCGTGAATTGCATCCTGATTGTCGTTACCTAATTTTTAACGAATAAGGCCATGCATTATTGGGCGACAAATATGTAAAGTTTCGGTTTTTGAAAAATAAATAAATAAACTTATTTTCACTTTTTTTATATATTTATTTGTTTTATATAGGTTTGACTCTATTCTCAGGGTGGGTTACTAGACAATCAGGCACACAATTACACAGAACTATTACTAATACAAAACATAATAAAACGTGAAGCGTCAATATTTCTTAAATTTAACACTTTCTTCTTTGAAGAATGACGACCGTGGTCTATGGGATATAATTAAAGTGTGTTACCAAATGATGTGGATCTTGAATGTGGTTGAAGTACTACGGGAGCTCTTAAGATGTCTGCTCCGGTCCCTGGTCCCACAACAATAAAACCATTCCCTTTTTTATATATTTATTTGTTTTATATAGGTTTGACTCTATTCTCAGGGCGGGTTACTAGACAATCAGGCACAGACACACAGAACTATTATTAATACAAAACATACTAAAACGTGTAGCGTCAATATATCTTAAATTTAACACTTTATCTTTGAATAACGATATAAGGTCTAATAAAGTCTTTGAAGAACAACAACCGTTGTCTACAGGATATAATTAAAGTGTGTTACCAAATGATGTGGATCTTGAATGTGGATGACCGGAGCTCTTAAGATGTCTGCTCCGGTCCCTGGTCCCACAACAATAATCTAACCATTCCCTTTGTTGTCCGTTACACCACCCACAGATTTCAAAATGGCGAACTTACATTTTGATTATCTAATACAAATGGACCATTTACTATTTGCAGAAATTTTCATTTGATGAAAATCTCTTCTACTTCTTTTTGATTTTCTTAGATCTGATTTATTGGTGAACTATTGAAAAATTGATGAATTTCACCCACTCGCTCATTATGGCAGTGGTTCTGCTGAAGTCCAAAATGGAGCCGCCATGTTTTTAAATGAAGGCGTCTATTTTGATTCCATTTATGATGACAAACACACTTTGCATTATAATTTTTGATGATTGCAGTCAGGATAAATAAATGTATTATTTTGCTTACGATCCCTCTTTTCACTACTAAATCTAATTTAAGATACCTAAAAACAGTTATTTACTACGTACATAAAATCTGGAAAAACAATATATATATATATATATATATATATATATATATATATATATATATATATATATATATATATATATATCTATATATATATATATATATATATATATATAGTTTCTATTATATAAATATAGCATAAAATGAAAGCAACAGTGCACAAAAATAATGTCAAAATAGGGTATTAAAAAATGCAACAAAATTTATTTACTTAACAAAAAGCCTCCTAAAAAATTAACTTAATGCTTAATTTGTATCAGATTTTTCTATCCATTATACGAGCCTATTTCAATCGATTAGATTTTTTAAAGTTAAAGGGTGCAGTGGTTTTATTTATTTATTTATTTTTTAAAATTTAATAATTGGATAAAAAAGATTAACCTGTACAATTTCTGGAGGGAGGAGCCACAGGACAGCCTTCTTCATCAGAACGATCTTTACAATCATGTTCTCCATCACAACGCCATCTTTGAGATATACACTGGCCATCCTTACATTGGAACTGATCTTTGGTACAAACTTCTTTAGCTAAAAATGGTATACAAATTGAATCAATAATTAATGCTTAAAAGTTTTAGTTAATAAGAATGAAAATGTATATCTGAATAGCCTGGTTACAAACAAGACCAGGCCCATTTTTTGCACAAAATGAGTTAGACATTGTTTTCATTGGGTGGTTTAATCCTCTATGCTATACTGATGCTCTCTCGTTAGAAAAACCAGCAGATATGTGTAATAAGGCATTTAAATATATGACTTCTTTTCAAACAGCCAGCTCCACAAGCGCTAAATTTCAAGCACAGGCAGGTTCAGTGGAGCCATCACAGCACAGTAATCGGATCGGATCACAAGACCCAGAACAGCTTGCATGAAATATCTTTGGACATGCAGAAAATCTGCCTATACCTAAACTAACGGATCAAAGTTATTGTTACTTCAGACAACTCTATTACTATAACGAAACAATGTGTCTTTTTACACATGGTCAGAGTAAACCAACCAATAGGCATCGGCCACATTCAAAGAAGCTCAAAACAAGATTAATAATGGAATTTTAATGATGTATATACTGTTCTCCATTTAATCGCCGATGGATGCGGTGGCCAAAACTAGAACACTATTGTTTTGACTGTTTGATTTGGTTTATGCACAGTTCTACAGTGCATTAGAAGAATGGAAATAGTTCATCCAATCACTGGCCATTCTTTTATACCCAGCAATAAGGTAATCAGCTACATTGAGATAGACATGAAAACCAAAGAAACCAAAGTCGCGCTTGAAGAATACTATGATTGTTTCACAGAACATGGTATTGTGAAAAAACTTGGGATAAATTAGGATGACTATGATTGGAAATCCAAGACAAAAGAATTTGTTAAGCATATATATGGCAAAAACTTGTTTAATTCACCACCAAATATTGTAACAGAAATTCTGTTTTGCTATTCTACTGTCGGGTATTATAAATAAAAAGTAACTTAAAAAATCAGACAAACTAAAATCAATTATATATAATTCACAATTCATAGTTTAGTTAGTACACAAATTCAATAACCAACTCCTACTTCTTTAGTCAAGTAGCTACTGATTAACTCTCACAAGGCTGTCTGTTTTGATTGTTCATTGCAAAATTTAAGAATTCAATAGTCTTGAATTTTTAATAACATAACAGGCATCTTCACAAAAAATATAAGACATCTACTATTAACTATTCTTTAGAACGATCTTAAATAAAAAAAACTGAAAATTAAAAAAAGTAAATAATAATTACTGCAATTCCATTCGTCATCGCCATCAGGACAGTCCAGTTCAGTATCGCATACCCAATAGAGAGGAATGCATCGTCTACTTTTACACTGCATATGCTTCTTGCCACAACTTGTAGTACAATCAGCCTATCACACAAACACAAAAAAAAAAAAATCAATTAGAAACCATTATTTAGTATTAAAAATATGTTATTTTAAAAAATACAAAATAATTCCTGAAATATACCTATATTTCATTGAAAGATAAATTAAAAAAAGAAAAGATGACTCCTAATTAACTGAGTTGTTCAGTATACATCAAAATGAGTAATACTATAAAATATAATACTATAAAAATAGTGGATGCAGCTAAGAAATTAGAATGCTAAACAAGTGATTCCAAAACAGGAGTGTATACTAGCTTTGATCTCCTAAATGTTTGATGTATGAAAATAGTAAAATAATCTTGATTTTAACAGAAGTTTTTAAAATAAAATTTGTCAAACATAACAATTTAGTAAAAAGTAATATTAACAACAATATCTGATATCCTTGCCAAGGTTCCATGGAACAAAGAAAGTGCTGAATACGATTAAGACCATCAATTTTTTAACATTCTTAAATACTCTTCTAAAGTATGGATAAAAAAATAAATTAATAGAACAAGTAATGCAACCAAATAGTCTTTTTCTCTTCTTAATCTTGTTCCATCTGATATATGAAATGATCAACAAATATAGCCCTGTAGGCCAGCATGTTTGTGTAATTTGTTAGCATAAACATTCATGAGTAATTTAACAATAACATAATGCTCTACAAACAGATTATGTCAACTGAATCAGTTGCCAGTTATTTTTGGTTGATGTACTGAGGTATTAGCCGCTCTCTAAACTTTTATTTTGGTTAAACCTGAAGCCGAGAATGCAACACTACTTCTTTGATCAAGTAGCCACTTAATTACCCTTCAATCTGTTCCAAATCTAACCTCCTCATGACAAATCCTTAATCAGAACATACAAGATCCTGCCGGCAGTACATGATGTACTCAAAGTACTATCAGCTTCAACTGGTTTTAAGAGCCTATTTGCCCTTCTGGCAGGATGACCGGTGCTACCGTTAGATGTTTCCATGAAATTTAAAACAAGCAAAAAAAAAAATTAAAAATGTTAATTTTTACTCATTATATTTAATTTTATAATCTATGATTATTCGTGGGTATCTTAAGTCAATTTTTAGGGCTAAATCAATGTTTTTGTACATTGTTTCACATCAATCGCATGAAGCTGAAAAATGAAGAACTGATAGAAAAGTAGGAGGGACAAGACTTTGGATTGTTGTCCTATATTCAGACAGAATTGCTGGATGAACAATCAAATGAAAAAGTCAGGTCTTGCTAACAGGATGAAAACAGTTTTGACACTGATGTACAAATGTACTTCCAGTAGGACAAGAGCATATATGTTCAATCATTAAGGGCACAAAGTTTCCTTTGGTGATCAAATGCTAAACATACACCAAGCTGAAATTTTTGTTTATTATTACAGCATTTTCAAAACTATGGCAATATTCATATCTTTAAAATTAATAATGTTAATATTAGATCTAAAATACTATTACCTCATCAGAATTGTCACCACATTCATTAATTCCATTACATTTCCATGATAGGGGAACACAGCTATAATTGTTTGCACAGGTGAACTGATCGGCTGAACAATTTTTGTCTGAAAATAAATAAAGATACAGAAAATAAAATGAAAATAAGTAATACAAATAAGTAATAACTAATAATTAAAAAAAAATAACTAAAAAATTTATCTCACTACATGTTTATATCTTTCAGTCCAAATAGATATTTCACAAGAAGGTACCTTATAGCTGATGGGACTGACATGATATTGGGTAGTAGATATCAATACTTAAAAAAAATGTGTTAATAGCCTACAAATTTGCTTTTAAACTTATCTAAATTATATATAATGTAGAGGGCCGAAATATTGCACTTCACACTTTAACCACAAAGTTTAACCCAAAAGGGTCGGACACGACCTGGGATGGGAAAAGTTTTCCTTTGTCATCTACTAAGGTACTTCTGAATTGTCCTTAGGGAGAGTAACAAAGGACATTTTCCCCCCTTTTGGGTCATATATGAACCACACTTGGTTTAAAGATTGATCCTTTTTTTTTTGAGAACTTTTTTTGTTTAAAAATAGTTTTAATCTGTTATCTAGAATGTTTTATATACAAAACAAAATTTGAACACATTGTGCTAACATAAAAAAAAAATTTTTTTTAGAACTGCCAAATATTTGCTATTTGCACAATATTGATCCTAACATTGCTCACATCTAAAATGGAATTAAATGAAATAAATCTTATGTTACAATGATTAATTAAGTATATCAAAGAACTTTTTAAATTTTAATTCTTGCTGAAGAAAGGTTTTTCCTACCTTATCACTGAGGTTTTGTCAGTGATAAGGTGTATGCCTCTTCCTGAAAATAGCACGAAGTACTTCACACCTGCACTTCTAGTTTTTTCAGAAAATGGGGTGGCGAATATTATTTCTAATGGCATGTTGAGTAAGTCTTCACATCTTTTGCCGTAAGTCCATAATAGTTTATTTGTTTTTTGTTTTTTTTAATTTGTAAACAATATTCAACTAATTATAAATAGATAAAACAGGGCTTTGTCTTAGAGCCACAACATGCAATTTTTGAAGTTCATCTTCGGTTCTTCTTACGTAGTCTTTTATTGTAGATCTTATAATCTTATATGAAAAACTTTAGATGCATTAAGAGTGTCATCTCATTATTTTTTAATGCTATTACCACCTCTTTTAATATAGCCATAATCCATATTTTTTTACGTGATATCTGAAAAATAACAAAAAAACACTCAATTGGGCGATAATGGGTACAACCAAAGTTTCAAAGATGGAAGCCCCTAACTTCGGAATCAGATCGCAAACCCAGAAACTAAGTATACCTATACGTCTCCAATTACAGTAACAATAAATGCATCTAATAAAACAAAATTATTGCTTCAACTTTCTTTATTACACTAAAAATAACGAAACAAGTTAAATAACTCACCATTCTCAACAATTGGCAAAAATCCACAAAACAAAGGAAACTGAACACAGCTCCATCTGGCTTTCCTACCTAACTATTAAAGGGAAATGCTGGATTTTTCGGGTGTTGGTCACTAGCCAGCAGCATTAATAGGCGATATTTGGTTCCCTTTGTATATAACATTAGACTCGGTGATTCTCAATCTCTCTAGCTTTCTAGTGGCATGTCTTCCTTTGGAGCTTTATTGCCATTTTTGAACCACATACTTATTGCTTACAAGAATATTAATTGTTAGAAGATTAATTAATTGTTATAATTAATATATTATTACGCCCTAATAAACAAAGAATATTTAATTATATTTACTAAACTATCTAGTTCTTTGAATGGTTATATACACAAAATACTATATTATTAAACAAACTATGTCATCATTGGCTACTCTAACAAAACCATTAATAGAAGTGTGTGAAAAGAAATACTTATGAGACTGTGTCTTGATTAAGAAAACATTGAAATTGGAATGAATATTGCACTCAAGCATTTATTTTGCTCTTTAAAAAGAAAGTAAGAAAACCTAAAATTAAAGCGAGAAAATTGTGTGGCAGGTAATGCCAAGAATATGATTAAAACCATTATAAAAAGCATACATGAGATAAGAGACAAACAACAGTGCAGAATTATGGAGAAGACAGGCCACAACCCATCCCCAAGTTTTATATCATGCTAACTAATCTAAATTTTTAACCGATGATCTCATCTTTAATAGGCGAACAATTATTTTATTTGTCTTATGAGAAATTATAAATGGAAAAATATTTTTTCATTAGAACATTAAGATAAAATTTGACATTTGCTAAAAGACAATATCTGTTTTTGGAAATCATTAATTTTAAGAGAATTCTTATGGCAATTGAAAAAAGACTTAAGGAAGATGTTGGCCAGGGGATGTAGCCAAAAAATAACACTTTAATAAGTAATACTTATTTATTTTGTGCCTAAGAGGCTAATTTTTTTACCGCACCCCCTGACCAACTTCTTCCTTAAGTATATCTACGGTCAACCAAAACTAACTCCAATAAGAAAAAAAGACTTACTACTTTTAGGGCAGGTGTGATTAGCAAAAGGTCTGGAACCATCAAGACACATGCATTCTCCGGCAATAATAGTCATGTTATCAGGACATTCGCACACAGGAGGTTTATTTTCAGGTTGTGCAAAACATAGATGAGAACAAACAGAAGAACTGTTTGTGCATGCATTGGTCCCTTCTTGGACACTGTGAGCATAAATCTGAAATAAAATTGATTTAAAAATAAAAAAGCAAAATAACTAAAATTGTAATATTATTGTATTATAAAAACTTTGCCACATATTGGTAAAACATTCATATTGGTAAAACATTAAGACTTCCATTAAATAAATTTTACAGAAGTGGTTTTTAAAACAATATATGTATATATATCAACGTTGTTTTTTGAAAAAGGGGTAAGCGCCATTTAGCAAACGATTTTTCCCCAAATAACAATATATTTTTTTTTAATTTTATTCTTTATTGTATAAAGTAGGAGTTTATTAACCTGGCGAAACCTTTATAATTACAATATATTTTAAAGGATTCTAGCACTGGTTAAGGCCAGAGTGACGACTGAGAGTCATTAGTATTTGGTGTTTGCGTCATCAAGCACCAAATACTAACGACTTTCTAGGTGTTTATTATAAGAAAGATAACGGGTAGAGGAGAAGAACTACGTTAACATATCATAATAGTGGAACACATGAGACCGCCTCAAGGTACCAAGAACAAATCTTAAAAAGCTGTTCATGATTCGCTTCAGTCTGCCTTCGAGCACAATTAAGAGGCCGCCATATACCACATGGCCATATTCAAAGTGCAGGAAAATAAGAAAGGATACAAGGAGTTTACGGGTTAGATTTAGAAAAAGATATCAGGAACAATGGAATAACTTAGGGATACTTATTGACCATCAGGATATTTGGGCGATAAGGAGTTTTCAGGACATGTTTGGTCAATAGTAATACCTAAGTTTTTAACAGAGGAGCTGAACATAATAGGACAAGGACATGTTTGGTCAATAGTAATATCTAAGTTTTTAACAGAGGAACTGAACATAATAGGACAAGGACATGTTTGGTCAATAGTAATACCTAAGTTTTTAACAGAGGAGCTGAACATAATCAACAATCATTTAGGATTAAAATAGGAAAGGTGAGGAGGGAATTGGAACCTATAACAATGGCCTGAGTTTTCATAGTGTTTAACCTTAATCCAGTGGCTCTCAACTTGGGGGGTATGCCCCTCTAAGAGGGTGTGATAAAACAAAAAGAGGAGGGTGCGAGTATATCGAGAAAAATATAAATATTTTATTTATTTTACAGAAAACATTCTGACATAATAAAAAATGATATACACTTTATACTGATCTAATACACTTATAAATAGGTATTGCACAATGTATTTAATAATTAACTTATCAAAATTAAATTAAAAACAAGATTAATAATTTTTAGTGACTCCATTGGGCCTGCCTTGAAGAGCAAAGTTTTTCAATAAAAGTTCAATATTACAAATTGCCACCCTAAGCGATGAAAATTGCAATAGAAAATTGGGTCGCAAATATTAAAAGATTGAGAAACACTGCCTTAATCTATTCAGATTTACCTAAGCACTGATTCTATCTAGATCCTGAATATTGGCAAATGCTACTAATAGCCCAGGAGAAGGAAAGAATAAGTAGATTTGGAAGTCATCGGTGTATAGATGGTAGGAACAGTAGTGGATTGAATTAGGAAGGTCATTGATATTAACACTGAAAAGGAGTGGAGAAACGCTCGAACCCTGGGCTACTCCAGAGGACAGATTAATGAAGGATTTAAATCAGTGAATAGTGCTGTTGGAAAAAGATAGCGATTTTAATTCGGTAGAATTTTAATAAGGATAGAATAGTCCAGTGATTCAAAAGCTTTAGAGAAGTCAAGTAGTATTAATATGGTTAACTTTTTTTGTCCATAGTAGTATGTTTGCCACTGGTGATTCTGATGAGAATGGATTGTGTGGAGAAACCGGACTGCAGAGGATTGAGAAGTTAGGATTTTTCAAGGAAATAAGATATTTGTGATTGAACTATTCTTTCTAGGAGTTTGGAAAGATTAGATAGGATGGAAATTGGGTGAAAATCTTTAGGGTATATAGGATTTTATTAATAGAATGGACTAAGGCTTTTTCCAAAAAGTAGAAAATACTAAATTTTAGGGAAGAAAAATTCTATATGAAGAGCAGAAACAGTAGGATTTCAGGAACAAATCAAACAAAAAGGCATAACAATTTAACGGGAATTTCATCAAATTCTGTGGAGTTTTTCTTCGATTTCATTATAGAGGAAATTAAGTCAATAGCAGAGATGCAGGAAAAATAAAAATTAACAGAATTAAATGTTGGTACTAAGGTAAGAGTAGGATTTTTTCTTTCTTTAATTAGAAATTCTCATAGGATCTCTAAACAAAGGATTTTCTCCATAAACTAAACAATTAATTTGTAACTCTATACCACAAATCCACTATGTGTGGTGTGGTGTAATAGAGAGTCAAAATATATTTTTAATTAAAAAGAACATAAAATTATTAAGACAAACTTATATTTACTCACTTTAAGATCCATGAGGCCATCAAGTTCATCTGAAACAATTTGAATTCCTACCCCATGATCTTTATCTGCAACAAATATTCTTTTCTGTTCCCAATCATCCCAGTACATCAGATCCTTGAAAACTGCCACGGAGAATGGATGAGACAATTGCTTCTAGGAAAAAGAGAGATCAATTAAAACAAATAATAAAGTAATTGAAAATAAATAATGGCTAACATCGCTAAACCATTTTAAAATTTGTTATGGTTTAAATTTTTTTTCTAAACAGATACAAAACACTTGTAAACATAGACAAAATAGTGTTAAGATGATTATAGGTTATATATTATTGAACATGATATAGAAGTTCTTTTCAGAAATTTAAGTCCCAAAAATTTGAAATTTAAGTTTCAATTTATTATGGGATAAATAAATCTTCAATCGATTTCTGCTCACGATATATTGAAAAAAAAATGGGAAATAGTCTAAAAATATACTATTGATGATGTAAGAACCAAATACCGATGACTCTCTAGCCTTGAACAGCGCTAGAAGAATTAAAAATTTATTGTAATCATAAAAGTTTTGTTATCTTAATAAACTCCTACTGTATATGAAAAAGAATAAAATTTAAAAAAATATCTTATTATTTGGGTAAAAACATTTCACGTGTTTCCAGTAAAGTTTGCTAAATGGCACTTACATCTTTTTCAAAAAACAATATTGATATGCCATGTGTGTGAATATGAAACCGGAATTTTTGTATAGAAAATATATGTTTATTGCATAAAAATGTTCAAAAATATTTTAGTCGATATGTATACTAGCTATACATTTTTCCTATCTCTCTGGCAATTAATGAATGCCATGCCAGAAAAACTGTTACTCTTTTGTGGCGAACTAGTCATCAAGCCATTTTCATAAGAAATGAAGCACTACTGTGGAAGTGCGTGCCCCATCGATGGAAATAAATAGTAGTCGGATGGAGCCAAATCTGGTGAGTAAGCCGTATGCGCTAATATTTCCCAATTGAATGCCTCAATCGTTTCCTTCACTCGTTTTGCTGTGTGTGATAGTGCATTATCATGAAGCAAAATCACTTTGTGTTGTCTTTTTTGATATTCTGGTCGTTTTTTATGCAATACTCGATTCAAATTAATCATTTGTTATTGACAGCATTCGGTATTAACGGTTTCGCCCAGTGTTGCCAGATTGTGTTTTTCCCACCTAGATTTAGGTTTTTTTTCACCCTCTGGGTTTTTTTTAGGGTTAGAAAACTTCTAGGATTTTTTTTAGGGTGAAAAAATTTTTGAGGTGTTTTAGAGTTCTTTTTTTTTTTTTTTTTCAATCTTCTGATAAATGTCCACCATTTTTAGCTGATTAGAAACTATAAATTAGAATGATCAGAAAAGATTGGTTTGAATGTTAGAATTTTAGTAAAAATTATTATAAGAAGTTAAACACATTTGTTAACTTCTCTATTTCACACAAGTTAATAAAAATACATGGAATTCATGGATTTTGTAAATTATTTTTCTTTTATTAGATAACTTTATTTATTAATTTTTTTGTTACATTATTAACTTTGTACTTACTGTTTTAACTTTTCATTTGTTTCCTCAATTTAATTATTATTAAATTGAATTCCTAGCTCATATTATACTTCCTAATATCAAAAATATTTTTATTAAAGTAAAGCTAAACCTGTAACAGGATAATTTTAACCAAAACTTTTGGATTCTGTTTGTAAATTATATTCAATTTTAGTTTTGTTTTTGGTTAGTTTGTAATCATTACTTTGACTTATTCTTTAAACTAGTTTAATATAAAACTACTTCATATTAGATATATGCTAACTATTCTTACTTTGTAAATTTTATTATCATTCACTCTATATAGCATTTCCACGTCAATTGTAACCTTTTCCAAATCAATTGTCACCTTTTCCATTTCAATTGTAACTTTTTCCATTTCAAATGTAACTTTTTCCATTTCAATTGTAACCCAACCAGACATGAATTAATTCAAAATTATTTATTTTATTATTGAAAAATAATTATTTTAATTATATTGATGACTTTTGAAATAATTTCAGCATATTCTTTCGACCTTTTTTCGTTTATTAGATAATTGATATTAAGTGCTAATTTCAAGTAGTTTAAATAAAATTGTTGTTTATTTTTTTTTAAATATTTATTATTTATTTAGTTCATCGATTTGGTTTCATCGATTTGGTGATCGTTCATTATATTTTCGAAGTTGTTAATGTCAAATTTACTACCGAAATTTCGTTCGGCTACGAGTATTTCTACTAAATTATTAGTTTTCAAAATTCTTCGGTATAGGTATCGTTTAGTAGGTTTTCAAGGGCACTATTTCCGAATTCACTATCGGATTTCCGAGCGCGCATGCACATTTCGTTGCTTTGAAGATTTCTATGATATAGGGATCGCTTATTAGGTTTTCAAGGGTTCTGATTCCAGTTCGTGATTTTGGATTGCACATGCGCGTTTTGCATTTCCGTTACTGATGGAGTTTTTATGATATAGGGATCGCTTATTAGGTTTTCGAAGGTTCTTATCGAGCATACGAATTTCTAATTACTATAAATCTGTTTGGTACAGGTTATTGAACTTTTCTTCATTTATAAGGGCCGTTTATTCGGTTTTCAAAGGTTCTTATTTAGTTTTTGGAATTGTATATTTTATCGAACATACTCATTTTGGATAACGGTAATCATTGAACTTTTTCTCGGTAAAGTTATTGTTTATTAGGTTTTATAGAACGATATATTCAAAGAAATGTCCAATATAATTGTAATTTGAAATGCACATGCTCGATAAAAAATAAAATTTGAAAAAAGGAATCAGTACTCATGAAACCCAAATTAACGATTTGTGTAACAAAGAAAACTTCAACAGTACCAATAAATGGAAGAGTGCTGGCGCAATCACAAATCCAATTAACAAAATCGAATCAGAACCCTCGAAAACCTAATAATCGATCCCTATATCATAAAAAACTCCAACAGTAACGGAAATGCAAAACGCGCATGTGCAATCCAAAATCGAACCAAAAAAATGAAATCAGAACCTCGATAACCTAATAAACGATCCCTTTATCATAGAAATCTTCAATAGTAATGGAAAAGTGAAATGCGCATGTGCCATCTTAAATCCAATTCAAGAAATGGAATCAGAACCCTTGAAAACCTAATAAGCGATCCCTATATCATAGAAATCTTCAATAGCAATGAAAAAACGAAATGCGCAAGCGCGATCGGAAATCCGATAGTGAATTCGGAAATAGTGCCCTTGAAAATCTACTAAACGATACCTATACCGAAGAATTTTGAAAACTAATAATTTAGTAGAAATACTCATAGCCGAACGAAATTTCGGTAGTAAATTTGACATTAACAACTTCAAAAATATAATGAACGATCACCAAATCAATGAAACCCACCCTCCCCCCACTAAATAAATAAAAAATAATAAATATTTAAAAAAAATAAACAACAATTTTATTTAAAAAATTTAAACTACTTGAAATTAGCACTTAATATCAATTATCTAATAAACGAAAAAATGTCGAAAGAATATGCCGAAATTATTTCAAAAGTCATCAATGTAATTAAAATAATTATTTTTCAATAATAAAATAAATAATTTTGAATTAATTCATGTCCGCTTGGGTTACAATTGAAATAGAAAAAGTTACATTTGAAATGGAAAAGGTTACAATTGAATTGGAAAAGGTGACAATTGATTTGGAAAGGGTTACAATTGAAATGGAAAAGGTAACATTTGAAATGGAAAAAGGTAAAATTTAAATCGAAAAGGTGACAATTGATTTGGAAAAGGTTACAATTGATTTGGAAAAGGTTACAATTGACATGGAAATGCTATATATCATTGTTTTATTTTTATTTTTGTATCTTGTTTATTTAGCCCTGATGTAAACCTGCAAAGTGGATCGAAACGTCGGTTTCTAATTAATAGTTTTTACTATTTGTGATCCATTCTTTTTGATCGCCTCCTCTCGTTCCTTCAAATAATCTTTACGGTCAACTATTAATTATTCAATAATAAAAAAATAAGAATTATACATATAGGGTTTGTTGATGGATTTGAGGAAATTTAGATAAGTTTAGGGTTAAAGTCTAAAGTGGATTTACGGGAAAATTTAGATAAGTTTAGGGTTAAAGTTGGTGGATTTAGGGGAAAATTTAGATAAGTTTAGGATTAAAGTTGTTAGATTTAGAGAAAAATTTAGAGTTTTAGGAGGAAATATAAAGGACTAATCTGGCAACACTGGTTTCGCTAGGTTTTAGCAGGTCTTCCATGTTCTTCATTTCTCATGTCAAAATCGCCACTTTTGAACTTTTTAAACCACTCAAAGCACTGTTATATACCAAGAGCATGCTCATAAGCTTCGACAAGCATTCGATGTGATTTTGCAGCAGTTTTCTTTAAATGGTAACAGAAAGAAGACTAATACTGTCTCCAAATCATAGTTTGTAGGCACAAAACTCTACATGTTCAACACTATTAAAACGATGCTGTTTATGAAACTTGCACTGTTATGAGTTGGAAATCTTTGGCAGCTGTATCTGGAGGGAATTTCCCTTTTATTGTATATTTAGGGATACAGCTAAATAAACAAAATGGCATCAATAATTCGGTTTAACAGTAACTACATTTACAACTAGTGCCATCTATGGACAATTTCCGATTTCATACATCTCATGAAAATTACAAATTTAATAAATCTAAATTAATTTTTAATCTAAAGTAATTCATCTTAGATTTCCTCATCCTTTAAAATTTGTGTTCAAAAATTAAGAAATAAGGGCTAAAAAAAAGAAAGTACTATTAGAGGATCTGCTCCACCAGATTTTCAACAGAAGACAATCATGTAATAATTTCTATTGTAATTGTTCCTCTGTAAAACCTACAATTCATTATAATTGATTTGCATCAGGTTCTGCTATAAGTCTGAATATAGGCTTTTAACAATATGAATTATTAAATTCATCCAGAATTTATATTTCTTATTGAAGCATTGGACAGGACTTATCTAGAGAATAGTTCTTTGAGAAATTCTTTTATTCTTCATCAGGGGATAATTCAGATGGAGTAAGTATAGTATTACAACTAAATATGCTATAATTATAAAAACTAGAGGTTTTAAGGCAATGATATAAAAGTTTGATTTTACATTTACGATTGAATTTCTTATAAGCTCAATCAGAAGTCCAACTAAACTTCACCAGGTTGTATCACACAAAATGCCATTTTTTCGGGATAAAATTAAAAAATATAAATAGATCTAATCTAACTTTATCAATCAATCAAAATAAGCTCCTTGGCTTTGTTTAACAGTTCTTAGAATAAACTGTTTTAATAATTTATTGTGCAGGAAAATTGGCACATACATTTAAAAATTAAAATTATTTCATAATAACAAATTTTAATTTACTTAATAATATATATTTCCTGTATCCATTTATATTTTATTAATGGCCCCCTACCTAAAATTGAAATTTTATGGGATAGTTCAATAAATTATACCTTTTTCTTTTAAATACTAATATATATAAGATAACTAGTTGATCATTAAAAATTGAGCACTGAAGCTGGAAAGAATTCAGTTTGGTAGGCGCAAAGTAAATTCCTATAAATAATACATTTAAAGGAGCAAAGCTAATGTTACAGTCACTGCCTATATTAACTTTCATTATGGAAGGTTAACGAAAGTCAATTCCTCAATATGGTTTAAAAATATTTCTTTCCTGTTTGAATAAGGATTCTTTTTAAGATTAAATGACTATTCACGTGCAATATGATTTATCTTTTTAAAAAATAAACACTAAAAGGGAAATTCATCAATAGATTACCATTTTCTCAACTATTTTTCTAAAATTACGGCCATGCAGATCAGCAGCAGCAATGTAATCCAACTTGGCATCTACCCAATAGATTTGTTCCGCAATGTGGTCTACAGCAATACCATTTGGCCAGTACACCTGAGGTGCAGTAAAGAGTTGTTTTACATGTGAGCCATCAAGATTGGCCCTACCCACTAATGGTTTTTCACGTGACCAATCAGTCCAGAACAAATATCTACAAATGACAGTTATATCAATTAAATATGACTAACTAAATTTAAAAAACAAAAGAAAAAAAAACATTACCTCAAAGGATGAAATTATACTAGGTTGTTACAAAAATCCTTGTACATTAGTATAGCTTCATTTCAGATTACATATTTTAAACATTATTGAATACTACTCTTCAAAGTAAAGTCCATTGTTGTCAACTACTTTCACCCATCTTTCTGCCAGTAACTGGACTGGATACCAGTCCTTTGGTTTTGGGGCAAAGAACTTTTCACATCCTCTTAATTATCAAAGATCCGACCTTATAAAAAATGAGCCATTGATCTAAACAAATCATAATTTGATGTTGCAATATCTGGGCTATAGGCAGGATGAGGCAAAACATTTACTCCTTGCAGTTCTGATAATTTTTCCTTGGTCAAACGAGAACGATGTGCAGGAGCAATATCGCGTTGCAAAATGGCGTGGTTCCTGTTGACCAAAGCGGGGTGCTTTGCACTCAAAACTGCACAAACTCTGTCTAGCTGTTCACAGTAAAGGTTTGAGTCTCAACTACGGCCAGTTACGAGCAGTTGAACGTGGGTCCTGATTCACACGTTCAAGAAAGTCATCATCAATGATCGATGGGCGACCTGATCTGGATTTTGTGGTAGTATTTCGATGGATAATTGACTCTCCTTCTATGGCACAAATTTCTTCGGTGGCTGTCTTTGAGCTTAAATCTTTTTTCCAGTAATGTCTCAAAAGACCGCGAATCACGATTTTTTCTTCTGACATTACACGTGCATTTTAAAAATGTAAATGACCCCGTAAGCCAACTCCAGTTACAAGGAATTAAAGGATTAGTCAAAGTAAACATTGACATAAATAGTAGGAACAAAAACATTCTTATAAGATAATTATGAGAGCTGGAATTAAGGGTTGTGTTCATGCACAAGGACTTTTGTAACAACGTAATAGAAGCTAAGCTTAACTTAAAACCTCTAAACATTAAAAATAAAATGTATTAAATGATAAAAATTAACATAAAATATTCTGTTCACAATCGAGCAGTATTGTGTAATAAACCTACCAAACCACAAAATGACAAAAATCATCCTAAATACATCATTCGAATCTAAAGGTGCCATTCTGAAATTCGCAGAAAACAACCAAGCTTTACTTAATCCATTCAATATGGCGGCCAAATTGCAGAACTATTACATTTTAAAAGTAATTTTACTGTTTCAGTAGTCACTGTTACTGCCTTTAAACATGAACTACTTTCTTTTATTGTTAAATGTCTATGCCGTTTTGAAATAATTGAGCTTCAGTAGAACGCATCGAACCCACTTGAAAGTTTTCTGCTTACCATGTTTACGTTAGTTAAACTAAAAAGTAAGAATAATAAAATTTTTTTTTTTTACTTTAAGCTCAATTTAATTTCATATGAAAACTTTCTTTTTCATTTATTGATGTTTCTGAGGGTTGATAGATTTTTGCTATTGAAAATATGAATAGTGAACAAGAAGAAAGTTAACAAAACGCTTTTGGTAAACCAACTATTGACCAAATTTTTACCCTCCGGATGCTCCTGGAAAAAACAAGAGAGTACCAGATCAATACTCATCACGTTTTTATAAACTTCAAACAAGCCTATGACTTGATTGACACAAAGGAAGCATATAAGACTATAACGGAGATGAACATCCACACAAAATTAGTTCGTCTGGTAAACATGGCGAAGGAAGGCAATAAATGCTTTGTAAGAATGCATAGAGAGTTGACAAGAGATTGCAGTAAACAACAAGTGTAAGACAAGGAGATAGTCTGGCCTACATTATTTTTAATCTCTCTCTAGAAAAAGGTGTAAGAGATTCTGGAATCCAGACAGAAGGCACGATTCTGAACAGAAGTGTACAGCTCCTTGGATATGCGATGACTTAGATCTGGTCGGAAGGTCATTAAAAGCAGAGCAACACGCGTCTGCTGGAACTTCTCATAAATGGAGACAAAACCAAATACATGTATACCGAACATCCTAGTCAATCATCTGATGGGTATGTGAAGTTGGGACAACACAACATTGAAATAGCCCAAGCTTTTGTATAACTAGGCATGCAGGTGAACGTAAAGAATGACATCGATGATGAAATAGGATGGCGTATTATGGCTAACAATCAGTGACATTTTGCTCTACAACAATTGCGGAACAGCACCTTGTCTTGGAATGCTAAGCTGAGAATATAAAAAATCCTTGCCAGACCTATCCTCACCTATGGATCCGAATGCAGGACTATGTCTATAAAACAATAAATTATCAATCCTTTGGTTTGAAAGAAAAGTTCTCCGAAGAATCTTGCTCAGAAGGAACCTGGAGAGGAAGATCCAATGCAGAAATTCAAAGCCTGAATAACGATATGGATATCTGCTAATTCATCAAGATCTCCCGCCTATGATGGGATGGAGGGGGTCATGTTACTAGAATGAGTTTGGAGGAAATACCTACTTAGGCCCTAGCCGAACAGATCTATGGAACCTGGCGTGTCGGAAGACTGCGATAGCAAGACTATCTTCACTAGTCAACGACACTAGTCACTACTGATTCAAAAACCCTACTTGGTTTCAACAACTGGAAGACGGCAGCAACTAACTGAGAAAACTGGTAATCAATGCTAGAGCAAGCCAAGTCTCTCCTATCTGGGAGATGGTTGAGCTTAAAGAAAAAAAAACCGTTTTTTTCATGTTGAATTTGATCTTAAAGCACAGTTCATATGGAAGAGGTAGGTAGGGGCAGATATACTGTTATTCATTCACACAAGGAGATTTTTAGTAGATTGGTATGGTAAACCGAAAAGGTGACTCCTTGGACGTCCCGACTCCTGAAGATTTTATGAAATTAAGGAGAGGAAACTAACAGAGCAGAATATATTGTGTACCATTCACACGTAGCAATTTGGTAAACAAATGGCTGGAAGAGAAAATTGTAATAAAGACTGTCTACAAGTAACTTTTTGTATGACATGAGCATTTCTCATAAAGGTTTCCGTGCAGACCAAGCTTATGAAATGAGCTGAAAGTGAAGGGAAATAAGCTATGATATGACTCAACACACAAAAAAAGTAAATGATTTCTGATTTTAGATAAGATCTCATAAAAATAAATAAATGAGATTACAAAAAAAAAAAAAGAATCAAACCGATTACCTGATGCAGTTGAATTTTTATTTGAAAAAGCCTAATATTTGGATTTCCTATTACTGTGAGGACAATAGAAATTAACAGACTTAAGACAGATTAAGAGAATTGTTAGTATTTTGGAAAATACTAACAATTCTCTTAATCTCCAGGGATTCCCCTTTCTAGAATAGCCCTTTTTAGCCTCCTAACAATATGCAATAACCTATAGTGATATCTGCCCACAAAATTCGAATTACTATTTGGAGGGTTTTGCTGAAAAACATTATAGATAAATAATGTTGAAATTATAAAATGAAATATATTGGTGAGCTTGAACTAATTTTTAATTTTTTTTATCTTTCAAAATCCATGTTTATAATTATAAAAAGTTATCATAACAGTAACAAACTTTTAAAATGTCTAGTAAAAAATAAAAGATATTGCAACTAAGAAGTAAAAATCACATTTGGTAATGGTGATAATAAACAATGATATTAGATGAAAATTTTTTTTTAAAATATTATGACAAGCCAGAAAGTAACCCCTAATCTCACTCCAATCAACTGCCTATATAGCGGGTGCATTCTCCATATTTACGCAAAAGATCAGAGGAGTCCCAAGATATTTTTATATTCCTGTAATGCTATGACAAACAAATATACTCTGAATTTTTAGTACAATTAAGATATTTTATTGAAATCTTATTTAATTATTTTATAGTGTGATCATACCTTAGTGGAAGGATACATAGCAATAAAGGCTAATCCTGCGATGTTGCTATAAGGGTTTTTGCAGAAAAATGATAGTTTCTCGTAGGAAAACTTAATATTTTGACCTAACTGCTCAAATTCTTTAATAGGATAAAAAAAAAACTTACCCAGCCATTGGATGCAAGGTGATTCCTCTCGGTTTATCCAGAACGGTGTTGTTTAAAACTGTTTTTCTCATTCTATTTGAGAAGTCAATATCAGTCCTGACTGCCTCAATCTTCACTACTTCACTATCCACAAAGTATAATAAATGGGATATCCAATCATAAGCTATTCCTTCTACAGACTTGAGACCACTTTTTACAAGAACCTCAGGAGGATTCTTTCCAGATAAACATTGTCTCTATTAAGAAACAAAAAAATTCCAATTAACTGTACTTATTGTTAAGAAAAAAAAGAAGAAGAAAGCATAGCAGTGGTTTGTATGTTTTTAAAAATCTATCCAACCCTAAATTTTTTTTTTCATCTCAACTACTATGTTAGGCATGATGAATGAGGATAGATTACTGAGAAGAGCAATGGTGTGTGACAAGAGTGGGTAGTGTGTGACCCAGAGAAAGGAGAAAAACTACCTGGTCAGAAGGAATTGATGCAAATCTGCATGGGTAAAGTCCAACCTGGGAGCAACGACTGCAGACTGTAAAGCATGCAGGCTCTACTGTGAAACCTCTACACATAATGGTTAAAGATGGTAGTAATAATAATAGTAGTACAAGAGCCAGTACAAAAAAAAAAGTTATTTCAATCCAATTTTTTTATACTTGAATGTTATCTGTCCCCTTTATAGATTGAAAATTTGTCTGCCAATCAGGATCAGAAGAAAATGAAAATGGCGATAGTTCCAAAACATTACAAAAATGCATTATTTCATACCTGTTAGTTTTGACTCAAATGAAAATAGATGTAGTACTATTATGAAAAAAATTCATTCAGCCATGCTTGAGTAGTGCCAGGAGTTCGGCAGACAAAATCCAAAATCCTACTTTAAAAATTCGAAATTCCAGTTATTTCATACGTGTCATTTTAGTCTTAAACAAAAATAGGTGTAGTACTATTATGAAAAAACTTACTCTACCATTCTTGTGGAGTGCAGGGCGTTCGGCATACAAAATCCAAAATCCTACTTTAAAAACTCGAAATTCGAGTTATTTCATACCTATTCGTTTTTGTCTCAAATGAAAATAGGTGTAGTACTATTATAAAAAAAACTCACCCTGCCATACTTGTGGAGTGCCAGGCATTTGGCAGACAAAACCTAAAATTTAAGTTTGGGAACTTGAAATTCAAATAAAATTCAATTTAAATACTCATGAGTACCTAATAAAATATCATATATCTAATAGGTTTAGGTTTATATACCAAAAAATTGTTGTGTTAACTTCCAAAATTCCAATCTTGGCATTCGTATTTAAGTATATTCTAGCATGCATACGTTGCCAATTTCTGTTGTCAATTTTCGCTTTTTCTTTCCCTCTTCAATTATGGACCTAAAAAAACATGGTTAAACCCCTTAAATGTTGGATTCATGTAAAAATAGACGAAGGCGGTGAAGTCAAATCCTTTAGAAATCAAACTTTGCGAAAATGCAAGGAAACACGGTTGGGTTTCACAGTGGTTACTATTCCAGATTTACTTCGGTCAGAACATCATATGCTCATGAACATATGCTCAGTGCCACCAAAATGGAATTTTTGCACCGAATCAGATACATCACCAACAGCAGCTGCTCAGAACCTTTACCACAGGTTTAGCGAATGAACATCTTCACAGCTTCTGAAATATTGCCCAGGCTGCGTGTTTTTATGGTAAAATCCTATTTCAATATAAAACAAAGGAACAGCTACAGATTGGGACTTCTTGGAGAAGATTTGTCAGGGGACAGTTGTGAGAAAGATAAGGCACCATAAACTTTGTGCAACAAGATATCGAAATAAAACACAAAAGCATCTGAACACATTACAGCCTCGTAGAGATTGGCACAATACTCGGCATAATCGCGAAAAAGTATTTAAATTCTTTGTGATTTCAACCTTGAAAAGATTGTCCTCAATGATAAAAGTATGAACTTAAAGGATCTTTTTCAATTTACTGTGATGCTTTGCGGAAAGTAGACCCATCTATTTCAGAGAATGACCTATGGTGTTATCCCAAAAAATTATTGGCGGAGAAATTGCTGTGTCATTTCATTCGGGTTGATTGTTAATCGACCGAAGTGAAACTGGATGTTTTTTTTTTAATTCTAAAATTAAGCTTGTTTCTCCCACTCAAGAAACAAAAGTTGCAAGAAATGAACAAGCAATTCAAATTGAGAAAAGTGGCATTAGTAGGTACCGAAGAGAGAAATATTATCGATTGATAAAAAACTATACACAATGATGTCACTGTGGATGGCAATGTATAAAGAGAATGCGAAAAACCTCCCACTCTTTTGACCATCTTCAAATATCTTGTTGCAGGACAAAATTCTAATTATGAAATTATACCCAACCGGCGCTAACATTACAGGTCAATCTCTGAAATAGATGAGTCTACTTTCCTTCAAATTCTCAAACTTGAATTTTAGATTTTGTCTGCCAAACGCCTGTCACTCCACAAGCATGACAGAGTGAGTTTTTTCATATTAGTATTACATCTATTTTTATATGAGTCAAAAACGAACAGTTATGAAATAACTCAAATTTCGAGTTTTAAAGTAGGATTTTGGATTTTGTCTGCCGAAGGCCCAGCACTCCACAAGCATGGCAGGGTGAGTTTTTTCATAATAATACTACACCTATTTTTATATGAGTCAAAAACGAACAGTTATGAAATAACTCAAATTTCGAGTTTTAAAGTAGGATTTTGGATTTTGTCTGCCGAATGCCCAGCACTCCACAAGCATGGCAGGGTGAGTTTTTTCATAATAGTACTACACCTATTTTCATTTGAGTCAAAAACGAACAGGTATGAAATAACTGGAATTTCGAATTTTTAAATTGGATTTTGGATTTTGTATGCCGAACTCCCGGCACTGCTCAAGCATGGCTGAATGAATTTTTTTATAATAGTACTACATCTATATTCATGTGAGTCAATAATAACAAGTATGAAATAATGCATTTTTGTAATGTTTGGAACGGTCGCTATTTTCATTTCCTTCTGACCCTAATTGGCAGAGTCACAAATTTTCAATCTATAAAGGGGATAGATAATATTGAAGTATATGAAAATTGGGGTGAAATAACTTGGGTCTTTCTCCACTTGGACTATAAGAAGTAAAGAAGCTTGACTCGATATATATCAAGGAAACTGTCATTATTCATTAATATTATATATATTATATATCATTAATATTAGTTTCTTTAGAAATATGAGATAAATTAACTATATCAGTTGACATCCGCTTGATAGTATAGAAGGATTAATCTAATTAGGGATTGATAAATTATTTGCCACTTCTATAAATTTGTTTTATCGAAAACTAGTTTCGAATGTTATACATTCATCCTCAGTTCTAAAAACACACAAAAAATTCAAAAATAAGCAATTCAAAATATAGTTTGGTATTATTATACATACTAAATTAGATTAATATAAATCAGTAATAAAACACATTTATGAATTATGAATTTAATTAAGACAAGAAATCAAATACATGTTGGTACTCACCAAGATTTAAATGGATTATATCAAACAGAAAAGTTTGTACTGATTTCTTCTCACATTGAACTAACAATGAGCGAAAGGTAGGTAGGATGTTTTTAGGTAAACGGCTTAAGGCTCAGGGTTTTTCCAGTAATGCGGGTGAGTAATTGTTTTTTCTGTTATAGATGGGAATAAATTTAATTTCAATTTGGGAATTTTTTGTGTGTTTTTAGAACTGAGGATGAATGTATAACATTCTAAACTAGTTTTCAATAAAGCAAATTTATAGAAATGGCAAATAATTTATCAATCCCTAATTAAACTAACTATAATTTGAGAATTTGTCACTATTTTTTTTTTATCCAATCAAAAGTTAAGGGAATGGGGTAGCTCATTGGGTATGGCACTGTGCTACTAATCTCTAGGTCCCAGATTCGACGAGACCAGTTGTGGCAGATAATTATTTATTCAGGAATAGATTCTGAATATTTTCTTTTAAATCGAAATAGAAGACAAATAACAAAAATCTTAACTAATGACAAAAAAATTTAGCACTAGAACCAATCAAAAGAAATAATGCTTACCACAATCACATCTTTCTGTAGGTCACCGTAGAAAAGACAATTGTTTTTCATGTCAAAATCAATTGCGATCACATTTTCTAAATTCTGTACAGGCAGTTCTTCTGGATTAGGCTTAGTATCTGCAAGATTAAATCTCAATATCTGCTTTTTCAATGCCAGAATTAAGAAATTAGAAGTTTCACTGTAACATAATAAGTAATTCATTGTTTGTTTCTTTTTCAATTTAATAATATTTGTCAACAAGTACATTCATTAGTACGCTAATAGTGAACAGACTGTCTCAGTGTTACAATTATTAGCATCTCTGATTAAAAATTGTAGGCAATGGGCTCAATTATTAGAACCCTTATGGATTTATTATAAAGATAGACTTCAGATGAAATCCACTGATCACAACCAAAGTTGAAAAATTAAAACGTTTTTAAAATATGATTTTTAAAGAACAAATGTTAGAATTTTTTTCAGTGAAGTGTTCTCATAATATTTAAATTTTTCAATCGAATCTGGATTAATGATTTCTATAATCAGTAATCTCTTGTTAAATTATTTTTCTTTTCAATATTAAATAAAATTATTTAGATTTAAATGAAGAAAAATAATTTTTTTTTTTTCAATTTATTATTAAATTCGCTACTGTCCAAAAATAAAATAAAAATTACAGGCGAATGAGGTAATAACATATCGAACCAGTCATAGAATAAAGGTACAATTCTAAATATTTTGAATTTAGCAACAGTATTCAATTAGGGAAGTAGACCATTTTGTACTTAGAACATAAGGATAACTGTCTCCCCTACCATCCAAGTACTACGAATGTTCAGTGTTAAATTCAGTTTTAACAAGGAGATATTCAAAAGTGTAGAGCAAAACATAGAGCCATCTGTGATTTGTGAAACTTTCAATGATCAGAAATTTTCCATCATTAATTGTATTTGAATAGCAGAACCATATATTTTTTATTATTGTTAATCTAAAATTATTTGATTGAGTAAATTATGTTTGCTTTCACACATCTAGATCTTGTCACTTTAAAAAAAATTAATCAGTAGGCACCAAACGAAAAAAAATTAATCACTAGGCACCAAAGGAAAAGAAATTTGAAGCTTGTCACAAGATGATCACCATGAGAGTGCCGAACTGGGAGTGTTAATTTAAAAAACTGCATCAATGTAAGTAGGCTGTGATGTAAAGTGATACAGAGGAAATATATGATGTGGAATTCAGTAGGAAAAAAAAAGGAAAGACTAAGGAAGCTAAAGGAAGTGCAGAAATAATCCAATGAAAGATAAAGCAGAGAGATAAGAGGAAGTCAGAAACGAGTCAGATAGCCACGATGACTAGACGCTCGGAGAATCAGTCTACGAAGTTCATTCCGCTAAATCTCAGCTAATAATGGTCCGGTTTAAATGATTTTATTCCCTTTTGTAAGGAATTTCATCAGCTTTCCTTTAAATACAATAAAAGCACCAAACAAAATTAGTGGACGGATTTTTTTTTATTCGATATTTGGATTCTACGTATCTTGAAACGTAAAACCTCAAATTTTGAGGGAGGTTACAAAAATTTTTTCCTTGGTCGATTCCAAAGGTCTATTATTGAAAATAATGAACCAAAAGCATTTACACATAGAGATTTTTTTATTTTTCGTTTTTCTCTTTTTTTTTATTTTAATGCCTTGTTATGCTGATTCCAAAATACCTTATATTTCTCCTGTATGGTTATAAATGGCCGAGTTATGGGCATATAAGATCTTTAATCGGCCGCCATTTTGAAACAAATAGATGGATGGTAATGACGAGTTCCGAGGATCATCCTGGGGTGACCTATGACATCGGTACCGAATCTCAAGAAAATCTGTACAGTAGTCTCGCAGAAAAGCTGCGGTCAGACGGATTTTTTTTTTATTCGATATTTGGATTCTATGTATCTTGAAACGTAAAACATCAAATTTTGAGGGGGGATTACAAATTTTTTTTCCTTGGTCGATTCCAAAAGTCTAGTGTTGAAAATAATTATACTCATTTCTCTTTCCTAATTTACTGAGTTCTTAAAAATACAATTTAATCAAATCAAACTAAAAATAACACCATATGAACACCTTTTACTCTGTAAAATGTATCATAATTAGAGCGAACAGATGCTAGAAAAAAATGATAAAAATGTTCACATTCCGATCATAGATTACAACCCAGTAGAAACGCTTCTTAGGGACAAATGCACTCCATCAGAACAAAATTGCCTACCATCTAGTTCCGTCCCGATAGTGGGACAGGTTTCCATACCTAGTGGTAACAATGAATAATAATGGGGTATTGCCATATCAGTAACCAAATAAGCCTTCAGGGTGGGTGCTACCCTTCGGCTTACAGGGGATAAGTTATCCTGAGAGATAGGATCTGTTAGTATTAGTTTCATTAGAGCTTTGAGATAAACTAACTATAATTTGATGATTTTTCAATATTTTTTTGTGATTCAATCAAAAGTTAAGGGACTGGGGTAGCTCAGTGGGTATGGCACTGTTCTACTAATCTGTAGGTCCCAGATTTAACAAGCAATTTTGTTTCAAATGTTGGTCGGAACGGAGCATCCCTAATTACTGCATTAGCCTTCATGGCTGTCCCACTCTCCACTAATAATTTTCAACAGTTAATGGTAGAAGTAAATTAGATTATTAGCACGTATATTGGTTCTAACAGACCCAGAAAAAAGAAAAAAAATACTTGGAAACATCAGGAATTCATTATAACATTTATTCTTGGTTAGGAGGTAAATAAACAGTTTCACCTACTTGAATGGACAAGGAATTTGCTCAGGAAGGTACTGCCAGTCAAATCCGTTAACACAAGCATCGCCATCAATCTTCCTATAGCCTTTAGTTCTATTATAAAAAGCTCCAGGTCGACATGTATCAGGAACTTTGTATGGGTCATATGTAGTGGACTTGTTTCGAATGCAACCAGCAGAATTTACATGACGCAGAAATCCAAAATCACTAAAAAAATATTAGAATCCGATAAATACATGTATATCTATTTTTTTACTAATTGAACTTAGAAAATAATAATATTTTTATTATTCAATTTGAAAATAGTTATTTAATTTTTTTTTACTACATTAAACCCAATATACAAAATAAAAATTTTAACTGAATCACAAATATTGGAAGTTACTTTAGTAAAAAATAATGCTGAAAAATTTTATAAAATCTTTGTAAATGTTAGCTTGAAAGTTTGATAATATTAAATTTATATATTTAAAATATAACCTAACTAGAAATACTAAAGTAAAACTTAAATAATGGATTTACTCATATTTCATTAAGTGATTAACTTACCAAATTAATGTTTTTTTACTATCAGTAGTATATTTAAGATTTAAAAATGCATAGCAGAAAAAAAATTAACTAAGATAAATATTAATTGTATAAATATATATAGTACCACTCAAAGTCTTCAATATCACAGGTACAAGGCTGTTTTAGGATTGGTCTATCATAGTTCTTCCCATTAAAACAATTGGAATGCCTAATACGACGTTCAAATGTTTCTTCCAATCCCATTACACATGACATTTTAATTTGCCTAGACTTAGAGCCACTAGAAGGAATCCACATTTTGTAATCTTCTTTTGTACAGTTATAAGCTGAAAATAAAATTATAGTAGTTACAGTATAGAAATTAAGACAAATGTTAAAAAGATAAAATTCATGTGGAATTGTGTTCTTGGTGGATTTAAAAAAAAGCATAGTTTTGCAATAGACAACTCGTATATGGGGAGTCCCTGAAATCAAGCGCCCTGGGTCCTCCAGTTCAGAGGTGATGCAATGGACCACCAGCTCCAGCTCCTCACCCATTGTTAAAAATATAAACCTGAGAAATATAGGACAATCAACAACAGAAACAACATAATGTATGGAAATGGACAGTAAACATTGGACACAGAAACATGCAGAGGCTGGTGAATAATCCTTTTAGAAACAAAGAAAAAAGGAAATGAGAAACTTGATGACTTTATTTTTCTTTGGCCAGGAGTCGAAAAACATAGAAGAGCAAAGTACACATCTCTATCTTAGTTAAGAAAAAAATTAAAAAGAAAATCACAGGTTGGGAAATGATAAATAAACACATTACCATGGTGGACATAACCCTATATGCAAATAAGGAGAGATAGTAGTTATTGGCATCTATGGCCCGAGAAAAGATCAAAATGATAAATTTCCTTACTGGATGAATAAATTCCTTTGTACCATTTGAATCAGCTGCTATTAATGGAATTTTCCTAGCCCCACTACAGACAGAATAATAAAATCCTTTGATGTCATTCTTGATGGAAGTTTAGGAAAAAGTGATTGACAGAGACATTAGAGATACCACGTTAGCAAAGACCGCTCCATTGGGCTCAATTTGCTTACCAAGCCAGGAAATCCTATGAAATTGTTCTTCCTCACTTGGTGTCCAGGATTGAGAAATCTCTAGCTTATAAGGAGGTCATCTTTGTTGATATACAAGCTGCCTTTGACCGCACTCCCAAAGCTACTATAGCAAGAACCCTAGAGAGAAAAGGTATTGGGCCTGTAGTTTCCGATAGAAGCTGAAGCAAAGAATGATCAAGTCTGAATTGAGGCATGAAACCTATAAAAGGCTGTCCACAGAGAGGTGTGTTGTCTCCAATCTTGTGGTGTTATTGTTGATCCTGTTAATAAAATCTGTTGATCTGTTAATAAAACTGAACACTGTAGGATTATACACACAGAAGAATGCTGTTGATATCACTGTATTAATTGGAGGTAAATTTCCAGAGACAATTTCTGGACTGTTCAAAGAAACAATGGATCTCCTAACTGAATGGTGCCAGGGCCAGGCCAATGGTCATGGTATCAACCCTCAGAAAATAAATCTGCATGTTCACTAAAAGAAATTTACTTAAAATTGCTAAACTCGAAACGTGAAAAAAATTGCTGACAACTAATTTTAATAAATTCTAAAACTTTAGTGGCTGGAATAGAGCCAGTATTCCATTTTATCTCACTTGGTTAAGGAGGAACATAACAATCACATCGCCATACTTGGATGGATCTCTGGTTAAGATATGCAGTGAAATAAAGCATCTAGACGGCAAACTGAAATAGCAAAACTAAATTGAAAAGAACAGTGCAAAGGCGCTTCAATGGATAACCAGTTCAGGATTGATGAGTATGAGGTGCTCGCAATGCATACTGATCTTTATGTCAAGAATTATGCTGACACATATTACTATGTATATGATTATTAATAGGACTAACTCAAACAGACCATGTAATGGAGTTAATTGCCATACTGACGGATCCCTAACAGAACAAGATTCAGAGGCTGGAATAAGGAGAATGGGCAAACCCAGAGAAGAGATTTCAATATCTTAAGACAGATATATCTCACTCTTTTAGGCTGAAGCAATGGCAATCAAGATCTGTGCCCAAACCTATAGAAAAGAAGAAATGAGGGACAGGTTAATCTCAATATTTATAGATAGCCAAGCCAATGTCAATTCGATCTGAATTAGCGGAGGAATGCAAAAATAATTTAACATTCTCTGTCAAAGCAATGGGTTGAATGGGAATCTGAATACTCAAATATTAATGGCAACGAAAAGGTGGATGGCCTTGCTAGAGCAGGTATTTTTCACACATGAGCACATCTGTGGTAAGAGGTGTCAATAACCAGTCAGATATAAACGATGACCGTTTTTTCACTTTTCGTCCAAAGTTATTATTGGAAATAAAGTTGGTGGATCATTTAAGGTGCAATCGGGAATTCGTCAAGGAGACGCATTGTCGGCAAGACAATTCAACATTGCTCTGCATGCTGCTGTGAAAGATGCACTATTGTTAATAAGACATGACAAATTTGTGCCTATGCTGATGACCTAGTGATTGCTGCCAAAAGTGAAAAGGCACTTAGAGAGGCCTTTGAAGTAATAATACACGAAAATGGCAAAAAGTAGGGTTTGTGGTCAACAAAAGTAAAACAAAATACCTTAAATTATCCTCAAGTAGAAGATCCTGCAGCGACATTAAAATAAAGAATTTTAAGTTCCAAAATGTACCCACATTTGTGTATCTTGGTGCTGCCCTAAATAATGAAAATTTAATCTGCCAAGAAATTAACAACAGGATAATTGGATGGTAATAGAGCCTACTATGCGAGCCTAAAACTCCTTAAGTCTCAGTTGTTATTAAAAGCTATATAAAACTCTTATTAGACCAGTAGTCACCTATGCAGTGGAAAGCTGGTGTAAAAAACCTATACTAGTGTTTATATCTCTTTGGCAACTGATAATTGAATGCTAGGTTCTGTAGCCTTTAATTTTTTTTTTAATGTCTCAAAAACCGATTTTGAAACATGATGAAATTGCTGAAAATTTAAATAAAGCTCTGCAGCCTTAAAAAAAAAATGACTTAAAATTGCTAAACTCGAAACGTGAAAAAAATTGCTAACAACTAATTTTATTAAACTTTAAATCTTTAGTGGCCATTATTAAATTTTATCTCACTTGGTTAAGGCTTAAAAATAAAATTTGACACACAACTATGATTCTCACCAGCTTTTTATCATGGTTAAGAATGAAAGTGATATAATGGATTTGAGCCCTTTTAAACAAGTTATTAAATATTCATTAAAACTTGCACAACTTATTTTTTCAAACACTAAAGCATTGTTAATTAGAATTGAAACATATTCCATTTTATCTAGCATATGTAATAAATAAGCAAATTTACAAAACATTCATTTTGTCCAAAGAGAGAAAAAAAAAGGAAACGACACCACTATTATTCTCACCGGCTCATTGAGTGTCAGTCCTCACTAGTATCTACAGATAAAAAAGCCAATAACAGGTGAAGGTAACACATAGGCAGCCATGGCCCCTAGAATAGAATGGTACCAAAAACATATGAGCGAGTGAGAAGCCAAAGGGTGCATGTGTATTTTTTTGAAAGATAGAGGGTAACAGATAGTTAAATGCATATAAAATGTTTTTCAAAAGCATTTTATTGTTGAATATTCAAGAGAAAAGTATGATACGAACTTAAACGTTTTAGGTTTTATCAAAATATTTTAACTTGAAAATGTGTTTTTACAAAATTATTAAATTGTCACTTTTACCCTTGGCTTCTCACCACCTCATCTATAAATAGTGCTTTTTCCATATTATTTTACTTCATTATTTTAAGATAATTGTTGAGGAAAAGTAGAAGGGATTTAAGATCAGTGTTTCTAGACAAAACAAACATAATATTAGGGATAAGTATCTTTAAAATTTAGAACAGAATTCAATTTCAGCATATTCCACCAAAACCAAATTAATGCACTAAATGCTAAATAAATTAATGCATTAAACTAGAATCAACAGTACTTACAGAATGCATTCTTCAAATCAACATTAATAATCACCCAACCATGTTTGTCAATTTTTGAGCCAAATACAGTGAACCAGGTTGTATTTTCCCCTGGTTCAGTCATAAGATTATAAACACGTATAGTTTCATTGACGAACTTCAAACTAGACCATTTTTCACCCTCATCAGTAGAATACAAAAGTTCTTCTGTCTCACCGGTAGATTTAAAATATTTGACTGCTGTCATGATTCCACCATGATCACCAAAATTATAGATATAATTTTCTCTGAGAACCTAAAATAACAAAAATAGGCGCACTTGTAATCTAAGCAATAACTTACAAAACAAATATTGAGATTAATTTAAATAATAATTTACTTTTTTCCAAGTTAGTCCAGCATCTCTACTAACAAATACTCCAGGATGACCCTTGAGTGATGATCCTAAAACTCCAGTCGCTACGATTAAACCTGGTGCTGAAGCTGAACTTAGAATAGGAACGGTTCTTGTAAATGGATATAAATTCATGAATTTTTGAGTTAAATGCAGAGTGCAGTTCTAAACAAATAAAAGAAGGATAACTAGGATAAGTAGTAAAAATAATAATAATAATAATTGTCATTGTTCAAAAGTACAATAACTTAAAGCAATGAGTTGACTTTTAAAATAACAATTTGATTTTTTTATAGGTAGATATTTGTATGCCCAAAATGAAAATAGTAAAAATAAAATATTTACATTTATAATAGTTCTTAATAATAAGTTTTTCTTAGTTTTAGTTTTGCCAGCTTTCTTAATATTTTTCTTCAGACTTCTTTCTTGGCCTTTTCCTCTATGGGCCCCATCCTGCTTCTCCTCCATGATCTTACTTCATTTTTATCTATTTATATGCCTTATTCTTCTAACTTCCCTTCTCTTTATTTAGTTTGATGGGAGAAATATTGGTACAAATCATAAACAGCAGTGGTATGTTCTACTCTCAAAATGGTTTCTATACGTTCTGGAAATAATTCTGTGCTGCTTAACTATTTCTTCTTATATCACTGACTAACTGAAATAGGGTAGGAATTTTAAGAAATGGATTATTCTGTCATTTCTTATTTTGCACAGCGGGCAATCTTCTGGCTTGAAGTTTGTGACTTTTTTGTCATAATAAATTCTTAAAGACACTTGCTTATGACCTGCTAAATTTATTTAGATCAAATAACCGGTCAAGTTTTAGCAATAGGTGATTTTATGTTTACGTACGGTTCAATAACAGCGGGAGAGGTTATGTGCCAATATGTGGGGCTGAATGAGTTATTGAGGACAAATTCTATATCTTTACTCAGCCAATAGTTCTTATCTTTCTTGAAATTCCCATTGAAGTGCTCTTTTGATAGGATGGATTGATCACTTTTAATTTTCTACACTCCAATATCTCTAGAATATTTTGTAATTCAGTCACCCAATTTTGCAGCCTTAATGAGGGTGAGCTAATCCATTTTAAAAAGAGAGCCAGTTGAAATGGGTTTTCGTTATTTGCAAAAAATAATGTGGTGCCCATAAAGGATTTTATTTTATCTACTCTTTTTCTGACCTATCCCTTCTCCACTGACCAAGGGCATTTTCTATAACTTTTGAGTTACAAGCATATCCTAAAAAAAAGGCTTCCCATTTCTCTTTTGGGCTAGGATTTTGTGGAGTGACTTTGGAACTATATTTTCTGACTGAATTCCAAAACTCTGATGGGGATTTGGTACAACTGATGATGGCTGTCCTTATCTTATTATTGTATATTTTTCTAGCTTTTGCAGTAGGGTTCTTATAACAGATCATTGCCTCACAGAATTGTTTTAGATATTCACTAGAAAATAAACATTTATGAGGTGTTGGATATGTGCTATTGCTGCGGGACTGGACATTCTGTATTTTAATAAGCCCGGGTTCCTTCAATAGGTCATGGCTATTAATTATATTTTTGTTATTAAGACTGTTTACTCCCTCGTCCCCTTAATTAAGGGGTTCTGATGGGATAGAATTAACTATTACCCTGAAGATATTTATATTTATTTCATCTCTCACAAGGATTTCTTTAGGCTTATTTGTGTTTCTTTCTTTCTGAGTCTGTTTCAACATCATCACAATTGTTAACAAGCCATCACTCTCTTGTATAAGCTGTGGTTTGTGTTCAATTTTTTTTTTAAATATAAATGGATTCATTTTTTCCTCAAGTTTTAATTTTCTTGCTTGTACGAAAAGCTTTTGCCTGCTTGGAGAAAGAAATTCATTGACATAAATAATGCTGTTTAATTATTTAGTAATTAGTTTTTGTACTTTTCCATATCTAGATGTGAAATATATAGTAATGGGAAGTATTGTGATCGTGAAAATTTTCGAATTTGAGTTTTCAACGGAAATACACATTTAAGGTCCCCTGAGTCCAAATAACCAAGTCTCACAAAATGGTCTATATGTGTGTGTGTATCTGAACAGCCTAGCTCTGAATTGAGTTAATAGGGTTAAGTTATCTAGATTTTTTGAAGAAGTTATGTTATTAGCACTTAAACTTATCAGACCCAGGGTACAGGCAAATTCGATTATCTCGAAGAGCAAAAACTGTTCATTCCTCCTTTTTTTTTCAACAGAAACACAAAAAAGAAATCCTTCCTAGCACTCACTGCCAATTTTCATCGAAAAACTATCTCTAATAACACAAAAACAAATGCAAAACATGGATTCAATATTCACATTGCCTAAGGTCATATTCAATTCAAAAATAACATCTAAAACTATAAAGTAAAAATATGTATGTACAACTACAAATACAACAAATATATAACTACAAATTAAAAATATATAGTTAGGTATAAAATTTATATGGTTAGCCACAGAAATAATTTTTAGGAAATGAAATAAAACAAAAGAAAAATAAGGAATTTATAGTGATATTAAGCTGAAAAATTAAAATTCTACTCCTTAGTAAGTTATTATTGCTAAGATAGTTTTATTTTTATGGATATTTCAAAAATCTAGAGATGAAATCATATCAACTATTTGTTTATCTTTTATAGTGAAAACTCTACTTACGGAAGGACTACAGTTTGGAAACGGGCGGCCAGTTTCATCAACAGTTGGAGCTATGATAGTTCTCCATTCAGCACCCCAATCAAATGTAATAAGAGTTCGCAGATGCTCAGGATTGATGTTATCACTCTTTGCTAATGGAGTAACCTAGAATACATTAATTTTTTTTTAAGAGAGAAATAAACTGCTTTCTATTATCAAGTATTAACAATTTACTACAATTCCAGGCAATAACTAATAGTGATCTAACTAACCATTCATACAATATTTACATATTACATATTATATGTACAATATTATTTTGTTATTTATATACATATGGATTGAATAACAGTATTGGATATTAATTGCAAGTTGAATCACCGAATGACACATACAATAGTTTCATTTGTATTCAATTATATTTCAGTCACCATATCCCATCAAAAAAAGGAATTATCTTAATTTTCGATCACATGGTTGTGTTATATAATAGTACGTTTTGACTTGATTTAATAATTCTTATGAACGCTCAGCAACAGTTACATAATTACTAGGAAATTTCATTGATTTTTGCTAAATTAAAAAAAAAAAAATCTGATGTGGACAACACATGACTGTACGCCTATTAAACTATAAATCGGTGGCTCAAAAAGTGATCCTAAATTTGGTTACTAGTTTCCGAAGATTGCAATATCTCAAAAATGACACTCGGCGTCACGAGATCCATCTATTGACACACACAAATGGGGAGGAAACCCAGTATTTAACACTAAATTTTAACACTTAAAACAAGTAATAAAAATGTTTAATTGGATTGGAAACCAAATTGCGTTTGTAACCTTTACCGAAACACATGATTTATGTATTTAATTTAAATATAATTTTTGATGTAAGTTTGTTATGACATAAAAGTAAAGTACCTCTTTCGGACCTTCAATTTCAACCTAAATCTATTATATTACTTATATAGAAATAAGTCTAATTTACCAAATTTGAGTTTTACGTTACATTTTAATATATGTTTTGTATGAAAGTCTATAATGACCTTCAAGTAAAGTACCACTTCCGGTTTACCAATTTTGACTAAAATTTATTATGTTATATATAATATATAGGTCTTGTATATCAAATTTGTGAAGTTTTGCATTATATTTAAATATAATTTTTGATGAAAATCTGTAATGACCTTCAAGAGAAATACCACATCCGGAAATCATACAATGACCAAAAAGGGAGGTTCACAATTAGATTATACAGTAATCCTTGATACAAAATTTTAACTTTCTACAGCTAACTGTTTTTGAGTTATGCGAGATATGTACGAACGTACGTACAGACATCATGACGAAACTAGTCAAAATGGATTCAGGGATGGTCAAAATGAATATTTCTGTTGAAAACTGAAAATTTTTGCGATTACAATTCTTCCTTTACTGCGTACAAGGAAGTAAAAATAGCTCCATTAATGACAAATAAAGAGGCCTTAAAAAAGATGCTTTCAACATCTAAACAAACGAAAATTTTAGAGTATTTCTCAAGAAAATAAGATTTATTTCTCAACAATGATTTATTATTGTAAAAATATTTTAATATATAACTTTCGTTTTTAAGTTCACTTGTTATTAATGAAGTTATTTTTTTTCCCATTCAGTAATCTGAATTTTTTGCTAATCTGAACTAAGTAAAATCTAGGGGATTTGGATTAGCGAAAAATTCGTACTACCGAACGGAAAAAAATAACTTCATTAATAACAAGTGATCTTAAAAATAAAAATATTTTTACAATAATAAATCATTGTTCAGAAATTTATTTTTTAATTATTTTCTTGAGAAATGTCCTGAAATTTTCGTGTTTAGATTTTGAAAGCATCTTTTTTCAAGGTCTCTGACATATATAATGATTTGTTAACATATATAACAAACAACATATTTTTGCAAATTTTGAATTTTCGCTGTTGTATACATTTTAAATTGTGCTGCCATGGCAGAAATAGGGGTGAGTGGATATTGCTCCACAGAATTTGGAGTATGATTCTGAAGGCTCTATTCAGGGTAAAACCAAGTTTCCTAAAAGTGAATGAGCTGGCTAATAACATAGCCTTACTGCCATAATCTAGCAATGGTCTGATGTATGATTTATTTGAAAAAGTTGCTTCCCTTGGACAATTTCTCATTTTTAATTTAGTTTTCCCAAATAAATTTTTACATTGCACAGTTAAACTTTTTAAGTTACACAAAAATACCTATTTAAACACCTAAATTCAAATAAAATTACACAAAAGCTATCTATTAGTATGACAATATTCGCATTTAGATTTATCTTTACCAAATTTAGTAATTACATTTTAATAAAACATTATTGAAACTTAAAATAATGTTCTCCATTAACAAGCGTCCATTTAATTTAAATAAGCTATACACAATTTTGAAAATATTAAATAAATGTACCTGAGATGCAAGATAAACTCCCCTAATTCCTTGTACTTTATGAAGATCAGCAAATGTTTCTTCAGCAACATCACTGAAATCATCATTAATAATAATTAATGTTTGGCTATATTACCTTTCATTTTAAAGCATAAAACTATAATAAAATTATATTAATGCTTTATGTATGTATGGAAGTGTATTACATATAAATTATAAATTCATTGCACCAATAAAATTAGGTCAATTTATACATTGTTTGCAAATTAATGAAGATTAATGAATAAATTGTAATTTTTATGACTGACTTTTTAAAATTATTATTTTATTTTAAACGTTAACATATAAAGTACTAAAATATACATGTTTAATACAATGTGCCAAATTTAACAATACCTTAGCCATGACTCTGTCCACATTTTATGAGGAAAAAAACAGAATAACCTCTCCAATGACATTCTAAAAGTATAGTTGCTCCCAGTTACTACCTCAGAAATGTATAAATTACAGAGAGTTTCGCTATGTGCCACAGCAACCATAACCCTCACGTCACTAACATCAGTTACATGAAAATTTCCTTTTTCAAGCCCTGAGTCGAATATTGCTTGAAAGAAATCACCACCACGATAGGAGATATAGAGATCATTATCTGTCTAAAGAAATAAAAAAGAAATACTTTGTTACATAACTTAATATATAAATTGATAAACATAATTATTGTAAGCTGTTCATGAATACTTATTTAATATACATTTGTGTATATGTGTATGCATTATAAATGTAGACGTATAAATTATACCAAACATGATAGTGTCTGAAGATGGCCACTATATTAAAGGAAGACTATAAAATACCATAAACTAAAAAAAAGTTCTTTTTTTTTTTTTTAAAGGTTCATTATTGAAAATAATAAACAAAAATTACAACCATGTAGGCATATAACTTGGTTTAAAATGAACAAAGAACGAATTACTGAAATCCTGAAACTAATACAAGGAGGTCTAAGGGGGAGTAAAGCGAATCTTAAGCCCTAAACTGTGGGGATCTAGCCTAGCATCTCCTCCCCCAACTCCACCCTCTCCTACACGGGATGACCCCTGTTAAGCTGAGCAATCTTCCTGGAGACAGTGGTTACCAATCCCCGCAGAAAGGTGGGTCAGTGAGCTGATGAGGGATGGGGGTCTTCCCCGGGCGGCCCGAAGATATTTGGGAATTCGGCCTGAGGGGATGGACTGGACTGGCAGCAGGGTTTATTATCCGAGGTATGGCAGCAGGGTTTACTATCCTAGGTATGGCAGCAGAAGAACCTGCTTTAGGATCAACAGTGGCCCCAGTCAGGTGGATTACTGCAAGGGGAAAGTTGAAACTCAGCCTAGGAGAAGGCAAGTCTCCAAAGGGAAGGGACCCCAAATAAACTCACTGGTCCTCCAGGTTGGTGACTGACCGTAGGGCTAGTAATTCAATCTCGGAAAAAACCTACTTACTGCGAATCCACAACAGTATACAGCCAGACTGATCTCTAGGAAATGACATAACCCTTGTCTAAAGGAATTTCAATTGGGATCTTGGAATGTTTTGTCCCTATACAGACCTGGAGTACTGCAACAGCTAGGAGCTGTTAGAGCGGTTACCATATGCTGAGAGGAAAATAGGTTGATAGGCTGGTTTCATGAAGGGAAAGTCGACAACCGCCCTGAGAATTCTTCTTGAGAAGGCAGGGGAATACAGCATTCAAACCCACTACCTATTTGTGGACTTTAAGACCGCATACGATACCGTCAACAGAGGAGAATTCTAAAAGATAATGAGGAACAGGGGAATCCCGGGCAAGCTTATTGGGCTTATAGGGCTACAATGGAGTCGTCATGATGCCATGTCCGGATTGAAGGTGACACTTCAGATCCCTTCAAGGCCAGTGGCAGGTGGATGGCTTAGCATGTCTCCTCTTTAACATTGCACTTAAAGGAGCAATTCGGGAGTAGGGGATACAGGCCAATGGAGCTGTAATTAACAGAATAGCACAAATCCTGGGATATGCTGATAATGATGACATAAAAGGCAGGATCTTTGATTTCATGGGTACAGCCTTCACCAAACTTGAGACATCAGTGGCTAAGCTGGGTCTGGTGGTAAAAGAGTTGAAAACCAAATATATGCAGACAGATATATAAAGCTAGCCAAGGCCATGTCTTTGAGAACGTGAGTAGTTTCATCTATCTTAGGTAGAATCTATTGTAGAATCTTCGGAGCCGTATTTGACTGAGTAGAGTCTACTTGAAGGAGACGCAAAAATGGCGAGCTATTGCTCTTGTTCAGCGATGTAGACGTGGTGAGTTCCATTAAGGTTGGACGTCTTCGATGGGTAGGACATGTGGCGAGAATGATCTCCCAGGAAATCCCCAAAAGAACGTTGGATGAAGAAAGCGAGGAAGACCGGGGCTGGAGATGGGAGGCTGGTGTGGCAACAGACGCTCGGACCTTGTTGGAAGTTCAAAATTGGAGAGGTGTGTGCCAGAACAGAGATTGCTGGAGCAGACTGTTGACGGAGGCCTTGACCTCTCAAGGGTTGTAGCACTAGGAGAAAGTGTGAGTGGAACTAACACGAGAGGAACTGATTAATCCAGCAGAACTATTACCTGATAAAAGAACTCAACATAGAATATAAAAGTACTTACACTATTAATTATTTTAGACATTTAATTTTAACTTACCTGATTTAATTTATTCAGATAAAAAATACTATTTTTATTTTTTGCCTTAGTGTAAATTCAAATTTAATTAAAATAAAACTTACTGGAGACAGCCTTCTGGTAACAAATATAAAATCTCCATTTAAAGTAAACTGCTCAATATTATGCATCTTTACAGTTAAACTAGGCTGATTACTTGTAACTAAATCACCGAGGGCAAGAAGTGTTGTATTCCCAGAAGGCTCTATTCGTTGTACCTAAAATCATAATAACACTATCTATAAATATATTTGAGATATTTATTTATTGCAATAGATAGATATAAAATTAAGAAAGTATTTTTTTGAACTAAAGATTAGCCAAGCCTCAAAAGGTACATAAAAGAGACGATTTTCCCATTCTAGCTAGAATAGGTTAGTAATTACTAGACTTGGATGAAATTTACGATATTCCTGTCAGCAAGAAATAGAAGTCGAACGGATAATAGCTAAAATGTTAGTCGTGAATAACGTAAAATAGTACATTATGAGACAGTAAATATTCATGGCTACTTACAAGCAAAGATCTAGTAGGAGTGTCAGCCCAAGTTCCAGTCCATCGCCCAGCCCAAGAGTACGATTTCACAAATTCTTGAACCACAGAAAAGGAACCTCCAAAATCACGAGTTATCCATAGCTGTAATAAATGTTATAACTCTTATTGTTATAAGTAATACAATTTTAGCTAGAGAATTAAGAAAATTAATATCAATAAATTAGATAATACTTCAAATAGACTGACTTTAGAACAAATTCATTTATAGATAAATACTAAAAACCAATATTAGTAATAGAATCAGAGCAGAGTCCCTGATCAGAAGATAAGATGATAGATATACAAGGCGTCAATGGAATAATCTGCAATTATTATAAACCTTTATTCTAAGTATGTTTTATAATATACTTAGAATAATTTTATTCTTAGTATATTTTTTAATTTATGTAAAAATTCTACTTTTTTGATCTTAAAAAGCACTTGTTACACTGCTCATTTGATTTTAACACTCATTTGATTTTAATGTCATTAGTTTTTCTCTTTAAAATAACATTTTAAATATTTCTTTTGTACAAAATTATTATATTTAATGACACTTTAACTCTTTAACCAACTTTTTAACTCTGACCAATTTTATCATTACAATATGTTTACATACCCACCCATCCATTTATTTCCAACTGAAATGGATATCTAAAGCTGAAAGTTACTTCAGCTACTCTTTAGAAAGTTTCAAAGTTACAGCGGTTTTTAAGGTAAATTTCAAGATTCAAGATTGAAAAAATTTAATATATATATTATATAATCAGTTGACATCCGCATGATGGTATAGAAGGATCAATCTAATTAGGGATTGATAAATTATTTGCCACTTCTATAAATTTGTTTTATTGAAAACTAGTTTCAAATGTTATACATTCATCCTCAGTTCTAAAAACACACAAAAATTCAAAAATAAGCAATTCAAAATATAGTTATAATATAGATATAAATCAGTATTATAAAACCTTTATGAATTATGAATTTAATTAAGACAAGAAATCAAATACATGTTGGTACTCACCAAGGTTTAAATCGATTATATCAAACAGAAAAGTTTGTACTGGTTCCTTCTTGCATTGTACTAACAATAAACGAGAAATAGGCGAGATGGTTTAGATAAACGGTTTAAGGGTCAGGGTTTTTCCAGTAATGTCGGTGAGTGATTGTTTTTTCTGTTATAGATGGGAATAAATTTAAGATTGGACTGTTGGAGATATTTATTTGGTCATTTAAGCAAAAATCTGGATTGGATTTGAAGGATTTTATTATTTCAAGTGCTTCATATATATTAAATTTGAGACTGTTTTCAACATGATGTATTAATTTAACTCCTGAGTATTTGATGAATTTATGATTATTTTCATTTAAATGAATTGCAAAGTTGGAATTATCTGTCTTATTATTATATGCACGTATATGTTCCTTTAATCTCTGATTTAGTGATCTTCCAGTTTTTCCCGTGTATTTGGCTGCACAATCATTACAAATTAGTTCGTATACTTCGCTTTTTCTAGCTAGGGGTCTATTTTGTCTTTAGGAGAAGAGAAATATGAGGATAGGGTTTTTCTATTTTAAATGCAGGGTTTAATCCTAGTTTTTTCAATTCATTCCCAACTTTGGTAGATATAGGGCCGTAATATGGAATCAAAACATAATGTTTCGGGATGGGCCTATCATCGGGGGTTGTTGAATAGATATCATTAATGTCTTTTTTTGTAATTGTTTTTTTTAAATATGATTGATAGTGGTTTTATTATACCCGTTATTTTTTGCTATGGAATATATTATTTCAATTTCTTTATTATAGTTCTTTTTATTTAATGGTATGTTCAAAAGACGGTAAATCATGCTATTAAAGGCTGCGAGTTTATATGCTATCGGTCTCCTAGCATCATTGTTTATAACGACATCCGTGTGGGTGGGTTTCCGGTAAATTCCAAATTCATGATGTATATTTTTTACAGAGATTTCTAAATCTAAAAAGTTTATGGTTTTGTTTTTTTCCAGTTCTACTGTGAATTTAATTGAGGGATGAACTTCGTTTATTTCCTTAAAAAAATTATTTATTTGTCTTGTGGTACCAGACCATAGGCATATAATGCCATCTACATACCGATACCAGTATATGACATGCTGAGCTAGTTGAGAATTATTTGGGTCAAGAATTTTTTGTTCTAATTTGTCCATAAATAAATCTGCCAGAAATGGTGAGAGAGGGGAGCCCATCGGTAAGCTTTTTTCCTGTTTGAAGAATTTTTCATCAAATTGAAAATAATTATGTTTTATACAAATAGACATCAAATTGTAAAGATCTAGTTTTTCTAGCGGTGCTAGATTCGATCGGAAGATTAACTGTTCTAAAATTTCTGTTGTTTCTAGTGGTGGGATACTTGTGAAAAGATTTGTGACGTCGATTGATATTAATATTTTTTTTAATTTTTGTGTGTTTTTAGAACTGAGGATGAATGTATAACATTTGAAACTAGTTTTGAATAAAACAAATTTATAGAAGTGGCAAATAATTTATCAATCCCTAATTATATTATATAAGGTAATATGGATAAATAAACCATGTATAAGGTTGTATTATAGAAACTTATAGCTCTCAAATACGAAAAACAGATATGAGAAAATTGCTTGCAGAATTTTGAAATTCAAAGCAATGCAATTGTTGACCAGTTGGAAATAAATAGGTATGTAAATACTTATTTTTGAAGAATTATTAATTCACTACAACTTTTACCTTGATGATTTTTCTGTAAAACAAAAGAATGAGACCATGTTTTACAAAAAATGTGAAGTGAAAAAACTTTTTTCAAAGATTATCCATTTTTACTGGTAGATATCTCGGAAACTATAACAATCTTATAGATAATATATAATTTTACAACATTATATAATATAGTGGAAACATAATTTCGGCACGATGTTCCGTTTTCGAGCTATAAGTGAAAAATCAAAAATCCCCTGCCATTCCAGAAATTGATGGGACTTTGTTATACATTGTTCAGGAGACCTACCTTTACATTTCTGAAACTTATAGAACTACATGATTTAGTTCATCTATTTATTTTGCATTTTATGGTCTAGTTTGTCAGGACCATTACCAAATTAACAACGTACCACAATTATTGAGGTGAAGGGGAGAGTTTTCCAAAAGATACTGGACCCAATTGTCTTTTATTTTGAAGGATATTAATAATAGAAATGAAGGCCCGAAAGAGAAAAGAGTGAAAAGAAATAGAGCTAGTCAAGCCTAGGAAGTACATATAGGCCATTACATTCAGTCAGCTATTGAAAGACTGGGAACACAGAAGCTGAGGAGCAGAAGGAATTTAAATAATTTATGTCAAATTTTGCAAACCTACCATATCAGCTTTGAATTAAAAATAAAATAAAAAAACACAAAACCAATAGGAAATTGAGAAATTCTAAATATAACTGATGCTTTTGATAGTGCCCCTCATAACAACAGATAAAGAATAAATTATGGGTAATTCCAACCAGAAGAAATAAATTAAATAGAGCCCATATTAATTATATTGTGGCAATGGCTAAATTTCTCTAGGCAAAGAAGGCCATCTGCACAATGGTTTGCAACCTATTACCTGGGACTATTTTTGAACTGGTTTGAGATTCGGATTGTAACCAGCTGACCCATTTGCAGAAGGCCTAAAAGTTTTTCTAGAAGAAACTAGACTAAATTTAATATACCAACTTGGATAGACTGAGAATGTTGTTGAATACTCATGAGGTGTCCAAAAATAAAGACTTCTTTCAAGGTAACATTATGTACCAGGTGTGTAAATATGAAACCGGAATTTTTCATTTAAAAATAATCATTTATTAATTGAAAATTATGAAAAATATTTTATTCGAAGTATTGCCCATCACTAGCTATACATTTTTCCCATCTGTCCGACAATTTGTGGATTCCATTCCAAAAAAATTGTTGCTCTTTTAAGGAAAACCAGTCATCGAGCCTGGATTCTCGTACATTTTCATACGAACCAAAGCACTGCTCAGCAAGTGCATGACCCATCAATGCAAATAGGTGATAATCGGAAGGAGCTAAGTCTGGTGAATAAGCCGCATGAGAGTATTTCCCAACCAAACGTTCCAATCGTTTCCTTGACCACTTTAGCTGTGTGTGATGGTGCATTATCATGCAGCAAAATCGCCTTGTGTTGCCTGATTTGGTACTCTGATTGTTTTTCACGGAAAGCTTGATTTAAATTAACCATTTGTTGTTGGTACCGCTTAGTATAAACGGTTTCGCCAGGTTTCAACAGCTCTTAATAGATCACACCCTTCTGATCCCAACAGATACAAAGCATTGTCTTTCTTCCATAGCGATTTGGTCTTGCAGTCGATGTCGATGGTTTGCCTGGAGTTACCCATGATTTTTTACGTTTTGGATTTTCAAAATATATCCATTTTTCATCGCCAGTCACAATTCGATGAAGAAATGACTTTTTTTTGTATCTGGCGACCAACATTTCGCAAATGGTTTTGCGATTTTCCTGCTGTCTTTCGTTCAACTCATGTGGAACCCATTTGCCAATCTTTTGAACCTTTCCCACGGCTTTCAATCGAATGGAAATGGCCTCTTGTGTCACACTTAACTGATCTGCGAGTTGTTGTTGGGTTTGAGTGTCATCCTCATCCAACAATGCTTGCAATTCAGTCTTCAAATTTTTTCGGTGGTCTTCCACGTGTCTCGTTTTTGATGTCAAAATCACCACTTTTAAATTTTTTGAACCACTCAAAACACAGTGATTTCCCAAGAGCATACTCACCGTAAGCTTCAACAAGCATTCTATGGGATTCTGCTGCTGTTTTCTTTAAATGATAACAAAAAATCAATGCTGTCCACAAATCGTAGTTTCCAGGCACAAAATTCGACATGTTTACTGTTGTTTCACAAAATACACTGTTGTATGACAACTGAATTGTGAGTTGAAACACCTTCACAGATGATAACAAAACAAAATGGTGCCCCCAGCGGGACTTCACGGTAGCTAAATTTACAGCTAGCGCTTTCTATTGGCAAATTCCGGTTTCATATTTACATACCTGGTATACAGTGAGACAATGAATGAAGATACTAGTAAAATCTTTAAAACAGCCTACTGCTGTAATTTTTTTTTTTTTTAAAGTTATCCAGGAATTTCATCGTAGGAACCAAATTGACCATTTAAAAATATTAGAACAACTTCAGGAATTAATACTACTTAAACATCTGTAATCCACAATCTGAGAATCTTTAAATCAAAACCCCCAAAATAAAAAGTTGATATTTCAGAATGATGAACTTAGTATGATAAAGATTGACAATAAAACAGAATAACATTGTGATCTAGACCTGGAAATGCTAAATATTCCAAAAAATAATTACAGGTAATTTTAAAAGAAGTGGTTGTAAAAAAATTGTAAAAACCAAATTCTTTAGGGGAATGAAAGCACAGATGAGATATTATTGATATAGCAAAACACTTGCCTATATAGGACCTAAGAGGTATAGCAGAGACTATAATGCCAATAATAACTTCGAAAATTTAGCTTCCTTACCATGCACATTCAAATGCATATTTATGATATTATATAAATTCACATGAATAAATAGATTTTTAAAATTTGTTTGAATACTGGCAAGAGAACAGGGGACCAGTAATAGCAACAACAACCAAACACGTATTAATAATCGAAAATTAATCTTTACCATCAAACATTAACTATCTGTGAGCTAAGAATATAATTTGCAACCCCAACCACTTTTAATACAATTATTTTTTAAATTTACTCATTAAAAAGAAAGTATATCTTGTATAACAACTATACATTGCTTGTAAAAATTGAAATATTAATTAGGTCAATGATTTAATATCAAGAATTAAATTTCATCATTTAATGATACCTTTGATGTTTGAATAATTTTTTTAGAAATAGTGAAACATCATTATAATCTCAAATTAAATGATGCTAACAGAAATGCAATTTTTTTGTTGTAGTTCTTATCTAACAATTATTGTGCAAGAATTAATAATAATTATATATATAAAAAAATATATAATATGATTTATATGCTTCTACAAAAAAGCTGATGCAGTTAATAACTTTAGGAACTAAGTTAAAAACCTCAACATAGCTTAGGGATTTGTTCATCATAAATTTATCACCTTAAATTTATTAAAAATTAAGGATTCATAAATTGCATAACATTGCATGTGTTATATAGATGAAAACTTGACTAGAATCCTGTTCATTTAATTTTTACTTTATTAGCAAAATAAATAATTTTAATTACATTAAAGAAGGATAAAACAAACCATATTTCAATCTTGTCAACCTAAACTTAAATTAAACCCGTAAACAGGAAATGTCAATTTACAAAAAATATTAAAATTAGTTAGTTAGATTGATCATAAAATGATAAAACTTAAAAAAAACTAAGAAGTAGTAAATTACAAGAACTTACAGTTTTATTCACATCATATGCAAGAAAAATAAAAGGATCTTCGGGGTAAAATAAGATTTCCATGGGTTGAAAAGATGGCTTGACTTTGGTAATTTGTCTTCCATAATTTTTTGTAACAAAAAACATTTGATTATACTTGTCCAAGAACACCATCTATAAACAAAGCAACACAGATATATCAACATTTACCTATATAAAGAAATACAACTGAAATTGATATAAATTTACTTACATAATTTTGGTTTCTTGGATGGTTATAAAATTTTTCCACAGATGCATATGATCTGTTGGAGTCTAGGGCAAATGAATCAGTAAGATTTTTGAAATTCACCCCATAGTCATAAGACACATAAACAGCAGAAGGAGTAGGTTTCTTAGTAGGAACTATAGGATCGATATTTCGAGCAAGACAAATAAATACGTTGGAATCGTTGCCAGGCCAATGGACTAATAACTGCTGATGATTATCCTTTAAATCAGTAGGCTAAAAAATAGCAAATAACATAAGAATCTTTACGTATGAACACCATCTAATAATTATTTTAGATGTGATTACATTATAAAAGTACTCTACTAAAAGAATGAAAGCAATTATAGCAGAAGGAAAAAATGTTACATTACACTATAATTATGTAAAATTTAATGAAGTATAAACATACATTCACAGTTATGTTAGAAGGAGGATCTGCATTTCGTTTTTGTACAACATGCTGATCAATTGCCTCCTTAATTCCACTCTCCTCAAAACGATTCACAACAAAATATCTGTCTTTTGGTTTAAGAGCTTGATCGAAACTTAAAGCAATACAATGACTAGCACTGATGATGAATGCAAAAATAAATGGCCATCTTTCATACATATTTTCAAGCTGGAAAATAATACTTTACGTGAAATTTCATTAAAAGATGATATGAATGAGTTAAATCGAACCGGTAGCCGAAATTAAACACGCTAGTAGCAACACCAAGACCGAATATGAGTCAGCAAACGGCCAACTGATACGACAGTGAACTGAGAGACACTAACCTTGTTGATTAGTTGCTTGTGTTACGTCACAAGATAAGAACACATAGTACTTCTTCAAGCAGCAAGGTGCGCTGCTGTGTTTAGAAGAGATATCTCGTAATTAATGCAGTTTATGCAGGTAGATACCACATTGGGTGGAAAGTAAAGGTGCTAAATAATTTACTGGCTTCGCAACTGTTTAGGTTTTCATGATATTTGATGCTCAAGATAATTTATTTTTTACATTCCGCTATTTTTTAAACAATAGCCCTGTGTAAAGAAATTTTTATTTGACTCACGTGAGGGGCCAACTATTTTTTTATTGTCAAAAAAGCTGACTGACGGAGTGTCGGGCAACTTTGTGACAGAGGTAATTTCGATTGAAAATATACATTAATTCATTTTTATCACAAAGTTGTCTGACATTACACACCTAAGCTCCTTCAGAAACATTTAACCACGTTTTCTTAAACCAAGAAACCCTCCAAAAAATTCATCTTACAGGTATTATAGGAATAGGTCACCACGATATATTCTATTACCATAAAATCTTTCTAGTGGATTCTGTGGGGTGTCTGCAGTGCTGTTGTTTGTTTGCGCTTACATGTCACAGAGTCCATGCTATGGAATGCCTCTCCAACATCCAACTCTTCATTGGAAGATTGAAATCCTTATCAGATTGAAGGATCTGAGAGATGGAAAAGTGAGAGTAGCTGCTGGATGGCAATACGACAATTGTGGTCGACACACCATAACAGAGTTTACTGAGTTGTTGATAAAATGTATAAGTTATACATTTAAATTAGGTTATCCGCTTCATTTCACGGAAGGCCGCTACCCATGAGAAGGTCACATTAAGTTCAGCAATCCTCGAGGCTCACATCGTATCTTCAAGGTATCATTTTGTTTATGGAAATTAAAAAATACGAAAAAATGTTCTTGTCACAAAGTTTCCCTACATGTCACAAAGTTTGATCCATCTAACGCTAGTTTGTGTCAACATTTTTATAGAGCTTATTACTATATATGTATATATATATATACCACATTATTTCTCTCTCTCTCTCTCTCTCTCTCTCTCTCTCTCTATATATATATATATATATATATATATATATATATATATATATATATATATATATATATTTATATATATATATTTATATATATATATATTATTATTATTATCTATATATATATTATTTCTCTCTATATATATATTATATTTATTTTCTCTCACTAAATTATTCTTGATATTAAATATTAATTGTAAACCAATAATAACACCATAATACATTAGTAGAAACTATTAATTGAACGCTGACGGTTCGGCCCACATTGCATGCATATTTAGAGCTACAAAGAACAAAATTTAATGAGATATTTTCATATTATCATCTCATTGTATCTTGTGCTTTGTAGCCCTGAAGAAAGTCTGCAGTATGGGCCGAGAAGTTAGTAATCAATCAATAGTTTCTACTATTTTGGTTTTATTCTTCACCGCCATAAAAATATTGATATAATATTACTGAGGGTACCTGGTGGCCTACACACGTGTCAATAATATTATGCCAGTGTTATGTCAGTTACGATCTTGCTTTCTCCAAAGATGTACCTTGTTTCTTTTTCTTGAATATGAATAATTGTGAAATACATATTATTCTAATAGTTTTGGATATGGCATTATTTAGGAAGAGAAAAAGAAGACAAAGAAGGTAAGAAAATAAATTGTTTTTCTGCCATAGATTATCAAATAATCTTATCAGCTAAAAAGAAATATTAATAGAAAGTTTCAATCGACATTGGACATTAGCACGACATCACTCCAATCCACAGCGTGCCAATGACTAAGGCAATATTGCTCAATATACACGCACAATAATATTGACATTCCTTCAATAAAAATCAAATAATTTTGTTTTTAGCCAATTTTATTCCCGTCATATTATATTATTCATATCATATCATATCATGTCATATCATATTATTGTTATAATATACCCCCCAGGCGATCAATACATTCACGAAATTTGATATCAACTCAATAAATAATATTGACTGTGTAAGAGGAACTTTCAAGCCCATCGTTTTGCTTGTAATTTTTGTTTCTTGCATTTTTGTTTTTACTTCATGTTATGCCAACATTATTACTTTAGTTTTTGTGAAATTCTCTTTTTTTATTTAATTTTTAATACATCTAATTCTAATCTTACACATATCTCTTTAGCCCTATAGATGATGGCCCATATGCTTGGACTGAAATGCCGGCTTGTATTTAAAACTTAATAAATCGCTGTTTTTAAAATCACCGACGACTGATTATCCGGAAAATTTAAAGTCCTGATAAAACCTAAAGAGTCAACTATCAATCATACTTATCACTACGATAGCCTAATTACATCAAATGAGAACAAAGCATTAAAAGTTTTACAAAGAATTGCGTACGATCGCGAATCTTGGTAGCCTTGCATGTAGTGGACAATCGCTATTAGCATTTATAGAATGATCCCAGCTTCACTAAGGACGTCCAGCTGACGGACGACCTTGGCTTGTGAAGAGAATGCAGGCGCCTTGCTGGCTGGACCTGACGACAGATCAATATTGAAAACAGATTTCCTCTCTCTCGTTTTACAAATGGATGTTATGTGTCGATGGGCATGTTATGTGCTATGAGGTAGCAGTTGGTGTTGTATGTCTGAGCGATTCATCATGGTTTCATTTCATTCCAATGTACAGAAGTACATATTTACAGTATTTTGCGCTTAGTTCCGAAACAATATTTAAAAATACTTTATCTCTTACAAGTTTTCTACTTAGTGTAACCAGTAATATGGAAGTGATAGACAGATTTCTATTCTAAAATCACAGGATAACTTTTCATATTGGTGAAATTGTTTGTTCCTATGTCCGATAACGTAACCCCGAGTCGGGTAAAGCGCAATTTCCATTAAACTGACTTACCAATTACTATAATTTGAAAATGCAGAAATAAAATTACGGTTATATATAATTGTAAAAATTACAATTACCAATAAAAAATTATTAATGATTGCAGTTACTTGATGAATAACTGTAATTGTGGTACGCAATTATAATTACTGATTGGGCCAAAGTAATTACCATTACTATTTACAATTATATGTACAATTTCTTGTTTGCGAATGGGAATCGAAACCATATAAGCTTTTTTATAACATATGTACATCTGATTTATATCTAGTTGATTTAAGATATTTTCATTCCGTGCAGATAATCCAATTTTTTTTTCCAAACTAGACCATGAGCTCGACAGAATAACGTCTGTTTTTCTGTCCTAATAATACAGATAATTAAATTAAAATATAAAATTTAGAATATAACGCTTGAAGTATGATGTGGGAAGTTTTTGTTGTTGTCAGTTTATTTATATTTCAGGGTCAGGTATTTCGCAAATCATGACCTGGCTATTTGTAAACAGTAGCTTAAAAATGGACAGTAGCTAATGTTGGCAAAACGCATGTGGAAATATTTAATCACAAGTCAACAGTGTCATTACCATTAATTCTTCCTGTTTTTGGTTATCATAATATAGGTGAAAAAAAACACTTTTATTTTCCACTATGGAGAACAATTTAAAAAGTTAAATACTGTGTTGAGAAATTTATTTAAAAAACAACAAAAAACGGATTTCTCTCTTTTTTTTTCATTTTCATGGGCTTAATTTTTTTTTTCAGTTTTCACGGGTTTAATTTTTTCCAGTTTTCACGGGTTTAATTTTTTTTCCAGATTTCACGGGTTTAATTTTTTTTTTTTTTTTTTTGATTTAATTTCTAATTTATTAGGGCCATGAACACAAGAACTATGAAAAGTTTAGAAAGTGAAATTTTCGACTTTTCGAATTATTGAACTTTTAGTCCTTAATAACCTTTGAGGAACCATTATAAAATTAGGTAAAAAAGAAGCTGTTTTCACTTTATTCAACCAGCGATAGAAATTTATTATATTTTTATTATAGGTATTGATGAAAATTATGACTCTAAATAGAGCTAGTTGAATGCACCATAAAGTAGTTTATGTTGATTGACTTCGTAGAAAGAATCAATGGAAACAGTTTCCATGATATTCAGCAAAATAAACTTACAAAACTGTGATTTATATTTTCAAAAAAAAAAAAATATTTTTGCAAAACTGTATCTCGCCAACTATTTGACGTACTGATGTCAATTACCACTCAAATTAGAGCTACTTTAATGCACCATAAAGTAGTATGTATTGATTAACTTCTTATGCCTTGTTTTAAGTTGGTGAAGTGGAGAACATATTTCTTCCTGTTATAATTACTTATTGACTCCTCCAGGAGGCACATTGTTTTCCGGGAGAAGGTGGACATCATTGTGCGCTTCGTGCAACTCATTGCACATCATTGGGATGCCAATGTTGGCCTCAACAATGTATCCGAAGGGGCCATCTCCTTATACATTGTCCTGATCAGGGCCGGATCTAGGATTTTTTTCAGGAGGAGCGTAATTTTGCCGCCCCTTTTTTCACCTCCCCTCTCCAATAAAAAATTCAACAGTTTTATAATCTTATTTGATGTAATATTTTTAGAAATAAATATCATATCATAGCTTTAACACTGAATTAAGTTCTTAAGAAACAAAAAAACAATCAAACAAACAATAATACAAAAAAAATATTAAAATGATGAACATACACAAATAATGACTTTAAAATTTCACTTTCCTACGTTTTTTTGCTGCATAAATGTTTGTGATCTCATGTTTTAAGGAAGCAGATCCTTAATATTTAGATTTGTTAACCTTTGTTTAACAATCGTAATCCACAAACAGCTGTTAATCAGTTTGGTTATTATGCATTCTGCACTGAATTGGACTTGGAAATAGCTACTAAGGCAAAATCGAATATGTTTGCGTTTTCTTGACATTTTGCAAATGTTTACGGTCCCGTATCTCAGTAACTGTTCCGAATTTTAAAATATATTACACATAAAACTTGCAGATAATTTAACGTTCTTTAAAATTGGTTATAACAACGTTCTACCTACAATTCACTGGAAGCGCGTTACTGAGGAACATCTCAAAAAAGTCCACTTTTCCTAAAATTTTTATTTCCATATTTCTTGGCGTTTCTTGAGATTAATCATAAATATTTTATATTGCTTTTGCAATGTTTACGGTCCCATATCTCAGTAGCTATTCCGAATTTTAAAAAAAATATTACAAATAAAACTTGTAGTTAATTTTAAAATGGTTATTTTTAAGTTTTACCTAAAAAGCACAGAAAGCTAGTTACTGAGGAGAATCTGAAAAAAAAGTGACGAATTCGTTGGCCTATAAAATTTGATAGCAACCGATCTACAGGGGCTGACGTTCATATTTCCAGTCTAAGATGAGAGTAATTTCGGCTTACACTATCAAAAGTTTCTTAACCTCAATTCCTGGTTTAAATCTCTATTCCCAGCGCGTGGTGTATGAAACTTTCCATTTCAAAAAGAAATGCTTCCTTATTAAGGTTTTCTACATTGCTATTTGTCAATTTGGTTGATTTGGCCTTTAAGTCGATTTCCATTTATCAATTAGGACACCACTTTTGTCATAAACGGAAAACAAATTAAAACGTTCGAATATAAAAAAAATCAATATTTTTTTACGATTAAAATTGGTTTTGTTACGTTTTTTAATGTGCGGAACTTGAATCTGATATCTAAACTTCTTCTTGTATTTGGAAAAGATTAATAAAAATTTGTTATAACTATAAATTGCTATATTTGGCTGATCTTGGGATCGCTGCTTGCACAGTTCTAATTATGGGTTGAAAAGAAGTGAAATGGGCGTTGGTGAATGCGCTACATTTTTACCAAGTTTCTATGTTATCGTTGCAGTTATAACTACGAACACTGAATTTACGGGTCAGCTATTAGAAAAAACAATTTTTTAATACGATTTTATATTTTAAAAAACTAAAGAAAGAAAAATAAATCCCTGGTGCTTGTTGTTTCGAAGGGCCTGGTTGTCTCTTGTTGGTCGTCTTCTTCTTCTTCATGTGAGGACGGTTGTGCCTCCATCAATAAAAAGCATTCATCGATTTCTTCGTCCTTTTTATCTTCTGAGATGTGGGTATTGATAATGGTACAATGACTATCGCATATCAAACAGAGGGGCGAATTAAACAAACCCAATTTCCTGCACTAATTTTCCACTGCAATTTGATTTACATCAGCGCGAGATGGCATTACTTGTTCTGGTGTTGGAGGTTTTGTATATATTGACATATTGTTACAAACTTGTAAAAGATGTCCCGGTGAAATCTTCGATTTCTTAGCAAATTCGTTAAAATGACATCATGTCATACCCATGATCCATCTTGCAAGAACTCCTTATAAGTGGGTGAGTTCACCTGCTGTTTTCATGGTCTTCATAAGATTGCTCCACCGTTATGTTGGTCCAAGTTCCAGAACAGAATTTGTCATTACGGCGAATAGTGAAGCCGCATGACTAGTTATGATTTTTTAAAATTCTTCTGAAGTCATTTTTTCCTTCAAATCATCCATATCTTGCAGATATAGATGTGAGCACTTAGCATACAAATAGTGATCACTACAGCTTGAAGGTACAAATCCCAATCACACATACTTTCAGATTGAATGAAATGTTAGACAATGGTCACCATACCGAAGTATTGGACCCACAGCTTTGCTGTAGGGCCTTGATTCTCAAGTTTTTCAAATTGTACGTGAAACATTGCTTTCAGAAAAACCTGAGGGATGGGGTTGGAAGAAAACGGGGAGAGGACTTGAATCCATTCTAACAACAAAATCTCCAGCACCAGAACAAGTATTGCCATCTCGTGCAGATGTAAATCGAATTGCACGGGAAAAAGTGGGTGCAGGAGAGCGGATTTGTTTGATTCGCCCCTCTATTTGATGTGCGATAGTCATTGTACAAATGTCAATACCCACATCTCAGAAGATAAAAAGGAAGAAGAAATCGATGAATGTTTTTTATAAATGGAGCCATAACCGTTCTCACACGAAGAGAAGAAGACGACCAACAAGAAACAACTATTGATAAACCAGGCCCTTACAGAAACAACCAAAACAGCACCATGGATTTATTTTTTCTTTCTTTAGTTTTTTCTGTTAATTTTGATGTCTTTCGTCATTTTTTATTACATTGTAACATTTTATTGTTAATACATTTAAAGCTGATACGAATGTAACTTTTTTATTCGAATTTTCAGAGTGTTCTTATATTTGCCGTTTTGAGTTTCGACAGTTTTCATTGTATTTTATTAAAAATTAAATATTAATAATTAAAAAGAAATAATGTAAATGTACTAAAAATGCAATACCTAATTACAAATCACAGAAATTGATTTGAAGATTGAAACGTAACGGTCGCAAACCAAGACAGAGCTACATTTCGCCGCCGGAGTTTCGACTTTCATTTTACACTCTGGCAAAAACTAAAATATTTATAATTTTTACCATGTATTATTTTTTTTTTCAACAAATCTTTTATTATTTCAATACATCTAATTTTCATCGAATTCACTTAAATTGGCAATGAAGAGAGTACTCATTGTAATTACAGCTTTTTCCGCATTAAATCCGATCCTGAGGAATGATTGGAGCTAAAAATTCAGGAAAAGAAATTACTGAATGATTTAATAAAAAATATAATAAATATAAAAAAAAAATAAGTTATTTAAAATATTCCTATGAGGAATCAACATATCTTTGAACACATCAACATAGTTTTCATAAAAATGTCTAATACTATTATACTACAAAAATAGATTTAAACCATTTCCAAGGATTTCTAAATTACTATATGAATTTATTGTAGAACTATTAACAGCTGATTGTTAGGTCTTATGATGTTACGGGATACGGGCATATGGCTTCAAGAATCAAAGAAGAATGCTCCCACATTTCGGCTAATTTAACAAGTTTCGTGCTGTTTAATATGGATTGTTTTCAGCAATCGATCGTTAAAAGTTGTTCTACTTTATTTGGAATAGTTTTTAGTTTTAAAATTTATACATAAAAACCGAGTTAGGTAGTAAGTGATTCCGATGATTGACGTTACCTGGGGGTTCACTAGTCGTGTTGAGATATGGCCGGATTATTCCAAGGTTACTTCATATAATATGTTTTCCAACTGGCTTTCATATCTTTTTAAATTTCACTTGTATGTAAATAATATCAAAAATTTATACTTTTTCTTTAAATTATTGACGTCAGAAATACGTTTTTTTATTTACATGAATCATATATTAAAAACTTTTATCTGTATGATCAACATTTTTCAGTGTTATATAAGAATAAAAATCTATTCCTTAATGTCAATATCTTTTAAGATTACCAGCTACTTTTAGATATATAATTTAATTAATAACTAATTAACGTAGTTAGTCTTAGGACCGAACTATTACTATCTCATTAATATTGTTATTCAAAAAATTTATAATTTAAATTCAAAGATATATGGTAGTTTGAAATTCATAAATTATTTGAATCCTTCAATATGTATGGTATTTACTCCAATCTCTAATCTGCTTTCTTTTTAATGAATAGTGATTTCAACAATTAGTTAGAAAAAGGTTTTTAAAGAATGATTACCAAAGGCTATAAGTTTTAAAGGGTAATCAACTGCCTCCATAAGAATGAAAATGTTGGAGATTATTATTTTTTTAATGATTTTTCAAATCAGATGAATAAATATTTTAGTTGATTTTATCAGAACTCCAAGTACCGACAAGTTACTTAAGAAACTGCATTTTTTCGAGCTAGATCTAAACAGAATACGCCTTGCCTTGAGAGAGAACTGTTTTTTTATTGATACATAATATAATCTGCCACACTTAAGGGCAATAGGTGTTACTGCTACAAGTAACTATTCATAGTATATTTACTGGATCAATAAATAAATAGAAAAAGTACGGACAATTAAAATTAAAGGCGAATAAAGTACAAGAAACAACTTAAACACAACAATGTTAAAAAAAGAGAAAATTAAATTAAAAAAACAAAACAGCTATTCTCTTATTCCTCAATCCTTTCTTTCTAAAAGAATTTGACTGTCTTCCAAGCCTCAGAACTATTAGACCAGTCTTAGCAGGAATACCTCAGGAATCAGTACTTGCTCCACTGCTCTACATCATACATGTACAAGATATTCCAAACAGTTCCGAAAAATTGATGACGTAGCAGACAACAATTTTAACAAAACATCCAAATCCAATGATATAAAAAACGATAAACCAAATACTAAAACTACTATACTCACTTTTTACAAGACCAGGTGCGTGCGCAAACATTTTTATCGAAGGGAGGATTTAAATTTTTTTTCGAGGAAGATATTTAATGAGAAGGCAAGTAATCATTCAATAAATGCCTATAATCGCCAAAGATGGTGTAAGTTTTAAGGAAAAGAATGAAAATTGGATCAAGAATTATTTATTACTCAAAATAAAAAACTTTTATGAAAATTACATTTTTTTTTAGATTTGGATGGATATATCACCTTGATCCCACGGCGTACGCCTCTGTTCAAGACTTTCAAAATTGAAACTTTGACTTGAACACTTACACTTACTTATTTTAGCCTATCTGGACCTACGATTCACAATTACAAGTGGCAAAAAAGACACTTATACAAAGACTTCAAATTTTTCAGTAAAACTTTTAGGACTATAACCATAACTCCATGGTACATCTGCAACATTTCCTTTACCTATAAACCTTAATATACCAAAAGTTAACGGACCCGAACATATACTATAAACGATTTTACGATAACTTACACGGACAACCTCACTTATTCATACAAGACATGGCTTCAATTTTTATTTCAATTAAATTTAAATTATTAAAATTAAAATTAAATATAATACAGGCCTATTGATTAGCTTTCGCAAATAACTATAACTACGCGATAATCAACTAAACTGATTTTTCTTAAGTAAACAACATCCGAAATGTATTTCATGACTCATTATTTGATAGTTCAAAGATAATTTGAGTGTTTTCAACATTTATCTGTTTACATTTCCTGTTTATTATCAGTAATTGATAGTTCTCTAAAACCTTAAATTTTCTATATTTTAGTTACCCGATGGACTAAGCACGATATATTCAAGAAAAATCACCGATCATTATTTCTTCCTGAACATTTTGACACAGGGCACTGGGAGCCAATTACAATTCCTAGAATAGATATCTTCTTTCAATTTAGGAGTTCTTTTTCATGTATGTAAGATCTAATGTTATTTAATTTCCATGGTTCCAAAAAAAAAAAATCTAATAATGATATGGGTGGGTTAATATCTTACGAAGTAGGTAAGCCGGAACACGTAATGTTATTTATTGATTGTAACGTCAAATACCCCATTGATTTCACAAAACAAATTTAAAAATTAAACATATATCTTAAGTAAACTTGAATATTCACTGCAATTGTATGATCCTATTTCCTTATCCTAAAAAGCTTTGGGGTAACGTCTCCCTTTGTGAACTCCGCTTATTTTCTGAGCTTTAAGCCTTTAAGATTTAGTAAGTATTCATTTACTTAAAGCATATAATTAAGTATTTTTTCTTTGTACTTCAATTTATTAGTTCATCACTCGTTTTATCTTGATCCGAATTTACCAACATTTTCCTGATGATACTTCCTTGTTTCAGTCCCGTTGAAAACATTGCAATAATAACAAACTATGGAAATATTTTTATCGTTATTTTTAAAAACGTCCGTTTATTCCTTGGGAGTCATAAATTATTATTTATCCGAAATAATCTAAATTGCAACATGCATCCTAAAAGAATGCATAGCGGACGTGAAGGACACAGTGTTCGGAGTGTCATGGGTTCTGAATAACATATGACAGATCGTTTTCTTAGAAACATTTATTCCATCATTGCCCTCCCCTCTTCTTTGACGATGCTCCTCATGATGCTTTAATGATGCTCCTCTCAACATATTAAAAACGATGGTATGTGCTATTAAGCACAAGCTTTCCCAACTGCTTATCTCTATTGATGATATTTTTAGTCTGTTTTCTTTTTAAAAATATATTTAAATTTTCAAAAACATCAATTGATTCTGTTCGAAATATTCAATTATTATTATTCCTTATCATGCCTTTTTTTTTTTTTTTTTTTTACTGATTATTGATGAAATTGAGATAATTTTTTTAAACAATGACCTCTCCAAAGAGGATCAAATTCAATTCAGAAAGAAAAAGAATTAATTAATCCAAATTTTTTAATTTTCAATTAAAAAAGAAAAAGAAAAAAAAAAGTTTCGATACGATTATGGTAATAAAATCTTAAAGATCGTAACATACGCTTTATCCATTAAAAAAAAAATTAAATCTATTTAAAATGGCTTTACTATTGCCGCATTTATTTTATCGCTTGTTAAAATCGCTTTAATATAATTTTTTTTTTATTATTTTTTCGATAAGAATTTTTTCATTTTTCATTAGCAGAGATCCTTAAATAATTTCCTCTGGGCAGGCACATTTTGGCTTGAATTATTGCACGATTATTTTCATGGAGGTTTTGACATTTAATTATCTGAGGAAGTTGTAAATAGAATAAGAGTGATTTTATTACCTCAGTGAACATATAATACCTACGTCCTATTTTCTTCTGGAGAAGTTCATTATTAAATATTTGTTTATGAAAACTACATTAAAATCCCACAGAGATCGCGATGGAGGAGCGTGTTGTGCACTTTAATGATATTAAGCTCGAATTTCATTCATTATCATTTTATTCAAAGAATAAATCTTCCCCTTTTTCCTTCGTGTATCAAAGTCTAGAGGGTAATATGCCTAGTTGCGCGCTGTTAAGGACATCAGAATGTTGAATTTAAAAAAACACTTAAATCTGTCGGTATTGTAGAAAAAAAAAGTATATATTTTTCCATAAAAAATCCGGGTTTTTCCAGAACTTTATCAGAATTTTGTTTGTACTCACTTTTAATTTTTTCAATTGTTTTTGTAGTTTATCACGGCACTCGGATATTTAGTAAACACTTCAGGTAAATATAAATTTTGTCTGATTGAATTTGTCTATTAATTTTTTGATAGCAATTAGTACTATTAAAATTAGCATATATTTATTAAATTAAGTCGATATTTAATTAGCCATAACCTAAATAAATTTATTCAACTATTCTAATATCGCTAAAGCTACTGCACAATTATAGTTTATATTAATTGTTGCTCGATTTAAAAACTCAACATCTGCTGTGAAATTCATGGTTTCTTTCATTTCTGGGTGGAGTTTTTGGTTCTTCTTGTATCTCTTACACGAAACCAAACAAGGGTTGGGAAACGCGATATATCGATATATCGGAGTTGAAAAATCGATATTTTCTATCGATATCTTAGCATCCGATATATCGATGATATCGATATTTTACTTATATCGGTGATCCCAATATGTTAAACTATATTACAGAAGAATCTTTGGTGAATTTGAATTATCAGGATCATCAGAATTATCAGATTTGAATTATCGGGATTTATGGTGGTAATGTAGAGAATGTTATTATTTTATTTAAGTAGACTGTACATTTTTTAAATTTTATTGTTATCAGAACAATTTCACTTCTTTGTAATTGTATTTATTCGGTCTGTTTGGGCTGTAATCATGAATTTTTATTAATATTATTATTTTTGGATTCTCACATATTAATGGCCTAGTATGCGCCTTGGGGCTTATCTCATTTCAATGAGAATATTATTTTTAATGGACGAAATACTTTCGAAAGAGCATATAAAAGACATTAAATTACATCTACGTTTAACAATATCTACACCGTTATAAATACCAATATAAATGTAGTTTCGATCACGATTTTTTAAAAAATATAATTTAGGATGGGTCATGAATTTATTATAATCAAATCTACTTTAAAACGGGGTTATGAAAAAAAAAAAAAGGAAAAAGGTTCCGTTCTTATATTTAAATAAAATGCAAAAATAAGTTATAAATAGAATAAGAAATAACTGTAAACATTTAAATAAAGGAATGTAACCATTCTTGTGTGGTTTTGATATAATATTTTTTTTCCTATTTTCTAGTGTTGTAAAAATAAAAAAAAATAAATAAAAAGTATCCTACGTATTTTACTACGGAGAAAACGGCTAGAATTATTTTGGGTAATACAATGCTTATAATAATAATGAAGATAATAAGAATTATTTTTATTGATTTCTATTTAATATACAAACTTCTCAATGTTTTTGCCATATTTCTTTTTAGTTTAAGCATTATTATTTCTTAGTTTTAGACTTTGAATTTTCATGTCATAAAGGAAACAGCTGGTTTTATCAGGAGGAACAGATACCAGGTAGATAACAATAAATCAAACAAATAAGATAACACGAACAAAATAATAATAGAAAGAAAAAAAATGACAAAGGATTGTGTTTTTTAGCAATGTATCATGCAGTGATGATATGAGATTATTATTTTATAACCTGAAATGTATTCCGTATCAAAAAAACAAAAACAAATCTAAACACGGTGTTATACCATATATATATAATGAACCATTTAAAAATCTACAGAAAATTATCAATTGATTAATTTTCCAGTGATTAACAACTAATTTATTTTAATTAATAGAAATGATATTGTGAAATCATTCCAACATAATGGCTACGTTGAATGGTATTGCAATAAGTCAATATTATCAATTGCGTTTCTTGTAATATAAGGGATATAATAGTCACTAAAATTCAATTTATAACGAAAAATGTGGAGAAATTGAGTGAGCCTAAAAAATTAATGCTCTAATCATAGCAAATTTCTCGCTCAAAACGAAGATATCAGAGATAGAAGTGAGTTAACTTAACGAAGCATAAGGAGATAGCACGATAGATCAAAATAAATCATAACAAATAAATGCAAAGATCAAATATTTAAATTGAAATAACTCAGTTGTCACAAGATAGATAGGTTATCCTTACCCATGTACAAAATGTTTTAACTATTTTTATTATGTAAATGACGAAATCATGTAATGGATATTGGATGAATAGGAGAGAAAACGCATAAATATAAATTATAAAAGACAAGGTCATTAATTATATTGTACAATTATAAAATCTAGAACAGTTTTAAGATATTAATTTTTAATGAATTTTTAACCTAATATTAGCAGTAAGTTATGATACAGCAGAAGAAGTGTTTTTCTGATGATGGGGATAGGATCACGAAACGTTTACAAATGTATGCGATTTATAAATGTGATTATAAATGAATATTAATCATTCCAAGGAAGTTGAATATCACCAATTATCTAAGATTATGGTCATGATGACATCTCGGTTAAGTTAATCTAAACTTGTTTACTCTCCTTGCGATTGGCTACACCAAATATATTTCCTTTTAAATTTGGATTTATCCTATTTTCTAGAATAAAATTCTTGTATTTTTGCTTAGAAATACCTCCAAGCCTTCCCCTTTTATTGATTACAATCCGATCTCTATCTTATCTAGCTTTTCGAGGCCTTAAGAGAGTCTGGTTCAGTCCTTATTTTCCAGTTGGTAACTTGAGTAAGATAAATATTCCTCAGCCCTCTTCAATCTAGATTTCGTCCAAGATTGTCCACTCAGTCGGCGCTCACAAAAATCACCCAAGATCTTTATTAACCGAAATACTCTCAGGAATCTACTATGCCAATCCTTGATTTTTCTAATGTGATCCGCACCATTCTTATCACATTTTCAATTTTTCTTCTTCTTTTTTTTTATCCCATAGCTGCTTAATTTAAAAAATGCCAATTCTAATAAATAAAAATCATTTGAAATAAATTAGAATTTAAAATAAGTAGATTCTATTTATTTTCAGTTCACTAATGTAAGACAAATCTTAACGCTGGACTGTATTGCATAATGTATGCAGTGAACATATAAGCATCGCTGGCCAAAGGGAATATCAATCTACTTTCAATAATTATGTTTTCCATCTACAGTAATTCTGAAAAATTGCTGTATATTTCTACGTATTCATATAAAAAGTAATAAAAAAATATACCAATAAATTAAAGTGATTCATCATAAAAATAATAATTTTTTTTAGCAACACCAGCTTTCAATACATAATTTATTTAGAAAAAAATAAAATGCTCTATAGGTGCTACAAAAAATGTTTTGATTCACTCTTACATGCGTATGGAAAATAGCTAATTGAATCTGGGCAATTAAAAAAAGAAAAATCCTGAAATATGTGTTCAAACAACCAAATTAGTTTTTAAGATTTGGCGTAATTATATTTTTGTATTTAGCTCCTCTATATTTTACATTGGTCATTAAACACAAATCTGATTTTAACAGCTTGAATGTTTCACGAAAAAATAGTTTTCTCGAATTTCTCGTTTCAAACTTGAAAAATGAGAATTTTTTGTAATAGTTGCATTGTACACAGTTTGTGTACTTACGGCTATTTGTGGCAGAAATATTTGATCACTATTTTCCTTCGGCGGATAAAAGAATCTTTGCTATGAAGTTACTCAGAGTATATTAATGAATGTTAGCCAAGGAGCCCTCTGGAATCTCCAAAAACATTTGAAAAAATAAACGTTTGTTTAGGGAACGAAATTTTTTTAATAAATTGAATTTGTGATGTGTTGCAAATGTTAACCATTTTGGATTAATTTACCTTTATTTTAATTAATCATTATTTTATGTTAATTAACCCATGATTAATTTTCTTATTAATTATTACCATCTTACATTTAATTCCTATATAGGATAGACGTATTAGTAATGGGCATTGCTCTAGTAATGGAGACATAGAATTTCAAACCACAAAACGTAGATTTCTATCTACATTTGTCGGTTTATTTAAGGATGCATGATAGTATTTTCTTAATTTAATATTTATTTAGAATTCATATTTAGAAACGTTATTATATTTAGATTCATATTCAGTCACTTTCTATACTCTTAATGTTAATGTTTTTTTTTGTTTGTTTTTATTTGGTTTTAGTTTAATTATAACGTATTCTAAGATCAACAGGTAAAATGTAGATTTCTATCAAAGATCTACTAGATCAAAATAAAAGATAATTTCTAATATTGGGCATGAGTGTTTACTACTAGTGAATTTAAATTGTACATTTGTCTTTAGTTTTGAATAATAGAATGGAGTCACCGTTTTCTAAAGTACAAGGTGTCTTAAGCCAGATTGTTTTAATTGTAGTTACTAATTATTGATAGGGGTGTAACCACTACTAATTCAACGAGTGTCCACTAGTGAAATGAGCTGCTTCTTTAGTGGACAGCCGGTGTATTAGATTGTATTGAATTATAACCTTGATATTTTCTTTGAAACAATTGCTTTCTCTTTGGCAATAATTTTCTCCCTGAGAATGATATTGGAGAAGAGTCTCGAGTATCAGGCAGTCACGCATCATCTTTTCGTCGCCATAAAGGGAGCTTATGGTAGTGTCGACAGTGAGGAGCACTATCACGCCCTGAAACAGCTGGATATACCCCGGAAGCTGATCCGGCTGGTGAAAATGACCGTGAGAAGCACAAAAATGGGCGAATAGGCCATGTAGGATGCTGGAGTAAGACAGGGGGGAGGGTGCACGGGCTTCTTTGTTATTTAACCTGCAGAAGAAATGGCCATCAGGGAATTCCAAATCCAGATTGATGAGATCATCATATCAGTTTCTGTGTGATGCTCTTATTAGAATAATATAAAAAAAAAGAAGTAAAATTGTCCTTTAAGCTGTCCCTGATTGGTACAGGTACTCTGTACTATGTTTCTCACAGTCTAAATTGCAATTACAATGACCATTATTTTTTCCAGGATAATTTAACATGGATGTGAATTAGGATCAATACGTGATTTGCCAGCGTGACACAGGTGAAATGTGAAACTTGAAATGTCCTTTACTGGCCCCAGGGACATGAACGGAGCTTGCTGGATTCTGGACGAAACGATACTGCGGGGCCCCCGTTGGTTGGGGTGGAGCGCTGCCAAGGGGGGAGTTCGGGACCCCCAAAATTATAAATTCGTCTATAATATATTAGTTATTTAACAGGCCTGGAGAAGATCTCACAGCAAAACCGTCTCCAGAAAGTCAACAAAGCTTTGGGGTTAGTTCAAAACATCTATAACAAGAAATCCTTGTCAAGACAAACGAAAATTCAGCACTACAACACTGTCAACCAGCAGTCCTTTACGCAAGCGAAATACTGGCACTTAACAGAAAACGAGAACGGGAAGAAATCAAAAAGGAAGTGAGTAGACTACCAGTAAGTCGATTGACAAAAAGGATTCTAGATTATGTAACCTCACTTAAGAACTCAACACCTCCAAAACAGGTGCAACAGACATTCTAGAAAAAGACACCTTCAGATACAAAGTAAACAAATGGGAAGTTAAGTCAGAGCAACCAAAGCAGAACCAGTACAGACCGAAGTGGTCAGAAGAGCGGAAACGAGCCATCTCGGAAAGAATGAAGGCCTACTGGAGTAATAAGAAGAATCCGAAGAAATTTTGATTGAGTTCTCTGCTTAACGTCTTCCATATTGGGAGAATACGCTAATAATAATAATATTAGTTATTTATTTAATTTTTCTCTGGTGCGGGAACATGGGCGGTCGCCCCTTTCGCCCCCCTTGGATCCGTCCCTGCCCAGAGACAAGTGGTGAAAAATAGATGCATAACAGTTCCGCAGCATTAATACTTTCCCAGTTGAACTGTATTGCGGAATTGATGAAACTGCCACAAACTTTGCTTTTAATTCTTCTTTATGGCACAAAGTCATCTAAAGTTTAATTATTCGAAGCTAACAAAGGTAATCAAGAGAAAATAAACTGGTGTTCATCAAAAGAAACGCTCTGGTACATGCATAGCGTTGGACATAAGATTTTGCTTCTTTGCAAAGTTGAAGGTCCACTCTATGAGGTTTCAACATTTGATACCGACAGCAATATTCAATCCATGATCATACAGCTCAATGACACACAACTCATGATAAGAATAATTGGAGGAGATCGTATTATAATTGAGGCAAAACAACATCTTGCATATTTGGTTCAGCTTAGAAATCGCTACAGAGCCCTCATTAGTAAGGCAATACTAAAAGAAGAATGTCAACCTCTTTATAGCCATATATCTCAACTGAACCAATTAACACAGATTTGTTAGCCTCCTTATGGCCCTTAATTCTCTGACTGTTGGCTCCTAATCAATCCTTTGGAACATCAACGGACTTCTTCAACGAAAGACCGAAGTAGACATACCTCTACATCAAAAACGCATCCATATAGCCTTACTGACCGAAACACATCTCACACCACGTATAAAACTTACCACACCCTGACACACTAATACAGAACAGATTACCATGACTACGCAGCTCATGGAGTAATAGCTATAGCGAACAAATCTGCACTAAAACATTTTCCACTTTATCTTGACTCTACTCCACAGATACAAATCACTGGAATTCACTTACAGGCCAAACACAACAACGTTACTATAGCCGCCATTTATTGACTCCCAATATATATTATATTATATTGGTAGTTCTATTCTAGCAGGAGGGGACATAACGCTAAACATCAGTATTAGGGCTCGCGCCTGTGCTCTCCAAGAGGCAGGAATCTTAGAGCTGCTATACATAAACTGTCATTAGACATGCATACTCCCAAAAAACCAACTTACTTACAGCATTCAAGACATAAAGCCTGATATATGAGATATATTTGTAACAGAAGGATTTAGGACTGTACCATGTACTATAAAAACTGAAATGGACCTTGGCTCTGATCATACTCCAGTGAATCTCATTAAGGGTGCTGAGACATTTCTTAATGAAAAGATACCTTCATTAATTGATAGTACAATGGATTGGGACTTATTCAGCAAGCAACTAAATTGTAATCTATCAGTTCCAACCGCATTCAAAACAGAAAAAGACTTGGAAGAGGCAGTTGACCTGCTTACAACAGAAATGCAGGAAGTCGCATGGTTGTTTCAAGTCGTAACAGCCCGAGGAACTATCAATTTACCTTGCTAACCACAATGCATCAGGGTTCTGATCAGAACCAAGATACGAGCTTGTAAAGAATAGCAATCACACAGACTTCCTTCTGACAGACAGACTTTTAATAAACTCAATAATGATCTCAAACGCCAATTCCCAAAATTTAAACAAAATAACTATGACAAATATTTCTCAAACTTGGCAGCACTATGATAACAGCTTATAGAATCATACCAAACCTCTCTGAGAAAAATCAGAAATTTTCGACAATCATCTTTATACTTATTTAAACTGCACGAAGACTTAACTTTACTTCATGATAAATATGTACGGAGAACCTTAGACTCTCCCCTACAAATGCCTCCTCCTCCCAAACCATTAATTCCTTCACTAAAAAAATCAATAAAAAATATACCCAAAAAATGACCGTATCACGGTAGAGGTTGTCCGGAGATTCCGTAGACAATCTTTAATTTTTCTTACAATTCTGTTCAATGGAAACATTCTGTGATGCTAACGATACAAAGACAAATACAAACCTTCCTCTTACAAATCCTTAAACAGAAATAATTTAATATACCATAGTTTTTTCGATAGAATGCACCGTTTAGGAATTATAGGTGAAACTAAAAATAGTCCTAAAATGTCGAGATTTTTTGGCCACTATTTTGTATTCTAGCAACTATAAGTTGGCAGACGTGCATTTTTCATGCCAGGGCTATGGGTATGTTCATTTTATAAGCCCAAACCTATGAATGAAATGAGTCACTTTTTTGACACGGGCTCCCGGACTATTAGATGTAAGCAGATCTGCATATTGTTCCGCTGGATGTAGATAGCTCTCTCATGCCTTATCACGTCAGTTATCATTGTAAATGTTATATCACGTTCGCTGATTGTATTGTAATTTGCAGGTGCGAATAAAGTGCTGAATTTAAAAAAAAGTATGAGTGTCTATCATTTGTAGAACTTACATTAGTAAATCAGTGCAGTCTGGTATTATTCTTTTCAAATTATCTGAGACCCTCTCTATGTATATGAATCATCTTGAGGAACTGGACCAATTTAACTTTAATTAAAAAAAAAAAAAAAAATTCCCAAAACAAAATTTTTTGTAGAAATTCTCTGGAGCTCCTAGGCTAACACTTATTAGTATACCCAATGTTAACCTTCATACCAAATTTGGTGCTTTAATACGCCAAGTAGCGATAATTTCAGTAAGCCACTTCACAATTAGGGTGGCTCGCCTTTCCATCCCTTGCTGGAGAGCATAAAGCTGGGTACGCACTTGTAACAAACTGCAGTTCCGTTATTCACTTCCATCGTCCCCCTTCTCTTGTATGTTTTGTGAATTTTTATTATTTTATCAGTTTGTGTTTGGCATGGCTGGTTACTTCTCCATGATAGAAAAGGCTAATTAAGCACGGAGTGAGAAAAAGATGAAATACTCCACCAACGCGTTTTTTTTTTTCAAAACATAATCAATCAAAATATACGTGGCTGCTGACACTTACAGCTGGGATGCCATGATTGATTCTGGGGCGAGGACTCAATCACAACTTCAGAGGAACCCTCGATTCTCCCGATCACCTTGCCGCATCCAATTCATATGGAACTCTGTCTTGTTCTTCGAAACAATGCTCGGATGGATGGTACGATATGGAGGAACGGAACGGCTGTTTGTTACAAGTGCGTAAGGGCACTAAAGCTTAAGGGCATTAAAACCAAAAAACAAACGAACTTTATCCTCACAATGTTTTTATAAAAAAATGAATATTTAAAAAGTAGTCATATTGGATCATAAGTTGGATCATACCAAAAAACAATAAAATTTAATTTTTTTTTAAATTGTCTTTAATTTAACTCATTTTAGGCCAAAGCAGCAAGACCGATCATCTCTCCCTTCACTCATCGTCAAATTAATTATGAGAAATATATATTTACTCATGTTACATACAAGTATAATATATTATTATTATTATTATAAGTTATAAAAACGAAAAGAGGAAATTGCATCTTGTTTATTTTCGTACTAAATTTATAATGAGAACGTGTATCTATCTTCCCATTGCAGGCATCACATTGCCTGCTTAGACAAATGATGACAACGCAATTGAGTAGACGTGAATATGAATCATGACAGCACTTTCTTATACATTAGCATTGAAAAGATAAATTCTTGTTACGAAAAAATGGTATTTTCAGTAATTGAGACACCAGAAAACTAGGCTAATTATAAACTCTTAAAACCTTAAGATTGCCCCTTCATTCAAAGATATTGCGACAGAACAACTATGGTTTTGTATATAACAGAGAAGTATCGAATCCGAAAGCTAAGCGTAATGCCCATTAAGAAACTGCTAAAAATAAATTAAAAATTGTAGAAAAATTATTTTAAATGGACACTATATGGATACAGAATGAAAAGCTCTAAAGAAAACAAAAATAATAACCAACGTACATAATAATGACCAAAATAAAACATTAAGGTTAAAGGAATCATTATTTTCATTCAGATGATTGCATCTACTATAAGAGCGAATTTAATTAAAAGAATAATTTACTTATTCATCATTTAAAATAAATATGAGTAAGGTAATGTGATGCAAGCACGCACAAGATTTTACAAAGGTCTACTTTACATGACAGTAGAATCTTTATTTTTGAAGGTAGATGTATTTCTTTTTTAACAAATGTTCCTTAGACGATTATGTTTAAATATTACATTTAAGCCCAAGTTTCAACCACGTTCATTTTGATGAGATTGATACTTAGTCCAGCATATTAGAATAAAAAAGAAAGTTTTGCAATGTATTTTGCGGAAGTTTTTTTTTGTTTTATTCTTTATGAATTTTATGATCCTGAACACGATATTTTTGTTACATGAATGGAACATATTGTAACTTTAATTATAACTTTAATTATATAATTTTTGAAAATTAAAATACATTTGACTAAATAGAAAATAAAATTCGAAATATCAGATCAAAATGAATGATCCTTTGTGTTTTTTTATTCAATGTAAATTCGATTTTATTAAAATATTCAAATTTTAAGAGAATATTTCGTATCAAAAGTAGCATAAAACCCTCGGAAATTAAATATTAGATAAGATTATATATCTTGGGTACCTATTGCCTGGGCAAACCTGATTAAATTAAAGTTAAACGCTACGAAAACTCAGGCCATTATCATCGGTTCCAATTCCCTCTTCAGATCCAACGCCGCCTTTACTAATTTATTCCTAAATGATCAACTGATCACTTTCAGCTCCTCTGTCAAAAACTTAGGTATTACTATTGACCAAACCCTTTCCTGGAAATCCTAAACAGCCCAAATTTCCCAACGGTCAATAAGTGTCCTAAAATTATTCCAGCGTTTCCGCAATCTTACCCACCCGTAAGTTCCTCATATCTTAACTTATTTTCCCCACTTCATGGTGGGGAAATATGGTTGAGTGGTAAGCGGTAGCCTCTCGTTTGTTCTCGGAGACAGATTGAAGCGTATCATGAACTGCTTTTAAAGAATTGTCGGGACCTCGTGACGGTTTCACGTGTCACACCTTTACTATGAGTTAAAGTGGCTCTTCCGCTCTACTCATAGACAATACTTCCTCGGATCTTTCCTACATTGAACTATTAACTCCCAGCACCCTCCCATCAACAGCCTCCTGCAATTCAAATCCTCTGTCCACTTACAGAAAACAAGGTCGCGTCTTTATAACCTTTCTCACAGAACCAAAATATTCGAGCGCTCTTTGTTGGCCCGCTCCAGTGTTCTCTGGAATTCCTTCCCTTCTAACATCTGCCACTCTTCTTCTTTCTCATTCAAATTCTACCTTTTCCAACACCTCCTCAGTTCCCAAAAAGACGCTGTATAATCCTGAAATTATATTATATATTTTCAACTCTGTGAATCATTTCATTATTTTTATAATCCCTAATCATGAAATTCTGATTAGAAGTGAGTAATTGTTTGTAACGATGTTTGCATTTTGGATTCCTTCATTAATTTTATATTTTTATTTTCTGTTTTTTCTTCTTCTTTTTTTTCCATTTTTTTCGTAGTATAATTACATGTTTTACCTTTCGTTGCTTATATGTTGTAATTGTAATAATTGCAAATATTAATTGATTTGTATTAATGTAGTTTTTGGCCAGCCCTGTTTTCTGTTTTCTTTTTTACTTGTACACACTTGTTATTCTTAAGGGACCTAGTCCCAGAAAGAAGTTTATTTTTGTGATCTATTTTGTAAAAAATAGAGATCCAATGCTGGATTAGAGTTAATATCTAATTTGTCATAGATTCCATCATCCTGACCATGTTCGCTTCAATAAAGGTTTAATAATAATAAATTCAAATTTTGTAGATAGGTTAGGTAGGTAACATTTAATTAAATTGTATACTAGCACCAAATTTTAATAGGCATACGGTATTAACGTATGCCATATATAAAACAAAACTATTCATATCTAATGATAATGATTGTATTGTAATGCAATTTATGCAATACTTGCAAATAAAGAAAAAACTTTTATAAGTTATAACAATGATTTATTTGTCGCTTAACTTAAAGAGCTAGGATTAATCAATTAACATAACATCATCATCGTCAGTCATATAAAAATAATCGTCAGTAAAATTTCAAATATTATAAACATGTTTTCAAAACATTAACTTTTCTATAATTAAGATATCTTTTCATTGTTCTACTCTTATCTGAATGTGTTCACTACGTGTTTTTTCAAAGCGCATTTTTGCATAATACATTAATAAAAGCGTAAATTTGAAACACTATAAACATTGAAAAAAATTGACACAATTGATGGTCGCAATGAAGGAACAAAATGAAAATTGAGTTTTTTGTTGGATAGGAAATAGGTACACGTACTTAAGTCATAAGTGCAATTTTTAAGCTTATTTTGTGATACTGTTTGTCCATTATAAATAAACCTAAACTCTTGGTAAAGAAATTTAAAACTACTTTAACTTATTTTTCTCACATTTCAGGAGGCTCCTACGGGCTCGTAGGTAATTGTTTACATTATCTATATGGTTAATCCGGCACTGAAAATATTTGATATAATAAAGGTATCGAAAGGAATATTGAATCAGTGGTATCGATATCAAAAATACATGTTATCGTAAGTTCTTATCTGCTTATTGTATACAATATTGTATGATTATCAATTTAAGCGTATTTTCGACTTAAATCTAATAAAATAAATTTTCTTTTCGGAGCCTAAAAAAGACGGAAAAAAAATATATTATTGAAAACTATCTATTGGTATTTTGACTCTTCTACGCCCTCTAGGCCTCTGTTGACATCATAGCCTAAAGAATTCCCACACAACTTCTTTCCTATTTTCATAATCATTGCTTTTTACAGTCACCATGGATACTATGGATAGGTTGGAGATAAAACTGCAGTGATATAAAACTCAGGTATATCTATTTTATTAATTTATATAACTTCTTCAACCTTGAGATGAAAATATCGAAAAAATGTTTCGATATTTATAGTATCGATAATTTTTTATTATATCAAGATAGTAGTTAGATAATTCGAAAAAATATATATCGATATTTCAATATATCGATATTTTAAATCTTTTAAAAGGACAAACACATATCCGGAAACAAAATAATCGTCGCATCGGCGCGCCCGGCACCAATCTTAACTTGTTATCGAAAAAAATGTTATTCATATAGATAAAAATATTATAGCCATTTAAAATAGATTAAAAGATTTTTTTTTTAAAATGTAAGGGGCCTAGCAAAAAGTTGTATCGGGGCGCCGGAACCTATATATATATATATATATATATATATATATATATATATATATATATATATATATATATATATATATATATATATATATATATATATATATATATATATATATATATATATATATATATATATATATATATGTGTGTATAATTATTTACCAAATAAGAAAGTTAAACCAATTTTATTTTTACTGTTTTACATTCATTTCATAAACATCATTTTTTGCCAACCTTTCTTCCTTTCTCGCCCTAATAATGCATTATGATTTTGGGAAGGAATTATTTTTTTTATTATACTGCTTGGGTTATTTTTGTAATACACCAATATTTTAACATGATTTTTTTTGCCAGTTACAAAAAAATGGAATATTTGTCGAATAATTTAGAATCCGTAATAAAACATTAAACGATTTCAAGTATTGCTGACACCATATTCCAACCATTTCCGTTCTGTGTAGGTTGTCTATCTGTCTGGAAATCACAGCTCGCACTTGAGATTAGGCCTGTTCTTGCTTTTATTACACACAAAGCATGAATTATGCATTTTAAAATTAATTTTGTCTAGCAACATGTGAAAAAACGAAAAAGAAAAAAAACATGGATTGAACACCTCCTATAAGGTAGTATAAAATTGATGTCAGCATAATATCTCGGTGTGAGCAAAATAAATATTTAAAGTAAATTTATGATGTAAAGTGGGTCAGTTGATTTTGCCGAAAAAGTTGCTCTAATATCCCATGAATATATATATATCTACCTTAAATACGTGCCATTTCAGTTTCGTACGACTTTTCGTTTTTGAGCTAGGTTGTTCACATACCCATATACATTCAGACACAGACCATTTTGCGACATTTGGACTCAGGAGACCTTAAACCGTATATTTCCGTTGAAAACTCCAATTCGAAAATGTACACGATCGAAATACTCCCCCTTACTATATATTTCATATATTGATATGGGCAAGTAAAAAATTAAACCGATTTTAATTTCAAAATGTATTGTTTGTTTCATTTAGTTAATCCTGTTATATTTTTATTTCGTTGCTAGGTACTAAATTGTTAATGTAGGTACTGAATAGCTCAAGTGAGCTTTTGCATGTTATCAGAATTTTAAAATTTCTAAATTTTGTTTGATTTCCTGTTTTAAATGAACATTATAAAAACAATATCAATATAATAAATAAATAACTTAATTATATCGCTCCAGAAATATCAATATTATAAAAATAATATCTTAATTATATCGGGGCAGAAATATCTATACTATAAAACATTATTGTAATTATATAGCCACAGAAATATCGATATTATAAAAACACTATCTTATTTTTATCGTCCCAGAAATATCGATATTATAAAATATATAATAGGGCAGTACCGGCTCTAGAGGTTCCGGCGCCCCGATACAACTTTTTGCTAGGCACCCTTACATTTAAAAAAAAAATCTTTTAATCTATTTTAAATGGCTATAATATTTTTACCTATATGAATAACATTTTTTTCGATAAAAAGTTTAGATTGGTGCTCCCCCATTGGAGGGCGCGCCGATGCGATGATTATTTTGCTTCCGGATATGTGTTTGTCCCTTTAAAAGATTTAAAATATCGATGCTGGATTTATTGAAATATCGATATATATTTTTCGATATATCGAACTACTATCTTGATATAATAAAAAACTATCGGTACTATAAATATCGAAACATTTTTTCGATGTTCACATCTCAAGGTTGAAGAACTCTAATTAGTTATATAAACTAATAAAATAGATATACCTGAGTTTTATATCACTGCAGTTTTATCTCCAACCTATCCATGGTAACCATGGTGACTGTAAAAAGCAACGATTATGAAAATAGAAAAGAAGTTGTGTGGGAATTCTTTAGGCTATGATGTCAACAGAGGCCTAGAGGGCGTAGAAGAGTCAAAATACCAATAGATAGTTTTCAATAACATATTTTTTTCCGTCTTTTTTAGGCTCCGAAAAGAAAATTTATTTTATTAGATTTTAAGTCGAAAAATACGCTTAAATTGATAATCATACAATATTGTATATAATAAGCAGATAAGAACTTACGATAACATGTATTTTTGAAATCGATACCACTGATTCAATATTCCTTTCGATACCTTTATTACATCAAATATTTTCAGTGCCGGATTAACCTTATAGGTAATGTAAGCAATTATCTACGAGCACGTAGGAGCCTCCTGACATGTGAGAAAAATAAGTTAAAGTAGTTTTAAATTTCTTTACCAAGAGTTTAGGTTTATTTATAAAGGACAAACAGTATCACAAAATAAGCTTATAAATTGCACTTATGACGTAAGTACGTGTACCTATTTCCTATCCAACATAAAACTCAATTTTCATTTTGTTCCGTCATTGCGACCATCAATTTTTCAATGTTTATAGTGTTTCAAATTTACACTTTTATAATTGTATTATGCAGAATATTTTGTATTTAATACAAAGAGATGTGTACAAATGTGTCACAACTTTTCATATGGCGTTACCCATATGTCAAGTTATATCAACATCCACTTTTCTACACAAAAAAACCTTCCTTAGGCTCTAAATAACAATAATAAGATGTTTGGTCTAAATTAGTTTAGCTGTTTTTCTATGAAAAATGTCTAGGTTTTTGATTCTTCACCATTTTGTTTTAATACGGTGGATGTTAGGTTGCTATTGCTTAAAACCTACTTACAGCTCTATACAACAAAGCAAAAAGTATCGTCGAATTCCGTTGAGCGGTTTTCACATTAAAACTGGACAAAAACCGTAACTGATAGACTAATAATTTAAAAGTATTATTTTATTCATAAGATTCCAAAAGTCATTTCTAATTCCGCCAATAGAAATCAGGTTTCACTTACTGATATAGATTCGATAGATAGATGATTGCTATTGGGCTTTGAATTGAGGTAGGTGACATGTGCAGGTCTCTAATGAATAATCAAGGCTGGCTATAACTGGAAACTGCTACTGATTGATCCATATCAGCTCTATGTTAGAATTTTCGAACAATTTTATTGTTAGATATTGAAAAAGAAAATTATTGCCCATGAAGGGCATACAATTCAGTACGTAATCCAAAAGTATGCATGAAATTGATGTGGTTAACACTAGCACTTAAACACACAGGGTTATCCACAACCCATTTAAGGATGAAGTACTTATCCAGATGTGCCCAAGGAGAGTTTTCTTACCGCAGACTCGACCCTAAGCTGAAAGAACAGAAAAACATTTTTAAACAGGCTTGAACCAAGACTGAAAGGTTAGGATTTTAGGAATCCTTTGCCTAACCTTCTTAGCTATTCCAATCCACATCTAGTAATAATTGTTTACAATTGCCGAAGTGTAATTAATCATTTATACAAGACTGCATTGATATCATACTATAATATAAAAGGATATACGTTTTTCGTTAGTAACTACTAACCGCGAAAACTACTGTAGGAATCTTTGCCAAGTTTTAACTAAATCATGTTCATGGTCTCCTGAAGATTCATAAATAATAACATCTATGGATTTCACATTAAAGTGCTATAGAAAATTGATCAATACATTACCAAGAGAAAAATTTTCCAACTCGCGTACGTGTCGGAGCCATGACAACAGCCTCATACCCATGGAAGCAAGTTGGCAACAAACACTTTTTAATAAGTGTGAAATTATTGAACGAAAACGTAATTCTGTGAATAAAATTAAAGAGTAAGAAAAAAATTAATTGAGAAAATGTGAAACATATTTGAGTGAAGCAGTACTGCCGTTTAGACAATAATACTATGGTTGTGACCCTGTTCCTTGAAAATATTTGCAACAAATATAATTTACAGGTTAATTTGTATTTTAGGGGGTTAATAACCTTAAAAATACGGGTATACAATATCAAAGATCATTGCAATGAACTTAAAATTGAATAAAATAGTAATTACAATTTATCTGGTCCAAAACATAAAAGTAATAATGTGTATATAAAAATATAACTGTAATTAAATACAATAATTGATATCAAACTTTCAATTGTGTTCGTTTTATCCATATACAAGTCTAAATCTAGCAATAGCGAAGCTATTTCATTACCGGGTCAGCTATTTCAGAAACTAACATGAACTAACATTTGTCAGATAATGAATTGTACTAAGGAAAAGATATATAGCCATTTTTTTCCCGATCAATAGATTTTAACAACCTTAATTCTTCTTTAATACTATAATGGAAGCCAGACCGGAGCTAAAGCCTAAAGGATCGTGATCCAATTCGCGGACTATATTATCTACCATAACACACTTTTAGTAATCCCTTCATCAAATAACCATCTGATTTTTCGTTTTCCTCTTTAATAAAATTCTAAGCTTAGTTCGGTTTTGATTTCTCAACTGTTTCCTTACAGAAAGCAGATCTTTCAATAAGAACATGAAAGTTTCAGGATTATAAGGTTGAAATATTTTAGTGTGAAAAGGATTAATCTATTGTTTGTTGAGCAGAGTCTTAATTTAGTAATAACTTTTCATCACTCTTAATATGTCTTTTTCAAAACATATTTGTATATATTCTTTGTTTTCTTGGAAGTAAGCATCCAATTTTATTGGGTGCTGCACTGTGGTTGAACATAGACTTTTTTCTGGAAAAAAAATCTGTCAAGCACGATCTATAAACCACAGAAAAATAATTTTTATACCATCTTGATCGCAATGGAATTTGGATTTAGATGAACACTTTCAATAGCGAGCTAAATTTTGAGATGTCTATTCCGGAAAGAAAAACTGACATTGTTTCTCATCTTTATAAAATACCTAAATAAAAGATATTTTGTGATTTTGCGTAGAGATGGAGGGTTGACATCCTATTTTGGATTAAAAACCAAAAACTCAAACGTATTCAGGTTCTAAATAAGATGAAATTTCGAGTTTTTGACTTAAAGTAAATAAAAACTAAACGAGTTTTTTTTTCTTTTTCTACAACCAATTATTAGGCCGAAGTGATAAATTTAACTATTATTCAAAGATTTACTAACTTATATATTAATATATATATATATATATATATATATATATATATATATATATATATATATATATATATATATATATATATATATAACCAATAAACAAATGACAATAGTAATTCCATTTTCAACATCAAATTGTGCACACAGACGCAGTCGGACGCAGCTGGATCTTTTCTAAAATTTCAATAGGAGTCATACTTTAATAAAAAAAGTAGATTTTAAACTTACAGTTGTCTGCGCCCAGAAGATATATACTAACAAAAAAAATTATTTTGGATTTTTCTGATAATGATTCGGGATGTTAGTTTTAGTTAAAAAAACAATAAATTTTCATTTTTTTTCTGACTCAATATATTGCATGATATAACTGTTGTTGATTACAAAGAAAATCGTACCAAAAAAAAAAAAATGTGAATAGCTCTAATATTATTAATATCGACAATTTTTTCTTTAAATTCAAACATTTTTCCACCATTGCATTTGAAAGGCTCGTTATGGGTGTAAACATTTAAAATTTCCCGATTAAATTGGTGAAATAATTGAGATAACTAATCTATTTATTAATGGTGAAAAAAAAGTATTTTTCCAATAACTTGCAAAAATAGGTTTTTTCCGCATTCCAACCACTGTGCGCTGTAGCAAACTTGGCTTCCTTTTTCAATATTTATATATAAACTGCATATTTTTTAAAAATTGTATTGAATCCAGATATCGAATAAAAAAAAAATCCCGTCCGTCCGCCGTTCACCATACGGCGTATGGTGTCTCCAAGACTACTGGACCGATTTTCTTGAGATTCGGCAACAAAGTCACACCTGAGCCTCGAAACTCGACATTACCATCTGTCTGCTTGTTTCAAAATGGCGGCCGATTAGAGATTTTAGAGAAATAGACCATTTTATTTGGTTTTTGTTATGATGAATCAAAAGATGATTAAATTCTCTTCCAAAGCAAAAAAAAAAAAAAAATAGTAATTTAAATAGGACCAGTATTAGCTTAGATATAGAGTAATGAACTTCGTAGACTAATTCTCTGCCGCTACATGTCATCGTGACCTTAGGCTTCCTGAACCATCAATTGCAGGCTTCTAACTTCCTGGCATCTCTTTACTTCATCTTTCCTTTAATTATTTCTGCACTTCGTTTACCTTCTAGGTCTTTCCTTTTTCTTTTCCCACCGAAGTGCAAATCCAATATTTTCCTCTGTTCTATTTTACCCTCTGATTATATGTCCCAGCCATCTCAGCCTACTTCCATTGATACAGTTTCTTCTTGATACTCCGAGTTCGGCTCTCTCACGGCGATCTTCTTGGGACATGTTACAAATTTCTGCTCCATAAGTGCCTGCTGCTTTATTTCCTTTCTGACCTTGATAAATATATTTTATAAAGTATTCTGCACATGTTCCTTTCCCGAAACACTCCAAATGCTCATTTGAAAAATAATCTAATTATCTAAGCTGTAACCCAAAGCAATACGGAAAGTCCTGTGAACTGGCAGAGCAGATATTTTTGAAATATTACTATTTGAAAATAATAAACCATTGTGTAATAATTTGTAGCGTTTTAGTTATATACATTTAAAGTTTCCTAGTTTCCTTTTTCTTTTTAAATCTACACTTATTTTTGGATTAAGCCACATATAAAACCCTAAAAATTTTAAAAATTGTGATGTTTTATACTTGATTATAAATAATTCATACTAATACGACAAAATATAGTTATATTTTTATTTCAAACAAAAAAAGTTACTATTTTTTGTTTTAATTATTCATCCCACTGCACTTAAATTTAACATTAATAATATATCTGTGGCTCAGTGCAACAACAATTCATCCCAAAATTTCACATATTCGGTAATGAATGAGCTATTAGGAAATGAATTTTTTGTTTTTCTCGCCTTAACATATACCTATTATTACTGAAAAGCACATTTTATTTTTTTCAAAAGATAATGTATTTAATATATGCAAATAACTGATTTCTTGCTAAGAATATTGATATTTTGAATGCGGCATTTGCATTTTTATTTTAAGTGTGTATTTACCGAATCACTATCTTCCATTCTGTAAATCCAGATAGGTTTTGATAAAGGCTGCCAATTTATACTAGATACTCATGTTTATGGATTCTAAAACATTTTTTTTATTCAGAATAATATCTATATCTTAGAATTAAGCATTTGTTTATTATTCATAACTAACAAACTTAGAATTAAGTTATTTGCCATAGAAAAAATCCGTGAGCAGTAGAACTCCATCACTAAAGTAGTATTTTCACTTTAAAAAAAAATATTATAAAACCGGGAGAATAAGAACAAAGTTCAGAACCACAAAAGACAGTTCCCTATCATACCGAAATTTATCCATATTTTTATTATATGGTGCTGCCTCTCCGCTGACCTTCGATACCGAAAACCCTTCATACCGAATTTCAGCTCATCTTTTGTTTTATAGGTATTTGGAGGGGTTTTAAAGGCGTACAAATGTTTTAAAAAATCGGAAAATCCGGAGGGAAGTGGGAGAGCCAAGTTGAGGCTCCCTATAGATACTTCTTTAACACCAACCCAATTCTCAGACAAATGTTCAGCCCTATAAACTAATATGGTGGAGCTGTACAGATGCGCAAAACTTTAAAAACGCCGAAATTTCAGGTAAACATACCGACTGAAATTTACCCATTCTTTAATGATATCGTTCTGCATGGAAGAAAGTCTTACATACCGAATTTCAGCTCATTTGACCCAAATAGAGCCGCTGGAGGTGCTCTAATGTATTGGAAAAAAAATATACATATATCAGACATCTCCAAAACTTCCATAATCTTGCTCTAAGGGTTATATAACGGACAGAAAGCGCAATACCGCTGCTCACCGCCGACCTTCGACCCGCTGCAATAGTCCATTTTTTTCGAAAAAAATACGACTAAAAATGAATTAAAAACTATGTAGTTGGAAGTTTGTATGGAATCTAATTTCGAGTATTCGAAAGAGATAAACTAAAAGAATCGGGAAAAACATGGATTATAAACATGTAGTGTCATAAAATATTCTAACTTACAAAAATTAATTGATTAAAAAGAAATTTAAAATTCTAATATATCCGAGTTTATATCGGCGGTCAACTTCACAGATGTTGAAAGTACCACTTAGAGATTGTCTAATCAACATTACATATCTTTTTGAAACTGGAGTTATAATAACATCGAAGTAGTCTAATCAATAAAAACCAAAGATAATTAATAAACAAGAAATTACAGGATGCGGTCAAATCTTAAATCTTTTTTTACTCGAAAGAATAAAATTTGAACTTACATCTGTGAGGTAGACCATTGATAGAAATGACGTCTGTTACGCAATGTCGTATTATGAAGTTAAGACTTGCCCGAGTTTCCAATAAAACAAATAGAAAGTACAAAATTTATAAAACGAATCCGTCGATTACATTGACCGACGGACATGTTTTGGAAGAGCTGGAAATGAGGTCTCTCATTACGAAAGCGAGTTTCAATAGATTGAAAGTTAATAGCATCGTCTTCTACAGACCTTTCTTTTTATTTTTTGCATGGATCTATTGTTTAAATATAGTCAGACGTATTTTACTTTGTGTCTTATAAATAACCAAAGTTAGAAAATATATCCCATCAAACAATAGCGTTCTACACATGCTAATTTGAACTAGTTATAAATTAAGTAAGGCATCAGTTGAATTTCGGTGCCTTCGCAGTCATTATCGATCTGGATGTTAATTCTAACTGAAATATAGTGGATGCCAATATAATAAAACGATGATTTACATACGACATTTTATGGCTACAAGAAAGAAGACATAGGAAAAAATCTAAATCTCTGTTTTTCGCCATTAAAAATGTTTCAGAAGTATAACACATATAGTAAACAGTTTCTGCTGCTATTGAGCTTTCTAAGCTGAATTAAGTAGTTCAACAATTGTAGCTCTGAAGAACGCATTATATATAAATAGATTGATAACAATACGATTCTGTATAATTTAGAAATATATTTTTAGTAAAACAACTGTAATGATTCCCATTTTGGAATAGTCTATCTCTTATCATGAAAAATATTCGAGGATGAAGTATTTAATATACAAGGTGTCCCGTAAGCCACGAGAAATAATTGCTTTTGTTGAATGCACTCAAATTCAAAAATTGATCACTCAGAAACTATTCAAGGTAATTAAGTTCCAATTGCAACATCATAAAATATACCAAATTTCTTTAAAGAAATATAATTTGGATTAACTAAACCCATTGTAAGTAGGATTTCGGGTGAACCAATAGCGAAAGGTTTTATTTTATTTTTTTAAATCATCTTGTGAATGTTTTTCTCAGCCGCCTGCTGGGCTACTTACAGGAAAATTACTTTTATTAAGCTTAAATTTCGTATAAATGAAGTCTAGGTTTCTTTTGCGATTGATTTAGAATGGATCCTGATTTTCCGAAACGTATGGTGTGGAATTAGGTTTCTCCGACAAATCAGTGTTTTTAGAACGAAATTGGTCAAATGCACTATGCATCTAGTCAATAAAATAACATGAAAATAAAAAGATTCTTCCAGAAATAAAACAAAACTTTACCAAAAGTCAGTCTCTGCTTTCTCCACCATATCGTCCAATTATTCTACGTCCTTTTCTAGGATTCCACCCACTTCGACCATTAAAATCCCCACTCAGGATTATGAATCTTTTTTTGGTCCTGCATTCGACTACAGTTCTTATCCGAGTAGGATACCTCCTTGTCCAGACTAATGAATTTTCTGTCGGTGCGTAGACTTGGATGAGAGAGACTTTTTCAATACTTAATTTTAGGTCAGCGATTATTATTCTTGAGGATATTGGTTCCCAGTCTTCCAGCTTACAAAATTCAGAGCAGGGCATATCAATTCCAACACCCTCTTTAGCAAACTTTTCCTTAGCCACTCTGGAACATGAAAGCATTCTCCAGTCTAATCTCTCCGTTCCCCTTCTTCTTAATCTCACTTATCCCGATTATGTCCAGTCTAAACTTCTTCATTTCCAGTGCAAGTTCGACTTCTTTTCCCATATACTTGTTCTTGAGTCCTTTTCCGTTCCAGGTCGTTTCCGTTTAGACAGTCTGATTCCGAAACCATTTTTATTTCTTTGAATCAAGGTTTCTCTCGATACAAATTCGGCCCTTTTTAATCAAGATAAATTGAAGTTTGTGAGAATACTTTTCAATAACCCTGACTTTTTCCAAAATCACAGACCACATACTAGAATACAGCATAAGCAGGGAAACGTATTCTGGTTTCATCATGTGGATACAGTGGGAGGACTGTACCGTCTTTGAACCAGCTAAGATTCGTATCATACTAGAGATCAATCAAAGTTAAGGGGCTTGGCCAAGTTAGCAGCCAAGGTACCGCCCTAGGCAACTGTAGACGCTCACCACAGCTTTAGATTGTATTTTCAGGTACAGAATGATGAAATGGACGGAAAAGTGCAACAGAAAACCAAAACTGGCCTCGAATCAGCCTGCTCTATACACTACTCTTCTTGCTCCCTCTGCACTGCTGAAGCTAGTGACGTGCAAGTCCACCAAAATCTCAAATATTTCTCAAAGAAATATCTCAATTCCTAATGTTATTGTAAAGCAAAATAGGTATCCGATAAAACTTTTATTTAATGAATGATTAACCAAAAGTAGTACATTAATTTAACAATAATGTATTCAAAGGAAAGTTCAATGTCGATAATAATTCGAAAATATTTGAAGTCTTGAATAAGTATTATGAGCTTTCCAACCGAGGCTTTTTTGATGTATAGATAGTATATAATCCAACCAACTCAAGGAAATCAGGCGGTTGTGCTTTATCTTAAAGCTCTGCTCTTGAAATCGATTCACACTTGCGCACCACTCGATCCCCTAAAACGATAAGCTCGTAAACATTATAACGGTGTAAAATTAAAGTAAATAGAGAAAAATCCAGTTTAAGCTACTCATTTATTAAAATTTGTAGTCAATGATTGATTTAATTTCGCAGTTTCATGGAAGTACTAAAATGTTAGCAATGATATTGCCTACATCTTTCATTTTAGGAATGCAATGGATTGTTTTATTTATTACATAAATACATTTATGAATATGGTTGCTTGTAAATTTAGGAATAATTTATGACTTAGGTAAAATAATAAATTACCAGATTTAAGACAAATAAAATGGATGATAAGCTGTAGCGTACATAACGCCAAAGCAATCAACGCGCAGCGCAATCATTTGGGCGCAGCGCTCAGGCGTGTACACAGAATTTTTTTCGAGGGATATAAATTTTTTTTCGACATTGGGTTTAATAAGAAGGAGGCAAGAAATCACTTAATTGTCTATAATTGTCAAATTGGGCGTAAGTTTTAAGGATATAAATGAGAATTGGATAAAAAATTAATATTAAAAATATTAATAGATATATCCTCCTGATTCCTCCATCTGCGTACGCCACTGGCAAGGCCTGTGGGAATATTTCCAGATATCTCATGGGTTTAGTTTATGGGGGGCGTAGTTTATAAAACATTTCAACAAAATGGAAAAAAAAAAAATCAGAATAATTATTTATTCATTTTGATTATGGTATTATTACATTTATTATTTAATTTTATTGGAATTATTATTTATAATGGTGAGGATAAAGATGTTAAGGATAATGTTTGTTATTTTTTCTAAAGGGGAGGGCAGAAAAGGGGCGCGTATAGGAAAGCCGCTTGCATTGAGGCGCAATAATCCTTAGTAACGCCCCTGATAACGAGATGACCTAATGAATTATTTCACTATACATTTAATTATCAAATGATAAATAATATTTTATTTTATACTGATTGACCCTAGCGAGAAATATTACTTAAAATGTAATACGTTAAGTATTTTATGTAATCTGCTATAATGGTTTTGGATTAGTTTATAATAATTATTATAAATTATAATATAGTAATAATAATTAATAATAATAATAGTGTAACTAAATATCTAAGCATTTGATAAAGTTAAAATAAATCAACAAATGAGCGTGCGATCTTAGAATCGAGAGTATTTTCATAATTAATACCTTCCATAATCTAACAATGGACCTCAATACCGATGATATTCGGAATGTTAAAATAAATCGATAGGTGAGCGAGGTATCTTAAAATCGATATGATTTTTATAATCCGCACCTTCGATAAACCAAGATTGGACTTCAATATCGAGAATATTTGAAAAAACTTCATATTCAAATAGAGATTATGAAAATTTAACATAGACTTTTTACAATTCGCCCGGAATAAAACAAGTTGAAATTAGCACTTAACATCAGTTATCTAATAAATGATAAAAAAAAAAAAAAAAAAAAAAAAAATTATAAAAAAAAAATATCATAAGTATATGGCTACATTATTTCATAAGTCATTATTGAAAATAAAACAATAAATTTTAAATAAAAAAAGAAATAAAATAGAATCAATTCAACTCCGGTTGGGTTCTAATTGAAATGGATTAAGTTACTTTTGAAATGGAAGATATAATTATTGGGAAACCTTTATAATTTAGTTTAAATCAGATTAATGACAATTATTTCATAATGCAAACTCTTTTTTCTGAATAGATAGAATAATAACTACCTATAAATAGTTAACTCCTAGTGTGTACTTCTGGGTCTGTACTCTGTCTACTGCTGGAATTTTAGTGTCAATTACTGGGGTATAAAAACCATTTTCAATTTTCTAGTTTTAAAATTTAAATGTTAGTATTTTTTTTTTAATACCGTGTTATTTCAGATATTAGCTGATTAATCTTTCGGAACGGCCAAAATAATTTTCTAGTAATATATTTATATATTTCCTAAATATATAGGGGAGATCCTGCCTTAAAGTGTCTACTACTTTTGCCTTTATCCTGCTAAATTGTAGCAACGTCTCTACTTGTAGCTTATATAATTAAATAATATAACATAAATATTAATTTTCGTTTGTATATATCTTATATTGTATTTTAATATTTAACGTTTCAATTACGTAAATAATTAAATTTATGATAAAGTAATATAGAGTTTCATTTTAAACATACTCCTACCAATAAATATTTTATTTATATACAATACATATACAATATACAATTTATTACAAATTAAAAGATTTGTCTTTAAGAAATAGCTCTTAGGGCGCCTAGCAGAAAGTTGCATTAGGATGCCGGAACCCGTAGGTACTTAATGATATTTTTCATAGATAATTTATAGGTACATAACGAGAAAAGCAAACTATGATCAATTAAGTGTGCCAAATAGATTCATGTTATACAACGTTTTCATTTCGAAAAATATATATAAAATGATATCGGTTCTGACTATAGGGTATAGGTTATGCTATTTTGTGTGTCATAATGCTAACTGAAATTTGGAAGGCTGAATCATAGGTCAAATGTTCCTGATTTTGATTAGTGAATCACAGTTGTTTATAGAACATGTTATCTATCATTATGGGTACCACCAGTTGTTTAAATTAGGTATATAATAGTTTATCATTTATAAACGTGATAGTGAAACACATTTCAATCTACCTACTAAATATTATTGTATGGAATAATTCGATAATTTTATGAATAGTATGTATTTGTAATGAAACTTTATTTTTCAGTTTCATTTATCCGGAACTTTATATAATAATGATTTTTACTTTTGCATACATTCCAGAAATATGTGCTGCGTTATCAATAGACTGGTGGTTGGAGTTACCATCTTATCAGTTAGGACTGTGAGTTGCTAGTCACTCTTGAACGTTTCCTTCGCGACTTCAACTTCTATCAGCAAAACAGCTTTTGTCGGTATGATAAATATATCGATTCCAATGACTCATCAAAACTCTTATAATTTCGGATGCTCAACAACTTTACAGCACACATCACCAGAAAAATGTAATGACTAGATAACATAAGTTAATATTACTCATCATCCAAATGAAGAACTAAGGCTACGGGGATTAATCGCAACCAATCACCTGTCTAGAACATAAAGGTATTCTGAGGAAGTCTCTTATTAAATTAGGTTTAACCGAATTAGAAACTAAAGAATAGGAAAGAAACTGTTCGGGAAAGAACTATTGTGGTTCTGAAATGTAAGAAGAATATTATATTTTCATACGGTCATTATATTTCCAAAAAATCACTCGGGAATCAAAAACAGGGAGAAAACGACTAAGAAATAAATTAAAATACCTCAAAAGGGGCAGATACAGGATACAGAAACAGATCTGGCAAGGAAGAGAGCTTACTCCAAGTTACCTTAAGGGATTGACACAAGACAGAGTGTCTAAGTAATGATTCCAGAGGTAAAAAAATAAGCACAATGATTACTTTATTAATATTTCCTAAATATAGAAATCATTGTCTGGTGTAAAAGTAATCAGAAGATGGTAGACATCATTGGCTAGTAGATATTATATTTTATTGTATAGTAGATATTTTACACTTGTGAAAAAATAAGGAAAAATACCTGGAAACACGCAAGCGTCCTTCCAGGTCTTTGTAGCTGCATGCCGTGTGGATAATCACAATAAATGCTAAAAATAGACTGAAGGTGAGTGATAGTGGAGGATGATAGCATCGGTGTATTTTTCGCTTTCCGCAAATCAAACGCCCTTAGTATAGGAGGTTAGTTAGGTGTAGGATCTAGGGAGACCTCACAACGTGCGGCCGCGGGCTAAATATGGATTAAATAGTCGGTTAATATTTGTATTTCTCTGATAATAATAATAAATTCAGATTTTTTATAGCAATCACTTTCAGCATGTTTCATTGTCTTAAAAATATTTATATTAGAGCTGTTTATAATGACAATTTCGCTAACTTGAATATTAGCAGATTGCAGCTATCTCGAACACTGGTCTGTTTCTTAAATTTTAAATAAATGTGAAAAATAAATTGCACCAGGGCAATATTTTTGAAAAAGCTTATCAATAACTTCATTGAGCACATTCATTGCGAAACGATTTGGGTAATGAACATGGTATTCTGTACATTTGAGTTACAAATGCGAGTAAAATGTTTTTGTTTGGCAAATGTCAAATTTTTTATTCGATTACGGGGCCCGGTCCTGCCTCAGGTTGGACGAGAAGTCGGTTTTCATCCCAGTCAGCGGAATTTCACTTAATACTTAACTGGTCTTAGAAGCAAGTATCCTGTGAAGATGTGATGCTTTTTTTTATTGATTCCTTAAGAATGTTTTATCAATTTTTTTTCGGTATGAATAGTAGCATACCAAAAGTGGTCTGGTTTCCTTTCTTGTGAATATAAAAAATTGGATTAGGGCAGCGTTTTTAAATGCTTGAATGCAATATCATAAACGGGTACATCTGTTGTAGGTATATTATTTTAAATATACTAAATAAAAGCATAAATCTATGTCAGTTAACAGATTCTTTTATTTTTGCTTTAGGTGTGACACTGAATACTGAGAATGGCTTAGTCACGCCGCACAGTGGTTTGAATTCTACAATCATGTTGCAAAAACTCCTACCGCGCTTGTTATTTGATGCTCTGACATTAATTTTGATTTAATTTTATTAAATTTTTTTATACCTATTTACGATACTAAATATTTTATTTTATTCAATTATTTATTATTATGATGAATAATTAATTTTATTTAATTATATAAAAATAAGTTAATGGAATTAATTATTATTATTATTTTTTTAAATAATCTTAAGAATTTAAATCGCATGATTAACAGCGCTACTAAATCATCATTAGAGAATTTTTTTTTTCATTTTTAAATAAATAATTTAATTTTCTATATTTAAGATAAACTTTCTCTTTTACATAAAGAGAAACAAAATTAAAATCTGGTGCGCGCATCACATAAGTTTCACTTAACTCCTTATTTGAAATAAATTTTTAAAGTTTCCATTTATTTCCAAGGAAATTTCATTTAGTTCCCATGCCATATTTAGCTTTCATTAAATGATACAAAATTATTAATTATTATTTACAATAATCACTAATGTTTATGCGTTTTTCGTCACTCTTCACTACCAACTACAACTTTATATATTAAATATTATTTTTTCTAAAATATTTAGCTTTCCAACGGTATATTATATTGTGGTGAGCAAAAAAAAATGACCGTGTCAAGCGTTAAAATGAAGTTAATTTTTTTCTTGCATCTCTGTTAATTCTAATGTTGTTGTTATTGGTATCTTTTTAATCCTAATACAATACTGAATCATTTAGTAAACATTATGCCTCTCTGTGAGGCTCAGTACTTGTTTGCCATTCTTTCAATAAAAATGACGTTGAGGTGTGAAATTCAATATTCTGCGATATCAATGGGAAAGAAAATTTTCAGCCGCCGCGTTTGATACGGGAAGTTGAAGAGGAATCTAACCTTAAGGGGAAAACATTTCAAAGATGGAACAGGTAAAAATTAGAGTAGAAAACTTTTTCCTGTCGAAACTTGTACCGAGTGAGTATATACTGGGTGAGTGAGGCAGGGAATCGAACAGCTCTGGCTCCTTGATGGCAACTAACCATAGAACATAACGGACTACACCGAAATTTCAAAGACATTTTAAATAAGAAAAAAAGTAACTTTATTTTAACCCTATTTACGGTATTTTTTTTTTACTGACCAATACATATATATTTCTACTCGTATTTCTGGAAATTCGTTTTTATTCTGTGAAAATATTTTTCATTTCTTTCTCCTTTAGTTAAATAACAAATTTTTTCATAGTTTATACTTGTCCATTTTTGATTACATTAAAGGTACATTAGAGGAAGCCATTTTGATAATTCGGCATTTAAGTCCTGCCAGATTATTTCAATGAGGATAAAACTTAACTGATATTAAAGACTATTTAATTGTACAATATTATAACGAGTTTCATCAAAATCGTTAGAGCCGTTTTCGAGAAAATTGTAAAAAAGTGTAAACTCAATTATGCAAAGTGCCACTTCCGGTAAATCAATTTTAGCAAAAATGTTGCTGGAACATCCCAATCATATACCTATCTTAAATAAGCCATGGCACTTCCGGTAAATCCAATACGCGTTATCTTTATTAATAATGGTCCGATTTCGATGATTTGTTTTTTTATTTTGTAGGCAATTTTATTACCTTTCATATGATAAAAAATGCTTACTTTTTGAGTTATACGAAAATAAAATTTTCTTTTCGTTACAACCTTTTTCCACTGCATTTTCTCGGTGAGGTATTAAATATATACAAAGTTAAAGGGCTTTTCGTTTCTGAACTAGGCTGTTCAGACTCACACACACGCACACGCGCCTCCGCACGCACTCGCGCACGCACGCACACACACGCACAGACCATTTTGTGAGACTTGATTATTTGGACTCAGGATATCTTAAAATGCGTATTTCCGTTGAAAACTCGAATTCGAAATTTTTCACGATCGCGATACTTTCCCTCACTATATATTTCATGTAGAGGTAAGTGAAAGTAATGATATGATAATAATTATTTGTTACTTACTACGAAACAAAAATTATATCTAATATATTACTCGAGAACACTCTAATTTATATTTTTATAAATTTAAATAAATTATAATATTGAATATCTCATAGAATTCGCAAGATTGGAATCGTCCATTGTGGTGCTCCCTTCCTTAAATTTAAAGATATGACATTTTTTCGGGCATCATTTAATATTACTTACGGTGTGCTTTTGGTATATTTTAAATGAGCTTAGCAAAAAAATATCTTTTCACAGAAATTGACTCGTGATGCTAAAGGAACGGACAAGTCGGGAATCTGTGACCGATTGCGATATAACAAATCATCCCAAAATCAAACCAATCTCATCAATAAGTCACTTACATCCTAATGAAATCCAAAAGTGAGGACAGCTTAAAAAAAAAGCTCGTTTTTTCGATGGGAGAATTCAGATTATTGTGCGCAGAGACTATCAAAGATTGGAAACCAATAATGTAAAGAAACAAGATTGAAGTGTATTAGTGTGAAATATTATTATTATTATTATTTTCAGTTTTATCTTTCTATTTTTGAACCAATGATATCAAACCAAACAAATGTATACTTTAACGGTTTAACAGGAGTACTTTAGATATGAATAAATAGAAACTACGATTTCTGTGGAATGCATAGGTGATGTGAGAACTGAGTGGTTTTTGCGGTATAGCTGTCGGACCAGCAAAGCAGAGAGAATGGAAGAGAAAATGCCAATTTGCTTCCTGTTCTGCCCATCACGTAACACAGTTCATTTATTTTCGTTGGGGTTAGGAAAAAATATATATTACATAAAGCCAATGGAAATTCTTCAATAGAGTGGAATTTAAAATATTAGTTCTAAGTAGACTACATTACTTAAATAAACACTAACTATAGCCAGTTATTGGTTTAGATTATTAATATATGGATTAATAAGAGCGCTAAAAAGTTTATAAATGTTTTTATTTCTATGTATTTAAATACAGCCATAAAGAATCCCCAGCTATTTCATCACTTAATATATTGAACTTAAAAAAGTATACATTCCTTCATATTAAAAATACTCGTATATGATCAATACTATATTTTTATTTATTTATTGCCTCTACTCCAAGAGTAATTTTCCAAAGTATATTTAATTATATTCTATTGTAATATTTTATTTTATTAAAAAACTCAGTGCTCAGTGATACACTGCCTTCAACTTCCTCTAAAATCCCTTTTTTTTATTTCGGGAGGATTTAATATGAAGACTGATATCACTTAAATATCTATAACCGCCAAATTGGGCGTAAGTTTTAAGAATAAACATGAAAATCGGATCAACAACTATTACTCAAAATACAAACCTTATGTTGGTGGGTAAGTAAATCATATTTTTTATTTTGTACATTTCGGCTAGAGGGGAAATATCCCCCCGATCTCTCCCCCAGCGTACGCCATTGTACGTTTATCATCTTTACGTGTCAAACGAGCAGCATAGTCAGCCCTTTCGTTTCCTAATAAGCCAAACCAAATGCAGCGTAGTAATATAGCGAACAATCGTCTTTTCAGTAGTGGAGGCACATCATAGTCACTATCACCTTAAATTGTGAAAAACATAAGTCAGTGCTGCCATTTCCCATAGGCTGATAACATGCATAATGAGCTCATATGTCTGCCTTCTAATATCCACTGTCGTTTTCCCGAGGCCAGAGATAATTTTAATATAAGACAGTTAGTCAAACTGTATGACCTATTTATATGATGAAGTACAAAGGCGTGACCACGAAGAAGTTTTTATTAAAATAAAAACATTGTTATTCTCAGATAATCTCAAACCGTTATATACAAAATAAATGTGTTCTACGACGTTTACAAACTTTAAAACATAGATTAGTCTTTTTAGTTCAAAATAAAATTTGCTCCTCGGTTTCATTCCTCTATTTAAACTGAAAGTGTTTTCTATCAAAAGTTAATATGTTGATTTCTCAAAAACAAAGATTTTGTTGACGAATTAATATTCTACATCCAAAAACTATTCAGTTTATTTAAAATCTTAAATTTCCCCTTGTCACATAGATGTTACAAATCAATATTTTAAATAAAAATTTGCATTATCTCCTATGAGCTGCCCCCCTAATAATTTATAATAATTTATTTATATTTGATATAATTTTCCAGAAGTGGATATATTGACTTTTGATAGAAAACTTCTCAACTATTTCATCTAATTCGAAAGTATATAATACCTTTCATTAAATTTTAATTAATATTTTTTATTCTTATTTATGAATATTATTAATTAAATTAAATTTAAATTAATTTTATTCATATATTACATATCGAATGATAGTAGAAAAAAATCACTATGTCAAGAAAAAAAATCACTCATCACAAAAAATCACAATAATGCTACGTTCACGAAGATTGTCAAAAAATATGTCTTTTTTGATTTTGATTGATTGATTCAATTTTTAATGAATTCTTATGTAAGAATTCATTAAAAATTGAATTTTTCAATGCTAATAGAATTTCTTAACACGATAAATTATTGCCAGATGATTGTTAATTTTTCAAATGTGATAAATATCTATGCACAAGATAACGCAATGAGTAATTAGCTATTTTAATAGCAACAAGATTAGAGGTCACTCCTGAAGGTTGAAGTGAATTTGCACTAGTCCTAGAACTTTCTCGATGCACTTTGTATTATCTAACACCTAGGCTTTGATTTATGTACGTTTTTTATGATTTTCTTACTGTAAAAAGGCATTTTTACTGGCCTGTGGTATGTCCTGTGGTCATGTTTGCAACAAATCATCAAAACATGAAGAATTCTTTTATTATAAATCTGTGAATTGAATAAAATTATTATTATACCTTGCCTTCATTAGTTTCCTTGATTTTAATTTAAAACGTAGGCACCTTTTTCCAAAACATGCATATTACAATTTCAATCAATACAAACATATAAACATTAAAATTTAATACAGTAAAAGTTCTATATGACTAAAGAAACTTTGCAATATTAGTAGAGGAAATATAGGTTTTTGGGTGGAATTAATTCCCATAAAGGCGCGCTTTGGATGTTGGTAACTATTTTGACCTACTAAATGTCTAAAAAATCTGAGTGAACAAAATGCATTTTTTTTGGATGCCAGCTTGAATTTTTTTTTTAAATCATAAAAACCGTGTGTGTTAGCAAATTACAGAAAATTTCATACTAAAAACATTATATTGGTTTCAACAAATAAAAATAAATAACAAAATGGGGGACGTAAAAAATGAAAGCTTTCGCGGTATTGAAAATCATATATTTTTTTAAAATCAGAATGCGTTTTATTATACAGATGCATATGTATTTTATCAAGAATAATACTCCTAAATATACACCTGTACTGAGTGTAAAATGGGTTCTTTGACTGTAATATTGAGAAAACGTGTTAGTAGTGAACACAAGTGGAGAGCAGGGCATGGCTGGGAGTTCGCCGGGCAGAATGTAAATATGTCTATAATATATATGTAATATATATATGTAAATATGTATAATATAATATATATGTAAATATGTATGAATGTAATCTAGAATTTTTATTTATTTATTTTATTTTATTCCTTCTTCTTTTGTTAACAATGTATATTTATTTATCTCCAGTGTCCTTTATTTTATCAATTTATTTTTCTTTATATTTATTTTATTGTGTACATAGTTGTACATACAGTGTGAATGGGTACTTCAGCCCTAATATTCATTGCCTTTGAGTGTGGCAGCTTGTATTATGTCCAAATGACCAAATCTCGCAAAATGGTCTGTGTGTCTCTGTGTATGAGAACAGCCTAATGAAACGTCGCACGATACTCAAATTACGTATTTAAGGTAGGTATATGGCTATGATGTTACAGCAACTTTTTCGTCAAAATCAACTAACCTGAAGTGCCACTTTATATAATCGATTTTACACTTTTTTTTACAATTTTCTCGAAAACGGCTCTAATGATTTTGATGAAACTTGCCTAAATTATTCTTCATAAAGACCTTTAACGTTTCATATGTGTGGTACATCGCCGAGGAAATGCAGGAAAAAAAGTTGATGAAAATAATATTTTATTTGCGCATAGCTTAAAAAGTATGTATTTTACGGTAAATTATGTGGAGAATTGTATGAAAGTTAATTAAATTATCTAAAAAACAAAAAAAGAACCATCAAAATCGGACAAGTATTAGCAAAGATACAGCGCATCGGACTAACCGGAATTAGCTATTATATCATGAATTTTACACTTTTTTACATTTTTCTCGAAAACGGCTCGAACGATTTTAATGAAACTTGCCTAAATTATTCTTCATAAAGGCCCTTAACTTTTCATTTATGTAATAAATCACCGAGTAATAGCAGGGAAAAATTTATGATGAAAAGTATATTTTATTTGCGCATAGCATAAAAAGTATGTATTTTACGGTAAATTATGTGTAGAATGGTATGAAAGATAATTAAATTATCTAAAAAATAATAAAAGAATCATCAAAATCGGACCAGTATTAGCAAAGATACAGTGTATTTTACGAGGAGCACAAGACCCTACATGCGTAACAAAGCGCATCCGAAAGGAGACGGATGCGACCGAACCTCCGGGAGGTTGGGATGGGTGGGAGCCAATCTGTTGTAAACAATACGCTCTGTAATAAAGTAATTTAAGAATACAAAAGCGGAAATTAACTTAATAATTTCTACTTTCATATTATTTAATGGAAAGAAAATGTTTCCATGGAAACTAAACAGAAACTTTTAAAATATATTTGCTACTTGACAAAGTTAAAATATATAGGCAGTGTATAGAATTGTTGTACTAAAATTGTTTAAAAAACTTTTTTATTGTATTTAAGTGGGAGAAGATGCTGCTAAGTTTATTAGAAGCAGTGTTTATGTGAACTCTTTAAAATTATATTAAAAAGATAATTATTATAGGACGGTAAGGGAAAGTTGTGTGATGCGCGCACCGCACCAGATTTTTTTCAAGATGCGACCAAACGCATTTTACAATCTAAAATTTATCTAGATTTTTAGTAGGCATGTCAAAAACGCTGCAAGTTATTACACAATGGTTTATTATTTCCAAGTAATATATCTAGTCGTTCTATTCACAGGACTTTCCGTATTGCTTTGGTTTAGAGTTTATATAAATAGATTATCTTTTAAATGAGCATTTGGAGAGTTTCCGGAAAAGAATACTTTCAAAAGATATTAATCAAGCACCTATATTAACCAAGTAGGCACCTATGGAGCAGGAATTTCAGAAATGATGATCGCTGTGAAAGTTGCGAATCGATAGTGTTAAGAAGAAACTATGTCAATACAAGTAGGTTGAGATGATTAGGAAATGTAATCAGAGGGTAAACTGGTACAGAGAAAAATATTAGAAGTGCACTTCAGTGAGAAAAGAAAAATAAAAGACCAAGAAGCTAGAAAAAATAAAGAAAAAGGAACTGCAGAACTAATCCAAGGAAGTCGGAAGCCCATAAGTCAGGAGTTCTAGGGCCAAGATGACCTGCAGCGTCAGAGAATTAGTCTACGAAGTTCATTACGCTATAGTTCAGCTAATACTGGTACGATTTAAAGGATTTTTTTCTGAATTTTTAGAGAATTTCATCTTCTTTCGATTAATCATAATAAAAACCAAATAAAATGACCGAGTTAAGGGCTTATAAAATCTGTAATCGGTCGCCATTTTGAAACAAACAGACGGATGGTAATGTCGAGCTCCGAGGGTCAACCTGGGGTGACCTGTGACATTGGTGCCGAATCTCAAGAAGATCGGAGAAAAGCTCTGGACGGCGTACGGCGGATGGACGGATTTTTTTTTATTCGATATTTGGATTCTACGTATCTTGAAAGGTAAAACCTCAAACTTTGAGGGGAGGAGAGAGGGGTTAAAAAATGATTTTCCTTGGTCGATTACAAAGATCTATTATTGAAAATGACAAACCAAAATATACAAACAAAAAAATTCAAACCCTGTCTTTGTAGGAATTAGTTCCACCTATCATCTATTTCCTGCATATATCTCCTCTACTATATGCGCACTTAATCTCAGAAGTTTAAGTATGATAACACAAAAAATAAAATTTTTAGATTTGTTTTATAGTGCAATTAAAATTACATCGCTAATATACATTGCCTTCACAGAAAATTATTCTGCAAACAAAATATCAAAGGATAAAAAAATACAAGAATTATAATGAAAAATCTACCTTAACTTTTAAATGCAGTATTAAAAATACCTGACATTCTTTGAACAGAGCAGTTAATCTAATTAGATTGATCCTTTTTTTCCATCATGCGGATGTCAACTGACCAGTTAATCTATAGCTTTCGGACACCGTGATAGGAAGTAAGTGTTGGAACGCTGGAAATGGTTTTAATCTGTTCATTAGACGTCAGATAATACTAACCTATGTTTATTCCGTTCTAAGTGGTGAACAAAGGTGGGAGGTTCGGAATTTTTCAGTTTTTGGCCTACAACATTTAAACGGCACACCCTAGCGAAAACTTTATTCTACTATAAATTATAGAACAATAAATTTTCAGTAAAATAAGTACCTAAAACGTTGGATCTGGAATGACAGAAGAAACAAAATTGAAAATCGAAAAACATTTGGATCCCAGTTGAGACCAGAAAGGGATCTCAGAGTAAAATTTTGGAGAAGTTCTAAATATTTGTTCATTTTTGTTTTGTAGGGCACTGAGTACGAATTTAAACTTTGTTACCTAGATTTTTTCCCGGTAGTATAAAAAAACACATAAAAAACAATTTGTTTTGTGTTTTTGACATTTTGTAAATTTTTACGGCCCTATATCTCAGTAGATGTTTGGAATTTTAACTTTGTTACCTCGAATTTTTCCCGGAATTATAAAAAAAATAAAAGCACAAAAAATGAATTTCGAAATTACACCTCATAATTTCGAATTGCGCTCACTTAGAAAGAGAACATCTAAACTAAAAAATCCCCAGTCAAAATTGTAGGTAATTTACTCTTATTTAATCTATTATAAAATAAATATTTGAATTTATTCCAATAATACATGGTTATACAGTTTAGAATTCCTCTTCGATCACAATGAAGGCCTTATCAGAAAAGGAATCGAGGAATAAAGATTCCAAACGGTTATCGGACAGAAGAAAAGCAAAGTAAATGAGTTACTATGCTAAGCTAGATTTGTTTACTCAAAATAAAGTATATTGCTGTCGAAAATTATCGCATCATCTTTTATTCTAGATAAGGCGTTTCGCCGGTCTAAACAGAGTGAAAAAACTTCATTCAGGGCAGAGGTTTTAACAGGTTAATCCGGGTACTACAGGTGGATGGCGAGCCTCGGAGTGGTTTGTGGAACGGCCCGACAGCACCCTCCTGTATCTTTTTCTGAGAACTTATTGTTACAATTGTTTTATTTTTCACATTTTCTGAGGTTTGGGTGTTAATTAAAAATATTTAACAGCAGAGTACTGTGAAATTACCTCAAAATGTCCTTTTAAGCATCCTAATGTTGGATATTGGGGTGGGATTCGGCCACATATGTTTCAATATCTAGTTAGTGGTTCGCATACCTCTACGGATTGGGAACCACTGATTTAGGGGATGAGCAAAAACTTTTCTAAATCTCAGGTATAGAACGAATTATCCTATTTTTATAAAAGGTGAATATTGAAAAAAATGATCTCAAACTATATTTTTTATTTATTTCATATTTTAATTATATACATAAAAAAAGTTTAAACGCATATTTAATACGTTTTGGTTTACAATATTTGATCAGGAATCCTTAAACAAACTGGCAACGATGTTATTTCAGAAATCTATGTTTTTAGATCTTAAAATTTCTGCCAAAACGATTTATCTCTATCTTGAATTAACCTACACTAAATTTTAAGTTCAGAAATTTGGCCTCTGAATTATAAATTTATAAAATTATATAAATAATTTTTAAATCAAAATAAATCCTAACAAGTAGTTGAGAAAGCACGCATTCAACACGTACCGACATTTTTAAACCAACCTCCTCTACTTTTTTATCTGATACCATTTCTTTTCTTAATTGGGGACAATTAAGTAAAACAAAAAAACAACAAGAACATTGAAAATTAATTGTGATGTTTTAATCTTCACTTTTGATTTAACATTAGTTTTTGAAAACATTTAAATTAAGATTAGATCGTAACACCATCCCAGCTATCAAAAGAAATCGGCCATTTTTTATTATTTTTTTTTTTTAGGAATCAGATCAGAACGATTCCTTCACCGTCCATAATGAGCTGACTTTGCTCTATATTACATTTATTATAACACAATTTAAATAGGTCAGATATTTTACAGGTACAATGAAATACAATGAAAATTTTACCATAATTTGAACTTTAATAGTCATTATTTAAATATTTTTTTATTAATTTAAATTCTAAAAGACAATAAGAATACATAAACTTCTTACTGAAATAACAATAAAAAGATATAAATTACTGATAAAGGGAGTAATAATTATCATTCTTGCTAAAAGTTAAAGTAAATAGTTGATCGTTAGTTAACACCTTATTGATACTGTTATTACTAGGAGAACTAGTCCAGCAAGTGGTTCGTTCTTTGTATATCTTCTATATTTTTTTCAATTAAGTTATAACTTATATTTCTTTCTTTTGAGAAGATTGTTAAATTGAACGACTGTAGGAACTTCAGTCACGCAAGTGCTGTATAATCGCTTGGATTCTCTCCCTTCATTTTCTTATATAAAAGGAAATAATCATTAGAATACGTTACGCGTCATTAAAAATGAACACACACACACACACACATATACACATAAAAAATCTTAGATAATATTACAATATAATACCCACCGACCTGTAATACCTGCAAGGTACCTCTGACCGTGGAGCACATCCTGCTGGACCGCAAGACCCTTAAGGATGCAAGGCGACATTGCAACATCAACAACAGACTGGACATCGCTCTTGGTGACAGTGAAACTTGTGTTCAAAGTGTATTCAAGTTCTTAAAATAGTGTCAAATCTTTAACCTTATATAGTTCATTGAAATTGTGAAAAAGTGATTCCAAAAGAAATATCATACTATCATTATGGAAAAATTTAGTTGTTAAACATATCTATGTAGTAATGCTAATGACCCTCCATGGGTAGATGCATGTTTCACATTAAATAAATAAATTACAATATAAATAATTAGAGTGGAAGAAGAATCGCATTTGTAATCTGTATCACCGAACCATATCGACGTCGTTTTTTGAAAAAAGTGCGATGATCTCTGCATTATATTTTATATCATTTTTGATGCAAATTGATTAAGACCTTCAAGTTATTCCGGCTCAACAATTTCAACCAAAATTTAGTCTATTATTTTTATTGATATAAAGACTTATTTAGTAAATTTGAGATGTTTTACATTATATTTTAATATAATATTTTATGAATGTTTATTATGATCTTCAAGTAAAGTACCACTTCTGGTTAGCCAATTTAGACAAAAATGTATTATGCCACTTATATGAATAAATAAATCATATATACTAAATTTGAAATTTTTTGCATTATATTTTTGAATAATTTTTTATGAAAATCTATTAAGATCTTCAAGTAAAGTACCACATATGTATATACATGTGCGGAGATTTTGTTATTAGGCTTAATACTTTATACTGAAAAGATTGTAGTTTGTGCAAGCGCGTCTTTTTTGTAAGCCGTAAATCTGTGAGGCATGTGTCCATGTGAGTTTCAATGGGTATGTAAATGTATTTTTTCCCGAATTATTTTCAGTTTTGACGATTCGGAAAAAATAGTGTAAAGTAATTTCATTTGTTTGTTCTAATGTTCCAATTTCAGTCGTTTGTTCAATCAATCCTTTTGTTTTAACATTTGAGCCCAGCCATCCTTCGGTCGAATGTAAGTCCAAGAATTGTACTGTATCAATCTGAGGAATTTGTTGTTGCTGATATAAACTGGAGGACAGGTTTCTCGACGAAGTTTGATGTTATATGCTTAAAAAAAAAAGTTGCCAATTATTACATTATGGTTTATTATTTGCAAATTTTTATATACACATTGAAAAAAAAATTTTTTTTAAAAGGTTTTGATATAATGATTCCAAAATACTATATATTTTTTCTTTATTTTCATCAATGACCATGATATGGGCACATTAAACCATTAATTGGACGCCATTTTGAAACTAAATGGCGGTATTAAACACCTGAGGACGACCTCTGACTTTGATGCCAAATCTAAAAAAAGTCGGTCTAATATTCTCAGAGAAAGCTGGGGACGTACGGATTTTTTCTTTTTATTCGATTTTTGGACTCTAAGTATCTTTAAATGTAAAATCTAAAATTTTATAAAGTTTCATTATTGAAAGTAATAATTTTATAAAGGGTCATTATTGAAAGTAATAAACCAAAACATATTTCAATAAATTGTTTTACTGTCCGACTGTAGATTAATATGTATAGTAATATGTAAGAAAGATGTCAATAGATGTAAAAAATAAATGTTTAAAGAGAGTAAGAACTTCACAAAAGATATAGCTTATTACAAAACAACTGGATGGCACCTGTAAGGTCTTTGGACATTGCTTTGAACCTAACTACCCCGGAATAGCATATCGGAGGCTCTTATTGAAGAAAAATATATCAGAAACAAACAAGAGGCTTCAACCAAAGGCACTTAATTCTCTAAAAGGAAGGGGTTCATTTTAGCCATTCAAGACCATGCAGTTGACTCCAAGGTTTTCAGGAAATATAATAAGGACATGAGATCTATGCCAATGTTGCAAGTATTAAAAGTCTGACATTACTATTATAGATTGTAAAAAGAGGCTATAATATCGATATTGCTGTCCTCACGAATGGTATTATGACATCTGTGAAAAAACAGATAATTCAGAAGCTTCAGCAACGTCCTAAACTGGTCGATATACATGTATACATGGTAGTAGTATCCAATAAGGTTTCACATTATTGTATCTCAGACGATACAATCTCCTCAGTCAAGGACTTCAGACTGTTAAAAACATTCCTCAATAGCCTAAAGGTGAGGAAGAAAACAAATATATTTGTTTTAAAAAACAAATATATTTTTTAGTTTTATTGTTATATAGTTTTAAATATATTTAATTTTGCAGGAGAAGCTTGGTTGGGGATGCGGTCATTGAGTAAACACACAAATAAGAAAAAAATTGTGCCGACGTTTCGGCCTAAGTTTCAGACTATCAGGACCAATAACAGTAATAAAAGATAACAAAGAGTAATATAAGACAGTATAATGAAAAAAATGAAGCATAAAGAAAAATATATCAGTCATAATGTGATTAATAAGAAATAAAGAAAATAACAACTAGAATGAAGATTTAGGAGTATGAAAAGTATATCAAGATAATTATGATAATAAAAGAAATGTAAATGATGGAATTTACATATATAATATACATTATATAATGTATACAAGTTAAAAAATAAAATAAAATTAAAATAATGTAAACAAAAAGAAGGAAAGGTTATGATTTATTTGTAAGATAAAATAAAATACATGGAAAACTGTATGCAAAAAATAACAAAGTGTCCTTTGTTTTACTTTAAGCACTGAGGTGATCGGAAATGTTTTAAACAATTTTTAGAGCACGTTTCTAGAATATTTAATGCATTAAAATCTAGAATTTAATTAAATGCAAAGATGGAGTTAGTAATCCTTACAGCTAGCTATTTTAGGACAACAACTAATTTTTGAAAACAGGCAAAATGTTAGAGGTAAACTAAGAAGAATTTTAATGAGTTTAGGCCATTGAACTATGTACGTAAAATTCATGGCAGAGATCAGTTCGTTGACCTGTCGCACATTGCGGTAGCCTATGGACAAAAGTTGAAAGTGCGACTATTTTTTCCAATTTGTTTTGTTGCATAGTAACCGTTTCATAGTGACCTCAGAGATATGGAATAGGAGCTTTTAATCTAATATTATAAAAGCAAAGGATATAAATCATGTTTGAACAAGTGTCAGATCGTATATCTGACTCAACGAAACAATTTCAAATTTAGCTGGCCCTTCTTTCATATTAAAGACACATCAACTTCAAATCAATTTTTAGTAATATGAAGGCATCGAAGAATGTTAGTAATATCCATTTTTTCGTTAATACTTTTGAATAACATTTTTTCGTTAATGTATTTAAATAACATTAGAAAAAAAACATTAAATAAACATTTTTCAATTTCGAATCCAAAACATTCTTAGTTTCTGAAATATTTTGATTTAATAACAATTACACATCATAAATATACAAATCTTTTCTGCTTTGAAAGGTTCTGTGTATGTTTCATTCAGAAAACTTCATAAACCTAAAAAACATTAATGTTCTGGAAACTTGGATAAAGTCAAAAGGTTCGGACAGAGTTTCTGCTGTTTTGGCGGCTATCGTGGACTGTTTACACCTTTCTGCACCTTTGGGTTCCATACATCAGATAGTTCAAAAAAACGGCAGAAATGTATAATTGAGCGTTGAAAAGGAAATGGCAATCGTGTTCTTGTCAGCGGGAAAATTTGAAATGTCACCACAGTATATAGTTAAATAATAATTTGTAATAAACCGGTAGAGGTGTCACGAATATTTCCGAATAAGGAGTCCACCGTTCCTTATGAAAACCCTCATTCAAGCTTGTGAAGACCTCATGTTCATTTCGAGGAAGCTTCTCAAAAAACTTAAACTAGAAGAGTTAAAGATCTATTCTTAAGACCTTAAGAATTATCATTCGCTGCTGAGCTACAAGGAGATATTAAAACAGATCAGCCGCAGTTAATTGACAGTCGAGGGTTGCGCCACTCCAGATAATTTCATTTATATTAGATCTAGATTTATCTGAAATAAAATATCAAATTCTTCGATCATTTGGTCCGCTGGCCAACCAGCTTCCAAGTGTTAAGGTTCTTCGTTAGATGAAAAAATCGTTTTTGCCAGTTGTATCAGCAACACATATCTCTGCAGATGTAAAATTGCAAGATGTTAAACAAGACTTGTGAAAGTATTGTAATGAGTATACTGACTTAACATTAATCTGTGAATGGGGGTAGGGCTATCAAATTTTTATTTGTAAAAGGGAATGAAGCCCTAATCAGGGAGCAAGATTCTCAATTATTAACGGAAATTCAAACGCTCACCTACGCCCTGCGAAGAGAGTACGTCAACGAATCAATTCATGGATTGTAAAAAAAAAAAATTGTGATATTAATTATTATTTTGTTACCTCTAAAAAAACTTAATATGTATTCAAAGACCCTAAATATATGTTTTTTTAGTGATCAGCTTGAAGTTTTCTTTAAAAACCCGTCAAGAACGACTTTTGTCCACTTCGACCGTAACAGCGCCGCACTGTGTGTCGGTGTGGCATTTTGAGTGCAGACATAACAAAAATTACTCTCCAAACCAAAGAGGTAAAGGAATCCATAAAAATAAATTTGAATGCCATAGGGTCGAACAGTGGAACGGCTAATCGAAAAACCGCGACATTGACAAAAAACAAATTTTTTTTTTCATTAATTTTTGTATTAACTCGTTCTTAAAACCTTGCAGAATATTTACTCACTATAGACTTTGAAAAAGTATCAATGAACTAATATTTTTTGAGGATGTAATACAAACGGGGATGATACCACAGCCGAAAAAAAAAGTACCTTGAAATTTTGGTAGAATGGTGTTAGCCATGTTCCTTTCTACTCAATTAACTTTTAGAGCCTATTTAAACATTACAAAAAAATCATCGCCTCGAAAATATTTTTCGGGAAAAAAATATAGGGTTGTTTCGATAAAATCTCACTTGTAATTTTTCTGTCAAGGTGTAGTAAAGATCGACTCGTTTCTTTAAGTTTATACTTGAATTATTCGCAGAGATTAGCTGCGACCACCTGCGACCTTGGTCACAATAACAAATACAGCGCAAAAAGTGAGCTGAATCATCACGTAACAGGACAAGATTTATTGAAAAAAACCAAGAATGGCTTGTAAAAACCTGACGGATTTTTCGATGAACCCGATGAAAATAGTTTTAACAATTAACAAAGTGGCGATGAGTGTAAGCCTTAGAAATTACTTTATCAGACAAAAGTACAAGTTACATGATATAAATAATGAGCCACCGAGTGTTGTACTACAGATAGATTAAATAATAAAGATATTATAACTAGACTTAAAGCTAAACATAGTGAGCGTCTCACATTCTCTTATTCTACCTTACATTCTAATACTGATTCTATAGGTACTAATTCTTACATTGTGATACTGATTCTTATTCTAGCCCTACATTCTAAATACTTATTCTAATACTAGTTCTTACATTCTAATTAACATTATGACAATCAATCTAAGACTACATTCTTAGACTGATTCTTATTCTAGTCCTACATTCTAAATACTTATTCTAATACTATATTCTAGATACTGGTTCTAATTCTACATTCTAAGACTGATTCTTATTCTAGTCCTACATTCTAAATACTTATTCTAATACTACATTCTAGATACTGGTTGATCTGTCCCTTTCAGATAGGCTTTTATACATACAATAGGAGAAGGGATGATTAAGGAAATAGAACTTGTTTTAATGCTGATAATTAGGAAGCATAACAATAGTTTCCTGGGTTATAAACGCTATTTAATAACAAATACTTCCTGGGTCAATGGCCAATGGTTGTTAACTTAACGAACCAAAGCCATTCAGTGAATGCTCTGAAAGACATAAAATAAGACGCACTGAAGAAATAAAAAATAGTTATTCTGGAGAGGAGTTGTTATTTGCGGCTAAAATGAAATTGAAACTTGAAGGACAAAAAACTAAATAAAAAATTGCCGCTAAATTGCTTGAATATTCTGATGACTCAGAGCTAATTTAAAAAATGAATGAAATTGGAAAGTCTAAGCAAGACATAATTTCGAAAGAAAAGGCTATTGCTCTTGTGACCGCGCTTAATCTCTCCAAATCCCAGTATTTTATTTTGAGGAACTTGTCTATAACATAAAAGAGGAACTAAACATTTATCCATCTTACTACCAGATTCAAAAAGCAAAAGTGGACTGTTACCCAAACAAAGCATTTATAACAGTATAAGAAACGGGAGCAAAGTTTGCCCTTCAAGCTTTACTCGACCACACTGTTTCAAGGATACACATATGTAACCACTTAACACAAATGTAATCACTAGTGAAAGAAGGAAATTAATTTTAATTACTAAATGGGGGTGCGATGGCTCATCAGGACAAAGCATATACAAGCAACTATTTGCTTCCCAAACTAGTCAAGGCGATGAATCTGTCCACATTAGTTCCAATTCAACTATTTGATCCTCAAGATTCAACCATTATTTGGAAAAACAAAAGGCTCTCGTCTTCAGAATTTTGCAGGCCTATAAACTTCATGTTTAAAAAAGGAACTGTGGATGTCATCAACGAAGAAGTTCAAAGAACTGAATCCGAGATTAGTTTATTAACAACGACTAATTTAGAAAATATACAGATAAACCATCAACTTTTCATGACTATGGTTGATGGAAAAATTTGTAATGTAATCACTGAGACAAAGTCATCAATGCAATGCTATATCTGTGGAGCAACGCCAAAGTTGATGAACAATTTAGAAGCAGTACAGCAAACACTACAAAAAGAAGAATATTACAAATTCGGCGTTTCCTCACTTCATACTAAAACACGATTTTTTGAGTGCCTTCTACATCTTTCGTATAATCTGGACTTCAAAAAATGGTCAGCCTCGACTCCAGAATATAAGCAGCTTCAGAACACCAGGAAGTAGTTGATACAAGAAAGGTTCAAAACGAAGTTATGCCTCCATGTCGATCGAGTAAAGCAAGGAGTCGGGACTTACAACAACGGAAACACTGCTAGAAAATTCTTTAGTGACCCAAAAATAACTTCTGAAATAACAAATATCGAAGATGTTATTACAAGATTTGCTGTTATTTTACAAGCCATTGCTTCCGGTCAACAAATTAATCCAGAAAAATTTGGTGCTTTCGGAAAAGAAACAGCCCAGCTATTTGTCAGGCATTACGGTTGGTACTATATGCCTGTTACAGTACACAAAGTGCTAATTCATGGACGAAACATAATTAAAACTGTTAGGTACCCATTGGAAAAATGTCAGAGGAAGCTCAAGAATCTCCCAATTCTTCGGAAAACGAGAGAATTCAGGTCTCGTAAAATGAATAGGTTATCAAATAATGAAGACGTTTTGCATAACTTATTAATTTCATCAGGCCCTCATATTTCTGAAATAAGACTCCTCCTTCCCCTCCCCCCTCCTCCTCCCTGCTAAGGACACAAATCAGGCAAAGAATGTTTATTTCCTGAAACCATTTCATTATTGGTAAACGGTGATTTTAGTGAAGATGTTCATAAAGACCCTAAAGACAGTGATGATGACAATTCGATGGACGTAGAGCAAAAACATTAAACAAAAAAGCATTAGTATTGCAAAAAAAATTACTACAAATTGTAAAAATTTATTTATTTATTTTCCATAATAGCGTTTTTTTGGCCTTCAGGCTGTATCACGGTTTACCGATACTAATAAGAAGTTTTAAATATTTTCATTTAATTTGGTTGTCTTCAAGAAAGCAAATAATTCCTCTAAGTTTTGATTGGAATATCCTAAAATTTGTTAATTTCCATAAAAAAGTGAAAGGTGTCTAATCATAAGGTTTAGTTAATTCAATCGTTTGTTCTATTAATATCTCAATATAATTAACTGAAGAGTTAATTGAAGAGTCTTATTCTTAATATGTTTTTGTTTATAGGAATATTGTTTTACTTTTAAGTTTATTTTGTTATATTTTATTCTGTAGTTTTATTTTGTTCCACGCATTGGTGATATTTAATGTGATATTCTTTACTTTCTTCACCTTTATGTGTATATATTCATTCATAAATATTTTATTAAATTGTACTAAATTTTATGTTTCTGTTTTATATTTTATTACAAAATTTAAATTGTATATTTTGTTACCACAGTCAAATTCTATTCTATTGTTAAGAGCTCAAAAAATTTAAGATAGCAATAATGCCACCTTATAATTGTCATCAAAAATTAGTAATTGTGATGCCCACAGACAGGCTAAGGCCTTTGTGGGATTTTGAACAAAAAAAAACAAAAAAAAAAACAGTTTATATCATGCATATTTTTCATTATTTGATAACCTGTTCATTTTACGAGACCTGAATTCTCTCGTTTTCCGAAGAATTGGGAGATTCTTGAGCTTCCTCTGACATTTTTCCAATGGGTACCTCTATATGTATATTATTAATATTATATGTATATTGTAAAAAAAATATATATTTGTTCAAAATAAAACATATCTCTCTCTCTGTTGTAGGAAATAACTAAGTATTACATTTTTATCAAGCAGCGAAAAATATTTGTTACAATCTGTCAAAATACGTTTTCCTGATAAACAGCTCTGTACCGCACACTTCACATTACAAATTGTAAAAAAAAAAGTATATAACTTTAATTACAAATTATTTTTGAAATTCCACGTTTTTCCCTTATTTTCGGGCTTGACATTTAATAGAGTGAAATTTACGTGCTGTTTATGTTAGTACCCTAACACTTAGAAAGCCATGTCCAAAAAATCGGCATTTCGTTCCAGTGTGGGTCGTGTAGAGAAACCAAGGGTCCTACGTCAAATGTTTTCCCCGTCAAATGTTAAATTCACCACTGAAACCTCTGAAACAAATCTCGTCCATTATAATGTGTTATAAGTATAATACATTTAATGTTAGTGACCGAGAGCCCGTGAAAAAAAATTGACATTATCAGAAGAAAACTTTGATAGCAATTTCTACGTCTAATGAGTACTTACTAACTTACTTAAATAGTGTGGTCGAAAAAACAGTAAATAAACGACGATTTTTTTCTAACTAGAGACAGAGCACTAAATCTGAGTCTTATATGAGACTGCAGCTTGGAAATGAGTTCTCTAACAGAAGAATTCAGGAAATAAAGATTTTAGAACATCAAAATTCTGTTAGAACATCAAAATTGTGTCAATTGAGCACAATTTTTTTTTTAATTTGGTCAAGTACACATCTCGAAATTGGCGATCTCTCGATCTACGGCAATTGGAATTTTAGCCCGGTTTGGTTTGTAAAAAATACAGTACTTTTAATTTTCAGATATGTTCTATGAATTGCTCCTCTTGTAAAAAAAGAACAAATTTTCAAGCTCCTACTTAAATAGTAGTGTCGCCATCTTGAATAACCGCTAGAAAAATATTTGTTTTTTCAATTTTGCCAAAATAGCTCGCGTTTAGTGCTTTCAAGGTAAAAATTTGTTATTACCAATTTTCTGCAAGTTTTTATACAATATTTTTGAATATTCTGAATACCTAATGAGATACGAAGCAGTGAAAATCTGCAAACAATTCAAAAAATTGGATTTGCCAGTGATTTTGCATCTATGATTTATTATTATTAGATATGATTTGTTTCAATTACACATAAAACTACAGACACCCCAGATGCTAAAAACCTTCGTCTACCGACATTAGCAGGGAGTGGATTTGAAAATGGTAACTGAATAAACTTTACGAGGCCTTGTTTTTCCAAAATTATCAAACTAAAATTTAAATATTGCTTAACCTGTTCAACTAATAAAAAGTTCTCAAAAGGAATTAATTAAAGCATCATAAACCTAAATGTTACTTGGTTTAAAATGGTAATAATATGCGTTACGCGCACGAGGTTGAATAAGAATAGGTACCATTTTAATTGTTGAGTAACGGTCTTTCCAAGACTACATGCTATGACGGAAACCCAAAACACATCTAAACTAACATTCACGTATTAGGGTACCTAACCCATCCACCGTCTTCCCGGTATCATGCTGCCTTGTCCACTAGCCCACCATTTAGCCAAATCGTTACGCTCATGAAGGATATTTCGGACAGTTTTTTAATTATTTAAAACTATTCCCTCAATAAATAATTTATATTACGTACCACCAGTTTGTTCTATAGGTAATCACGAAACTTTTTAGTACAAATAAAATTGCTAAAAATTAAAAAAATAAAACGTATTCCGGACCGTTATGGTCGTGAGGATCTCAAGAATACAAATAGTTTTCTAGTTTTACTTGTTCATATTTTTTGAACAAATTATACCTTTAAATGTCTATTACATTGAAACGAACCGAATATCTTTTAAGTGGCTGAAAAAATACGGAACTATTCACTCTAAAACAGCTTAAGAATTCAGGACATCAAAGTGGCAATGACTCTATTAAGCCCCTAAAATACAAAATAATCTTTATAATTATAACCTCTAAAATTGTAAGAACTGCCCTTTCGGGAGTATGAAGTTTAAACACAAATATATCACAAATCAGCCACAGGAGTTCGCTAAGGTTAACGAGTTGTAAAGATATCGATTACAAGCTGTTAAATATGTAGGATCATTCAACTTCTGTCGATGTTTGTCCACAACTAGGTTTTTTAGTATTGTAATCGCGAAAATTTTCGGTTTTCAGGTTTTAACGGAAATATCCATTTTGACTAGTTTCGTTAAGGCGTCTATACGTACGTACGTTCGTATCTCGCATAACTCAAAAACGGTTAGCCGTAGAAAGTTAAATATTCGTATTTAGGATTATCATATAATCTAGTTGTGAAACTCCCTTTTGGTCACTGCTTGATCACCGGAAGTGGTACTTTACTTAAAGGTCAGCACTGATTTTCATAAAAAAATATTTTGAAATATAGTGCGAAACTTTTCAAATTTGGTATTTAAGACTTGCAAACTAATATAAACAACATAATAAATTTTGATAAACATTGGCAAACCGGAAGTTGTACTTTACTTGAAGTTCATATTAGACTTATCAATAAGTATATTAAAACATAATATAAAACATCTCAAATTTTGAATTCAATATGAGTAATATAATATATTTTGGTTGAAATTGAGGATCCGAAATAGATACTTTACTTGAAGATCATAATAAACTTACATCAAAAATTATATTAAAATTAAATTCAGAAATTATATGTTTCGGTAATAAAGCTTACAAACGCAATTTGGTTTCCAATCCAATTAAAAATTTTTATTATTTGTTTTAAGTGTTAAAATTTAGAGTAAAATACTGGTTTCCTTCTCTATTTGTGTGTGTGTGTCAATAGATGGATGTTGCGACGCCGAGTGTTGTTTTTGAGATACTGCGATCTTCGGAAACTAGTAACCAAATTCAGGATCATTTTTTGAGCCACCGATTTATAGTTTAATAGGCGTACAAGGAAGTCGTCCACATCAGATATTTTAAACTATTGTGCTAAGTGGAAACTTCGGAAGCTGTTCTTCAAAATACTATGATTTGCATTTCTCTCTGACAGTTCTATATTTTTTAAGTGTTAGTTTGCAGTTACCCCAGCAAAACTTAGCAAACTTACCCCAGCAAGGGGTAAGTACAGATCCCTGTTGTGGGACTAGTAGGTGTGATGTAAACTTATGCCTACCTCATCGTCATGCTTTGCCGGGACAACTTCGGACAATCACATTGAAATAAAACATATTTTTTTTAATACATTTATACAATTAGGTTTCACATTATACTTTCATTGAAGGTTCAAAATGTGAATCTCAGAAAAGTTTTTACCGCAACAGCTTTAATAATGAGTCTTCCATATACGCACTAACCCCTTAAGACAGGGGCGAATGCATATTAAGTACTACTAAATTAAATTACCAATCTCATAAAAATGAACGTGGTTGAATGTAATATTTAAGCATGAATAATTTTTGAAAAAAAAAAAGAAGGTAAATCTAGCTTTAAAAATAAGATTTTACAGGACTGTAAAGTCAAACATTGCAAAATTTAGTGTGCACTCATCCCAATTTATCTAACGGTTATTATGCATATTATACTGATTTCCACTAAAATTCGAATGAGCGATTGATAAGAGTCTCTCATAAAAACTAGAAAATATTAACAAGGGTTGTAAAACACAACCGAAGCTAGATGCAGGTCAAGTCTGGTAGCAGGATATAGCCTAGTGTCAGCTAACAAATGGCGATTAAAAAATGGATGGATCTGGACAGCATAACCATTTCATAGGTCTTTCCAGGAAAATAAAACAAATGTTGACAATATTTATATTAATAATACACCCATAGACCTTTTCAATACAGTGAATGTAAAAAATCAAATTCAATTTCATTATATTTAAAGGGAGAAGTTGGTCGGGGGGTGCGGTCAAAGAATTACACTACCATAAGCGAACTTATGTATTTGTGCTGACGTTTCGGCCTAAGTTTTAGGCCATCTTCAGGGCTAAAAGGAAAACAAAATAACAACAATGAAAAAAGAGACAGAAGCAGTACCAGTAACAGTAAAAATGATAAAAAACAGAAAATACAAGTAAGATAAAAAAGTATGAAGTATAAAAAGAAAAATATAACACTAAATTACATAATACAAGAGACAAATGAAAAAGTAAAATAAATGAAATAACAATGTAAAAATTAATTTAAAATAAAAATAATGCGATATTTACACAGGGAATAGTGAAATATATAAAATCTATTAATTAAAAAGACAAATAGTATGAAGGTTTGGTAATGTGTAAAGCATACAGAGATAGTTGTGATGTGACAAGTTATACAAAAGATGACAATGATGTTTAAGAAGTTGACGTTGTTGTAATTAAATAATTATGAGATGAAGGAGTAAAATATAAAGTAATGTAAGCCCCAAAACAAAAATAGATAAAAAATCCTATGTGGTGATGAAAGAAGAAGAATAGAAAACAATGAGGAGGAGGAAATCTAAAGAAAACATGATAATTACATACCAGAAAGGCGTGTGGTCGAGCGCTAATTGAATCGTAATAATGGATTACCGGGAATTAGAAAAACCCTTAAAACAACGTTACCAACTCACTCATTTGAAATAAAACTAAACATATATATATATATATATATATATATATATATATATATATATATATATATATATATATATATATGTATATATATATAAAATTAAATTAGAAATTAATATCTCACCCAAAAACCGTTCACTCCAAATGGTACAAAAATGACAAAGGAAATAAATAGAGGTTACGAGTTTAAAAATTAAATAAGATGATAATAAAATTAAAGTTAAGTTAAATATAAGTATAAGTTAAATAATAATATTACGGGTTAAATTTACTAAGGAAAAAAATTAAATAAATACTTTGTATAAGGAGTCGTCACGGGTGACGAGTTAAAAAATAAAATAATATAATAATAAAATTAAAGTTAAGTTAAATATAAATATAAGTTAAATAATAATATTACGGGTTAAATTTACTACGGAAAAAAAATAAATAAATACTTTGTATAAGGAGTTGTCACGGGGAAAAAAAATAAATAATAAAAGTTTGGGTAATGAAAAGTTATGTTTTTTTTAATAAATTGAATATTTGGGAGTAGGTTAGAGAAAGGTTTTGTATATCAGTTTTTTTTTGTATATCATTTTACCGTTTTTTTACAACTCCTTATACAAAGTATTTTTTTTTTCCGTAGTAAATTTAACCCGTAATATTATTATTTAACTTATATTTAACTTAACTTTAATTTTATTATTATATTATTTTATTTTTTAACTCGTCACCCGTGACGACTCCTTATACAAAGTATTTATTTAATTTTTTTCCTTAGTAAATTTAACCCGTAATATTATTATTTAACTTATACTTATATTTAACTTAACTTTAATTTTATTATCATCTTATTTAATTTTTAAACTCGTAACCTCTATTTATTTCCTTTGTCATTTTTGTACCATTTGGAGTGAACGGTTTTTGGGTGAGATATTAATTTCTAATTTAATTTTATATATATACATATATATATATATATATATATATATATGTTTAGTTTTATTTCAAATGAGTGAGTTGGTAACGTTGTTTTAAGGGTTTTTCTAATTCCCGGTAATCCATTATTACGATTCAATTAGCGCTCGACTACACGCCTTTCTGGTATGTAATTATCATGTTTTCTTTAGATTTCCTCCTCCTCATTGTTTTCTATTCTTCTTCTTTCATCACCACATAGGATTTTTTATCTATTTTTGTTTTGGGGCTTACATTACTTTATATTTTACTCCTTCATCTCATAATTATTTAATTACAACAATGTCAACTTCTTAAACATCATTGTCATCTTTTGTATAACTTGTCACATCACAACTATCTCTGTATGCTTTACACATTACCAAACCTTCATACTATTTGTCTTTTTAATTAATAGATTTTATATATTTCACTATTCCCTGTGTAAATATCGCATTATTTTTATTTTAAATTAATTTTTACATTGTTATTTCATTTATTTTACTTTTTCATTTGTCTCTTGTATTATGTAATTTAGTGTTATATTTTTCTTTTTATAATTCATACTTTTTTATCTTACTTGTATTTTCTGTTTTTTTATCATTTTTACTGTTACTGCTTCTGTCTCTTTTTTCATTGTTGTTATTTTGTTTTTCTTTTAGCCCCGAAGATGGCTTAAAACTTAGGCCGAAACGTCAGCACAAATATATAAGTTCGCTTATGATAGTGTAATTCTTTGACCGCACCCCCCGACCAACTTCTCCCTTTAAATATAAATATACGGACAACAATAAATCCCTCCAATTTCATTACAGTTTACATGATTTATTTATTTCATACTTTGGTGCAGTGTTCTTTAACTGATAAATTATAATAAATTTCTGAATGTCTGAAAATAAGCTAGAAGATTAATCAAATATTAAACACTTCAAATATAAATATCGATAACTATCCACAAAAAAGTAATACAGTGCTATCTGAAACTTCTTTCTGCTCTCCTGTAACACTTTGAAAATGAAAGTTGAAAACTTACGACAGTTTACCTCTGAATCACAAATATATCCTAACCGCTTAACCCCTCCAAACCACAAAAAAAAATATATATATATATATAACCTTGTACGCCATTAAGTATTCTTAATATGCATTATTTCACCATATCCACAGTTTATATAGACAGGTAACAGTAGCGTAACTAAAGTCGAATACACTCAAACGCCAACGCCTACAGGACGTCCTTACCCAATTCATAAGCATTTTTCTTCCTCTTCTTCTCCTAGATCGAGATATTTTACATTAGAAATACTAATAATTAAATATTTTTAATTAGAATATTCATGTTAATTATAAAAGTTGGCAAGTAGAGGAGAAACAGGGGAGCTGGGCCACTTTTTTGAGCAGCCAATCAGAAGCCAGCATTTGGTCACGTGACCTATGGCGGGAAATTTGAATTTGAATTTTTGCCTCGACCTAACCTTAACTGCCACGTGGTCTTGCCTCGTCCCTACCTTAACCACCACGTGGTCTCACCTCGACCTAACCTTAACTGCTAGGCCACGCCCCTTTTTGGTCACGTGACCGTTAAGCCCCGCCCCTTTTAGTCACGTGACCCGCAGCGCATCCTGGTCTATGCTCCGCCCACATGTTTTAGTCACGTGATCCAGTCACGTGACCCATGGAACCTCCTGACCTATGCTCCGCCCACAAGATTTACCCCCTCCACCCATTGAAGGATCAGGTACCCACCTTATAGAACATGAGTGTACCCGGCCGCCATTTTGATTTTCTTACACCACCATTTTGTTTTTCTACTGTTTGAGGGACTTGAGGTTTTGTTGAAGGGTTAGGTACCTACCTTATAGAGCATGAGTTTACCCGGCCGCCATTTTGTTTTTCTTACACCACCATTTTGTTTTTCTACTGTTTGAGGGACTTGAGGTTTTGTTGAAGGGTTAGACACCAACCTTATAGAGCATGAGTGTACCCGACCGCCATTTTGTTTTTTATACATCGCCATTTTGTTTTTCTTATGCCGCCATTTTGTTTTTCTACTGTTTGAGGGACTTGAGGTTTTGTTGAAGGGTTAGGTACCTACCTTATAGAGCATGAGTGTACCCGGCCGCCATTTTGTTTTTCTTACACCACCATTTTGTTTTTCTACAGTTTGAGAGACTTGAGGTTTTGTTGAAGGGTCAGATACCCACTTTATAGTACGTAACCTCCCCTATGGTTATATAATCATAACCTATACGATGAAGGGTCCGGTGCCCACTTTATAGTACGTAACCTCCCCTATGGTTATATAATCATAACCTATACGATGAAGGGTCCGGTGCCCACTTTATAGTATGTAACCTCCCCAACGGTTATATAATCATAACCTATACGATGAAGGGTCCGGTACCCACTTTATACTCTGTAACCTCCTCTATGATTATATAATCATAACCTATACAATGAAGGGTCCGGTACCCACTTTATACTCTGTAACCTTCTCAAAGGTTACATAACCTTTACATTGTTTTCGTGTTTGTGAAACCTTCTCAATGTTTACATAGCCTTTACAATATGTAACTGCATCAACATGTAAACAGGTTGCATCTTGTATAGACAAGTTGGATTATGTCCAGGTGAAATACCAATATGGACCTTGAACTGTTTATCTCTAACATATAAATAAATAGCATAGTTCCTTAATCCTATAACTGCTTTTGGACTTTGAATTGTTTATCTCTAAAACATAAATAAATGGTAGGGCTTCCTAATATTTGAATAGCTTTTGGACTTTGAGCTGGTAATACTCTATCTTTACTTATCTCGCTGAAACATAAACAAAACAACTTTTCAATGTACTACGTATTTTTAATAGCTGATAGTATAAGTAATTGTCTTAAAAGGATTAACTCGTCAATGTTCTACGTATTTTTATTCTCCGATAGTTAAATAATGGTCTTAAAAGGATTAACTTTTAATCCATTAAGTTCCTATCGAACTTTTAATCTCTAAAATATATTAACAAATCGAAACGACTATCACGCTGGCCAAAGAGGTTAAACCTTTTCACAGCTTTGAAATATTTTCAAAGTACACGAGTCGGTATTAATAACTTCGAAATAAATTTTTATTAATGAATATTAATACTTAATCAACACTAATTCATAATTAGTACTAATACTACAGGTACTCTGTTCGACTTGCCTGAGTATCGCCTGACTTGGGTCAGAGCAGGTCGACTCATGCTCGCTTCATAAACATGTAAACAGGTTGCATCTTGTATAGACAAGTTGGATTATGTCCAGGTGAAATACAAATATGGACCTTGAACTGTTTATCTCTAAAACATAAATAAATGGTAGGGCTTCCTAATATTTTGAATAGATTTTGGACTTTGAACTGGTAATCCTTAAAACACAAATAAATAGTAGGGCCCCATATTCCTATAACAGCTTTTGGACTTTGAGCTCTTAATACTCTATCTTTTACTTTCTCTCGCTGAAGCATAAACAAAACAACTTTTCAATGTACTACGTATTTTTAATGTCTGATAGTATAAATAATGGTCTTAAAAGGATTAACTTTTAATCCCTAAAATATATCGACGAATCGAATCGACTGTGTCACGCTGGACAATTGATTTAATTATATTCAATAAACCTGGCTCGTAATTGCACTCGAATCAGTCCTCGCCATGTTTTCGAGTCCTTTCTGCTACTCTCGGATGTCCTCGGAGCCGTACGAGACTGTTCGCTCTCATCGAGGTAGTGGGTGACACTCGCTCGTCTTCGTGTGTACTGGGATCCCACTATGATCTCCCCTAACTCTATATATCATCTGTTTATAACACTAACACAATGTATAAAATATATCGACGAATCGAAACGACTGTATCACGCTGGCCAAAGAGGTTATACCTTTTCACAGCTTTGAAATATTTTCAAAATACACGAGTCGATATTAATAACAACGAACACGATGCAATAAATTTTAATTGATGAATATAAATTAATCATTAATTCATACTCGAACTTTAAACAACTTTTCAATGTTCTACGTATTTTTAATCTCTGATTGTATAATCGATGGACTTACAAATTTACAAATATATCGATAAATCGAAACGACGGTATCAAGCTGGCCAAAGAGGTTGCACCTTTTCATAGCTTTGAAATATTTTCAAAGTACACGAGTCGGTATTAATAAATTCGAATACGGTGCAGTAAATTTTAATTGATGAATATTGAGGAATATTAATTAATCCTTAATTTACATTAATTCATAATTAGTACTAATTCTAATTTATATTTTATTGGTACTCTGTTTGACTTGCCTGAGTATTGCATGACTGGTCAGAGCAGGTCGACTCATGCTCGCTTCATAACGGATGGTAGGGGGCACTATGATCGCTGGTGGGGCAACATGACAGCCAATCAGATTCGAGTATTCTCGTCAAGGAACCAGTGGCACTCGTGGCCTCTGCCATTTCGACTCGAACCCCAGAGATAGAACAAAGTTTTGCTGCTACTACTGCTAAAATTGTGATAATATTCTAATTTTTCGAGTGCAACCCAGGCTATGAGATATAATTAACGACAACGAAGTGAAAGAAGATACTGACTGACACGTCCGTTGAACAATTGAAGGAAGAATCAAGCGAAAAATCTTCAGAAGAAGAAATTCCGATCTTCTGTTCCAGCAAGCTTTGTAAGATGAAAGGAGAATACAAAGTGGTTTGTTCGAGCTGCGGAAAATTGTATCTCACTGGATTTATCGACTTGTCCGATTGCGACCATAGAACATTTTGGTGTTATGATTGCCGTCGTCCACCTATGAAAAATTATATTTCTTATCTAGATATCTCTGCAATAGCATTCAAGATTGATGAATTATTTAACAGAAATCTTAACATGGAGGAAGAAATTTCAGGAAATAGTGTAGATACGATACCTAATGACCATGACTCGACACCTGATGACCATGAATCAAGACCTGATGGCCAGGATTCAAGATCTCTCGGCCCTGATGATGTAATGAATTATGACCCTTTTATTAATGACCCTGATCTAGTAAATTACGACCCTGTTTTGGCGGCTAATAGCTACAATCCGAGTCTCGGCCCACGTCCAACAACTGAAGAAGAAATAAGAGCTTGGAGGGAACGTGTAAGAGAAGCAGAGCTAGAGATTCAAAGACAAGAAATGAGGATGCAAAAGGCTAGGATCATCGATAGAGATTTTTTGGGGGCCTTTCAAGAGATCGTTGATCAGGACATGCGAGGACTCTACTATTCGACACCCTGCGATGCCGAGATTTGTTCATACCGGGGACGATACCGTGTGAGCTGTACGAAATGCTTACGTGTCTTCCACACAGCATGCGTCTTCTTGCCAGACCACGATTACGAAACAACAGTATGCTTCTACTGCCCTCTGTCGGATTCTGAAAGTGACATAGATGATGACGATAACTCAGAAGAATTTGTTACAGATTAATATTTATAAATTTAATTCATATTAAATAAAAATTATCAGTAATTTTGTTTCTTATATTTAAAGAATTTATGTAACTAAAAACATATTTTCTTATTATCTTATTATATTATAAATTATTTCTTTAATAAATAAATTCTACTTGAACTGTTGTATTCTCTCCTCCTCCCCTTTGTTAATATCATATAATGCATGATATATGATATATGATATTAACAAAGGGGAGGAGGAGAGAATACAACAGTTCAAGTAGAATTTATTTATTAAAGAAATAATTTATAATATAATAAGATAATAAGAAAATATGTTTTTAGTTACATAAATTCTTTAAATATAAGAAACAAAATTACTGATAATTTTTATTTAATATGAATTAAATTTATAAATATTAATCTGTAACAAATTCTTCTGAGTTATCGTCATCATCTATGTCACTTTCAGAATCCGACAGAGGGCAGTAGAAGCATACTGTTGTTTCGTAATCGTGGTCTGGCAAGAAGACGCATGCTGTGTGGAAGACACGTAAGCATTTCGTACAGCTCACACGGTATCGTCCCCGGTATGAACAAATCTCGGCATCGCAGGGTGTCGAATAGTAGAGTCCTCGCATGTCCTGATCAACGATCTCTTGAAAGGCCCCCAAAAAATCTCTATCGATGATCCTAGCCTTTTGCATCCTCATTTCTTGTCTTTGAATCTCTAGCTCTGCTTCTCTTACACGTTCCCTCCAAGCTCTTATTTCTTCTTCAGTTGTTGGACGTGGGCCGAGACTCGGATTGTAGCTATTAGCCGCCAAAACAGGGTCGTAATTTACTAGATCAGGGTCATTAATAAAAGGGTCATAATTCATTACATCATCAGGGCCGAGAGATCTTGAATCCTGGCCATCAGGTCTTGATTCATGGTCATCAGGTGTCGAGTCATGGTCATTAGGTATCGTATCTACACTATTTCCTGAAATTTCTTCCTCCATGTTAAGATTTCTGTTAAATAATTCATCAATCTTGAATGCTATTGCAGAGATATCTAGATAAGAAATATAATTTTTCATAGGTGGACGACGGCAATCATAACACCAAAATGTTCTATGGTCGCAATCGGACAAGTCGATAAATCCAGTGAGATACAATTTTCCGCAGCTCGAACAAACCACTTTGTATTCTCCTTTCATCTTACAAAGCTTGCTGGAACAGAAGATCGGAATTTCTTCTTCTGAAGATTTTTCGCTTGATTCTTCCTTCAATTGTTCAACGGACGTGTCAGTCAGTATCTTCTTTCACTTCGTTGTCGTTAATTATATCTCATAGCCTGGGTTGCACTCGAAAAATTAGAATATTATCACAATTTTAGCAGTAGTAGCAGCAAAACTTTGTTCTATCTCTGGGGTTCGAGTCGAAATGGCAGAGGCCACGAGTGCCACTGGTTCCTTGACGAGAATACTCGAATCTGATTGGCTGTCATGTTGCCCCACCAGCGATCATAGTGCCCCCTACCATCCGTTATGAAGCGAGCATGAGTCGACCTGCTCTGACCAGTCATGCAATACTCAGGCAAGTCAAACAGAGTACCAATAAAATATAAATTAGAATTAGTACTAATTATGAATTAATGTAAATTAAGGATTAATTAATATTCCTCAATATTCATCAATTAAAATTTACTGCACCGTATTCGAATTTATTAATACCGACTCGTGTACTTTGAAAATATTTCAAAGCTATGAAAAGGTGCAACCTCTTTGGCCAGCTTGATACCGTCGTTTCGATTTATCGATATATTTGTAAATTTGTAAGTCCATCGATTATACAATCAGAGATTAAAAATACGTAGAACATTGAAAAGTTGTTTAAAGTTCGAGTATGAATTAATGATTAATTTATATTCATCAATTAAAATTTATTGCATCGTGTTCGTTGTTATTAATATCGACTCGTGTATTTTGAAAATATTTCAAAGCTGTGAAAAGGTATAACCTCTTTGGCCAGCGTGATACAGTCGTTTCGATTCGTCGATATATTTTATACATTGTGTTAGTGTTATAAACAGATGATATATAGAGTTAGGGGAGATCATAGTGGGATCCCAGTACACACGAAGACGAGCGAGTGTCACCCACTACCTCGATGAGAGCGAACAGTCTCGTACGGCTCCGAGGACATCCGAGAGTAGCAGAAAGGACTCGAAAACATGGCGAGGACTGATTCGAGTGCAATTACGAGCCAGGTTTATTGAATATAATTAAATCAATTGTCCAGCGTGACACAGTCGATTCGATTCGTCGATATATTTTAGGGATTAAAAGTTAATCCTTTTAAGACCATTATTTATACTATCAGACATTAAAAATACGTAGTACATTGAAAAGTTGTTTTGTTTATGCTTCAGCGAGAGAAAGTAAAAGATAGAGTATTAAGAGCTCAAAGTCCAAAAGCTGTTATAGGAATATGGGGCCCTACTATTTATTTGTGTTTTAAGGATTACCAGTTCAAAGTCCAAAATCTATTCAAAATATTAGGAAGCCCTACCATTTATTTATGTTTTAGAGATAAACAGTTCAAGGTCCATATTTGTATTTCACCTGGACATAATCCAACTTGTCTATACAAGATGCAACCTGTTTACATGTTTATGAAGCGAGCATGAGTCGACCTGCTCTGACCCAAGTCAGGCGATACTCAGGCAAGTCGAACAGAGTACCTGTAGTATTAGTACTAATTATGAATTAGTGTTGATTAAGTATTAATATTCATTAATAAAAATTTATTTCGAAGTTATTAATACCGACTCGTGTACTTTGAAAATATTTCAAAGCTGTGAAAAGGTTTAACCTCTTTGGCCAGCGTGATAGTCGTTTCGATTTGTTAATATATTTTAGAGATTAAAAGTTCGATAGGAACTTAATGGATTAAAAGTTAATCCTTTTAAGACCATTATTTAACTATCGGAGAATAAAAATACGTAGAACATTGACGAGTTAATCCTTTTAAGACAATTACTTATACTATCAGCTATTAAAAATACGTAGTACATTGAAAAGTTGTTTTGTTTATGTTTCAGCGAGATAAGTAAAGATAGAGTATTACCAGCTCAAAGTCCAAAAGCTATTCAAATATTAGGAAGCCCTACCATTTATTTATGTTTTAGAGATAAACAATTCAAAGTCCAAAAGCAGTTATAGGATTAAGGAACTATGCTATTTATTTATATGTTAGAGATAAACAGTTCAAGGTCCATATTGGTATTTCACCTGGACATAATCCAACTTGTCTATACAAGATGCAACCTGTTTACATGTTGATGCAGTTACATATTGTAAAGGCTATGTAAACATTGAGAAGGTTTCACAAACACGAAAACAATGTAAAGGTTATGTAACCTTTGAGAAGGTTACAGAGTATAAAGTGGGTACCGGACCCTTCATTGTATAGGTTATGATTATATAATCATAGAGGAGGTTACAGAGTATAAAGTGGGTACCGGACCCTTCATCGTATAGGTTATGATTATATAACCGTTGGGGAGGTTACATACTATAAAGTGGGCACCGGACCCTTCATCGTATAGGTTATGATTATATAACCATAGGGGAGGTTACGTACTATAAAGTGGGCACCGGACCCTTCATCGTATAGGTTATGATTATATAACCATAGGGGAGGTTACGTACTATAAAGTGGGTATCTGACCCTTCAACAAAACCTCAAGTCTCTCAAACTGTAGAAAAACAAAATGGTGGTGTAAGAAAAACAAAATGGCGGCCGGGTACACTCATGCTCTATAAGGTAGGTACCTAACCCTTCAACAAAACCTCAAGTCCCTCAAACAGTAGAAAAACAAAATGGCGGCATAAGAAAAACAAAATGGCGATGTATAAAAAACAAAATGGCGGTCGGGTACACTCATGCTCTATAAGGTTGGTGTCTAACCCTTCAACAAAACCTCAAGTCCCTCAAACAGTAGAAAAACAAAATGGTGGTGTAAGAAAAACAAAATGGCGGCCGGGTAAACTCATGCTCTATAAGGTAGGTACCTAACCCTTCAACAAAACCTCAAGTCCCTCAAACAGTAGAAAAACAAAATGGTGGTGTAAGAAAATCAAAATGGCGGCCGGGTACACTCATGTTCTATAAGGTGGGTACCTGATCCTTCAATGGGTGGAGGGGGTAAATCTTGTGGGCGGAGCATAGGTCAGGAGGTTCCATGGGTCACGTGACTGGATCACGTGACTAAAACATGTGGGCGGAGCATAGACCAGGATGCGCTGCGGGTCACGTGACTAAAAGGGGCGGGGCTTAACGGTCACGTGACCAAAAAGGGGCGTGGCCTAGCAGTTAAGGTTAGGTCGAGGTGAGACCACCTGGTGGTTAAGGTAGGGACGAGGCAAGACCACGTGGCAGTTAAGGTTAGGTCGAGGCAAAAATTCAAATTCAAATTTCCCGCCATAGGTCACGTGACCAAATGCTGGCTTCTGATTGGCTGCTCAAAAAAGTGGCCCAGCTCCCCTGTTTCTCCTCTACTTTGGCAAACACAAAAAAATAAAAAACATTCAAGAAATAGTTATTTACGATTTTGATGTTAGTCGCGATCCTCCACCTTGGCCATCTTGTTTGAGAATGTTTTCGTTCTGGTCAAGATCATTTTTTTAAATTTCAGTTTTATATACTATATAAAATACTATATAACATTAGCTCTATTAAAAACTTAACTTTCTAGTATTAATAAAAGAAATATTAAAATAAACAGAATAATGGATAATAACCAGAAAAAAAATGAACAAAATTGATTTGAATACGCCAACAATCAATCAGGTACAGAAGTAAATTATTAAATAACAGTAATGTTTTCCAAATTTCTAGTTTTCCTTCTATGGCACTTCATTAACTAAAAATAATATAAATAAATAAAACAAAAATTATTACGATTATTATATAACTTAATGAAATTAAAAAAATTATCACATTAGGCAATTGTGGGAATTTTATTATCAACCTTTCAATGAAGGAATTTTGAAGAGAATAAATGGATATGGGATGGTTTGGCTTGAAAAACGATAGTTTGATCAGAACTCTCTCCTCACAATCAATAAACTGTATTTATTTAAGATGGACCAATTTTGATAAGTTTATGGACTTTTATCACATTCACCATTACAAGTTGGGAATAGGAACTCGCTAGTTAATTTGATAAATATTCAATTATTTATCAGATTTGCCGAAGAACAAGTGAACACAATGTTTTTTTTTTAAATGCAGAATCCACATTGTGAACAAATTTTTTATAATAAGATTTAACAATATATGTGTATTGTTAAATCTATTATACAAAATTTCTTCACATTTTTGGATTCTGCATTTAAAAAAAAAAAACATCCAAGCAACAATATGGAACAAAAAAAAAACAATCAATTATAATTTTATTAATTTTTTCCTCATTAAATACACAGCATGGAATCATTTTAAACACTTAAATTCCAGTTGACATCCGCATGATGGTATAGAAGGATCAATTTAATTAGGGATCGATAAATTTATAGAAGTAGCAAATAATTTATCAATCTCTACTTAAATTCCACATTCAGGTACAGTGAAAACTATTTCTATCATGTAAATAGTATAAAAATAATCACAACTGTTATCTACCGATTCTCCACAGACAAGGAAAACAACCCAAGATTTGTGCAGCACCATGTCAACAACTCTATTTTAATTAAAGTTATAAAAATGAAAATCATTAGTAATAATATCAAAAGCAGAATTCGCACTTTATGATTGTTGATAAATCACAGCAGCTGATTTTATCGTACTACATTCCCAAATGATATTATAGGGAGTCTACAGTTGACTGTTTTCGAATATAAAAGTTATAACAAACCAACGACTAAGAAATAGGCACAACACAACATGGCTAATCTTACACAATAACACTTCGTTAATATCACTACTTTCCAAATCCTCCATACAAGCACAAAAAAAAATATATATATAAATAGCATTAGTAAAAAAACCAACAATAACTTATCTTTTAAAATATAAATACAACTTTATTCCTAATCGCATTCCTTCACTCTTAATATTTTTTCTCTAAAAGAATAACTTCTATTGGACTTTGACATTAAAATAAATCCAATATCTACTGAAAAGATGTCTTCCTTAATGTCAGGTAAAACAGTACAGAGACCAGCTATAATTCCGTTTTGTTTAGGTTTGGTTTTGTTCCACATTTATAATTTACTTTTTTAACAATCATTGCATCCAATTTTTAAAACATGAGCAACAAGGAAAGTATTAAACGGTTAACTAGTTGATTAATCAACTAAACTAGAGAAGAAAAGTCTATTTAATTTTTAGAACAAAAGGATTAAAAATACTATATCCTTATGGTTTACTGGTTGTACTAAAAACTGAACTTAACTTTGAAGAATTAAGAAGTGTTAAACACAACATATCTCATTTCACCTGATTCTAGTGTGGTGAAAATTAATAGAGCAGGGTTTGTCTTTTATAAGTTTCACAGGTTGTCAAAGTTTAGTTGAGATAAGGAAATACTTAGGGGTTAAATTTTGGGGATATTTAAAAAATCATTGAGAATTTAAATAATAAAAATTTCAGAAAAAGATGGGTTGGCATCTTAAATAATTCAGATATGGGACTCAGAGATGATATATATAATCCATACATAATAGATTGGTACTAGAATATTATAAGTGTAATTCATAAGAACAAAGCTTGAACTAGAGTCATTACTAGATCCTTTAGAAGGCATGTAAGGAGAAGATATGATGTTGACAAAATGAAAAATAGTGAGGTTTGTATTGTTTATCAAAACTGCTTCAGAGAAAAATTTACTGAAAATATGAGGACTTCTGGAGATAGTATTTGAAGAGCAGTGGAAAGGATGCTCTGAAGCTCTCAATGGAATAGCCGAGAGAACCTTAAGTTTTAAGGAGAGATCCCCTCAATCATCTGTGTCTGATGAAGAGTGTCTTCAGATGAAAGAAAGAATGAAACCTACTTGAAAATGGTCCAATGCTACACAAGGCAGTCAACTCAGATCTATGGTGAGAAGAGAAGTGACTGCATAGAAAAAAGAAAAGGACTTAAGAAAGATCCAGGCTTGGATGACTTTCCGAATGTGGCATAAAAGGTGGTAGTGGAGACCAGACCAGATCTAATCCAGGAAATCTTCAATTCCTACTTGCCTAAGGAGTCCTTTCCTCAGCAATGAAAAAAGCAGCACCTGATCCTGATCCCGAAGGACGAGAGAAGACTAAAGGACCCTTTGGGCCTATCAACCGGTATGTCTGTTGGATACAGCTGACAAGGCTTTGGAGAAGGTCCTGGGAAATAGACTCAAGAAATTATCAAAGGTGTAGGAGGACTCTCTAAGACCCAATTTGACTTACAGAAAGTGAGGTATACAGTGGACACAATCACCTTGGTGATAGAGATGGCTCAGGAGCTATTATGGAAAAGAGGAAGATGAGAGGCGTAAAATGTTAATGGACCATTATCACACTGGATATGAGGAGTGCTTTATAGTCAGTATTTTGGAGCTGTATTTGGGATGTCCTGCAGGAAATGAGGATCTCTACCTAAAGTAGAAGTATAGACAGTGACTACTTCAAGGACAGGACTTTGATATATACAACAGGAGTTTCAGGATTCAATGCTGAGATTCCTGCTGTGGAATGTTATGTGCGATGGAGTTCTCAGCTTATCCTGCCAGAGAATGCCAAAAGAGTAGGTTTAGCTGATGGCATCGCAGCGGTGAATGAGGAAAAATACAAAGAGAAGGTGATCCTAAAGGCTAGCCAGAGTATTATACTGATCGGCCATTATCTGGCATCCTTGAGATTGCAGCTGGCAGACTGCAATACATAAGCCCTTCTTATTAATAAAAGAAAAGATAGGGAAGAAACCACTTTGAGAGTGATTAGATAAGAGATCCGGTCAAAACCTTCCTTGACATATCTAAAGAATTGATAAAAGGCTCTAGTGCAGGAAGCAAATCCAGCGGGTGTTTGATAAGGTGGCTAGAGTGAGCACAGTGCTGTTCCAACTGATGCCCTATACAGGACGACCTAGGCACCGTCGCAGGTTTTAGGCATTAAGCATGATCACATTCCTTCTGCTATAAGCAGCTTTAATATGGAAACGGGCCTAGGATAGAATAGACTTACAGAAGGCCGATGGTGTTCAGATTTCATCAAAGTGTATTATGGGGAATCAGCACGTTTCATACAGTCTCATACGAAGCATCATGTATAGTTGTGTGGATACCACCAATAGAGCTGATCACCAAAGAGAGGAGATGCTTGTATAATAGAATCGATTTCATTCCCACGACCAAAGAAAGAAAGGAGAGAGTTAGCAGATGGCAATGAAACCATCAAGGAATTGAGGAAGGAGGAGAAGGAAAGGTGAGTCAGGAGGAAGATTAACACAATTTAGGCAGCACACAACCACTCCCCCTCGATGATGTAATGCCTAACGGTGATCTTTTGGAGAATGGATGAAGGGAAGTGGTTTTAATGGGTACAGATTCCACACATGGATATGTACGGGGCCTAATCTTGTCCTTTTGAAGATTTCAACCTATCCTCATAAAAAAAGTAAAAAAAAGAATAGGTAAACATATAAACAATAGGTACACATATTAACATAACAATATAAATTAGTTTCACAAAATACAATGGAACAAAAAGGAAGACTTCTTTTCTCAAATCTAAATTATCACATTTTTAAACTATGAAATTAGTAGCACTTCAATAACAACGCCTAGATGAGTCGATATATTTATATTTTAATTCAGCCTTAAAAACACGAAACAAAAGTCTGTTGCTTTCTTGTTCTCTATCTTTTTCAATATGAAAATTCTGTTCTGTTTTGAAACCACGGTGAACAAGAAAACCATTATTCATCACAGAAAAGGTGTAACCAGCTACGTGTAGTTCACAGACCTGAAATAAAATAATAGATGTTTGAACCCATAATAAAATACAGTGCAGTATCGGTAATCCGAACTAATTATTGCAAGAGCCAGTTCGGATTACCAAATTTTCAGATTAGCAGGAATTTAAAAATACATATATATATATATATATATATATATATATATATATATATATATATATATATATATAAGTAAATATTTATGGATGCAATATGTACCCATGTTAACTAAAGCGTAGATACGAGGTCTGGCTAGAAATGCAGAGGATTTCTGTAAAAACTATCAACTCACAGCAGCAAACTGTCACAACAAAGGAATTGGATTCAAAGAAATCCAAAAGAAGAAAAAGATTTTTGTTTTTTTTTCCTTTGAAGTACATAGAGCTCATTTGTACGGCATAACATATCTCCATCATAAACAATATCGTTTTTATTAAAAATGTGGTGATGAGAAAATTTGGTTTTGGTAAATAATTTATGCATTGCAGGCGTGCATTAATCTCCTTATTTTTTAAATCAGAATATAAATAGGACTTGTTCTTCTATGGTGCAACAATCCATTGCTGAATCTAGGCTTCATCCAGCAGGCTCCACTAGTAGATTCTATCTTGTGCTGTAGCTGTCCAGTTCTGTATTTTAAGAAGCAGACCAGCTTCTGTTGCCACTCCATCTAGCCATCATCGTTTTGGCCTTTTCACTCTGTGCGTCCAATGTAAGACCTCTGTTCTGAGTGTGTTGGGGGGTTCAGTGTTGTTCAACCTTGCTACATGACCGGCCCAACGAAGTCTCCCAAGCTTGACAAACTATAGCACATCCATAGTTGGTACTGCATCTTCGTCAACTGTTCCCCTCACAGATAGGGCCGTAAATCCTCCTCAATATTCTCCTTTCAAATATACAGAGGCGATTCTCATCTGCTTTCATTGTGGACCAAGTTTCTGCTCCATACATGAGGACAGGTTGGATAAGGGTCTTGTAGAGTCGTACTTTGGTCTGATATGAGGTAAACCTGCTTCTCATGTGCCAGGAGAGGCTGAAGTAACACTGATTTGCTGAGCAGATTCTTTGACTTATCTCATGACTGAGATCATTCCTTGAATTAACCTCAGATCCCAGGTAGACAAAACTGTCAACTCGTTGGAACCTGTATTCTCCAACCTCAAAGTACTCAGCCAAGTTTTCTCCACCACCAGCCACATGTATTTAGTTTTAACTTCATTTACTACTAGACCAAATTTCCGGCTGCCCTCCCAAAGTTCATGAAGACTTCTCGTAGAGAACGCTCGGATCCAGCAATAATGTCGATATCATTGGCATATCCTAGTAGTTCAACCAGTCGACTGAAGTTGGTCTCACCAACCTGAAGTTGGGATTCTCTGATGGCCATTATTTGTGCTAGATTAAATAACAGGCAAGCCAGTGCATCCCCCTACCTCATGCCAACATCCGTCTCGAACCCCTCAGAAAGGTCTTGACCTATTGGCATAAGACATTTCGTGCTTCTCCTTGTCATTTTCACCAGCCGGATCAGCTTCCTGGATATACCCAGCACTTCCAGACTATGGTATAGTTCCTCTCTGTCAACACAGTCATAAGCTGCCTTTAGGTTGATGAAAAGATTGTGGGTGACAATTTGATATTCGAGGCTCTTCTCCAATATCATCCTCAGGAAAAATATTTCGTCAATAGTGGAGCGACCCTTTCTGAAGCCAGCCAGATAATTACCAAAGAGTCTCTCAGCATATGGCTGGACAGAGAAGACAGGATCTTGTAGGCACTTGGTAGGGACGAGTTACCTTGGAAATTCCCACATTCAGTCATATCACCTTATTTATTTACTGGGAGAATAATAACCTTATTCCAGTCCTTTGGCATACTTTCTTCTATCCAGATAGAGAGAATGAGATCATGTTAGGCCTTTTGCATTTCTTCACCACTATATTTAAGCAGTTCTGCTTATATTCCATCCAGACCTGGAGCTTTATTGTTTTTCAGGTTCTGAAGAGCTTCCCCGAACTTCTTTTGATCAGTTGATGGCACATTCTCGTCATTGACGGTCCTTTCCACTTCCATATCTCTTCTGGATCCTCTGGCCAATAGGCTACAAAAGTAATCAGCCTACCTCTTCAGAATATTCTCCCTTTGTCTAAGCCGAACACCATCTGATGATCTGCAGAAAGTAGTTCTTGGAGCAAATCCCTTCCTTTCATTATTTATTCTTTGTAAGAATAGTCTTATGTCATTAGAACATCGAAGTTCTTCTACTTCCTCAAGACTCTTCCTTTGCCGATTCCTCTTCTTCTGTCGGTGAATCTTCTTCCTCTCTCTATATATAACGTCGCTGATAGTCTAGTGTGTCTGCCAATCATTTTCTTACAGGCCTCATTCTTGCTGTTGGTGGCCTCTAAGCACTCCTGATAAACCACATAGGTTTGAATCCTAAGGTTCTTTCTGCCACAATATGGAAGGCTTGTGCGCAGACTGAACATTGCTCATAAATACTTGCACTTTCCGTCTGCAGTTCAGTTTTTACCCTACAATCAAGTTCTCGCTGATATGATTCCAATGTTTCCTCATTCTTCAATTTCCTGACTTTGTACCTCCCCTGTATTTGATGCCCACAGTATCCTTTCAAGGTAATTCTGGGTAAAATTCTAGCTTGTACGAAGTAGTAGTCAGTGTCAATATTTGGGCTTCAATATTGTTCATCTATAAGCAGGTAGTCAATCTGGTTAATGACTAAACCATTGGTGACCTCCACGTCATTTTATGGATATTCTTTCTCGGGAAAAAAGTACATCCAATTATCATTCCATAATTGCGATGCTTATTAATCTGTGGCCATTGTCGTTGTATTCGGTGTGTAAACTAAGGTTTCCAGTGATGGTACGATAGGCTTCTTCTTTTCCAATATGGGCATTAAAGTCCCCTAATATGATGCGTGTATCAAGAACTTTAGTAAGATCCTCATAGAACTTTTCTTTATCCTCCTCTTCAAATACCTCAGATGGAGCATGTCCATTAATCAGGGAATAGTTGCAGAATCTGTCCTTAATCCTAATTTTACATAATCGGGGCCTCATAGGGATGAAAGAGATGAAATTAATAGTCTCTTGGCATGTCCCCTACAATAAAACTTTTGCCAAAAATATGCTGGCGTTGGTGGCAATCATATGGAATCATCTTTGCACTTATGCTGTTGCCGGTTGAGCAAACTTCTTGGACAGCAGCGATGTTAACTACAATCTGGTCCAGTTCTGTAAGAAGCGCCCAAAGGGTTCCTAGTCTATTTAATGATAAAACATTCCAGAAAACTATTCTTAAGTCCTTATAACGGTTTCTGGCTCGAATCCGATGGGACAGACCAGCTTCAGCTGTGTTGTGTAATCAAAGGTCAAAATCCTGGGTCATTTCCTTTAAGACAATTTGTCTTCATCTGCATGTTGAGGTTTTGTGATTAGTTCGTTTAAGGGGAGCGGGTAATCAGCCCACTGTCCCCGAATCAAGTGGAGGGACTGCCTACTCAGAGTGTCCTGAAACAGTCCCCCATCCCCGTCGGTTAATTAGGGAAAGTGATCCTAGGGTGGGTACTGTTGATGACCATCATCTGTGGTGGGCTGTATATTTTGGACTTTGAGTGTCAGAATTATTGTTCCCCCAAGCTGGAGGAGCAGTGTCTGATTGCAGTCTGACGCTGGGCAATGGGGTCGCCAATTCCCTAAGCCGATAGATTAGACTCCATGGGAAATTCTATAATTATAGTATTGTCAATGTGCATGTCCCAACTGAAGGTTCAAATGAGGAAAAGAAAGATACCTTCTACGATCAACTGGAGAGGTCAATAGATTCATGCCTCTGGTATGACGTAAAAATCTTAGCAGGAGATTTTAACGAAAAAGTTGGGAAGAAAGAAATCTACCAATCCACAATAGATAAACATAGCCTGCATGATGTTATCAACAACAATGGGCAAAGATTAGTCAACTTTGTGGCTTTGAGAGATCTAATCATAGGAAACTATTTCCTCATAAAAACATACATAAAGAACCTGGACCACTCCTAACAGAAGAATTGTCAACCAGATTGACCATATACTTGTTGGAAAAAGACAGTCCAATCTGGTTAATGTAAGAGTATTTAAAGGAGCCAGCACAGCCTCAGACCATTACCTCAGCATAGCTCACAACAATGCAAAGATATCTTTTGCCAAGCCCACATCAGGACAGCACAAAAAGCTAAGACTTTATAGCAGCAGCCTATTCATTAGCTCATAATACAATACAAATCAGAATATACGGGTTTTCACAATGTTTATATAATGAAATATCTGATGTGGACAACACATGACTTCCTTGTACTCCTATTAAACTATAAATCGTTGGCTCAAAAAGTTATCCTCAATTTGGTTACTAATTTCCGAAAATTGCAATATCTCAAAAACGAAACTCGGCGTCGCGACACCCATCTATTGACACAAACACATACTCTTGTTTCTGGAGGTTTCATTCCGTTATTAAATGTCATTTTCTTTTTTCAGTAGGTAACTAGTTTCCAAGAGATTTCTTCGTGTTCCGTGACAACCTTAAAACTATCAATATCACTAGATAAAGCATTAGAAATCGAAAGTTTCTAAATTTTAAGCGGAAGAACCCACTTAACTTATATCTTATTCTCCTGCTGCAGACTTGTTCATCGCACAAATGGGGAGGAAAACCAGTATTATATGCCCAATATTAACACTTAAAATAAGTAATAAAAATGTTAAATTAGAGTATAAACAAAATCGCGTTTGTAACCTTTATTACCGAACCATATGATTTCTCCATTTAATTTTAATATAAGTTTTGATGTTTAATATGAGTTTATTATGACCTTCAAGTAAAGTATCGTTTTCGGCTCAGCAATTTTAACCGAAATCTAGAAAATATATTCATATTGATATAAAAGTCCTATTTACTAAATTTTAAATGTTTTACATTTTATTTTAATATAATTTTTGATGAAAGTCTTGCAAGGGGAATAACTAAATATGACCTTCAAATAAAGTACCTCTTCCAGTTTTCCAATTTAGACTAAAATCTAGTATGTTATTTAAATCAAAATATAAAGTATAAATACTAAATTTGAGAAGTTTTGCATAAAATTTAAATATAATTTTTGATGGAAATCAGTTATGACTTTCAAGTAAAGTACCACTTCCGGTGATTAAGCAGTGACCAAAAAGGGAGGTTCACAACTAGATTGTAGAACAATCCTAAATACAAAATTTCAACATTTTACGGCTAACCGTTTTTGAGTTATGCGAAATACGAACGTACGTACGTACGTACAGACGCCACGAAGAAACTAGTCAAAATGGATTCAGGGATGGTCAAAATGGATATTTCCGTTGAAATCCGAAAACAGGAAATTTTCGCGATTACAATACTTCCTTTACTTCGTATAAGGAAGTAAAAAGTTACTTTTTACACTACATAATAAAATTTCTTCATACAAATTAGACTCAAGAAAACCTTCCAGTTTCACTAAGTATTCTCTGGCAAGTTACAACAAAACAATCTTTTGTGAAATAGGAGGCGGGGATGAGGGGTACGGAGAAGGGAGCTCTCCCACCTCACTATTTGAATGAGGGTCGTGGGCCGGCCCATGAGTCATGTATTTGCTTGTGATCAAAAATAGAAAATCAATTGCGCTAGAAAATGAAAAATAAAGTCCAAGGGTAGCACAAAATAGCAATTGCAATGCTAAAAGAAAGTATGGATATCACAACAAAAGCAATAGCCACAATGAGGACCCAGGACAAGCTAGAAGAGGACGAATAGTAGAGGAAGGGCTGTGCCTTCCCCACCATGCGCAGCCAGCTGAGGCGATTTCTGCGCAGGTAGTTTTGTAACTTGGTAGACAACAGTACTATTGTAGTACTGCTATTTTTTTAAATTCCAAAATTCCAAGCTTTAAAGGATTTTATGACAGAGAGAAAGAGAAATCGCCTTCTTTTCACCCTTGATAGTTTCCAAAAAGCATAACTGCCTACAATGAAAATCTGATCACTAATGCCCTGAAAAAAAGAAAGCCACATAACTTAACATTTCTATAAAAAAATTAACGAAAAAAAAAAACTCATGGGCAAAACAATAGTTTAAGTGTCATGTGGTACATACAGGATGTCCATCCTTGTCACTCCACTTCCAGCCTGAAGGGGATAATGTGAACAAACAAACTTATTATAAGAAGACAAGTGAAAATTGGTTGAAATTGAAACTCGGAGCTGATAGGCTAATATATTTTACAGATCTATAACATTCCTAATTCACTAAGCGACAGCTGGAGAGACCTAGGGGAAGGGGGCTTTTTGTAGCTTTCACGGAATTAGGGATTTCAAGTGGAATAACTAAATTAACCTTGTTCTTAACATTTTACACAATTGTTGCTTAGTATTGATGAATGCCTTACAGGATGGCACTGGGCAAGATGAAGCCCCTCACGATGGTGGCTTCCCTAAGAGTAGGATGAGCACAGGCAACCACACAGTACAGTAGAGCCAAAACATGGCTCAGTTTCTGAGAACGTCTAATACCATTGTTGCCTATTTTTTGTCTTACATTTTTCTGAGAACCTTGCCTATAACAATCCCAATTGTTTTCCAAAAAAAAATTAGATTCATGTTTTAACAATGAGGGGATTTCCAGTATTGTTTTAATTTTCAGTTCAGTATTACGCCTGTAGTTGGTCAATCATGAAGTCCTCTCGTTTACATTTATCGTTATGGACAAAATAGAATTAATTAATGCCAATGCACGGAATAGGAGTAGTGTTTGAGTACTTTCTGCACAATTGAATATTGAAAAAACCCAAGTGAGTGAAATTTTGAAAAAGAAAAACGAATTGTTAAAAAAATTGTTCCAACACAGAATTAACCAATCACAAAAATCATTTACAAATACAATTGGTCTCAACATTGACAATAACCACGTATGAATGGCTTTGCCGAGCTTGTGTGGCAAAAATTCCCTTTTCCAGACCTCTGATTAGGGAAAAAGCCTTAGAAGTTGCTAAGAGTTTGGGAGCTAATGATGTCAAAGCATCTGTGGGATGGCTTGCTAAATTCAATTCGAGGCACAATATTTCCTGGAAAAGTGTCAGTGGGGAAGGTGGGTCTATTGATAATGAGGTTCTAATGGAATGGACAAACAGAAGATTTATGCGGTGCCTATGATCTGAAGAGCATCTAAAACTGTGATGAAACGGGTTTATTTTTTAAGGTCTTTCCTGACAAAATAATGAGTCTTAAAAATGAGAGCTGCCAAGGTGGGAAAATTTCAAAAGAAAGACTTACTGTGCTGTAATGTACAAATATAATGGATAAATTTGAACATACCCTAGTTATCGGAAAAGCACAAAAACCTCGCTGTTTCAAAGGAGTTAACTTGAATCTCATGAATGCTAAATGGAAGTTTAACCAAAAAGCCTGGATGGCACAAGAAATAATGAATGAATGGCTTTCTCATATGAATCAAAAACTGATTCGGCAAAACAGAAAAATTATCCTGTGGAAACTGGTCTTCGACCAGTTGCTGGGAGAATTAGAGGAGAGAAGGTTCCTTACCACGGCCTATGTCGACGACCTGGCGCACCTTTCTGCTTGTGTTTTCACTCTGGCTCTGCTGTTCTTGGCCACTATGACCGCCAGGTCGTCGACATAGGCCATGGCAAGGAATCCTCTCTCCTCTAATTCCCCAGCAAGTAGTCGAAGACCAGTTTCCGCGGGCCGGGCGCAGCAGCGAAGACTCAGGCCATGCTCGTAAGAGGCTCCACAGACAGGACTCACCCTATCATACTGGATATAGATGATCAAAGAGTGAGGATGGGTGAGGAGATGACATACCTCGGAGTGAAGATAAGGAGAGGGTTTGACGTCACCCCTCACCTAGATTATCTGAAGGATAGGGAGACCCTATCTATGAATGGTTAAAGCAGAATCGGGGGTGCGTTTTGGGGCTTCAGGTATCCAGCTACAGTGATCATTTAGAAAGGAGTGGTCATGGGTATCCTGAGATACGCATCCCCAACGTGGAGCCAACATCTCACACAGCTGCAGAGGAAGAGACTGGCAACAATCCAGAGACTGGCACTGCTTAGGGTCACTAAGACCTATAGAACGGTGTCGCATGAGGCGGTGCAGGTGATAGCCGGAGCGATGTTCCTGGACCTCGTCCTCAAGGAGAACATGATAAAGTACAAGGCGAAGAGGTAGGGGCTTGACACGCTACCGGAGGGACTCTGTACCAGAGTTGGCGAGACCCCTAATCAATGGAAGACGATACTGAAGAAGGACACCATCGAAGAGTGGAATGGACAGCGGTTAGGGAGTTAGCCTAAGGAAGTTCTTCCCCACAGTCCAAGCAAGACTGAAGGCAAGATGGTTCCTCCATGATTACTGTGTCTCACATATGCTGGACAGAGCATGCAGGTTTCCGGGGGAAAATACAGGAACACGGAAAGGACATAGACCCCCCAGTGGCCCACCTGTGGAGTCCCCAAGACAGCAGAGCACATGAACGTATCCTGCACCACAGTAGAAGGACACCGAGTCAGGTTGTCGGGAAATACCGGGATCTTCGCCCTCGCTGAGTCGGACTTCCCCCGTCTGATGGAGGAGGTGTACCCCTTCTATAAGGAGTTCATATACGGGTGGAAGGAGGCGGTGGACCCGGAACACTTTACCCTGGGAAGGGTCAGAACACCAGATGGCTGCGAGCCTAAACATGGTTGATACCGGACAGATGCAGCCTGGAGGAGATGGTAGCCGGACGGATGCAGTGGACCTTTGGATGCAAACCGGATGGATGCTGTCCAGGCGTGTATAAGGTGCAGCCCCATCAGTAAGGTGGGCTGCACGACAGTAGCAGGATAACTCATTGTTCCCCACAATTAAAATATCATCAAAAATTGTTTGTAAAATAAGAAGTTTGAAAATAAAGCATTACTCATTGGTGGCAGTGGCATGCCCATACACCTGCCCAATCCCGGTATGACCAAAAGGTCAGGCAGGGAAAAAAAGAAAAAGTACTGATGGATAAATGAAATTATAATAAAATAAAAATGACATATAATACCTGACTAATTCTATTGAAACCATACTGTTTAAACCTTTCATCATATAAAGGCACATTATTACTAGCAATGTAAAATGGCTCCCAAGGATCCTTCCATAAGACGTCAAATATAGTAGCCATTTCAGATCCAGGTGGTTCATTTAACCAAACTTCATAATTTGTCAAATCCTAAAAAAATATTATTTTAAAATAGTATGTAACAGTAGTTTCAAAATCTATGGTGAGACAATACATACCTGACATTTCGGACAAAGCTGAGCATAGAAGGGACGGACTTCACCAGTTTCTATCAAACTTAAAAGCTGAGGTTTGTTCAAAGGTGGAGAAACAGCTTCTTTGGCTTCAAATACTGGTATCACAAAAATTGTTTTATCATAACGACGATTCTTCCTAAAGAGTCCTTTTTTTGTTGCAAATATTAAAAATTCCTTAAAATAAAACAACATATAAAAATTTAATAAATTATTGACCACAGGATTATCATAAACTAATAGAATAGCCTGTATACATCTATGTAAGAATTTATTACAACACATAGAATACAGTTTTCAGATAGCACTCTTTTTTTAATCACTTTTCATCAAAGCAAATAAACTTAATTTATGATGGAATAAATATTTAGGACTCAGTCAATGATTTTTTATTGCAAAAACCGACATTCATACATGCAGGCTATCATCTTCAGTTCTAGTATTCATCTCACAGAATTCACTTGCCCTCATAATGGCCAACATGTTTAGGTCGAATGTTGGATTTTGCAATAAAAACTCATATTGACTGAGTCCTAAGTCACAGTCGATCATCTGCCATCAATAAATAAACTTCATTTAATTTAAGTGAATCATGAATGAAATTGCAAGAATACTTATGAACAAAGAAAAAAATTCCTTATCTTGTATTTCATTTTTTTTTTAATCACAAATATTGCTAAGTTAGATAGAAAAATAGAACTTCATATTGGAAATAAAAATAATCATTGCCAGTTCAAAGTAATAAATAAAATACCTTTTTAGATGCACTTAGAACTACATAAACATTTTGTAGCATGTTAAATAATAGGTAATAAATATTAATCATATACCTTAAAAAAATAATGAAACATAGAAATTATATGTATACATATATATTTTCTTTAAAAAAAGTCTTCATTCAATGCCAAAAATAAACAAATTTACAATATTTAATAATTTGCATTACCTCCTTATTCTGTACAAACTTCCGTTAAACACTTGTTCATGGTTTTTACAAATATTTTAGTCATTAACAGTTCAACACCATACTGAAGCATTCACATCATTAAGTTCATTTTCGTTTTTGATATTGTGATTCTCTGTAACGGACAAAATATCATTCCCTTTGGGTGTCCGTGTGAAGCGTTCAGACATTCCCAAAATAAAATGGTTCTTATTTTTCCAAATTAAAACCCTTCCATCAGACGAAAACATTAAACTTTGATTTATTACTAAAAATAACAGAATCCTAAAACGTTTGGGGCTTAACAAAATAAGTTTTAGCTAATTCCAATAATTTATTATGTATTATTTTCCTCATAAATACTTTTTTAAGGTATTCAATCCCTAGAATCCTCCAATTATAATACAGCTCTCACTGTCTCTGTCACAATATTCAATATTCAGTTCTGAAATCATACCTGACAATATAGGTACAATAGTAATTGGCTGTTTCCTTACTTCCGATAAAATAGTCCATTGATGCATTCTGAGAAGTTTTCTAGGATGACCTAACTGAGGTTTATTGCTTAAATTAATATTTTCTTTGTAGTGATTAGTAATGCAATGAATGGTTGTGTGGGATTTATTCACATTTTTCAATTTCTTGCAGGGAGTGGCCTTCTTCTTTTAGGCGAACTATCAAGTAATGAATGCCTTTGGATACTTCCATCGCACTTATCAAGAAGCTGGCAAAAACCTTTAAGAGTCACTAGATACTTTGATCTAGAAGGAAAGAATAACTATCTAAGATGTTTAGGGATTATTTCATTGAGAACTGCACATATTTACATCTAATTATGCTCATGAAGATTATTTCAACGTTTGATTCAGCATTTGTCTATTGATCTTATTTGTTTCTAAAGAATTAATTTCAACAATTGAGCCATTTAAGTTCTTTGGAAATTTGTTTGACCTAATGCAAATACTGCCGTGATAAGCTAAAAGGCCCTAATTTTATAACATTTTCAATACAATGGTTAGAGCCTAATCATTGGTTTTAGGGCTTTCTAATGTCATAAGAAGATTTAGTTTTTAGACAAATTCAGGTACAATAAAAAAATGTATTTTAAAAAGGGATTTGAGTTTAGAAGCTTTTAGCTTATGATGGCAATATGGAATCATAAGAAAAATAATTACAAGAGGCCTATTAGATTTTTATTTAAAATTGCCAATTAGAAGCAATATGACTATTACAATAAAGGATGGGTTGTGACAGGCGCCAGTGGCAACGGTTACAAGTTTTTACCTTTTCCTCAACTTTACTTGATACTTTTTGTCATAAGTATAAACTTTACCAAAATGCTCCCAGTCTAGTACAGAGTAAAAGTAGGACTGCATTAATCTCTTACTTTTAACTGATACTGTGCCAATTATCAATCGACCAAGATGTATTCAGCTTTCGTTAGTAGTGGAGCATTGGAACGTCGTGATATCATGATTCAGATTTCTCCAAAACTGGTATTTTATACTGACTCTCAGTGTATCAAAGAAATAAATATGTTTCAAGACGATATTCCATAATAGGTATATATTTATATCATATGAAAATGATAGTGAGGGTTTTCTTGAGCTACAACTGTTCTCAAAATAATATTTTTATATCAGTTATCATTCTTGTGTACACTAAATACATTTAGTTAAAATTCTTTGCATGATTAGGCTATTTTTAAATATATTACATAACTAGCGCATTTACTTTAATATAAATATCTGATGTTGAAACCGCATGACTTCCTTGTAGGCGTATTAAACTATAAATCGGTGGCTCAAAAAGTGATTCTGAATTTGGTTACTAGTTTCCAAAGATAGCTCAAAAACGACACTCGACATCGTGATGACCAACTATTGACACAAAAACTCACTAACGCACGCACGCGCATACACACACATGCACGCACACACACAGAGACATCAAATCTGAAAACCAATAATTTTCGCGATAGCAATACTTTCGTTGTAACAAGGAAGTAAAACATAAGGAGAGATGTTTTATACTGTGAGATTGACTATATTTGTTGCCTCATATCCATGGATGGCAAGCTCCTGAGTCGTCTAATGGGTTTGATAAGGGTACCATATTTTTTTTCTAATATAAAATCTATTTTATAGTGAACAATTATAATAATATGTAAAGATGTATATTTGTATTTTTAATTGCATAGGTATTATAATGTTCTAGACAACAATATCTGATGTTTATACCACATGACTTCCTTGTACGCCTATTAAACTATGAATCGGTGGCTCAAAAATTTATCCTAAATTTGGTTACTAGTTTCCGAAGACAACAGTACCGGCATCGCAACGTCTATTGCCATCCACATTATAAAAATGTTATAAACGGTTAGTACAGACCTTAAAATGTGCTTATCTGTAATGCTCAATAAGGAAAGGAATATTAAGATCACATAAAGAATGATAAGATGCTTAACACAAAACCATACATTTTACATAGTAACCTTATAATGTTTTTCCCTAAGGCTAGTAATCTATAAATGTTGCCACATTATATTATCTAAGAAAATCTCGATTTGTGATTTTTAGTATGATTCGTATTCCTTCCTTCTAAGAAGGCGGGAGGTAAAAAAACCAAAACAGTTTCAGGTAGAGTATCACTTTTGGTTATACAATTTTAACCAAAATCTAATACACTATTTATATAGATACAAAAGTTCTATATACCATATTTGAAATGTTTTGCAATATATTTTAATATAATTTTTGATGAAAGTTTATTAACCTTGAAGCAAAATACCACTTCAGGCTAGGTAATTTTAATCAAAATCTAGTATATTATTTATATTGATATAAAAGTATTATATACCAAATTTGAGATGTTTTTATAATATTTTAACATAAATTTTGATGAAAGTCTAATATGACCTCCAAGTAAAGTACCAATGCCAATTTTAACCAAAATTTATGTTACTTAAATCAATATGTAAGTCTTATATACCAAACTTGAGAAGTTTTGAATTATATTTTAATATAATTGTTGATGAAAATCTATTATAACCTTCAAGTGAAATACTACTTCCGGTTTGTCAATTTCAACAAAAATTAAGTATGTTCTTTATAATAATAAATTAATCCTATATACTAAATTTAAAAAGTTTTGCATTATATTTTAATATGATTTTTTTTGAAAACCTATTAAGACTTTTGAGTAAAGAACCATTTCCGGCGATCATGTAGTGACACAAAAGGAAGGTTCACAACAACCCCAAATACAAAATTTTACTATTTTATGGTTAACAATTTTTGAGTTAGGGGAGATACGAACGAATGTACATAAGACGTTACGATGAAACTAGTCAAAATGTAAATTTCCATTTAAATGTGAAAACCGAAACTTTTTGCGATTACAATACTTCCTTTATTTTAATGTGAAGATTGGCAAAGATGAAGCCTTCAGACCAACTATAGGAATACATAGTCTCTTACGAATGAGAATGGCCGAATGCTTATTAACTTCGCTACATGTAAGAACGTGGGTTCATCAAATTATATAATAAAATTCATAAAGAAACATGGTGCTCTCCAGGCAGAAATACTTTGAACCAGATAGATCATATTCTGATCAGTAGGAAGCACAAGTCTAACTTAATGAATTGCAGATCCTATCGAGGCACTAACATGGACACAGACCTGGTAGTTTCTAGTATCAGAGCCAGGATATTCAATGACCAAAAAACTAGGAGAAAGAAGACAGAGAGGATAGCTACATCCAAGCTGAAGAAGCTGGAAGTTATCACGTTATCGCCAGAAGTTAGATGAAATGGTGGTAAATGTAAGCTTGCCAGAGGGTACAGCAAAAGAGCAGTTGGATATCCTCTGTACAGTAGTAAAAGAAGCAGCAAAGGAAATAACAGGTCTGGAAGAGCGAGCAGTGCGATCCCCATGGTGGATACCAAAAACGAGACGTGTAAAAAACATGATCCAGAAGCGTCATACGAGACAGGCCTCTGAGGAGTATAGGAATAAAAGAAGGGAGGAGAAACGACTGCATCGTAGGAGGTTAGTAGGAATGAAACCAGGGGATTCCATAAGAAGGTGAATGAGAGCAGGAAATCCTTCAAGCCAAGGATTAGATCATGTAGAAAAGAAGAAGGTACCATGATCTCAGAGGAGGAGATTCTATCACGTGGTCCCTTCACTTCAATACCCTTTTAAATGAAGGTGCAGAAAACCCAGAAGAATTTGCAATCCCAAGTGCTGAACATGATTTTGAACCTCCAAACCCACCAACATGTGAGGATGTCGATGAGGCCATTAACAGGCTGAATAACAATAAAGCTTCAGGAGAAAATGGGATTCCGGCTGAGCTCCTTAAGCAAGGTTGTGAGTAGTTTTGGAGAACCTCTACAATGTTATCCTTACCATTTGGGTTGAAGAGAGAATACCTGATCAGTGAAAGAAAGGCATCATCTATCCATTGCACAAGAAGGGAGACATGTTGGTCTGCTCTAATTACCGTTATCACTTCTTCACTGAGCTTACAAAGTTCTTTAGATTATCATTTACTATAAGCTCATCCCGATTGCTGAGAGAGAAATTGCTAAATATCAGGTAGGTTTCAGGAGAGGAAGGTCCACAGTCAATCAGATATTCAGCCTCTGGATGATATTGGAGAAATCCCAAGAGTATAGGATAACGAAACATCACCTGTTTATTGACTTTCAGAGTGCCTACGATAGCCTTAAAAGACCTTAACTATAGGCGGCATCGTGTCAACTAGGAATTTCTGTGAAACTTGTCTGCCCGATTAAGATAACCCTGGACGAGATTATGTGACTGTTCGAGTACAGACAAACTAATGCAGCATTAAGGTGAAACTAACTTTTTTTTTCTTTACCTTCAGATTTTATTTACAAAATATTTACAAATATATGCATATATTGCAAGATGGCATTGTTATCTTTCAGGACGGGTTATACTACCAGTAACCAGCCTATTTTAGCCAGAGTGGGAATGCCGAGATTCATTCCATTTATATATATAAATAAATCAAGGCCGGATTCAAATTGATGCCACTTCAGATTCTAGATTGCTAAGGTGAAACCTTAACACTCTCAGCCACCAGGACTTGAATACAGGCATTACAATAGTTAAGGTAAATAAACCAATATTTATGCCTGTGGCTCAACAAAAAAATACTAATGCAACCGATTGCTTTAGTTGGTATGTATATATATATATATATATATATATATATATATATATATAGGGGATATAGGAGTATAGCCAACCTAAAGGAGCTGAAAAGACCCTTTTTTTAGACTTTAATCCCTTTGTAAAAAATTCTCAGGGATCGTTGTCAGAATCTCAGAATTGTTCTTATATCTTCATGGATCATAGACAGCAATGCTATTGATAAAGACAGATATTTAATAAAATTAAATTGCCTCAAAATTTCTTGACATATTTGAATGTTTACCTGTATCGTGTTGTTGCTGATTATGCATTCACTTTAATAGTCATCTGATAAGCTTAACAGGATTCTTTTTACTTGAGCTTCTAATTATTTATCTTAAATACTTATCTCTCCAATATTAGATTTAGGTAATCCTTCCGCAGAGCTCTTAATGACCTTGGTCCGGTCTAGATTTTGAGATCTGACTATACTTCGCGCTGCACTTGCCCACAACAAATACTCAAACCAACGGATCCTTATCAATTGGAATACTGATGTTGGATTAGATCAGATTTCCCATTTACTGAATAGATCTCTTGTCCCCATCACCCTTTCCTACACAAGATATAACTATAATTTTCAGGTTGAACCGGGTTATTCATAATGTTTTCATCCTATTTCTTGCCTTTCAGCTCAATTTAGTATTTTAGGAATTACAGAAATAACTACTTTATTTTCCATTACAATTATTGAATGACCCAGATTAAATAAGTAAATCCCCTTAACAGGTTAACCGTTTGGTCTGGCTTGGGAATTTCCATAGTTTGGTAAAGGTGTGAATGCACCTTTAAATGTTACAAAAATTTGAATCTGAGAAAAATTGAGTGTAATGATTTTTTATATTACATTATTTATTCTCTTTCATTGATTTTAAAACATTTTTACTTATTATCAGACGACAGAACAACTATGAATATCAATGAGCTAAGGAATCTTGTTGTTGTTGAAGTTGATTAAAGGAAGGTGGGTAGAAGCAGGTAATTCAAAACGTTTGCTGAAGGGACAGTAACCTACCCAACATATCTCTGGTCGGAATTTAAAATGAATCAGGGGAAATTCAAAAAGTAGGAGAAATGGGAAAAGTGGTGGGGGTAGCAATACCCCTCTCTAAAAAGTTGGCTATAAGTATGAACATTCAGTATAGGTAAGGTTGGTTTGAGTATTTGTTGTGGGCATGCGCAGCATGCGAGAAGTAGATCAGGTCTTAAAATAAAGACCGGACCAAGGTCGTTAGGAGCTCTGTAGAAGAATTGCCTAGATTTATTTTAAAAAATAATTTTTCTATATAAATTGTGTTAAAAGGAAAACAAAATTCTAAAGATTACTTCAATCAGTAAAAAAAAGTTATGAACGAAATCTATAAACCAGCACTATTTGAATTATTTATCATCCTTCAGCATAACGTAATTAACAACAACGTTTAAATAAAAAATTAATGCATGATTATCAAGCTCTACACTGTGCGATTTAAGTTTTACTTCATACAAACAAACAGAATGAAATACAATCACCCTGTTTAAATCAAAAATTGCTAATAATCTATTAGTTTTGTTGTGTTGTCTTTTATTGTTTTAGTGTATGAATTTTAATAGGAATCATCATAAAGTTCAACAAGCATATACCATGAGCAATTGTAACAACTTATGAATGAAAAATAAAAAAACAATTACCTGTCTTAAATTTTCACTAGGAACCATATCAACATCAATAGTGAAAATAAATTCAGTATGTGAAGCCCTTCGAGCAACATTTCGAAGAAGATTATTTGGATAGACCAGGATGATATCATAGTTCTGAAAAAATTCTTCAGAGTTATTGCCTACATCCAATGTAGGAAAAGGTGATAAGGTAGGTACTGGTTCATCTTTAGTAGGGACCGGGGTCACAACAGAAAAAGTCACATTATCCTTAATGGATTTAATATCTATTTGGATACTAGCTATTTTCCATAATGTCAGAGCAATACTTTCAACTTCAGAATATACTGCAACAGAAACTGGGCCCTGCACAAATACACATAAAAAGCTTTTTCACATTGCTACTATTAATTAATGATATATTTAAAACAAATGAATTTAATAAGTACTAATAACAGATAAAACATAATTCAGCGTGCCCAGCGATATAGCATGAAAAAATTCAAGCATAATTAAAGGTTGTGAACTTTAAATTCAAGGCGCTTTTCGCCAATTTATTGAATTAAATTATAAAAAAAATTGGAACCATAAAATGTTGTATTAATCGCCGAAAATAAAAACAAGCATAAATAAATAAAATTCATGTATAGTAATATATTTCAACACAATTTTATTCATTAACTTATTTTACACAAGAATATTAATATATAAAAACAAAATAATATTTATAGGAATAAAATGAATCCTGTCAACCCTTTATCCTTGTCACTCCACTCTCGGCCTCAAAGAGCAAACTGGAGCCAAATCAGTGAAGATGTGTATAAATCGTTTTTAATTAAAACTCAGAGCTGTTTGGAGCTAATACAATAAGTAAAGTGAATGAAGAGAGGTTACACCATTAAATACTTGCTAAGTGTATGGAGCATGTGCTCCCCAAATATGGATTGATTATTGATTCGGAATACCTCCTCACCTTTCCAGGTGAATAAAACATGAAAATGCTCACACAGAAAAACATTCTCACATTTCATTCACTTAGAATGCTGAGCAGGTATTACGGATCAAATATTTGGAACACGTGCTTTTGCAAGTATTTCATTGTGTAACTTCTCTTTATTAACATCTGATTGGAGCACCTGCTCAGTTTTTTGAGGAATGAGCACGTGCTCAGTTTTATTCACTTCACCTATTAGTTTACCGTAACAATACATCTATAGTTCACTTAGTGACATTAAGAGCGACCCAGTAAAGTGAGACAGAATATAGAATGAGTATGTGTTTGAGAGAGGGGGACTGATTGAACAAAGTTAGTAGAAGGAGACTTTTTCTAGCTATCATGGAATTAGAGATAGTAAGGGGAAAAACTACATTAAACTTAGTTATGATTGTGAATGCAATCGAATAAAGCATGATTAGAACCTTAAGAAAGATTTTTATTAACTTTAAACATACATGTAATTGTAAACATATACATAACGTAAACACAAACTATATAATTAAGAACCAAGTTGAGAATAATAAATATTGAGATAAGGAGGTTATACTTTTCAGTGTTGCAGAACAAACTTCTTCTCAATAGAATACACTAGTTCCTAAATACTAATAGAAAAATGTAATTATTAGACTAAAAACAAGAAAGTTCTGATAAGAAGATATTCTGCTGTTTTTCAAGCATAATTCTCAATGTAAAAAAAATACAAGTCCAATTCCCGATCTTGAAGGAATTTAAGGCTGCCGGACACAATGCACATTATGTAGGCATGCAAATAAAATAAAAACTCAATAAATAGAGTAATTTACCTGCCACTGTTTAGCTAGTGGAATAACTTTTGACAAGTGATTATAAGTACAGTGTGTAACCAACGTTATATCAGGATTTGGCTCAGAGAATACTAAAGGGCTAAAAGCATCTGCTAAATTCACAATACGGTACACCCCAGTAGAATCCAAATAATGCTTATTGTTAAGAGTGTTTTCCAACTTTTCATAAATTAATCTAGCCTATTATAAACAATAAAAAATAAGTAACATCACATAATAAGTATTGAAAAACTCACAAATTTATGAAGCATAGGAATTTACATAAATAATGGCCTTAGGAAATAAAGAAACTTTATTATAAAATTCTTGTTTATAAGTTTAACATGAATATTAAGGTAATTAAGCTTAAGAAAATAATATAGCCAAATGAATTTTTTTTTAAAAAGAGATGGAATGCCTATGTAAAAAAATAAGAGAAGGCTAAAAACACTTTAACCAAAAATAATGCAGTGTCAAGTAACATGGTATTCTAACTTTTCAATGAACAGTAGCATCAAAAAATGAAATGATTATATAAATTGATGAGTATTTTTTTTTACAATTTTATTTTTAATATACATAAAAAGAGATACCTGCTGTTCTGGAGACAAGAAGTCTCCCTTCTGTTCTTGAAATATTTTTGTTCTTTGGGAACGTATTATTTCTAAATGATTTAAAAGAATTAAATGAATAACTTGAAGGATGGCAACTATGCATGTCAAAAGTAATATAAGCTTAGCACATGATCCAATAATCATTAGTAAACAATAGATTATCATCGAGTTATCATTTAAGCGAAGTTTATGATTATTTATTTACACTCGTTTTTTGATAATAGTTCACCATGATCTGATAACGACCAACACATGTTCAAACTTTTCTATTCCTTAATGATGAGTCTGAATTAATAATAATTTTACATTAGTTAATTATTTTCGCATTCAAAGACATCATAAAAAAATTATTTTGAATTATAATCTATATATACATACATCAATAAATTGATAATTTCAATCAATATGAACTGAAATAAAATAAAAAAATATTAAAAATTATAAAAAAAGTTATCTAACATTTTTGATTATCATCATTTGTAATAAAATTATTTTACCTGCTGTAATTAAATAGATTTCGTAATTGTGATAGGTTTCCTAACCTGGGTCGATTTCACCGGTGTTTATGTTCAGAGGCGTTGTATTTTCCATATTAAATAACCTTTACTACAGGTAGTTGTGTTCAATAGTTTAGTTTAGTGTTTGTTGTCGTTTTTTCATAAATATGGATAATGCAGAAGAAATTATGCATTCCCTTGAAGAATTTAGTAAGTTAAAACCTAAAGATATTCCCCGAGAGCTTGAAGATTATTTAGGTTATGTTGCGAAAACAGGAGACCCTGTTTTCAAATGGTCTATTATTAAGTGTCTTTTTCGAGAGAAATTGCTAAATGTTATTACCGATTTTTATGAAAGTACTCTATCTATAGAACTGCCACCTTGTCCAAATGTTGACCCCTTTAATTATGAAAGAATGAAAGCTAATCTGTTAGAAAAACTTGATTCATTTAATGGTGCCCCTTTTACTGTTCAGAGGATTTCTGAGCTTTTAACTAATCCATGGAAGGAATATAATAGGGCAGATAAATTTATGAGAGCTATTGAAAAAAATATTTTAGTTGTCAGTACTCGGGAACCTGGTAGATATGCTGACAATGAAGTGGATACACAACAAGACTCTTCTTTTAATGGAATCCCTGGACCAAATGATTCTGGAATTGAATCTTCATTCACATGTAATGATATTGCAGATCCTGACTCTTCATCTCATAACTTTGATGCCAACCAAGGATCTCAAACAACTTTAGTAACAGGTGCCACCTCAAATAATGTAACATCAGTTTCATTTAAGGAAAATACTGGAGATATTGGAGATAGTGCTTGTTCTAATGAATTAGGTATTATAAGGAATGACGAAGTAAGTCAAGAAATAATAATAGAAGAAAAAGACACTGAAACAGTCATTTGTTCAACCATTAATGAACAGCCACCTGAGACTGAACAAAGTGTGAGTGCTTTACCATTAGGTGAAAACAAAGCAACCGATTTATCTATGGATACTGAGTGCTCTTTAGAAAGTTCAGGAGATTCGAATGTTTCCAGTAATGAAGTTGGTGATGAATCCAAAGAAGCCAATGTTGAAGTTAGTGGGACAGAAGGTATTGATTGTTTGCAAGCAGATGAAAACAAATCATCGACTGTCACTGAGAATAACGGTTCTTCTGGACAAGCTGAAATAGTTAGTAATTCTCAAGATAACAGTATAGAAGGTTCTGAATCTAGTGCTTCAAGGGTGTTCGAAGAATCCCGTCCTACTGAATGTGATACTAGCAATTCTTTGGATTCTGAAACTAGCAATTCCTGTGATTCTGAATTGGAAATTAAACAGCCAGTTGATGAACAGCTTAGTTCTGATGTGGAATGTAATGTTGATTCTTCAGGGGTAAATGAAGCAGCATCAACATCCAATTATTCAGTTAGTGAAACAACCAAAACTGAAGAAAGTGCAGAAGTTTCTAATCCTTCAACCTCAACAACATCTTGTGAACCATCTGAAATGGATGTTGGAGAGTGCCAAATATCCCATGTTGATCAGTCTCAAAGTTGAAGATATAATGTAATTAAATAGACTGTGCGCTTTAAATATTGTATTAATGTTTATTAAAATTTTTAATATTGACACTGTATAAAATTGTATGAAAGTATTGTCTATTGAAAAGGCCGCTGTTACTTCGTTTTAATATTTACTTAATATGTTCCTCAGTCTTCTTTACTTTCTGAAGGAGATAAAAGTTTATTGATAATTAATGGTTGTGTCTTCTTTTAATCACTATTAGATATCAATAGAAGGCATTATGTGTTGTGCTAGAGTACATTATGAATGTTCTGATAACACCATCATATGAGGACCATTTAATTTTTTATCGGACGACATTTCTTCATGACCATTTATTTTGTGTGCTGAGAACAGTGTTTTGTGAGAATGTATTCAGGGTTTTATTTATTGATAGTATTTAAGAAATCTTGTGATTTACTTCAGAAACATTGATATTTTTGTAAATATAAATTGAATAACTCCATTTATTGTGTAGACTTTCAAATAAAGTTTTGATTCTATTGTTCTTTTTATTTTATGAATTATGGTATATCCATTTGCCTTCTTTATTTGTATTATAGTTTTGTGATGTAGCCTCAATTATGAAGACTTTTTATTGTAATGTATATGTCAAATTTTTTGTTTACTAAAAACATGAGTTAAGGATATGCTGGCTTAATACTTATGTTAGGAGACAGGTGTGTAATATTTTAGTCCTGTTTGCTAAATAACCAAACAGAAATAATATATTGATTCTGCTATTTGTATATTATCAGATATTTATTTTTTTATTGTACCCCCATCCATTATCTAGATTAAATTCATAGTTTACAATTTATACATTATTATTTGTAGATATTGCATCATATGAGTTTATATCCAATTTTAATGCAAAGAAGACCTATTTCATGTTATAGAAATTATGAAAAACAGATCTGCTTATTAAAACAAGTTTATTTCTCGTAATAATAACTAGTTGGCTCAACCATTTCTGTAATTAAGATTTGTTTTTGTGATGGGTGGAATTTTTTTATTTAATTTATATAAATTGACCTGTAAGTCTTCCCTAATTAAGGGGTATTGGTTCTTCTTCTCATTAGGAATTGCCACATTGGAAAATAGTGACCGAAATTAGATCCTATTATGTTTACATTACTAATTCTTTGCCCTAGGCACCAAATCCTTCCCCTCCCTCCTTATGAAAGATTTATTGGTTTAAAAAAAATATATTTTTATAAAATGAAGGGCATTATTTCATTTCAAATATTTTCTATTGATTACATATTGATATTTTAGATTATCAATAAGAAAGAAAATCCATAGTATACCAGAATTATGTTGGTGGTCTTAAGAGCATACTGACAATGGTAGGGCACAGTCGGTCACAATTTCATCCAAATTTTTTATGGTGATTCTATATCCAAAAATATTGTACAAGTGTGTCGCCATTTGTTCCAATGGGTCCTAGGAGTCAAGAAAAATAAATAAAATGCACTGAAACTGCTTTATTATTAATCTCGAGTTTGAAAAATGATATGGATGTGGTTTTCCACCAACACATTTGTTTTTTAGTTTATATTAAAGGAAAAATACAAACTTAAAAAAATTATTGCTTTTTGGTCAAACAAATTCAAAATTTTTTTTTAGATTATTAGGTAAACTAGCCTTATAGATTTTTTACACCAAAAATTAAGACAGATTTTGATTCAGCTACCGAAAAACCTTCATGTTGAAAATGTTATCGAGAGAGAAACACTTTATTAAAGAGGTGCTGCCCAATTGTATTGGGTTCCTATACTCATAGCATACTAACATCTTCATATTGACAATTTCTACAACTTATAAATATATACGATTAAGTCAATGATAATATGTATATATATAAAGTTTTTTTTGTTTTCAATTTCGAGGGAGTTCAAAATTTGTAAGTCACGAACTTACATTTCGATTTGAAGCTATATCTCGTCTTCAGTTTATCCAATTTTCTTGGACTCATTGGAAAGAGGGAAGTTTCTTCTTTCCATTAAAATGAACAGCTAACGTATTATCTAGAAGGTCTGTGTAAAAAAAATGTGATTACAAAATAAAAACAAAATAGGAATATAGTTAAAGCCAAAGTACAGCTTTGTAGACAATTTAATTATCTTTCAAATGATCTTCTGTAATGCTACAGGAGATAAATATTTTTTGACTTATTGGAGGTGGATTAGTAAAGAAATGAAAAGTAGGGTTTTGAAAGGAATGTCAGAAAATTTGAGGTAAAATAGAAACGGAGAGAGGACCTTACAAGGTCATTTTTTTTTCCTTAATAAATTTAAATCAACATTATAACAGAAGTCCTAGATCATGGACATTTTAAATTTAAGTATCTTTGGTGCACAACCTCATCCTCAGATGTCAACAGGATACCAAGTTATCTCTCGAATTTATACCTCTCAACTACATATAACTTGGAGGGAGTTTTTGTTGACCGTAGATATCTTAAGGGAGAAGTTGGTCGGGAGGGGAGGGGAGAGGGTGCGGTCAAAGAGTTTCACTATTATAAGTAAACTTATATATTTTGTGCCGACGTTTCGACCTAAGTTTTAGGCCATCTTCAGGGCAGAGAGGCTTGTGGTCGAGGGCCAACCGAAGATGGCAAGATGGGCCAACTCTGCCCTGAAGATGGCCTAAAACTTAGGTCGAAACATTGGCACAAAATATATAAGTTTACTTATAATAGTGTAACTCCCCCCCCCCTCCCCCCTCCCCCGACCAACTTCTCCCTTATATATAACTTTTAGGTTTCATTTCATTTAGTACTTGAATATGACATGTTGAACCATGACGTATCAATAGCCAATGACGAACTGAGTAATAAAAGTAAGCAGTGATGGAATTTGGGGGGTCGGAAGGGAGGGTGGTCGAAAAGTATGGGGAAATCGGATGAGTGGTAGTACACATCGGGAGATCAGAATTGGAATCCAAATATGGATAGTCGACTTCATAGATGTAATGACTAATTCGGTCGTTACAGCAGAGTTGCCAACAATCTAATCCATTATTGTTAATCTTAATTTTCTTTTGCACGAAAATATATTACTAATTAAAAGTACTAATTAAACTTACATTTGTAAACGATCGAAATATTTTATAATAAAGGTTAGGCATTAATAGTGCCATTCTTTTATATTTAAGAAATTAAATCAATCAAATAGGAAACAATAATTAGAACTGTCCAAAAAGAGAAAACAAATTTTCTTCTTACTAAAATCTGAATGAAAATTTTTAAACTTTAATACTGTTTTAGCTATTATAATTATAAAGTAAGTTTTCAAATTAAGTTTTACAAGCGATTTCATGATTTGTAAAAGGGTTCCATCATCGAGGGCATGCAAAAAAATTGCCCACCATAGAAATTAAAAAAAAAACAATAATGAAATATAAAAGTGCAGTACTCACATAGCCCCTTCTGCTTTATATGAAAGATGAAGTTAATTGGTTTCTAATAAAGTGGTTTCTCCACACCTTCCTCAGTGTACCTACCAAATGTCTGAAGAATCTTATAATTTTCATGTCTAAAGACAATAACAAATATTTTGAAATTATACCTACCTGTTATAGAATTATTATTTAAGTTATTTTATCTTGAATTCAAGGTAATGTTATTATTATTTACAATTAAAAATTTGATAAGCTTTGTTATTTCCCCATATGAAAATTAAAGTAAATTCTAAAGTAATTAAACTAACATTAATTTAACAATATTCCAATATTACTATCATACTAAACAATTTTTTTTTTTTAATTTTTTAGCAATTGTGATGATCCCGAAATCTACTTTACCTTTCACATAAAATAATGAATGTAATGTAAACAAAATTTAAATTAATTCTTGGCGGGCTAATATCTAGGATAAAATGGAAGAAAAGGAATGAGTATTGGGGTCGACTGATGTGATTGGTCGAAATGGGTGTGAAGGGGGATCAAAGTGAATTATTGGAAGTAGTCAAGTAAAGAAGTGAAAAGTAGGGAAGAGGAGGCAAAAGTGATTGTAGAATTTGTGAGGTTGGATATGAGAATGTCAGAATTGCTGAGTGTACTTACTTAATATCTGAGGAATCTTATAATTTGTGTTGAAATAAAATAGAAATTATGTATAAAATTATAATTTAAGTAAGTTTATGGTGAATTCAAAATAATTTTATTATTATTTACAATTAAAAATTTGATAAGGTTTTTTATGTGTCTTATGAAAATAGCATCAATTCAGAGGAAAGAAATTGCAAAGAAATTCAGAGGTAATAAAAATGACAATATTCTAATATTATTAAATAAAATTACAAACTAAAAATAATTTATTTTATTTTGTAAGAAAATGTTGTTTGTTGTAATGATGGGTGTCCGCCTTTCCTCTTAAAGAATTTATGTATATTATCTTTTTAAGATATTGTATGGTTTAATACTTAGAAGTTTAATAATGGCTTTATTTGGTGGCTGTTGATTTGTGCAGAGTTATAATTTCCATGGCAGAATACTTACTTCTTTCCTCCAAAAACTTTTCAGAGGACTCCATCAACAATACCTAAGCTTTTAATTATTACTTTGGAATACTTATTCTTCTTTAATTATTTCAAATTATGTAAATCATCAAATTTCATTATGAATAGAATAATATTTACTAATTAACAAAAAAATTCTGTTATCTGTTATAGGAAGATAATTTTTAAAGAAATTATGAGATAAAATAATAATTTTCCAATATTACTAACATATATAAATTAACATAAAGAGAATATTTTATAACTAAATTTATATTTGTTATGCGTGTTAGCTGCTGAAGACTAATGACCCTGTAATCTGCCTTACTTCTCACATTAATTAATTAATCTAATACGAAATAATAATTATAATTTGTACCAAAGACGCTATAATTGTTTAAAAAACTGTTTTATTGTACTTAAGTGGCAGAAGAAGTGAATGCTGCTGAGTTTATTAAAATCAGTGTTTATGTGAACTCTTTAAAATTATAATAAAAAGATAATTATTATAGGACTGTAAGGGAAAGTGATGGGTGCACCTTACCAGATTTTATTTTGTAAGTTGATTATAGATCATAGATATTTTTGAGTATAGATCGACATTATAAATCGATATTTGCGACCACTGCAGACGAACGAAAGTTTATTTTATTTTTAAAAAAACGCTAAAATTTTCGTTAATTTTTCATTCAATGTTCAGTATCTTGGAAACTATCTACCGCACGAAAAACATTATGCAAACCATTATTAAAGGAGGAGTTAATTTTCTATATTTTTAGTCCTACTAGAGCTCTGTATGTTTTATGGTGCTCGAGATAAAGATTTTCAAACAGCATTTATTTTCGAAAAACGAAAAATCATCATTTTGTGACTTTATTTTGACTAATATCATGGAAACTGGTATTCCTACGAAGAAAATCATTATAAACTATTTTAAAGTCAATTTTAATAGCTCCATTTTGAGCGCTAATAGACGTCTGTATGTCATATAGTTCCAGAGAAATCGAACCCTCCTCCCTCCCCCTAGATCCGGCCTTGCTACTATATCTAACTTGGTTTGATTTCCTTTAGCACTTGCAAATGAGATATTGAACCACGATTAATAAAAAATCAAAGATGCACTGAGTAAATAGTTAATTTTTTAATTTAATGTTAAGGAGGGTGGAAAGAGGAGATGAAATGTTGGTCGGTTGGAAGGGAGGATGGAAATTGGGGGTGGATGGTCAAATAGTAGGAAAATTTGTTGCAGACATTGGAGGGGAGTGGGGTATGCAATGGTCTTCTTCTTATACTCGTACGGCGAACAACTCTCCTCATTTGTACATGTGCTTTGTACTTAATTCCATTTATTAAGTATTGAGTATTCATTTCTATTCACCCTCAGGTCACAATGAATTTATAACAAACCAAATAATTGCCAACATTATTATATTAATTTTTAAAATCAGAAAGAACCTTTTATTTAGAAACTTGAATGTAAATAATAATTAACATTATGATCCATGATAATAATACACAATTCATCTTTTGTGCTAATTTTCTTATTTTATCACGTCACATCTCTCAGCGGTTGTGGAATATGGTTGGAAATATCCAAAGACAAACCTGTTATCAACATAACTGCATTGTGTTGTGCATTGAAAAGTGGGGGAGGGGATACATTTCTAAAGCGCTGCCTGCATTTCGTGCTTTCACTGAGTGAGATTTTACAGCTTCTTTTTTGGAGAAAGGAAAGATTAAACTATTTAATTTGATATTGAAAAATCCACAGTTCCAAGACCTTTTTTCTGCATTGTGTTTAACGACTTGTCTAACTTCAATTGACCGAGAAGGTATAGAACAGATAGTGTGCCTTTTATATAGTGTGAAAAATCATTTAGATGGTGTGAGTTCTTCTTGTGATTTAGCAAGATTATTAATATTCAAAAGAGCATACGAAACAGAAGGAGCGTCATCATCATCAAAAAAGGATTTGATGTATCAGCGTACCCACTCCCCTCTGTGTTACTCAGTTCTTGTCAACAAAATAAAAAGAACAATGTACGTTGCGAATGTCAGGTGCAAAGCCAATAAGATAATATAGGTGTGTATCCCCGAAGAAAACATCACAGACTTTGGCTATAGACTCGAAAACGGCATTACTTTATAACTGGAATTTATTATTTTTATCGACTGGAATTCCGAAGATATTCTTCCCCAAGATATACAGGACCTAATTATTTATAACCCTATCGATGCTACAGAGGAAGAAGAACTTAATGACCATATCGGTCATGATTCTGATGATAAAGTTTCAGATGACGAATAATTATTTTGACTTTTTTCTAATTTGATTTATTTGATCCATTTGTGATATTTGGTGTGATTTTTTAATATGTGAATATATCTATGTTCAATGAAACTCGTTTCTTTATATATAGTTTTTATTTACCTGTAACTTTTATTTATTTATTTTGGTTCTAATTACAATAAAAATATAAAAGGTAATATTCAGTTCATATTACGAATAATAAGTAATATATAATTATTTAAAAAACAATTAATGTTTTACATATTTTAACAATACCTCGATACATGCCCTTCTAATTGTCTAAAACGAAATGGTGATTACATTATTACAATTAATCTAATCATTTAACGCACTGAGTTGATTATAAATAAAAACTTAATACATATTAATTAAAACAACTGTAATATATTAGATGTCATATTTGCTCAATCGTAAAAAAAATAGTAGGTGAGTACAGTCTTAATTTATTACTACTAATTTAGATAGTTTAATGAAATTGTATGTTCGATTATCAAATAATAATAATAATAGATTAAATTATAACAAATTATTATTTTTGAATAATTAACATAAAAAAACAATAAAAATTGGGCAGTTATAACTCCTTATCGTCCCAAATAATGTCAAGTACTATTTGCAGGATTTTAACTCTAATATAAATAATTATCAGCAGAAATGATTATTGTTATTTCTAAATATGGACATTACGATCCTATAACTAATTTATTTGGAACATTGAGGAATTCGGACAAATAAAATAAGATGAAAAAAAAAACGCTGCAAATTATTACACAATGGTTTATTATTTCCACTTAGTAATATTTCAAAAATATCTATTCTGTCCAAGTAAAAAAAATGAAGCAGTATTGACAATATTCCCTTCCACCTAAGTCAACAATCGCTCATGCATCAATGTCAACAATTTCCGAGTCAAACTATATTGAAAAAAATAACACCATATTAAATACATCTTTATGTTAATAGAATGAATTATATCATATATTATTAGGATATTATCATATTTGCTCCAATAAATTTACACTGATAAGAAAAGATATTCCCTTCCCTGAGGTAATTTATGTGTTTTACGGTATCTATATTTTGTTTACGACTGTAGAACTGACGTTCCTGAAAGATGTGAACAATTGTCAAGATACTGTTATATTAGCATCTTGGTGATGAGGTGGAGGTGAGTCAGTCTTGAATGTCCAAAAAGTCCACCTTTCTTAGAGCAATTTATTACGTGTTTACGCGTCTGGCGGATATTAGCAAGAATTTTTAATCAGTCAGACGACTGGATTTTGCATTTAGGAATCTTTTTGATTCGGTACTCACAAGAATCAATCGTATGTTTTATGGGTGAGTTTTTATGATTTTCACGCATCGTTTGCGCGCGATGGGCGGGCACTAGTAAGAGTTTTTTCGCTGCCAGACGGTTTCTTTCTTTCTCTACGAATAAAAACCAAACGATTAAGCCTAATTTCCAGTCGTATGTTTAATGGATGAAGTTTTGTGAAAAAAATAATTTTTAAAGCATTAGTAAGAATTTTATATCTTCCAGACGCGCGGTTTTGATCTGCATTCTGGTGTTTCTAATTATGCTGAAATTTTTAGGTGTATGTTTTATGGGTGAGATTTTTTGCATTGGGCTCCTGGACTATTACTCTTTCATCCTCCTAGACTGCTATTTAGAGTAAGGTTATTTTAAGAGCTAATGTTGTGGAGGAGCTACAGAGTCAAATTAACATTTTTTTCTTTCACCCTATTAACTTCGCGATTCTTATTAATTACAATTTTTAATCCATGAAACAAGAGATACTTCGCATTATATTCTTTTTTAACTTTTTGGTGTGAATAATAATAATCTCAACTTTGAAAAATCAAATCTATGCATATAGAATAATAATATTTTGTAAATTAATATTTAACATATATTTATATAGAATATTTTTTGATGACAAAGTAGTTTACAGACTTGAATATTTATCAAAACAAATAATAAGAAGACATATAGGAATATTATATATTAGTCATTTAAAAATTCCATGAATAAATACTATCAGGATCTTTTTCCATAATAAAGTCCAAAAGTATAAGTGCAAGTAGATCTGTGATTTACTACGCATATGAGACATTATGAAATGTTGAAACATGATCAAATTTACAATTGTTATTAACTATTACATATGCGTGGTAAGTCATAGGTCTATTTGCACTTGTATTTTATTATGCATAAGGGCCCTGGTGTACGGATCTTATTTATTAGCTGAGCAATAAAAATTTTCATAAGAATTATTAATTATTCCTTTCATACATGAAACATGTGAATAATAATGAATAAATAATAATATTAATAATACTCATGTGGAAAAAGTGAGATAATTCATCCACCGTTATAAAAGCTTCTTAATATCCTGATAAAACATTTCTAACAGATAATGGTGGACATCGCCTCGGGGCTAATGTCTGAATTCCTTGTACTGAAACGAGCTTCCTACGGGGAAAGAAATGTACGATAAAATTTATATCTTTTTCATTTAGTTAGGATCAGAAAGAAATTCTTTTTAAGTTATATCTAATTATACAGGAACAATATATTAATGTTCTAAGAACGAGATTAGTTTTAAATTAAGATACTGTCGTTGTGGATATAGTGAGAGCCGTGATTTTTTTAACTTAATCAAAATTAAAATAAATTAAATCTTATAATTTTAATTTATTTCTAATTACATTGAATAATTTAATTTTTTAATATTCAGTTCATTATTTAATGTTATAGATTTAATTCTCATATCAATACTTACATATTTCTAATTTTCATGACATTTAGAAAGTTTAATAACAAGCCCCGCAAAAAACAATATAAGCCGCTACCTTGGAGGAACGATGAACTAACAACACTACGTAAAAGGAAAAATAGGCTCAGACGGCAATATCAAAAAATTAAAAAGAACCAAGAACTTAGAAATAAAGCTAGAGATAGTTATCTGGACAGTCGCCATGCGCACCAGAAGTTAATCAAACAATCAAAACTGGAATCATGAAAATTATTTTGCAATAACGCTAAACCAGGACTTATAAATGGGCTGCAGAAAAATTGAAGAACCCAATGCTTTAGAAAACCTTACTAACGGCTAACAACCATTATACAAGCAACCTACAGCAGACTGAATCAAATAATGAATGGTCTAATAAATGTAGGTACTCCTGAATCAGAGGATTATAAGCATACTATAAAAAAAAAAAAAATGTTATAAGGCCCCCGAATACAACTGAGGACGTGCCAGTTGAAGATTATGAAATTTCGAATGCTATATAATCATTAAAAACAAAGAAATCTCCTGGTTACGATGGGATCACACCAATAATTTTCCAGGTCTTCGACATTGTGCCAAACATTTGTATTGGCACAAATTATTTATCAGAAGAAAAGAGTTCCAGATAATTTTAAAATTGATCTACTACTAGTCTTGATGCCGAAACCCTCCAGCGATACCCTAAAATTCCAGTATGCTTCCAATTATGAGCAAAATCATTGAGAAAATAATTAAAAACTGGTTTATCCACTTTCTTATTAAAAACAACATTTTAGGCAAACACTAATTTGCATTCCTACCAAAGATTGGAACACTGAATGCATTGCATTTGCTGACAATTTGCATCAACTACTAGTCATCAGTCTTGGCATCAAAGGAGCCTTAGAAAATGGCGTGGTGGACTGCAATCTTAAAAAATATAAGAGTCCTAAGGACTTATTTTATTAATTAAAATTTTTCTTGAAAATAGGCATTTAATGTTCAAAACGAATACCATTTGCTGCTTAAAAACTCTGTTAATAGGTACAACACAAGGATCATGTGTATCTCATGTCCTCTGGGATATATTAAGTAATACAATTCTTGAAGTTGACTTACCAACGGACTCAAAATTAATTGTTGACTTACCAACGGACTCAAAATTAATTATCTATGCCGATGATATATTACTTTCAGTCAAAGAAAATGTTTTCAAAATTTACAAAAAATAGCAAATTAAACATTAAATAAAATATCTGATTGGACAAAAACTTACACATTTGAACTCAGTGCACTAAAATGCAAATGTATTAATTTTAGCAGGAAAAGATCTGTACAGAATTTAAACCATTCACGGTCCTAAGCCAAAACCTAACTATCCTCATCCTTTTAGATTTCTCCAAAGCCTTTGACACAGTTGACCATAATATCCTCCTTAACAAATAACAAAGTCTTCCTTTATCCAACAGTGTTATGCCCTGGTTTCAATCCTTCCTCCTAGATCCGTCGCGATATGTAGTCGTTCCAGGACAAGCTCCATCCAAGATACGGTCCCTCTCCTCTGGTGTCCCTCAGGGCTCCCCTTCTTATCCATCATTCCCAATACCATATCTATGTTGATGATTTCCAAATATACCTGTCCTTCCCGCCTTCCAACCTATTACTAGTCACCAAAAGACTCCAAGAGGTCTTGAATCGAATAAGTCACTGGGCTGTTGCTAACAAAGTGAAGTTGAATGCAGAGAACACAAAGGCAATTGTAATAGGTTCCCATCACCTCCTTAACAGTTCCTCATATCCCAATCTTCTTCCTAAATAATAATCCCATTAAGTTCTATCCAACCATAAAAAAAACCTTGGAATCATCTTTGATTAAACTTTTTCCTGGAAAAACCATGTTTCCGATATCTCCCGTCGTACCTTTTACATTTTAAAGCGACTAAATTACCTCCGTCGCCTATGCAAGACCCGTATTGATTACTGTTGTGCGGTGTACGGGGGCGTCTCTTGGGACCTCGAATCAAAAATAAAACGTTTGATAAATTGCTTTGTACAATTCATCTTCGGGATCCCGAGTGATGTCTCTGTCTCCCGATATTACGAAGAGTTGAAGTGGGTTTACCCTTCCTACCGTCGTAAGTATATCCTAGCATCCTTCCTCTACCAAGTTATCCAATCCCGCGGTCCATCCTACATTTTCGACCTCCTTCAATTCAAATCCTCTGTTCATTCTGGTCGTACCCGTTCTCGGCCTTAAGATTTATATACAGCGGCCCACCGATCCGCAGCTTTCGACAGATCTTTTCTTGTCCGATCCTCATCCTTATGGAATTCCATTCGTCGCTCCAATACTCTTATCACCTTCAAATCCCGCTTATTCAATCACTTATTTTCCATCCAGTTCCAAAAAACATTGTAAATAGATTTTCTCTTATTTCAATCAACATTTGTAAATGTGTTCCTTCATTTATAATTTTGCCATATCTTATTAACATAAGAAGTTCGTGTGGTTTTTGTTTTAAGACATAATCAATTAGACTAATAATACCTATTTCATATGCTAGAAGCTATTGCATTATGACTTGTTATAATTTTCATTTGTATTTATTTATTGACTTTTCTTTTTTTCCTTTTTTAATTATCTATTAACGCATATGTTCCTACATCATCTACTCTAAGGCTCTGAAGCCCACCTATCATTGCCTGTAATTCTTATTCTAAAGGGACTTGGGTACAACTATAGAGGAGCGGCGCACTATCAGAAGAGTCTAGAGACTGAATATATATATATGCAGGTTACATGCAAATTCCTTTTATCAACCGAAGGTATTTTAAGGTTATAATTTTTAATTCAAAGTCCGCTGTGTGCAGGGATTTCTAATTGGCTTTGGTCTTTATTTATATACAAAGGATGGGGAGGGACCATACTGCAGGTTGAAAAATGGTCAGGTAAAAATGGGGTTAGACTGCAGAGTCCCAGACCCCTTCCCTCGGCGAGCATTTGATCGAGTGATGTGCCTCAGACTTGTGTATTCTGGCACTGAGGATAGCTGGAGCTCATCATGGATGATGGTGTTTCTTGCTCGTTGGAGTGAGGTCCCCCTGACGATACAACGCCAGGCTATCTATAGCTCCATAACCGGTCCCTTTGGGACCAATTCGGCAGTGTCCTTTCCACAGACTCTCTCGGGTTCAAGGACGGTGACAAACCGGTCAAGATCCTCGGATTATGGCTGTTCGGAGTCAGCAGGCGCACGAGGTCCTATATTTATTTTCCCGAAGCATACCGTCTATAGACCAAACCTCCGGGCGGCTATTTTACGTCTTGGAAAACCACACCGCGATTCGCAATTTAAGTACACAGGATAGGGTCATCACTCCTACGTCCGGTCTATATGAGTTGCCTCCAGTAGGCTGACGGTCCTCACATATCCAAAGGGAGGGGTAATAAATTGCTTGAATTATTAATTATTATTAATTATTAATCAAATTAAATTAAAGTAATGCCGGTACCGGGATTCGAACTCACAACCTTTGGGTTTGTGAGTAGGTGCATTTTTTTTTTTTTTTTGCAAGCGCGTTAACACGCTATGCCACCATGATCCCCATATATATATTGTTGTGTATTGAGGATACTGGGATTGAAGGAAATCATTAAGATTAAATAATAGTAATTAGAATATGGATAAATTAAATAATGATGCCTCCTGGTTCTGTCAATATTAACATAAATAAATTGCATTTTCAAACAAAAGAAGTGGGTCTCTACCTGGAAGGCGGGGGGTGCGAGGGTGCCGCTTAAGATAAGCGAAAGTAAGAGCACCATAAAACTAGAGATAGGCCCGGTCGACAAGGTGTAATAAACATGCCGACCAAGGTTACTACGAACAGTAGAGAAAATAGTACAAACATTTCCAAAAAATCTTATAACGTCAACCAATGAGATGGCCTAAAAGGAGAGTGGGGACAAAATGCATCTTTTCAAGAAGGAGAAGGGGAAAAGAGCATAAGAGACAGAGAAAAGAGAAATAAGGGAGTTCTGGAGAGAAAGTGGAAGAGTGAAGAGAGTTATGGGGAGAAGGTTGAAGAGTAGAGTGCTTGGGAGAAGGTGAAAGAATAGAATTCTTGGGAGAAGCCAGAAGACGGAGGTTCGCAGAGGGTGCAGCTGAGCAACCCATCGAGGCAGGAGAGAGAGACCTAGACCATCTAGCACCGAGTGTAGAAGGCAACAATAAGATAAGTGTTAGTCCTTTGATTCATTGTGTACATCTATGTCTGTGGCATCCGAATAATATTTTAAATAAGCAAGAGTTCTCCCAGTATTCTCAAATACACATGTTACAGTCCATAGATTTTTACAATGAGAGTAATTTAGATTAGAAATTAGTAAACCAATAGTTTAATTAATAACGTAACATCAATAAAGTAAGATCTGTAACAAAATCTACCATTCTATTTATCTTGCATGCCATATGCCATCATCTAGTTTAATTAAGTGAAATGGTGAACACCATTAAATAACTGGACACACTAAATCACTTTTTAAAGGAATTTATTTAAGGAAAACTTACAATACTGAAATAGCGTTACAACTATAGGAAGCTACAACTATGACTAACTAGAAGGTAATGAACGAGATGCTCTAGATCTGAGGGATATATATACTAGAACCATCATACTGCTGACTCAGGGGTTGCTGAGGACTGGATGAGCCCATAACTCCTCCCTTCTGAAGATTCGAACTCTGGGAGAACATATTTTCATTTTGTACAATAAGAGGGAAATTTATAGGTGGGCTAGGAAAGGTCCTTTGTTTACAATATTTTACTACCCTAAAATAAATTTGAAGTATGTGGATTACAATAAAATAAGATATAGTAATATATACAATTAATAGAGGTGTGGAGTACAATATGGGATTATCAATAGCCTCTAATGTTTCAAATTCTTCATGCAAGATTACAGGTAAGTCTATTTTATCAAATGTAATATTTAATTTCTTAAGGTTATTTAATTTATGATTAATGGATAAGGTATCGGAGTTGATATAAAATTTCCTAGTTTGATTTACAATTATTTCCTTACTTTCTAACTTAATAATAGAGGTAGTTGGCAAATTTACAGGGATTGTTCCGTTACTAGACAATACAACATAGGATATATCAAAAGTTACATAAGCATCTATAATATCTACATATTTAATAAAAGGAGAAATATTAAGAACGTTAGTAGAAATACAATTAGAGAGATTATTTCTTAAGGCATTAAGAATACAAGTATCATTAACTATTCTAAGGTTAGTACAATAATAATTATCTTTAACAAATGTGCAATTTCCAGTAAACATTTCATGTAAATTATACAATATTAGGTTATGCTTAACAAGAGTAGTTATAACTTGATTATTTTCTTTAATAGGGACTGATAAAAGATATATTGTATTAAAGATTTTAGATAATTTTGGAATTTTTACTATATAATGAATGATATTTTGCCTAATCTTACAAGAGATTTTGCTTGTTAACCAAATTGTTTCCAAATCGTTTGAAATAAAGGTATTATCATCAATATCTGTTTGTTTAATTATGTTAGAGTGGGGAATTCCCATTCTACACATCTCTAAAGAATTTTCTATGTCAATTACTTGAATGGTTAAATAGGTGAGAACATTATACAGTTCATTGAAATATAATGTCATTTGTATTCTGTCCATTGTGTCCATAACTTGAGTTACTGTATTAACTACTGTACTACTTTTGGGTTTCAGTGATAACCTTGGTTAATGATTTAACTAAGTTAATGATTTAACTTACAACTATCTCTGTATGCTTTTATATACTGTATGCATTTATGCTTTATGCTTTGCTATGCATGTATGCTTTACACATTACCAAACCTTCATATTATTTGTCTTTTTAATTAATAGATTTCATATATTTCACTATTCCCTGTGTAAATATCGCATTGTTTTTAATTTTTAATTTTTACATTGTTATTTCATTTATTTTATTTTATTTTATTTTTTCAATTATCTTTTGTATTATGTAATTTAGTGTTATCTTTTTCTTTTTATTCTTAATACTTTTTTATCTTACTTGTATTTTCTGTTTTTTATCATTTATCATTTTTACTGTTACTGGTACTGCCTCTTTCTCTTTTTTCATTGTTGTTATTTTGTTTTCCTTTTAGCCCTGAAGATGGCCTAAAACTTAGGCCGAAACGTAGGCACAATTATATAAGTTCCCACTTATAGTAGTCTATTTCTTTGACCGCACCCCCGATCAACTTCTCCCTTTAAATATAAATATACGGTCAACAATAACTCCCTCCATTAAAATATAGTTTGATTGATCGGCTCCCTTCTGGAACCGATGCAAATAGAGAATAAATTAGATAAGTAAATTGAGTAAATGTGGTTTCTGAAACCCCCACCTGCCTTAGAAAAGCAGTTTGCCAGAAACATAGCAATATGTAAATCATTTTCATCACAATAATACATTAATTTAAAAAAAAATAACACTAATGTGTTTTGGAAACAAAACATTGTATCCATAAAATCACAATTTCATAACTTGAAAGGTTAAAAGGTAAGTAATTAGTATCGGTTTCAAATTTTACTAACTCTTTAAGCAACATGTTTTACCACAATTTTCGCCGTTTTAAGTAGGCTCTCAAATCTAAAATTTCTCAATTTTTTAGATTTTCAAATTATTGGAGGGAAGAATGATATCACTCTAACCCTCCCAAAACGAGGTCCCAGTGTTAAGGCGGTACACTCTCTCGGTGGCCGAGAATGTTAAGGCGTCACTTAGCAGCCTCGAGTTCGAACCGGATTCCAATCGACGCCGCTTTTTCTACCCTGGGTGGGTAGAAAATTACTTCGTATTGGACCCACAAAACGAATAAAGTCCTTTCCACTCTTGCTAGAATAGGCTGGTAACCTCTAGGATAATTCATTCTGTCTACCTTAATTGGAGTTGGTAAGGACTTAAAACCTCTAATAAAAAAATCGTTAAAGTCCAGCATTTGACTGTACAATATGGACTAGTAAATCTCTGCCTGTTATAAACATTATCTTGTCAAAGCTGATACCTTGCCCGAAATATATTTATAATTCACTACAATATCCAAAGGCTTATTTATTCGCTTTTACTCCTGGCTAACCCTAGAAGATCTGGAGGGTGATCTCTTCTCTTGTACTTAACTTTTGCCGACACACCCGATCTTTCTTTTCTCTATCTCCTTACCTATCTCATCTTTACTTTGTCCAGCTATCTTTCTTTATTTGAATACGCAGTGTCGAGAATTGTTTGACAATTGCTTATTTACCAGAACCTCGTATACATATTAATTTACTTATTGCTATTAAAGCATCAATATAATATAAATATACATGTTTTGCTTATTAAAAACATAACATCGTAGATTTACTACTCTAATGCATGAATAGGTCTCTTGTGGAACCTATCTCTATGGCATTCTCTAAATAAATGTTTGCAACCTGAGGTAACCTTCCCCTTCTGTAAAGCATGGTATGAGGTTTCGTTTATCCAGTTTTTGTGATAGTTATATAAAATGAAGGTTTTTAAGGAAAATAAACCTCAGAAAAAACAAAAAAATCTCAAGTCAGCAAGACTCATTGTAAGAAATCTTCCTTTCAAGTGTAATGAACAATCTGTTCGAGAACATTTTTCCAAGTTTGGTGATATAGTGGATGTAAAGCTGCTGAAAAAAGGTGATAAGTTGGTGGGGTGTGGTTTTATTCAATATGATAGTAAATTAGATGCTGCAAAAGCTATTTCCAAGCTCAGTGGCAATGATTTCATGGGTCGACCAATTATTGTTGACTGGGCATTGCCAAAAGATAAATTCTCTAAGCAAGCAACTGATGGTGAAGAGGTGTCTCAGGTAAAGACAGAAATACTTTTCAAAGAAGAGGATCCTGATGGTGTATCATGTAATGTAGTAACACATGATAAAGTTAAAAAGAAGCATAGAACTGATTTCCTTTCTAATGAAAGAGAGATTGCAAATTCCAGTGATGAGAATGGTGGTAATCAGGATGAAGAATCAGATGGTGATAGAGAGTTGGATTCGGGTAGTAACAGTGATGAGGATATAGAGGATAGTGATGAAGAAAATTTGAATGTTACTAACAAAACTGAAAAGGAGAAACTTAACAGAAAACAATTGAATGTTCAGGCTGAGAATAAGCAGAAATTCAAATATGATCCAAATGATGTCAATGATGGTCGTACTGTGTTTTTGAAAAATATTCCATTTTCAGTCACTGATGATCGCCTTATTAAGTGTGCTAAAGAAATTGGTACTGTAATCTATGCTATTGTTTGTGTTGATACTCTAACAGAGCATTCAAAGGGAACAGGATTTGTCAAGTACAAGGAAAAGAGTGTAGTTGATGACTTGTTACATGGCAAACTAAAATTGTCTATTGATGGAGTTAGATTGGAACCCTATTTGGCTCTTAAAAAAAACCAGATTGATAATTTGAAAGTGAAGAAAACTCCAAAAGATAATAGAAATTTGTTTCTTGTTCGGGAAGGAGTGATTGTTGCCAGTTCCCCTGCTGCGGAAGGTGTTTCAGAAGGAGATATGAGTAAGCGATTGCAATTAGAACATTGGAAAACCCAGACATTAAGGAATTTAAACAAATTTGTTTCTCCAAAACGTCTCGTTGTTCATAATATACCACCCTTTATAGATGATAATAAATTACACCAGATTTTTAAGGAATTTTCTCCAAAAGGAGCTATCATAAAGGAAGTACGAATCATGAGAAATTTAAATGATGTTGATGAACATGGTATTGGAAGATCAAAAGGTTTTGGCTTTGTTAGTTTTAATAAACATGAACATGCTTTAGAAGCCCTAAGAGCTATTAACAACAATCCCAAGATTTTCAAGGAATCCAAAAGACCAATAGTAGGTTTTTCAATTGAAAGCATGACTGCTTTGAAATTGAAAGAAAAACGGAAAGAAAGAAGCAGAGGTTTGAGAAATAAATCATCTGAGAATCTCCAAGAAAAGGAAGACATTAAGGATATTAAAAAACCAAAGAGGTCTTTGGATATGAATACTGAAAATTTACCAATGTTTAGTGGCAATGTTGCAAAACCAGGTGTAAAAAAGATGAGATCTCGTAAGGAACTAAGTGTTCAAGCTCAGTTGCATCACAAGTCCACTGTCGAAAGAAAGAATTCAAACAAGAAATTTTATTTTTCTAAAAAGTTTAGGAGCAAAATGAAAGGAAACGGTAAAAACAAAAAGTAATGGCTTTTGGTGAATTTTCATTTTAATAATTTTCTCTTATGCTTATTCGATTTTTATTGAAATTTTAAACATATTTTAATTATGTATGTTTATTATAAGCATATCCTTTCAGGATTTCAATACCTAAGCTATAATAGTGCCATAACAGTCTAAATACTTACCTGTTAATTTTGTATTGATTTCATCATTTTAATGTTTTTACTTTACACAACTTATATATATATATATTATTTGTGGATGCTAAGCCTGGATGTTCACAATAAAAGTTTTGTTAGGCCATCATGTATTTTAATCTGATCAATGATTATGAAATGTTATTTTAAATTCTTGTGATTTTTTTAGATTCTTTTTAATTTAATGGAAACTATTAGTTTATAAAGGAGTATAGGATCTTTAGTCCACAATACTAAATTATTCTTTTATATAGGTAACATTTTGGCCATTCATAGCTAATTTAAAATACATGATACATATTTATCAATAAACATATTGATTGTATATATTTATTTTTTTAACTATAAATATTATTACAGAATTTTGTTATATAGTGAAGTTGTCTGTCCTTTTATTATTTTACCTTATTTTTGTTATACATAAATAAATAATTTTAAAAGATCTTTATTTAAAAAAAAAAATGTTATTTTACACTCTTCACTCTAAATTATTTGTAAAAATGTTCTACTCTCACTGATTTTAAAATGAATCTAACTTTTGTGTATTTGGATTTATTCTTTTCTAATGTAAGTTACATTAAAAGTTCTTAATTCAATGGGATCAGTTTCATTCAAATTGAGTTTATTTATTTATTTTGCTGGATTAAATGGTTGTCTTTTTGATAAAGAAATAGAGTCACATCTCTATATTTCTCTGTTTCTCTAGATCATTCTAGAAACTGGATAAATGGATCCCAAAGTGACAATCTTTAATTAGCTGTTATAACATATGGTTTATAAATATAATATCACACTATGGTTTATAAATATAATATCACACAGTTTTAGAAACCTGTCTTGATAATACATCTATCTGTGATTGCTTTCTGAATATTAAATAATAAACACTCATTTTTATAATGACCAGAAATGGCTTTTGGAGAAGATAGTTTAAAAAAAAATCATGGCTCTGTCAAGGGAAAAGGTTAAGCTTTATTTATAAATTTTAAAGCCTAAAAAAGATAATGTATGCACCTAGTTCAATTGGAAGTGAGTCTGAGATTTTTCCTTGGAATCAGACGATAAATTCCAGCTTTTACTGTGTTCAACAAGAAAGCTTATAAGGACTTGTAAGGAAAAACTCTGGTTTCGCTCATCAAACCATGTTATATATTTGATAACATATTCCATCCATGCTAAACATCATAATTGTGGCAATGATGAAAATTCAAAAATAAGCTTATCAAAATCCACCATCTTCCAGGGGCTGGTAAAATGTAGCTCCTAAATAGCCATATAATTATTCAAAACATAAAATAATTAGGAAAAATAATACCAAATAGTAGCAACAGAAAAATATATAATATAAAAATACAACAGATCCCTTCTTGTTTTCCCCTCAACTTTTCATAGCCTGGAGTTGACTTATGTTTGCTGGTGAGGGTCCAAGATTTGCTCTTTTTCCAATAAAGCCTCGTTTAAGGGCCTTGAAACACACTGCACATTTTATATGTTCTTGAATCTCTCCATCTACCCAACCGTACTCATTTAAATGGGCGCTGAGATATTTAAAGTCTGTGACTTGTTCCAGAGGAACACCATTTAAATAGACTATTCTGTCCCTCGTTCTGCTCTCCTCATTCTCATAATTTTTGTTTTATGAACATTTATTTCCATGTTGATTTTCTTAATTCTTCCTGGAGGACTCTGAGGTTAAACTGGAGGTTGCTACATTTATTACTGAATCGAGATCATCGGCAAAAGCCAACAACGTGAAGAATGTGGGCCCGAGATTTCTGTAGCCCAGATGGTAAGGCCACAAAAAATATAACCTTAAGTAATAATAGCTACTAATTTTGATTCCATTCTTAAATATTGAAGTAAAAAAAAAAAAAAATTACTTAATCCATCAATTAAAAAAAAAGGAAATTAACTTTATATATATATATATAAACAACTTTATTACAACATAAGGTCATATGTCGTTTAATAAACCCTGCCGCAATTTCTTTTTGTCGTAGGAATCATTCCCTCGGAATCCTCATGCTATCATTGCCTCATGTATACCTTTCATCCATCTGTTTTCGGGTCGACCTCTCTTTATTTTTTCTCATGGTTCATGCTTTAGCATCCTTTTAGGTCATCGGTCGTTCTACATTCTTATGACATGTCCAAACCAACTCAGCTTTTTTGTCTCAATGGAGTATAGTATGTCAAGAGGGTCTTTTACTTTTTTCCTGATGGTATTATTTGGAAGGTGTTGTAGTCTACATATTCTACAACTACATCTCCAAAAATCCATTTCGATTGATACAAGTTTTCTTGCTGATTATGTTGGAATAGTCCAGGCTTCCGAGGCACACAGCACAGTACTTACAACAAAAGAATGTTAGAGTCACTTTTTCATTTGAAGCTTGACTTCCTAATTCCAGAGAACAGAATTTATAGCCTGTATGACCTATCTACCTCTGATGACCTTTTCATCAATGTATTTTTTGCTGTTGCTCGCCTTTAAAAGCCACCTGCCTAAATATTTAAATTGTTGAGTTGAGATCAAATCCCCAACATTTAGTGAGGAGTTTCTGCTATTATTAAATACCAAATACTTTTAGCTTTACTGATTTCCAGGCCTCCTGCCGTATTGATTTGCAACTTCCTCTTGAATGATGAATCTTCTTCATCATTTGCAATATTGATCTGGTCATCAGTAAATTAACTTATTACATATTAAATAAAAGCAATTGCTTTAAATTAACTATTCTTAAATTATTTCTTATCTTATCTTCTTCTTCTTCATAGGTGTGACAGACGCCCAAGGCGGTCCTTGGCCTGCTCAATAAGTTGCATCACTCTTGCCCAGTCTTGTCGGTCCATAGCAAGTCTCAAAGACACTTTAAGATTTCGGGGGTACCCTGAGACGCTGTCCTTCTACCTGCCTCGTGGCCTCCCTCGAGCTCTCACTCCTTCTGGGCAATCCTTAGATAGCCCTTTGACGGTTCCGTCATCATCCATTCTATGGAGGTGACCCAACCACTTTAGACATTGTATTCTGACATAGTCGGACAGCTTCACATTGTCATATAGGGAATATACTTCTCTATTCTTTCTAAGACGGTATACCCCATCTTCTTTCACAGGTCCCAGAATGCGCCTTAATATTTTCCGTTCAATGATGTCGATCTTTTCAGCTGCTGATTTTTTAAGTACCCATGTCTCACTTGCATATGCTGCGACTGATCTAATGAGGGTCTTATATAGCCTTAACTTGGCTAAGCGGCTAACTAATCTACTTCTCATAAGATGAGCTATAGAGAAAAAAGCTTTATTGGCGGAGATAATGTGTGCCTGGATATCCTCCTCCTCCTCCAATGCTAAATTAAACTGTGCACCAAGATACTTAAAACTAGCAACACATTGGAATGTGTCTTATCTTATAAAAGCACAATTAAAATTATTGAAATAAAAATTGTGAATTATTAACTAGTTTAAATTAATTAATTTAACTAACGATATCATAATATTAAATTGTGTAAACTAAACTGAATATACAGGATTATCTCAAGAGAAATAAAAGGAAAAAAAAAATTAAAGTTTATATGGAACCTGGCTGCGAACGTGATACCATTATACCATCAATTGACCATTCTACTATTGGGCTATCAATGCTCATTATTTCATTCTGAGCATGCCATTACCTCTTCAGAATAAATATATTAACAAGTCAATAATTTATAAGTTATAGTCATTAGTTTCTATTTTATGATACAGGTATAGTATTTTACTAACATACTGTATTATTATTGTTTTATATACTATACAAATAATATTTTACTTATATTTATAATTATTCTAGAGGATATTAATTGTTTAACTTTATCATCCTTTATATTGGATAATCTTAACTTGAACATTATAACGTACCAGTGGTAAATAAACACAAATGAAATAGGATAACTTAATACAATAAATACATTAAATAAATACAATAAACAATTATACCTTCTTATTAACTTAGTATTCTAATATTTAACATATGTTTATACACTATTAATATATAATATATATTAACTTAGTTTCATTTCTAAGTTTATTACTTTATCGGAAAAATAGTGTCTAATTCCCTTTTTTTATTATTAATAGTGTTTTTTTTTTATGAAGCTTCTAGCATATTAAAATGATATAGTTTAATATTACAATCACAAACAATTACTCATAATTTCTACACCTGGAGAGGTACTATAAAGTTATAATCCTAGTTTATATTTCTAAGTAAGTTGTTTATTGCCTAATATAATATGAATAATAATGGCTTTTTTGTTTTACACAAATTATTATTCTAATTGAACAAACTGCACACTTGTTTTGAAACGATATTCTTGAATAACACTTTTATAACTTATTTAATAATTATTAACTGTAAATAATTTAATCTAACTCCCATTTTTTATTTTCATTGCATTTAATAATAATAATACCTATACTTGGTAAAAAGTTAAATAATATCGTTTAGCAACGATATTTTTATAAAGATACTTGTTTAATTTATTAAAAAAATTAAGAATAATACATTATTTAATTAAATCTTACCTTTTTTTCACTTATAATTTTCTTTTTATTTATTCATATAGTTTAATTTTTCTTTTATATATATTTTTTAATTTAAATACAATAGTGATTAATTGCTAAATAATATTTTATCCTTTCTCATACATATTTTTCCTCAATAAATTAATCATATCACTACATGTATGTTGATATAATTTTTTAGCTAAACCAATTAATTTTATTAACCAATTATTAATTTTATTAATAATTAATTATATTAACCATTTATACGATTTATGAAGAATCTGACTATAATTGTTTCTTCATTTCGGAAAATAAAATCAATATTGATAAATTTTATATATAATATTAATTTTTTCTAATACAATAATATAAAATACATTATATTCATATAACTATTGGAATCAGAAAGTAACTATGTTTTCCTTTTCTTTTTCAGTAATACAGCAATAAATGCAATTTTGAGTATTAAAATTTTATTCTGTCATAATTTGACGTAATTGGCTAAATGTTGATAGAAAACATCAATAAAATAAAATAGTAGTTACTATTTACATATTGTGTGACATGTTGAAATACCTCATCATTCCTGTTATATTTAATGAATGATACCTGAATAAATGATAAAATATTAGTATCTATTAACGTTTTTTAATATAGAGAAAATTATTTTAGCACTTTAACTGATTTGATTCCGAATTTTAAGGCTACGGGCTACTTTATTTTGTTTTTAAGGTGTTAAAACTTATAATAACCAACGGTTTTTCAAATTTATAATTTAATTGCATCAACCACTCAAGGTTTGGTTATATGTAATTCTTTGTAATACTTATAAACATGGAAATAACTGAATATCTTGATACCAATTTTTGAGTTTTTTAGCAGTTAATACATTAATACATTTCCCCCTTTTTTCTATTTGTGCAAAATGTAGAATACAATTTTTGTTCAAAATGTATACCTTACTAAAGTAGGATTGTTATATTGTTATTTTAAACAATTATGATTTTCTTCATATGTTGCATATACTTTATTATCTAATGCAGTATTTTTTACTCTGTTTTAATTGAATTTTAGAAGTTAATATATTAATACTTTTATTTATTTTTTCTCTACTTGTACAACACAAATTCTTGCCAAAATCTATACATTACAAAAGTACAATGTTATATTATTATCTTAAACAATTATGATTTTATTCATATATATAGCACATACTTTTTCATCAAGTGCAGTATTTTTTACAATGTTTTAGTTTAATTTTTGAAGTTAATAAATTCATACATCTATCTATTGACTAAATGAGATTATTGATGAGATTGACCAATGAGATTGGTTTATTGTACCATCTACTATAAATTCTTGTTAAAAAATATTCGCTACTTATACGCTATTGCTAGGATCTTATTTTCAATAATTATTTTTTTTATTTACATGTAAAACTGAGTTTATTATTTTTCATATACTCTTTAGTAATATTTATATATAATATGAATGTTTTTTAAAAGTTTTCGGAAATATTTTTGATCATTTATTAATGTTTTAAAATTTTGCGTTTTTTTAGCATTCTGTTTTGTAAAAATTTCTTTAGACTTTAATTCAATAATTTCGGCTTCTAACTCTTTGATTTGTTTGTTCTGTTTATTTACAAATAATTTACTATCTAAATGTTGATTTTGAATTGCTTCGGCTTTTACTTTATTTTTTATTGTTTCGGGTTCAATACCAACTTCCATATTTTTTTAAATATTTGTCTCCTCTTCATTATATTGTTTAGTAATTTTATCCGGTTCTTCGTCTGATTTAAATATGTCTCTAATTTTATTTTCATTGGGCTTTAATGGAAATGCTTTATTGTCAGTAATTATTATATCTTCTTGGTAATCAATGTTAGCTTCCTTGTTTTTTATGTCCGAAAATTGTTCAAAATCATTATTTTCTATTTCGGATAGTTCTATTTCCGGTTCTTCTTCAAAACCTTCACCGAGAAAATGTTCTAATTGATAGAACCAATTTATTTTTTCCTCTAATTCCCGAATTTTCTGATCTTTATCGTGCACTGTTGTACCCTTAGTAAAACAAATTAACTATAATAATTTAGTATAATTTACACTAGTAAAACATTTCAAATTTGGTAAATAGGACTTTTATAACAATATGAATGTATATACAAGATTTTGGTTAAAATTGGTGAGCCAAAAAGGGTACTTTACTTGAAGGTCATAATAAACTTATATCAAAAAATATCTGATGTGGACAACACATGACTTCCTTGTACACCTATTTAATTATAAATCGGTAGCTCAAAAAGTGATCCTGAATTTGGTTAATAGTTTCGGAAGATTGCAGTGTCTCAAAAATGACACTCGGCGTCGCGACATCCATCTATTGACACACACACAGACATACTCTTGTTTCTGGAGGTCTCATTTCTCTATTATATGTCGTTTTCTTTCGGTAGGTAACTAGTTTCCCAGAGATTTCTTCGTGTTCCGTGACAACATTAGACCTGTCAATGTCACTAGATAAAGCATTGGAAATCGACAGTTTCGACATTTTAAGCGGAAGAACCTACTTAACTTAAATCTTATTCTCCTGCTGCAGGCTTGTTCATCTCACAAATGGTGAGGAAAACCAGTAATTTACTCATAATTTTAAAACTTAAGTAATGAAAATGTTTAATTGGAGTGGAAAAAAATCGTGTTTGTAACCTTTATTACAAAAACAAATGATTAAATGATCGCATTTAATTTTAATATAATTTTTGATGCAAGTTTATTATGACCTTCAAGTAAAGTACCCTTTTCGGCTGACATACACAGCCATGACACACCGATTTTAACCAAAATCTAGTAAGTACATTCACATTGATATAAAAGTCCAATTTACCAAATTTGATATGTTTTACATTATATTTTAATATAATTTTTGATGAAAGTCTAATATGACCTTCAAGTAAAGTACCACTTCCAATCAGTCAATAAACATTTTGCTGAATCTTAAACAATAAATAAGTGAAGTGACAAAAGGTCAAACGCATTAGATAATAATAAAGCGGAAATTATATAATACAAAAAAAATGAATTTTCTGTTACAAATAAAGATTTTATATCCAAATTGGACAGAAATAAAGAAGTGAGTTATGATATAAAGCTTGCTAAAGATACTTCTTTAATTAAGAGTTTAAAAATAAAAATGAAATTAAAATTCTGCAGAAAAAAATTCTAAACTACAATTGATTAACAATAGGAATTTTTAAATATTAGAGGAAAAATATATTTCTAAATTTGTTTTTTTTATTTAAATAACTTTCAAAATAATTATGAATTGTCGAGAATTACTAAACTGATGTAATTAGATGACATGATGTTTTAATTGATCAGCAATCTAAATAGACGACCTGGTTTGTTGCAAGCATTTTCCGACAGCCTTAAATTATGGAATATAATCCATTTGATAAGCATATATCAAACATAATAATATCAGAATAAATAATATGATAAAAAAAAAAAAAAAAAAATATATATATATATATTATGAAGAAATGATGGAGAAATTAATGGGTTTTTTTTTCAAAAAACCATATGGAATCTGATCGGGTCCAGCAGTGGATTTATCTTTACATGTATTCAGGGTATTCTAAAGTTCAGCTAGACTAAATGGGTGATTATAAATTTCGGAATCTTGTGTATGGAATTCGATCGAGTTTTTCTTTTGCTGACTTTTATACTGCAAGAAATCTGAATTATAGTTGTCGATTTTCGACATAGAAGAGAAATAGGTCCCTAAAGCATCAGTAATTTTTAATGGTTCAGTTATGATTTGATTGTCATATTGAATCGTAGAAATAGTCTCAAATTTTTTGTATCCTTGAATCGCATTCACTTTTTTCCACACTTCTTTTATGGTACTACTATTATTAATAGAGCTAACATAGTTAGTCCATGAATTTTTTTTACTTGCCCTCAACACCTTGTTTGCTATTGATCTCATTTTTTCGAATTCATTTAAATATTATGTTAATTTTATTTTTTTGAATTTATTGATTGAAGGCCCTTTTTTTGTTCATTATTGCAATGCGTCAATCTTCATTCCATCAAGGGACTAGGCTTCTGTCGTTCAATATTTTCTTGCATGGAATACCTTTCTTTGCAGAATTAAGGATGCTTCGGTTGAAGAAAGAAATGCTTTCCTCAACATCTGTTACTGTATCTTCCATTTTTTCTATTTCGTTTTCTATCAAGAATGAAAACTTTTCTCAGTCGCTTTTTTTGAATGACCACGGAATTTTATCAAAATTAGCATTACCATCAAACTTTATGGTGATTGGGAAGTGATCACTTCCGTACAGAATGAACTTTGTGAAAAATTTTAACATCTACAAACGACAAATCAATAGCGGAAAGTGTGCCATTTGTACAAAAATGAGTTGGGAAACCATAGTTAATTAGAATTAGAAAATTGTTATTATCAATAAATCTTTCGATTTCGTTTCCTCTATATTTGTAGTCGGCCGGTGAGGAACCCCACAATTTGTTGTGCCCATTCAGATCTCCAACCAGAATGACAGGTCTTGGAAGTTGGTAAACTATTTCTTGGAGATCATTGACAGTGAAATCTCAATTTGGTGGTCTGTAAATGTTGCAAACTGTAATAGGTTCAGGTGTGTATATTTTTGTGGCTACAACTTCTAAAGAGGATTTAATATTTATTGGTCCTGAGTAGATATATTTTTTAACCATTGTGGATACTCCTCCCCAGGCGAACTTGCATTCAGGTCCATCTTTGCGATAGATGTTATAATTTTTTAGATTTATAATCTGAGATTTCAAAAAATGTGTCTCTTGTAAACACCAGCAAATTGGATTTTCTTCAGTTTGTAGCAATTTGAAATATTCATAATGTTTGTAAAACCCGTTACAGTTCTGCTGTGCAATTAATGTTTTTCTAATTTTTACCATAATTTGCAAATATATAAAAAGATAAAGTCTGGAAACTTGATTCTAATTAATCTTCAGTGCTATCCTCCTTGTTTATTACATTTTCTATCTTTTTTTCAGGAGCTTTGATATCTTTAATTTTGAACATCGGTCTGTTATAAGACTTCTGGTTTCTGCCAGCATATTTCTAAGGCCCTCTGTATTGTTAGTGAATTCTTGAACTAATTTATTGAATTTTTTCGTGTTTGACGACATTTCAACCAACTTAACCATATTGTCGAATGATATTGGGTATTTCTGCTTGTTTTCAATTTCCTGAATTTATACCCATCTTTTTTATTTTTTTTGATGTTTTGCTACCAGACTGATTAGCTGCCATCGGTGGAAATTCTTCGAAATTAATAATTTTTTCAATGTCTTCTAGAGAATCTAACGTTAGATTCAGTTCCACAGTAGATACGGTGGAAGGAGGAGGGCTAGAGTGACATCATTTGATTCCAGAAATTACAGTAGGGGATAGTATTGAATTATTGCTAATATCTACAGCTGGTTCTATAATAGATTTTATCTCGGTATTATTTTCATTATTGTGGTTGTTGTCGCCATGGTTACCAGGTAGCTGTTTCTTGAACTCGCCACTGGTAATGTCTATATTAGCCTCTATTGAGGTGAGAGTGCCGTCATGGCAACTGACTTGGCCTGGCTGTTCGGTAATACTGTGATTAGAAAACATATGATTAGGTGTATCTAATGGGGAGCGATCAGCACTTGTTTTTTCAATTATATTGGAATGTAAATTTATTAATATACTATCTTTTTCATTACTATGAGATTCTTCAATGTTATCGGTGGTGGCAGTTTACTGATCCCACCTGAAGACCTCAGTAAACTGCCACCATCCTTACTAATAAAGCAGGACAATGTCTCTTATCCAATTTTTTTCAGTGAAGACATTGTTACTTGTTTCATTTGTAAGCAGCCGAATCGTATATCAACTGATTGCCCTGAGTGTGAATATGACGATAACATTGAAGAATCTCATAGTAATGAAAAAGATAGTATATTAATAAATTTACATTCCAATATAATTGAAAAAACAAGTGCTGATCGCTCCCCATTAGATACACCTAATCATATGTTTTCTAATCACAGTATTACCGAACAGCCAGGCCAAGTCAGTTGCCATGACGGCACTCTCACCTCAATAGAGGCTAATATAGACATTACCAGTGGCGAGTTCAAGAAACAGCTACCTGGTATGGCGACAACAACCAAGCAATAAAACGCATAATATATAACAATGTAATATTATAACAATGTAATATAACAATATAACAATGTAATAATATAGAAGTTATTAACTAAATAATTTTTACTGGAGTTATTATGGAAATTAACTTGATAATTTCTACTTTTACATTATTATGGAGACAAAATGTTTTCATGGAAACCAAACTGAAATTTTTAAAATATATTTTCAGCTTGACAATCCAAAAATATATTCAGCACAGAATTGTCGTACTATAATTGTTTATTGATGAAGCCTTATAATTTTTCACATTCTATCAAAATAAAAAACTTACCATCCTTCTCGTTAGAAACTCCCTGTCAAAGAAGCTGTGTGAGTGGGCTCGCCCACGCACCGGAAGCGGAACATACGAAGGATCTGTGATGAGACAATGGACTCTTGTCAGGACCAAGCACCTTAATGTCACCATTCTTAGTGATATATGTTACTTTCTATCAATGTGGTAGAAAGAAATACTCTCCTATTATAAATCTCTAATTATAACTCTCCTATTATTAAAATATCTCACAGTGGGCTAAACAGCGATTTTAGCACAAAAAAAAATTTGAATGCTCCATATTAAAATGTAAATTGTGTTTGCATCCAAACTAGACCAGAACCCTATTTCATAACAAAGAACCAAAAGTACAAGCGCAAGTAGACATGGGCGTACGCAGAGGGAGGGTGGTGATATCATTATTAGAGTTCACTTGGGAGCCTAGGTAAACGAACTCTTCAACCCTCTCAAAGGTGTTATTCCCAATCTCTACCTGGAGGTGGTCATGGACTGCAACCATGTACCTTGTTTTTTCCTAATTTACCACTTGTCCCATACCAGCAGCAGCTCTTTGAAGCCAAGAAATGCCCTTTTCATGACCGTTCTCCCGATAATATCCATATCATCCACTAAGGCTAGGATCATTGCAGATTCCCTCCTATCTCAATCCCAGAATCCCCTATCTGAATTTCTGATTCTACTTATTGCATATTCCAGAGCAAAGTTAAATAGTAAACATGCAAGGGAGTCTCCCCATCTTAGCCCCTTATTTGTGTTAAAGCTTTCAGACGTGTCACCTTGGACTCGAACGTTGCACTGTACTTCTTTAAAAATTTAAATTATTAATTATATTAAAATAGTGAGTTGATACATATTCATTCTCTTCTACCAAGTAACATTTTGAAATCTAGGAATTTACGAGTAAAAGACTAATAAAAAATGGTAGAACAAGCACATTAGCCGGTGTAAACAAATCAAAACTGGATTGTTCTAGAAACAATACGTCGATGTCGGTTTTTGAAAAAGGCTTAAAAGTAAAAAATTCGAAATTTAGATTGCAATTGATTATCGGTCGTAAACACCACCCCTATCGATTCCCGCTCACGATATATGAAAACAAAATTGGAAATGTTCTAAAAAGTATGTTAGTATTTGGTGCTTACTGAGAGTCCACTCTCATCACTCTCATATCACTCCGGCCTTAACTAGAAGGCTTAAAAATATATTATAATCATAAAGGTTTTACCAGGTAAATATACTCCTACTGTATACAATAAAAAATAATATATATAGTTATTTGGGGAAAATTGTTTCATATATTCCCATAAAGTTCGCTAAATGGCTTTTACGCTTTTTCAAAAAACGACGTCGATATGAATCTCTTAGAAATTAGAATATTTCATAACTAATTCTTATCAGTGCATATAGATCTTTTCTTTCGAATCAGTGGATCTACTGGTTTGAACAGGTTTATAATATGGAGCTAAAACATTAAAATAACCAAAATGGCATATATAGGATATTTTGATGCTTTTTATAATTTGGCGTTTATATTTTTTAGTGTCTAAAATAATTTTACAACTAATAATCTAAAGACTTATTGAGAATGAACATATTTACTACACAGATAATTAAATAATATATTTAAGTATTTTATCTAGTCTCATGAGAAATAAGGTCTTTAGCACATAGAATATTTATTCGTGACAACGACGATATGCTAAAAGAATCAGACTTAAAAGAATTATCACTAGAGTTGACTTTGAGTTGAGTTAACGCGTATGTAACACGGAGTGAAGTTTTTTTGTTTATTTATCCAAACATTGAAATTTTTTCGAGCGATAACGTGAATAATTTATTAATAAAAATAAAATTCGTAAAAATGAACTAACATTGTTAAGGAACGGAGAAGAACCTCTTGAAACAATTAGGTAACCCACGATTTGACTGTTTAACGTACTTAATATTAAAGACGTAGTGACACAAGTCGACAGTTTTTAATTGATAACAAAAAGGACAAGCATTATATTACCGTGGAGATAGAATTTAAATAAATCAGGAACAAAAGCAACAAGGACACTGCGATCTAGGCTGGTCCGCGGCTTATGTCGAGTGCTGATCACGTGCTCCTTTGATATTTTGTCATGTAAAGCAGAGGATCAAATATTTGCCATCGGTTGTCAATATTTGTAGCACGCTTGCGGTTGTCACGACTGGCGACGCGCTCCTCGTGACTCGGCCCACCGAAATATTTCGTATTCAGTCAACCAGTGATCGCAGGGAGTAAATATACAGGAGTTATAAGAATATAACCCTACATTGCATTATGCTTATGGTTGCTTTGTAATGTAGAAAAAATGAAAATAATTCCATCATTCCAATTCAAGAAAACCTCACCAGAGCGCTTTCTGAAGACAGATAAAGGAACTATTTTTTTCTCATTTTACAAATGCGTTAATAGAAATTAACTATATCTCATTTCATGTCATTAATTGAGTACAGTTACTTGAAAATGCTATTTTAACACAAACGAGGAACGTTGTTAGGCTATAGAAGGGGTTACTCCATGTACCCTCTGCTCAACCTAAACTGTTTTGCCTTTCTGTCACTACATGTACAAACAGTTTTTGTTGTGTTTTTAATTTCAAGATAACACATAATATGATGTTAAAAAGATCATTCTGCTGCATTTTTCATTGAGGGTGTTGCCGGCGTCCCTGATTTAAATCTCACCCAGACAGGCCGGATAGCTGAACTCTGGACGATACCGAATCGGTACTGCATATAGCTCCAGAACTGTTTGTCCTAGAAGGTCAAAATAATGTCATTCTTTAGATAATTACAAGAGGTTTGATTTCACATATATCTTGAATTCATAAAACTAAACTTAAAATGTTTAAAAATTCCAAAAAATAATTTTTTTTTTAAACAAAAACGAAACTTTTAATTTTTTTGAAAAAAAACATATGTATATTTTATACATATACATGTTATAAAAATCTTGTATTTTTAGGCCAAGTTTTTTCAAACTGAAATGAAGATACACTGTATAAGTCATATTTTAAACAATTAAATTTACTTTGCTAATAGTCATTATACAAACTGCGCTTTTAAGTTATTTATCATATCTGACATTATTTGAGAGCCATAAATTAATAAATGAGCTTCGAATAAACTTTTTTTTTTAATTATCCCTTTGAGATACCAGTATAAAATTTAATATGTGTATATTGTTAAATTGAAGCTAGCATAAAACAATATGAAAAATCCAAAAAATATTAATGTAGCGACATTAACATTTTTTGGATTTTATTTCGCATTAGCGCAACATAGTATAATTAATGAAATAAAAGTACTGATTATAACTGAAAATAATAAAATTAGAAAATACATAGTCAATTTAACAAAAAATAACAAAAATATAAAAATGTAGCAAATTTGACACGTTGATATTCCAAATAAATAAGTAATGATTTACAGAAAAAAAAGATAATTTAAATCGTAAATTTAAGAAATATTTTGGATTATGCAGTATGGATTAGACAAAACCTAGTGAGCAAAACAGCATTGGGCATATTGCATTTTTAGATATTGTCATTAAGAAAGGTAATTATACATTGCTATAATTTTAAAGATATTTGGCCAAAACGTATTAATAGTAATAAGTATATTAAATTGATAAATAATGTGTAGTTAATTTTTAGATTTAAATCCAATGACAATTTCAATTCTGTGTGAAACAAATAGTTCTTATGTGAAAATTAAATAGTTTGAATGAGAAATGGTTTTTCACTAACGATTATGTAGAATATGATTAAATATCACCAACTTAAGATAATTAATATAAAGAGTATTTCTTTCTAATGGTTAATTTAGCCATTTCTAAATTATTTTATTTTGTTTATGTAATAAGTATGTTTATACCATTTATGTACAGTTTTTGATATGATTTTATTAAATAATATTTGTATAGATTTTTGGATATTTGTGAAAGAGATAAAATTAAAGTGCAATAATTTTTATAGATAATAGGCTTGAAAATTGGCGAAATGGACCGAAACTTTGCCTAATGTAATTTAATAAACAACAAAGTAAAGAAATGAAGTTTAAAAGGCTATAATTTCCTCAAAACATAATACTATAAGTGATTAAGTATTTGGTAAACTTATAGATATTTCTACGGTTCATTCTCATCCAAAGCGAGCGCCCAAAGTACCAAGTCTTCGTGCAAATTCATGTTTCTGAGGATAAATTTATTCAGAAACGAAATATATTAAAACCTCCTGAGCGCTGCTGCGATAACTCAGCGGTATACCGACCAAATCCGGAAGTCGAATTATCGATAGCGATATCATCGCGGGCGTAGGGATACCGTCGCTGAGTAAACGCATTCAAATATCGCCGTTTAAATAAAATATCGTCCCGAGTAAAGTATCGCCTCTGTCTGAGGGAGCCTTTATTTACAATGAGAGCTCAGGGGCCCTATTTTCAGTTCATTGCAATACTTAAGGATGATGGTACTACGGACATGCATTATTTCAAATCCATCTATCATGAAATTGTATGCTGTAACAAATCCATGTAATGTAAAGACACTTGATATATTTGTTCATGTTTTTCTTCTTTGTTTATAGATAATATGTTTGTGTAGTATAGTTCTCTTAACCCATGGTTAACATTATTGCACTGTAGCACTGGATTATTACTATGAATCCCCCCTACTGACCTGGTGCTGTTTGTCCTCTAAGATGTAACTACGTCAGTTCAGCTTCAGAATTATATACCTTGATTATTAAGCCATATATAAGATGAATAGTTACGAATGGTTCCGATGGCTTGAACTATTGGGGTGAAAGAAAAAGGAATTTATGTAATCGAAACGATACGTAGTTAAATACAATAACGTTACAATTAATCGAAAATTATTATTTATTTATATAAGCCGAAAGCAGAGACGTTGGCTATACAATTTATTGGAGGGTGCATATCTAAAATTTCCCAACAATTTTGAACAGATTACCCAACTATATTTTAATTTTTCCTACTTTATCATGAAATATATAGTGAAAAATATATAAAAATATAACTGTTTTGGGTTTGAATTTTTAATTTCTCTTAAATGTTGCGAATGTTGAGCCAAAACAACAATTTTTTTTTTCTATTCAAACAGAAAAAAATACTTATTGTGAATGCTCTGACTGTGAAGTCTGGTTGCTGTTGGTTAAAAAAAAAAAAAAAATACCACTAAAATGCCAGCAAATTTTAAGCTGTTTCAAGTCTTGGATTTTTTTTTATATTCACCATACACCTTACAAATTAAATCAATTGTCCGACCTTTTACAAGGTTGCAACGTTTTCATCATGCATTAATTGTGATTTTCTTATTTTATTAAAAACGACACCACCAATTTATATCGAATTCGGTTCAGTAATTTGAAAAAGAGTATAAAAAGAAGAAAGGAATAAATAATGCTACAAACGTGAATGTAATAAGGTTTCATATAGATTTAAATGTTTTTCTATATTGAATCAGACTCTGAGAAAAAGTGAAACCTTCCAATAATTACTCCATACATTCTCACAGAAATACAAACAGAATTCTAAAATTCGCCTAATAGTACTTTTAATTTTCTTTACATAACGGTAAACCGTGGATTGGAGTCAAAATAACTATGATTTTTTAAAAATATCTTTGCTTTCCTCCATCATAAATCTGAACAAACCGCTACATAACCCCAAAAGTTTCTTAATTTTATTCATTCATTCTCATAAATAGGGTACGACGAAAACACTAGAACGATATTTTTTTAAGGTCCTTTTATGGAATTGTGGGAACCTAAAACGTCCAAATTGTTTCATATCATAAATTGAGGAAGTGAAATCACATTATATTATTATTTGATTATAAGTATACTGGATCTGAGGATTCTGGCGAGACAGACAGGTGGAAATCCTGGAGTGATGCGGTAGCTCGACGCTGAAAGGCACAGAGAGGAAGGTAAAGAAGAAGATTATAATTATCAATATTATTATAGAATTATAGAGTATATATCAGAAGGGTAATATAATACTTCGGATTTATTAATATGCCGCTGATCAATGGTACACGCATGAGCAACAAAACGATTTTGTTTGATTTCTATTTATTGGCTATAACTGTATAAAATATCATAAATTATGTTGCATTACATTAGACAAATTTATCAATAGCAAGTATAATGTATGAAACAAATATGGTCTGTTTTAATGGATATATAATTTTATAACCCAGCATAGCTATCCTTTATTAATAATTTATTTATAAATTATATTAATTAATTAATTATGGTAAATTAATCAGCCAATAGAAATCTTAAAGTACGAAAAACAAATTTTAAACATATTGTATATAAAAAAAAACACAATTAATTATTGTTATAAGTATAAGTACAATGGTAAAATGCACCTTATTTTTTTAATTTTTTTTTTAAATAAAAACTTTGTTGACCCTTCGATATCGCCTTTTTTCTGATTCTCTGTTTTCTTTTTTTTTATCTCTCGACCTGGGGTTTATCTAAAAAGAGGACATATAAAAATACCGGATTGGAAAAAAAAAGTGTCTAACTTGGCCTCCCCCTTGGTAAATAAAAAAGAACCTACCTTTTCGGGGCGAACGGGTACCCTACCGAAATTTGTCTCCTAAAATCCAGATGCCTCGTAAATGTCAGGTGTACTTTTGAGGCGATGCGGTGGGTCTACAGTTCAGAGCTTATTTATTGTATTAGTTTGGACTTTTATATAAGCCGTTTTCTATAAGTCTTTTACTAAAACTCTCACCTTTCAAATATAGGTACAAAAAACAGAATAAAATAAAAATGTTAGTGTTACAGACTGTAAAACTAGATATGTGAAGCAGGGTTAAACAATTATTTCAATATGGGATCATTTTATTTTTATTAGCAAAGCCTCTTGTATACTTAATAAATTATCAATAATTTATAATAACGAGACTCTCTCATCAATTAGAAATTATTTTATCTTTTAGAAGGAAGGTTTTTGGTCTTTTTCCTAATAGCCATTAAAACTTTATAGCTTTTTTTTTTTTAAGTATCCATGTTTATTAGTAGCTTATTGAGTGCACCACTGTTGGCCCAATGTCTGTTTTATTTATTTATTTTTTTTTTTTATGTTTAGTTTTGCTAATAATCAAATTATCTTTCAGATGCACATCTATAATATTACAGCAAATGTATAGTTTTCGATTTTTAGAACTTAATAAACGTGGACCAGTGTCCATAGGAACGTGTGCAGAATAATTTATAACATGTGCACAAAGTTCAAAACGCTACATCTCTGCTAATACAGGATAGATTTAGCTTAAAGTTTTTTTTTAGGAAATTTAATTACCTATCTAATGATTTGTTAGCGGCCAATGCATACTTTTCCAGTTATGTGCAAATATTTATTATTTATAATAATTAATTATAAATAGTTAAATTATCTTCGTCTTTTTTTTTCTGTTTTTTCTCGGTGGTGTCATAAGTAGAAGACTTTAGGCAAGTTTTATCAAAATCGCTAGAGCCGCTTTCACGCTAGTCTATAGAAAAACACGTTTTTCGGATTTTACGCTGCCGCTATTGCACACAGGCTATTGCACACAGTCATTGGGGGACAATACCCTACATAACAAAATCGGTCCAGCCGTTCAAGAGATAATCGTGGCACAGACAGACCATTGACCGAAAATGCTTTTTTCAACTCGGAGGGCTCTGAAATAGATCCATTGAAAACTACACATCGACATTTTGACCGCATTACAATGCATGTCTAGTAGTGGTGGAAAAGTGAAAACATCGCTATAATGTAAAATACCTCTTATCTATGCTAATAATAGTCCGATTTAGATGATGCTTTTTTTTTTTTATAGAATTCAATTATCTTTCAAATAATTATATACAAAATTTACCTTGAATGCATGCTTTTCGAGTTGTGTACAAATAAAATATTCTTTTCAACCTTTTTCCTGCTTTTTTTCGGGAATGTACTTTACATATGAATAGTCTGAAAGCTTTAAGTAGAAGACTAAAGCCTAAAGGCAAGTTTTATAAAAATCGTTCGAGCTGTTTTTGCGTTACAACCCATAGAAAAACATGTTTTTCAGATATCGCGCTATTGTGCAAAAGGTATCCGATTGGGTCCGAAAGGAGACTCAATGTCTGGGAAAGGAAAATTCTTACCTGGTATCTTTTGTGAAAAAAGCTCGCCTCAGATGGCTGGGAGATGTAGAACGGATGCCAGAAACTAGGATGCCAAGACGCCAAGACTCCAATGAAAAAATTGGAGGAAAACAATACAGAGGAAAACCAAGAGTGAGATTGTTGGATGCTGCCGAGGAAGACCTCAAGTTGCTTGGAGTAAAGAGATGGAGGTCACGAGCGAGAGATAGAAATGATTGGCTTGAGGTCCTTGAGGAGGTCCAGGTCCTCGTAGGACCGTAGCGCCCGGCAGTAAGTAAGCAAGTAAGTGTCCGATTTAATACACAGACATTAGGGTAATAAAACCCTATTTAATAAATCGGTCCACTCGGTCAAAAAGGTCGTAGCACAGACAGAACTATTGTCAAAAATCAGTTGACATCCGCATGATGGTATAGAAGGATCAATCTAATTAGGGATTGATAAATTATTTGCCACTTTTGTTTTATTGAAAACTATTTTCGAATGCATACATTCTTCTTCAGTTCTAAAAACACACAAAAATAAGCAATTCAAAATTTAGTTTGGAATTATTATACTTATTAAATTAGATGTAATATATATCAGTATTATAAAAAATTTATGAATTTAATTAAGACATGAAATCAAATACATGTTGGTATTTGGTCATTTAAGCAAAAATCGTTATTGTCAAAAATGCTTTTTTCAACTCATGTAGCTCTACATGAGCTATTATTTTCTTTAGCGAACCTCAAAATTGTCGTTTTGTTTTTTACTGTTTTAAAAGAACATTTTATTCTATTAAACAACTTTTTAATTATTAATAAAATAAGGATTCTGAATTTATTGATACTAAGGACACATTCAGAAGACTGATTATGTGTCGAAATGTCTTAGAGTGATGTGGTGGTTTGCATATATGTGGTTTCGTCTGTCCTGAATTGGCGAAACGTTGACTGATTAGTTATTTTCTGGTGTTTGAGACTTTTTTTTAATCCTCCAATTATATCCTAACTATATTTTTACCTTTAATTTGTTTTTTTTCTACTTATATTACTAAGGATATCTGCGATAAATTTAGATTTTATGAGAGAACGATCAACCTTATTATCTATTCTATTAGAACATCTTGTTATAGCTTGCGGTACTACATACTCTCCCACAGATCGTTATACACTTGGGACGGACAGGCCTGTTGACGGTACTCCTTTCCCGACCCTCGACTGGGTGTGATGCCCGATCTCCGATGCAAGATATTCAGGATGCCGTCCAATTCGGAGGCGGGCTATCGCCGACGATGGGCTATAAATCGCGACGCCCAGGTGTCCATATTGTATGGTAATAGTGGCTCAGTGGTAATTGTGACAAGGGGCAGCGCGGGTGGTATGCGCATAATACCTCCGACACGTGTTAACAAGGTTTCACGCCTTCGAGCTCCGGCAAAAAAGTGTCCTTTGCTTCTCAGCCGCCTATCATCCCACCTACCGCTTTGTACTTCTTTTATTTATATTTTTTTTTATTCGTCTCAACAAAATAAAATGATCAAAATACTATGTCCTTGTTGAGATGAAAAAACACACTCTGTCAGTCTTCATTACTTCTGGCTGTTGGTGACATCAAAATAATATTGGTTCCTGAACAATATATGTTATATTTCCTACCATTGAAATATTTATATAGCTTCTCAGTAAATCTAATATATACTATCTGATTAGAGACCAAATATTTCTAAAATTATTTTTAGATCATTCCTAATTAATATCCTCAAGTCTCTCAAAGAGTGATTATTAGAAACATATAAAAGTTTCGCTAACTCAAGCTTCTTCATGACATATCGTCTTTCCCGTGGTAAACTTATGGATGTGTAAATCACAACTATTTAGGAGAGCAAAAAAAAAAAAAAAAACCGAGAACCTTCGATAATTTTAATTTTTTCTGTTGGTAAATGCAACTTGAAATTAAGTGGAGATATCGTAATTATCACTAGTAAAGACTTTGAGGCTGTAAAATTATTCATTCGCTCACCATTATCATTTGTCATAACTCAACAAATGAGAATTTTGAAAGAATGAGTAATTTTACAGCCTCAAAATCCTTAGTAGTGATGAGTATAATATTTCCACTTAATGTCAAGCTGTATTTTCCAATCGGAGGAATGAGTTCTGTTTTTTTCCCCAACTGTGCATTAAAATCATCATTTACATGCTCTAATTTGTCATAAATCTTCTTTGATTTCTTCATCTTTTTCTTACTTTTGGACAGGGCATACACATGGTTAAGATTACGAAAATGTCCACTCACCGGACGTTTACTGATAGGCTGGAAATACAATACTGCATTCTTCAATTTGTTAGACTTGCCGAGTCCAGATTCAAGGAAACCAGTGCCAAGCTCGTGCTTATCCTTAAATCTACTATAGAACAATACGAACTCCTTTCTATGTAGGATACATTTCTGGGACTCGAATCTAAGTTTATTCAGTGGTTCTGCTTTAAAAGTGCAAACTTTCTCCCTGTACTTATTCTGATAGTCCGTTTCCGAGGTTCAGATCGTTTCTGGATATCCTTCCAATATCCGAGGCTTGATGGATAGATAATCAATTAATGTTATAATATTATTAGAAGCGGAATAGGTATAAATGACTAGATTCTTATTGTCCCCTAAAGTAGACCAATTTATTTTAGATGAATATCGGAACGTCTGTTGAATAAAAGATGAATTTAAGTAGAGATCTAACCTATTGAAACCTAGGCTTAGCAGTTCCCTAAGTATGATAAGATAGATTATGCTTTTGATCGGCGTTAGGAGAATGATTATATGCAGCAAGCAGGCTACGGCCTTATGGGTGCCGAGTAGGAAGAAGGGCGGTACTATAGCAATTTTTTCTTTACATCATTTGAATACAAGCTATAATGGCACGGCATTCTAACACTAATAGATGAATTGCTGTGCTAGTAAATGAGCATAAAACTAATACAAATATTGGTATTTTAATATATAGGTACATATTTGGAGAACAGAGATTGTAGGTACAGGTAATAATCGATCAATATTCTGACTGCGTTTGATTTATTAGTGATTTAAAAAAATGCGTGTGATTTTTTCCTTGGGAGCGGTGTAGGCGTCCTATCCAGACAAAGGAGCGAGATTGTGGTGAAAAACCCATCTGTATGAGAGAGATGTGACTAATGATTAATTATGTAAATATAGATAATGGAGAGATAAGGAGATGTCACTGGGCCCTAGATTTCCCCTCTCATTGTCTTCTCTTAATAAGCAGTTATCTCCATCTGTGAAGCAAACCTACACTAGAGCCGCTTGTGGGGTCCGAACGTTCATTACCTTCAAGGAATCACTAATTGGGAATCGGCCATTAGCTGCTATTACTTTCTGTGGGGCCGCTCGTTAGTCTCAGTTGTTCGTCAGCACCTCATCCTCTTCCTCTCAACTCATCCTCCGCTCATATGTCCTCTAGTTCCCCTGCCGGCAAGCCGCATAATTGAAGACTATTCCTCTGGTCATATTGGTGGTGTCTGGATCATTCCTGGTGTTGCCTGATAGATAGAGTTATGATCCATCAAGATCAGTTTTTATTTTCCAACGTACACTAATATAAGCTAACAATTTAATTTATTTTACCGATTTTCAATAATTAGTTTACTTCCAATATCATAAAAACTAGACAAGTTTTGTTTATTTATTCATTGTCAGTACTTCTAAATTAGGTTAGAGATTAGAAGCAACCTTTTTTACCAGACATATTTTATTTCCCAAACATTTCTTAAACATTTAATGACTTTCAGCGAGGTGTTTAATAAATGATTTTAAGTATTAAAGAAACATGGTTTCGTTAAACTTGCACACTAACTTTGTCGTACCTATAGGGAGCAAATTTTATTTACGTTCATACGAGGCATGGGACCCAGATGGAATTAATAGTTTGTTCTTTTGAAACGTAACCCCTATTAGGCTATCCAACATTAGCTGGCATCCTCTAAAGTGTTTTCAATAATATTATTATTATTATCATTAAGGTTATCTTGAATACTGTTGTGAAGAAAGTAATACAGAAATTGTTAAAAATTACTCTGATTTTTTATTACTAATTATTTTAAAGCTAACGACTCCGCTAAATATTTTCCAATCAAACCAAAGACACAACAAGATCATTCATATTATTAAAAATATTTTTATTAAAATATTACTTTTATTTGTCTGCAACAGCTGAAAAGGTCTAGTAGGATCCTTGACCTCTTCCACAATATTCCTCCTTCATTATCAGTTCTTCCTTATTATTCCTACTGTTCTGAAGACTTCCTCAACATCATCTTATAACATTTTAATGACTACCTCATTCTTCCCCCTCATTGTGAATTAGTGAGTCAGGGTCTCCTCTAGAAGCTCTCGACATCCTGTTCGGTTGCAATCCAATCCGATCTACCAAGCAGATTACTTGCATCATTAGCGACACCTTCTTCCCAGAGGAATTTCGGACTTTCAATGCTTCACGATCCATTAAGGTGATCCTTTTAGACGATCCAGGGAACATCCTGTTCGGCCATCCTGACATGTCTAACCCATGTAAGCCTCCCTACTATCATGATGCCTGGCTTCGTCATTGCGCAGAGCTCCACGTTACTCCTATGCCTCCAGTTTTCGTCTACTTTTAGAGGAACATCGATTCGCTGTAGAACTATGATGCTAGGATGCAATTTCGAACATGAAAACTAAGAGCAGGAAAAATTTTCCGCGTCCAATTTTCTTTAAAGAACGCTTCTACAAACGATTCTAAACGACGTCTACACCACTGTGCACTTGATGTTAATAGTCGACTTATTAATCGGATCGGGTCAAGCTTTTTGGAGAGCTCCATAATACCTAATCCAAAAGAGATCGACTGTAATTGAGACACGTAACTCATTTTTTTGCCCTACTCAATTTGTTGATCAAATATAAACTAATAGATGATTAAATTTTCAACATGAACGGCAACAATTAATCTGATATTAATTATGTAACTATTTGACATGTCGAAATTACTACCGGTAGAAATTTTTGTTTCGGACGATGGTGAGTTATTATTTGTAGAATAACATTTAATATATTTCAAAAGGAAAACAAGTTCAAATTAATAAATTAAAATTAATTTATTAATTTTGACCTGTTTTTCAATGAGTCAATATTTTATAAAATGGAAGTTTATATTTCAATGTTTTGGGGTTTCCACCATCATCTGGAACATCATGATGCAGGAGGACACTTGGCCTGCTCCTGGAAAAATTCTACTTGACTATTACCGGAAGGAGTTACTGAAATTCGCCACCTCAATCAGCCTGCAATTATAATACTCAAACTTTGAATTCCACTATCTTTTGTCTGTGGTGATTTAGATTTTACTAATATCATTTTTTCTGTTTACTTTTTATTAACTTGTCTATTGATTCACTACTTTCCTAATTGTCACCCTTTTTGATCGTTTATTCTGTTCAATTGTGCTGTATATTATTCTATTGTGTATATTACTTAATTGTATTATTTGGTTTAATCGCCTAATTATTTTTTTTTTTTATACTATTTATGTTTTATGATGTTCATTTTGTTTTGTTTACATTGTCTTTTTCTTTCTTCTTCATACTTTCTTCTTTTGTGTATTGCAATGTTTATTTTTCTTTTATGTTTTTTTAAGTAATTAATGCTTATATCAAATGCCATTAAAATATTACTATACATAAGTATGCCTTTATGATCGGCACATTTAAGATTTATAAATACACGACCCTCCCATAGGCTTATTAAGGAAGGGGAAAAAATCATTAGGAACATATGGCAATTATAGATTTACTCTACAAATTCCTCGATTCATTTTAATATGAATTAATAATATGGATTTAATGAATCGAGGAATTAGTTTAACAACATATAAAAGTAAGGCATATTACTATTATATGCTAATCAATGATTGATTGTTAAATGTTTTAAAATAATTAATTTTGGAGTGTATAATATTTGTAATGCTGTGTAATTCAGATATGCTCCTGATGAGGGAGAAACGCCGGAACATTAAAAGAATTGTGAACAATTATAAAAAGTATAGAAAGATCCTATACTTAATAAAGGAAGATCCTATACTTAATAAAAACCTACCTTAGCCATTTTCTATTTTGGAAATTGCAGTTTGGTAAAAAAATTGTGCTGGGGTACAAATTTTAGCTATAATCTATTCTTGTAAGAATTGGTTTAATAACATTCTCCAAAAAGAATTAACACGATATTAATTAGTCGAATTTGTGGACACCGGCTCCCTGGCTATCGGCTCTCTTGTCGGTTTACTCCGAAGCCGCACATACCAAAGCCGGTAGCCGGGGCTTTACGTTAGATATAGCTTTCAAGGAAGAATATCCTTCACCTTCGAACGTGCTAAGACTTACTCCTCAGGCGTCGCTCGTTTATTAACGTTAATAAAGTAAGGTATTGTTCACTGAGTTAGCTTTACGGCTGCGGCCATAGTCGAGAACTGCCTCCTTTACGACCGGCGAATAAATAACCCTCCCGGCTAAGGAAAATAAAACCCTTCTGAAAAATATTTTCTCAAAGGAACTTTATGTTAGTCAGCCAATCACCCGGCGAGATATTAATACTCGAATAAAATGGTTTAGCTGCTGTTATAAATTAGATTTCAAATTACTCGGCGCTCAACTATGCAAGAGCTATAGGATTTATTCTTCCGTTAACATATAGAGTGCTCGGACATCTTTGTTGCCAGCATTGATCAATGTGATTGAGTGCTGGCCATCGGAGTAGCCAATCCAAATGGACATTACCATCATCCCTACTGATTTTATAATAGACCGTTCTTTAAGGATCGGTAGGCGATTTTTCATTTCAATGTGAACAAATTACAAGGCATGCAAATGCGAGAGGATGAATAATATGTTAATACTCAGTTTTGAATTCAGGATGATTCCTAACATTAATCAGTGAAATTTCATCTCTCGCAATCTTTCGACTCGGATTCCGAGTGTGTTGTGAAATTGTGAAACTTAAATGTGTTTTGGAGAACATAGTTATTAATCTGCGCCCAAGTTCGCTATTGTCCATGACGTATGTTCTGGAATTATAGCGATATAATTATCAAGTATTATCGATTTATGTCGATTTGATTTTCCTATATATCAAAATTCATGAATCAAATATTAAGTATGAATTCTATTGCAAAATTACAGATTAATTATCAAATGCAGCTTATACAACCAATTTCGTTAATTTTGAAAATTCCAAAACATAAGATACAAATTGGTCAACATTTCGTCGACCACACAACAAATACAATTTCAATTACCGATTAATTTTTCATCACGTTGAAAACAGCCTCAAATTAAATATATATGAAGCACCTATAAAAATCCCACATTTCTTTCATTGTTAATTCAGTGCGAGAACAAACTAGTACAAACTTTTCTGTTTGATATGATCCATTTAAACCTTGGTGAGTGCCAACATGTATCTGATTTCTTGTCTTAATAAAATTCATAATTTATAAATGTTTTATAATACTGATTTATATTACATCTAATTTAATATACATAATAATACCAAACTATATTTTGAATTGCTTATTTTTGAATTTTTGTGTTTTTTTAGAACTGAAGATGAATGAAGATTCATATGACATTCGAAACTATTTTTCAATAAAAACAAAATTATACAAGTGGCAAATAATTTATCAATCCCTAATTAGATCAATTTTCCTTTTTGTCTAGTGCACCACAGATCCCATTATAAACTAAACAACCCTATTTGAAGTGAGGGAAAAAGAGCGATTTATAACTTCTTTTTCTAAGCTATTTATGCGATAATTTTCAGTTTATCAGGTTTTAAGGAAGCTATATTACCCAACTTAATTTAAATACTGATATTATCAAATAAAAAATATTAATGTGATTTTTATCAATTTATTTAATCTATTGAAATGTGATGTTATATTTGTTACACGATCTATAATTGTTAACATAATATGATTTTTTAGACTAAAGTCCTGAAAAATACGAAATTTCAACCATCAAAAGTACAAGGAAATTTACTGTTCAAAATGTTAATTAATCATAAAACTTAAAATTAAAAATACTCCAAACAAAATTTGCTAGGATGGAAGCATTCCATCAAATACTTTTTATCCGTCTTCAAAAAAAAAGTTATCAGTTTGATTTTATGTTATATGTATGCTCACGCATAATTCCGCTATTCTTGAAACGATTCTTGTAATATTTTTTTAATCAAAAAGGCACACCTCCAGAGTGGCTCCATTTAACTTTTATCAATTTAAAAGTCCAAATTTCTGATGTTTACCCTCTTTAAATTGGTGAAATTAATTGAATTAGTTGAAATCACATCCTTAAAAAATCTGTTTAATATTATTAGACTAAGCTGGGACATATGCCTTTTTATAAAACTGTCTAGAATAATTTTCAGTGTTTTTTTTTTCATTTATATTCTAATACTAATACTTCAATCTGTATTTTCAATATCTTTTTTCAATGGAGTTATGATTGTTTTTAAATTAATTTTGTGTGTGAATATTTCAATAGATTGGAATGTATCATTATTGATACATAAGATTCATTGATGAGTTTTATAGGATAGAAGTTTCCTTTAAATATATTATATAATTCTATTTTAATTGTTATTAAAAATCAGGACTCCTAAATAACTGTGCACTTTTATTGAACAGTTCATGTAAGAACTTTTATGTTAAAACTTTTATTATAAGTTCTTACGAGAACTTTTATAGTAAAAGTACTTTGAAAACTTTTTGTAAGAACTTTTATAATAAAAGTTCTTCCAAGAAGATTTTGGCCACAACTTTTTTATGCAAGTTCTAACTTTTATCAAAAACTTCTAATGACATAAGTTCTTAAGAAACTTTTTATCAAAAGGTTTTTTTTTGTTGAACTTTTATGTTAATACTTTAATTGTGAAATAGTTTTAAACTGAACCTTTTTGAAAAAGTTCAATAACTGTTTCATACTTTGTTAAAAATTCTTTTACTATTATTTTTTTGGCTTTGTGAATAAATTTGTTTGCAGTGTTGATTATATATTTTATTTTAGGATGATTTAAGCAAAAATTCAACAATCTATTGCTATATTTTTCCCATTTGGTCCATTTTTAAGTAAATTTCCCGTGGACACTTCAAAATAAAATTAACAATAAAATACCACCACATATTTATTTTAAATTATAGAATTTAGGTAATCTATTTTTTAACCTATAACCAGCTAACAATAACAAGCTATCACAATTTTTAACGAACTTCAGCAAAAATAATAGATCTATGAATCAAATATAATGGTTAGTAAACAAGATAAAAACAAAAATAATGGAGTATATCAAATGACCGTTTTATCAAATTTCTATCAAATAATGTAAATTCGCACTTTAAACCTAATAAATGTTTACGAATAACTAATACTCTCGTGTAAAGGATTAAGTAAACTTGTTTTTAAACATTTGATCCGTGAAATAAAGCCCTAGTTCATCAGCTGCATCCGAACTAGAAAGATGGTTTCCTACGAAATACTCGTAAAATTAAAAAAAAATCTTAGAAAAAACTACAACCACTGAAGCAATACATGAAATTATTCAAACTGAAGGTGAAGGTGTCCTTGACCATCGTATAACGCGGCGTGCTCATTAGTGGATATTGATGAGATTCCATGAGGTTCTGACGGATGTTCTGCGAACAGTTATATATAGTTATATAACGAAAATGTTGCTGTAACATCACATGCATGTGCCAACCTTAAATACGTAATTTCAGTATCGTACATCTTTTCGTTTTTGAGCTAGACTGTTCACATACACACAGAAAAAGAGATCATTTTGCGAGATTTGGCCATTTGGACTCAGGGGACCTTAAAACGTGTATTTCCGGTCGAAAACTCGAATTCGAAAATTTTCAAGATAGCAATACTTCCCCTTACTATATACTCGTATATAGGTAAGGGAAAGTAAAAAGACAACCGTAAAAAGGAGTAACATTAAAAGGCATCCCCACCAGAAAAGGGGCCTCGGTGTTTCGCGCATCGGCTTAGGAGCATTTGCTGAACTCCAAGGAGCGGAATGCCGAGGATAACATCCTTGGTATTCCACAAGTACTTCGTGAACGTGCGCGAAGTATTATTTTAGGGAGATAGTTGTTTTCTAACCTTCGGTTAGGCTTTAATAACGAAAGAAGAGCACTTGGTTGAAAAGTTCCTTCAAATTTTTGAGCTTCTGATTTTCGTCAAATGACGGTCTCAATGCACAACGCCTTTTAAGATTTGAAAGTTTAAAGAAACTATATTTATATTCTAATCTCCTCAGATTGGATTAGAGCCGATAAACCAATAGCCATTAAATAAATAATGGAAGACATATCTGAAATATAGATGCTGGCTGAAACCTAGTAATAGAATACTATATATTTTATTGAACAAGATGTAGGCAGTGTTATAAAATTCTAACTACCCTGAAGACGGGCCCGAAGGTAATGTAGTAATTGCTATGGGATTGCCTCGTGTTGTTTATTGCTTGTCTCGTAAAGGAATCCACCGTACCTTGCCAATTTGTCCTTCAATACCTTGTTAGTGAACCCTTACCTCACCAATTTCAAAAATATCTAGTAGGATGGTGCTTCAATATTCCATGGGACATTCCAATTTTAATTTTTTGTAAAATTATAGAAAAAAATCATGAAATAATTTTTAACTTCACAGGATGTTCTGGAATTTTTATTTTAATTAAATTTTATATTAATGAAATAATGATGAAATCCTATCACAGTTTAACATACGACATTTATTTATATATATATATATATATATATATATATATATATATATATATATATATATATATATATACACGTATATAGTGGAAGACGTAATATATATATATTATATAAAATTAATCATATTAGATTAAGAAACAGACCTTATTAATCCCTCAACAATATTTATTAATCAAATAATAAAATTTAATTTATATAATACATTTTTAATATTTAGTAACGTTTCTTATATTTACGCCCTTCTTATCTGTTTTATGGCCATTCTCAAACTATTTTTTATTAATTCAACCATGTTATATGTCAACCATGGTACTTTTTCTTTGGATTTGTTTTCTTTTTTTGAATAGAATTGTTAGTTAGGGAACAGCTGAAGAAGATAGATATTGGAATTAATATTTAAATCTCATTTACTTAGTTCCGGGCTAAAATATCTTGTTTCTTTTTATTGATAAAATTTCATCACTTGTTCGTAATAAGTTTCATATAATATTTGCTGAAACTAAGTAAAAAACTAATTTATTTATTACCATTTGCTATTTAGAACGCTCATCGAAAATTCAGATAAGGAGAAAATTGGATTTATAACCAAATATAAATTTTTTTGAATTCAATATGGTTTGTTTAAATTTTTAACAGGCTTCCATTAAAAATTACAAACAAAAAAAAATTGCAAAACTATTATTTTATACTGAGAGGTTTGAGGTTTAGAAACAAAGTCGATAGATGGATTCGCGTTTCCTTCCTTCTGTTTTTAAAAATGTTCCTTAGACGATTATTTTTAAATATTAAATTTAAGCCTAGGTTTCAATCACGTCCATTATTATGAGATTGATATTTCAATCTAGTAATACCTAGTACGCACTTGCCCCTGCCTAAAGATGCGTACAAGGCACGAGTACGAGGTATTTACAAGACTCATAATTCAAGAATTAGCAATTAGCGAAAAATATTTCGTTTCTGGAGAGATTATTAGACTGATGTAATCGTAAAAAAATAAAAATTGCCTGAGATTCATATTTTACAGTCTTCAATGAGAATTGAAAGTTAGATGTGGAACATAATTGAAAAATTTATAAAAAAAAAGATTTTTTATTGAAATGTTCTATTTCGGGATTGTCTCGGCCAATTATGATAGTAGGGGTAATTACGAATTGATAAATGATTTGCCACTTCTATAAATTTGTTTTATTGAAAACTGGTTTCGAATGTTATACATTCATCCTCAGTTCTAAAAACACACAAAAAATTCAAAAATAAGCAATTCAAAATATAGTTTGGTATTATTATACATATTAAATTAGATTAATATAAATCAGTATTATAAAACATTTATGAATTATGAATTTAATTAAGACAATACATCAAATACATGTTGGTACTCACCAAGGTTTAAATGGATTTTATCAAACAGAAAAGTTTGTACTGGTTTCTTCTTGCATTGAACTAACAATGAACGAAAGGTAGGTATGATGTTTTTAGGTAAACGGTTTAAGGGTCAGGGTTTTCCCAGTAATGCCGGTGAGTAATTGTTTCTTCTGTTATAGATGGGAATAAATTTAAGATTGGACTATTGGAGATATTTATTTGGTCATTTAAGCAAAAATCTGAATTGGATTTGAAGGATTTTATTATTTCAAGTGCTTTATATATGTTTAATTTGAGGCTGTTTTCAACGTGATGTATTAATTTAACTCCCGAGTCTTTGATGAATTTATGATTATTTTCATTTAAATGAATTGCAAAGTTGGAATTATCTGTCTTATTATTATATGCACGTATATGTTCCTTTAATCTCTGATTTAGCGATCTTCCAGTTTTTCCCGTGTATTTGGCTGCACAACCATTACAATTTAGTTCGTATACTCCGCTTTTTTGGAAAGGGTCTATTTTGTCTTTAGGAGAAGAGAAATTTGAGGATAAGGTTTTTTCTATTTTAAATGCAGGGTATAATCCAAGTTTTTTCAATTCATTTCCGACTTTGGTGGATAATGGGCCGTTATATGGAATCAAAACATGATGTTTTGGGATGGACCTATCATCGGGGGTTGTTGAATAGAAATTGTTAATTGTCTTTTTTTGTATTCGTTTTTTTAAAAAATGATTGATAGTGGTTATGCTGTACCCGTTATTTTTTGGTATGGAATATATTATTTCAATTTCTTTATTATAGTTCTTTTTATTTAATGGTATGTTCAAAAGACGGTGCCGTTCATGGATTCTACGCCCGCTTGTTTCCAAAAAAACAAAAAATTAATACGAACTGATATAGTTTTGTTGAACGATTTTTTTGTTTTTAATCATTAAATCTTAAGTATAACCTGTTTTTTTTTTTGTTTTTTTATTAAACTAAATTTAGATTTTCGGAAATAGGTCAAGAGGTCTAAGTCCTGTTGCGTGCATAGTGGAATTAAATCCTTATTTGGACAGGCGTAAGTGCTAAATATTAATGCTGTTTTGTATAACATCTATTCGCCAATCTAATACATTATATTTAGGGCTATGTTGAAATTCATTAGTCTTTCAACTCTAATGACGTGTAAAATAAATAATTGAGAAGAATTAAAACTGATTTTAAATACGTGTAGTTGATTTTCTCAGAAGCTACTCCATATAAGGGCTGAATAGAATGCCTCCGACTTCAGTAATAAATAATAATCTAACCGAAAAGATAAAGAATGCTATCACCCTGTTTCCATTTTCCGTTATATGTCTTTTTAGAAACAAATAAATTAACATAATATCTTTTCGACCAGGCTTACTTAGATGGATGTAGTTTGAAGCAGGTCGTCCAGACCAGTCACCAATTGATAAGCTTATTTTTATTACTAATTGCCTGTGATAATAATACTTTTAATAAATTAAATTGATAAAAATTAAGGAATTTTTCACTCTTATATTTTTTATTTGATATGTAGAGAAATATAGCATAATATAATATGTTGTGAAAACCTGATAAATTGTATATTATAATATAAATAGTTAGAGGAAAGAAGTTGTAAAACGCTCTTTTTACCTACTTCGAAAACGGTTGTATGGCTTACAGGGACATAAAATTGATAAAAATATATTATGTATTTATAAAACATAAATATGTTTATATAATATAAATTTAATAATATAAAATATTATATATTTGTATTATATAAATATATAATGTATAAATAAGTTTATATTATATAAATATACAAAAACTATTTGTTTTTATGTACAAATTGAAAAAAACAAGTTGAAAACTTGGATTTTTCATGAGACTATTTATTTATTGAGAAATATTACATTCTGTCTCAGCAGGGACAATGGTAATAGTGATAAAATAAATAATTCCTACAATATTTACAAAAAATGAAATATTAACAACAAAAAATAAACTTAATACAAGAAATAATAAATGAACTTATAAAAAATATAATAAACGTAAAATCTTAAACACAGGCACACAATCAGCCTGGGACTCCCCGAGCCAGGTCTATCCCCCTACTTATGGATGGTAAAGCATGGATCCAGGATATCCCAGCGCTTCTCACTCAGTTGCGTCACTGGCATCGAAAGCCAATGGAGACTGTGCGAGAGCTCTATAGCCCCAGACAATCAGAACTTGAGTGGAGAATCTGGTCATTGCCAGAACTCCAATATACATATTTACAACAAGTTTCGGGGCTACTGCCGTTTCGAAGAGGATTGTAGGGATGGGTGGATAGGGATTGAGCTAAGGGATTAGGATGGTGAGCAAGGTTCTGGTGAAATTTGGAGAATTTGGATGGAATAAGGTCTAAGACAAATGGGATATTGAGGTCGTGATGTAGGGTATTGTTGGCTACATAGTACGGAGCATTGACTATTGTTCGAAGGACTTTGGACTGAAAGGATTGGATAGGTTTGATGTTCGAAAATTTGGCTGTCTCCCAGAGTTCGAGTCCATAGGTCCAGACAGGTTTATTGTAATCTATATTAGTAATTGTCGAGGATTGTCTCTTGTAAATTAGCAGTTTGTTGTCAGCTGAAAGCTGAGATTTTCTGTTTAGCAGTCTATATAATTGGCCAAATCGTCGATTCAGTTCCTGTCTTTTAAGTCTAGTATGTGGGTTCCAAGTAAGAAGTCAAGATACCGGACTGTGTCTGAGAAAAGATGGAGTTAAAATGAACTGGCGGACAAGATCTGCGTCGGAGGGTAAAAGTGACGTGTTTGCATTTAGATTCTTTTACTTTGATACGCCAATTATTATACCAGTGTTCGATCTGGGAAAGGTACCTTTGCAGGTTTAAGGATGCTGTTTCAGGATCTGAGTTGGATGATAGGATGGCGGTGTCATCAGCAAATGTTGCCAGGAAGATTTCGGAATGAATAGGAATGTCAGCGGTATATAAAATGTAGAGGATGGGTCCCAAGACGCTGGCTTGAGGAACACCGGCCTCAACTGGATAATGGTTGGAAAATTCTGTTCCACAGCGGACTCGGAAGGAGCGGTTATAGAGATAGAGTAGATTTTAAGCTTGAACAGCAATCCGGCGTACCATACTCGGTCAAAAGTTTGTGCTATGTCCAGAAATGCACCGGAACATTACTGTTTGCATTCTAGGGCTGAGGAAATATGGTCAACAACTCGAAGTCCTTGTTGAACAGTGGAATGTTGCGAACGAAATCCGAACTGATGGGAAGGAAGATTTTGAGCTTCTATTATGGGTAGAATTCTTTTCAAACGGTCTTTTCGAAGATTTTTGAAAGGATTGGGAGTAGACTAATTGGTCTATAAGATGTCATGCTGTTGGGAGGTTTGCCTGGTTTTAGAAAAAGGATTATAGTGGAATGCTTCCATAAGAGAGGAAAGTGAGGAAAGTACGTAGGATGCAATTGTAGATGTATGTAAGGAACTTGACTGCTTTTGGTGGAAGTTGTCGCAGGATTTGAGAGGTAAGAATGTCGTATCCAGGGGATTTACGGGGGTAAGGTTTTGTAGGAGATATTTGACCTCAGAGGGATTAATAGCTTTAGGAGGTAAGGAGAGTGGGATTGGTGACATAAGGAATTCTTCTGCTGATGTTGAGTGGGTAGGATGGGATTTAAGATTCTTATAAATCTGGCAGTCTTTGTAGTTAGCCGCATGTCCCTTCAGACATAAAGCGCATACTGCAGAAGTTGTTTTAAGTTTGTTGCACTCCTCTGATTTGTGCTGTTCACCGCATTTAACTCATCGTGGTAAATGGTGACAATATGTCTTAGTGTGGCCCTATGCCTGGCAGTTGTGACATTGGACAATTTCCCTCTTCTAATATCGTAAACTTTCTCCATCCCTGGCGATGGTTCTAGGTCTACGAAAAATAGGAGTAGAGGAACTTTATTTTTCACGCCTGACTCCTCTTTATTGTTTTTTATAACATTAGTTATTTGGCGGACTTTGTAACCTAGAGCCGTCAGCTCGTCCTCTACGGCGTCTGCTGGTGTTGTGGGGTTTAAATTTCTAATCACTACCCTTAATGATATCTCCTGTCGTAATTGATATATGTGAAAATCCGCTTTGGTTTCTGTAAGATATTTCACAATTTTGCGATAGGCTTCGGCTGTATTCGGTGATATTTTAGTATGGTGGGTTTTATTGAGACTTGAGTAGCTACCTGACTCGGTAATTTTATTTATTTAACAAAAATTAGAGAGGATCTCTGGCTATTAGTCTCCATAATTTCTTTATCATTTTGAAGTGCCTTAGGGACTTAGGGATTAGGGGTGAAGAAAGGAGATTCTTCAGACATTCCTTGTGACGATGTCCCTGGTAGAGGTTCTGGTTCTATTTGGCTAGGTTGCGTTACAGGTGGAGTTACTCGTTTACTGCGTAGTTGTGTTTGTTTGGCAGGCGAAGCACGAGGTGTCGAACTAACAGATCTCGATCTTTTAGTAGAAGTATTAGAAAAATAGCTCATATCTCATTGGGATTGAAAAAAAGAAAAGAAAATAAGATCAGAAAAAAAAAATTTATGTATGCTTGACCTTGACCTTGTTTCTTAGGGGGCGTTGATCGGCCCCTCCCGAGGTTGGAGCTGAACTGAAGTCAGTCACCGGGCATTGCGATAAACCACTGGACACTGCTTTCACTTTTCCCAACTATGCACAATAAATAATAACAGTACTCACTGTAGGATTAGTCCACTGTTTATAGCTGCTGTTTATCTCCGATCTCGTTAGGTTTTCAGTAAAAAATCACTGAAAATTCTTCTGGAAAATGAATCAATCTGAGACACGACGTGAAAGATAACCATGACACTCTAGAGAGGAGCAATACATACAACTTACCTAAAAATCAAAATTCACGCAGTAAAACATCGTTTTGATCACTAATCTACATCCTAACTGACATATTATTATTACTTTAAAAAGGACGTGCAGGGACACAGTCATTATTTAAACTAAATCTCTGATTGGTGCTTAAGTCGCAATAAAAATATAATGCATACTCATTCTTCTTCTTCTTTTTCTTCTACCCATTTACCTTTCAGCGTGGGGATGCTTCCAGCCATTTGTGCCATGCCTCTCTGTCCTTGGCACGGTTCCTCCTATTATTCTATGGTCTTTACTCTGCTTAATCCTATTCGTTCCATGTGGTTGATATAGGGGGTTCTTGGCCGTCCTCTTGGTTTTCTTCTAACTTGTTTCGCCTCGATGATCTTTATAGGGTCTCTGTGGTGGTCAATGCGGCAGACTTGTCTAAAGCTCCCTCTCGCTTTACGGAAAAGAGTTGGAATTGAATTGCGTAACGATGTTAATAAAGAGTTTGTGTAATGTAGCAGTTTTAAGAGCCCGAAGGCCAGGAGGTCGGAAACGTGGATTTCGATTTTTTTATACTTTTCAAAACAATATATCCATCACCAACGTCGGCAGGAGTCTTACAAAAATGTTTCCAAAGAGTTTGGGACGGCGAAAGAATCCCTCAGGAATGGGAATACATCGTTATCCCCATCCACAAGAAAGGAAATCAAAGTGACTGCTCTAATTACAGACCCATTTGCCTTTCTCCCGTGCGTTGTAAAGTATATATATCCATTCTAGAGAGTCGATTAAGATCATTCCTGACCTGCAGGAAGAACTAAGTGGTTTTAGGCCCAACAGACAAACTCAAGAGCAAATCTTCACCTTGAGAAATGTGATTAGAGAGTTCCTGGGACCGTGACCGGAACATCTATTAGACATTTTTGGACTTGAAGACAGCGTTCGATTCGGTGCTGCGGAAAGAAATTTGGGAGTCCTTGAAGACAAGAAACATTCCTATATGCTTATGAACACTGTAAATCAAGTTACCATGAGCCGAAGGGTGCTGTGTGCCTAAATGGCCAGGAATAAGGAACTAGGGAAGGGAGTGAAACTCTCTGGGCCCCCTTTTCTTTATTGTATATAGGTTGAAATCGCCTCCATATACAAATCAAATATACAAGATCCACAGCACGAATACACATGGGCCAATTGAACTTATATCCTGTCGTCATACAGCTTCTGTTTGCGGACGATATCGCGCTTATCACCGAGTCCTCCGAGCGACCACAACAGGCAGTGACAGAGTGGAATTCGGAATTCAAGAGAAAAGGGAATGATTATTAATACCAAAAAATGCAAAGACCTTCAAGTCGCTAGAACTCAAGAGGATTTTCAGAATGTCTTTGGTGGAGAGGAGATGGAGGTGGTGACAGAATTCACGTACCTTGGAACGGTGATCAGTAGATCTGGTAAGATGGATTCGGAAATCTAGAGCAGAATCTCTATGGCGAATTCGATTTACTACCGATGTAAAGCTCCACTTATTCAAGTCTGTTTTCCTACCAATACTTCTTTATGGAACGGAAAGATGGATTCTGAATGAGAGGCTGCAAAGCCGTGTTACTGCAGATGAAATGAAGTTTCTTAGGAGAATTGAAATGAAAAAATGGAGGAACTGTGTCTGGAGCGACTGGATTAGGGAAGAGCTTAATGTATGTCCTGGAGAAGAGGCAACTGAGATGGTACAGACAAGTCTACCGCATGGACCATCAGAGAGATCCTATAAAGACCATGGAAGCGAGACAAGTGAGAAGAAAACCAAGAGGACGGCCAAGAACCTCCTAATCCAGCTCTCCGTTCCATAAAGAATATTGGTAGGAAAACAGACTTGAATAAGTGGAGCTTTACATCGTTTGTAAATCGAATTCGCCTTAGAGATTCTGCTCTAGATTTCCGAATCCATCTTCTCAGATCTGATCACCGTCTTTACCGTAAAGCTCCCTCTCTTTCTACACTAAAATCTATTTGTCTATCTCCTATCCCACCAAGGATCGTAATTTCCATTTATCCTGCATCGACGCACGTATTTGTCACTTAATTAACTTTTATTTTCAAATTATTATATTATTCCATTTAATATTAACTTATTATTATTAATAATAATAATAATTATTATTCTATTATTTTACTTAGAAATATATCCATGTAAAATGAGTATGGGCAAACTATATAAACAACTGTATCACTTCTTTAATTTTTATGTTGAAGAAACATCAGCCCACGATTAAATAGGGGCACGTTTTCCAACCCATTTTATTTTTTAAATATTACGCCAGTGGTTGAATTGGCTGAAATGGCAACATTGTGTAAACCACTTACGATACTTTTAGTGAAGTAGCTGCTGTCACTTCGTCAAGAGAGCTGTTTTCTTCATTTTACAACGTTTAATAACATTTCATTCTTGGGTTCATTCTTCACGCGATTATTATGCAAATAACTCACACCTCTGCTCTTCAAGGAAGGTTGTGCCAAAGTTCCAATGAAGACGGGATATCTTTTCTAACAGTATACAGCCTATTCCAACTCGTGTTTCATTGGAAAATCGAGAGCATCAAATTCTTCTATACCAACGCAGGCTAGAACTTTCAAAAAAGCTTTTTCTTTGAGTTTCACTCAAACTTTCCTTATCGCTTATCAATAAGACGTTCCTTCTACATCCAAATAAATTTACCCTACTTCAGAAGAAGTTAGGCCTTTTCAAAGGCGAGGCCTATATTTAATTTATTTTTATTTCATTTTTCCCGAAACTTCACGCTGAAATAATCGTTTCAATAGTTCATGCAATAAGAGCAATATCTTATAAATTAAGTGAAAGGGAAATAAATATTTCAACTAATTATCGAACTTTCTCTTTCTTAAGTAGTTGAAGGATCAATAGTATTTGAGACATTGTAGTTGGTAAATTTATAATTTTTAACGAATGGGAAGAGCGGGATAAATGTTTTGTTTCCGACATTATGAGATTGTTTTCTGAAGTGAGGCTACAGAAACCTGAAAGTGGGAATATCATTACAAGAAATCATTAAGTAACGGCGGGAGAGTTTAGTGGTTAACGTGTCACAAACAGAATCGGTTTTTCAGGTCTTAAATAGCTTGACAAAAGGGCCATTCTGTTCCATAAAAGAAAATGACTTTTTGGTTTTCTATCCACTGCATTAAGGATAGATGCGCTGTCGACACGCTATCGAATATCTGTTCCTAATCGAATGTATGCGGGGGCTGTAAAATTTTAAATAGACTCTGCTCTGACAGATCGGCTGCCGCCGCGTGATATACCGAGGAGGAGCGCGGGGAACAAGATATAATTTGGAGCTGAAAGAGAGAGAGTATTAGAAGAACAGGGTTCATAAAGTGGTGCCGCCCACTTGAGACCTATTAGTATTTCCATCAGGATTTCCTTATGTTGTGGTACTCTTTAAATTGTCATGAATTTCCTATATGCCGGCAGGCCTCCTGAAGGAGCGATCCCACTCCGTTTTATGAGATGTCTTTCCCTTATACCATGCTGAAATGTCCTATCCTATGTACTTTTACAATGAAGATCTTACATTAGCCATTTATACTTATTAATGTAACGGTAAAATTTATTTCGATATTTTTATAGGTCTGTATATTTTACAATGTGGCTTAACTGTGAAACGGTATCCGTATTCTACGAACTAAATGGGAAATTTTGAGATAGAGATGGGCAAAAAGTACTTTGGGTGACGAGTATTTTTTGTCCATCTCTATTTCGAGATACGGCTTTGTATCATCCATGTTTTACTGTTCTCTGCAGGTGTCAAATGTTGCTGGATGCCCAATGCGAAATGCGATCTGGAACGTGGAAGTAATACGTCAGCATGGGTCTCCGCCACGGAAAATGCCTTCCAAGAGTTGCCTAATTTCAGATCTAAAGTAAATATATTTAATGAAAGAAGCAAATAAAATCGCAGCTTGTGTGAATGCACCTTGAAACTCAGTATTAATTGATCCCTACGTGCAGTTATACAAACAAGAATTTGGGTTACATTATTATTAACACAATTTAACGTGCTTGAAAAATGTTCTCGAAACTCTCTCGTTATAAACTATCATCATCATGGAGTTATAGATAACTTCACGAAGCATCCATGCATGCTTCAACTAGGTTTACCAAAACCAATGGTGTACCATATGCTGGAATCGTCGCTTTCAAGGAAGGAATAAAATGTGTTTTGTAGGTCTCAATATAAGATTGAGCAAAAATATATGAGAAATACGAAAGATTTCACCTTGAGATGCCTGTGGTTCTAGAATATACCGAACGGGATTTGGAGCTTCGCAGTGGTCATGGCTGTCGACATTAAAAACTTTAAATATGAGGCGTTGAGAACCAGAGCGGACCAACCTCTCTGATGTGGCATTGAGAAAAGACCTTTAGAATATTTTACAAATTATTGACAAACTGATTAAGCAGAGTTTTGAAAGTGAATTCTTACATTTCTGCCATTTTAGATCAAATAAGAGACAGCTTTTAAAAATGTATATGTTTCATTAGCTGCAAACTTAGCTTTGACACTTCAAATGCAATTTTCACAAAAATGCAGGATAGTCCACCCTGGTTGTCGCTTCCTCATATAATGAACATCAGCTATTTATCACCACAGGTATGATAACTGAAGTTATAAATTGAACAGAATTAGAGTTATTTATTCCTTTTATATATTTAAATATCTGCCTAACTATAATACAGTAAGTCTACTAGGAAACTTAAGAAATCATCTGTTTCAAAAAACTGCAAATTAATATATTTTCATATTTCTATCAGTCAAAATTGTATTACATAAGCTAAGTAGGCATATCTGATGCGGACCATAATCATTAGATTCATCGGCAAATTGCCAATAGAATCAGTTGCCAAGCAAATTTAACTAAATATCACCAGAGGTTCTTGTATCAGATGCGATAGAGTAAATTTATATCCATTTTTTAAAATAAATTGTCAATGGACTTTCTCAACGCTATAATTAGTAGAAAAATAATAGAGACAAATTTTATATGTTTTAGATAAAATCGGTATGTAGCAACATGGTGAAAAAAAATCATAAAGATTCCGAAAAGTGTTTTTTTCATCTCTGAGTTGTAAAAAAATTATTTTAAGCAAAATAAAAAATAGAACGTAATAGAGTTTAAAAAAATGAGTTTTAGAGGACTGAAGTTAGTCCCAAAACACATTTCTGTAATAATTACAAGTCCTGTAATAAATATCCAAAAATGGCGATATTTCGTGGTTATTAATTTTGTTTTGCAAAAATTTGTTGACCGACTTCAATCCTTTAAAATTACGTATTATCTATTATTTTTCTTAAAATAATTTTTTTACAACTTAAAACACAAATTAAAAACACTTTTCGGCATTTTTATGAATTTTTTTTACCATGTCGCTACATACCCACCAATTTTATCTAAAACATATACAATTTGTTTCTACTATTTGCCTCCTAATTAACGCGTTCGGGTAGCAATTTATTTAAAAAACAAATAATCGCTACTGGACTATCTGTCCATGTAAGGTACGTAAAAGTGTCGCTAGAGCGGTAAATGCCTGCCGATATATATACACCCTTTCAAGAAATTGCTATTACAAAAGTTTCAGATCTCTAGTCCCCTCCTGTGCTCAATAATTATCCCAAGTGTATTGAAATGCTGTAATTATTTATGCGTCATGTTATAACATTTAGAACAATCCATTCTATTGCTGTTTTTTCCGGAAAAAGATAAAAAAAAATCTATGAAAATTTGAAGAAAATCATTGAATATTTTTAAAAATTGCGTATTAAAAATCAATAACAGATTTTGCTTACATATTGAAAGCTAATTCTTTAAAATCGTTTACAAATACAGGCCAGTTTTGTCATATAATATGATTTTATCGATTAATACAATCCATGTCTTCTACATTGATTAAGATATAAATCAGTTTCTGTACATTGGATCACAACTCGATTCTAAAAAAAAAAAATCGTTAACATAATCACCACAATATACACCACTCAACATATAACACTTCTATGTGAAAAGACTCCAGACAGGCCTAACCTTCAGTTTCTTCTTAATAAAGAGGACAAGACAAAAAAACATATTAAAGAGACTAGTAAATCATAGCTGGTGGCGGTCAAGTGGTTATTTCCATAATTACCAATCAGCCTCCTGTGGAGAAATTCTCATCATTAGTGGTAATTTGGTACCGCCGGTGGTTGTTTCTTCCTAACAGTATGGGACTCTTATATCTTCTTCATTTTGCTCAATAATTTTAGAATCATGAGATAACCTAATAAATAAATACGGCAATGATAAGAGAGATATTTCTTTCATTATTGATAATTGTATATTTACTATTGAAAAGGCAAATGTGCTTAATATGAATAGTCTTGGATCCAAATGTCTCGAGGAATCATACATGGAAAAAGGTCACGGAGCAACCTTCTTTACAAATGCTTCATAGTATCGGGACTGCTCAGTTTTTTATTGATAATGGCGACGAAGCCACGTTATTTAATAGAATTATAATTTGGTTGACAAATTCACAATATTTTATCGAGATTAGCTATTTTGGTACCTATACGAAGAAGTCAAGCTACAGGCCATTCTCAAAGTTTTACTTATTTCTAAGTGTCATGCCCAAAGAGGACGGTAGCCGGCCGACTGAGGAATCCTCGATGAGCAGAGGTCGATGACGAAGAAGATCTTAAAGATTTTCGTCGATTTATTATTTATTGTTGAAAAAAAAAACTGTTTAGAAAAAATCTCGAAAATGAAATAACGAAACAGGAAACACTAAAAAGAAAGAAATAATTTTTCTTACAAAAGTATATCATTAAGCAGCATAAGCAACTATTCCAAACCCACCTAAACATTGCAATAAATTATTATTTTTAGTTTCTTGTACGCAGTAAAGGAAGTATTGTAAACGCGAAAATGCTCGATTTTCAGATTTCAACGGAAATATCTATTTTCACCATTCCTGAATCGATTTGGTTCAGACTTGGTTTGGACGTGGAACGTATGTTCGTGCGTATCTCGTATAACTCAAAAAACTTAGCCATAGAAAGTTAAAATTTTGTTTATTGGATTGCTGTAAAATCTAGTTTTGAATCTCACTTTTTGCTCACTGGATGATCACCGGAAGTAGTACTTTACTTGAAGGTCATAATTGATTTCCATCAAAAATTATATTAAGATATAATGCAAAACTTCTCAAACTTAGTATTTATCACTTGTATATTGATTTAAATAACATACTAGATTTTGGTCTGCATTTAAAAACCCGAAGCGGGTACTTTACTTGAAGGTCATAATAATCTTTCATCAAAAATTTTATTACAATATACTGTAAAACATCTCAAATTTCCTAAATAGGACTTTTATATCTATATAAATCATATACTAGATTTATATTATATTATATTATAGCCGAAAGGGGTACTTTACACGAAGGTCATAATAAACACATAAAAAATTATATTAAAATTAAATACAGAGATCTTATGGTTCGGTATGAAAAATTTTTATTACTTGTTTTAACACTTAAAACTTTTAAGTGTTAAAAATGAGTGTAAAATAATTGTTTTCCTCTCAATTTGTTAGCTGAACAAGTTTGCAGCAGAAGAATAAGATATAAGCTAATTGACATTGACTGTTCTAATATTCAGTTGACATCTGCATGATGGTATAGACGGATCAATCTAATTAGGTCTTGATAAATTATTTGCCATTTCTATAATTTTGTTTTATTGAAAACTATTTTCAATAAAAGTCCGCGAGTTGATAAAAAAACAGCATATTGATACCGGATAATAAAAAATACACTCTCATTCAGATGAATCCGCTACATCCCCGACTTTATGGCCTACCAAAAATACACGAACCGGAAATTCCCATAAGACCAGTCATTATTTACATCAATAGCCCGATCTATAAACTTGACCATTACTTCAACAAATTATTCAAAGCCAGAACCTCATTTTCACCATAATACACGTTAAACTCTATAGCGTTAATCAACAAAATTAGGAACATAGTAATTCCGGATAACGCGAAATTAATATCATTCGACGTCACAAATGTTTTCACAAGTATCCCACCACTAGAAACAATAGACATTTTAAAACAGTTAATCTTCCGATCGAATCTATCACCGCTAGAAAAACTAGATCTTAACAATTTGATGTTTATTTGTATAAACCATAATTATTTTCAATTTAATGGAAAATTCTTCAAACAGGAAGAAGGTTTATCGATGGGCTCCTCTCTCTCACACCTTCTGGCATATTTATTTATACACAAATTAGAACAAAACATTCTTGACCCAAACAATTCTCAACTAGCTCAACATATCAGTTGACATATAATCCATTTAAATCGTGGTGAGTACCAACTTGTATTTGATTTATTGTCTTAATTAAATTCATAATTCATAAATGTTTTATAATACTGATTTATATTACATCTAATTTAATATGTATAATAATACCAAACTATATTTTGAATGGCTTATTTTTGAATTTTTGTGTGTTTTTAGAACTGAAGATGAATGTATAACATTCGAAACTAGTTTTCAATAAAACAAAATTATACAAATGGCAAATAATTTATCAATCCCTAATTAGTTTTAATGTTGTCACGGATCACGAAGAAATCTCTTGGGAACTTATTACTGAAAGAAACCGAAAAATAATAACGGAATGAGACCTCCAAAAACAAGAGTTTGTGTGTGTGTTTGAGATTCTGCAATCTTCAAAACTAGTAACCAAATTCTTAAGCCATCGGTTTACAGGTACATAGTATGTATTAAATAGCCATGCGTTGTCCACATCAGATATTTTTATGTCATTGCCAAATCGCTGCACAACTCTTTGTTAAGCGAAATTAAGTTCTTCCAAGATATCAGTTCAAAGTAGACAATCCCTATGAAATTATTATTAAAAAATAGTTAAAATATGACTTATGGTCGAAATAATTATTTATGGACAACACTAACTTAGAAAACTACAGCCTACAGCCTATACAACAATTTTAAGAAAAAACCCTGATGAAAGAAGATTTCGAAACGTCGGTTTAATAAAATTATATATTATGTTATAAAAATAAGGTAACATTTTAGGGAAGTTTTTGTTCACAAAAAACATTTTAAAATATTGATGCTAAATTTCCGTAAGTGAGTGAAATATATACAATATGTGATACAATTTATATGGGACCACCCTGGAGGTGTCTTCTTCCTCGGCGCTACGGTCCGTGTGGGACCTGGTCCTTCTCTACGATTTTTGTTACTCTTCTCCATCCACAAGTCATCTAAGGTCCGACTCTATGTCATCTATACACCGGAGGCCACCACCTGCCTCTCCTTTTTCCTCCTCCAGGTTGTCCATACATTACTTTCTTCCTCTCTCAGATTCCCAGCATTCTTTCATGTTCGGTCGTCATCGTTCATGTTTCGCTCACGTAAGTTACCATGGGACGTAAGTGGTGGTCTTGTACACCACTTTTCGTGCCTTCCTTGGCATACCGCGAAATTTAAGTACCCGCTGAAGGGTAAAGTAGCATCGGTTCCCGCTGGCTATTCTGCCGGCGTTTTCAGCCTTAAAGTTGTTACTGTATGTCACCAATGAGCCTAGGTACTTGAACTCTTTGCATACTGGGTAGGGGGCCGACGCTAATGGTCTTTATATTCTGCAAAGCGTGACGTCTGCTATTCTTCATGTAAGCAGTCTTCTTTTCGTTTATGCACAGTCCCCTCTCCGCTGCTGCCGCCTCAAGTTCCTCTAGGGTCCCTGCTAGTGCTGGAAGAGATCTGGCCACGATTTCCACATCGTCTGCATATGTAAGATGCCGTGCAAGGCGGTTAAAGATTGTGCCCTCCGGGTTTGTCCTAGTGGCACGCACAGCTTTTTCCAAGATCATGTTGAAGAGTATGGTTGTCTTTGTATCTCCTTGTAAGATTCCTTCGGTTATTTGGAACTCTTCGGATATTTTCCCTGAAGCTTCATCCGGTCTCTTGTATGTATCTCCCATTATATGTATATGTATATATGTATCTCCCATTATTGTATCTCCCATTATCATTCTTAGATAGGAGGTCTCTGAGTAATGTTGACTGGTCTACCTAGTCTTAGGCTTTTTTAAAGTCTATAAAAATGTGGTACAGGTCGACATCGTACTCCATTGTCTTCTCCAACACCTGACGAACTGTGAATAATTGGTCTATTGTGGACCTTCCTCATTTGAAGCCGCATTGATATTCCCCGACTTCTTTTTGCATATGGGCGGCAAGACTCCGGTTAATGGCAGTGGACAGTATCTTGTAGGCTACGCTTTAAAGTGAGATCCTTCAAAAGCCTCGGTTTTTATAAGAATAAAGACGGAACTTTGGTGATTGTGTAAGGAAGAGGTTATGAGAAGATGGACGGAACACTTCAAGGAGTTAAGACTCACTCCAACGAGGATAGGGGACCAGCAGAAACTGACCTTGATAGGATCTTGAACCCGCAGCCTAGAGAACTGGATGAGGATGACATCCCACCGGACCAGGCGGAAATTTGGGAGATTGTAAGCAACCTAAAGCTGCATAAAGCTCCCGAAATAGATGAGATCGACGCGGAGCTACTGAAATACGGAGGGTATGAAGTTTGGGACCAGTTCTACCAGCTCATATATGATATATGGTCAGAAGAAGATATCCCTGAGGAATGGAAAGTAGCTGTCATTGGTCCACCCTGGAGGTTTACCTAAAAATAATCACAGAAATCAGTTATGTGTGGACATACATACAACTGACATACAAAATGTCAAACTGATAACCTCATTTTTTGAAGTGAAAGAACCTTGAATGATACGGATATGGAATCCAAGAAATAAAAATTAGAAGTTTGTCGTAAAGGCACATTATTAAATACGAAATTATATAACAAACATTAATGAAAAAATAGATAAATTAGACAGACGAAATATAATATACAGAATCAACTGGGGAAACTGCGAAATAATATTCATCGGAGAAACATCTAAAAAATTGGAAACAAGATAAGCAGCGCATCGCAAGTTAAATCATAAAATTGATTTTAAAATTCCTCCAATTTTTAATAATGAAAAATATGTTAGAAATTGAAGAGCTTAAAAGCTATTAAAAAAAAAAGTTATATATATATATATATATATATATATATAAATATATATATATATATATATATATATATATATATATATATATATATATATATATATATATATATATATATATATAAAACACAGTCAATTTTAAAACAGAAACTTAAAACTTATTATGCGGATACTATCAATAAATTAAAAATATAATAAATAGACAATAATAGATAAAAAAAATTAACTAATTAATTATTTAAAATACGTCAGAGATGAAGTAAATAGATCAAGGATAATGAACTTAGAAATACAGTATCAAAGGGCAAATATGTAATCTGAAATGGCTCATTGTGAAAAGAAAGAGAAAGAAGTTGTGAAGCTTCTATGCGTAATTAAATTAAAAAATTAATTTTGTATTTAAATATGAAGAAATTGTATGATCGATAAGGAAAAATCAGGAGCAAAAATATAATAGGAAAAAATACTGATGTCAAGGTGATTTTAATGTACTTAGAACAAATTTTAATATTGCTTAGTGAAATGTGTTGTGAATTAATTTTTGATCTAATATTGGTAATGGTTAATAGTGTAGAGAAAATGTAATCTGATGACAGAAGAAGTTCACTAGTAATTAATTAAAAAAATCATTTATTTATTAATCTTGCCAATTAGCCCGAATAAATTTAACTAGCTAGGTAGTCCATTCTTCTGATAAAGCTGGTCGTTTTGTCATTGATTTCATTTTTCATGATTGATGATTATTCCAAAAATGTTTTTAAAATGTGTTATGTTTTTTTGATTGTTTTTATTTATTGTTTTGTTGTTCATATAAAAGCATTTTTCTCTTGTATACTGTTTAACTCAATAAGAGGATATAATGTGTAGGCATTCTTTTGTAAGAGGAGCTATTTACGTATTCAAAATACAAAATAAAATAAAATGATACATGCAGAATCCGAATCGAGAACGTTCAGGAAATTCTGGAAATCTCATATAAATTGGTGCACGTGTTCATTAAATCGGTTGGATATAAATTTAAAAGGGCTATAAGACGGTAACGAAGCTGCCGATACGATGGAAATCCTCCTTTGGTGTTGGGTAAAGAGCAGTGGACTTTTACGATTTAGATTTTACGGTGAACATTTTCCTATTGGACCGATCCCGTCTTATAGATATCGGCTTGGGCGTCGTTTTCTCACCGTCAGCAAAATACGACCTCTAAAGTATGAAAACCGTCAATAAAAACAGGCATATTTTACTCACTCAATTTTTTTGTGCTTACTTTTGTATTTTTTTTTTTTTTAGGCTTGGATCTTCTGAATAACAAGAAGATATTCTCGTTTATATTCAAAAGGAATCACACACTTGATTGGTTGAATGGATCAATTAAGTTTAATTTTTGGAGATAATTATATAAATATATACATACCTATATATATATATATATATATATATATATATATATATATATATATATATATATATATATATATATACAGATGGACCCTGCCCCGTGTATCTAAATTGTGAATGGCATTATGGATGTCAAATATGGTCGCCCGAAGGTTTGGTCTGTCGACGGTCTGCTTCCGAGAAAGTATCTAATATAGGTCCTCTTGCGCCTGCTGAACCCGAACCGCCATAATCCGTGGGTCTAGACTGCCCTTGAACCCGAGTGAGTCGGTAGGAAGTGACTCTACCAAATTGGCCCGAAAGGGATTGGTTATGGAGCGAGGCGCAGCTCCCGCAAGCGATAAAATGTCTGTAAGAAGACAACTTCGCGCGGCCAAAGATCTGCATGATAAACAGTGCAAACAGAAAAAAAATAAAAAAATATATATATATATATATATATATATATATATATATATATATATTTATATAAATATTTTCTTTTATGGTAAAACCAGAAATACAAAATAAAAACATAATACATACGCATACATGGGATTTTTCAACTACCGAAGTATCTTTACGGTATTTGAACAAAATATATGAGGAGTTTTCTATCAAAAGTTAATATATCCATTTCTCAATAACAATGATTATTTTTAACAAATTAATATTTTACACCTTTCAGTTTATTCAGTTTATATCAAATCTTAAACTTTCCCCTGTTAAATTGGTGTTACAAATTAACATCTTCAATACAAATTTGTTTTATCCCCAAGAGATGTCCCCTAATAATTTTTTTGTAATAATTTTCCTAAAGTGGATATCCACTGATATATATTGAGTCAATATATGTATTGACTTTTGATAGAAAACTTCTAACTTTTTTTTTTTTTTTTTTGAGATGTCACATCATCTGTTTTAGGTTCTTATGGGTGTTTTCATATCTATCGCCACCTCATTTATCATTTTTGTAAACAACAATTACGGCTATTCAGACTCGCGATGGACCTAAAGATTTTGGAGGATTTATTCGGCATGTACGGTACAAGACTTAAAGCTTTCGATAGTAGTTTCTAATGTTAAAACATACAAAGGAAAACTTCAACGTTCTGCCGCACCCTACTCAACGATACAGAAGGTGAAGAAGATATTGGAGTAGCGGCTGGTTACCAATGATCAATGAGGCAGCAGTAAATCAAAAGGAGAGGCCTCCTTGGCTATTAGGAGGCTAATAGCCACCCTTTCCCCTCCCTGCCTCTAGTCCTGCCGCCTTCATCTTTTATACAGATCTGTTATGATTACATTCGGGGTCACTCCTATTAGAGTTAGTTATATCCTCCTCTACAGCCTTTATTGTATGATTAGGTTTTTTATTGATGTTTTTTTTTTCGACAGTAAAGTTCTTAATATGACAAGCTAAATATGTAGTTAGACAGGTAATAGAAACATTTTAAAGAGGTAATTGCTGACATTAGGGAGGCATTTACATTATGTAACTAAGAGAGCATCAATATTTTAGGACCTGAAACATCTATACAATATTATATCAAACGACTTTAGGCAATGTGCCTATGTAATATTCTTAGAGCCCTTTAACTTTTCATGTATGTAGTGAATAATCGAGAAAATTCAGGAGAAAAAGTTATAACGAAAAGAAACTTTTATTTGCGCAGAACTCTAAATGTAAGCATTTTATGGTAAATTATGTATGTGTATTATGTGTATTATCATACGAAAGGTAATTGAATTGTCTAAAAAAAGAAATAATATAAATCAGGCCTGTATTAGCAAAGATATAGCATATCTCATAAGGGCTACAAGACCCCAGATAAAAAGCCAAAAGCGTCCGGAAGGAGACGGATGCGACCGAACCTCCTCCCACCAAACCGCCAACCTTTTGGTAATAATACCGCTACATAACAATGTATTAAAGTAGAAACTAACATAATAATTTCTGATTTTAAGAGTGGAAAACAATTATTAGACACTCATTTTTAACACTTAAAAGTTTTAAGTTTTAAAACAAGTAATACAAATGTTTAATACCGAACCATATGATCTCTATATTTAATTTTAATATATTTTTGATGTAAGTTTATTGTGACCTTCGTGTAAAGCACCCCTTTCAGCTCAATAATTTTAACCAAAATCTAGTTTATTATTTATATTGATATAAAAGTCCTATTTAGGAAATTTGAGATGTTTTACAGTATATTGTAATCTAATTTTTGATGAAAGTTTATTACGACCTTCAAGAACCGCTTCAGGTTTTCCAATTCAGACCTGAATCTATTATGTTGTTTAATTGAATATATAAATCATAAATACCAAATTTGAAACGTTTTGTATTACATTTTAAGATGATTTTTGATGAAAATATTTTTTGACCTTCAAGTACCATTTCCGGTGATCAAATAGTAACCAAAAAGGGATGTTCACATTTTTTGGAAGTAAAAAAGTTTTTCTTGAGGAAAAAGAAAAATGTTGTCCATTTTCTCCCAAATATGAAACATTTTGGGATTTGATAGTTACAATTACTTCGTGAACTTGAGTTTTGCCATCTGCTTGCGAGACATCGAGTATAGACCTTAATTGAAAATAAAAATGAGGTAAGCAAAGCAATCGAGGAAGATAGATTTTATAGTTATTATGATTTTGGCGCAATAACCAGATACGTCTAGAAATCCAAATTTTTAGAGAGAGCCAAATTAAATATAATAAAATACTTGGTAAGCACACATTAGGTTTTGAATAAATCAGCAGCCTTACCCAAATTAAACGTTTTAAGGAGAAAGTTGGTAGCATTCATTAAAATTGGTATCAAAAACAAGGTAAGTCCGGACATAACTGGTTTTCGCACTAACGGATAAAAGAGTTTCCATTGACCGATGATGGAGTCTTTCTCACATTTCTTACCACACAGGAGAGGACTGTTCTTTGTTTTTTTTGTTCTAACCCAGTTCTTACACCAAACAGCTATATTGACCACAGGTGAAAATATGTTAAAAAGAAAATTGGAAAATTTTGACTTAGCTGGTTCTTGCCTCAAGGCCTTCAGTTGTAATTTTTTATTTCTAATATGTAAATTCATGTTAGGAAATAGCAACTAATAAATTAAAGATATTTCGACAAACAAACCCGTCGAAGAATTCGGTTCTTCTTTTTTAGGGAGGAATGTAGAAATGATAAAATCGAGAACAGAGACATCGAACCGTGGATTCGAAATAAAATAAAATTTTTGTTAAAATAAATATAACTTTTCTGTGACAACTAAATTACAGTTATTTAAAGGTTTTTAGGCATTTTTGAAATATTTTGTACATGATTTAAAGAGAATTATAGAATCTTCTAACAAAGAACGTTAAAAAAAGTCTAAGAGATAGATTTTCAAATTCAGAATCACATACCTTTGATATGATGAAATAAATAGTACATCGCTTATGATTCTCTATGTGATCAATAGTATATTATAAATATTGCAACCACTGGAGTAACTCGAATGGGTACAGTGGTCATGGGACCCAGGGGCGCCCTCAGAGGACGCAAAGCAAAAACAAAATAGAAATCAAAGGAAGGTTAAAGATTCTGTTTTTATCAAGCTTACTGAAAGAAAATCTATAGTTTAATAAAGGATGAAAGATGAATGTAACTCAAACAAGCAATAAAAACGGAATGTGGCAGTAAAGAGAATCTTCTTACCAAATGTTTTTATCACACCATGCTAGTTCTTTTGTTTGTTTTAGGAAACTATAAAACCAAGTAAACTGAAGAAACTACGCCACTGGCGCAGCACCGCGCTTCCCTCTCACCAACACTACTACTCTCCCTCCCTCCCTCTCCCTCCGCTTCATACTTTCTATAACATAGTTATTTCCAAAACTCCTCCACGAGGGTTTTTGTTTTCAGTGTCGCCTTCGTATGGGCTGGGCATAAAAGTTTAGCGTACAATTAGTATTTTTTTATTATTCCTAAGTATGGCAATAAATTTATTTTTTTTAATATACTTAATTATTTCTTTATACATAATTTTGAAATGTTTTGTTATAACCTAAAATAAAAAATTCCTCCTATCATGCACCTTTTTTTCTCTCGTCACGGTCTGTAAATGTCAAAGGGGCGTATTGTTCCGCTGTTTGTACCCAGGGGAGAAAAATAAAGTAACCCCACTGCTTGCAAGTGTTGAAATTGTTATTTCCATTATACTATATCAATACTACCCTTCAGTAGCTCGGACTTAGTCTTCTTAAAAGTTGTGGGGCGTAAACACGCATACGTTTTGGTTAACGTTGATCAACCATACGTTTTTTTATTTATTGAGCAATATTACATTCTGTCGCAGCAGGGACAATGGTGTTCAATGAAATCGTTTATACCATATTTACAAAAAATGAATTAATAACAAAATAAAAAATAAAATAAACGCAGGCACACTATTTACAATCAGCCTGGGACTTTCCAAGTCAGGCTTGTCCCTCCAGTCATGGATGGAAAAGCATAACTCCAGGATATCCCAGCGCTTCTCACTCAGCAGAGTTTCTGACATTGAAAGCCAGTGGAGACTGTGCGAGAGGGCTGTAGCCGCAGACATATTTACAACAGGTCTCGGGGCAACTGCCGTTTCAACCTTCGAAGAGAAGGGATGGGTGGAGCTGGATAGAGATTTGCTAAACTGCTGGATGATGAGCAAAGTTCTGGTGTAGTTTGGAGATTTTGGATGGAATAAGGTCTAAAACTAATGGGATATTAAGGTCATGATGTAGAATATTGTTGGTTACATAGTACGGAGGATCGACTATTGTTCGAAGGACTTTGGATTGAAAGGATTTGATGCGTTTGATGTTCGAAAATTTGGCTGTCCCCCAGAGTTCGATTCCTTAGGTCCAGACAGGCTTCAGAATTGCCTTGATAATTAGCAGTTTGTTATCAGCTGAAAACTGAGGTTTTCTGTTTAGCAGTCTATATAATTGGCCAAATCGTCGATTTAGTTCTTGTCTTTCAAGTCTAGTATGTGGGTTCCATATTAGTCTTTTATCGAGTAGGAAGCCACGATACCGGACTGTGTCTGAGAAAGGAAGTGGTATAGAGTAGAAATGAACTGGCGGACAAGATCTACTTCGGGGAGTAAACGTGACGTGTTTGCATTTAGATTCGTTTGCTTTGATTCGCCAATTATTACACCAGTGTTCGATCTGGGAAAGGTGTCTTTGGAGATTTAAGGATGCTGCTTCAGGATCTGAGTTGGATGATAGGATGGCGGTGTCATATACAAATGTTGCCAAGAAGGTTTCGGGATGAATAGGAATGTCGGCGGTAAATAAAATGTAGAGGATGGGTCCCAAGACGTTGCCTTGAGGAACACCGGCCTCAACTGGATAATGGTTGGAAAATTCTGTTCTACAGCGGACTCGGAAGGAGCGGATAGAAAGGTAGGATCAGAGGACTGTGTATAAAGATTGAGGTTATGGATTTTAAGCTTGAAGAGCAATTCGGCGTGCCATACCAATAGAATCTCGATAGTTCATATCCCAGTAATTCGACTGGAATTTCTGGTCTCTTGAAAATCTCTCTTTATTTCGTATAAAAACACAGCAATCCGGTTTTCCCGATAATTCGTATTTATTTTCATATTCCAAGTAATGTAAACGCCTTATAATTCGAATTTCCAAGTAAAAAATCTGGTTAACTCTTAATCTTTTCAAGAGGAGTGGTGAGTGAGTGAGAGAGGAATCGTTTCTATGAATTTCGGTCGGTTTACCCTTTTTTTTTCTATTTAGTTCTGTTTAAATAAAATTGTAAAATAACCTGTGATCATACTGTTTGCCGCCGAACATGGATTGATCTGAAAAATTAAGTTCCCTCATGACTGGCAAATCCGCCAACGCAAGGTGTTTTATAAACAAAAACTGTACCGAACGCCTATCGTGCAAACACAAAATCATGTATCAAAAGTTAAATTTTCAAAGAATGGGTAGAGATATGGAATAAAAAATAGTGAAAATTTTCAACTGTTTATTTGTGTTTAACTATTGTACGGCCCACAACAGTACCATATCACTCAGCGATGTTTATCTTCTGTTTTCTTCTAACACAACGTCTAAGCTGCAATCTCTAAACTTGGCCATAATTAAACGATTTTAGACATTTAACGCAAGGAAGTAGTGATGCGACTCTTAGAAAGCATCAAGGATGGGAATTACCTACCTCAAAATTTAGAACTCCCATAACTTTTCGAGATTTCGGCTATTTTGACGAAGATTTAGCCGTAGCTGGGATCCTAACTGACAGTCTGCTCCCAGGCACCGGTGAGGTAAGGTGTGTTTTTTAGTTGTCCGTCATTATCGGTGTGCTGGCGCGAGTGAGTGCTTGTGAGTGAGTTCCGAGGGACACTAAGTGGCGAATCGGGTCGCCCAGAGGACAGAAGGGAAAAAAAAAATTATAAGTTTTTTTACCAGGTGATATTTTTATTTTAGTGTTTCCTTTTTTATTTATTTTTGACTTAGAGTGAGTGTTGGAGGTTATTTGACCGAAATTTGTTATTAGACGTTAGTAGTGCGGTGAAGCTAAATTCGCGCACGAAAAGTGCAAATTAAAAAACTTTTTTTGAAAACCCCAATTTACGTAATTTATTACGCAAATGGGGGATTTCGGAACTCCGGTCGAGGGACCGAAAAATCTGGAATGTTCTTCTATAGAACATAAAGAGGATCCACCAAACCCCAAAGGATAGTGAAAATGGCCGCTGATGTGGAGCCCAAATACAAAATGGCGGCGGGAAAATTGACTAATACTTATGCTGGGGCGGTCAGAATTTGCAGGTCGCCGGACATGGAATCCTACAAGGATACGGACGAGGAGACGAGGGCCGAGGAAAACCTGGGTCCAAAGTTCACCCCTCTGAACCTAAGGAGGTCCAAAAGGGCCAAGAATGAGACCCCTCCATCACGAGAGGAAGAGGAGGATAAGCCTTCGTCGAAGGCCTATAAAACAGCGGAGGGCATCAGGGAGTACCTCCACAAAAGAACAAAGTGCAGCCTTGAGCAGCAGGCTTGCGTGAATGAGAGGGTCTCGGAGATGAGCGACCTGATCGTGGCCCTCGAAGAAAAATGGAAAGGGGTACCACAATTGGTGAACCACGTGGTTAGAGAGGCCCTAGCCACAGATTACCCCCATGAGGTTGTAGCCCTGAAGGTCTCGTCGGTCATTGCCCCGATGGTGGCCAACTCGATTAGCGATGCCGTCGGAGCTACGTACGACGAGGAGATGAAGAAGTGGGTCTCCCCAACTGTGCATAGGGTTGACAAGATGATCGGCACCCTAAAGTTGTCAAAAGAGGAGACCCAGATATTGAAGCATACAGCTCAGACCCGGGCAGAAGAGAAGAAGGGGAAAGGGAAGGACCCTGGAGGCGTGGTGGAGCCATCTAGGAAGCAAGTGGCACAGGCTCCTAGGGCCCAGATAGGACAACGTGAAACGGTCAAACGCGTGACCTTGGTCACGGAAATGCCGAAGACGAAGAGGAGGGGCCGTGGATAGAGGTGAGGAAGAAAAAAAGGCCGAGACTCAGGGGTAGGGCCGAGGAGGAGAAGAAGAAGGAGAAGGCACCTCGAAAGAAGACATTTGCGTGCTGAGGAAAGTGGCTCTTAAGTCGGTCCCCAAACCCCAGGAAGAGATAGTCAGCTACTTCACGGTGAAGGGGAAGGGGACCGACGGTAACTGGTCCCCCAGTAAGATTTTTGAACAACTCCCATCCAAGGAGGACCTTGAGGCCATTGGGGCAAAGGCCAAAATTGAAAAAGTAACAAGGTCTGGTGCGGTACTGGTAAGGACGGAACGGGCCGACCAGGCCAGGAAGATCTTAAGCTGGGGCAAAATGGCGTAAAAGGGGCTCGAGGTGAGCCTTGCCAAGACGAGGTGGCCCCGAATAGAGGTCAGAAGGGTCCCCAAACACTGGGACGAAGAGACTTTGGAGAGATACCTGTGGGGGAAGATCCCACTGGTAATGTGTGAGGAAAAAGAGAGGAGAGGGTGGATGAGACCCTGCTTCTCCACCCCAGTGAGAAGTGGACTCACGAAGAGTTGGGTGAGACCCATCCATCCATCAGACTAGTGTTAATGGAGCTGTCTGAGAATGACGTCATGGAGGATGGTGGAGCCTCTCCATGAGAGACTAGCTCTGCCTAAAGTGCCAAGACTATGGTCACTTGGCGAAGTCCTGCAGCAAGGAGACTGTGTGCAGATGGTGCACAGGTACCGTGGAGGAGGAGCTCCTCCGGATTTTCAATGACTGTTTGGAGAGGGGACACTTTCCAAGCAAGTGGAGGATCGCAGACTTGAGACTGGAGGAGGGAGGGACAAAGAATCGCCTAAGGCGTACAGGCCGATATGCCTCCTCCCTGTCGTCAGCAAAGTATTGGAGCATCTGATCGTGACTCGTCTTCGCCCGATCCTTAGTGCAGCTAGTCATCCACGGCAATTCGGCTCGACCCGTGGAAAGGGAACCACAGATGCGCTGCTGAGAGTGCGTAGGGACGTGGAGGAGAGGGCGGAGAAATGGTGCTCTTCGACATATCCTCCGCCTTTGACAGTGTGTGGTGGCCCTACGTACTCCAATGGCTGCAGGAGATCGACACCCCCAGCAATTTGTACTCGCTCGTTAGTAGTTACCTCAGTAACAGGTGCCTGAAGATCAGAGGTTGCTACTACGAGGATTGAAAGAGGTTGTCCGCAGGGCTATGTCCTGGTTCCGGCCCTGTGGAAGCTTGTCTTTGACCAGCTGCTGGGGGAATTAGAGGAGAGAGAGGGTTCCTTGCCAGGGCCTACGTCGACGACCTGGCGGTCATAGTGGCCGAGAACAGCAGAGCCAGATTGAAGACACAGGCAGAGAGGTGCGCCAGTTTCGTGTCGGAATGGTGCGTGAGGGGGAAGCTGAGCATGGCCGCATCCAAGACCCAGGCCATGCTCGTAAGAGGCTCTACAGATAGGGCTCACCCTATCATACTGGACATAGATGGCCAGAGAGTGAGGATGGGTGAGGAGGTGAGGTACTTAGGAGTGAAGATGAGGAGAAGATTCGACGTCACCCCTCACCTAGACTACCTGAAGGATAGGGTGACCCGGTCTATCAATGGCTTATACAGGATTGGGGGTGCGTTCTGGAGCATCAGGTATCCCGCTACGATGACCATTTACAAAGGCGTGGTAGGTATAGTAGGTGATAGGTATCCTGAGATACGCATCCCCCGCCAACACCTCACGCAGCTGCAGAGAAGAAGACTGACCACAATTCAGAGACAGGCTCTGCTTAGGGTCACTAAGGCCTATAGAACGGTGTCGCATGAGGCGGTGCAGGTGCTAGCCGGAGCGATGCCTCTGGACCTCGTCCTCAAGGAGGACAGGATAAAGTACAATGTGAAGAGGCAGGAGCTTGACGCGCTACCGGGGGGACCCCGGGACAGAGTTCGCGAGACCCTTAATCAATGGAAGAGGATATTGAGGGAGGACATTATCGAAGAGTGAAATGAACGGTGGATAGGGAGTCAGAAGGGAGCTACCCTAAGGAAGTTCTTTCCCACCGTCCAAGAAAGGCTGAAGGCGAGATGGGTCCTCCCTGATTACTGGATCTTGCAGATGCTGACAGGACATGGAGGTTTCCGAGGGAAACTACAGGAACACAGAAAGGACATAGACCCTCGGTGCACCACCTGTGGGGTCCCTGAAACTGCAGAGCACGTGATCGTGTCCTGCACTGCAGTAGAAGGACACCGAGCCAGGCTGTCGAGAAGTACCGGGATCTTCGCCCTCCCCGAAGAGTTTAATTTAGTATTTATAACTTCTATATTGATTTAAATAACATACTAGATTTTGGTCTAAATTGGAAAACCGGAAGGGGTACTTTACTTAAAGGTCATAATAGACTTTCATCAAAAATTATATTAAAATATAATGTAACACATCTCAAATTTGGTAAATAGTACTTTAATATCGACATTAATGTATTTAATAGATTTTGGTTAAAATTGGTGAGCCGAAAAGGGTACTTTACTTGATGATCATAATAAGCTTACATCAAAAATTATATTTAAATTAAATACATAAATCATATGTTTCGGTAATAAAGGTTAAAAAAGCGATTTGGTTTCCAATCCAATTAATCATTTTTATTACTTGTTTTAAGTGTTAAAATTAAATGTAAAATACTGGTTTTCCTCCCCATTTGTGAGATCAACAAGTCTGCAGCAGGAGAATAAGATATTACTTAAGTGGGTTTTTCCTCTTAAAATGTCGAAACTGTCGATTTCCTATGTTTTATCTCGTGATATTTACAGTTTTAATGTTGTCACGGAGCACGAGGAAATCTCTTGGAACTAGTAAACTACTGAAGAAAAACGACTTATAATAACGGAATGAGACCTCCAGAAACAAGAAGGTGTCTGTGTGTGTGTGTGTCAATAGATGGATGTCGCGACGTCGAGTGTCGTTTTTAATGCAATCTTTGGAAACTAGTAACCAAATTGAGGGTCACTTTTTGAGCCATCGATTTATAGTTTAATAGGGGTGCAAGGAAGTAATGTGTTTTCCACATCAGATATTTAAAAAATAAGACTGCTGTATGAACCAAAAATACGTTTTTATTTGTATATATATTTTTTTTTAATCAACCATATAAATTCACTAAATTGTACAAGAAATGCAGAAAAAAAAATCTATGTTTTTATGGCGATGTTTATTTTTTTGCCATCACTGGTCATTGACCGCGGAACTAGTGGTGTCAATGTGGCACACAGACCAAAAAGTCTGGAGACCCTTGATCTGTACTACAAAGGCTAGGAATCCAATGACATGCATGATATCTTCTATCCTCTGATGACCAGTTCAAAAAAACATTTTGTTTACCCGTAACTCTTTACAATCAAACTCGTACACTTATATCACTAATTCTAGTCACATAAATAGTGACAAATGCTTATGCTTAAAAAAAAAAATAAAAAGAATGATCCGAATTATTTTAGTGTTAATATGTGTTTTTTTAAAGCAGCTTACACAATAATAAAATAACAAAAAAAATACAGATATTTTATACAATAGGTTTCATGAAGAATCTTAAAAATTGAAGGAAAACAAAAATGTCTGTGATATCTAATATAGCATCTAACATAACATAAAAGAGCAGACTATTTCGTATCGAATTCAATTTTTTTTTTCCACGTTGGTTCTGGGCCTGAATAATAATTCGAGCTGAGAGTGAAGGAAAAGAAGAAATAAACAACATAATTTCAACCAATAACTGGAAGGGCCAGCTAAAACGCTGTATAAATAATATTTTTTAAATATTTCAATGTTATTAAAATTTGACAGAAATTAAAAAAATGCAAAATCATTTCGGAAACGAAACGTTCTAGTCTAGACTCTGTTTACTGATATTTCGATAATCTGCATCCACATAAAGTTGTCAGACGTATTCAGATGCCTGTTGGAGTAAGTTGTAGAAAACGGTGAATGTTTATTTCCATTCATATTAATAAAATTTTGTATTAATTTTGTTATTCCCTATTATTGGAAATGTCGATAATTTGGATATCTCGATAATTTATATTAACTTTTAGAACCCGTGACCATACGAATTATCGAGATTCTACTGTATTTTATTTGAAAAATTTCCTTTATTCGGTAAAACTCCAGAATCGTAACCCCAACATAGCAGAGGTAAAGATTTTTAAGATCAGTCAGGTCCTAAAAATCTAGATGTCCGCCATGTTGGGGTCACCATTCTGGAGTTTTACCAGTAAATATAACAATAAATAATATTTAATTACCAAGCAATAATTAGTAGATAAGGTTTACATACAAATAATGTCGACTAATCCTACGTAAAAAAAAATTGATGATTTATTTAAATGATGATATATATTAATAAATTGATTGATTGACTGAGATATATATTAAATAAATTACATGCTTTTAGATGAATGTTTTGAGAATGCATAATATAGTCGGAAGCGTTATAAGATAAGTAAAAATTTTAAAAGTTTGAAGGTTTTACTATTGAAAAACTTCTAGAAGACTATAATATTTGATATTATATATAATATTTGATAATGTTTCATGGTTAGTAAAAATATTGTTTTATAAATAATAATCATTATATTATTTCATAACTTTCTTCACAGTTTAACATTATACTCATTTGATGAACTTTCTTTTCTGTTTCATCCATTTCCTTTCAATATATGGATATATCGATATTTTCTAGCAATTATTGGTGGATATCAATATTAGGTTTTGCGATATATCAAAATATCGAATATCGATATTTTCCTTTCGACGTTTCAACCCTAGTATATAGTGATTTTTGGGCATATTTGGCATCTGGAACATCTCTTTTGTTGTTCCAACAGTAGTCAGCCAGCATATTAGAACTCCACTTGCCTTGGTACATCTTTCCATTGTAGAAATTTGCTGATTAAAACCCTCACCATGCTCAACGCTGATAGTCCCAGGAAGAAGTTTAAGTGAGAGTGCAAGAAGTGAATTTTTACAGACATGATAACTTTATAAAAATGCAGAAGATCAGCCACTATGTCACGGTAGTTTTCTGCTTTATGATTTTCAAGAAAACTGCAACGTACATTTTTGAAAGACTGTCAGGCTGCTTTTTTCAGCGGATATAATAATCCTTCAAAAAGTTCATCATCCATTAATGACTTATCTTATAACGCTTCCGACTATATTATGCATTCTCAAAACATTCATCTAAAAGCATGTAATTTATTTAATATATATCTCAGTCAATCAATCAATTTATTAATATATATCATCATTTAAATAAATCATCAATTTTTTTTTACGTAGGATTAGTCGACATTATTTGTATGTAAACCTTATCTACTAATTATTGCTTGGTAATTAAATATTATTTATTGTTATATTTACTGGTAAAACTCCAGAATGGTGACCCCAACATGGCGGACATCTAGATTTTTAGGACCTGACTGATCTTAAAAATCTTTACCTCTGCTATGTTGGGGTTACGATTCTGGAGTTTTACCGAATAAAGGAAATTTTTCAAATAAAATACAGTAGAATCTCGATAATTCGTATGGTCACGGGTTCTAAAAGTTAATATAAATTATCGAGATATCCAAATTATCGACATTTCCAATAATAGGGAATAACAAAATTAATACAAAATTTTATTAATATGAATGGAAATAAACATTCACCGTTTTCTACAACTTACTCCAACAGGCATCTGAATACGTCTGACAACTTTATGTGGATGCAGATTATCGAAATATCAGTAAACAGAGTCTAGACTAGAACGTTTCGTTTCCGAAATGATTTTGCATTTTTTTAATTTCTGTCAAATTTTAATAACATTGAAATATTTAAAAAATATTATTTATACAGCGTTTTAGCTGGCCCTTCCAGTTATTGGTTGAAATTATGTTGTTTATTTCTTCTTTTCCTTCACTCTCAGCTCGAATTATTATTCAGGCCCAGAACCAACGTGGAAAAAAAAAATTGAATTCGATACGAAATAGTCTGCTCTTTTATGTTATGTTAGATGCTATATTAGATATCACAGACATTTTTGTTTTCCTTCAATTTTTAAGATTCTTCATGAAACCTATTGTATAAAATATCTGTATTTTTTTTGTTATTTTATTATTGTGTAAGCTGCTTTAAAAAAACACATATTAACACTAAAATAATTCGGATCATTCTTTTTATTTTTTTTTTTAAGCATAAGCATTTGTCACTATTTATGTGACTAGAATTAGTGATATAAGTGTACGAGTTTGATTGTAAAGAGTTACGGGTAAACAAAATGTTTTTTTGAACTGGTCATCAGAGGATAGAAGATATCATGCATGTCATTGGATTCCTAGCCTTTGTAGTACAGATCAAGGGTCTCCAGACTTTTTGGTCTGTGTGCCACATTGACACCACTAGTTCCGCGGTCAATGACCAGTGATGGCAAAAAAATAAACATCGCCATAAAAACATAGATTTTTTTTTCTGCATTTCTTGTACAATTTAGTGAATTTATATGGTTGATTAAAAAAAAATATATATACAAATAAAAACGTATTTTTGGTTCATACAGCAGTCTTATTTTTTAAATATCTGATGTGGAAAACACATTACTTCCTTGCACCCCTATTAAACTATAAATCGATGGCTCAAAAAGTGACCCTCAATTTGGTTACTAGTTTCCAAAGATTGCATTAAAAACGACACTCGACGTCGCGACATCCATCTATTGACACACACACACACAGACACCTTCTTGTTTCTGGAGGTCTCATTCCGTTATTATAAGTCGTTTTTCTTCAGTAGTTTACTAGTTCCAAGAGATTTCCTCGTGCTCCGTGACAACATTAAAACTGTAAATATCACGAGATAAAACATAGGAAATCGACAGTTTCGACATTTTAAGAGGAAAAACCCACTTAAGTAATATCTTATTCTCCTGCTGCAGACTTGTTGATCTCACAAATGGGGAGGAAAACCAGTATTTTACATTTAATTTTAACACTTAAAACAAGTAATAAAAATGATTAATTGGATTGGAAACCAAATCGCTTTTTTAACCTTTATTACCGAAACATATGATTTATGTATTTAATTTAAATATAATTTTTGATGTAAGCTTATTATGATCATCAAGTAAAGTACCCTTTTCGGCTCACCAATTTTAACCAAAATCTATTAAATACATTAATGTCGATATTAAAGTACTATTTACCAAATTTGAGATGTGTTACATTATATTTTAATATAATTTTTGATGAAAGTCTATTATGACCTTTAAGTAAAGTACCCCTTCCGGTTTTCCAATATAGACCAAAATGTAGTATGTTATTTAAATCAATATAGAAGTTATAAATACTAAATTGGAGAAGTTTTGCATAGTATTTTAATACAATTTTTAATGGAAATCAATTATGACCTTCAAGTAAAGTACCACTTCCGGTGATCAAGCAGTGACCAAAAAGGGAGGTTCACTACTAGATTTTACAACATTTCTAAATTCAAAATTTCAATTTTCTACGGCAAACCGTTTTTGAGTTATGCGATACACGAACGAACGCACCTACGAACGTACGTACAGACACCACGACGAAACTAGTCAAAATGGATTCAGAGATAGTCAAAATGGATATTTCCGTCGATATCTGAAAACCGAAAATTTTCGCGAATACAATACTTCCTTTACTTCGTACAAGGAAGTAAAAAATCCAAAAAAAATTCCATATTATACCAAAACCTATATTAATAATTCTCATTAATAATTATTCATTTAAAACGAATCAAAACATTATTAAGAGAAGTTCATCCTTTAATTATCTTATTATGTAAAATAATCATAACATTGTGCCATCAACGTTTCAGGGATCTTGGGATCTTTAGGATATTTTTACTTATCCGTTATTTTAAATTATATATTCCACCTTTTATTTGTACCTTTTTCCATATCATTATTTCGTCACTTTATTTACAATAATTATATAGTTTTCATATAAAACAATGTTAAAAAGGAAAAAAATGGGTATCAATTTCATTTTAAGAAGGTATTAGGCCATCACTATAATCTGCCTATAACCCGCGATAATTGATTTATAAAATTAATGTGCCTATTAACTACATTACACAATGTCGCTTATCATATGTTTTTGAAATAAATCTCATATCATTAATTATTGTTAAAATTTTCACTTTCGTTGTGTATGTAAAATATTGCCTTTCTTAATCGATCGTTAAATAAAAACATGTGATTATTATTTTTTATGATTTACTTCTTTACCAGACTAACTGTGTGCAGACTAACTACATCAGCGCTCATATACCAGTCGTCAGCCCGCAAGCGAATTGAGTGTTGTAAACTCTATCAGTGAGATCGTAACCAGCGCTAGGAACGTTTTTGAACTACATACTTACTGGAGATCCTTATGCTCCTACCTACTGAAGATGGAAGCTACACAAATTGCGTACACATATTAAATTATCTGTTAAACCGATGTAAACTATGTTCATATGGAAGAAATAGCCATCATTAAAAGTCATACACACCGTTACTACACCATTATTATACAAAAACCATTCATGTAATTTCAAAGATACGCCTGAGGAAATTGATATGATTCGGCTTCCGATAATGCCAATTTTCAAGCGGGACACATGTAATCTCTTTCATAAAATATATTCAGTTCTGCAACATTGAATAAGTTTCACTGGCGTCTTACCATATAACTACTTACATTGTAAATTTTAGGAGGTAATTAAAATAAACTTTGACGAGTCGGGTCGGAGGTGCTAGAATTGGCCCGAGGGTTGCAGTTTGGAGACCCCTCGTCTAGATGTTAATGAAAAGACGGAAAGTGCAGCGAATAGGGAATTTTGGGCGGAACAGTTTGAGGAACTGATTCCACAACCGAAACGGTTCGGAACGGGATGAGATCGTGAGCGAGTTCGTTCCGAGGAAATGTAATTTCGTTCCAACGTTTTTAGTTTTTGTTCCATTCTGTTTTCGTATCAATATGAGTTTTCATTCTAGTGCCCACTTTATTTTTTGCATTATGAATGCATGATCGCAATTTGCGAATCATAAAAACACCATTTAAAATGACAAGATCCAAATACATGAAAACAAACATAGTTAACCAAATCAAAGATTTAAGATTGACTACATAAAAAATGATGTTGTGTAACGCCAATTTGATATTTCATATTATTGTGAGTTTCACAAATCATAGAACAATGTATTACGAATTAGGTACCCTCAGACATTCCGCTTTAAATTCTATTATGAAGCGTTTGAACCACTAAAATTTATTGAACCGTTCACGAGAAATGAGAGGAAATGTAGATAAAAGGCAGAACATTTTTGGTGGTGTTCATGGACAGGATTTGGTCCGCGGACCGTAGTTAGGAGACCCACGCTCAATTTCAATTAGTCATGCCAACATTATAAGACAATTTGGATGCGTCAACCCGCTTCCCTCCTTTGACACTATTTTTTTTTTTTTTTTTTTTTTTGGCAACATTGACCGTTTTAAAAATATTTTAAGTTCTTCTTTGATTAATATACTAAAAAGTATTAAATCTTATTGTTATTTTCAACACTTTGCTAGTAGAAAATAATTGACTATGTAAGAAAATATTCAACAATAATAGAATAAAAGCCGACCGATACTGGCTTCATAATTGCCAATTATATCTAAATGTCTCCTTATAATTTAGCTAATTTTAGAACTTGAATAATTACTCTAAAACTAAAGCCTGGTGACGCGAACCAAAACTAGTTTTCAAATCCTATTTCTGAAATCCAGTCGTGCTACATTTCATTTCTTTAAAGTTGTTTTTTATTTTAATAGACCAACGAAAAAAACCTTTATATCATTTCAGATTATTAAATTTATTCCAGGAATAAAATTCTGTCTCCATATAAATTGCTTATTGGCCAAGTTTTGCAAATCAAGAAACCCGTTTCTAACAGAAAAATTGGGGAAAAATAAACTCCATTCACCCAGTATAGTAGTATATCTTATTAATCTATTTGTTATTAATTTTTTTATAATCCAATTTTATCTTTATTTATATAAATGATTCTAGAATAAGAATAATATGTAATAGAAAAATCACGATTTTTTATGGATTGTCAGTTTATTTTTCTTTGCGGTAACGAAAATACTTATTTAGTTAAATTAAATTTTTGACTAAATCAACGGTTTAATTAATAACTAATTACTTGGGATTCGACACAGTTATTAATTAACAAAAGAGTAAACTTACATCATGAAAAATTGTAAATTGATTCTTTCTGAAAGTATTTTTGAAATGAAATTTGAGTTACATTCATTCAGTTCCATTAAGTAAAAATGTTTTAAAAATGGAAAGAGTGAACTAAAGATATTCTGCAGATGATTATAAATGAAAAAATCCATTTGAGGAGGTGATAAAAAAAAAAAAAAATGAATAACCACAGACGTATATTAATCTGGAGCTAATCATTTAAAAAAAATGGTAGGGCATTTGTATCGACTGGAGGGGGGCAATGGGATAAAAAAAGCATAAATATTTGAGTCGTAGTCGGAGTAGAATAGAAATATGCTTTATATCAGATATAGAATTTAAATAAAGGAACAACCATCCAGTTCATATTCGACAAATTTTAACTGGTAATAAACCAAAGTGTAGAAAGTTGTGTATTCAGTACATATAACACTACTTCTCTTCTAAAAAATCAAGAGAGTAGACAGAAGAAATACAAATTAGAACACAAGTGACAAATATAAAAGTATCTATAATCTATATCTATATATATAATCTATATATATATATATATATATATATATATATATATATATATATATATATATATATATATATAAGTATCTATATCTAAAGTATTATCTAGATCAAATTTTTAACAAACTTATGGAGTATAACTTACAATCTCAATTTATGAAATTGCTCACCGAGAAAACGTCCAACAATGGCCGGCCAAAAATATAGGTTAAAAAGTGAAATTTGAGCGAATCTAGTTTCATGGATGTTTAATAATCCAGAACCGCAATTCATTTAATTGAATGCCAGTGTTTTACCAAATTGGTTCGGAGAAGGAATGTGAATAAAAATAGCAGTTTTGCAACGCGATTTGACGTTATAACTAGTTTTGCGTTGCAAAACTATCATATTTTTTTCTAAAATGGAATAGTTATATGTTTTTTAAAATTGGTAATTAGTATTTTCCTATTTTCCCCATTCATTGAAGTCCTATCACCCATAATTTATTTGCAGAGATTAGTATATAGACACAATATACTATAAATGACATTATCTACCATAAATGTATTTTAGTTGATGGGTAAAAAAACCTGTTACAGAGTCGACTTATATTGTTCCAGATTATAATCTCAAATCAATGTTGAAATTGCAGTACATACACAAAGAATATCATATGTTGGCAATATCAGGTGTTGACTACGACTCAAACGCTTTATTTTATATTAATACTACTCATTTTTATCCTCAACGGTTCCAAGCACCTACTTCTCTACTTTACTATTCCCTACTTAATCTCAATTATCGACCTATTCTTTCCATTCGATTGTAAAAAACATCGAAGTCACCTTCGGTCGGCAAATTTCATGAAATAACCATATTTACTAGATCATTCGAAAATCCATCGCAATTCATAAACAACTTGTAAGTTATGTGATACCATTTCTCAAAATTCCCGGTAGCTCATAGTATCCTCTCTTGTTATTTCCCCCACTTCGATTAAGGTGTATTTGGTGTGCGGATCAAGGTGCACTTGATCTGCTGAGCAAGAGATGAGATTGAAGAGACTTATGAATTGTTTCATAAGATTCATCTTCGAGTTACCCAGGTATACCAATTATTGGTTTACCGAGTTGAAGTGGCTCTATCCTACTTTGCGACAGCAAACCTCCTTGATGTCTTTCTTTTCCAAGTCCTTGGAACCAAATTACCCTTCATTTTTGATCTTCTACGATTTTCACTCTGCGTTCTTCTATTCACTCTTTGAATAAAAGATCTCAACCTATTGATTTAAATAAAGCTCCTTATATTACTGCTTCCTTCAGCATATCCTTCGTCCATAAAAAAAAGGTAGCATTATTTGAGAATTCATTAACTATCCCTATTCGTCAACCCTCATCTACATTTTCCTTTAGACAACATTTATTAAACTCGTATCAATTTACTTAAATTTTTCTGATTTCTTCAATATCAAAGCCCACTATCATGTTTTCACGATCGCAATTTTTTAAAATACTATCGGTTTTAAGATCCCGCTCTCACATATCGATTTATTTAGCCTTTTCTGATTACTTCCATATTGAGGTCTACTATTATGTTTTCGGGATCGCTCTTATTGAAAATACAATCGATTTTAAGGTCCCGAATTAACATATCGATTTATTTGTGCATTTCTAAAATCGATATTATATTAAAAACTGCACTTCTAATAACCCAATAATAACGAACTTCGAATTAATATTGAAGAAATTTGAAATAAAAAATGTTTCCCTTAATACTGATGAAGAAGTTGAATAATGGAAAAGTATTCAAACCAAATCAATGGCTGAATACTTGTTGTCATGAGGAATAAATCTTAAGTACCTACTTTTCGTATTTCACTAAAGTTGTGTAAATATATTTCCTTGAAAACTACTCAAATCATGAGTGTAATTCGAGTATTGCCCATATCTTAAAATAAATAATTAATAAATAAAAATATGAAATCAATTAGAGACTTTATCGCAGCAAAATATAAGTTTTTATTTTAAAATTTAATCGTTTTCGACGACTACAACTAAAATATTAATCATGAATAACGAATACATTTTTAGGCCCATTATTCATTTTATATTATTCGTGACCAATGACTAAAATATTAGTCATTAGTCATGATTATTTTTTTGTGTCTAAAAATTTAGTCATCAATCTTCAATCGAATAATTTTCGTCTAACGCTTACATAAATACAATATAATATAGACATATAAAACATAATATTAAATATAATATAAGATACCGAACAAAAATCGAGTCCAGCGAAGGAATCTGAATGAAGTTGAAGTTTTTCTTTATATCGTTCTACAGAAAGATAGACATTTTGGAAAATACATTAAACACGAAAAGACAAGCTGCTTTTTTGTTTGAAGAATATTAAAACAAATTTATAATCAATATAACGTTGTTTATCAAATATTAAAACATTAATTTCACAGTTATCATTGCCACTATTGGACTTTCATGATAACTAACGACCTCCAAGAGAGCCAAATAATAATCAAAGTCCGAAAGTTTATCACTTTGGTACTCCAATTAGATTATCCAATGATTTGATTACAATCTAAAGGCAATAAATATATTTGGACAAATTCGAAATTATTCATTGTGGATTAATGCGGTCCACTTCCACTCTTACGAAATTAAATGCATGCGATTCTTATCTACCTATAAGAAAATAAATAGAAATAGCTTTGACAATTACTGTTAAACCCCACAATATTATTTATATGCAAATAATTGAGAGAGACGTCAGCAAACAAAATTTAAATTCAAACTATCACAGATTAATTAAAACAACAGAATAGAAAATCAATCAAATTCTGACAGTTTAATTATCAGATAAATAGGAATAATAGTGAATGAGTGTAGGATTTCAAGACAGATCTAGAGATTCATGAGTCGTCATTAAGAACTCAACGCTGGTATTCCATCCTTAGAAATAATTTTGTATCAAAATCAAAACAGGTTCCAGAATTACTGAATTAGGTCGTAGGTGGTTTATTTATTAATTTCACTGTTAATATTAAAGATGGAGGGCAGAGATAGCAATTGAAGGAGGATTTATTGTCATATTATGTAGCGAGTTATGTAAATGAGCCAGTCGTTAAGGATACTTCTCTTTGATTTGATTTTTCCATTGAGCCGATGCCTATCTCATTCCAATTTCTTAGGGGTATTAAAACGATTTGTTTCCTACAAATTGATGTCGACTCCCGAACCGTCGAGTGTGGTTTCCAACCAAGGAACCTGGAGATAATTAAATGAAAATTAGTTGTAAGTTGATTTATTACCTCATATCGATATGAATTTATTTTTTTCGCCTGTCAGGGCCTATCGAAAAGGGCTGCTTAGGATGTGCAATTTGTTATTATACGGCGATTGAATCAAATAGGCCAATTATACAATTTTTCGCCCATTATTTTAAATCTCCTTTGAGAAGGTTTTAAATAGTTTCCTGTGAAATTCGTGTTTTAAAATTTGATAAAAAACGTTATATTGATTATAAATTTGTTTCAATATTCTTTAAACAAAAAAGCAGGTTGTCGTTTCATGTTTAATGTATTTTCCAAAAGATTCTTTTATACATTAATGCTTGATGACTAATGAAAATTAATGCTTCGATGATTGCTTTTAAAAACTTAACTAATTAGATGAATTTTCGCAATGAGATCATGCAGACATAATCTATTAATTCCACCCACATTACAGCTTTTTTATATAATAATCACTTTTATTTAAAAAAAAAAACACAAATACAATGAATATCAAAAGCTAAACATAAAAAGTATTAATGGAATATCAGTCTGCCGGAGGTCGATTTAAAATAGGAATAATTTTTTGAAGAATTTATGTATAAGACAGAATTTATACATACGTCAGAATTCATACTTATGACCAAAATTTACTAGAACAACAAGCTATTATAACAACTACCAAATTTTTTTTGAAAAACTATGAATTTGAAATAATAATTAGTTGACATCTGTATGATGGTAAGACGGATCAATTTCCTTTATTAATACATCACGTTGAAAACAGTCTCAAATTAAATATATATGAAACACTTGAAATAATAAAATCATTCAAATACAATCCAGATGTTTTGCTTAAATGACCAAATAAATATCTCCAATAGTCCAATCTTAAATTGATTCCCATCTATAACAGTTACTGGAAAAACCCCGACCCTTAAACCGTTTATCTATACAAAAAAACCCACCTTCCTTTCATTATTAATTCAGTGCGAGAACAAACCAGTACAAACTTTTCTGTTTGATATAATCCATTTAAACCTTGGTGAGTACCAACATGTATTTGATTTCTTGTCTTAATTAAATTCATAATTCATAAATGTTTTGTAATACTGATTTATATTACATCTAAATTAATACACATAATAATACCAAACTGTATTTTGAATTCCAAAAGAAATTTCCATCAGACTAAATCATATCATGTAGCGCTAACAGAAGTCGATGCAACACAGGAGACATCTTGAGATGTTCCGGATATCTATCTCTCTGAGAAGGAATCCTTTGGCCTGGAATTAGATAAGATAGGAGTTATGAAATTTGAGATTTGCACCGACCAATTCAGTAATTTTCGTAGTACTATCACATTCATTGACTCTCAAACCACTTATACCACACCATTCAAATCTTTTGTTTAGGTCAGCCAGACGATCTACGAAAAGTGAAGGTTTAAATTTATTACTAAGCCGTAAAATTTCTTTTCGAACCAGAATTTAATTTGATCTCCAAGTGGAAAGTCCTGTTGTATAATGAAAACGGTATTTTTTAATCTGTTGGAATCTTCAGGAGAGCCCACCTTTTTTTAAAAAAGATGCAAAAATTACTTTTAGCAATTTATTAGGCTGTTCTCTACAGTCTGAAGGGCGAACCTGAATTTTGTCTTCTTTTAAGTCAACTTTAGGACTTTACAGAGAATTTGACAGTTAACTTAGATATTTCTTCTTCTGGGATAAATTTATGTTCTTTAAAAATGAGATTTAATTGGCGAGATCTGTAAACAAGAAAATATAAATTTAATCATTTAAATAAATGAATTAATCTACTTTTGTCTTGATTTCCTTAATTTTTATCATGTTGTAATTCTTCCAATTAAATTAAATAAATGGCCAATGTTAGAAAACATAAATTTGAATTCCAAGAATCTATTTTTTATCACCGTAGCAAATAATATTCAAATGTTAGGGAAATCACCCAAGTCCTTCGAACGAAACAATTCCCAGTAACGATACTGTTGTAAGGAACAAGACTCAGGGTGGAATAATCAAAATATTATATTGCCCATTCGGCCAAATAAGAAGACCATTGAATTAGAAAAACCAAAAATACACAATTTCACACTTACTCAGAATTTATTGGATCACCGGGCACTCTGTTTCGACAATAACAAGACCTTGTTCAGAGCACAGGACTGAGACACCTTTAGAAAGATCTGTTTTATGCGCGGACTTTTCCTCACGTCGACTTTACAGCGGTACAATGTAGCAGAGCGGTAAATTTCAACTTCTCTTTTATAGTTCCAACTGTGTTTTATATCTACCATTCCCAAAGGCAGAGGGTTATGTTGCCATCGCTTTAAAGTATATGATGGTGACAACTGGCCCTTGAGGTCTATGTTAATAATGAAATGTTTCATGGGGTTCAGGAGAAATGTTTATTTTGTTTTTCGCTATACCTATCTGTATGAATCATTCTTGAAATATTATGGAAGCGATTCTTGTAATTTCGTTGAATAAAATATTTCATACTATAACTTTTTCATTTATTCAATAATGCTTAGATAAGTCGACCATTTTCAACAAAAGTATCTACAGAAGCATAAATTACTTCTGAATATATTGATTCCCTTCCCTATAAGCTATAAAAAACAAATTTTAAAATTGAAAAACTACTTTTGATAAAAAAAAAAATTGAAATATACGCAGGGTGTTTGCCTAAAATTATTCAGTTTTTGTTATTTTTACAGAAAAAAATGAACAAAAATTGGACCACTAAGTTCAATAAAATGATACTAATTTTATTATTATTTATTTATTAAGGTATGTATAGCAATATAGGCCAAGCCCCTCCTTTTTTTTGTTTATATATATATATATATATATATATATATATATATATATATATATTTATATTTTTTTTAACTTCAGGATAGCCAAAATCGTGCTTTCCTCATCCTCCAAAATTTTTTCAAAACTAAATTTTATTTTTGAATTCAACCAGATTAAATATATGGAATTCCAGTAGAACTTAGGTTGGAAAAGGTGGGCATGCAAAAATTCACAATATCTCATAGGAAGTCGGGAAAGAATGACTTAATTTATAATGATAAAGTTGTTAGTGAGAAATGGCTGGGTCTTTGTTTTACTTCCACAAATTTGTATTCACTCTACCAATTTTCTTCCAACGCTACTCTCTTCATTAGTTTCGTCTAATCTTAGTATGATCACCTTTTTAATTTTCTATTAAAATTAAGGAGCCCATAGGAAAAGAATAGTTTATTGTTTCGATGCAGCGTCCACCCTGTATTTTTAATAAATGCATAAGTTGTTCCTGGATCTTCGATAGCTGTAACAACGGACATAGAATCCTCCACCAGGGCCAAATCAGTTATACTTTTATCCTACATCAAGTTTAGAGTTTCTCTAACAGCTTTATCTTCAACAGAAAATATCGAGCACTCTCTAGGCAACCGATGTATGGAAATGTATTTTTTGTTCAACTTATCAGAAGGCTAAATACCACAGTCCCTCTCCCGCGCTCCCCACTCCCTCCTACAGTAATTGGATTATTACTAGGTACATACTATTGGAAAATCTTTCCAAAGACGTCATCTTAACCAATTTACATAAACTAGATGGTGGGATAAAATTTTATTTATGGAATTGAAGTTCCAGATGTGAATAGGACTCTACCTATTAAAAAGGGTTATAAATAAAAATTGAGATATTTAATGCAGAATACTGACATGGAATTGGGAATACATTAATGTATTACTTGGTCATTCGTTCACAATTTGAAGGAACAGTTTTTGGTACACACATTTATAAAATCAGCCAGTTATCTATTAAATTTAGTCATATATCTGTAAAGATAGACGCATGAAATACATTAATTACAATGTATATATTAAGTATAAATACCCACAAATTTCAAATTGAGGACCAGTTTTATTCCTATCCGTTAAACCTTCTCTTAAAATTTTTAAAAGTTAAAAAAAAATCGGTCGTACTATTGTAGAATTTAGGCATTGTATTTACATTATGTTTTTATTGATTTATAATATTGGTTATAAAAAAAAATCTAGAAAGAAACATATTTACACGAAGAGTATGACGGGTTATTTCTACATGGAATTTATATATCATTATCACATCTTCGTTTGTTTTTATTCATTTTTAGAAATATGATATTGACCCCATAAAATATTGCGTTGTAATCAGTGTCCAAAGAAACGATAAGGCATTCTTTACAAATTCAGGACTGTAAAATATGCAAATTGCCTGTCATATGGCACAAGATGAAGAATGATAGATAACAAACATTGATACAAGGATTTTATCACCTCATTCGTGAAATATTCTGTTTTCAGCGAATTTCATGTTATAAATGCTAAACTTTAACATGTTCGTCAACAAGAGAACTCGATAAATTTCTTATGGAAATATGATATCTAGTACGTATTAGGTAACAGTGTCCAAATCAGTCCATATATGGTAAATCAAGTTATTGGAGAGTGTTGCCACGCGTTTTCTCAACTTGAGGGTTTCACATTGAAATGGATTCAGTCCGTTAATAACCACGTGATATAATTTGACTCTGGTTTAAAGAAGCTTTTTCTCCTGAAATTTGATTAGAGAGATAGAGTTGAGTCACCCATTCGGAGGCAATTCCCTTCTACTGGATCCTTAGAGTATTTCTTGCGTTGGCTACACTTATTAGAGATGAAAACCAACTGTCATATTTGTATTAACTTGTACCTGGGCCGGATCTAGGATTTTATCAAAGGGGGCAAGTTTAATTTTACCGTCCCTTCTTTCATCCTCCCTCCTCAATAAAAAAATCAGCTGTTTTATAATTGCATTTTAGTTCATATATATCGAAATAAATATCATATCATATCCTTAACACATTTTATTGACTGAATTAAGGTCTAAACAAATAAAAAAACAATCAAACAAACAAAATAATAAAATATTGAAATGATGAACATGTATAAATAATAACATTAAAATTTCACTTTCCGATCTATTTTGCAGTAAAAATGTTAAGCAACTTGTTTACGGTCTACGGAGGTTATACTCAGTTTTTTAACCAATCGTGCTCCTCAAATAATTTTAATAAGCTTCAGTTTACTGAAACTCCTTTCTCCAGAAGAAACAGAAACTGGGATGGTAAGAAATATTCTAGTGTCCAAACGTCAAGTCAGAGGCACCAATTTGACTTTTTTGATATAATTGAATTTTACTCATTTGGTGGTTGGAGGAGCGCAAATTGGTAGTGCATTACTAATATACAATGCTACTAATTTCCACAAGGAACAATACAATTTTTTGAAATTTCTAGCACAGGTATGTATGTCAAAACCAAAGTGGGGTTCTACATCGTTCCTCTCATGTCCAACTATTGAATGTGAAAAAATGCGATAGCCATATTATTTACTTTGAAATGCACAAGGCGAGGCAGGTATTGTGGCAAAGTCTTGAAAATCTAATCCCCAAAAGACATAAGAGTCAATACTTAAGGATTAGGAATTCAAGACCGTGCAATGCAGTCAACGCATATCTCAACTAGTGCGTTTCAATATATATATATATATATATATATATATATATATATATATATATATATATATATATATATATATATATTTCTCTTACAGCTTTTTTTTTATTTTTGCTTCTCTAGAGTAATTCTTGAAGCTATTTTGGAGAGGGGGGCAGTGGAACCCTGATGAAACACCACCCATGGGGGTCCCGGCCCAGATACAAGTTAATACAAAGATGGCAGTTTGTTTTCACCTCTAATAAGTGTAGCCAACGCAAGAAATACTCTAAGGGTGCAGTACAAGGGAATTGCCTCCGAATGGGCGACTCAATTGTATCTCTCTAATCAAAAGTACTATGCCGAATCCATGGCCAATGAAAGTAGACGAGAAATCAAGACCAAGGAGTAATTTGGAGCTCTACGCGCTGTCCGCTGTCCCTACACCAGTTTCCCACACTCAACGGGATCACGCTTAAACGTTACATCATGGATGATGTTGTTAGACGTTGGCCTGCCATCTAGCAATCCTGGGAGAGTATCTTCAGGCTGACGATGTTAAGGCATTCGGTTCTGATTCAAAGACTTGTCGAAATTATTCTCTTCCTGAAAGAGGGGACAGCAGAAAAGTAAATGTTCCACGCTCTCTTCTTTCACTAGGACACTCTGTTATTCTGTATTGCCCAGCTTGAATCTATGGTGGTAGACTCGAAAGCAGCCATGTCCCGTAAGCAGGAACCCCATAGAAATGCGTCTCCTCCCCTCCCTACAGGTTTTATATCGGGTCTGCAAGTACCAATATCCCAGGCGAGTATTGACTTTAGTTATTTCAAAAGTTATACCTATCGATATTGACAATCAATTATTAATTGATAATATCTAGTAATAAGTTATTAATCAGTAATAAAGTATACATTTATTAATACCACCCCTTAGAGTCAGACCCTCGAAAGTTGCCAGGCATTCTGGCCTTATGGACGGTTTTATCCGTAATCAATTGGGTAAGGCGATGTATTTTGATGATTATTTTTCATACATTACATGAAAAATACCAGCAAAATTCAGTTTCGACATTAGTTGGATGACAATTTTAGATTCATTGATCAGAAACATCAACTTCCCGTTATTACAGAAGATATCGGAGTGAATTTATTTAATTGATGACCACGAGTAACTGTATCTGAGGAGCATCAGTAAATATCTGTGTAATCCCACAGTAAGTTTAGTTTATTTACTGTATCAGTGAAGGACAATGTTCAGTGTGTTATCTGGACAGCCAGCCATAATTGTTCCCCCTCCCTCCCCCACGCTTCCAGTACACACGTCAATGCTCTGGATGCCGTTGTGGGTATAGGTTCACGTCTTACCTGCGCTCCAAGGTCAAGTTCACGCAGAGACGTCTTTTAATTTTAATTTTTGCTTTCATTTTCTTTATTTATTTCTTTATTATTTTCTTTATATTTTTTCTCTTCTATTGTTTATTATATTCACTCCTATTAAGAAAAAATGAAATATTTTCATCAAGTTATGTCAAGCAAAACAACTCCTAAGAGATCGAGATCTGCAGGCTCAACGCCTCGTTCAACCCCTCCGAAGCAACAAAGGCCGCGTCGTGGTAAGAGACAAACCCCGCCAGCAACACCAAATTCAGCCGAGGAATCCGAACCAATGCCCGGCACATCATCAGAAATCACTCACGACGAATCACCCTTCTTCACCCCTAATCCTTTTCAGGCTATACAGCCGAAAGATAACGACACAATGGAAGTTGCACCTACCGCTAGGGAACCCAAGCCCCTCCAATTTTTGTTAAAAACATAAAAAATTGTCAACTGCTTGCGCCCAATTGAATAAAATAACGACCCCAGAGAGCTACTCCTGTTTAAGTAGAAGTAGTGCCTGACAGAGCCGATACCTACCGAAAAATAGTTAAAGATTTAACTGAAACCAAGGCGGACTTCCACACTTATCAACTCCGCCAAGCGCGATCTCTTAGGGTGGTAATTAGAAACATACACCCCTCAACACCAGCCGAAGTCATTCAAGAAGAACTTACGGCTCTAGGCTTCAAGGCCCGCCATGTGACTAACGTCCTGAAAGATAATTCTGAGGAAAGTAGAAAAATAGTCCTACCTCTATTCGTCGTAGACCTGGAACCTACACCAGGGGTCGAAAAAATATATGAACTGAGAAGGCTTTACTATACTACCATCAAGGTTGAAAAACCATGCACCAAAAGGAGCACAGTTCAGTGTCATAATTGCCAGGCTTATGGCCACACCAAAACCTATTGCCACCATGCACCAAGATGTGGCGAGCAGCACAAAACTGAAGCAGAACAAAACAAAGCAGCACAAAAGTATGCAAAATCGAGGCAAACTCCGGCAGTTTGTGCCTGGTGTTCAAAAGATCATCCGGCCAACTATAAAGGCTGCCAGATATATAAAAATCTGAAGAACAAATTCCAGAAACCTGGAGGCGGAGAAGAAAACATGAAGCCAAGAAGAAAACCTTCCAAAGTCATTGATCCAACGGTGTCCTTCGTCCAATTACTCGGTGGAAGAAACCAGGAAAACAAATGTGAGGCCCTGCCGCATCAACAAAGTCCTCAACAACCCATTCCTCAAAACTTACCAAATCCTTAACAATCCTTTCAACACCAAATTTCCCATATTCCTCCCCCTCCAGTTGCTACTGATCTCACCAGTATGTTGACATAATATCACTCCTCAACAATCTTGTATCCCATTTTATTCCTCCCTCAAGAAACCCTTAAATGAATTCCATTAAACCCTTATCCATCCTCCTTTGGAATGCAAATGGCGTTCGAAACCATATCAACGAACTATCAGTCCTACTAAAAGACAAAGACATTGACTTAGCACTAATAACTGAAACCTGACAAACCAACAAACGACAGTTCTGCATTCCCGGTTACCAAATCTATCTAATTGATCATCCCGATGGAACTGCGCACGCTGGCACCGCAGCCATCATTCATCAATCCATCTCCCATCACATGGTCCCCTTAACAAATCACAACTTCCTTCAGACCACAGCCGTATCCAATCCAAACCTCACTTTTTCTATTAACATTTGTTGCAGCATATGCCCCACCAAAAACACAATTTTCCGAATCGCAGGCCAATTCCTTCCTGAACTCCTTAGGCCATCGATTCACTATCGGCGCAGACTTGAATGCCAAGCATCAGGAGTGAGGAGCCAGAACCACAAACTCCCGAGGACGAACATTGCTATCTGTACTTATTTCCCATTCCTGTAATATTCTATCTCCCGATACTCCTACATATTGGCCACCCGATTCCAACCGCAACCCCGATCTCCTAGACTTCTTTATGCACAAAGGTCTAGGGACAATAAATTGTTCCGTCCAACGGCTAGATGATCTCTCCTCAGACCAAAGCCCTCCAATCTTAACCCTTTCCTTATCACCTATTCCAAAATCACTTCCGCCTTCATTCATCAGAGGTCCAGTTAACTGGAACCGCTTCCGTCAGATCATAAACCATAAAATAGACCTCAGAGTCTCTCTAAAATCCCCTCAAGACCTAGATGAAGCTGTAAATTCCTATACCACTCTGATAAAACAAGCAGTTTGGTCAGCATCCCAAACTCTTTCTTCCACTAAAGACCGCAAGAATCCTTTACCTCAAGAACTCCGAGATCTTATCCAAAGCAAAAGACGTTCTAGGACCATCTGGCAAAGAACCAGGCATCTTGACGATCGGAAATCATATATATTCACTCCCCATCCTGAACACCACCCCACCCATACAGCTGAAGTAAAAGAATTTCTCTTCTGACCGATCCCACTTTCTCCACCTCCTAAAGCTGTTAACCCCTCTGAGGTTAAATTCCTTATAAATAGATTAAAATCCCGAAAATCCCCTGGACACGATCTCATCACATCCCAAATCCTGCGACAGCTTCCAAAAAAAGCAATTATATTCATAACCTACCTATACAACTGCATCCTTCGCACAACTCACTTTCCCCTAATATGGAAACACTCTACAATCATCCTTTTTCTTAAACCAGGCAAACCTGTTAATAATATCTCTTCTTATAGACCAATTCCTTGAATCCCAAATAATCCCTTTACACCAATTTGGATTCCGCCCTAGATATTCCACGGTCCAACAAGGTCTTCGCGTTGTGGACCATATATCCTTTGCACTTAAAAGCAAGCAATATTGCACTAGTGCCTGTCTGGACGTAGCGCAAGCTTTCGACCGGGTGTGGCCTCGATGGCTTGCTTTTCAAGCTCAAAATCCGTCTACCCCAATCCTTTTACTTAATCCTCCGATTCTACCTTTCTAATCGAACCATTAGAGTTCGCTGTGGCACTGAATATTCCGATTTTTACCCAATCAAAGCCGGAGTTCCACAAGGCAGCGTCTTAGGTCCTATCCTCTATACCCTATACACCGCGGACATTCTCACAAACCCCGATACCTTTCTAGCAACATTTGCTGATGATACAACCATCCTATCTTCTCACCCAAACCCTGAAATAGCATCCTTTAATATCCAAAAACACCTCTCCTCGATTTAACAGTGGTGCGACCATTGGCGCATCAAAGTCACCTTCACACTCCGTCGCAGACCCTATCCTCCAGCCCATTTCAATTCCATTCCACTTCCCACCTCTGACACAGTCCGGTATCTTGGTTTCCTTCTAGATAAAAGACTGACATGGAACCCACATACCAGGCTTAAGAGACAAGAACTCAACCGAAGATATGGCCAGCTATATAGATTATTGAACAGAACATCACATCTTTCAAAAGACAACAAACTATTAATCTACAAGACCATACTAAAACCTACTTGGGCCTACGGACTTGAACTGTGGGGGACAGCAAAATCTTCGAATATAAAACGTATCCTATCCTTCCAGTCCAAAATCCTTCGAGCAATAGTCAATGCTCCTTATTATGTTTCAAACAAGACCTTACATCATGATCTAAACATCTCATTTGTACTTGACCTTATTCCATCCAAATTTTCAAACTTTCTCCAGAACCTTAGCTGCCATACGAATCCCTTTGCACAATCCCTATTCAGCTCAAGCTATCCCTATAATCCTCCTCGTAGGTTGAAGCGGCAGTGGCCACGAAACCTTCTGTAAATATGCTATTGGAGTTCTGGCATTTTCCAGATCCTCCACTCAAGTCCTGAGCGACTGTGGCCCTTGTGCTCTCACTCAGTCTCCACTGGCTTTAATCCAGTGATGCGGCTCAGAGAGAAGCGCTGGGATCTCTTTGAGTCTTGCCTTGTCATCTGCAAGTGGAGGGCAGGGTATGGAGTTCCCCGGGCAGAATGTAAATATGTATATATGTATGAATGTAATCTCGAATTTTTATTTAATTTATTTATTTTATTTTATTTTATTCCTTCTTCTTTTGTTAAAATTGTATATTCATTTATCTCCAGTGTCCTTTATTTTATCAATTTATTTTTCTTTATATTTATTTTATTGTGTACATAGTTTTACATACAGTGTGAATGGGTCTTCAGCCCTAATACTCATTGCCCTTGAGTGTGGCAGCTTGTATTATGTTCAATAAATAAAATTATAAAAAAAAAAAATTATCTGCACAGAAAATTTCTGCTGTGAAAATAATAAAATAAAAAAGCATAAAGGGTTACGGGCTCAGTAGTTGGTAAGGGAATTTCTTGACGAACTATTATGCAAGAATGCAATAATTTAATGGCCACGAAAACGCTCAAACCGCAGGACATCCTCCTCCGTATTCGAACTCCTTTGAATATGGAGAATAATATTTTTCGAAAAAGATTTATTAAGCTTACTACTAATCTCGATTAAACCTGTCCCACTTTAGGAATCTCTTATCAACTTTCGAAATCTAGTTTATATGACTGAAATCAAATTGATATTCTTGAATTTCAAATTCTGTTCTGTCATTCAATCATCTTTCATCAAGCTATCTCAAGTTTTTATATGTGCTCCAATTCAAATATTGAATTTTCAAACAATGCCTCTTTCAGAAAGTATATTTCTTTTTAGACAGAGTGGTAATAAATCGTGAGTACAATTAACCTATGCTGCAACCTGTACCGTGTTGCGATAGAGATAAAAGAGACATCGAGGTCAGCCGCTGCAAGTTGTCGCAAATAAGGTGAAGAAGACGAATAGACTCGGTGAAGAAAGATGGGGTGTTATTGCCAATGAAAGAGCCCATAGATAAGCGGACCCTAAAAGCATAAATCCACTAAGTTCCCCACATACATCTTACCGGACCCATATTCCCCGCTCAGCCTGTTGGTCCTATCCTGCACAAATTAATGGCACTTTGTAACTCGATAGGGAACTTAATGGAAACAAACAACCGTTAGGTTCGCTATTAATGGTTGCAAATAATATTACATTTTCCCCGTCCACGGTTGTCGTATGATCGTGTGGGGTATTAACCCTTTGAGACAGTAATTATTAGCTAATCTCACCTTTTAGTTCAGTTACCGAAGGCAGAGAAAATAAAGTCGTTAGTGGTGAGAGTGTGGTTGACCGTGGAAAAGTATGAAGGGGACTATTGCTTGGGTGTGCGTCAAAAAAATGAACACACACAGAAAAAACTTATTACTATGTGAGCCGACATTTGGGCCTAAGTTTTAGGCCATCATAAGGGCTAAGAAAAAACAAGATAACAAAAGATGTAACAACAGTGGCAGTACCAGTAATAATAAAAAAGTCAACAAACATTTTGAAATGAAAGATATATTCATTTCATTCATTATCTTTCTTCCTATATTTTCACAATAATTTAAAATGACTTCTTGTCATTGTAAATTAACATATTTTTCTTTATTTCTTATTATTCACATTATGAAGAGCATGTTTTTCTTCATACCTTACTAATGTTATTTATATTTTATTAACATAATTTTCTATATTTCTTATTTTCATATTAATAATAGCATATTATGATCATATTTTTCTCAATACTTTATATTTTATTCATCTTACTCTTTGATAACTTTTTTTTTAAATTACTGGAACTGCTGCTGTTGTTACATCTTTTGTTATCTTGATTTTTCTTAGCCCTGATGATGGCCTAAAACTTAGGCCGAAACGTCACCACACATTATAAAACGTTTTTTCTTATTAGTTTGTTCATTTATTGACTACATTCCCCACCAAGATTCTCCTTCGAAAGTTATTAGTGCTTGTTAATTCCCTTGACTACTTCAAAACCGTTTTCGATTCTAATTTAGTACAAATATTGTTTCGGAGGATATATATATACTGTGGCAATGTGGCAATTATTTTCGTAAATACGTCAATGGTTTATTTGAATAAAAAGCGGCAAATGCCATATTTATGACCCATGGTTTTTTGAAGTCAACATATCCATGACATGGCATTCTCATGACATACTCTCCATGGAGGGTATGTCATGTGGTTTCAAAAGTTTTGGTCCAACCTGCATTGCACTCAATCACATCAACAATGAATTGAACTAAAATCTTGACCTTGACCCGCCAGTCCTACCTGAGATTTCTTTTGAGGTGCTTCAGATAGCTACTATGCACACTTTGTTGTCTGATGAGTTGCAACACGTACACTACTCTTCAAACTAAAAGTTGGTTCAATCGCGTGGAGTAATTAGTCCAAGAATCAGTGGTTTGGAACTGTTCATTTTTTACAAAAGTTATCGTTTGATATTAGTTGTTTATATCCTTATATATATATATATATATATATATATATATATATATATATATATATATATACGCATTTATATAGACGGATTATGATATGGAATCAAATTCTACTGCAATATTTTATCGGTGAAAATACCGATCCGACGCACAAACGAGAAAAACAAAAGAACAATACTCCTAAACTGTTTCAAGGTCTTATTTAATTACATAAAGTAGCCAGTATCTCAAATTTAAAAATTTTCTAAAGTCATTTTACTGAAGAAATATATTTTATATATATATTATATATATATTAAACTATTAATATATATTTTATTTGAGCACAGATAGAAGGTGTCACGTTTGTTGAGACAAACTCAACTAACTAAACTATCAAAATAGTTTTCACATACAACGCTTATAACGTGTTAAGGAATTTCGATTCATTAAAATGTATGATGTCAATGGATCTGAGGCAAAAAATAATGAATTTCGTAGGTCAGTGATATTCAGATTCGGTAAGTTTTTACTTTCCCTATTAAGAGAAGGATATAGTAAGGGGAAGTATTGCGATTGTGAAAATTTTCGAATTCGAGTTTTCAACGGAAATACATGTTTTAAGGTCCCCTGAGTCCAAATGACCAAGTCTCGCAAAATGGTCTGTGTGTCCGTGTGTCTGTGTCTGTGTGTCTGTGTGTCTGTGTGTATGTGATCAGTCTAGCTCAAAAACGGAAAGCTGTACGATACTGAAATTACATATTTAAGGTTTAGCACATGCATGTGATGTTACAGCAACATTTTCGTCAAAATCGACTAACCGGAAGTGCCACTTTATATAATCGATTTTACACATTTTTACAATTTTCTCGAAAACGGCTCTAACGATTTTGATGAAACTTGCCAAAATTATTCTTCATAAAGGCTTTTGTCTTTTCATTTATGCAGTAAATCACCGAGAAAATGCAGGAAAAAAAGATATGAAGAGAAGAATATTTTATTTTCGCATGGCTTAAAAAATATGCAATTTATAGTAAATTATGTACAGAATTATATGAAAGGTTATTAAAGTATCTAAAAAAAAAATTATCAAAATCGGACAAGTATTAGCAAAGATACAGTGTATTTTATGAGGAGCATAAAATAGATGGATAACCAAGCGCATCCGGAAGGAGATAGAAGCGACCGAACCTCCTGCCACCAATCCGCCAATCTGTTGCAAACAATACGCTCTGTAACAAAGTAATTTAAGAATACAAAAAAGGAAATTAACTTAATAATTTCTACTTTCACATTATTTAATGGAAAGAAAATGTTTCCATAGAAACTAAACCAGCAACTTTTAAAATATATTTGCAACTTGACAAAGTTAAGACATAGAGGTAGTGCACAGAATTGTTGAACTAAAATTGTTTTAAAAACTATTTTATTATACTTAAGTGGGAGAAGAATTGAATGCTGCTGAGTTTATTTCAAGTATTGTTTATGTGAACTCTTTAGAATTATATTAAAAAGATAATTATTATAGGGCGGTAAGGGAAAGTTGTGTGATGCGCGCACCGCACCAGATTATTTTTCTGGTATTGTATTCGTACTCCCGATATCTCCGCAAATCTTTACTCAGCTCAACAGCTTCTTCGAAATGCATTCATTTATGATATCTGCTTCAAAAATCGAGAGGAAAAACACATATGCTGGCATACTGCATTAGTTGTTTGTGGTGATGAATTGGAATTTAGAAACAGCTTCAAAATTTAAGTTTTTTAATTGACGAATATATTTTGTTTGCTTAATAGATAATGGTGTAGCCATAACTATTAAATAAATTGAGAGTGATTTTTTTTCAAGAAAGCTCCACAAAACACTATTCCAATAGCAACTTTATACTAACTGAATAAGTGGATTTATTAATATTAATTGATCTTCTCTAGATTTGCATTTGCATACCTAACTGACAGAGATGCTTTGAAATACGAAGTGAATGTTCTTTAAATTCGGGAAAACACTTACTTAGGTTTATAGTGACAGTGGGATTAGCCTCTTAAATTAACTTTAATTTTTCGACTTTTGCTGGTCTAATTCATCCGCTTTCCCCACTGAGCGAGGTTAAGGTAAGGCGCTAATCGAAAAAACCCCGAAAGAAATCTGATTTTTCAGGAAATTTTCATTTTCCTCCAAAGGAAAATCTTTAATAAAAAAATCTTCATAAAACTGACTCATGTACAGAGCCCTACGTTAAGTATTTACTGAGATAATCCTGATTCGTTGTGAAGGTTGGGTTAGAATTTTCAAGCGTGGTGTTTTTTTTACCGTTTCTTTATCCCTAGATGGCTTTTCATTGCCGCCCGTTGCACCAATCTAAAAAAATCACGACGATTGTGTCGAGGCTTATGTCAAACAATACTTATTTCAGTTAGTACTTATCATAGGGCTCTGTGAACCAGTTAATTTTGCAGCTAATTCACTTGGATACAATCATAGATAGCCATATCCTTCTTTAAGTTAGTCGCCTTTACCAAGCATGCAATGCTTACATATTGTATTGTAATCTTACTTAAAATTCAAGAATCTGTTTATAGCATAATGTCAAGTTCAAGTATGGATATTATTATTTTCATTAATTATTCAGATTGATCATCACCAGCAACAAATTGATATATATATATACATGTTATATTATTTATTCAGATTATATATAATTATTCAGATTGATCATCACCAGCAACAAATATGTATATATATATATATATATATATATATATATATATATATATATATATATATATATATCAATTTGTTGCTGGTGATGATCAATCTGAATAATTAATGAAAATAATAATATCCATACTTGAACTTGACATTATGCTATAAACCGATATATATATATGTAAATGTATATACAATATATAAATGTATATATAAATGTATATATATATATATATATATATAAATGTTATATTATTTATTCAGATTATATATAATTATTCAGATTGATCATCACCAGCAACAAATTGATATATATATATATATATATATATATATATATATATATATATATATATATATAATATATAAATATATACATATTTCTTATTGCATTAGCAGATGGCAAATTTTTATAATGGCCAAATATGTAACTCTTTAATAAATAAATAAAATTTTTAATGAAATTGTTCCGATATTTTGTGAATGTGTAAGCAAGATTAACCTCAATTATTTTGTTCTCAATTTTTTTGAATGTATTAAGTTGTTTTGTGGAGGATCTTTAAGGGATGAACGGTGACTTTGGTGCCAAATCTCAAAAAAATCGGCCCAGTAGTCTCGGAGAAAAGCCGCGGACGGCGGACTAATTATTATTCGCTTTGGGGATTCCACGTATCTAGAAAGGCGAAACCTCATTTTAAGGGGGTGAGTTAAAATTTTCTTTTTTCTTGATCAATAACAAAGCGGTATAGTTTGAAAAAAAAACACGAAAAATGATCTAAATATTGCTTGAATTAAATAATGGGCTATAAGATGATAACATGTTCTTTAGAGTTATTTAATCACCGAAAGAAGCTGGAATTCAAGTATAATTTATGTTCTATCTCAAAAATAGGTTCCAAATACTTGAGTTTCTAGATTCCAAAGAAGGCGTCTAAGCATGAAATCTTGTCAGCAATAAAATAAATTTCTTCTCCTTAAAAAAATATGGGAATATCTGGGACACATCAAATTAATAATAAAAATGTAAAGACCATAATCCTAATAAATTTTAATTGTCCTACGTAATGGGGTAGGTTATAAAGCAAACCAAAATACCTAATTGTATTTTAAATATTTAAAGTTTGAAGCTTAAATATCGTATGCTCTTCGAAAACTTACGAATGTTAAAAATTCGATTTTTTGTTGTTATTTTTCGATATAATTTTGGTTGATAATGCCTGTTACAAGTTACGAATTGGTTACGGGATTAGAAAGTGCTGAAATCGCAGTTGCATTTTTACGAAAAATATCTTTAAGTCTGAAGCTTTCATGTTAAAATAACGAATCTGCGTATTATTATAAAGATAAAACAATAATTAAACACAAATCTTTCAGATAAAAGAAATACACCAACAAAAAAAATCCAAATAATCGAAACCGGCTTTTATACACAGAAGAATGTAGCCCTGATTTTTTTTTCTTATCTGAAAAATAGTTATTTTCCCATTCGTAGATTTACTATGGGAACGACGATATTATAATTAATTTACATATCAAATATTATTGTTACTTTTTTCTACTCAGCTCTCCAGCGTTGGAGATTAATTCTCAACGCATAGTATTTCAGATCAACAGTTATTCTGTTGTTACAACGTGCTGTAATGTCAATGTTTTGCTGCATGCTTCATGCAGTTGTGTGTGGTGTTAAGCCTCTCATCAAATATCCGTAAGGGAAAGCAGTATTTACGATTCTGTATTGATCAGAATTATTTTGATGTATTTTTTTGATAAAGGCGAAAGCATTATTTAGCAAACTTTACAGGAAACACACGAAACGATTTTTCTACAAATAACAAAATATATTTTTTTAAATTTTATTCTTTATTATAAACAGTGGGCGTTTATTGAGGTGGCATTATTTTTATAATTACAGTATATTTTTAATGCTGGTTATTCGTTCCACTCTAGTTGTTATTATTTTAATATATTTCTTGCAAAGACATCTCAGATTAGGTTCGCCATCCTATCTGCAGTTTTATTCCATATTTGTGCATTTTGAACAGTCTAAGGATACCACCCACATTGTTGATGTTGCATCATTATAAATATCTTTCGATAAAAGGATCGTCCAATATCATGTATTATGTTATGACTGAACAAGAACTCAATAATTTGAATTTCCAAAACATATATTTTTTTCTATTTATCGAAGTACAAACGCTTGACATCCTAGACTTTATAGCTGTAAGGTATTGACTGGAAATTTTATCTCCGTTTGGACTGCTATTTGTTATGTGAGCCAGCAGCGAGAATAAAATAATTTTAATGATTTCTAATATGATTTCAGCGAAACGGAAGTTCACGAATCAATGATAACTAACGAAGCCCCTCTCTGTTCTGGCAAAGCCATTACCTTATGCCTCGCGACTCAACTTTAGGAAAAGGGATCATTTTCCAGATACTCTTTTTTTTTTTTTTATCTTTTCACTTCACCATATAAATTATATATATGAGAAATTAACAAAAATTAGCAACGTTCAAGGGATTTCAACCAAATTTCGGAGAGGCAACCATTGGTTAGAGGTGAAATAAGCAATGATGGTTAGCAATAGTGGTTGCTAGGAAGTGTACATTGGATTGTGTGTGCACAGAGGCAGCATCGAGGCAATGCTGAACCATTATACCTCACATTACTTGTTCATAAAAATTACTTCGTATGCCGATCAAAAAATCGTAGTTGGCGGGAAATGTGAGAATTACGGAGAGAAGAAACGAAGGAGCGACTTGAAAATAAGCTATTGTTAGAAGAGTCTATTCCATAATAATAAGGCAGTAAATAGTACCAAGTCGATATAATTAAAAAATAGCTGTGCAGAAAACACAAAAATGAAACTGTTCGAAAAGTTACCATTAAATGAACAATGACAATGTCAATTAAAAATAGAGAGATAACCAGAGCGTAACCACGGATTCAAAAGAAAATCTTGAAAGCATTAGGAATTTATTTTTCTTTAACAGTATTATTTTAGCTATTTTAACAACATTTCGTAATTTTATTCCTTAAAAACTTATGAAAATATCTGACATATGTAAAATTTCGATTTATTTGCGGTTCTCAATAGTATGATAAACCAACTGTTAAAAAAATGACTTAAGAAAAAATTATAATTGAAATATGAATACGACTAATGAAAGATTCATGAGAAAATAATATGGTTACACGAACAGAGTGTGCTTCCTACATTGTATTTAATTATTATCATCACATTTTGATATTAAACCCGTAATTCATTGCGTAGTGATTTGTGTACAAATAAACGAGAAGAAAATTGCAAAAGTTAAGAACATAATAAATGCAATTAGGGAATGATAAATTATTTGTCACTTCTATAATTTTGCTTTATTGAAAACTAGTTTCAAATTTTATACATTCATCTTCAGTTCTAAAAAAAATTCAGAAATAAGCAATTCAAAATATAGTTTGGTATTATTATACATATTAAATTAGATGTAATGTAAATCAGTATTATAAAACATTTATGAATTGTGAATTTAATTAAGAAGAAAAATCAAATACATGCTGGTATTCACCAAGGTTTAAATGGATTATATCAAACAGAAAAGTTTGTACTGGTTTGTTGTCGCACTGAATTAACAATGAAAGAAAGGTGGGTTTTTTATAGGTAAACAGTTTAAGGGTCGGGGTTTTTCCTGTAATATTGGCGAGTAACTGTTTTTCTGTTATGGATGGGAATAAATTAGAGATTGGACTATTGGAGATATTTATTTGGTCATTTAAGCAAAAATCTGGATTGTATTTGAAGGATTTTATTATTTCAAGTGCTTCATATATATTTATATTAATAAATTAAATTAAAATTTAATTTGAGACTATTTTCAATTTGATGTATTAATACGAACTAAATTGTAATGATTGTGCAGCCAAATACACGAGAAAAACTGGAAGATCGCTAAATCAGATATTAAAGGAACATATACTATACGTACATATAATAATAAGACAGAGAATTCATACTTTGCAATTCATCTAAATGAAAAAAATAATATAAATTCATCAATGACTCAGGAGTTAAATTAATACATCACGTTGAAAACAGCCTCAAATTAAATATATATGAAGCACTTGAAATTATAAAATCCTTCAAATACAATCCAGATTTTTGCTTAAATGACCAAATAAATATCTCCAATAGTCCAACCTTAAATTTATTCTCATCTTTAACACAAAAACCAATTACTCACCGGAATTACTGGAAAAACCCCGATCCTTAGACTGTTTACCTAAAAATATACCTTTCGTTTATTTCATCGTTAGTTCAATGCGAGAAGAAATCAGCACAAACTTTTCTGTTTGATATAATCCATTTAAACCTTAGTGAGTACCAACATGTATTTGATTTCTTGTCTTAATTAAATTCATAATTCATAAATGTTTTATAAAACTGATTTATATTACATCTAATTTAATATGTATAATAATATCAAACTATATTTTGAATTGCTTATTTTTTAATTTTTATAAAATATTTGTGTGTTTTTAGAACTGAAGATGAATGTATAACATTCGAAACTAGTTTTCAATAAAACAAAATTATAGAAGTGGCAAATAATTTATCAATTCCTAATTATGTTGATCCTTGTATAGCATCATGCGGATGCCAACTGATAATAAATGCAACTCATCTATGCTAAAACTGAAGAAGAAAATGAAAGAACTTCATGACCACCTTCCTAAAATATGTTTTCAAATTCTTTAAAACAGTTTTCAAATTATAACTGCTATAGTTTTTGTAATCACTTCTTTTCGATATAAACATTTTTAGTATTGCTATAATTTAAAAATATATAAAATAAAGATAGAATTGAGCTTACAAAATGTTGGCCATTAAAGATCTCCGTTGGAAATTCGAACTATAACGGTGAGAATTGATTGCGCAAATGCAGAAAACATCTTACTATGTTACCGTTTCTGCTGGCTCGGTTCCTTGATTTACCATGCCCTTGTTCGAAGGCTGCCAGGATTAGGCTGTTGCGCTATCGTCCTCACGAATGGGTCTCATCCCTCGGAGTATCCTAATTTTCGTGATGTCGGAGCGTGTCTCCGGGCAGGCCACGTTTCCGTGTTCACATTTCCAGTTTCACAACAAAAGATATGCAAATCAGCCGGCCCGCGAAAAACAGCGGCCATATAGGGAGGGCTTTGGTCTCTTTCGACAGACCTTGCCCACTCCGCAGGGTTTGCTAATTGAGTCGAGCGGTTCACTTTATGAGCCCCATCTTTCTACCTGAGTGCCTTTTGATTTTGCAGCTAAATCTTATTGCTATAAAAAAAAAACATACGCAATAAAAAATATGTTTAATCAGCACATAAAAAGGCAATAAGACAAAGTCAGAATTCTTTTCCACACGTTACATCATTTATAACTAGCTTTACCAAAATGTACATACATGTTAATATTTAAAAATTCCTACATCAAAATATTATATCAAAAATATCATTAATATGATATAATATCATTCACGATTTGGTAAACTTCGTCTTTGAACCCGGCTGTTAGTTACAATCAGTTAGAATACTGGTTTCAGCAATGCGGCTATGATACAATATATCCTTGTTATTTTGTTGATTTTTAAATTACTTCATACAAACACGCGAGAATATAGATTTAAAAACATTTTTTTTTATATGATAGTCTGACATAATTATTTATTTATTTTTATTGCACTTGTCATATAATAAGCATTATACAAATTAATCAATTTTAATTTAAGAATTAATGATTTGTAAACCATTTTCATATAATCCGATCAATATTAAAAAAAACTAAATACAATGTATAAAAAATGAAGTAATGAATTAAAATAAGGGGGAAAATCAATACAAATACATGCAAAACTAACATAAATAAAGCCAACAAGAAATTATCGTCTTTAGATAATAATAATTTTATTCATTTTTTTTGTTATTTACTATTTTTTAATATAGTTGTTTTAAATGTTATCGTGTTTTAACATTTCACAGTGTAAGTAGTAGGCCAACTTGTACTTTATTATGAAACAGAGTGTGCCTATAAAGTGAAGTACAAGTTGTTATATATTGTTTAATTGTTACAATTTTTAAACATTATAAAATTTAAAATGGTAATATCAAATAACAGTAAATTAAAAAAAAAAGATAAGTAACTTGTACCGTCTAAACACGAACCTTTCCACTTGTATTTGTACTTTATTATGAAATCGGGTCCTGATCTTTCTTTTAAAACCTATTAGCTTCGCATTTATATATAATTCGCTTAATGTAATGGAAATGAATAAAGTTACTGAACGTTTTCTAATTCTATTTTATGAAGTCAAAATGCCGAACTGTAAAAAAAACTCCTGAGAATCCTTACGATAAAATCTACTTTTTTTCCCCCCAACAGTCTAAAGAATTTTTATTGAAATTCCGTTTTGGACTCGACTATCTATGGCACGTTGTGATTTTCTTTAACTCTCTCTCAATGCCTAAATATTCATAATTTGCAATTCTTTTTTTTTTTTTTATAGCAGCTTTTCTCATTTTTTTTTAAAGTCCTTACTGAATCAAGCAATTATCCATTCTATTTCGAAATTTCTGGTTTTCTTTTTAATATAAATGCCTAATTAAAATATCTGATGTGGACAACACATGACTTCCTTGTACACCTATTAAATTATAAATCCGTGGCTCAAAAAGTGATACCGAATTTGGTTACTAGTTTCCGAAGATTGCAGTAAAAACGACACTCGGCGTCCCGTCATCCATCTATTGACACACACACACTCACTGGAAGTCTCATTCCGTTATTTTATGTCGTTTTCCTTCAGTAGGTAACTAGTTTCCAAGATATTTCTTCATGTTCCATGACAACAATAAAACTGTCAATATCATTGGATAAAGCATTAGAAATGGACAGTTTCGACATTTTAAGCGGAAAAACCCACTTAACTAATATCTTATTTCCATGATGAAGACTTGTTGATCTCACAAATGGGGAGGAAGACTAGTATTTTACACTCAATTTTAACACATAAAACAAGTAATAAAAATGTTAAATTGGATTGGAAACCAAATTGCGTTTGTAACGGTTATTTCCGAAACATATGATTTCTTTTTTAATTTAAGTATAATTTTTGATGTAAGCTTATTATGACCTTCAAGTAAAGTACCCTTTTCCGCTCACGAATCTTAACCAAAATCTAGTAAATACATTTATATCGATATAAAAGACCTATTTACCAAATTTGAGAAGTTTTGCATAGTATTTTAATTTATTTTTTGACGAAACTCTAATATGACCTTCAAGTAAAGTACCACTTCTGGTTTTCTAATTTAGACCAAAATACAGTATGTTATTTAAATCTATATATAAGTTATAAATACTAGATTTGAGAAGTTTTGCATAGTATTTTAATATAATTTTTGATAAAAATCAATTATGATCTTCAAGTAAAGTACCACTTCCGGTGACTAAGCAGTGACCAAAAAGGGAGGTTAACTAGATTTTACAAGAATCTTAAATGCAAAATTTCAACTTTCTACGGCTAACCGTTTTGAGTTATGCGAAATACTAACGAACAAACGTACGAACGTATGTACGCACGTACAGATGCCACGACGAAACTAGTCAAAATGGATTCAGGGATGGTCAAAATGGATATTTCTGTTGAAATCTGAAAACCGAAAATTTTCGCGAATACAATACTTCCTTTACTTCGTACAAGGAAGTAAAAACGAATTCATAAATTTATTCAACTTATTAGTTTTGAAGAAGCACCTTAATATAAAACGAAATACTTTAAGACCGCTTTTCATACTATAACCGAATTTTACAATTCACTTATTTTCAGATAATAGTGAAGTAATTATAATTGGTTATATTGACACATAAATAAGTTGGAAACAAAAAGATGCGAACATTTATAATTTTTAATCAGAAGTAAACTGCCGTAACTAATGTTTTTGAAGTTTTAAAGGAGAGCAAAAAAAAGTTTCAGATCGCACTGCTTTGTGGATAGTGGTCAATATTTATAATGGAATGTTGCATATTTTATTACTCTTTTAGCTTATTTATGATACTTATACTCGAAAATAGGGGGAGAAAATGCAAATACGATAATAAAATCAAAATTAGCAAAATAGGACGTACAGTATTATCAGAGTAATTTTGATAGATTCCGATTAAAAGTCACAAATCACTCCAATTAACTTTGAATGGGAAGTAATCAACGCTTTGCCATTATCATGTTTATGCAGGACTAAAACCTAGACGAATTCTAGGATAAAAACAAAAGTAAAAGTAACACGTACGTCGTTGCACATCAAATTATTATTAGACAGTCAAAAAAATCGATCAAGTTGGCGTGCCCTGAACTCTTTCATTCATTTAGATTTTATCATTATTATTCACTCATTGTAGATGAAGCAACTTCAGTGTTTACTTGTACCTGTTATATTGTATGGATTTACCGAAAATACAATGTACATTAATTCTGATGTAAATAGATGAAACATTGACTGTTTTTAATAAACATTAACAAGAGAGACAACTTCCAAAAGATATTTGAAAATCTCCAAAAATCTTCTGATATTCATACAATTAGAAATATTGGTTAATTGATCATTTTAAAAAAAACTATTAACGCTCATCAAGCTAATCTGGAAATAAACAAAAAAAAATTTATTTGTTTATGTTTTAATGTAAGTGGTATCACGAATAATTTTTTTTTTTACTCATGGAATGAAAGAATTATGAGCCCTGTAAATATCCTATTTTATTATTGTTGTATATTTAATGTAATCGGAATAAACTGTAAAAATCTCGAAAGAAGAAAAAAAAAAGAAAAGGAAATCCAGTTTAAAACGTGTATATTTTATAAACTGTATCCCATTCGGAACCAGTTGAGATTTCAAGCCAATTTAAGTTCATTGGGTTTAATTACGCTGAATTTGTTGTCTCTTATTCATCTACGAAATGTGACAATCATATTGACAATGATTATTTTAATCTTTACCTTCTTCGGCTTCTTCTTTATTCTTTCCGTGATCATAATGACATCAGAATGGCAATTTCTTGAGTTATTAACTTGATTTAAATCACTATGTTTGTCTGACTTCAGCATCTTTTTTGTTAAGAGGTTTGGTTTTTTAAAAATTTCTTTAGCTATTTCATATCTTTCTCTTAACTGTCATCCACTTCGTGCTCTTAACTGCCTTCCACTTCATGCGAGTAATGGTGAAGCTGCTGTCTAGTACTCAATCTATCAATAGTCTATCTACTAATATTTAAGTTGGTCTTTTTTGGTTATTTTATTAATATTAACTTAATAAAAAAGTATTAGTAAGGATAATTTCTGAAGTGATATGGTAGGGTAATAAATTTTTGATATGGCCGACATCTTATCTATACCCCGTCGATAAAACATATTTTCCTACTTTGCGCGAGACAGCAATCTGGAAAATTATTGGCCTGATTTCAATTTACAATCCTTACGAGGTACAATATATGCGTTTATCGAGTCGTATTCCTTTTGGGGGATGGTAGGAATAGCTCATAGCCTGTGAATTATTAGCAAATGAGAAGTGACAGCAGATAAGGTACAACGCAGGTTGTTATCGTGCACCCGGTCGATAAGACGAGGTTCAATATTTATGAAGGTCCCCAGCTACCTAGCTAACATAATTATATCCACCGCCTCGACCAGTCTTGTCAATTAGACAACTATCCGACTTCCTACAGATGTATTAATTCATTCCTTGGCTGCATTCTCAGTGGCTATCAACTGCACTCTAAACTGTCAGATTATAATAGGAACAAATGTATAATTATTTAAAAAATATAAATATTCTCTACCAATATGAACCATGATCCAATATATTACTTGAGCTTTAAAATAGATTGTAGTAGATAGTACAATTTGTAATAAATTTGTAACTGTGTACATAACAAGAAGCATACGGTTTCACTTGCCGTCTTATATTACCTACAGGACTGTCCAGTTCCTTTAAGTAGCACAATTAGTAAACATTTCAATACTTCGGAGGCTTGTGAATATTCTCTAATTTTTTTATCTATAAATTAATAAATTTAATTAATAATTATTAAATTTATCTGAATTTATTCATTTCAGATGAGATCCTGTCTAAGCTGGTAATAAAGGTTTTTTTTGGAAAATAATTTGCAGATCAGACATTTCGTTTAATGTGAAAGTTCATCTTTATTGTTAATAAGTAATAATAATTTCTTATCAATATCTGCATATTTTTCTCATGCTGGGGTGTTTCTAATTTCATGGAATAGTAGAAGCTTCCGAAACTGGCGCATAGCGTATTAATTGGAAATTAAGGAAGCAACATTACTATTATTTTTGCAACTTTGCTCTTTCTGAAACCCATGTAGGCGATAGGCATGGAAAGGAGAAAATAAAATATAATATAAATAGTTCACTCATAATTATGATAAAGAATAATATTTACGTTACTTGAGGCGGAATTTTCAAGACACATTTTCCAGTGATTCTCGAAGGAGTAGTGTCTATTTACTGGTTATCCGCCAGCTAATAGTACATCAGCACAGTGGAATCACTCAACTTTTTAAAGTCATTAACATTTATGAAACATTTTTGATTTGATATTCCGTCAGGGGTTGGTTCTTAGAAAATGAGAATTATTTCTACCTCGTAAGAAGTTAGTTCAAACATAATTAAAGGCGGAATCTTTGCGATAGTTCCGAGATCTGATCTCATCAAAAGTAATAAGCGCCTTTGTGCCGACTGATCTTTACGACTTATAGGTTATTAGATGGTAGGAGATTAGTTCTTAACGCACCTATAGCCATGAGCAATAAGCTCTCCTGTCCTGGATTCTTGACAAATAATTCTTAGATTTTTTGGCAGAATGATCAAGTGCCAGATTAATCGAGCATTTTTTTTTTTCTCAAGAATAATGGTAAAACATAATGTAATGGTTTAGGGACAACATTGCAAGAGAAGTCCTCTACTGGGCTCTCTACTGGAACCCTCAAGAATGCCGTAGAGTTGGTCGATCCAGGTTACTTGGAGGAGGTCCATAGTGGTTGATGCAGTAAGTGCTGAAATCCGATGAGCAGAAATAGGAGAACTGGCTGCGGACAGAGACAGAACGGCTCTATGTCCCACCAGAGATATCAGGAATTAATCATAATGAATCAAATTACTCAAACCACACACAGATATCTATTTAGGTCTACATTATGCACTGTATTTCAACATAAGATCAATATTATCCTACGTTTAGCAGAAAAAATAACCTCGCCAGTTCAACAGCTAAAATTAATCTGCATAAATTCTATATGTAACCGTAAACCACTCTGGACCCTTCAAATACATCTGCAACTATCAAAACTCAATGAAAAATGAAGTACATCATCCGATTTCAGAGATAAATAAAAATAATAAAACATTATTCACTTACTGCCGTAACATCAATTAATTTTTACAAACGGTTTCAAATCCAATTCAGAAATCTCGTCAATGATGATTCGTGGTCAAGGATTCCAGCCACACATTCAAACAACACCAAATTTATCCTGCTGAGATGAAAACAATTGTAATATTACTCTACATTGTCGGTCATGAATGTAGTAATTGCGCCAGACTCATTGAGTGCTTTAAGGGCATTAAAACACGTATCCCGATCATCAGGAAAGCCAACAAATTTTAGAAATACGAAAATCCATGAATTACATGTCACGACATGTCGATATAAGGGGAAATAAATGGTCAATAAAGCAGCAAAAGAGGCACTCTCTTTCCTAGGCCGTGGTAGGACCCTATTAACATAATAAGAAACAAATGGCAGAGCAGTGGGACAGGAGTCCTCCAAGCAAACTCACATTAATAAAGAGAGAAATAAAACCTTGGAACTTCTCTATCATTCACGAGAGGAAATGGTTCTTACCCACCTCAGGATTGGATATTCAAGACTGATTCGCCTCCACTTAATCACTATAGGCATACCACCAAGATGCCAACATAGCAATAGTATCCTGACAAAAGTTCACATCTTTCAGCGGTATCCGTTCTGCAGTAGTATATTACGGTTGTGGTCAGGCTGATACAGTGATATCCTTTCTTACCCATATGAATTTATTAAAGAAAATGTAATGCTCATAAAATAAATGATAAAATACATCCTGTTATTAATTTTTTTTGGCGTAGCAGTTTATTACATGGATCTGGTGCTAATGACCTAGATGTTTAGCGCCTTAAAACATAAAAACAACCAACCAATTAAACAATTACAAGCCATTCTTCTGCATTTTTACTTTTCTTGAATAATCCACACGGAATGAACTTGTGAAGAAAAATGAAGATTTGATAAACAGCTTAATAAGGAACCCCCTACCAATAGCCTTTTGATATTGAAATAAAAATCAAGTTACGAATGAATGGACAGTTGAAAGAATGTAAAACAAATCTAAATATATATATAAAAAAAAATCAGGATGGTATATTTGACGAAGAGGCAGTCTGAAGTTATGTAGAGAGAGGATTTTCCCTCAATGAACTTAACCTTACGGCATATTCTCCACCCAAACGATTCTTCCTTAAGTTGTTAGCCTATAGATGGCATTACATGATATTTCGATTCTCTGTAGGAAGACAAATAATACTTTGAATTTAGATAGCTATACTGCACATAATAGTCAACAAACCTCATAAATGAATGATGATCGGTAATGCTATCAGGTGTGGTTACTTCTTTTTTTCAGAATTTCAGAAGTCCGATCATTGATTGGGATCCACAATTTAAAGAATCTCGATTTAGACATGGTTATTATCTTAAATGTTTGGATCAGACATTGGAAAAGGCTCTCATAAGCAATTCGTTTATAAGTTTAGTGCCGGGGCCGAGTATAAAATAGCTTCCTATCATTAAGAACTAGCTCTTGATGAAAGTTTAACGGCACTGGTTATTCCTTCTGGTTTGGAATTTTATGTTCTCTCGGTGGCGAACGGACGGGTTTACTCTTAACGCTGATTTTATAAGTGGTATTCCAGAGATCTGACATCGGATGTAGCGGCCAATATAAAAGGACAAGATGTGAGACCGGTAGCCTTAATAACTGGAACTTCTGTGCGTGGAGGTGTGTTGAACAGGAGCCACTTGTGGCTGGTCTTATTCCATGTTACGAATGTTGCTCCAGTATCTAGCACGCGAGCCAGTTATCTGTGTCTAGTTGTTCTATGTAGTATTTGGTTCAGCTGGAGAAGTCCTTTCTATTGATTTAGCTATTATGACTTTCGAAATTCATTTATTGCCATTAACAAAGGAACATAATCTGGAATAGTATTTCAAATAAATGCTCTTGTTTATGCAGCAGTAATATTTATTAAACAATAATACAAAAATAAGCGATAACACGATCAAACCTCCAAGGTTGCTACTGTAAAATATTCCTTACATAATATTTATGAAATCTAAAAAAAAAATAATCTGCTTTTCACTGATTTGCTATAACTATTATAGAAAGGAATTTAGCATGTAGAGGTGTAGAATAAATAGGAATATTGAACTATACTCATGACCGATAAATATGAAATTCCTATGCTATGCCGACGATTTGGTATTGCAAAGTTAAGACGTGGAAATTATTAAACATTGTTGTATGGTGGTATAGAATTAATAGGGTGGTATGGGTTAAATGCGTAGTTGTTTCGTTAAATCCAAAACCTCAACTGATAAGAGTTGTCCTTTACGGAGCATGAAGCCTAAACACTGATGTTTCAAATTTGTAAACATATTAGTTCCAACCTGTTCGAAGTTGCGTCTTTCAACTTTTGTAGAATCAACTTCTGTATAGGTGTTTTTTTACCAACTTCATTTATTAATATTTTTTTTGCTGAGAGCGGGACATACAGAAGCTGTTCATCAAGATACTTTGTGATTTACATTTCTCCTTGACAATTTTCTTTCTGTCCGCAACCACCCAGCAAAACATGACAGTAAGAGAAGTGGAAGCCTCTGTTGTGTGCGTTGTGTACACTGACCCCACACTGTAGCGGTCATCTTTCAACCCCCATTTTTTATGTAAGCCAATATGGGATACGACAGGACTTTTCATAAATCATTGAATATATATCTAGCAGCTAATTCTCAAATGTAATCTATGTATCAATTTGTTTCATATTGACACTATTTTCGGTCTAAATTTACTTGGCTATTTACAGTTAACTCTCAAGAAGATTCCCCTTCTTCTTTCTTATTAATACCAACATTTATTCGATAATGACATCGTGAATAAGCTGCAAATTAATTTGTTTGACATAAATCCAAAAGGTATTTATACTCCAGCGCGCCTGAAGGTTAATACGTTCTTATCAACTAATAAAAGCGTTTAAAAACCGACTATTTCTGTTATAAGGACCTCTCGAAGGATCTCTATCCTCGCCAAAACTAGTATTATTTGTAAAGCGTTTCAATATATGTATAAATTTCCCCCTCCTCCTCCTCCTCCTTACCCAACCACCCTTCCTTACGCGATTCCTAATAGGCTTTCTGGGCCTAATATCTTCAACGGGTATGAACTCGGAGATTGTTAAAAACAGTGAATTTTCGTAGCGGATCATGTTTCGTCGAGGCAACTACTAGCAAATTAAAACAAAAATTTTTTTTCCAATATATTTATTCAATAATATTCCACATCCCATTTTCATAACTCAATCTCAGACAAGCTTTAACTTTTTTCGATGATTTCACCACTATAATATTCCTCCGGAAACCGATCTATTTCGCACTTGTCGCAAACCGTTCTTGCTTGAATAACGAGTCTTTGAGATGCCTTATACGCACTTACTCGTAGGGTAAAGTAGGGGCAATTGCATACTAAGTACTATTCAATTAAATTGTCAATATTTTCAAAATCGATGTGGTTGAAACATAGGCTTGAATGTAATATTTAAACATAATCGTCTAAGGAATATTTATCAAACATAGAAAAATCTAGCTTCAAAAATAAGAATTATACAGTCCTTTAAAGATGATCTTATGTACCATTTATTACTGTTCAGCCTCCAATATCCTATTTTTCTCACGCCTCCTTCTCTATACACTTACTTTATACGTATAAAGACTAGTGAACCCGCGCTTCCCCAGCTCTCTGAAAGATGGAAAAAATATTTCTTTCTCGAAAACTGTTTTATATCACATATAAAACAGGAGCTTTTGCTAACATAATAATTGAATTTTGATTGATTAATATGGATTTTAAAACGTCAACAAAACATTTAATGTTTCAAATTTTCTAGGGGAGGGGATCCACTACTTAAGTGTATGGAATTCGCCTATTGCACTCTCCTCAAGAAATTTCAGAATCCGCAACTATAAAGATATGAATCTTTATGTTTAAGAAAGGGTCGAGTAGATAAGTGCCACAGATACCAATATACAGTGAGAAATAGTCTAATGCAGTCATAATGTAACAATCATTATTACAATATATTATAAATAAAAAGTACATTATTAGCGAGTTCGACAACTATAGATGCAATGGAGGATGAGTTTGAATTTAGATTATTGTAGAGAAGTTTAAGTAGGCATCAAAGATATTCAATTCCTAATGTATACGAATAAGACGATAACCAAGTGGAATAAAATAGCGAGGTTAAAGGAGGGAATCGCTTGTTTCTTTGCTGCCCTAGAACTCCTCTTTCATTCCCTTCTGCTAAGAAATCTGAAATGAATTACTAGATAATTATACATTTCTGTAAGGAACGTGGGCTTTTACTTTTAAAAAACTACGCTTAATCTGATAAGTAGATCGTCAAATATTTGACCTAATACAACTTAAGGGCTTTTGTAAGGATAGAGGACTTTTTTTTATGCATCATAAATTTTGTTTATGTATAGATTTGAATGCTATTTGAATCTTGGTTGGTTAAGTGAGGAATTCCTAGTCACCTTATTAAAGCATTTAAGTGATTGTTAAAACTAAATGAACCAGACCATTGAATTTATTTAAAGTACAGTTTCATTTGACTAAATTGTGATTCATTTCATTACATAATGTTTTTTTAAACTTATCTGTTTATCTATATACTTTTTTCGAGATTAAATATTTGATGCACAGCCAATTTCATATATATATATTTTTAATTTAGTCTATTATTTTACCTTATTAAACTTGATTAAAAACGTTTCAATTAATTTTGCATTTCATATAAGTATATGCGAATCATATCAATCAAGATATCAATGATAAATATATGGTGCTACTTAAGCATTAGTTAGCATGATTTTATTAATAGTTTACTTAAATGAAATGTAAATCGATAAATGTAAGCAACTATGAAAAGAAAATATACCAATTAATTTTATTTAACCTGAAACTTTTTCATTGCCTGAAAAGTTTCATTGTCTTAAGAGACAAAATACTTTTTAATAATGCTTGATGTTTTTTTGTATAATGCAATAATATGCAAATAAAAAACAACAATTCAAAGTTTTTAGAAAAGTAAATGAAATAACCCTTTAAGGATAGAATTCCCCGATGTTTTTGTAAAAAAAATTTTCATTAAATTAATTCAACTCATATGTTTTAATCGGTCTTTTTTGACGCTATTTTGCGTTTGTCGCTACATTTACCTATGCCCGTTTAGGGAAATTTTTGTTCTAATAATTACTTGACAATCAAATTAAAATTTATCATCAGAATCATAGAAAAATTAAAAATGTATGATATGGGAAGTAAAAATTAAATAATTACTGAGGGAAAAATAAAAGAGGTGAGTTAGAAAATAAATAAACAGATTATTTTCTTAAACATTTTATTTTACTATTTTCTAGTATAATTGAAATAACAAAATTGATGTAATAAATAGATAAATAGCAATTTATATGGAGGAAAATGTAAAAGTAAATTACGAAAATAAATAAAATAACAGTAATGAGATTTTTTGAACAATTTGAATGTTAAAGGGCACTGATAGAATAACTTACCACTTCTTGTGGATAACATTCACTCGCTTTAGTACTACTATACTATACAGAGTAGTACTAGTACAGCAAAAATAAATCCAAATCGATCAAATAAGCAACAAAATTACAACGGTCATGAAACTTTGGCCATAACTTCGTCTTGGTAGTAGGAATCGAGATCTGCAGAATCCGCCCAAATTTCGGGAACCCTGAAGGAGCGCTGAATTGGGGAATGGGACGAATATTCGAAAAATAATTTGTTGATTCTATTTAGAAAAATGTAAAAAAACGATATCTTACTTAGTGCAAATTATTTTATTAATGTCCCGCCCCCCATTTCGACTATCCCGTTGGTGGTTTCTCTCTCGAAATTTTTGGTGGACTCAGCAGATTTCGGTTCCTACTACCAAGACCATTATGACCAATGTTCATGAATGTAAAAATTTTGTTATTTTGTATACTGTTCCAGTATAATACCGCTATCTAGTTTTCTTCTAAAGACACAAAAAACGATTTTAGGTAAAACAAGTTCCAGTAGATCATACCTGTACCTCATAAGAAACCAGTGGGAGCTAAACTTACCAGTTTCCTCTAAAGAGATAAAAAGAGAGGCATAGCTATTCACTGAATAGCTATTCACTGCCAACTGAGACTCGGAGAATAAAGAATTAACTAATTGGAGTGCAGGAATGTCGCTGATTATTAAAGGCCAATTAATTACAAAATCAAAATGTGAATTCATATTGAAACGAAAGGAAACTAATTTTTAAAGCAATCATAATTTCTCTTTTTTCCGATCTTCTCTCAGGTGCATTGATGTGTGGTATTGGCTAATCCTAGCATCCTAGTCTGATACTCTTTTAGGCTTTCATGTTCTATTGGTTAGTCTCATTTTAGTTAAATGATTATATATAGTTATGATAAATAGAACGTAATTGGAGCTAGTGGAGCTTAAGAAGATTTAGTTAGGAATAGGAATAGGCGATTAAGATGGTGAGATTTCTGATGAGATTTAGTTGGTATGAGGTCGAAGAAATAGTAATATTTAGGCCATAAAATAGAATTTTCTTGTTAATAAGATCAGAAGCATTAACAATAAAGAATCTGCCTTGGGAGGATTGAACATGCGTTCTAGTACTTAGTAGCCTGACCAGTTCTATTACTGCGTTTTTACAAATAAAAGTTTTAATATAAAGAATCCTGTTCGATATTGTTTAATGATAGAAATGTTAGTTGGCAAACTCAAGAGCTCAATACATAAACTCAAAAAATCTGAATTCGACTTTATTCTGGGTGAATATTTTACTCACATTCGAAAATCATTAGATGCGATCAAATGATAGAAAAGAAATCAGTTTGCCCTACTTTTACCTTATGTTAACTATATTCATTTCAAGGCCTTATAGCATTCTGATGACGTGATAAATAGAAAACATCCAAATTAAAAAAAAATCCTGGATCGAATCAAACCCCTGAACATATTTTAAAGAAACGAAATTTTAAATTGCAATTTGTTTAAATTAATTTTTACTCTTGTTGTATAAACTATAACATTTCCAAAAATGGATTAAATTAATAGGATTTGCTGAGATTAGCTCCCATTTTACAGTTTCATTTCGAAGATAAAAGTGGGTTCCTCGATTAATTTGAGCTATCTTCTAGGCGCCTTCCATGGTATAAATATTAAAATGGATGGCATATTAATTTTTTCTCTCATCTTCTCCAAGCTTAAATAATGGCATTTACCGCCTCGATGACTTCAAGGAATGTTAGGGATATTAATAGGAGAAAGTTATTAAAGGAGAGGCAGGTACAAATCGAGGCCAGTTAGTCTTCCTGATTGGACATTTAGCACCTATCGAATGTGGACGTTTAATTTATAAATATGTGTGGAAATGTTTAATATGTTATTAAACATTATAAAATAAGTATTATAGTGATGAATAGTCAAACGAAATGCAATGTAATATTTAAAGAGTGATAGTGATTGAAAATACAATACAGCACTACTAAAGCACTAAACCTTGCATTCTTTACTTGTATTTATTTCTATTTCTTTACTCGTGGGAAGAAACAATATGATGTAATCCTGAAGCGACATGAATTAAGAGAAAATCCATGTTCCGTTTCATGTTTAAATCGAGTAGTTTAAGGTTTTTTAAAAGTAACATTAACAAACCATATAATTTTATGATTTGCTTTCAAGACCGCCAAGACGTTCGTGCCTATTCCCTTTTTGGTGTAGGAAGAACACGCTGGGTGTTTATACCGAAGGAAAGTCTCTTTAGCACCTTGTAGACAAGATATTTCTCTATTTTGTTTTACTGACCATGTATTCGCTCCGACCATTTTCTCTTTTTATCTATATTTAAGAGCTCCGTCTGTTTCTAAACGACCACTGATAAATACTATTATAAATAAGATGAGCGATAATTTCAACCAAGTGGGTGGGTTTTATCGAGACGAATCGAAAATAAGTTTCGATGTGTAAATATAATATTCGCATTATACTGGACACGGTATCTCAAACAGGGAAAAGCTTTATTTATCCTTTAAGTTAAAGGGTATAATCTGACATAGCCTTTCTGTTTAGCATACTCCATATCGGGGGAACAAAATGGTATCAGGTAAAAGAAATGGGTTTGCGCTTTATCTCTTCCTCACACCTACGCCAGCCTTTAGCCACGGAAAAAAGAGCTCTTGCTTCCATTGGATAGGGGTAGAGAAGTGGAAAATTATTGAAATGAACATGTAATTAGGTGTTAACTTTTAGTCTTTGTTGTTTTAAATTACTTTTCTTTAAGGTCGAGGGAAAGGAAAATTATACCTAGTCTAACCATTTTTAAATAGGTAATTCTAATCATGGAGACCGATAGTTCTAAAATATCATACCTTAATTGTAATTTAAAACAAAAAAAAAATGATATTCACTTTAGCATATCTATTAGTTTGATTAGTTAAAGGCACATTGATATATAAAAGTATTAATTTATGTCAATGTTGAATAAATTACGTGGCAACTACTTAAATTATCCATTATTTAATTACTATTATTTGATCGGAAATATTTTCTTTCATCTCTGTATTATCAATATATAGCAAAGAAGTGTATGCCAATCTATCAAATACATCTAATGGGCTATTTTACCAATCTATAATAACAATGAGTAGGTCCCAATCTGTTTGGTAATATTGAAATATATATCTATATGAAATATCTATCTGAAATATACCTATCTAATATATCTGATATTGGTAATGAATGGCTTGACCTTATCGCTATAAAGTCTTGGAAGATGGCATTCGTCAAATCATTTATTGAATAATTAATCTATAATATTCTAGTGGCAATAGAAGTATCAAATTTACTAGTAATTTACTCCTACTTTTCCAAAAAACTTTTTCTACGTGTAACAAAAAAACAAATATTAAAATCTCTTAAAAGAGATATGGATGAATGAAATTAAATTGGGATCCTTTTTCATTCATTAGTTACTCAGTTTTACTCATAAAGTTCAGAATTTTTCTCAGAACCTTTCGAATAAAATCAGCATGGACTCGCAAAATTGGAACCGCATGGTCTGTGTTTTAGGATCACGGTGACGGCAGGCCCGCCGTCAAGAAGGGGCAGAGGGGCAGAGTTGGGTATTAGTTAACTAAATTTGTAACTAAATAACTAATAGTTGTTAAATTAGTTGCCATTAAAATGCAAATAATTTAGTTATTAGTTACTGTTAGGTAACTAATTTCTCAGCAATTAAATTAGTTTTAGTTGTTGTGGATCAATGTTTTTTTTAGTCGTGAAAAATAAATAAATTTCCCTTGGTGATTGAAAAATAATCAGTTTTATCCGTAGTTGCGAGTAAGGATTAAATATTAAAATATTACATTTACTTGTTGAATTTTGATCTATGAACCTAACTGCCAGTCTAACGGATATCCTCTCATACCAGAGCTCTATTTAAAACATAAAACACGAACAACCTTTATAATTATTCAAATTCATTCTCAAGTCCTAATTTTGCTGCTTATAAGCAATAAGCTGACCAAATACAACATTTTATGGTTCCAATTTAGTTTTAAAATTTAATCCAATAAATTGACAAAAAAGCTCCTTGAATTTAACAGTTCGTTATGCTTGAATTTTTTCCTAATATATCGCTGGACACCCTGAATAAACGAAAAAATGTCATAACTGGGTGGATCATCATGTAAAATATAAAGCTAAATATGTACATATTTATATGTAGCAAATATGTAGCATATGAGATAGATTTCAAAATAAAAACCCTGAAAGTTGATGAAATTAAAAAAAATAATAAATAGACGAATATTTAAGAAAACAATTACAAAATAATTAATAATTAAAATGATGTAACAAGAGTACTAGTACAAGTGGTAAAAGTACAAGTGGAAATGTTCGTTTTTAGAGGATACAGTTTACTTGTTGTCATTAGATAATAATAATTGTATTCATTGTTTTTTTATTCACTGTTTAAAATGTTATCGTGTTTCAATATTTCAAAGTGTAATTCATAGGCGTAGGAACTCATTGGCTCACTTGTACTTGTACTCATGTACTTCATTATGAAATAGGGTGCAGGACTGGGTCCTGATTATTCATAAATAAAAGAAATCAAAAACCTATATAAAATATTTCCAAGTCAATTAATTGGCACCTTTTCCAAATTAATAGTCATCTTTTCCGTTTCAATTGTAACTTTTTCGATTCCAATTGTAACCCTTTCCAATTCAAATATATTTTTTTCCATTTTAATAACTTTTTCCATTCCAATTGTAACCTAATCGGAAATGAATTAATTCTATTTTATTCATTTTATTCCTGTAATTATGACTATTTTGTTTTTTATTTAATATAAGTTTATGAATTAAATTTCTTCCAATACGTGAATTTAATTTATTTGCACTTGAAATTGCTTTTGTACTGTATTTTCTAGTTGTTTTTAATTTTAATGATGCGTTGAGCTGTAAGAAGTTAAGTAACAATTTTCATCATAAAACACGAACAACCTTTATAATTATTCAAATTCATTCTCAAGTCCTAATTTTGCTGCTTATAAGCAATAAGCTGACCAAATACAACATTTTATGGTTCCAATTTAGTTTTAAAATTTAATCCAATAAATTGACAAAAAAGCTCCTTGAATTTAACAGTTCGTTATGCTTGAATTTTTTCCTAATATATCGCTGGACACCCTGAATAAACGAAAAAATGTCATAACTGGGTGGATCATCATGTAAAATATAAAGCTAAATATGTACATATTTATATGTAGCAAATATGTAGCATATGAGATAGATTTCAAAATAAAAATCCTGAAAGTTGATGAAATTAAAAAAAATAATAAATAGACGAATATTTAAGAAAACAATTACAAAATAATTAATAATTAAAATGATGTAATAATAAAAGAGAGCGAAATTATATGTGAAATAAAACTTGAAATATGTAAATATATATTTATCGATTTTTACACAGATTAATTGATTTGACAGCTTTGGCAGAGAGGAAGCAATACAGTAATAACAATAGTAATTTCATTATCAATATCAAATTGTGCCAACAGACGCAGTTGGACGCAGCTGAATCTTTTCTAATGTGTTAACAGGAGTCTTGTTTTATTAAAAAAATAGATTTTAAACCTGCGGTCGGAAGATATATATACTAACAATTTTTTTTTAACTTTGCTTAATTTGGAACTTTTTCGGGATATAAATATATATATATATATATATATATATATATATATATATATATATATATATATATATATAAATATATGTTTTTTTCTCTCCAATATATTGTCTAGTATAGCTGTTGTTGATTACAAAGGAAAATCGCAACAAGAAAAGAAAATGTGGCTAAAGTAATTATAATGTCGACAATTATTTTCTTAAAAAACAAACATTATTCAACGACTGGATTTGGAGATTTTTTACAAGTGTAAAAATTGAAATATTTGCGATTAAATTGGTAAAATATTTTAGGTAAATAATCTATATATTAAAAAAAGAAAGATTTTTCCAATACCTTTAAAACCCATTTTCAAAAAATCTTTTCCCCATTTCAATAACGGCGTTCGGCGGACGGCGGACAGAGGGATTGTTTTGTATTTGATATTTGGATTTTACGTATCTTGTAATGTTAAAACCTCAAATTTTGAGGGGAGGGTTTAACATTTTTTTTCTTGATCGATAACAAAGGTCTATTAATGAAAATAATAAACCAAAAGTCATCACGCACTTTTATCATACTCTGGCAGTGTAGCGTAATTTATAAATATGTTTGTTGTTTATAATTTAAAGAGAAAATAAAGTGTTGTCTATTGAGGACTATTTTTTTTTTTTTTTTCCGTAGTGACGGTCCTTTCAAATATAATTATATTAAATTCCAAGTTATATGATAAAATATATATGCAATAATACCGCCTGATCCTAAGTGAAATATAAAATCCAAAACAAAATAAATTTTAATATCAGCTGTAAAAATATCTTTCACTTTACTCGTATAACATGTTAAAAAATAAAACAAATCCATGTAAAATATATTACAAGTATGCAAATTTCTACCCGCTTAAGCGATAACATTGTTCGCTTATCTTCAAAGCGGTGTTCAATAATGTTTTTATGGAAAGATAATATAGGTAATAAAAAATACATGAATATATATTGAGTTGAATCAGTTTTGTAGAGAATCAGTCGCGCCAAGGAATAAATTTCTTACAAATAATTATTTATGGTTGCCATGGCTTTACAGTTTAACTACGTAGTGATGAGAAACCCTAACTGTTCCTAACTTTTTCTGTTTTATTACTAAATAGCCAGGAAATATAAATCCATCCACGAAGTATCGATAAAGCGATACTTAGTAATGGGCAGCTGGAGACAGAATTTATTTTATTTACCATAAACATTCTTTTCTCCAATTTGGACAATTTTTTTTCTTCCTTACCGATCGATCGGAAATGTAGATGGCAAGATTCGCTCGCTGCTAACCTTGCGTAAAGCGATGGTCATTAAAATTGATAACCGGAAAAAAAGCAGTTACGTCGGCTGGAATGTCTGCTATCAATTATTTTCTTATATTGGTGTGCAACAATTATATGGATAAGAATAATGATGTTATAAAAAATTATCAGGAAGGATTTGACATTTTTAATTTAGCTTATATTTTCAGATAAAAATGGTACTTACTTCTTCGATAGAAATGGGTTTTGTTATCGTGTTTTATGCTTTACAAAAAAAAACAACAATTGTCCTTATAAATTGAAAAAAAGAAAAGCTTCTTTTGGAAAAAGATCTGATGAATTGGAAACTAAGAATTAACTTTTTTTTTCTATTAGAAACATTTTTTTTTCCCAGATCATTGGTTCAAGGAATGATTTTTATTTGGAATGTTGCAGAGCACTATTTTATGAAAGCATTCTTAATAAAAAATATATATATATATATATATATATATATATATATATATATATATATATATATATATATATGTATATATATATATATATATATATATTGGTTTTTCCCAATATTGAAAATATTTGATTCTTAAATAGGCTATATGAAATAGATTAATAGATTACAGCAAATATAAATTTGAGACCAGTCTGGATTTTAACAGGGACTGTCGATCTCTGTAAAATTTTTATACTGAAAAATTTCCTCCCTTTACTTTTTAAAATTAACATTCATTTTGTAGCTCTTGCTCGCTATACATTCAAAAATGTCTGTAAAATTTGGAATTATTGTTATGTCAGTATATAATGATTACATAATATTTGTCATTGCGTAAGAAGGAAGCTGTTTGAAATAAGGATTGATTTTTAACTGAAGATTTTTTTCCGTTTTCCCACTTTTTATTTTGATTCATCAATTTTAACAAAACTGGAAAATAATTCTTAAGATTACATTTAAATATATTATAAAGCGTAATTCCATCCATGCATTTCTACCATAAATTTAATAAGGGATACAATAATTCTTTTTATTATTATTGTTAATTTTATTGGTCTGAATTAAATGAATTTTAAACGAAACATGAATATCAAAACTATAATAGGTTTGTAACTGGGATACCATCAAGCCAAGCATCTGGGAAGTGAGCGAATCTCGTCTCGGCTATGAAAACCACGGATGCCTGATGAAATTTGTAGCTCAAGCAGAAGGTTAACCAATACAAGAGCAGACAGCAAAAAGCCAGAGCCCAACAGGAATATAATGTCTCAAACAGGCAGGTAAAAAGTAAAGTTCGGAAGAATCAATGACAGCGGATCAAATACCACGCAAAGAGGAGTCAATACGAAAGAGCTTTATAGCATTGCAAGAACTCTTTCGAAGAAAGGTTTTCGATAAAATCGACCAATTAAGAGCATGAACCGTACACCCCTTATCACTCAAGTTGATCAGATGAAGCGTTGGGAAAAACACTTCCGCATACTGACTCATGAAGTATATGGAATAAACGAATCTTCGCTCACTCTCGATGAAATGAAGAATGAGAGAACCCCTGGAATCGATGTCATACCTGTTAAAATTTTGAAATTCGACGCTCGAGAATTAATCCCAATTATCGAACCAATTTTCAGGAAGGTATAGCCGGAGGAATAAGTACTGGCAGAGTGGAAAAGCGGGCTGATTCCGAAGGGAGGAAGCACCTCTAAATGCACGAATTGACGTGGTATCACACTGCTTCCTGTTCCGAGCAAGGTGCTGAATCAGATTATTCTCAAAAGAACTAAGCAAGCTATGAGAAAGAAGAAAGCAGCAGGCCATGTTTTAGGAAGCAATGTAGCTACGTTACACCGATCTCATGAACAGTTGAGAATCATCCCGTAGCAGAGTGTCGAGTGACAAAGCCCCCTTTATCGATTGTGAAAAAGCCTTCGATTCATTGAACTAGTAGATCATGTGGAGAATCTTCGAAAGGTACGGTATCCCAAAACAGATAATCGGCAACCGAGCTGGACTTCGGATCTGGATCGGTAAAACAAAGGAGATGTGAGTGAATGAGCGATGTCGGGACCCACTTGTTCTGAGGGAAACCACGGTAGAAAAAGTGGAATCATTCATCTACCTGGGAAATGTGGTCACTAATGAAGGGGGTACGTTGGAAGATGTTAGAAGGCGAATCAAAAAAGCTAATGGGGTCCAATACGGAAGAACAAGAAACTGTCCAAGAAAACAAAAATAAAGCCGTTTAACAACAAAATAAAGTCAGTCCTGCTCTACGGCAATGCAACCTGGAATGCGACTGAAACCATCACCTGACCCTTTCAAGCCTCCATCAAAACAACCGTGTTTGCGAAAAACCCTAGGTATTAGATGGCCTGAAATGATCTCAAACGAAGAGCTTTGGAGAACCACTGGGCAACTTGTTATCCATATCGAAATAAGGAAAAAGTGTACAAAAATACTAACGCTCTCTTCCCCGTTGGTCATGTCGAATCGAAAGTTGAACTAAAAATCATAACCAGAGCTTATGTATCCATTCCGGAACATGCATAGGTTTATATGCATAGGATAGGTTTAATAATTTAGTTAACATTTCAAATTTAGTGGAAATATGGGTATTTATTGAAATTATTATTTTATTTCTCAAAGTCTCGTGAATTAACTTATCTTTTCTTTGAATTTTGCTTTAACCCTAGAGTACATTTAGGCACGTGGACATGTGTCCCTCACAAAATAAAAACAATTTAAACCACTTTTCTTCTATATATAACAAATTATTTTTATGCTAGGAATAAAAGAATACATAAACAGTGTTATAAACTATTAAAATATTTTCACTAATCTAAAATTTCATTAAATCAGTTGGCAATTGATTTTCTAGTTATCTTAATTTATTATATTTTTCTTCAAACTCTTTCAGCCATTTTATCGAGACATTAAGATCGATACTACATCTTGTTAATAGAAACAAATTGGAAAATTAAATTATATGTATGCATATTTTCATTATTAAATGATTAATTATTGGATTCAATTTAAATATAGTCTGCAAAATTATCGTTATCTGAATGATAAAGTTATTTGTGTATTAATATGAATATAATTCACTAATATGAAATTATATGAATTATTCATATTGTCAAACACAAATTATTTTTTATAAAAAAAAAAAAAAAAAAAGAAAACAGAGTTTTTCTAAAATATTCATAAAAATAATGAGGGCACAAAACTGCAAAGAAAGTAAAATCACAAATTCAAACAATAAAAAGGAAGCATACTAACGCACGTGAGGAACAACTGTAATCCACTTTCTTAAAAAGAAAAGTTTTAGGCGAGGAACGAAAATGTGGCGTAAATTGGCAATATTCAGTTCTAGACGCGGTAGAGAGAAATAATTACTAAAAATTTTATAGTCCCATTTGAAACGTATGATGAAGTATATTGCATTAAAGGCAGTTGGGTGACGCTTGTAGAGCAAGCGCCAACTACAGGATTTAATACGAAAATATTAATATCTCAGCTTATCAGAACAAGTTATAACCAATTTTCTTTCTAAAGGAGTGTCTTAAAACCAAAAATACTTTAAAAAAAGTAAGAAAAAACCCATTGACATAAATACAATACAAACATAATAGAACAATAAGGCCATTACGAGGAGACAAATACACGAGCCTGATGTCAGTTTTGTCTTTCAGAGAGATATATTATTTTTTCTCACTGTTTACTAATTAAGTGCCCAATCTGTTATTTATTTGATTTATGATAAATAGCTGGGAATGTTTAAATTACATTATTTAAATTAAGTTTTTGTCACCTACTATAACTAATTGACTGATCAACGTTATTATTAAAAATATGAATGAAATTTTGCGAGGAAAGAGTATCCTTGAGAGGAAAGAATCCTTTTAATTTATTTCATTTAATATATATATATATATATATTATACCTCCCCTTCCCTCTCCTCCCCCACAATTCCAGATATGTATGTAGTGAATTTTCGATAGTTGCCTGTTGAAGGCTATGGCTGATTGAAAGCTTGCTTGATACTTATCGCAACCTCATTTCTCGATTTAAATACCAGTGGGCTCTCAACAAACATACTGTTGTCCTCGTCAATCCTTGTCAAGAAACTGCACCCGTTGACACGAATTACATTAATCGAGTGTGTATAAGTACATTCTCTTCGTCAATCTTTCATGAAGTCCTTGTGACTCCTTAGTTGTAGAATTTGATTGTAGACAATTTGGGATTCCAAAAATAGATCCCAATCCTCTATCCTTTCCATGAATCATAATAATAACATGAATCCTACAGGTTTAGTAAAATATTAGTTCTGATCAGCAGCCTTCAGCCAATTTTTACCATCTCATAATCAATCGCTAAGAAGCATTCTTGAAATTAAAAATAATTATTAATAATGACTTCAAGAGGGCTTAGCTTCAGTTTGTTATCTTATGATATTATGAGAGCCAATAGGCCAAATCATTAGCCATAATAAAGGTTTTACATACACACACACACATATATATATATATATATATATATATATATATATATATATATATATATATATATATATATATATATATATATATATATATATATATATATATATATGTATATCGAAGGACGACTAAATGATTTGCCGTTGAGAATTCGTTGAATGATAATCCTTTGCTGAGGATTCAATTTTTAAGCACGCAATTACCAAAAATATTACTCAAAATATAAATCTTACGTTGGTGAGTATGAAAATTATATTTTTTCGTACATTTCGAGGGGGAGATATATTCCCCTGATCTCCTCCTCCTCTCCCTGCGTTTGCCACTGGTGATCGGAATGGTGGTGGTTGGTGGGTTGGTGTGCACAGTGAGTTGATGAGTGCATCGCAAACATTTATGTTTACTGGTTTTATAATGGAAAAATTCATCTAGCAACATGCTAAAGCCTTTACTAACGCGTATTTACTGGCAAAAACCTTTTTCTGCCCCAAGAAAAAGCGGAAATTTTTGTTGTAAAATGATGCAAATGATTTCCGGATATTCGTTAAATCCTCTTGAAAAATAATAATGATTGGGAATTACAAGAAAGGCAACTATACATCTCTACTACACTACTTAAGAAGGGGAGGAAGGCTATTTTGGGCCATATTATCAATTGGTTCTAGAAAAAAATAGTAATATGATATAATACTATGGGATTTCCAATTACCATTACATTTGATATTTTTTTGCGTTTATCGTTCTTGAAAAACTAATAAACGATTCTTATACCGAAAAAGTGACAACTGTAATGATAATTCGAAATTCGCATACTTGATCAAAAATCCAATTAAATAAAATAAAATCTGAATCCTCAAAAGCCTGATATCATAGAAAACATCAACAGTAACGGAAAATCGAAAGGCGCGCGCGCGATCCAAAATCCAATAGTTAATTCGAAATTAGCAACCTTTTAAAACCATATAAACGATACCCCTAACCGAAGAATTTTGCTAATTAATTACTAGAAATTACTCTTTGCCTATGGTCACTTCGAAAACCTTATGAACGATCACCTAACCGACGAAATCCATACCACCTCCTTCCTCCCAAAAAAAAGAATAAATTTTTATAAATAAATAAACGACATTTTTAAAAATTTTATCTTGTTGAAAGTAGCACTCAATATCAATTATTTAATAAACGAAAAATATGCCGAAATTATTTTAAAAGTCATTATTTTAATTAAAATAATTATTTTCCAATGATAAAATAGAATTAATTCATGTCAGATTGCGTTACAATCGAATTGAAAAAAGTTACAATTGAAATGAAAAAAGTTACAATTGAAATGGAAAAAGTTACATTTTAATTGGAAAGGGTTACATTTGAAATGATGGTTACAATTGACATAGGAATGGTGACAATTGGTTTTGGAAAAGGTGACAGTTGACTTAGAAATACTATATATAATTAATAATATAATATATAAACGATATGCTTGAATATATTTGTCAACCTCCAGAACAATAAAGGGGCAATGTGTTGAATCCTGCTTCTTATGCTTCTTCCCAACCGTTGGGTAACAAAGAACACAATTTATGTTCTCCAAATTCAATCAACTATCTCGTATATTAGGGTTCGGTTTTATATATTAATGGAACAATCGTTTATTTTTTCAGAAGATTTTTATTGTATTCATCGGGACAGTATGGTTAAATATCCTCTTTTACAACTTGAAAATTCGTAAAAGTCAACGAAATCGTTCGCCTGAACATCCATCGGTTCGAAAGTTTATGAGATTCAGGCAGGAATCCAAAGTGTTGTTCTCTTCTGTACTATACCTATAAAACAGAACATGCCCCCAAAAAATATCTCAGGTGAACTTATAAAGAAAACAAAGACGATAATAAAAAAAAGATAAAAAAAAAGAACTGGAACAGACGACGGAGAAGAGCTGAATTTAACTCCATGATTTAACACCTGTATTTAAGGGGAGGTTGGTGACCAATGAAAATACAGCTGGACAAGAAGTTGTACGCGTGATATAGAAGAGAACGACCGAGGGGCATTAATGTAGCTCTGACATGAAGGCGTGTAGCATAATTATGTTAATGCTTGTGACCCTCTCCCTTGTTCTCCTCTCTTCACAAGCCACCATTCATTTTGTCAACAACTAAATTTTGAGAAGCCTTTGTTCTCATATGGAATGGAAATATTCTTCCCTCTTATGATATATTGACTTTTTTAAATAGCTTAAAATATAATTATCTAAAAAATTTATTTAACATGAAGATTTTATTACAATGGAAATACTCTCGCATCTGCTTCCATTTTGTTTAAAAAAATACAATAATAGATAGATACAGATACTTAGCGTACTAATGCCAAATAAATACTACCTGAACTCTAATAATTTTATACATACATACATTACATAGACATGAAATACATTACTATCACTCTTGACAAATTACTATATCCTATATTACTATACCATATCGGTCTATTCTTTTGCCATTCAAAAATCTTTGGCGGAATTGGCTAATTTACAAATTAATTTATTTTTGTAATATTCATCTTAGATATTAAAATATCATTATTTCCGTTCCTTAGGACATTTTCTTTATTATATAAAGCCTCAGATACATGCTTAAAAGCATTTGACGAAGTCAGCAACTCTCGCTGCATGTTAAACACATCATTCACAATATATATATATATATATATATATATATATATATATATATATATGTATATATATATGATGTGGTTCAGTGGAGAATCTATCCATTTGAAATCACCCAATTCGAATTCATTTGTTTTTCGACATTTTTTATTTTTATATATTTTTTTACCCACTTACGTTTATGTTGGTTTTAGAAAATATTTTAATTTCGTTTTCAAGACCTGAGTTATTTTTCTTTTCATTAATTTATTTTCCGTGATAATCGTTATGCTTTATTTTATTTATTATTTTATTTTTTTTGCAGTTGTCTCCTTTCAGTTGAATTTGTACACAGCATATAGCTGAAAAAATCGGTAACTATCATTCCCATAGAAAAGCAACAACTCCAAAATTCTTGATGCACTGGTTTTTTTTGGCTGGAGTGTATACAAAAAAATTATATATTATATACGTATATTATACGTGCACGTTTGTATAATATGTATAATATATTATATTAATATACATTATGTACACCACTTCTCTTCAACATTATAACATAATGTATATTAATATAATATATTATACATATTATACAAACGTGCACATATAATATACGTATATAATATATAATTTGTATATGCTGTGTACAAATTCAACTGAAAGGAGAAAGCTGCAAAAAAAAATAAAATAATAAATAAAATAAAGCATAACGATTATCACGGAAAATAAATTAATGAAAAGAAAAATAACTCAAGTCTTGAAAACGAAATTAAAATATTTTTTAAAACCAACATAAACGTAAGTGGGTAAAAAAATATATAAAAATAAAAAATGTCGAAAAACAAATGAATTCAAACTGGGTGATTTCAAATGGATAGATTCTCCACTGAACCACATCAGAACTCAAATCTTAAGTTATAGATACTACCAGGTGCTGATCACGCAATTCAGCGTTGTGCAGATGTCTAAATCTCCATCTAAGTCGACCTTCTTAGGGCCAAATATCTATTATTTTATTTTTGAAAGTATTTCCACTTCTGAAATGACTAAATTAAAAAAATTAATATTTATTACAATTTTTATTAATGAGCTGAATAATACTACACGTAAATTGTAAATCTACCAATATCATTCTTGTTTAAATAAATATTTTATAGAAGGTTGATTCCAATTAAAAAGTGTATTTTTCCAAAGCCTGTTATCAAAACCGCGTAAAATGGATACGTAAATACAATCTCACTAATTCTATGAGTCGCACTGACGCGAATGTACTTATAATAAAATAAGATATTTTAATATTTTATAAGCTGTGCCGTAAAGAGAGATGAAGAAATACCGACTTATATGCGAAGATATCCTGATTTAAGTGAGATGAGAACCCGAAAACCATAAAGCAGTTATTTATGCAGAGATTATATGATAAAATACTACCTGATGAGAGTTACACAGCTGGGGACACCCTCTGCCGTTTATTCTGAAACGTGACTTGAACCAAAAATAGGTGTGAGAGAAACAAATAACACAGTATGATGATACTACACTTATGGGTACCATACATTATTAAATAGGTTAAATGTTACTAAATTCGGTGTAATCACGTCGTTATATTTTTCTATAACTATACAATTGAAGAATTGGAAATTGAATCTGTTACGTTGAATCATTTTTTTGAAGTATAGTAATAAATAAATAAATTGTTTTTATTTTGTTTTCAATAGTTTTTCTATCATCATTTCCGAACGGGAGATTATCGTGAATTCGATTACATGTTTCTTACGATACTTATACGCGCACCATGCAAATTTCATTGGTGATTGGTTACACATTATAATTAGAGAAATCAATTTGGACTTTTCGCTAACGTTTCGCAGTGAAAAATGAATAATCTAGTTAGTGAAAAACGCTGCAAATTATTACACAATAGTTTATTATTTCCAAAATATCAGGTGTGTCCATTCACAGGAGTTTCCATATCGCTTTGGTTTAGAGTTTTGACAATTAGATTATCTTTCAAATGATCATTTGGAATGTTTCGGGAAACATGGAATGTTGTAGAGTTATCAAATAACTAAACAATGCTGAACCGCTATCGATAGTAACATGTGCAGAATACTTTATAAAACATATCTACCTAGTTTAGCAATGAAATTAAGCAGTATGCACATATGAAGCAGAAATTTGGTCCTTGTCCCTAGACGATCGCCGTAAACTGAGAGTGCTCAAAAGAAACTGTATCAAAGCAGTTAGGCAAAGATGGGCAGATCATGCAATCAAAGGGTAAAAGGTAAAGAGGAAAATGTTGCAGGAGTACTTCAGTGGGAAAAGTAAAAGGTAAGACCAAAGAGCTGGAGGAAGTTGAAAAATTATCCAAGGAAGGAGGAAGCTAAAAGCCCGCAATTGATAAGTCAGGAAGCCATGGGCCACTGACCTGTAGCGCCGGGGACCAGTCTACAACCTACAATCTTCATTTTGCTATCTCTCAATTTGAGTGTTTTTGGATTAACCATAACAATAAGAAAAAAAAATGTAAATTTTGGACAAACCGATTTTTTATTTATTCGATATTTGGATTCTTCGTATCTTGAAACGTGAAACCTCAAATTTTGAGGGGGAGTTAAAACTTTTTTTTTTTTGGTTGATTACAAAGGTCTATTGTTGTAAATAATAAACGAAAAGCATTTATGATTTTTTTTATTTATTTAATGCCTTAGGATGCTGATTCTACTTATCTTGAAACGTAATACCTCAAATTGTTAGGAGGATTAAATTTTTTTTTCTTGTTCGATTCCAAACGTCTATGATTGAAAATAATAAATCAAAAAGTATTAGACACAAATTATAGGAGAGTATTTATAACAATACATAAAGTCTTTATGCAATTTTTCAAAAACAAGATGTATCCGATCCACTGAGAAATCATGCGTTCGATCAAGAATCTTGTGTTGTTTGTGACATAGACGAAGATAAGCACATAACACCTCCATTCAGTAGGAAAATCAATGACCGATGATTAGTTACATAGCACCATCACTCACTCATTGCTTGAATTGCCACTTACATACTCACCTCCACACCCAGTAGTTGGAAACTGATTCGGAAGGTCTTGTCTCTTTCAAGATACGTAGATCCACGAGTACTCTTATAATTACTTTAGTGAGCGGGAGAAATTTATTACGATGTTACAAATTCCCATTAGAAAAAAAAAATCCTGCTTAAAAAATCTTCACTTTTACAACATAAATATTGCTACTATTTCAAGATATTTTCCAATGGACTACAAGCTGACGACATGGCATGTGACAGGAAGCCTCATGCCTATTCATCCAGCAATTCGGAATAAATTAAAAGATGCAACAATCAGATACAGGCTCCTGTCTTCATTAGACCAAGCGTCACTCCTCTAGCACAACACATGCTAGCTCCACATGCTCTTATTATAAATTTAGATTCGCTTATTTTCCCGACATAATGTTAGTCGCCGAACTTCTTTGATCGTTTTCCCTTTAACACACTGTTAATATAGTGTATACATTAAATCCGAAAACCCCGGCCGTTTATATCAGGCCTATAGGAGCAGATTTAAATTAACCGCCTGGTGTATGTGTCCCATCGGCGCTCCAAAGGGTTATATATTATTCACTGTCCGGGGGATGGTGAATAAACCTGTTATTCTGATGGAGGAACCGCAGATGGGAGAGAAAACTATATTTGCATAAGAAGGATAAGTACAGATGTTAATAAGGAATTGTATTGATTATCGAGTAAAACCTATAAGTCAGACCAACACGATTGGTAGTACATGGTAGTGGAACTGCAGTCTCGTTGCCATCGTTACTAGATACCAAATGACAGCAGATGCGTTTACGGTGGGAGTAGGAAAATATGTAAGAAATTTATAAAGATTATTATGCAACAGAGGTCATATCCAAGAAAGAACAAGGCTTGTGGCTTAGTCCTATATAAGCGAGCAATCATCAACAAAATGTCTGCACAAGCCACTAAATTTATATGATTTTAAAATATAACTGTTTATATAAATGAGGTATATAATCGAATCTGGATCTAATAGCAATGTTTCATGATGCCTATTACTCAATAATTACTGGTTTTCAGAGCTAGCAGATTTAGTTTAGAAATAAACCTATATGTACATATGTTTAGAAATAAACCTACTTTAATTACTAGAATAATTAATATACTAAACTTTATTTATTTTATTGTGTTATGTTATTTCATTTATTTTATTCTGAATTCATGTAACACAGTAATGGGTGCATGTTTTTGTTCAACGTGTCCCGTTTAAGTAGTTTAACTATTACCTACTTACCTACTTATTATATATGCATTATTTTTTTTTTCTCAATATACACAGATTAATTTTCAAACACCAAAAAGTAATATGCTAACACAATCTTGAACACATCGGTACAAAATTATTGAGTATGCAATGTTTAGAAAATTGAATAAAATTATTGAAATAAGAAAGTTTGAAAAATGAAAATAGGATAATTAAAAAATCTGCTGCTGAGCGCGCTTAGATTTCACATGAACACTACTTGAAATAAACTCAGCGGAATGCAGTTAATCAAGTCTTCTCTCACAAAAGAACAATAAATTAGATTTATTGGATTGTCCGAAAAGTGATGCAGGATTTCACGTTTTCTTTATATTAACCCTCTATATTACACACTTTATACGTTTGAGGGATTATTATTTTGTATGGTTGTCAACACTTATTAATCTTCTTCCAAACAAAAATGTTTTTATCTTATGTAGCATTTCACTAGTTGTAAATAATTTAGTCTTTACTAAGATGTCAAATCGTGATTTTTTCACAATTCGAGTTTAAACTCGGTCGGAACGTGGTCCAAACGGCCAGAAACATTAATGAAGTCAGGGGCAATGGTATTGTGGGTGAGTGCACCGTTCAACGATGCTTTAAAAAATTTCGAGAGGGAGACTTCAGCCTTGAAGAAAAATATGGTCGTGGAAGGATTTCTTTCCTTGATGATGATGGTCTGCGATCCTTGATCTAAGAAAATTCCAGAACAACTGTTCGAGAACTTGCAGAGAAACTCTCAGTTTGCAAATTGACCATCACTGAAAACTTCAACCCAATTGGAAAGGTAGAAAAGCTTGAAAATTGGATTCCTCCTGCATTTAACAACCGTCAAAAAAATAATTTATTTATAGTTTCGCTGCACTTCTTTGCCAAAACAAGCTCTGTCTCACCCGTTCTGCTCCCCAGACCTCTCGCCTGCCGACAATAATTTTTTTAGACATATGGACTGATTTTTATAAGGTAAACATTTAATTTATCAAAATTCGTAAGAAAATGAATTTTCAGAATTTGTTAGCATTTTATTCAGAGGGAATGGAAAAGTTACAATGCAGAAATGCATAGAGAGCAATGGAGCGTATTTTGATTAATACAAATAGTTCCGTATCATTTATTTTATTTTAAAACCATAAACCTACATTAATTTCCGAACAACCCAATAGGAACAATTGTAGTACGAAAGTTTAGTACACTATATTTTTTTTTTGTCAAGCTTGAAATATATTTTGAAAGTTTCGTTTTAGTTTTCATCGAAATTCCATTCTGTTTCCATTAAATAATCTAAAAGTAGAAATCCTTGAGTTGATTTTGACTTTTATATTATTGCACTACATTATTACAGAAGGTATTGTTAACGATAGGTTGGCGGTTTGGTGAGATTTTTCTCCTTTCGGACGCGCTTGGCTTTTCATTTTGGGTCTTGCATTCCTTACAAGATACGCTGTATCTTTACTGATTCTGGTCGGAATCAGACAATTTTTTTTTGAGAATTTAATTACCTTTCATATGATTTGATACATAATTTACCATAAAATGTATAATTTTTGAATTATACGTAAATAAAATTTTCTTTTCGTTTTAACTTTTTCCTTTGCATTTCTCGCTTATATACCCCATGCATGAAACTTAAATGACTTGAAGAAAAAGACACTAGGCAAGCTTCATATGAATCACTAAAGCAGTTTACGAGAACATTGTAAACAAGTGTAAAATCTACTATAGGATTGGCACTTCCAGTTAGTCCGATACGCTGTATCATTGCTAATACTGGTCGGATTTCGGTGATTCCCTTTTTGTTTTTTAGATACCTTAATTACATTTTATATGATCTAATACATAATTTACCATAAAATGTATACTTTTTGAGCTATACACAAATCAAATTTTCTTTTGGCTAGAACGTTTTTCATATTGAATAACCAATGGTTGTCCGTAGAACTTATGAAGGAAGGAGATGGTCCGGGAGGCGGTCAAAAAGTGAAACACAAATAATAAAAACTATTTATTAGGAACCACCTAGTATATTAGTTTCCTAGTTTATGACTAGTTTATTAGGTTCCTAATAAACAGTTTTTACTATTTTTGTTCCACTTGTTGACCTCCAGGACGATCTGCTTCCTTTATAACTTTTTTCCTTACATTTCCTCCGCGATGTACTAGATACATGAAAAGTTAAAGAGTTTTAGGTAGAAGACTTTAGGCAAGTTTCATCAAAATCGGATTTACATAAGGAAGTGTAAAGTCGATTATACAAAGTGAGACTCCGTGCCAGTCGATTTTGACGAAAAAAAATGCATGTAAGATTCCGAGAATATACCCTTATATATACTTAATTTATTTAACTTGCTTATATACGTAATTTCAGTTTCGTACCACTTTTCGTTTTTGGGAGAGGCTGTACACACACACACACACACACACTTTTTTGAGAAACTTGGTTATTTTGACTCGGAGGACCTTAAAACGTGTATTTCCGTTGAATACTCGAATTCGAAATGTTTCACGATCTCAATACATCTCCTTACTATATATTTCATATATGCGTAAGGGAAATTAAAAATAAATACAAGGAGGTATGAACTGTGTTTAAAGCATTGATTTTGTGTTGTTATTTTCACACATGCAAGCTATATAAAATGTTATTGAATTATTCTTTTAAAGTCGGTCATCCTTCCCATTCGAATTATTAGAAAAACTGTTTAAAAATGTACATCCTTTGCCTGTTCTATGAGATAATTTTGTCTGTCCAGTTAAACCACAACACTTCCATTAATTGTTATATTTTAATTGTAAGCTGAATAGCTTATATTTTTTCAGTTCCATATCAGGTTGAAAACTGAGCTACAGTAGAATATCGATTATCCGAGCCTCGGTTACCCGAGTTTCCGTATTAAACGGGGTGAATTAAAAAAAAAAAAGTAGTATAAATTAAACAAAAAAAAATAGATAGGAGTATGCCTAAAAATAAACCTCCTTATCCAAACGCAATAAGTGTTGGCGATGTTTAGCGGGCAGGTACGTGGAAGAAGCTTCACCAGTAGACATATGTAATGACATAGCGAAAATGCATGGGTTTTCGCCAGTGTCCAGTAGGAATTTAAAGGATTTTTCTTTGTGTATATCATAAGAAAAAGTAAATGCTACTTTCAATTTTTGTTTTTATAACAGTAGCTTAGAGTATCCAATTTATTCCATTTGAGTACATTATCAAACCTTCTTTGTTTATTTAAAACTAAATTATTTAAAGACAAACAAGATAAATTTTGAAGTTGACCTGCCTCCAAATCTACCTAGAAAAATGTAAACGACGCGAGGAATTGGAACTCGAATGGTTTTTTCATGGCCTACCGAATTATCCGAGGTTTTGGCTACCCGAGGTTTCCCCGGTCCCAATTCCCTGTTTACTGTAGTTTGTAAGTAATGTTCTTTATTTGGAACCAGTCTCCTGTAGTCGGTAATAGCCGTAGGTGTACCTTCCTCTTAGTTTTGCGAAATTGATCATGAAAAGAACTTCATTTTAACAAATACGCATATATTTGTGATTAATTATTAATTTTTTAAAACAAATTTTATTACATTTAATTAAAACTCGTGATCGAGCATCAGCGGACGTACGTCACATCTGATGCTCAGTATAAATCCAGACTAATGGAAAGCCAATCTGAGTCATTATCTTGCAGATATACTAGCAACGGAGGTATAATAAATTCAGAACTTACAAAAAATTACGTTGTACCGTTGTTTTAATTGAAGTTTGGAACGAGACAGATACCGACTATTTTCCAATTGTTCCGAAATATATGGGACGATCAAATAATTCTGACTCCGCGAGGAAAACCGTAAATGGAGTAAAACGTGATATGTGGACAGTCTCAAAGGAGGCCACCACTCAAGGGGCGATAACATAATATAGCATCAGTATCTCTTATATATAAAGGATACTGTCTGTTAAAATATGTAAAAGTTTTAGGTTTATTGGATATGAAATAAAAAAATTGGTGATTATCAATGCAGCTTATGACAGATCATAAGCCCCATTGATAATCACCAATTTTTTATTTCCAATAAACCTAAATACTTTCTAGAGAAAGTATTTGTAAGTATATATTCTATGATAATAATCCAAAAGAATTGTTGCCCTTTCATTCAGTATATTACTAAGAATATTCAGCCATATCCTATTGAGTATTTTCTTTATATTGTAGAAATAAATTAGGATTTATATTAAATAAATTATTTTATTTTACGTATCATTTATTTAAAAATTTTTACTGATCATGTCAAATACATTTTAAAATTGCCTCTCAGCTTTAAATTTAAGACATAACAAGCAAGTATTGCTGACAAAAAATAAATTAATCAGCAAACTAACATCAGCAGTTTTTTTATTTTTACTCTTAAACTGGTCCTAAATAATGCATCCTGTCCTGGAGTCAACTTATAAATATAAAAGTCGATCGTAAAAGAAAAGTGCTGAATCATAACTAATCTACCAAGTAATTAGAGCGTTTTTAGTTTCTTTTCTTTTTAATGCACCGTCTTAGCCACTTTTTTTCATGCAGCTTCATAAATCATTCGTAGTTACTGTACTAATATTTTAATTTTTTTTTTTATTAACGAAATAATATTAAATTAAATATGGTAGGCTTAAAAGAAAAGTTTGTTTAAGTCAGCAAATATTGTGCTATATTGACTCCATTACAGATTTGGGTAGATTTATTCAGAAAAAAAGAAAATTTTCTACAGAAAAACAAAAGTATTAAGTCATTGCTCCAGTATACATATTTCATACCAAAAAATATATATTTAGTTTTTAAAATAAATTGTTTACTACTCTTGAATCAATCTCTTCTCGAATATGCCTTCATAACTTTAAAAACGCTGCAAATTATTACACAATGTTTTATTATTTCCAAAGAGTAATATTTAAAAAATATCTGATATTACATTTTGCTTTGGTTTTATGTTTTGATAATTGGATTATCTTTCGGGAGTGTTTCGGAAAAGGGAAATGTGCAGAATACTTTATAACAGATATCTACCAAGAAATAAAGCAGTAGGTGTAGCAGAAATTTGAAGCTCTCCTTGAGAGCGCCGAACTGAGAGTGTTCAACTATACCAATGCAAGCAGGCTGGTATAGTCAGGACATAATCAGAGGGTGAAATGGTACAGAGCAAAATATTGGATGTGCACTTCAGCGGGAAAAGAAAATGGAAAGAACAAGAAGCTGAAGGAAGTGCAGAAATTATCAAAGGAAGGATAATGTTGAGAGATGCGAGGAATTGATAAGCCCACAATTGATAAGTAAGGAGTTCTAGAGTCACGCTGACCTAGCGTCGGAGAATTAGAGTATAAAGTTTATTACCTTATATCTCAGCTGAGTTTTTCATTTTTTTTTTTAATACCTTGTTATGCTGATTCCAAAACACCTTAAATTTCCTCTCTATTTTTATAAATGGACGAATTATGGGCTTATAAAATCTCTAACCGGCCGCCATTTTGAAATAAACAGACGAATGGTAATGTCAAGGTCCGAGGATCATTCTGGAGTGACGTGTGATTTTGCGGCCTTAATTTTTTTAATATAATTTTTTTTTTCTTGGTCGATTACAAAGGGCTATTATAGCAAATTACCAGAAATGAATTAAATAAAAACAAAACAAGCTCTTTCCTGGTTGATAGTTTCTTTTTTTTTATTATGTTTTTTTTTTTTTATTACCCATCCTTAAAAAAAAGCTAAGATGCTCGTTGTCTTTTGATAAATGGAGATTCTGATGATCTTTTACTACTAGCTTTTTGGCACAGTGTACAAGAGATAGAGAATGAACTAACTGATATAGAATTATTTTCATACTTTCTTCTTTTTTTATTTATAATATTTAGAAATGACGGGTTATTTGGTCATTTTTCGTTTTACGATGTCATTGCTTGATTCAATTGGCTTTATGAAAAGTAATACCTTCGGGGTTATTACATTTTCCACTATTTTTAGAAATGCGATATTTCTCCAACGAGTCTCGGTGGACAAGATTGAACAATTTATCTTTCATGAAATGTAGTAATGCGTTTTCAGCATAGAGATTTTATTCTTCATTTATCAAGCTGCTTTTGAAGATGAGAGACTGCCGACCTATTCTGTTGAAACTATTTAGCTGCCTTGTTAGAAGTAAACTATCCACTATTAAGGTCTCGAATTGCTGCCTTAATTTCCATATAAGAGCCATGAAGAACCGAACTATCCGAAAAGTAACGATCTCGAGTGAGATATGATGGCTCCGCTAATGACATATCCAGGTATAATAAAGCTATTAACATAGGTAATACCTTCTGCCGGCGGTGTATAGAGTCATCTTCTAGCCCATTGGTATGGAAGGCTGCCTATACTGCCTATATGAATATGAGTGAAACCTATAGAGTCCGATATTTATATGACTGTTTTACATTTGAGAAAATACATGATGCAAATAAATATTTCTTCTTAAATCTCTTCAGGGGTGATGCAATAGTTCCTGCTTTCAAAACAATATTGGGATGTTTTTCAAGGCTGCTATGAGCGGAATTACTTTACAAATAATATTTATTTTAAGGTTCATGAAGGTGCCTTTTGATGAACTAAAGGAAGGAATAATGTGATTTCTACTATTTCATATTAGAAAAAATTTCTCAAATGATTAGCAAATAAAAAAAGTCTGATATTAATGACATTTTTTTTAGTACGAATAAATTATTTGTTCGATAAAGATTACTACACACTTCACTTTTATCAGATTACATTTTTCTATATGTATAACACAAAACCATCAGAAAATAAACTTCGCTGAATAACAAAAAGATATATAATGTGAGGAAAAACGTAGGAGTTAACACTATAACAGACAATAAAGAACTGATTATTTCAACTTTAAAATAAAAAATAATTTAATTACAAAATAAAAATCCAAACTATGGAAATAATCCTTATGATCTTGTCCAAACCGACGGAATGTACTTGCATATCTACTTGGTGGGTTGTTTGCAAAGTTACATTTGAATTTACTTTACGAAAATCGAGAAAGTTTTCTAAAAATACATTAATTTACTGTCTTCATGTTTACACACTCAGATGCAATAGGGAATCTTTATCTTGAAATACACAAATGTATGACGGAATGTACTTCCATGCAGTCATAAAGGGTTTATCGGCCTGACGTCATTTCTGAAGGATAACTGAAGCTACTGCTCAGTTTTTTTCGTCCAATCATTCGGTTTCTTTGACTGAAGGTGTCCATACACGCTCAGTTTAACTGTCTATTTTTATATATGCATTATATCCGGCATGATAAGCAAAAAGGCCATAATTCCTGATAATTGTTTTAAAATACATCTTTGTGCTGTACACGAATTGCTCTAAAAACAATACCTTTTTATGACGTTAGCAAATCCTAAATACAATCATTGCTTTTAGGGTTTTCTAATGTTATAAAAAGGTTTTAATATTTCCAATTAAAGCATCAATTAAAGACGAAATCAGCATCAAATAGTTTTGATGTGCCTGTATCTAGGTCGGCATTTTTAATTGATTGGGCAAAGCTGTTGGACATAACGCTGAGGAATAAATAGGATGAAGAGTTGAAAAACTACCAGAAAACATCTCCGTATGATCAAAGGTCATGATTATGTACCTGACTGTTACTCTAAAATGTTATTTAAAATGAAAGTCGCTAAAAATGAAAAAAAATTATAAATCAACATTTTAGAAAAATCTATTCAAATTAACAGATAAAATAAAATCCATAAAATTTCATGATAATTACGATTGCATATTAAAACTCAGGTAAGAAAGTTATCTTCGCCTTAACCAATTCTTAGTATATTCCTTAAATAAATAGATGGATAAATAAATATCACATAAACTTTATTTATTAAAATAATTAAATTTACAATACATCTGCGACATTTCATTATAAAAATTAATCAGTCTTTATTTCTTCAACGTTTCTCGTTACAGAAAAGTTCAATTATTCGGCACTGATTTACATAAGTATTTACGTATTTTTTTTTAATGAGAGGGGACCAGATGCAAAATGTTCTTCAGACAAGATTTTTTAGTACAATGAATGTGGGGAGGGGAAGAGAAATATTTTGATCGATTCGAATCGTAATCTTATTTACGATTCAGATTGGTAATGAGAAATATGCTATGCATTCGATGATCAGTTACTTTAAAAAAAAAAGTTAGATATTTATTTATATATTTTTTACAGTATCCAATTAGAGAAGAAGTAGTGAATTACTGTTTATGAGTCTGGACATAGAGCCTAGCACATTCGTTGAATTTAAGGATAGGTCCACCCCCTCACGGAGGAAAGGAAAACGTGAAAAATAAAAGTATTAATGAATAATTCATCGGAGGATAAATACATTTAAAGAGGCATTAATAAAAGGCTGGGATCAATGGGGCTATTGTATATAAAAGCATCCATTATCATACCTTCTTCCAATGCCAGCTTTATCATTACTGAAAATTGTGATTTACTCCTTTCCTCTTATTCCTTCTAATTATTAAATCATTTATGATATGGGATAGTATTCAAATGGGTCGCCCTCTGGTCTCTGTGCCTTGGGAATTGATAGCCCACTTCGTGCTTTTGTTTTATACCAATAAGGGGGTCGCATTGTAATTTAGAAGAGTCCTCGACCTGTTAGGAAGATTATATCTTCATTCCCAATGGACGATTGTCTTCAGGCGGTTCATCATTTTCCATTCGAAAGCTTTAATATTCGTTCATATTAATTTAAGATTTTCTGAAAATCCAGAAGTTATTCAGTATTTTTACTAAATTTTTTTACAAATGGTGTGCAGAAATCTTACAATAAGTTATTCAAAAGGGTGATTAAAATATTTATTTATTACATGTTACTTTTCTGGCGCATTGTTGAAGAAAAAGAGGCTGCGGAATCAGAAGTCAATGTGAATAATCTTACATGTAACAAATAAGCATTATTAAATATTAAAATGATCACATGAACAATGTTTTAATTCCAAATTCAGACTTATTACTAGTGTACTAAGCTATTAACCATGGTAACTAGCACACGCATGTGTGATTTGAGGCGTTAAATTCCAAAACCAATCAAGTCCATTTTTGTAATTTTTTCACAGCTGGTACATAAAGGTCAATAAATAATAAAAGATTGGTCAATAAATGTACAGCTGATGTTATCTTGTTTAGTTTTTTTAGGCACTGCCACCCAAATGCCTGTCCATTCATAGTTATAAAAAAAACAACAATAAATGAAAAAAAATATCACATTCATCTGGTAGGTAATCACTTTTGGAAGTTGGCTGGTTTTGGAATACCATTAAAAAAATATTTGTGTTAGGCCCATAATGTAAAGGCCCACAATGTTAGGCCCATAATTATCTTTTCTGCTCCAAACAGCATCGAAATTAACTGCCAACCGATGATCATAATTAGTCTCTTACCACAGTAGCGTACCCATAGAGGAGGAAAAGGGAGAAATGGACAAGTGTCCTGGCGTTCGTTCCAGTGCGCCATAGGAGCCAAGGAAAAAAAAACGCTTAAAATGCTTTATTTTATATCTCGAGCTTGGCAAATAAAATCGACGTGATTTAACCACCAAAACATTTGTTTTTCAGAGTATTTTAAAGGAAAAATTTAAAAATAATTGCTTTTCGGCAAAATGTTTTTTATTTTTTTTTAATTTGTAAACTAGCCTTACAGATTTTATTACTCCAAAAAAGATGGCAGATTTTGATTCAGCGTACCAAAAAACCTTTATGTTAAAAATATTATCGAAAACAAATATATTTTTTTTTAGTTTCGAGGAGGCTGCAAATTTTTACACCACGAAATTACATTTGGGTGTGAAGCTCTGCATCTCATTTTCAGTTCAACCTATTTTGATTTGTTCTTGAAATTGCTGAAAAGAGAGAAATTCCCTCTTTTTTAAAGCTTACAAACAGCTATTGCATTATCTGGAAGATATGTGTAAAAAAAAAATTATTACAAAATAAAACCCAGATTGTGTTGTTTTTCGGATAATCTTGGTTTT